>OV050032.1:123227247-124514747 GCA_920105625.2 Clusia tigrina | reverse complement strand
ATATAGATAGTTATATATTTTATTTTATTAGTATCCATTAACTTAAAATTAATGTTTAAAGTTAATGTATGATTTGATATGGCGACTTCAATATTAGGATTTTTTGTATTGTTCCTATTTATTATCGTATTTATTTGTCTTATTTCAATGAAGGCATTATGCAGTTTGTGCTTTTGCTGTTTTGTATCGATATTTGTATAATGGTTAGTAATTCATAAGTGTGTTTTATGTAAGTAAATTAATATATTTACTATATACTATATAATAACCTTTATTATACAATAGCCTTTATTCTCTTTTGTTATTTTTCGATATTAGGATTTATAATTAATAAAAGAGGATCGCGTGTTTTGAAAAACTTGTATTCCCATTTTATAAAGAGAAAGACAATTAGTGGGAATGTGACTGATACCGGCAGGGTGGTGGGTTTAAGGACATTGAGTGTTGATCGTTATTAATTATTCGGCGGAGATTCTAGCATGTCCTAACCGTCTATTCTAGAATGATTATTATTATTATAACTTACGTCATAATGAAAAATGCGTGCAAGAGTTTGGTGGAATGAGGCTTTCGACTCGAAGAGAAAAGGTTTTTAGAAAGAAGCATTTTTGAGACCATGCCCGGGGCAATATTTTAACCCGCGACCCACGAGTGTGAGTCTAGAATGCTTATCACTAGACCAACTGAAACTTGGCTAGACCTGCTAAATTATTTGTGTATATATATATTTTGAGGATTTATTTTTTTTATATCATTCAGAAGTATATTGCCATAATTTTCTGTATTTGTTTTGGAGGTCAGTTTGAATGTTTTGTGTGTTGTCGCTGAGACTAGAGCTATGAGTTGTTTTGGGTTTTGGGTGAGAGCGTTTCCAATAAGGGAGGGGTTATATTGACTATTATTGATGTTAGCTGGCGTCTAATAATGATAAGGAGTCGGTGCGTATGGCAAAAAGTATTTTTCCTTTTATCAGTAAAGATGATGGAAGGTTCATATAATCTTTCCATAATTTCGTCGAATAAACACTGGGAGATCGAATTTTTTTTCCGAAGGGTGGGGAAATCGTCGAAAAAATACGAGGGGGTACGCACCCCACCGAGTGTGATGTTTTTACTCAATAAAAGAACCTCCCTAATCTATACATTACCGCTAATCCACAATTTTTTAAGAAGGGTATATATACAAATATTCGATTGGGTCTAAGGAACAGTCATTTTTGATTTCAGCTGTTTGGTTTCGTTCAAACATATCACCTTCGAAACCATGTTATAATCATAACACGCACTATGAATGGACTTATAATCCAGATAATTACGTTTACATGGGTGCAGATATTGCAGTGAAATTCCTTGTTCTTCTAGAAGGGGAATTAAAGTTTAAAATACTAAGTAAAACATTACTGTTTCTTTCACCACCCGATTTTCCACACTCAAAGCGTGTATTGAGCAATATTCTACAGTTATTTACCCGAGAAGGCGAATCAGTTTATCGCAACGGATTTAAATACGATTTTCAAGAAAAAGAGCGCAGGCAAAACAATAAGAATTTTGTTTGGACTGACTAAATAACATCAGAGTAGCTGGCAGAACGAGGACACCAAACAACATTGGCGTATTCTTAAGATGGACTACCAATGAAGTGAACAGCACTTTGGAATCTTTCCTTTGCCCAACGATTCATGAGACGAGACTTTTGGAAGATGTTATGACTGGAACAGAGTCAGTCGATATATTATTTGCAATTCTTCAACAGTTAGTATCCCTAGTCCAAGGTGCTGGGATGAATTTAAGGCAATGCACCGAACTTCTAACATCTCTACTAAAAGACATGCGTGTAATCTCACCACTTAGCATTGAACCTTCCATGGTCTTAAGACTGCTTGGTTTAAGATGGATGCCTTCACAAGATGCCTTTCAATTTAAGGTATCAACACGAATAACAACAAAAATAACTAAGCAAATATATATATATATATATATATATATATATATATATATATATATATATATATATATTTATTTTTTTTAATTCAACATGGATTTATTTATTGCATCTTTTCAATCGAAACCAACAATAATTTTACAAAGCTTACAACTAATAAATAAATTGATGCTCCTCGCCAGTGCTTAGAGCAATTTTAGTTCAAGTATTATGTAAATTATTTAGAAAAAATAAAAATATAAATATATATATAAAGAAACTCTATTTTTAAAAAAGTAGCCTTTTAAGACGAGATGTATTCATCCTGTGAAGCAGATTCCTTGCTAGTTTGTTAGGATGACACTGAAGTGTGGATTGGTATTTTGTTTTTAAAACTGCTAGTTCTTCTTCAACGGGTGCTATATTAAGGTCGCAGTGAATATTATCGTTTTTGACGAACCATGGAGCGCCGCTGATCGTTCTCAATCGCTCGATTGAGCCCTTTGAATTATTTGCAAGTTTGATGCACTAGTAGTGCCCCATATCTGAATACCATATGTCCAAATCGGTTTAATTACAGCCTTATATATAAGTACTTTATACTCCAATCGCAGTTTAGATTTTCGGTTGGTAAGCCAATGCAAGGAACTTGCCTTGAGTTTCATTTGCATTTTCTTGGCTTCTATATGTTTTTTCCAGGTGAGCCGTCGGTCGAAATGCACTCCTAAGTATTTAACCTCTGTTGCTTGCGGGATTACAATGCCATTTAAGGAGACTGCCGGACAAGAACTGGGCTTAAGAGTAAATGTCACATGTACACTGTTTTGCTCAATTACTTTGATGCGCCAATCTGCTAGCCAACTTTCTATTTTTTTAAGGTGTTCCCCTAAATCCCGGGAGGCTATCCGTGGATTTAGGTGAGAGCTCAGGATAGCTGTGTTATCCGCGAAAGTCGAGGTAACGAGGTTTTTATCTGTTGGCAGATCAGAAGTGTACAGAGTGTAAAGCATAGGTCCAAGCACACTACCTTGTGGTATTCCAGCCATAATTTCAAAGTCTGGCGTTACCAATTCTTTATATTTAACCCTAAATTTGCGATTTGTTAAATATGACTCCAGAAGCTTATGCGAATGTTTTGGCAAAAGTTTTTTAATTTTATATATGAGTCCTTCGTGCCAGACTTTGTCAAAGGCTTGTGCGACGTCTAGGAATATTCCGGAGCAGTACATCCTTTGTTCAAATGCTCGCCATATTTCAGAAGCAATACGGTGCACCTGCTCAATAGTTCCATGATGTTTGCGGAAACCAAATTGGTGGTGAGGAATGAAAATTGAGCTTTGGTGCTAGTTTTTCCAGCAGTAAGCGTTCGAGCATTTTAGAGAGCGTTGGACTTATGGAGACTTATGGGCCGATAAGAAGATACCTGAGTAGGGTCTTTTCCGGGTTTTGGAATCATTATTATTTTCGATGTTTTCCATGTTGTAGGGAAGTAGCCCAGACGGAGTATTGCGTTAAAAATATGTGTGAGATTTATCAGAGCTATTTGCGGCAATTCACTTACCATTTTATTGGTAATTAAGTCACAACCGGTGCCTTTTTTGGGTTTAGACTCGTTGTACATAGGCGTACAACAACCTTTGGTTTGAAATGAATTGGAACTGCTGACTTCGTAATTGAAAAGTTCTGTATGCTAGTGTTGTTCCAGGTCGGCCGAAATGCGGGTTAGGTTGAAATACTGACCTCAGATGTGCTGCAAAGAAGTTGCCTTTTTCTTCTTCTGTTTTTGCCCAAGTTCCATCGCTTTGTCTTAGAGGCGATTCACTATCCTTCGGTGTTTTAACCATTCTTGTCGCTCTCCAGAGTGAGTAATTGGTGACTTTGAGAGGAGCCAGATCTTCAAGGTACTTATTAAGGTTTTCTTCCTTTTCCTCCCGTAGAGTGTTTTTCAGCTGATTTTGTAATGACTTTAAATTTACTCTTAGTGCTGGAGATCTGTATTTTTGCCATTCACGCCTTAATCTCCTCTTTTCTCTAACGAGGCAATCCACATAGTGTGACATAGTGTGCCTCGCATTAGTTTTAGTTGAGTTTTGTGCGGTCGTGGCACTTGCTTTTATTATTGATCCTAGAGCCTGCGTCGCTGATTCAATGTCCTCTCCACTCTTAAGTTTTGTTTTAACGCACACGTGGGTACTAATATATTTGCGAAATTTGAGCCAGTTTATTTTCTTGGAGGTCAGTTTTATTGTTTTTTCAATGAACTCTGGTCTTTTTTTTAAATATATTATCACCGGTGAGTGATCGGATGATAAGTCGAAACAGGGCTCGGTTTCCAAGAAACACCTTTCAATATTTTTAGTTATGCCAAAGTCAATCAGATCGGGAATTTTTCTTTGGTTAGTTGGCCAGTATGTAGGTTTTCCAGATGATACAAAGTCTAGACCATTCTGAGAGTCTATCAGCGCATTAAACAATTGCTTCCCTTTAGGGTTGATTAACCGTGAGCCCTAGTAGGTATGTTTAGAATTGAAGTCTCCGGCAGAGATATATTTGTTACCGAGCGATTTAAAGAAAGAAACAAAATCGGTTGTGGAAATAGGAAACCTAGGAGGACAATAGACTGATGAAATTACTATTGGCTCACCCCAACACTGTAAAGAGATGGAAGTAGAAAGTAATGTGAAAGTTATACGAGGTGTGATCAAAAAATAACCGTTATTTACATATTTTCGTGAGTTACGTATGTTCGATGTTCGCATTTTTTTTTTTTAATGTTGGTACAAATGTCTGTTATATATGTTGGCAATACCAACCATTTTGGATTGTCAGTTTGTTTTTGATAGATAAAAAGGTTAGTCGTGTTTTGGTGTGCTCTTCGATTTTGTACTATTCGAAAAAATGGATCAAAGAAACTGTATTCAGTTTTGTGTAAAAAATGAAATTAAATGCGCAAGGACATTTGAAATGTTGACTGTGGCCTTTGGCGAGTCTACTATGAGGAGAACACAAGTTCAATTGTGGTATAACCGGTTTAAGGAAGGCCGAGAAGATGTCAATGACGATGCTCGTCCTGGTCGCCCGAGCACGTCAACAACCGATGAAAACATTGACGCAGTGAAGAAAATGATTTTGGATAATCGTCGAATCACTATCAGAGAGGTTGCTGATGATGTTGGCATATCGTTCCGCTCATGCTAAGCCATTTTTACGGATGTTTTAGGCATGAAACGTGCGGCAGCGAAGATTGTTCCAAAATTGCTAAATTTTGAGCAAAAACAACGTCGCATGGACATCGCTCAGGAGCTGTTTTTGGCCAAAAACAAAACCGTTATCATGCCTCAACCACCGTATTCACCGGACTTGGCCCCCGCTGACATTTTCCTCTTTCCAAAACTGAAGACACCGATGAAAGGAAAGCGTTTTGCTACGATTGAGGAGATAAAAGAAATATCGAAACAGGAGCTGTTGGTGATACCAAAAAAACCGTTTTAGTAGTGTTTCGAGGATTGAAAAAAATGCTGGCATAAGTGTATTATATCTGAGGGGAATTACTTTGAAGGGGACAAGATAGTTGTTGATGAATAAATAAATACTTTTTGAAAAAATTGAAAATAACGGTTATTTTTTGATCACACCTCGTATATGATGCCCATATATTCGACTCTTTGGGTTTCTGAATACCTTGGACTGTTCTAATAAAAGATTATTAAATTAGATTGGAAATATAAATTAGATCTCCAAAATTGGGGATGCAGATGGGAGCTTGAAGATCATTGCAGACAGTAAAATCCCGAAGAGGCCAGAGCACGTATTTGTCACCCTAATATGACGCTGTACAAAGAGAAGTTGGTTCCCTACCTACCGGCCCATAATCCCGATATATCCATGACTGGCAGTGGTTATGTAAAAGACTCCGCAAAAAATCAGTATGTCCTTCCTTTTGGCTACAAATGATGAAAGTTTAACCGCCTTGGAAAAGGGTGAAAATAAACTTTGTTTCGGCGTAAGGAACGCGAAGCTAAAGATTTTCCGCTCCTCAAACCTGGAAGACGAGGAGGAAGTGGTCGCTAATGCCCAAAAGTTGTTGGAAGACGTGAGGCTACAGGACCCGAAACCATCTCATGACATGTAAAAAATGTCCAGGTCAATCTCCAACATTCGAAGTTGGCAACGGACAATCTTGCCATCCTGATACCGGAGGACGATGTGGACATCACCATCATCCAGTAGCCAAGGGTGCGGGGCTCTAAGGAATGGTTTCGGCATATATGGCGCACGACACACCCTCCCCCTGACGGACTTAGGAACGTGGTGGCTGAACAGCGCTATGTGGATTTGAGCCATGGATGACATCCCCAAAGAACTTAACGAAGCAGGAAGTAAAGTAGTGGCGTATACGGGTGACGTGGACACGGATGTGCGAAATCCACCAAAGGACGCTGAACAGATGAATTACATGGTGCACGGGACTTGGAATAGGCATTAATCCCAGCTAAACCGAACTGATTTTATTTACCACGCGAACCCAAATACCTTATTGAAACAAAACTACACTGTTTCCATCCTGTAGTACTAGGTATTAGGGTGTAATCCTGGACTCGAAACTGAACTGGAAATTAAACACGGAGCAAAGGATATACAAAGCAGGGTTTGCACTTTTCTCATATAAAAATATGATTGATTGGAAGTGGGGTCTACGACAAGAATTAATACTATGGATGTGAATTCAATTTTGACATACGGACCCTTCTTCTGGTGAAAAGCCCTCGGAAGGGAAATACATCACCAAACAAGGCACAATACAAAGAACAGCGTGTGTGTGTGATGTGTTGGTGCATCTGCTCCCATTTGTATCGAAATTACATATTAGTAAAACGCAAAAGCAGACCTACGCATACAAATATACCGACTTCCAAAATTTCTAAGATTAACTATAGAAGCGAGCATAGCTCTAAAATGCTGAAAATGCTGATTCTAATGTCGGTCACAACAGCTTTCACGTTGTTCAGATAACTAAAGAAAACATACATGAAACAAAAATTCGAGTTTACTCCGAATCTGATTATCCTAAAGTAGTGAATTATCTTGAGAAAAACAAGAAAAATGTTTACACTTTTCCACTCAAGAGTTCTAAAGGGCTGATGGTGGTAATGAAAGGCATAGAATCAAACGTACATGACGCCCTAAGTCACTAAAGTTCAAGTCGATAAAACATGCGCAATAAAAACAAAGCTCCAATGCCTCTATACCGTGTTGACCTGCAGCCAGCTAATATTACCCTAGAGAAAGGAGACTATTTATAGCCTTTGCTATCTCCTACATCGACCGAAATCACGGCAGAAGAACCCCGTAAATAATATGACCTGGTCCAATGTCGGAATTGTCAGGAATTCGGATATACCAAAAAATATTGTACAGCTTATGCGTAATCTGGCTCTCTATCTGACCTACTCGAGTCACAATTTGGCTCTAAGTTCAAGGAAGATTCTGCGGCTCAAAAATGCATTAACTGCGGAGAAAACCACATCGCAAACTACAGAGGCCTCTCCGTATATGTCAGCATTAAACAAAAACTCATAACTCAGGCGAAACTGGTTAAAAGCACCTGTTTTACGCGCTATACCTTCAAGATTGATTCAACCCCAAACAGTTTCCTATGCAAATATTCCCAAACATAAAAGGGAACTTCTTCGGTAAGCCCTATAACCGAAGAGAATAGTGCATTTGAAAAAACTCTGCTAGTATTTATCGCAAAAATGACAAAATTCATATGCTCAGTGCAAAATATGATGCAAGAGATGATGCAGAATCAAAACATGCTATTGTAATCACTCCTAGGAAAGCCATGAACTCCTTAAAAATCTGCCACTGGAATGCAAATGAGATAAGCTAGCACAAAAATTTGTTCAAATTATTTCTCAATGCAAACTCAATAGATGTGATGCTAATTTCTGAGACTCATTTCACTCAAAAAAACTGCTTTCAGATGGAAGGGTACACAGTTTACGACACCAAACAGCCTGGTGGCAAAGCTCAAGGTGGTAGATATATTCTTATTAAAAAAAGAAGAAAGCATTTCCCAATGCAAGACTTTTGTATCGAATATCTCCAAGCAACAAGAATTCGATTAGAAGAATACATTAGAAAATTATCAATCTCAATCATTTATTGCTCACCAAGACTTAAAATAAATGAGGGAATATGAACATTTTATTAGCACTCCTGATACTAAATTTAATGCTCCGGAGATTTAAATGCTAAGCACACCCATTGGGACTCAATGTTAATAACTCCCAAAGGCAGAAAACTATTTTCAGCTATAATTTTACTTGGACTTGACGTGTTGTCCAATGGTAAACCCGCATACCATGGCCATCAGATAGACGGAAGACTTCATATCTTATTGATTTTGCAAATCACTAAAGGTTTCTCTTGTGCAATCATGAATAGAATTATCTTCTGATCACTCACCCGATAATAACCCTGATGTCCGGAAAGTCTCAACAGAAAGTCAAGGAAGATCGTCTCGATTATAACTGTACAGACAGTAAAGATTTTTATAAGCATACATCTCAATATTAAGACGTCCCTGAAGTCTCTGAAGAAGGGGAATTGGATTCTTCATAATATTTTAAAAGAGAATAAGGCCTGTGAGTTTAATCAACATGTATAGACTTTCTGTTACACAGAAACCTCAAGTTATTCACTGTGGCCTGCAGCAAAAAACTTAAAAATACCAACACTAGTGGAGTCCCCAATCCGCCTTCCCAACAGCGAATGGGGAAGAAGCGATGCAGAAAAAGGCACCGCATTTGCAAATCACTTAAAGCAATTATGTATCCCTAATGATGCTGGTGACAATCCGTTGCCACCAGTCAGAGCAATCCCGAGCATTACAGATATATCGATCAAGAAAAAACAGCTTACAAACGTTATCAAGGATCCCAAAGTCAAAAAATCTCCAGGACGCGATTCGATTACAGGTCGAATGTTAAAAGAACTCCCAACAATAGCTAAAATGCATACACTGAAGATATGTAATGCGATAATTCGCACTGGATCTTTTCCTCAGTCCTGCAAAATTTCTCAAATTACCATGATTCCCAAACCTGGTAAAGATCCTACGAATGTCTCTTCTTAAAGGCAGATTAGCTTCTTATCTATTTTCTCAAAGCCATTTGAGAAATTGATAGTAAATGGTGTAAGAAATGCAATTGAGAAGAAAAATGTCATACCTGACTATCCGTTTGACTTCCATTCAAAATGCATACGAAAAAAAAGACTGATCGGCAGAATTCTCCGACATCACTCAAGAATGATAAAATAGAAGATTGCGCCAATGCTGCTACGAAAATTTCCTCTCTCTGCGCATCTCGTCACTAGGCACATACGAAATGAGATAACAGCCAAAATGCATACATTTTTGTGTGAGAAATGTGAAAATTTGTGTTTAATATTAAATATTTTAATATTTATCGCATTTTATGATAATATTTATATAAATAAATATGAAATCTCTAAATTCTGCAAATTTTTGTTCTATTCAAAAATTTGTTGGTTAAATTTGTGCCGTGAACGTTGTTATTTACTGTTTTCGTGCGATAATGGGAATATAAAATGAAAAAGTTATGGGAAATGAAATTGTAATATGTGTATATTTATTAAATATATGTATATTTAAATGATATTAATATATTTATATATATTAAATCAGTACACAAATTCACTTTTTCTTTCTTGGTACATGAAAATCTGCTTAATCCGCTGCTTAAGTGATTTTTTTTGGAACGAGTTTTTCAATAATTTGTACTCGCTTACTTGCAAGTGGATTTGTTAACTTATATATAATTCAAAATAATTAAAAAGTTTTTAATATACAAATTATTGCCTTTGTGTATGCTTTTTCATATCACAAAATATTTGAAAGTGCTACCTGACGTCACAGCCAATCAGCTGTGCTGAGTTTTTGTCGAGAGAGGAATAGCGGACCTGCGCATGGCGCAATCTTCTATTTTATCATTCGTGGCTTATCATTATCAGGCTTATTTGTTGAATTCTCTTCTAATACGACTAACGATAACTTTTCAAATCTTAAATCTAATAACAATATTAACACGTAACCAGTGTTTTGGTTATTAAATATCTAAAATAAAGTATTTAAATATTTATATACAACAGTTTTATCTATTGAGAACAATTCAAATAAATAATTTCAGTCTAGCCTACGTAACCGTGTGTGTATTTTAGTTTCAAGTAATTGTCTTGTCAAGTAATTGGTATGATGTCGGAGCTGGAATTTAAAGGGTGTCCCAACAAGAGCGCAATTTTTAAATTTTAAATAAATTTAATTGAATTGTTTCTCTGGCTGTATGACATGTGACGCCGTCTTGTTGGAACCACATGCCCTCCACATTCATTTCTTCAATTCGAGGCAAGAAAAAACTGGTTATAATTTCACGATACCGAACACCATTGATTGTTTGCGCTTGACCTGCCTCATTTTCATAAAAAAAAGGTCCAATGATTCCTCCAGCCCAAAAACCACACTACACAGTGACACGTTGAGGATGCATTTGCTTCTCGTGAATCACTCGAGGATTTTCCTCACCCCAAATGCGACAATTCTGCCTATTGACGAAGCCATCAAGATGGAAATGGGCCTCGTCACTGAAGATGATTTTAGCGGCAAAATCAGCATTTTCATGTTGTCTCTCCAATACCCAATTAACGAACTCCCTTCGCTGTCCATGGTCAGCTGGCTTCAGTTCCTGAGTCAATTGAACTTTGTATGCATGAAGATGCAAATCTTTCGTCAAAATTCGCTGCATAGTGGATTTGGAGACACCAATTTGCTGAGCTCGGTGTCGAATTGAGGTGGATGGAGTTTGAGCGACATCATCACGTACAGCTGCGACATTTTCGGTCGATCGACCTGGTCGATGGCGCGTTGTTGTCTTTACATCACTAACAGACCCAGTTTCGGCAAATTTATCCATTAATCTCTTTACAGTTGACTCTTTTGGAGCATTATTCTGACCCCAAATTGATCGCAATTTGCGAACTGTAGCCGCAAAACTTTCACCATTTTGGTAAAACAATTTCACAATGAGAATGCGTTGTTCATTCGTGTAGTGCTCCATTTTTACTAACCTCGTACCTTCTACTAGCAAACAATAACAATTGTTCAAATGTCAAACAATGACACTTCGAATGTTGCCAGATTTAAAAATTGCGTTCTTGTTGGGACACCCTTTATATTTAACTTTATTTTTTTTTAGCTCAGATTTACTAGTGGTATTTTACGATCGCTGTGGATGTTATCATATGGAGCTTACAATAGTTCGAAGAATTTTCGATTGTGGACGCTGGATTAATTCAATGTTAGATGAACTAGCATTTCCCCACCGCTGGGCTCCATACTGGCTTTATTATTGCATTATACAGTAGAACTTTGTGTTCTAGGCGCAGTCTTGATTTTTTATTAACTAACCAATTGATTCCTTGTGCTTTCAATTTAATTTGCATACGTTTTGCTTCGATGTGGTTGCGCCAAGTCAGTATACGATCGAGATGAAGTAACCTAGGTAGGTTACTTCATTAGCTTGTGGATTTGGTACGCCATATAATGAAACCTTAAGTCAATTATCCTTACTAAGAGTAAATGTTATGTCGGAGCTTTTGTTTTCGTTTACGTGAATGCGTCAGTTAACCAGCCAGGAATCAATTCGTTTTAAGTGCTCACTAAGCTCTCTAGATGCAATTCTTTTATGGCAGCTCAGGATGGCAGTATCGTCAGCAAACGTCGATGTTATAAAGCGACTGTCTGTGGGTAGATCTGAAGTAAATATTAGGTATAGAATCGGTCCGAGTAGTACACATGGGTATTTGACCCTATACTGGCGATTGTATAAATACGATTGTAGTATCTGGTGCACGCTTGCAGGCAGAATTTGCAGATTTTGTATATGAAACCAGCATGCCAAACCATATCAAATGCCTGATCAATATCAGGGAAAATTACCGATCAAACTTTTTGTTTTCGAAAGTATTTTTTATATTTCGTCAGTTATGCGATTTACCTGCTCTATTGTACTGTATTTTGGGCGAAATCCAAATTGATTATATGAAATTATACCACTTTCTTAGACATCTTGTCACATTTTTAGCATCAGTAGTCTTTCAAAAAGTGTTGAATGCATCGGCATCAGACTAATAGGCCTGTATGACGCCGGGTTGTTCTCAAGGGGAACAGCCAATTCGAATATAGCATGAAACAGTTGTGTTGAAGTTTTGAAAGCTTTATCTGTTAACTCAGCTACCATTTTGGGAGTAATTGACTAGTAGCCTGGAGATTTTTTCAAGTTGAAATGATTTTGAACTGTATACTTTACCTCCTTTGCCTTCACTTTAATTGGGTTAAACGTTTTTGGATGATCAGAGGTGGAATAACGAAATCATTGGTCCCAAGATTAGGTTGCAACACTTTTTCCACATGATGAAGAAACGCTCAGGTTTTATCTTTGCCGCTACTCGCCCAGCACCCATTACTCAATCTAAATGGTGGCTCTAACTCATTTGGAATTTTTATGTTTTTATTAGACTTTTATGTAGCGTATAGTTTTTTCGTGCAGTTTCTTATGTGTTTTTTCAGCTCTGCATGTAAGGCTTCACTGAGACATCTTTTAGCTAAAGGATAGTGTTTGGCCGTAGGCGATCTGTGTTTTTGCCAAAGGCCTCTGAACCGTCGTTTTTCATTGACTAGATTTTCAATGTCCATTGCAGTTTTCCGGAATCTATGCAATGGAAATGGTAATTTAGGAGGATTTGTATGTATAGCTGTTGACACAAGAACGGAATTAATATTTTGAAGATTGCTTCGATTTCGTCTTGGCATATTAGAAGTGGTCTGATATTTTAATGACTGCTTGCATATTTTCGATACATGAACCAGTTAGTTATGGAAGAGGTTAAGTAGTGAGACTCGTAAACTATACATTTTTAAAATAATTCAGTCATTACCGGTGAATGATCAAAAGATAAGTCAAATTATTTTTAATACCTTTTATTATCCCAAAGTGAATAAGATCGGGTATTTTTCGAGGATCTGTAGGCCAATATGTTGGATGGGCAGAGGACACGAAATCAAGTTTGTATCGACGATTCATAAGAGCAGAAAATAATTGCTTTCCTTTGGGATTAATCAGCCTGGACCCCGAAAAAGTGTGCTTCGAATTAAAATCTACAGCTGCTACGAATTTCTTCGTAAGCGTTCTAAAAAATTCAATAAACTGCAGGTCAGTGAATGGAAATCTAGGGGACCGCACTTAGAATGATGTTCTCCTCAAGAAATTGAATTCCTATATTAGTGACTTGTAGAAACTTTTTTCGTAACCATAAATAATATAGTGTTTAATTCGATTTCTTATTAATATCTCAGTACCACTATGGCCCTTCTAATCAGGATGATTTGCCATGTGCAGCTTACAACCCGGAATGGAAAAGTTGAATTTGTGTGTAAGATGAGTTTCCGAGACAAGCATTACGTTAATTTTATTGGAAGACGAAAAGTTTTCTAATTCTAATTGATGCTGGCGGATACCATTGGAATTCCAGTGATAAATGCAAATGAAGTTCATTTTTTGGAATTGACCATTTGCATCATTTGGGTTTGCGTTTTTATGACCTCTTGAACCATATTTTCGTTTGTGGTCATGAACTGTGTTAAACATTGAGTGAGCCTCATTCGCATAACTTCTAGACTTTAAGAGTTCGTACTGTTCACACGGTGAACCTTGTAGCCAGCGCCACGACCGCTGGTCGGTTCCCGGTGCAAGCGTCACCATGTGTTGTCTCTCAATTCGGAGTGCGGCATGCTGCGGACAGAATTCCCCACACCATGTACCTGCGGATTGTGTATCGAGAGAGCGGGAAACCATCCACAGCCATCTCTTTTGTTTCCATCACTGATCGGCGCTTTCATTTTTGGCTTTCAAGCGATGCTTCCGACTTGACGCTCGTTCACTTGTTTTTCAACCAGCAGCGAAGACACACCGACCCAACTTTAATTCATCGAGGCAGCTGCACCATTTTACGGAAAAAGTGAAATATAAAACTCATATTCTGCTTTTTTTTATAAAAAATTCTTCCGGTTCCATACTTTATATATAAAACGTACATTTTTTGAGTAATTAAGATATACGAGTATGCATATGTTAAAACTTTATTTTTGATATCTTGCTTAAGACTGACTTATGATCTAAAAACTAACATACTTCATGCCTTACGGATTGGAACTTTGCTGATCTTGCAAGTTTGCAAGTTCCAGTCGTAAAGCTTTAAACAAAATATAGAAAGAGAACAAAACATTTGGAACAATTTCCAACATGCGCATTGAAATTTGATATTTTGAAATAAAGAAATAAACAAATTCGTTTAGCAAGCGCTGCTTGCGAAAGGAAGTTCGTTTGTATTATTTTTTGTTGCTGAAGTGACTCCTCCACCATTAGTTTACGGATGCTCTTGAATTCGACTTACAATTTTAATACTTAAATTTTGTTTGTTCCGTTTCCAACAAACTATTATGATAACAATTATAAAAATTTCTATTATTATTAATGTCGAGCACAATCCGTAATTTACATTCTTATGATACTTTACTTCTTTTATGGTTGTCAAATTATTTTGATAGCTTAAGTCTATTTTATTGAAATTTTTCGAAGGCCCTGGCAGCCAGTACTCATAAATAGTATTTATTGTAATAATTTATTTATTAGAATAAAGTGTAATAATAATAATAATAATTCTAAAATTTACATTTAAATCATCATATTGTGATTCATTGAGCTAATCATTCGGTATTACAAATTTATTGACAAAAACCGCAATGTTGTTGTTAAAAATTCTATATCCAATTTGATTTGTACAATTATTGAATATTATAAAATAATTTCCTTTAGGATTCACAATTCTCTCATCACAAGTACTGTTTAGTTTTACATTTTTTATATTTTTTATTGGACGAGTATATGATTATTGTTGTCGATTTCAATAAATTCTTCATTGGTTTTTTTTCGAAATTTACAATTATTCAGTATAATACAATTTTCTTATATTCTTGGAAACTATAAAATTTATCATTACTTTTTATAATGCATTTTCATTTATTTCTTCTCCTGATGCATTAGGCATTGGTATTAGTAATTTTATGTTAAACTTCTGTGTTTCAGATGGAATTTTTATTGCAAATATGATTGCGTCATTGGCAAATTTAGCTACTCCTAGTCTAATGCTTGAGAGTTTATTAAAGTTAATATCATCATCATCATAATTGGCGTACAACCATTTCTGATCATTGCCGCGTTATCAGCCTTCGCCAGTCGTCTCTGCTTCGCGCACGCTGGCACCAATTGGAAACACCAAGTGCAGCCAGGTCCTCTTGAACTTGGTCCTTCCAACGTAGTGGTGGTCTCCCCCTCCTGCGTCCGCCACCCGGCGGCATCGATTCAGATACTTTTTTCGCCGGAGCACTTTCATCCATTCGCACAACATGTCCCAGCCAGCGCAGCCGCTCTGTTTTAATGCTCTGAACTATATCAATGTCGGCGTACAGCTCATACAGTTCGTTGTTCCACCTGATTCGATACTCTCCGTAGACGCATATAGGACCATAGATCCTTCGAAGAATTTTTCTCTCGAACGCCCCCAAAGCTCGCTCATCGTTGTTTGTCATCGTCCAGGTTTCGGCACCATAAAGCAGGACGGGAAGGATGAGGGCTTTGTAGAGCGTAATTTTTGTTCGTCGAGAGAGGGCTCTGCTTCTCAATTGCCTACTGAGCTCAAAGTAACACCTGTTGGCAAGAGTGATTCTTCGCTTGATCTCGTTGCTGACATCGTTCGTGGTGTTGATGCTGGTTCCCAGATAAACGAAATTCTTCACAACTTCAAAGTTGTAGTCGCCAACAGTGACGTGGTGTCCAAGACGCTGAGACTCTTTGTGTGTTGACACCAAGTACTTCGTTTTGTCCTCGTTCACCGCTAAACCCACTCGCCTCGCTTCTCTCTCCAAGCCGGAAAATGCAGCACTCTATTAGTAATTTTTTGTTAAACTTCTGTGTTTCAGATGGAATTCTTATTGCAAATATGATTGCGTCATTGGCAAATTTAGCTACTCCTAGTCTAATGCTTGAGCGTTTATTAAAGTTAATATCGTATGCTTCTATTTCGTCCTTTGTTAGTATGCTGGAGTTAAGAATACCGAATCTAGCAGATGCAATGTTTTCTTGTATACGCTGTGCTTTTTCTTTAATAACATTTGAAGTGAAAATTTGTTCGATCACTAACGCTTTCATAAGGATTTGTTTGTCTTCTCTCTTTATAGCGTTAAGTTTTTCAGTTATCTGAATACGGTCACTACCTATTGCATTTTTAATCAGCTTTATACTGTCGTTAAAGTTGTTGATATTTATTTCTTGGTTTATGGCCTCAATTGTATTATGGTTATTTTTGTCTATTATGAACAAATGGTTTTCTATTTCTTTTCCATCGTCGTCGGCCATTGTTCCATATATCCAACGACTTCGGGTTCCTGCTAAGTTAATTAAACCTCTTTTGAATCTATGTGGCATTATTGTTCTGATTTTTTCTTTAATTAAATTTTTTTCATTTTTTATTAAAAACACCTTTGATTTCAGTGCCACCGAGTTCATTGACATGATGGCCGCCTGGCTATCCGAGTAGATATTTATAATATTTTTTGTTACGGCATGTCTATTTAAGTAGACGGCTACCTCATTTATGGCCTCTGCTTGACAAACACTGCAATTATCGGGGAGACGGAAAGAAAGTTCCAGTCCCAGTTCTTTTGAGAAAACTCCAAACCGACTCTATCGTCAAGTTTGGATCCGTCAGTGTAGAAATTCAGTTCCCCCTTTCTCCATGTCATTGGTGTTTGCCACTCTCTTCTAGTCGGAATATATGTCTGGAAGTGCCAATCGAAGTTGAGAGGTATAGAGTGGTCAATGTGTTGGATAGAACTACTCCAGGTATGCGCAATAGTCGAGTGACCAGTCTGCCGATCATGCCATAACGCCGTACATTTCAGCCTTAGTGCTGATGTGGCGGCCACTTGTTTCCCTACCAGCTCAAATGTAGGTAGGTTGAGTATTACTTCCAATGCTTTAGTTGGAGTGGTCCTTAAAGCACCAAAAATGCACAGAGAATCCGTTCTTTGGACCTTGCTCAAAAGCTTCGAATAGCTTTGTTTCTGAGTGGTTGGCCACCATACCAGTATTCCATATAGCAATATGGGTCTGACCACCGAAATGTACAGCCAGTGCATGATTCGTGGGGATAGCCTTTGTATTAACCTCCTTCTATAATTTTGGGTCCTATTTTTTATATTTTAGCAATAATTTGAATCCTCTTGAAATTACATTCCTTGATTTTACGAAAGCGTGATTTTCGTCTGTCAAATCGATATCTTTCCTATTTAAATTTGCTTTTCGTATTTCGTTCGCTATGGTTTCGTATTCTCCAGGTTTAATGTTGCACATTTTTTCGGCGTTAATTTAAATGGTGGTTTGTATGGATTTCTTTCATATTTTGAAGTATTACAAACAGTGCAGTTATTTATGATTTTTCTTATCATTTCCTTAAGGTTAGGTACATAGTAAGTAGCTTTGAGTTCCGAGTATGTTTCATTTATTCCCCTGTGGTTTAATGAATTATGCTTTTGAATTATAATTTCTGTAGCCTTTTCATCTTCTTCGATATCTGTTAAGGATTAGGACTTCTGATTATCTTTAATAAATTGCTTCTTCTAAAGTGTTTTAAATAAAAATCCTGAAACTGTGCAAATAAATGGTAATCATTTGAAAATATTGCGACACTACCTTTAGTTGGTAAGTATTTTTCCATTATCTCAACAATATCTTTATCTTTGAATACATTTAAATTAATAGTTAACCTCTTTTTATTAAAAAAATTGTAAAACTTTTGACTATTCTTCCGTTTTAGGAAAGGGGACCTGGATTTTTGCCATTCACGACGTGTCCTCCTTTTTTCAGTGAGGAGAATATCGTTGAGGTTTGCTGTTGCAGTTGTTGTCACGCTTGTGCGCAGAGTGGAGCACAGCTAATCTTTGGGTGGGTCGAGGTAAAATGTTCCAGAAATGCTACAATATCCTCATTAGTTTTGAGACGTGGGTTTGGGCTGAGATGACTACTGAAGTATTTTCTGTATTTCAGCCAGTTAGTTTTAATCGGTGTGAAATCGTAGGTAGGGCGTAACTTTTTGTTCAGATGTATTATAATAGGACAGTGATCTGAAGAGAGGTCGTTAAGGTGTTCTACGTTGAGTTGCTCTCGTTTTAGGTTTCTAGCAACTCCAAAATCAATAAGGTCTGGGATCTTGCGTGGGTCTGTCGGCCAGTACGATGGTTGTCCTGAAGAGATAATATCAATCTCGGTGTCAGAAAGCATGAAGTTATATAATTGTTTTCCTTTTGGTGTTGTTACCCGTTAGCCCCAGTGAGTGTGCTTGGCATTGTAGTCGCCAGCAGCTAGAAAACTTGTACCAAGTGTGGAGACGAAGTCTGAGAACTGGTTACTTGATATTTTAAATCTAGGTGGGCATTACACAGCGGATATTCCTGCCATCCAGACAAATTGATGTTGCTTGTAGGTACTCCTTGTTGTATTCTTCCATAACGAAGTGTTTTATTCTTTGTTTGATTAGGATTCCAGTGCCACCATGGGCTTTACCAGCGAGATGCTTTGTATCATAGAATTTATATCCCGGTATGTAAAAATTGTATTTTTCGGTTAGATGGCTTTCGGATATAAGAAGTATGTCGATTTTATTAGTGAGTAAAAATTTGTTGATTTCTAACTTGTGCTGGCTTACACCGTTTGCATTCCAATGACAGATCTTAAGTACGTTCATTTCGGAGATAGCAGAAGCTGCATGAGCTGGTTTTGGTTTCTCATCATTTCTTGAATCATTGTTTGTATGGAGGTCATGAACTGCGTCATACATTGTGTGAGCGTTGCTATCATTCCTTCAAAATTATGCAGATTTGAACCAGTCCCGCACTGCTGATCCTTCCCTAACTTAAGTACCCTGCATACGTCGTCCCTGTGTCGGGGTATGGAATTCACTTCTGTGGTTGTGCAATGGGCGGTATATTTGGACTAGGTTGAGTGCGCTTATTCTTTAACTGAGGGTCATTGTTCTTAATTTCCTGGAATACAGGGCAACCTCTGTAGTTGGCAGTATGGTTACCACCACAATTGCACTTTCGAGCAGCTCAATCAGTTTTAGTCTTCGTACATTCTGATGTGGGGTGTAAATCATCACAGGCAACACACACACTACGAAGAGTGCAGTAGGACCTTGTGTACCCAAATTCTTGGCAATTAGAACATTGAACTGGGCCGTTTCGTTTGAGAGGCTCCTCCACAGTAATTCTACGATGCATAAGATAGCGGAGATTATAAATACCTTGCACTTCTACTTTTTAAGCTTTTGGGTTTCAGGCTCCAATTCTACGTGAAACAATGGTTGAGGGATTCGGTTGCGATTTATTATATTTATAATAGAGCGGGCAGTGAACCCTGCTTCATGTAGTGCTTCTTTGACTTCAGCGGGGGAATATCTGATTCAAGTCCCTTTATGACAATGGTAAGGCCTTTGCTACTTTTAAGCTGATAGGTGTAGTAGCTTTTTTTTATCAGTGTCGAGATTTTTTATAACCACTCTGTAATGGCTCTAACTATGTATTTGAATTTTTGTTTCCTGGATATTTCCTTTAACAAGAGGGGTGACATGGAAATTTTTAGGACCAATGAGCTCGGTAAGCTTTGCAACTAATTTACTGCAGTTACGTTCTCGTAGGTAAATGGAAGGTGGTTTGAATATAATAATAGGTTTGGGTGCGCCAGCCTCCTCAGCACTTTGAAGTAGTGCGAAGCGATTATTACTAGAGATTAAGCTAATTTTTGCGATGTTAGCTTTGATTGCACTTGATTTTGGGCTTCGCTTGCGCTTGTTTATAAGGATATACCTATCTAAACCAGTTTGAGATGTTCCACTTTTCCCTGCTGGGTTGTTTGAAAAATTTTTGGTTGAGTGGTTTGCATTGATGGTTGGTGTGAGTGCATTTTCAGTGCGCTCAGCCACTGTTGGCGAATATGTTCTAGCACGATCGGACGAGTGAGAGAGAGACGTGGATGGAACCTGTTTGCACTCTTTAGTTATGGACGCCGTTGGGCTGGGTGTTGAACATTGAGCGCTCCAAGAGAGCGCATGCGCAGAGAGTGCCAGAGATATTTTGGACATTGATTCTGGTTTGAGTGCGAACTGTGTGTACTTGCACTTGCATTGTTAAGTGCAGTCGCAATTGAACGCTGTGGAGTTGCAGTCGCATGAGGGCCACTGCCCGGCCGCTCGCCGTTGCGGGACATGCTACTGTTGTGGTAAGATGTCCTTGCTTGTTTGGCGGGGGACGTCCTGTCGCGGTTCCTTTGGGCGCGAGGCTGAAAACTTTAAAACCCTAACGTTAAACTGAAACACTTTACACTTTTAAGATTGACATCACAAGAACATTTATTCTTACGAAACCTAGATCTTATATACTATTTCTTTACATCTATCTCAGTCTGTGAACTGACCTTTCTGGTGTTCCAGTTCCGCACCTGCTAATTGGTGTCAGTTGGTCAAGCCAACCGACCTACTTCAAAAGTGGCGACGGTGCATCACGCTGCCCTCGTCGACTCGACTGCGGATCTGTAATACCCTAAAAGTTCACATAGTAATATTTCACAAACCATTTTAGCTTAAAATACTTAAACCCTAAAAGTATGTCTTATTGTTAAGCAATTTTAGCACATGCTAATGCAACAGAGTGTGGTTTCTATTAGGAGTCGATGCTGTGAGTCAACTACACGTAGGTAGCTTGGTTCTAACTCACAACATCCCTCCCCTCTTTCTAAAAGAAGTTAGTGCAACTAACTTCTAATGAGAGTTTACAATCATTTCTGCACTTTAAACAATCTGTGCATTTTCTTAAACCTACAATACATATGTATAATTTCTTTTTTTTCAAATTCGCCTTATTTCTATATTTTGGGTTCTTTTTATTTTCCTTTTTTTATTATTGTGTTTTTTTTTTCTTTTCTTATTTTTGTGCTTTATTTTTTTTTCTTTTCTCTCTTGTTTTATCTTGTTCTTTTATTATATTTTGTTCTTTCTCTTTCTTTTTGTTCTATTCCCCTTTTTTATGCTTGGTCGTTCATCGACTCTTTTCTCACTGGCGTATATACAAACAAAATTACAAACTAATTACATATTTAGCTACACTTCTTAGAAATACGGTCCTCTGCAATTGTTGGTCCTGGTAACGTCCGTCCTGCGAGAGTGAAGTCCCTCGATGAACTCTGCATACCCCTCCCTTCTTTCTGGATCGGTACGTACAAAGATGTTATAAGTTGGTGATCTGGTTTGCCATTAAAACTTTGCTTTTAGTGGCCCTCTTCGTTCCATTTATATAGCGTGCCCCAAGGCTGTAGGTGGTACTGCCTCTGCTTATAGCATTCAACTTGTAAAAATCATTTGGAATACATGAGAGATTACAATACCCCTTCTTCCTTTGCAGCAATGCGTCTTATGGTGGAAGTGTTTCTCTTGAGCTTCCTCATAATGGTATTTGACATCGTTTGGCTTTGATGTGGAGACAATCGGTATTTTTCTGAGATACACGTTTAATGATGTAATTTGTGTACTCTGGTCGGCTACCAGTCTATGTGTCCTCTTGTATGAAATCATATCTAAATCACATTTCATATGGTCATACCCTAGATTGGACATATAATTCAATGAAGCAATTAACTTCCGTGAGCCAAATCTCCTCTGCTTATTTTATTTGGTGGTGGTTTCAGTCACCCACCTTAAGCTTTTAACCATCTTCAACTTATCCAAAATCGATTCTGTTCAGATTGTGATACAATGGGTGGACGTTGTAATATAAAATTGTCCAATTCAAAACATGACTCCGCAAGGAAACTAGCTTATTTTTCGTTACTTGTCAATTACTCATCCACAACGCTTTCAAATGCTGCGGCCATTTGCCGTTTCGCAAAGAAAAGCAAATCCGTCACCATTCATCCCCAATCCAATATATTGGCATCCTTGCGGTCACAACCGGATTCCCAAACCTTGGATAGCTGCCAGAAATCCTTGATTTTCCAAAACACATCTTCCCGAATACTATGTTGGTCCCTTAGTCTGCACCGTATTCCAATATCCGTTCTTCCCGGAACTTCCTGCTTCGCTTCACATCATCAGAGCTATTTAGAGAACACCTATAATAATTTTCTTAATTTTCTAATATACATTTTAGTCAATTTAATAGATGAATTTCAAATTTATATAATATTTAAATAAATACACTATATGTACTATATATACTCTTGGGTATAATTTTCTGATTTAGTATTATTTGTATTTTTTTTATTATAACAATTATATCATTATAAAGTTAGATTTTAAACAATTAATTTTTAACTCTAATTATTTTCTAAACTACCTTTAATTTTAATCTGAACTTTTACTCAGATTATAATTTTTTTAATCTTTAACTTTTCTTAAACATACGCTATTCCTGATTATATAAACAAAAAACAATATTTCTACAACATGCTTTTTCTATAATTGAATGCTATATCATTCAATTTGCCGTCCACTCGTCTTCTCCCCTTACATTATCGGATTCGCTACCGTATCCTGGAGGAAAAGAGGACTGGACTATGTGTTTTCATAGCCATATAGGGCATTAGTTTCCCTTCGATTAATTTTTCGTGCTCTTTTTCAACACGTGAGTTATCACTCATTTCAGCTTTGAACCAATTCATTGGTCCTCCGACAAAAACCAGATTATACAAAATAATCCCGTTTGTGTAAAAACTTTGTCCATTCCATGACTATATCTTTCATCGCATACAATTACTTTTTATTTAAATTTACTTCTAGCCTGATATGTATATATCCATTAATGATTCTATTTTCCATCCTTTAATTAGCTCGTATATGAATACATACATAAATTCAAGGCGCTTTAAATTACCTAGAATTAATTGCTTATTTTCCCAATCAACCTATACATTTTTTTTTATATCCCAGCATATACATTTATTCAAATTTCCCATGCTAATTTCCTAATCAATAATCAGTTAAAACCTATGTATGTATATCTACATATAGCCTGCTGCAGTATCTGCAAATTCCCAATTCCTAATCATATGTCCCTACATACTTACTTATATGGCCATACCCATTCCTATAACTAGAATACTTACTTCTTTAAATATTCCCTCGTACATTCATTCTGTACATTATACAGTTTCACACATATATATTTTCTTCACCCGCAGTTCCGTTGCTTGGCGTTAACGCTCAAGCGTCAAAATTCAGTGCATATACCGTATGTACGTACATATTCGAAGTTTTATATTACTTACCCACGACTGTCTTATTTTTTATTTTATTTTTTAAATACGTGCAATGAACCCGTTGATTATTATTCAATACGTACAACAAAAAATATTTTTCTCTACTGCCTTCATTCGGCAATAGTGCTTAATAAACAGATTTTCATTACGTCAATTTTATTTGCCTGAGTTCAAGCGGCACACTTTTACTGGCATTGAGTCTGAAAATCGGCGCTGTGTGTGTTACTTGATACACACACGTACTTGTTTATGTTATTTTTCTTGTGTTTACACTTGTAAAACACTGTTAACACATGAATCTAGGTGTGTGGTCTAACGTGGAATAATTTCAACAAATTATTATGTAGCTTTTTATTCTTGCCCTTAATCGTTACGACTGTTGTAACTGGGCTTCGGATCTCTGCTACTACATACGGACCTATCCACACAGGTGAAAATTTGTTTCTCCTAGCCTGATTCCTCATGAGTACCCAATCACCCACGTTCAAAACGACTGGGTTTAGTACCTTGTTATAGGCTTCCCTGGCTACTCGTTTAGCACAATCCTGGTTTTCTCTGACCAACTCGTGCGCTCGCAGTAGCTGATATTTTTGCAATTTATTCAGGTCATCAGCATTGTACACTGGCGCACATTTGCGCTTCAGATTTGCTGCATGTTGAAATCAAACCCGTAGAGCGTCCTAAACGGAGTTTGCTTCGTTGATACATGTACCGTATTATTGTGTACATGTATTGCAGTGGTCAACCCTTGATCCCAATTCGAGCCGTCTTCTTTGGCAAAACTGCGCAAGTACTCGCAAAGAGGTCGATGACTACGTTCCAGTGAGCCATTCGCCTGTGGATGATATGGTGTTATGTGCAACTTCTTGATTCCCAGCATTTTACATGTTTCTGAGAACAGTTTCGATACAAAATTGGAACCATTGTCGGTTATCAAAACCTTAGGTATGTTGTATCGTGCTATTATTTCATCAAAGAATGCCTTAGCCACCGTACCTGCTTCAGCATCGGGTATAGCCACGCACGCCATATACTTTGAGAAATCGTCTTGGAACGTCAATATGTATTTATTGCCCGAAACAGTCTCAGGTAAAATACCTACAATATCCAAATGAACTTTATCAAATGGCCGTTTCGGTGTGTCAGTTAATACCATTGGCATCTTTGTTAGACTTGAACTTTTGTTGGCCTGGCACTTTGGACAACTCTTTATATATTTTTTAATATCCTTGAGCATACCTTTCCATCCGTATACTCGCCTAATTCTGTCATGAGTTTTCTAGAATCCCTGGTGTCCACCTAGAGGCGAATCATGGAAACCCTTTAACACAGCCCGTATATCCTTTATATCCTCCAGCCATTCCACACTACTGGCTCCTCGTTCATTTACAGCGTCACCTGCATTGCTAACATTTCTTGTTGCATCAATTCTATTCTCTTGAATTCTCTCGGCCTTCTGCTTATCTGACCGAGCTTTGGCCCTCCTTTGCACTACTGATACGTTCTGTGCCTGAGGTACTCTGCTGAGTGCATCCGCATTCAGATTCTTTTTCCCAGGTTTGTATATGATTTCAAAATCATACTCAGACAATTTATGTCTGAACCTGGCTAGCCTAGACGTTTGGTCTTTCAAATTGGCTATGCCTCTCAACGGCTGGTGATCAGTGTATATTTTAAATGGGCGTCCTAGCAGATATGCCCTAAAATTCTTCGTAGCCCACACTATGGCTAGGAATTCCTTTTCTATTGTGGAGTATCTTTTCTCCGTATCGCTAAGCGCTTTGCTTGCGAATGCTATTGGTCGGTCATTACCGACTTCCCCTTGTGACAATACTGCCCCTAATGCTTCATTGCTAGCATCAGTGGTCAACAAAAAAGTTTGCTCAAAGTCGGGGCACGTCAAAATTGGTGGCGAGCTAATTATTTCCTTTAGCCTCTCGAATGCTTGCTGACATCTCTCTGTCCATTCGAACTTTGCTTCTTTTCGTAGCAACTTATTAATGGGCAAAGCAATTCCGGCTAGTCCTTCCACGAACTTTCTATAATAGTTCACTAGTCCTAGGAATGCTTGCACTTCTTTTCTGTTTCTTGGAACCGCTAAATTTCTAACGCATTCCACCTTCTGCGGGTCAGGCAGTGCTCCTGCCTCTGAGCAACAATGGCCTAAATAAACCACCTCTCTTCGCAAAAATTGACACTTCTCCGGTTCAACTTCAAATTGGGCTCTCGTAATTTCTGGAGCACCTTGCACAAGCGCTGCGAATGCTGCTGCAACTTCTTCCCATAAATTACAATATCATCCAGATACACAAAACCATCTAACCCTTGTAAGCCTGTTAGCACATGGTTCATTAGCCGTTGGAAGGTAGCCGGTGCTCCTGTTAATCCAAATTGCATTCTATTGAACTCATAATGGCCTAAACCGGTGCTGAACGCGGTTTTATGCTTATCTTGGGTATCCACCAGAACTTGGTGGTAGCTACTCGCTAAATCAAGTGTAGAAAAATATCTACTATGCCCCAATTGGTCCAGAATCTCTTCTATCCTTGGTATCGGGAACACCTGCTTGATAGCGGCGTCATTCAATTTCCTAAAATCGACGACCATTCTCCACTTCTTCTGACCGTGAGCACCTCCCTTCTTTGGTACCAAAATTATTGGTGAATTCCAAGGCGAGATACTCGGTGAAATTATGTTATGTTTTAACATTCCTTCCACTTGCCTGGTTACCTCATCTTTGTGAGCTTGTGGCAATCTGTATTGTTTCTGGTTAATTGGTGCTTGATCCACTCTAGTAGGTATTTCATGCTCTACCTCTGGTGTATACGTTAACTGGTCTCCTTCCAGCAAAAATATATCATGGAATGACGCACAAATGGCTTCTATTGATGCCGTCTCTTCTGAATTTACGCTTGGGTCTCCATAACTCGGTTCCTTAAAACTATCATAACTATTGAACTTAGGCCTAAAATCCTTATCCATATAGAAGTCCTCTTCTGATGCATTTAGTACACAAGCGTACACCTTACCCTTGTTAACGTGCGTTATGGTCTCTCCCATATATACGCCGTCCGCTAGCTGCTGCTTGTGCAAAACAAGAGTCCTAAGTTTCGTGTTTACACGCATAGTAACTACTCTGGTTGACTTTGCGTTCACTACCTCTATACAAGTTTTAACCCTATTCACGGTTCCTTCCTGCCAAGACTTTAATGGAAAAGTAAGGATTCTATTCTTATTATCATCATAAAATGATAACTGTTTTTCTAGCGCATCCAGTGTGGTGCGGCCCCAGAGATTATCGCTGCCAATTATCCCATCGGCCGGGATACCTTCCCTATCCAATTCGACTGCGTGCACTCTAAAAGTCATGCCGTTAACTTCACTGTGCCCTATTTTGAGTGACCCCAGTGTCCTAATGCAACCTCCGAACGCTCCATTAAGCGTTCTTACATCTTTTGGGTCGACAACTAGTCCTTTCCGTAAAACACCAGATTTTACGAGGCTAGTATCCGCCCCTGTGTCTACCAAAAGCACTAGCTTTCCACTAGCTGCCTCCTTGCAGGGTATCTCGACAAAAGCATCTCCTATCCTGGTCACAACGAATCAACGCCCTTTTGATTCCAAAATGGACGCGTATCTACTTCCTAACTCTTCCAATTTTCTCCTCCATGCACCGCAGTTATCCCTTACAATCCTATACTCCCTCAAAATTACCGTTAATATCATAACTACACATTCTCGAACCACGTACGCGGCGATTGGCCTATACTCTCTAACCTTATTGAAACTTAATCTAAGTACTAGAATCATCACAGTTACCCAAATCAATGCGCAATCAAACATTTTCTCCCGGAGAGACTCTTGCTCCTCCGTAACTTGAACCATTGTTCTTACGTTACTTGGTACGTGGTATTGGAGAGCCTCTTGCTCCTCCTTTTCATGGACTGTAATTCCTACATTACCAGTCACACGTACCTCCGGCCTAACTGATGCTTCCTTTCTTTTGGCTTTCCAGTCTATTGGCCTCGACTGGGCCGCTGGAAGTTTCCCTAGTTCCTTTGTTGGAACTGCCTATCCTTGCATTCCGCAGCTTGATGTCCCATCCGTCCACATGAGAAGCATTTCAACCCCTGTTGGGTTTTGCCCATACTTTGTTTACCTCTAGTATTCCAATTTGGTCGCTGCTGACCATTGCCAGTGTTGAAAGGATTTCTTCCTTGGTTAATCCCTTCCGTTGAATTGACTCGAGGACTACTACCCCTGCTGTCCCTTAAGGGTGGATCCGGGCGCCTCGACACTGGCTGCTGATTCCATTCAGTGTCTACTTGGCACTGTCTACTTGCCTCATGACCATATGCTTGGCATTCCATACAGTAGGGCGTATTCTTGCGTGCAATGCATTCATCCCTTGTATGACCTGGCTTATGGCAGAACGAACATGTGGGTGCCCTCTGTACAACCTCCCTGTGCGGATTTCTCTGACACGCGGCTCTGCTGTTGGAGACACCGGGATTATATGCTCCTCTGTATACATTTGGGACGAAATTATTTCCTTCTCTATCCATAACAGCGGCAGCTAAACTGTCCTGTCTATTTTCGAACATATGTATCTCCCCCAAACCGGCCGTACTCCGTTCCACAAGGACTTGCGCTCTAATTGCTTCTTCTACCAATTCCTCCAGATTTCCTGTTTTGCTATTCAGCATATGTATCTTTAGAGCGGAGTTGCGGAGCCCCACTACGAAAGTCGTTAACACCGACTTGTCAACTTCGTATAATAACGCGGTATCACCAACGCCATCGTACTTATTTTTGATAACTTCTTGGGCCATCATCCGAAGTGACTCCAAACGCCTGGCAAAGGCGCGTATGTCTTCCCCTGCCAGTTGTTTCCCGATTCTAATCTCTTGGGGTATGTCTTCCAGAGTTCTCTCCTTTAGATAAGTTCTCTTCAGAAGGAGGTAAAGCTCATTCACACTGGCGAATTGTTTTGGCAGCACAAGGTTGTACGCATCTCCAAATAACCTTTGCTTAATACAGTCGAAGAAATCCTGTAACTCATCAGGGCTTATGCTCCGCTTCGCAAGCTCACAACCTTCAATGAACCTACTGAGTTCTGACCTTAAATCCTCTGAAGCAGCACCAGTAAACACAGGTACTAGCCTGGACACGGTCTAGGAGATATCCTCGATACCCATTTTACGTATTCTTGTATTACTTACTTTTATTATACTTGTATATGACCGGTAAAATTTGAGAGTTATCCTTTTGGGTGGATTCCAAATTCACTCCCCTTGGATCTGAAATGTATTTGACTAGCGACGGACTCAAACTTATTAGTCTTCGACCGTTTGCCCGTACAGGCGAAATATCGTCCACTGTATTGGGACTTTGCAGCTCTGATTCTGGCTCGTTTGACGGATAAACCTGATTCTTATTATCTATTGAACTTCCTGGAGAAAATGGCTCGACACCGATTTCCGATGCGTCAAATAAAAACTCCGCTTCACTCTTTCCAGTCAATATTAACCTAGGCTTTACCACACGACCTATCCCTTCCGGAGTTAAATACTCCGGCCAGCGTACTTCTGTTGGCAGAGCTAGTACTGACTGCGTTTGAATTTGAGAGGTTGAAGCCGATCTCACTCTTGCTGGCTTAGTGGTTGACCCGATTCTTTTGAGCTCCAAGTTTTCCTTCTCCAGATGCGATGCGGCTTCCTCAGTTTCCCGGAGTTGCCTAGAAAGTACTCTAGTTTTATTTTCGAGAAATTCCGTATTTATCTTCAATTCTTCAGTATCTTTGAAGACTTGGAAAAATTTTTCTTCCGTCCGACTCTGAATAGTAGCTAACCCTTGGTCTGCTGCTTCCAGAGTTGACAGGTTTCCACCGTCTCTCGCTAATCTCCAGAGTACCTGGGCTTCACTCTTGCTAGTTGCTGCTTCCAATTGTTCAAACAATTTTTCTGCGAACAGTTTTACCTCAGTTTGCAGAGACCTAAGCTTGTCTCGAGCCTTGTCCTCCTGCGAACTAGGACTATCTCCTTGTGCTTCCAGCTCTTCTAGATCCAGTCTGAATTTGGTCAACCAGTCCCGTGTTAAACCGTTGACGTGTAACGGGTAATCCTTGGTAAAGTACTCCTTGTCACCACAACAGTCCTTAAACTTTAACAACTCCTCGTTGTTGTTATTGAATACATTCAACAAGGTTTCTAACTCCATTATGCGCTTGCGGTAGTAAGCGCTGTTTTTCCTTGCTTTGCTATCCTTCCTACAATTTCTGATTCTCCTTTGGATGGCCTCACTCTGCCTCTCTTGCTCTTCCAGCACTATTTTCGCCTCTGCTGGTGCTTCCATAGACCGAATTAATCCTCACTTTTAACCCAAACTCCAGAAACCAAGTATTACCGTATCCTAATTTTAAAACCTTACTTGAAAATTCCCTTTGAAAATCCAATATGACTACCCCAAATCCAATTAGTCCCCAAATATAAGCATAGCAGTATACCAAATTATAGTTTATTCATAATTTCATTTACTTTATTTCACAAAAGTACTACCAGAAAATCTTTACACTCAAAGAAGCATTTTACCGCAGAATTATACGCATATTCATTTCTGAACAACGCTCTGTTGAGCTGTTTCGCTTTTCCGTGCGAAACATTGGTTCATTATTACTGCGCAAATTGTAGTTTCGGAACTACACAAACTTTGATGCGACAACATATGTTGACGGCACCTCGTCAAATATTTTCACCTAATACCCTAACTCAAATGCCAAAAATCTAAAACAACCATTTAAATTATTGCACAATGTATTTATTGACTCAATTCATAACCAAATAGGAATGCATTTACTAAATAAAAATATAAATAAACTAATTGACTTGTTTTGTCAAGCAATACAATTCAAAGATCACTTCGATTTTATTTACAAAAATTCTTACAGCTAATTATAAAATTCAATCTCTGCTTGTTCTAGGCTGAACATTTCCTGCCATAATCTATTGGCTTCGCTCCAAGGCAGAGGAACTTCCAGAATCGCCTGTTCTGCCAGAAACTTCCTTAGAAATGCCAGCCGCTTTCTCTCCTGTGCTGCTTTTCCACCACGTCTATGCCAATAAGGGTGCGTGCGCGGCACCTTTGAAATGGGCCTCAGATCAATCCTCCGACCTTCTGCAACCGTTACGACTTTGGTACTCTGGTCATTTATTTCCTGATATTCAAAGAAAATAAATACCCAATTTTACTAAATGAATTGAATTATCCTAACCGCAGCCACGAAACACGCTGCCCAACAAACACTCGCGATGCCCCCAAAAAGTGAACCTAACTTTATTCCGGTACTTGACACGGACAGAAAAATCAAATGTTAGTGCCGCGAACGAACATAAGAAACACCATCCCCTATTATGAATTCGTAAACTCTATACCGTGGCACGTTCTTTCCGAACCAAACCAACCGGTATGCACAAGTTCGCAATACAACAGGGATTAGCGAGGAAATTTGCTTCCTTTAAAAAAAACTTCACACGTTTCACTCCCCCCGAGAATGCTGAAATAAACGGTAAATAAAAAATATGAACCTAATTTCAGTGGAACAACCCTATACAACCTGACCATTAAAAAAAAATTTTTCTTTTGAATCGACCTAGTGTCATCTAACCGCAGCGGCTATTCAGCCCCGATGCTGCTTCTTCTGCATGACCGGCGCAAAAGCGCCCACACGGCCACCGAAGAATCGTCGGCACAATTTACTTAGATACTAGAATGTCCTACTATAGACATACTCACCATTTTCGTTCCCTCCATTGCCATCCTTTGGGATGGTTATCCTGATGGTTTCCTATTGGTGGATTCCCGCGTAGGAGTGCTCTTTTCCTGGCATTCGTCGTTGGATCCTACCGGCTGCGCCAAAATGTTGTGGTAAGATGTCCTTGCTTGTTTGGCGGGGGACTTCCTGTCGCGGTTCCTTTGGGCGCGTGGCTGAAAACCTTAAAACCCTAACGTTAAACTGAAACACTTTACACTTTTAAGATTGAAATCACAAGAAGATTTATTCTTACGAAACCTAGATCTTATATACTATTTCTTTACATCTATCTCAGTCTGTGAACTGACCTTTCTAGTGTTCCAGTTCCGCACCTGCTAATTGGTGTCAGTTGGTCAAGCCAACCGACCTACTTCAAAAGTGGCGACGGTGCATTACGCTGCCCTCGTCGACTCGACTGCGGAACTGTAATACCCTAAAAGTTCACATAGTAATATTTCACAAACCATTTTAGCTTAAAATACTTAAACCCTAAAAGTATGTCTTATTGTTAAGCAATTTTAGTACATACTAATCCAACAGAGTGTGGCATCTATTAGGAGTCGATGCTGTGAGTCAACTACACGTAGGTAGCTTGGTTCTAACTCACAACACTACCTCCGCTCGCTTGTCTCTGTTTTGCAGGCAAAGGTGTTGAGCGAACCACATTCGTCGTCAAACCGCTATCGACAGTCATGCCGAGATCATCCGACCTTGCATTGGGGAGAGAACATACTGTACTCACTCAGTTGCGCGATTACCGGACGCTGCTGGGAAAGCGACTGAGGCAGATAAGGTGTTGGTCCAAGTGCAGGCACAGTAGGTAATGGCTATATTAGGTAATTATTTTATCATGTTTGCTGATAGCTGATCCATTCCTGGTGCTTTTTTAGATTTAAGTCTTTAATGATGTTATTTACCTCCTGAAAGTACCATAAAAATTGCTGCAGAAGTAAGCTGAAGTAAGGGAGCAAGTGTAAGAGCTAGTACCCTTCCCCGTGCTTTACATGATAATGGATTAGATGGTATAGTTCCCAGAAAGAATATATATATATATATATATATATATATATATATATATATATATATATATATATATATATATATATATATATATACATATATATATTCTTTCTGGGAACTATACCATCTAATCCATTATCATGTAAAGCACGGGGAAGGGTACTAGCTCTTACACTTGCTCCCTTACTTCAGCTTACTTCTGCAGCAATTTTTATGGTACTTTCAGCAGGATTTTCCACACCCTTCTAACAATTTCCTAATTCTCTGGCTCCTAAAGGTTCTTGGATTTGCCAGAACGCAGACGATCTTCCACATTCTTTGTTTCAGTGAATTTCCTTGGAATGTTTTTTATAGCATTTCGATTTCTGCCAATGATTTCACCGATTTCACTCAGTGGATTTGCCTTCTGTAGATAATTTTACGACATAACCAGCCAAGAATCCTTAAATGCAGGTCTGATCGAAGTATGGCATCAAATTCCTCTGGAAGTGACAGCCAATTTAATAAAATTAATGGCAAAGCGATTAAAAGCATTTATTAAAGGTAAGGGCAAGCAAATCAAGTAATAATTTGAACTTACATTTCATTTCAGACTTAGAATATATAATTTATTTGAAACTGTATACTTTTTTTGATGCGTAAATTTGTTAGTTGTTACCTTTTTATTTGAATTGAAGTGAATTTATGTAAATATTTTTTATTCATATTAGTATTAGGAAATAAGTAATAAAGTAAATTTTCCAAAAATAAAAATGCATTTCTAATATTTTCATAATGAACAAGGATATGATATTTCAAAGTAGCCCATTGCATCTGTATACTTTATTTTGACGCTGACTGTACATATGTGTACATAATGAAAATTAATAAAAGAGATATTTATTTATAGAACTTCATCAGTTCAAAGGTTAGCGAGAACCTGTCATATATGCAAAGAATTTTTGGATGTAGACCGAGTTGCAGATCATTGTCATTTGACCGGTGCATATAGAGGAGCTGCACATAATAAATGTAATTTGAATTATAAAATACCTCATTTTATCCCCATATTTTTTAATAATTACGATTCGCATCTTTTCTTTCAAGCATTATCCAGAGTTGAAGGTGATATTAAAGTGATTCCCTTAACAAAAGAATCATATATTTCTATATAAATATTACGATAATACGGATTAACAAATATAATATTTGGAGATGCGATTTTTACGTTCTTTTCACTATATGCCATCCAACACTGAAGCTTCAGAAAAAAACTTGATAGAAACTGATTTTCATGCCATTCAACAGACTTTTCCGAACGAATATGAATTTCAATTGATTAAGAGAAAAGATGTATTTCCGTAAGAGTACATTAATTGCATAGATCGTTTAAAAGAGACTATTCTTCCGAATTTCCGTTCTTCCGAGTTTAATCGTTTAACTGATACAGAATGCAATATTGAAGATTATATAATGTTATATTTAAAAACAGGTGTAAACCAATACATCAGTTTTTAAATATAACATCATCAACAGACATCTCTGAAAATTTTCGAAAAGTATAAAAATCTATATATGACTTAGACGCATGTCACTATTATACAACTCCTGGTTTATTTTGGGAAGCTGTGTTGAAAGTAACTAAAAGAAACCTCGAACTTCTTACAGACGTCAATATGTACAATTTCATACAGAAATATATATGTGGTGGTATTTTTCAGTGGTGCAAGAGGCAATGAGTAATAAATATACAGTTTGTCAACTAATTGTTTGCAAAATAAAAAATGTAATGAAATTTTCACTTTAATATTGATTTGAAGCAAGCAATGCATATATTTAATTTAAAAAAATATTATAATTTAATATTTGCCAATCTTCCTCAATTTGACACCATGAAATGGCTATTGTTTTTTCTTTTGCCTCAGAAACGGTTCTATTTGTAATTATTTAATAATTTTTTTCATGTTTTCTGTTGAGGAAGATTGGCAAATATTAAATTATAATATTTTTTTAAATTAAATAAATATGCATTGCTTGCTTCAAATCAATATTAAAGTGAAAATTTCATTACATTTTTTATTTTGCAAACAATTACTTGACAAACTGTATGTCGAATTATGATAGTGAGAAACCCTCGTAATATATAACGTATTTAGATGTGAATAATCTATATGGATGGGCTATGTCTGAAAGTCTACCATATGGCGGTTTTAAATGGAAGACGACTTAAAATATGATAAATCACTTCACGACGAACATAATGATTTTCCCTTTTGCGTTGAAAATAAAGTTAGACATAATTCAAAAACTAAGAGACTAATAGGAGATTTGTATGATAGTCCAACTATGTCATACATTCTCTTCACAAAATGCATCTTAAACGGTCTTATATTAAAAACGATTCAGAGAGTACTAATGTGCAATCAATCGAATGTGCAAGCCAATTCATTAATTTAAATACACTTTATCGAACTCTAGCTAGAAATGAATTCGAGAAAAATTGCTTTAAGCTTCTGAGTAATGCTGTGTACGGCAAAACCATGGAAAATGTTGAGGAGAGAAAAGATGTAAAAATTGTAGCCAGTTGGGAAAGTACAGGGAGATGTTTAGTTCCCCGTGCATGAATTTCTAAACCAAATGTTCATAGATGCATAAAATTATATGATAATTTAACCGCAATCCAAATGAAACAAGTTCATACAATTTACAGCAAACCTATTTATTTTGGTTTCATCGTTTTAGAAATTTCCAAGCGGAAACTGTACGATATTCATTATAATTATATGAAACCGAAGTTTGGGGATAAACCAACTTTATATTTTTTTTACACCATAAAAACTGATAATTTTTATAAGGATATATTACCTGATATTGATTCAAAATTTGATACATCTGAATATCTTATTTCCAATATTTATAATATTCCATTAAAAAATAAAAAAGTTTTAGTTATGCTTAAAGATCAAGTTAAAGGTAAAATTATTGAAGAGTTCATCGGGCTTCGCTCTAAAATGTATTCAAAACAAATCAAAACATCAAAAGTTAATTAAAAAATTTAAGTATAGAAGACTACAGAAAGGGTTTATTATCAAGAAAAATCTATTATGGAGATATGTATGTATTTAGATCACACGTTCATCAAATATAAACAGAACATCAAATTATTTTAAGTCATTATGATGATAAGCAGTTTATAAAACCCAATGATATAAATACTTATGCTTAATGTCGTTACAAAATTAATGATGATTTTAACGATATATCAATTTAAAAATTAATAAATACAGCAAAAGAAAAATAAAACACATTCGATTTATTTTAGATATAAAAAAAATATTTATTTAAATATAAAAAACAAAAATTAGTTATTATTTTTATTTATTTTCAATATCTGTATGCTCGTTTCTTACTATTGTTATATAAATACAAATAAGAAACTATGTACGAGTAGATATAAATGATTAGTTGAAAACAAAAGTGGAAAAACTAAAGAAGCCATGACTCTAAGGAATGCTATAAAGCAATTTTTAAAGGACTTTGACTTTATGGTTTTTGATGAACATCAAGAATTGTGTATACATTATTTAGGAACAATAGAAAAAAATTGAGGGATAAATGGTTATTCTCCTAAATGCGTATGGAGCAATAAAAACTGTATAAAAGGACCAGACAGCTGTATATGTAAAAGAGCTAAAAAAAGCTTTATCAACATATAATAGATATTCATATCAACATACTCGTGAACAATATCAACATATAAATGAAAAAAGACTTTATTAGTAAAACATAAATAAAAATGGGAAAGAAATGTTAAAAACTAATTTGAAATAAATATTATGTTATAGATATTATTTTTGATTATGTTTTTGAATGATTTATTTATTTTCTTTTTATTTAAAAATTTGGTATTGACTGATTTTCATCTTCATCATTTAAATCTGTTCGTACTTCCAGCTTGTAATCGTTCCGATTTTCTCCACAGATTTTGTGTAGGCAACAGCTTCCATTTGAAAATTCTTCTATAGTTTCATCGGTAATGTTGTTATAACGTTCCGGTAAAAACAGTATGGAATCTGTTAGATTTACCATAATCTTCATTCCGAACTTGGTGAGCTTCCTTTCCATCTTGATTATGGGATACGACGTGTTATTGATCATGTCTTTAACGGGTGAAATGCGTTTAATATTTTTATTATTTAAGTCGTCCAGAGCTTTTGACCTGTATTCACTGTTTGACTGGATAATTTTTTTTTCTTGTTTAATAGGTGAAATTGTTGAAAAGTTAACTTTAACTGAATAATATTCGTTTGAGAGACTGCCTTTTTATAAATCTTCGAATTTAAAAAAGTATACATATTATTTCTAGTACTATATATTTATAGTAAAACAAGTTGCCTTTTGTTTTTGTCGTTTTCTCACAAAATATATTGTTTTTGCAAATAAGCATGAGAAAAAATATTGTTTAAATTTATGAAATATCCATTTCAAGTCCATGCTCAACGTTCGAATTAGTGGTTGTATCCTCCAGCCGAACTAACTCTATTTCACCATTACTTAGAATCCGTTCGGCTTCATATTCGCGATATTCATAACAACTTATATTGAGTGTACGTTTTGAATAGTTGCTGTCGTACGTACAACGTATCTTTAGTGTCGTCTGGTTGCTGTATTCTAGTATAAAGTTTCTGTAAAACGGATGATTACTCTCAATTAATACAGATATATCTTTTTCTTTTTTAATTAAATTTTGCGTAAATGCTTCTTTAGTGATTGAAATGTTAAATCAATTAATATAGTATCATTATTAGGTAGCATAAGTGAGAATTCCAAGTTTCCTTTTTTTTACCCATCATCGACAAATATGTGAGTCATAAATACTAACAACAATCCAAGTTTTATATATTTCATTTTTTTTATCTGGTTAAATTTTTTCCTTACATTTTTTCAGTTTAAGAGCTTAATGTAAACTAAATAAAGACCATACCGAAAATATTATTTTTTATTATTCAATTTTTATTCTCAATAGTTGTGAAATTCGTTTCATCTATAGATTTCACTACATGCTCATCAGTTACACTATTGGAATTGACTTCTATGACATCACTTTTTATGAAATTGTCTACTTCAATTTCAATGTCACTTAACATTTTAATTTCTTTTCCTATCCGAGATAGTCTCGCGTTTTCTACATGAGTGTCAATTACAGTACTATTTATCATTTTCTCTAGAGTTTCTGACAGCGCGTCAATATCGCGAAAAATACATGATGGTAGATATCCGTTCAAGTGTACTGAGCGCCTAACAGCTTCAAAGACTGTTCCTATCAATGAAACGGTACCGCCTAGAACTTCAATTCTAGCATGTTGATTAGAACTAAATTGAAATATTGAAAGATTTCAAGGTAATTGTTGACCACGATTAATACTAATAATTATTGTCCGCCATCCAACTTCAGCTGCTACATACATTTCTAAAATTTTCGCCAAAAAAACAGCATGTGCAATTTTGAAAGATTTCCAGCTTGCATGATAAATACAATATTTGCTTTAGTGATACCTGCTGCTCCTCCAACTAATCCGCCTAATGCACCAAGCGCTGAAAACAATGGTATTAATGGAAGAAATCCTGCAATTTTCGGAACCGGTATAACTCGCGGTTTATCAACAGCATTTTTTTGAGGTTTTATTATGTTACGTATTGCTTTTTGCTAAATTTTGCATTTTAAATGCGGTCCACACACGGTACGTCATGGTCATACTCATTCGTGTACATGTTGAATGATGCTCCGCCACAGACGAGTGATCAAAATACTAAATCAAGTCATTTTTGCATACTCGTATTTGTACGATGTTGCTGTCGGATGATGAAGTTTGTGTGCGCTAGCGCTCGTATTGTGCAAGGAAAAATGTGAAAAGAAAAAGAAAAACCGATTTTGGATGAAAGAATGGCACAAAAAAAGAATACAATAGCATTCACGGAACTCCAGCAGAAACGCATTTTCATTATTTTTATCCGCACACATAATCACCCACTGGCAGTTAAATTCAAATGAGAAAAATTATATGTAAATTGCCCACAAAAGACAATCATCCATACATCATAATCAAAATCATAATAAAATAACTTTCAATCAAAATGATTTTGCTTTTCGACGTTCAATCAGTGATCGCAGCAAAATCATGTCTGTGTAGCACCTACATGCATATTTTCTCTCTTTTTCACTCATCCTATTATATATGAGTATCATCATGTTGTATCGTCTATGGGCCGCTTTACATTAGTTGGCTTAAGCTTTTTAAAAGTTTTGTCAGCATTTTGTATTGCTTTTTCAAATAATTTGTTATTTTTATTAGGGTTTTCGCACTTGCTGCGCATTACGAATACAAAATTTTGCTTTTATCTTCATAGCGTTTGTTACGAACCAAGCATTTGTGAATTAATAAATACTGGCATCTTTAGACTATTTTCAACGCCTTTTCCGCTAATATCTGATCAGCAATATGTCTCTTGTTTAAATATTTATTTTGAGAGTAGGATATATCCTGTTCTCTACAGTGTATCGATTCAATTACGCTGGGGTAAAAAATCAGCGGGTTCCAGGGTCGCTTACAGAAATTTAATCCCTGTTGTATTACTTTAATAAGTGTTTTTATTTATTTTCAAAATTACTACTTATTTCCTATAGATACTCGTATATAATTATATTTTATTACTACCCTACTCTGTGTGTTCGTGGTAGTGTCCGTGGTTTGTGCTAGTCTCCAGGGAGAATCGGTCAAAACCATAAACTCCTGGCTCTGTCTGTTTTGCGTATGTGTCCCATGGAGAGTCGGTCAAAACCACAAACTGCTGGCTCTGTCTGTGTTGCGTATGTGTCCCAGGGAGAGTCGGTCAAAACCATAAACTCCTGGCTCTATCTGTTTTGCGTATGTGTCCCAGGGAGATTCGATCAAAACCATAAACTCATGGCTCTGTCTGCGTTTTATTTATTGTTAATAGTATTAATAACTACGAACTTTGGTGCGTCTCTAGGAGCTTGGTGCGTTGTGTACTTACTGAACGTTGCTGGATCAAAGAGAGTTTCTGTCCGGGCCACTCCGCTTATATAGCGAAAGCTTGCCATGGGATCAGTGCTTGCTGTTATTGTGGTCTAGTTGTCCTTTGATCACCTTCACCTTCTGCTGGTCAACCACCTTGTTGTTGTAATACCTCTAGTTGTCCAGCAGAGTTGTTGCTTGCAGTAGTGTGGCCTGATCGCTGCTGTTAGTTGTCGTGTTGTTGTTGTAGAAACATTTCATCGTACTCTGCCTGTTTACAGCTTTGCGTTTGCGATTGGTTAGCGTGTGTGTGGTGCGCTCTTTTTTTCCTCTGTGTTCCGCCTTCGGTCGCTATAGTGTTGTTTCTGTTGAAATATTTGTTCGCACTCCGCCTGCTTACTGCTCTGTGTTAACGATCGGCTCGCGTATGTGTTGTGCGCTCTCGTTGTCATCCGTGCTCCGCTTCGAGTGTGTGTGGTGTTCTTTCGTGTTTCTCTGTGTTTCGCCTTCGATCGTTGTAGTGTTGTTGTTGTTGCAATAAATATTTATTTGTACTCCGCCTGCTGACTGCTTTGCGCTTGCGATCGGTTGGCGTGTTCCTGTTTCTCCGTGTTCCGCCTTCGGTATCTGTAGTGTTCAATACAACACTTTACGCTTCTGAGATCAGTAAAACCTTGACGGTTATTGGTCCGATCGTGTGTGCGTAAATGTTTTGTTATACTTGTATGCTGTCTTTGTTGTTGCATGTTGTGTATGAGTTCTGTATGGGGAAAATACTTGTAATATTTTCTGTCCTCACACTTCCTCCCTACTTTGCGGACGGAAGAGAATGGATGCTTCTCCGCTGCATAGTACTACTCGGTACGGAGGTCGTTCAAAGCGCAGGCGTTTCCTCTTGGCTGGGCTTTCCTTCAGAGTGGCTATCGTATCTGCCACTAGTGTCGCTGGTAAGCCATCTGCCTTTGGTCCCCTGAGTTCGGCTTCGTTGTGAAAGTGGAGGTCTTCCCCGGGTGTGGCATTCAGTGTTGGCGGTGCCCCCGTGTGCTTACGTTTAGTCTTCTCTGGTTTTTTACTGTCGGATGTGTATGACTTCCATCGTGTCGCTGAGTCGCCTGTGATTGGCATCCGTTTCTCTGTTGGCGTTCTCCACGTCGCCCCTTTTCACTGTTTAATTATTTTGCTGTGGTGGCTTTTGGAGTTACGTTTGTCTCTCTTGTCGTCGCTTCTGCTATTGTTTGTGCACTCGATTGCACCCTGGTTGTCCCTTGATCTGTCGTTGTGTCTACGTGTTATGTCTCGGCTGTTTCTCACTGGTGATGATCTAGTAGGTACGCTGCTTGCTCTGATGGTGGGTCGCCTTCGGTGTGCGACCTTCTTGCTCTGGGGTGCGCTCGCGTCCTTTTTACGAGATCCATGTGTTGATTCCTGGGAGGTCCTTCTCTCTATGCCTTTGTGGGATACGTTGTCCGCTATCGTTCGGCATAGTTTGTTGTGCGTCTGTTGCTTTGAATTTCTGACGTTGGTGTGCTTCTTGAAATGCGATGCATTGAAATGAGGGAGATTCTCAACACGAATTGTCGTGCAGATTGCAATTTCTCGGTGTTGCACGCAACTGTTATAAAGTCCCAAAGTGATTTCCTGATCACCGCATTTCAATGTTGTTCCCAGGCTTGTCATGAAGTCTAATCCCAGGAGCAGATCATTACTGGAGTACGGCATGACCAGTAGCTCCAGATTGCATACCTTCCCTTCAAACCTTACAGTCGTCACACACGTATCTCTGACTGTCCTACTACTGCCGTCTGCCATACGCACTCTAGTATGGGATTTTCCCAATTTGCTGGTGGAAGCGCGTAGCTTTCGTGGTAGCTCTCTGCTCACAAAACTGTTAGTTGCATTTGTGTCCAGTGCGGCGATGATGGTTTCCGTCCCAATGGAAATGGTGGCGCAGATTCGTTGCCCGACACAGTGCAATGCTTTTTCCAATTGTGAGGTTTGGTGTCGCTGTTCTGATCTATGCTGTGTTCTTGACTGTGGTCTTCGGTTGGGTGGTGCTCTCTGTTTGCAGCACTCGATGGTCCTCATTTCCCTACGCCCGCTGTCCCAACAAAACAATATCTGCGCGTTGCGACATTGGCGAGCTATATGACCATTTTGGCCACAACGCCTGCAGGCTGTTCTGGGATCTATGGGTGCCATTCTGTTCTCTAGAGTCACCTGACGCTTCTGTACCTCTCGTGGTGTACCTTGCTCTCTTCTCCGTTCTGTGCGTGGCATTGTTAGTAGTTCGCCTTCTCCCCGAATGCACTCCAAATCTTCGGCCATCTCTACCAGTTCTTGTAGCCATTCGAAATTTTTACGGCGCACATATAATTGGAATTGTGGCAGGCTGTTCTGGAAGATTCTTTCCAGTTTCTGCTCCTCTGAGTAATCTACTTGCCCCAAGAGATTCTGCAGTTCGACCACATACTGCTTGAATGCTTCTCTAGGTCTCTGGTTTGGTGCCGGTAGGAAGAACTTAAGAAAGTCTCTCCTGTACGAGGTCCAATCGCGCCACGCACAATTGTTGTTCCTGTACCATAACAACGCACGCTCTTTCAATATTTCTGGCATGGTACGCGGGAGAAAATTCTTGTTGAGCCCGTACACTTCAGACAGCTCCTCCACTGGTTTCAGAAATGCGAGGGGGTCACGGCCACCATCATACTTAATGGACCATTTCCTCACATGATCAATGATAACGGCGTGTGGTGCAGCTACATGGTGTGGCTGTTCCATGGCCGTTGGTGACACAGCGCGATGCAGTGAAGTCCTCTGAAACTCTGCCTCCCATGCCGCTGGTATTTCACCTGAGAATATCCCTGGCCTCTCCATGCCCAGCGTATCGCGGGTACCTATGGGCATAGCCAGCTTGGGTGACGTACTCCTGACGTACACGGATTTTAGCTTCTCTAAACGGTTTTGTTGCTCTTGAGTCAATTCTGTCTCCGTGAAGTACTCTGATAGTTGCTTACGGAGTTCCTTCACGGTTCCTGAAGCTTCTACGCCGAATTCCACAGAGAAAAGCACCAGCTCCTCCTTGCGTAGCGAGTACAACCAACTTGTTTTCACCATCCTGTGTTCATCTTAGATGATGATGAAAACAATGGTTGTGTGGATGTGTTTTTAAGCTGGTGTTAATTCGGCACACCTCTGTGTGACTGCGTAGATTGACGTAGTTCTTTATCGCTCTGTGAATGTATTTCCTAGGAGTTCTATACGTGAACTTCTGTTTTAAAATTTGATAACATTATCAATTTGGTTGCACGTGTCTTCATCAGGGGGCAACCATGCTGGGTTATGGATATGGAGAAGTCGTAATCTGGCGCTACCAACTATAATTTTTCGCGCCGTGGCGAATTTGATCAGCCTTAGCCCATTGTTCGATGTGGTCTCGTGAAGGCTGAACTGACCGATAGTGGGGCCAAAGATGCTTTAGGTATGGACATATATATGATTAGAATCACTTTCTGAGGAATTTTGAATTTGTCCGTCCGTCAGCCCGTCTGAGGCCACTTTGAACAAAGCGAGACTATGCCTATATCCCATATAAGCAATTTATGTCACTTCTTTTAAAATAACTATAATATATAAGTTAAGATCCTCAATAAGGATCTTGATAAAAAATTTATTTCACGGACGCAACGTGTCCGTGGTTTCACAAATAAAACAAGCTAATTTCAAAAACGTTATAATTTATTCACCGATTAGAACGGCTCCCTGGAAAAGACTGACTTATCAATTCAATTTAGCTTAAAATCTAGCTTAGCCTATTGCCGCTGCGTCGATATTTTCCCACAGGTAGCGGATGCGCGTGCATCGCGTAGCCAGACGCAGCCTGAGTCGTCAGCGAAGTCAGCGAATATCGTGGGAAGCATAATGCACGAAAGTTCGCACTACGTTGCGTAACGGGTACATTGCTCGGCGTTGACTCTTCCCCTCTTAAAAATCTGCGTCCCGCAGATCTGCATTCGGAACATATTTGGAAGAGTGGTGCTTTTCATCAGGATGAGTAGAAGTTGAAGATGGCGTATTACCGATGGTACCAAAAACTCGTATACTCGGGATATTCAGCTTTGCATGAAATTTTCGCAAAAGGATGCCAGAGAAAATTGCAATCAAAAAGATTAAAAGACTTCCTGTAAAGAGAGAAAAGTCTACTTTTCGGGTTAGTTTTGACAGGTACCTTACATTCTCCGATGTCAATTCGTGTATGTATTCCAGATCTCTCAAGATTCCTTTGCTAGTAACATTTGCGAGGATTGGCGGCAAGGCTTGCAGTGTAGTTGTCAGGATGCTTGAGTAAGTGTTGTTGCCAAGGATTACCTCCTCATTGAGTAACTGGATCACATCACACAAAATCGTCGACGTGTTTCTGGAAACCAAATTACCGATATAGTTCGTCAGGAAGATTGTGTTTTCGTTGATCAGTTCGACAATTCATTCGTTGTTAGATCGCATCTGGCATTCTGCAGGACCCCCTTTCAAGAGTCGCCTATTATTCCAAACGTTTCTTCCCGGCTGATGAGTACCCTTTTGTACGGGACCACAACTTGCATACCACTGTTGATAGATGCTCTGATGATCAGGTGATGGTAGACTTGCCTCTTTACCTTGGGTAGCGCCAGAACGTACAATAACGAAGACCCATTTGTGAAAATGGATGGTTTGCCATACTCTGTTGCTTCCACAATATTTTGGTACGGCAACGTTTCCACCTCGGACAAGATCTGATTGATTTCTTCGGCATTTAGAAGGTTGCTGTTCACGATGCCCGTCTTAGCCATTTGACAAGCGAATACGATTTCGTTTAAAGCTTCCTTTAGTATGAGAATCTTGTCCAGTATGCTCTGTTCAAAACGGAGCTCATCGCCATCACTACTGATATTGTTGTATTTCGCTGCCATTTTGTTGACCTTGTCGATTACTTCCTTCATCTTCCCAAAGAGTTCGTCGTTAATTTTATATTGGTGGTTGTTGTTTTCGATAATATCGTTCTCGCTTCGCAATACAGTGTCCCAATCCGTGGCATCTGGATTTCCTGCTATCCACTTCCAAGCGGATCCAATCCAGTTTATTGAGCGTTTAGCATTAGGATGTGTTGCAGTCAATTCGCTTAGACGCAGCTTCGTCACCCTCAGATGAAATACAAGGATTGATTTAGTTTGTTCGTGTCGTACCGACCAATATTCCAAGTCGACTAGGAGTTCCAATGCGTTATCGTATTGTTGGAGGTCTACAATGTGCACCAGATCGAAGCAGCCATTTAAAGTCCATTTTTCCATTTAAAGTCCATTTAAAGTCCATTTACCCATTTCCAGAACTAATGGTGACAGTGGGAGCGTGGTAATTAAATACGCTCAGTCCTTCTCCAGCGGCTATGAGTATACCTAAACTAAATATACTAATTTAAGAGGAGAAATATTAATTTTATTGCTTAAATCTAGTAATAGTGAAGTTAAATGTAAATTTTTTGTTTTGGTTTTGATTTTTTATTGTTAGAGGAGAAATATTAATTTTGTTAGTGACCCCATTTTGGGTTCGTATGATTTATTTCCCAATTTCGGGATTCTTAATTTCTATGTTAGTTTTGTGTTATTTGTTTTGCTTTGCTTAGCTTTTAATTTTTGTATCCCAAGTTTGGGTCCTTAAAATTTTAAGTTAGTATTTTATTTCAAATTTTGTTTTAAATAATTTTTGCAACCTTTGTCTTTCTCTTTTATGTCCCTATTTTTTATCAAAATTATAATTCTCTCTATTTATTTATAATGATGAAGCGTCCGCGGGCTAGCAAGATGGGAGGTCCGTGTTATCAGTTTTAGCAGTATTGCTTACTAAGGCACGGGTAATACTCCCAGTATCAACTTGTCACAATATGCAATCTCCGGTTTGGATATGTGTTATTTATTGCCATGTAGACTTGCTGAAAGTCCACTTCATCATTGCCCTCGTACCATTTATAAAGCTGTACAGCATACCCTTTTTGCTGTACAAGGTACAGCATACCCTTTTTTAATTTTTTATGTGGGACTTATGGATTTTTTTCCCTGTCTCGGTTATTACTGTAACCGTATTATCAATTGCAACGATTTCCTTTTTATAAAGAGGCTTTTGTTTGCCTTTTATTTGTTTATTGGCGACGTATATGACGTCGCCGGGTTTAAAGCTTTTGGGTTGAGTTTTTTTTCGCGTTTAACCGTAAATTGCTTATTTTTTCGTTTTCTTCGATTTGACAGCGAATGTCATTGTTGAATTTTTCGCGAAAGTTTGCAACACCTTGGTAGTTGACCCGTTCGCTTCGATTAAAAAAAACGTCATTTGGTTTTTGGCGTGTGACGGAGTGGATTGTGTCGTTATACCTATCAACCGCTCCAATAGCATAATTGGAAGCGTCGGAAGTGAGATTAAATGGCTTTTCAAAATTAGGGAAGGCTAAGATTTTTGAGGACGTCAGAAGTTCTTTTAGGGTTTCAAAAGCTTCTAGGCCATCTTGATCTAAAGCGATCGGAACTTTCCTAGATTGATTCGCTCGGACATGTGCGTGTTCACCGCGAGTGAGATGCGTGAGTGGTTTGGCTATTTTTGCGTATTCGCGTATAAACTTCATGTAGTAGGACGTGAGACCTAGAAAACTCTTTAGTTCTTTCACATTTGTAGGAGGGATCATTTTTTGTATCACAGAAACCTTTTTTGGATCAGGAAGAATGCCTTTTGGCGTGGTTAAGTATCCGAGAAATTCGACGCTATTTTTTAAGAATTGAGTTTTTTCCAAATTTACTTTAAGGCCTGAAGATAAAAGTTTTGAGAATATTATTTCAACGTCGCGTAGGTATTCTTCTTCGTTTTTGCTAAAAATTATTATGTCGTCGATATAGACATAACATATTTTGGCTATGTACTCCTTTAGGACATCGTCAATCATTCTCTGGAATATTGCTGGCGCGTTCCTTAGGCCAAAAGGGAGTCTTTAAAACTCATATTTACCATTCTTAGTTGAAAAAGCAGTTTTTGCAATGTCCTTTCCTTTCAATAGTATTTGGTGGAAACCAGACGTTAAGTCTATAGTCGTGAAGACTTATGCCTCACCAAGGCTAGCTATTGTGCTGTTGATATCAGGGATTGGATACGTGTCTGGAATAGTGACTGCGTTAAGTCGCTTGAAATCAATGACCATCCTGTACTGTTTTACTCCGTTTGGTTTGGGTTTTTTGGGAATTACCCAAATCGGAAAGTAATACGGACTTTTGGACGAATGATTGACATTTTCTCGGAGAAGTTCTTCTACTTGTCTACCCACTTCTTCCCGCGAGGAAGCTCTTACTGTAAATAGGCTCACTACTAGTAGTTGGTTTGATTTCTGCACGAACACTTGTTTCCACAATAGAATTTGGATCAAGAGGACCAAACAAATCGCTATATCTTGAAATCAAGTGTTTTAATTTTTGCTCAGTGGCCCTTGACATTTTTTGACATGAAACTTTTACTAGATTAACTTCCTGCATGGATTTTTGTTTTAGGGGTATCACTACATCGGGTTTTAATATGAGAATGTTAAGCTCTCTGTCGAGAACTGCTTTAACCTCACGAAGCGTGTCGTCCCCTATTACGCCATCAAAAGATTCTAAGCCTGGAAGGACAAAAAAATGTGGTTTCCACATCCCTATTTGCGAATTCAAAAAATTTTCCGGATAGTTTTTCTGTAATTTTTAATCTTCCACCAGCGGAATTTACGAAAAAAGGTTTTTCTACTTTAACGGTTTTCTCGGCGACGCGAGGACTAATGTAGTTCTTATTGGCTCCTGTGTCGACGAGAAATTGCAGTTTTTTATTTTCTAATGTGGTGTATTCTATATATGGTATGCCTGAAAGGAGGCTCCCATTGTAAAATTTACTTCGTCTGACATTTGTTCTGTTGAAGTGCTTGGGATGTCATTTGAGCCGGAGGTGCATTATCTTCATTAACTATTGCCTCGGACTCAGTTTCGGGAATATCTTCGGCTGGCACCATGTAAAACATGCGTTGTTGTTTCATTGGACGTTCATTGAAAATCCCTTCCTCTTAAAGGGCTGGAAGCCTTGGGGTCTATTTGAATAATTGACGTCCCTACTCTGAACCGATCGATCGACTTCCATTTTTACGGGTGGTTTCGGAGCTGTCGGCCTAGGAGGCACATTGTCACCCGTTCTGCCATCGAAAGGCCTTCTATTTGAAGCTTGGGGATATGTATTGGAGGAAAATCTCCTCGGAGGCAGATTTTGTCTGTTTTCGGTTTTACCCATTTGGTTCACCGGAATAGTTATTGTGTTGGGAATCCCAACAGGGTGAATGAAGTGATGTCGCACATTTAGGTTCTGTATGTCGAGGCAGGACGTATACGCTTCTGGTAAGGTTTGTGGCCTCTGAATGGAGATCAACCTAGAAAGGTCACCATCTAAGCCACGGACAAATACGTCGAATGCCCTATTCCTATATGCTTCTACTAGGGCAGTGACCGTTTCCTGCGAGTAGGATTCGGTTTTAACCTTGTTTATATTCAAAGATAGTTGGTGGTTAACTAAAGCATAGAATGCGTCTAATCTTATGCCCCTCTGAGACAGCTGTCCGAGTTGGTATTCCAAAGTACGGATGTCTCTTTTGTCCGCATAGTGCAAGGACAGACACTTTTTTATAGTTTGCCAGTCATCATCAAAAATATTATAAGAAATCAAGGCAGAATCTGCACCACCCCTAATCTTGCCCCGAATATTTTGCTGGATTGCCCTGTAAATGGGTTTTGTCTTCACTAGTTCATAATCCTTAAGGATTGCCTCTACACTGCGCACCCACGAAATATACTGCGCTGGATTTCCCTCGAACGGGCGAAGTTCCTTTACGCAATCAGGCAGTCTTGATATTTTCCTTAATTCTTCCTCATTCTGAGGAGCTCGAGGTGCAGCCGCCACTGGGTTCGGTGGTATCGATTGGTTACTCGTTTCAAGGGCTGATATTCTCCTTTCTGTATTCCTAACCTGTTCTATCAATGCATTCACTGCACCTGTTAAATTCGTCACTGTTCTTTGAAGTTCCTCCATAATTTTTCTTATTAGATCAATACGATAAGCAAAAGTTCTCTACTTACAGTACAATAATCTTCATTTGGTGATAGCTGCAGGTCCTTTAAATTCTTCTCCAAATACAGTAACCTCCGTTTCCGTTAGTTTTTTGTCGTCGCGGTCCACACTCGTAGAGTTCACTCCATATCGGTTTTGGCCTGTGCCCACTTTCCACTCTGGCACTGCCTTCTTCTCAAATATTAAAAATGATTTCAACCGAAATTTCACAACACAATCACTTAAACCCCTTTTTTTCAATGCTTTTCTTTTAATCGATTTTTGATATATTTTTTTCTCTTGAGGGTTTTTATACCACAAATTTTCTTTAAATTTATTTGAATTTACTTGAAAAAATGTCCCTTTTTTTTGGGTAAGCTTATTTTTTTGAAGCGATTTTCATAAAAAAAAATTGTTTACTGTCCTTGTTAGGATTTCGTTATGCGCAAACTGGAGGGATCGGTTTTTTAGGCTCGATTTCGCAGCTTGAGTTTATTATTTTTTTATAAAAAAAAAAAATAAATTTTAGTGCCCTTGTTGGGTTTTTTTTTTCTTTATGAGCAAACTGGAGGGATCGGTTTTTTAGGCTCGATTTCGCAGCTTGAGTTTATTATTTTTTTATATAAAAAAAAATAAATTTTATTGCCCTTGTTGGGTTTTTTTTCTTTATGAGCAAACTGGAGGGATCGGCTTTTTAGGCTCGATTTCGCAGCTTGATTTTATTTTATTTTATTTTTTTCTTTATTGATTTTATTTTATTATGAGTCCTTTCCAGGAGCTCGACTCGGGTTCGCGACCAGCGTTTATCCTTCACAAAATTATGGTGCTGGTCCCTGCTCGGGCGCCAGTTAAGATCCTCAATAAGGATCTTGATAAAAAATTAATTTCACGGACGCAACGTGTCCGTGGTTTCACAAAGAAAACAAGTTAATTTCAAAAACGATATAAATTATTCACCGATTAGAACGGCTCCCTGGAAAAGACTGAGTTTACAATTCAATTTAGCTTTAAATCTAACTTAGCCTATTGCCGCTGCGTCGGCATTTTCCCACAGGTAGCGGATGCGCGTGCATCGCGTAGCCAGACGCAACCTGAGTCGTCAGCGAAGTCAGCGAATATCGTGGGAATGCACGAAAGTTCGCATTACGTTGCGTAAGGGGTACATTGGTCGCGCGTTGACTTATATAAGTTATCGTGAGAAACCCTCGCATTCCTATATTCCCACTATTTGGATGCACCTAGCACCCAACTAACCAAATACACTACACGAGCCGCTTGGTCATCATATTCATAAAGTTGATTGCACCTAAACAACCAAACATTCACACGAGCCGCTAACTCATCAGTACATTCAACGTTTACCTAGTTCTTAGCAACTGAGTAACCAGATATTCTACACGAGGGGCGAAGACAGACAGCGCAATGGAAACGTAAGCAGAACAACAGCAGTGCAGCTCAATGTGGTGGCCTTAGTTTAAGCAAGAAACAAATGTAACAGTTTAGTTATTAACTCACCTTTAACAAAGAAAGTAAAGATTAACTCAAAGAATAAAGTTATCCGAGTATTTCTATGAAGTTAGATAAAAAAGGATAAATTTTTAAATTTAAAAAAAAAAAGAAAAAGGGAATCACTATCGACAGAATCCCATTGAGGGAAGAGAGAATCAATATCAAGGATAAAACATTGAATCGGAATAACTCAACATCGAAAGAATCATCATCGAGGGACAAGAGAAGGGAGAATCACCATCGAGGGAATAACATCGAATACGAATAATATTAAGATATAATTAATAACTAAATATGGCAAGGTGAGTGGAGTGTTCGTTTTCTTTTATAAAGTGAAAAAATAAAGTGAAACAAAACAAAAAGAGAGTGAATGTGCGAACCGTTGGAAGAATTATTTCAAAACCTTAGACTAGAAAATTCGAAAGAAAAAATGAACGCGGAACAAGTTAGTGAAATTAGAATTCGATAGGAAAATAATGGCAATTCAGGGCCAAATTACTTTGGCAAAACCTAAGGTAGAAAAGTTCACCAAAGTCACAATTAACTCATTAGTATATTGCGAGATTACATTAGACGCGATTAAATCGCTTCCGGAATTTTCGGGTCAACCAAGTACATACGTGTCCTGGCGTCATGATGCGCACAACGCGTACGAACTATTCAAAAGATATGATGGCAGTGAACGACACTACCAAGCAGTTACCATCCTTAGAAATAAAGTGAGGGGTGCCGCCGATGCAGTGCTCTCGTCTTTTAGTACGGTTTTGAATTTTAGTGCAATCATTGCACGACTAGACTTCACGTAGTAGAAAAGAAATAAAGTGAGGGGTGCCGCCGATGCAGTGCTCTCGTCTTTTAGTACGGTTTTGAATTTTAGTGCAATCATTGCACGACTAGACTTCACGTAGTAGAAAAGAAGCTAAATTTGTGAGCAAATAAGACCATTATGTCATACGAGAACAGTATAGCTGATACTACAAATGAAAAATATAGGGCTGATGCACTCTGGGTTTTGTCCTGCCTTGGATAACAAGGTCAATAGGAGGGACAGAAGTTAAGCTCCTTATCGACACAGGGGCATCAAGGAGCTATATCAAGCCCCTACCGGAGTTAAAAGGGATAAGACTGGTTAAAAATCCTTTTTCGGTAAAATCTATACACGGAGATACCCCTATCAAACTCAAATGCGCAATTAAAATTTTCGGCGTAGTAGCAGATTTTTTCATTTTACCTGAACTGACGTCTTTCGATGGTGTCATTGGCCTGGACATGTTAAATAAAGTACACGCGTCTATTGATTTAAAAACAAAGACGATTACTCATGACTACGGAAAGGATGTTATTTTATTTATAACTAGCCAGGATATAAATTATTTACAACTTTAAGTTCAGACAGTACCGAAGCATTTGAAAGAAGCCTTCATCAAGATAATTCGTAATGTAAATGGAGTGTTTGCAGATCCCAACGAGGCACTCCCATATAATACAAATGTAGTTGTGACGATTCGCACCGACGACGAAAATCCGGTTTATACAAGACTATACCCGTACCCGCTAGGTTTTTCGGATTTTGTAAATAAAGAAATCCTGGACTTATTGGCAAACGGTATCATTCGAAAGTCCAGATCACCATACAGCAACCCGATATGGGTAGTGAAAAAAAAGGGATTTGATGAAACTGGACAAGAAAAAAAACGAATGGTAACAGATTTTCGTAAACATAATGAGAAAACTATCAGCGACAAATACCCAATTCCTGATATCACAGAAACCTTATCAAATCTGGGAGGGAGCAAATTTTTTACTACACTTGACCTGAAATCAGGTTTCCACCAGATTCAACTATCGGAACCTGATCGAGAAAAAACTGCATTTTCAGTCAAAAACGGAAAGTATGCGATTTGTAGGCTGGCCTTCGGACTGAAGAACGCCCCCAGTATTTTCCAGAGGGCGATAGACGATGCGTTAAGAGAACACCTCGGAAAGAGATGTTTCGTCTACGTGGACGATGTAATCATATTTTCAGAAAACGAGCAAAAACACTTGCAAGATGTGGAAGTAGTGTTAAGAAGTCTATTCGATGCCAATATGAGGGTCTCAGCAAAAAAATCAAAATTCCTTCAAACCGAGGTCGAATACTTAGGATTCGCAGTTTCATAAGGGGGAATTAAAACAAGTGCTGAAAAAGTTGACACAATTCGAAATTTCCCTGAGCCCATCACTCTAAGGGGGCTAAGATCATTTTTAGGCTTGGCGGGATACTACCGCTGTTGTATAAGAGACTACGCCAAAATAGTAAACCACTATCGGATATACTGAGAGGAGAATACGGCCGAGTTTCTGCATCGCAGTCTAAGAAAATCAAAATTGATTTGACCAATGCACAGAAAAAGGCCTTCAATACAGTAAAAGAAATACTAGCATCTGAGGATGTAACTTTAACATACCCAGATTTTCGGAAACCGTTCGATTTAACTACAGATGCGTCCTCACACGCTTTAGGTGCTGTTCTTTCGCAAGAGGGAAATCCTATTACCATGATCTCCCGAATTTTGTAGAGTAGCGAAGAACATTACGCTACCAATGAATGCGAATTATTAGCCATTGTTTGGGCATCAAAAACGCTTAGAAATTATCTATTTGGCGTGTCAAATTTGAATGTTTTTACGGACCATCAACCACTAACTTTTGAGGTTTCAGACAGAAACCCGAACTCAAAAATTAAAAGATGGAAAGCATTCATAGACGAATACAACGCAAAGCTGATCTATAAACCACGTAAAGAAAACGTTGTCGCCGATGCACTGTCTAGGCAGCACATAAACGCCGGCAGAAGAACGTTTATTATGTTTGGGAAAAAGACAAGACATATAATTACATTTCGAACCAATGATGATTTAATTAGACTCCTGCAAGAGGCTGTAAAAGTAGATGTAGTAAACGCTCTGAAGTGTGACCTGCACACATTGGCACAATTCCAGCATAAATTAATCGAACTCTTTCCAACTGTAAAATTCAGACATACGGAAAAACTAGTTATCGATATATCAGACCCGAATGAACAACAGGAAATTATCGCGGCTGAACATAATCGGGCATACCGAGCAGCCCAGGAAAATGTAAAACAAACACTGGAAGACTATTTTTTTCCAAAAATGGAAAAGAAGGCTAAGCAACTGGTAGCAAACTGTCGTGTGTGCTCTCAGGCAAAGTATGGCCGTCACCCGAAGAAACAACTTATTGCCGAGACACCCATACCGAAAAATTGCGGAGAAGTCCTTCACATCGACATATTTTCCACCGAGTCAAAATACTTTTTGACTTGTATTGACAAATTTTCAAAATTTTCGATAGTACAATCGTTAAAACCTAGGACGATAGTGGATGTTAAGCCACAGCTTCTGCAGTTACTTAACATGTTTCCAGGTACGAAAACTATTTATTGTGACAATGAAAAGTCACTTAACTCGCACACCATTAAGGCTACGCTAAAAAATCATTTCGACATAGACATTGTGAATGCCCCACCCCTGCATAGTACGTCAAACGGTCAGGTAGAGCGATTTCACAACACGCTAATGGAAATATCGCTATGCTTTAAACTTGACAAGAATTTGGGTGATATCGAGGAAATTTTGCTTTTAGCTACTATCCAATACAATAAATCAATCCATACTGTGACCGGGTTGAAACCCATTAACGTCTTTCATTCAACACAGGACGATGAACGAATAATATCGCGCTTAAGAATCGCGCAGGAAAAAGAGATAGTAACACACAATAGGAATAGACAGGATAGGGAATTTTCCGTAGGAGAGAAGGTTCTCGTCAAAAATAATAGAAGACTTGGCAATAAGCTTACACCTCTTTATACTGAGGAAGAAGTTGAAAAAGATCTGGGCAGATATCCTATCCCTAAGTTTAGATGTAAGAAAATTACTATTTTACCTGTAGCTGACGGCCACCAAATTCTCCACCTACAAGAATCTACTCTAGCTGTATGCCAAAATCACACTTTATCAGTGAGAAACTGCAGCGACACGACACCAATGTTTTGCTTACCATCTTCAGCCACATCATGCCCTCTACAACTAATGACACGCAACACCGCCAATTGTAGCACAACATTCAATAACCTCAACCCGATTACATCGATAGGCGATGGATTGGTAGACATCAACGATCAAGTGGCTATTGTCGAAGAAAACAATGAAGCTCCTATCACAGTCAATGGTACTTACTTGGTTACCATCAATGATCGTGTGAAAATCAAAGACACGATATATTACAATGAAAATTCAACAACACCTCTACAACCAGAAACTCCATGGGTTTCTGCAATTAACCTCAAGCAACACACTGAGATACTAAGCGAGTCCTACCTACACCATGTTAATCAACAGAACCTTCAACATATCCGTCATTTGCAACGTATGGTCGACCAGGGTCGCATTGCAGGATTATCAACAATTGGCGTCTTCTTAGTTGTCGGACTGGCTGCCTATTTACTCCGACGCAGGACGGTGACCAAAAGAAAGATTTTCATAACCAAGTCCGTTGAAGTTGCAGTTAAAAATGCTGCCACAAGGACCGTGGACGGCCCTCACTTAGAAGGGGAGGAGTTATCGTGAGAAACCCTCGCATTCCTATATTCCCACTATTTGGATGCACCTAGCACCCAACTAACCAAATACACTACACGAGCCGATTGGTCATCATATTCATAAAATTGATTGCACCTAAACAACCAAACATTCACACGAGCCGCTAACTCATCAGTACATTCAACGTTTACCTAGTTCTTAGCAACTGAGTAACCAGATATTCTACACAAGCGGCGAAGACAGACAGCGCAATGGAAATGTAAGCAGAACAACAGCAGTGCAGCTCAATGTGGTGGCCTTAGTTTAAGCAAGAAACAAATGTAACAGTTTAGTTATTAACTCACCTTTAACAAAGAAAGTAAATAAACGATTAATATATATATATATATATATATATATTGTAAGGAATCTCTAGCTGGGGTACGCTCAGTCTTCCCAGAGTCCTGTACAATATTTATTTTCTTGACCTTAACACAACGTTTGATGGAGTTTGTTTACTTTATTTTATTATTCAGTAAATTACAACTTCATCTTAGACTAATTAGAACTAAATCCTGTATTCTCTCCGCTTCGTCTAATTCCAGTGAAGTGGGGTAGTGGCAGACGTAGAAGCAATAGCTGCTTTGAAATTCAACGCCGGTTAAAACCTCGCGTTTACTTCGTCTAGGGGGGAGCACTCTCTTACGTGGTAGTGATGTCGGTTAAAACCTCACACCACCAAACACGTAAGAAGTCTCAAAAGCCTAACTTGAAGCAATAGCTGCTTTGAAGTGAAACGCCGGTTAAAACCTCGCGTTTACTTCGTCTAGGGTGGAGCACTTTCTTACGTGGTAGTGATGTCGGTTAAAACCTCACACCACCAATCCCGTAAGAAGTCTCAAAAATCTAACTTGAAGCAATAGCTGCTTTGAAGTGAAACGCCGGTTAAAACCTCGCGTTTACTTCGTCTAGGGTGGAGCACTCTCTTACGTGGTAGTGATGTCGGTTAAAACCTCACACCACCAATCACGTAAGAAGTCTCAAAAGTCTAACTTGAAGCAATAGCTGCTTTGAAGTGAAACGCCGGTTAAAACCTCGCGTTTACTTCGTCTAGGGTGGAGCACTCTCTTACGTGGTAGTGATGTCGGTTAAAACCTCACACCACCAATCACGTAAGAAGTCTCAAAAGTCTAACTTGAAGCAATAGCTGCTTTGAAGTGAAACGCCGGTTAAAACCTCGCGTTTACTTCGTCTAGGGTGGAGCACTCTCTTACGTGGTAGTGATGTCGGTTAAAACCTCACACCACCAATCACGTAAGAAGTCTCAAAAGTCTAACTTGAAGCAATAGCTGCTTTGAAGTGAAACGGCGGTTAAAACCTCGCGTTTACTTCGTCTAGGATGGAGCACTCTCTTACGTGGTAGTGATGTCGGTTAAAACCTCACACCACCAATCACGTAAGAAGTCTCAAAAGTCAGGAACCGTCTGCCGTGGTCGCCACTGTCCGCGAATACTATACCCACTTACTCGCCTGCTCGTCCGCTGTTGTCGCCGCCGCTGTTGGTTATCGCAAGAGAGCGCCTGCTCGTCCGCTGTTGTCGCCGCCGCTGTTGAAATCGCAAGAGCTCGTGCTCGTCCGCTGTTGTCGCCGCCGCTGTTCAAATCACAAGAGAGCGTGCTCGTCCGCTGTTGTCGCCGCCGCTGTTGAAATCACAAGAGCGCGTGCTCGTCCGCTGTTGTCGCCGCCGCTGTTGAAATCGCAAGAGCTCGTGCTCGTCCGCTGTTGTCGCCGCCGCTGTTCAAATCACAAGAGACCGGTTCCTCTGTGCACCGGTCTTTTATACATTTTTTTATGCGAGCATCGACAAGTCCCGTATTTCGGCACTGTGTCGTGTTCGCGCATACGGAATTCCCGTATTTCGGCGTTGTGCCATGTTCGAGCATAACCACGTGTGGCGTGGTTTGGCTACATGTGCTCGCATGGTGTTGGTATATGGTGAGGGCGGTATTTTGTGTGACCTAAAATTGTTACAAAATTTAGGTCTTCACACCCCCCCCTTACTTCATGGTGCGCAATCTTACGGTTATTGACGTGGGGTTAATGACGATTCGGTATGGTGGTATTTCGAATCGCGTTCGTTTCATTTTCCCAGTCCTATGATCTATCTGCACCCTCGCTGTTATTGTGTCTTTGACCGGTTGTGGTAAGTGTTGCCCCTTTTCTCCATGTACCTCGTTCAGGTCGCAGAAAGTGAGGACAGTTGTAATGGGCCGTTTAGTTAATAACGCGGTCAATGATGTAGCGCCTCTCTTCTACGTGCCTCCGTCGTTGTATTCTTCCTTCTCTTCATCTTGCAGTTCAGTACGTGAGTAAAGAGCTGCTATTGGTTGTCTAGATAGCGCATCGGCTACGCCATTCAGTTTGCCCTTCCTGTCAACTTTAAAGCTGCTAATAGTGTCGGCCGGTGTAGCTGTGTCCGTGTCCATATCAAATAGATTGGGGATAGCTTGAGGCTTAATGACGCGAGTCAATTTGCCAACCACTGGTCTATTGTCGCGTGAAAGTGTACTTTTGCTCGACTCTTCATTGAAGTGTTCAAAAAGGCCGTCGGACGCTATTCGTATGGCTTGCTTGTCATTGAATTTCGGAGGCATTGCGTTGCAGGAAGCATCGCCGTTGGCTTCAGCACCCCACCGATGTTTGTACAGATGCTGTCGCTTGTTGACTGCAGACCGCTCGGGTTGGTCGGACTGAACAAGTACCCCACTTTTGAAAATCCTATCCTTCTTTTTGGATAAGACCAGTTTTACCGAACCGCGTTCCTCCTCGGCTGCGACTATGCCAGCAGTACCAGTGCCTTCAGCGGATACTTGTGCGCTCGGTGACGGGACCACCGCGTTGCAGTTGACCTGGTTGTGCAGCGTAAGGGTCCGTTTGAACTTGTCTGTGAACTTATAATCACGCCGCGGTGGCGATGAAGGCGCAGTGCTTGGTAGACGAACGTGAGCGTTGGAATTGGAGCTGGGATCGTGCAAGTCCAGCGTTGGAGTTTCACCATAATGGGCGGATAGTAGAGGCGAAGTCGCTTTGAGTGCACTTGTACGTGAACCTTCTGCTAATTCAATATTAGCCATTTTGGCGGGCATCGGATGTGGCTCCTGATCCTCAAGAGAGTCAGCAGTTCGTTGCAGGACTTGCGTTACTTGTTGGTTCTTCTTCTTCCGTTCGTAGTTGCGGGGTGTTGTAGTTGTGGCTGAAGCCGATGATGTAGTTGCGGCCGCTTTGGCTTCTTCGGCAGCGCCGGCTTTAGCTGAGAGTCTAGCGGCAATTTTTTTAATGTTATTGTTGTTGTTGCTGAGATTGCTGTTGTTTGCGCTCCGCATCGAATGCCCTCGTCTCACTGCAGGCGGGGTTATCTGTTGATCGTCGTTTGCTATTGTCAATTGTTGTTGTATTAGCGTTTGCTGTCCTTGTTGTTTCTGTGGTGACCTCTGCTGTTGCTTCCTAGGATTCCTGTTACGCACTGTCAACTGTTTGGGGTTGTTTCGTGAGTTTTTCCTGTCGGCTCTCAATTCAACGGAACTCCCTCCGAGAGAAAGTGTAGCTCCCATGGTGTACAAGAAATCTAACCCTAAAATAACTTCTCCAGATGCACGTGGGAAGATGAGAAACGGCATTCGGCAACATTTATCACATATTCACACGTCCAGCATAAGGGCTTCCTTGCTTGTGCATTCACCGCCGTTTGCTAGTTGTGCCCTCACGTTTACTGCGACTACGTTGTTCGGACTTCGATGTTGTTTGGCAAAATTTCCATTGATGAAGCTCTTTGTAGCCCCGGTGTCTTTCGTCGCATTTATTTGTTCTCCGTCCACCGTAACTATGGCGAAGATATGGTTACGCTCGTAACGTAACAACTTTACTGTTGGCGGAACGGGTTGCGATTTGACGGCCCCACTCGTCCCCGTTTGTGAGGGGATCCTTGCTCGTTTCCCGCTTGCTGTTGACAGCACTCAATTGTTCGGATATTCGTTTGGCCGCACTCCAAGCAGAACAGTACCTGTGGGTTCCGACAATTGCGTTGGATGTGTCCTTCTTGACCGCAGCGTCCACATGCTGTTTTGTGACTTATTTTGATGCCCATTGTTTGTGCTCGATCGCGTCGAGGTTCCGGTTGGCATCGTGGTAGCTGCTCATATGGTGGTTGTTGTCGGCTGCGTTGTGGTGCTTCACGCAGTGTTTCCTGATCCGCTCTGATACTTTCGTATTCTTGCGCACGAGTGATCAGTTCGTCCAGCGAGGAGAAATCGTCACGCCGTATGTATAGGCGGTAGTCGGGCAAACTATTGCGGAAGATACGTTCGTTCTGTCAGTCTTCGTCATACTGCGCACGTCCCATCAGATTTTGCAGGGCGATGGTATAATCCTTAAAGGCCTCTCTTGGCTTTTGCACCCGTATTCGGATCTCATCGTCTAGATCTTCAAAATATCGGCTGGGGAGGAAAAATTTCAGAAAGTCTCGTTCGAATGCTTCAAATGTGACCCACAGCTTTTTGTTGTTCCGGTGCCAGGTTAATGCCTTGTCTGTGAGAAGCTGTGGCATTGTGCGAGGGAGTAAGTCCCGGTTGAGACCATACATGTCTGCCAGTTCCTTTACGCGCTCTATAAATCCCAACGGATCCTTATCGCCGTCGTATTTTACTGGCCACTTACGAACTTGTTCAATGACGGTAACACATTGAGTTGACAAAAAGGCGTTCATGTTATCTGCGCCGCCAGAAGGTTGTTCCTAGTGTCGTTCCATTTCCTCTACGTGGACGTGAGATGGTTGTGTTAACGTTGACTTCGACGTTTTTGGTAATGTGGAGCTTGCTGTCCCTTGCGTGTGCTTTATTTCCAATTCCTCCAGTCGTTTGCGGAATTCCGGGTTAGTGGTGCCATCAACTATGAAAGCTGCGAACATTTTTCGCAGTTCGTCCAAACTTCCAGTATCGTCAAGTTTAAATTCTGCCGCGTATTGTTCTAGCTGGTCTTTGCGTAGAGTATAGATCCACCCTGACTTCGGCTTCATATCGATTCGTTGTGTTACGGTCCCTGCTCGGGCGCCATGTAAGGAATCTCTAGCTGGGGTACGCTCAGTCTTCCCAGAGTCCTGTACAATATTTATTTTCTTGACCTTAACACAACGTTTGATGGAGTTTGTTTACTTTATTTTATTATTCAGTAAATTACAACTTCATCTTAGACTAATTAGAACTAAATCCTGTATTCTCTCCGCTTCGTCTAATTGCAGTGAAGTGGGGTAGTGGCAGACGTAGAAGCAATAGCTGCTTTGAAATTCAACGCCGGTTAAAACCTCGCGTTTACTTCGTCTAGGGGGGAGCACTCTCTTACGTGGTAGTGATGTCGGTTAAAACCTCACACCACCAATCACGTAAGAAGTCTCAAAAGTCTAACTTGAAGCAATAGCTGCTTTGAAGTGAAACGCCGGTTAAAACCTCGCGTTTACTTCGTCTAGGGTGGAGCACTCTCTTACGTGGTAGTGATGTCGGTTAAAACCTCACACCACCAATCCCGTAAGAAGTCTCAAAAGTCTAACTTGAAGCAATAGCTGCTTTGAAGTGAAACGCCGGTTAAAACCTCGCGTTTACTTCGTCTAGGGTGGAGCACTCTCTTACGTGGTAGTGATGTCGGTTAAATATCAGTCACCATCATTTTGGTTTCGAAACTTAATTTTGTGTTAACATTTATATCTAATTTATCATCTTCAATTTCCATTAAAAGGAATTTACATTCGTCATTAACAAAAAAATTGGTTTCGCTTTTACTCTTAGAAATTCCTTCATTTGTAATATCATCGTTTTTTAAAAATTCAAATTTCTTAACTTGGTTTTTATTTTTTAAACTTAACTCGGTTTTAATTTTATCATTTTCCAAACAATCGATGTTTTTAACATAATTTTTATTTTTTAAGCTAAGGTCATCTCTATTTAGTTCATCTTTTCTTTTTCGTAATTCTAGCTTAGCTTTCAATATAAAATCTATACCTAGTACTATGGGGTAAACCATAGTCTCATCCGATACGACAGAAACATCCAGTAAAACATTTTCATTTTCAAAACATATATTTAATTCAATTTTCCCATAAAAAATTAATTGTTTAATTTTATTTTTAAAAAATCTGGAACGAACATTTGTCGGATGAAGCTAATGGGACTCCCCGTATCTATCAGGCATTCTAATAAAGTTTTATAATTACTACTCAATAAACAAAAACTAATATACATTTTCCTTACAAATTCTTCGCCATGTTCGTCTTGCACATTGTGAACCAAGTTCTTCTTATTGTACTTCGGGCATTCAGCAGCGTAGTGCCCAAACTCACCGCATGCGTGGCAGGCACCAACTTCTCTTTTTGGTTTACGGCATTCTGACCCAATGTGTCCCACTGAATTGCAGTTGTAGCAGCGATTTTTCCGCTCAGCAGTGTCATTGTTTCCTCCTACAGTTATTGGCTTTGGCAAAGAAGCATCTACGAACGCTTCCAACAGCTGATTTTCATGATGAAAACGATGCATCTTCGCCTGTGACCGTAGCGCCGATTTGGTATACCTTCGATTATGTATTCTACTAATTCCTCGCTCCCAAAATCGATTTTATTCGCCAGTATGAGTTTGTCGTGAAAGTAGTTTTGGAAATGTTCACTTGGTAGCCACTTACGTGCTTCAAACTCTCGACGAATGGTTAGTTTGCTGATGCGGTTGTCTAACAAAAATTTCATCTCAGCTAGTAGGTCAAGAATTGGAATTGTTGCGACGTCTGCTCTTGAATGCAGCCACTTAAGAGCTTTTCCTTTTAATTTCGTTGCAATCAACGCACGTAAATTGTTGTCGTCTAAGTTGAAGGATTTTTTAGCACTTAGTAGTTGAGATTCCCATAGTTGAAAGTGGTCTACCTCTCCTGAGTATTCCGAAATTAAATCCTTCACCATTGACATTTTATTTACAAATGTCTCGTCCGGCGTTTCTTTTGTCGTTTTTACACACTCATTTGATACAACCGCAACTTCATTATATTTTGATTTCTGCTTTTCATTTGTTGTTTTCTGGCACTCATTTGACAGTTCATTGTTTTTGTCTGTACATTCGTTTGCTATTTCATTGTTCTTTTCATATATTTTCCCACACTCTTTTGACTTTTCGTTGCTGCTGGTTTTCTTCAATCGCTCGTTTGACGTTTCATTTTTTTTAGCTTGTTGCAGACACTCTTTTTCTCTTTCTAGCACTTCTATTTCTCTACGTTGCAATTCCATTTCTTTTCTCATCAATTCTATCTCTTTTTGCATCAGGTTGAATTCGTTTGTTTTGTTGTTAGATTTCTGTTCATCTTGATGTGCGTACGTGACTTGCGTGACTGCGTTGTCGTTTTCGTCACCGCTTTCGCCGTCGGCGTCTTGCGCACTTTTGCTGTTGTTGCCGGCCGTTTCTTCGGCGTCGCTGTGCTCGCTTGCCTCTGCGTCTGTTTCTTCAGGCGTTTGATTTGAACTTCCAGAAACTGCTTCAGCCGTTGGCCTTGGACACTTTTCGCGTCTTTCGCGTGGAATAGCTTCCAAGCGTAGACGAGCAGGCTCTCTCTCTTTTGATTTCAACAGCGGCGGCGACAACAGCGGACGAGCAGGCGCTCTTGTGATTTCAACTGCGGCGGCGACAACAGCGGACGAGCACGCGCTCTCTCTCGTGATTTCAACAACGGCGGAGACAACAGCGAGTTGCTAAGAACTAGGAAAACGTTGAATGTACTGATAAGTTAGCGGCTCGTGTGAATGTTTGGTTGTTTAGGTGCAATCAATTTTATGAATATGATGACCAAGCGGCTTGTGTAGTGTATTTGGTTAGTTGGGTGCTAGGTGCATCCAAATAGTGGGAATATAGGAATGCGAGGGTTTCTCACGATAACTCCTCCCCTTCTAAGTGAGGGCCGTCCACAGTCCTTGTGGCAGCATTTTTAACTGCAACTTCAACGGACTTGGTTATGAAAATCTTTCTTTTGGTCACCGTCCTGCGTCGGAGTAAATAGGCAGCCAGTCCGACAACTAAGAAGACGCCAATTGTTGATAATCCGGCAATGCGACCCTGGTCGACCGTACGTTGCAAATGACAGATATGTTGAAGGTTCTGTTGATTAACATGGTGTAGGTAGGACTCGCTTAGTATCTCAGTGTGTTGCTTGAGGTTAATTGCAGAAGCCCATGAAGTTTCTAGTTGTAGAGGTGTCGTTGAATTTTCATTGTAATATATCGTGTCTTTGATTTTCACACGATCATTGAAGGTAACCAAGTAAGTACCATTAACTGTGATAGGAGCTTCATTGTTTTCTTCGACAATAGCCACTTGATCCATCGCCTATCGATGTAATCGGGGTGAGGTTATTGAATGTTGTGCTTCAATTGGCGGTGTTGCGTGTCATTATTTGTAAAGTGTTCTTTTTTTATTATGAAATTTACTTCGTTACTGTCGAAAAGAATAGGGTTCAAAACTCCAATTTTTGCGAACGTGATGGAAGTAATTAAATTATCTAATTCTGTTATTTTTGCTTTATTTCTAGCTAAAAGAATATCATAAAGGTTACCCGTGTCTATTTCCCTTTGTTTTTCCACTTTCAAGATCTTGTTAACTGTAGTAGTAAGACTATTGATTTCTTTCTGTACTTCTGTATTGATAGTAAACTGTCTGTCCTGTGAGTCAATTAGTTGTTCTACCGTGTTCGTTATTTTGTCAAAGTCGTCATGATCGGGAGTCCCAGCGATGTATTTTAGGACCGTCCCTATAGCGTTCAAGCTTCTTGCCTGCCTGTGATGGGTATTAATGGTCTGTATTAGTCTACTTATCTGATTTATATCCGCGTCCAGCAACTTCCTCATGTGTGTTAGGGGAAAGTGGTTTGTAGCGTTGGCTGTCTCGTCCCTTATTAACTCATAGAACGTTAAGTATGTAACATGTTTAATATGTCCAAAACCTTCCCAAATGACGAGGTCGCCGCCAGCCACCGGAATGTATTTCGCGTTCGAGTAGTCAATTAACCGTCCGTTTGTTGCCGATATTAAATTGGCTATAACCAATATTAAGGTGATTTTAAAAACGATAATGATATTTTTTTTTTAATTCGTGACCAACAAAAGATAAAATATTATTATAATGTAAAAAACTTCAACGCATGTTGGACCCTCCTCGTTGTGCCCAGATATTTTTCAACTTCTTCCTCAGTATAAAGAGGTGTAAGCTTATTGCCAAGTCTTCTATTATTTTTGACGAGAACCTTCTCTCCTACGGAAAATTCCCTATCCTGTCTATTCCTATTGTGTGTTACTATCTCTTTTTCCTGCGCGATTCTTAAGCGCGATATTATTCGTTCATCGTCCTGTGTTGAATGAAAGACGTTAATGGGTTTCAACCCGGTCACAGTATGGATTGATTTATTGTATTGGATAGTAGCTAAAAGCAAAATTTCCTCGATATCACCCAAATTCTTGTCAAGTTTAAAGCATAGCGATATTTCCATTAGCGTGTTGTGAAATCGCTCTACCTGACCATTTGACATACTATGCAGGGGTGGGGCATTCACAATGTCTATGTCGAAATGATTTTTTAGCGTAGCCTTAATGGTGTGCGAGTTAAGTGACTTTTCATTGTCACAATAAATAGTTTTCGTACCTGGAAACATGTAAAGTAACTGCAGAAGCTGTGGCTTAACATCCACTATCGTTCTAGGTTTTAACGACTGTACTATCGAAAATTTTGAAAATTTGTCAATACAAGTCAAAAAGTATTTTGACTCGGTGGAAAATATGTCGATGTGAAGGACTTCTTCGCAATATTTCGGTATGGGTGTCTCGGCAATAAGTTGTTTCTTCGGGTGACGGCCATACTTTGCCTGAGAGCACACACGACAGTTTGCTACCAGTTGCTTAGCCTTCTTTTCCATTTTTGGAAAAAATAGTCTTCCAGTGTTTGTTTTACATTTTCCTGGGCTGCTCGGTATGCCCGATTATGTTCAGCCGCGATAATTTCCTGTTGTTCATTCGGGTCAGATATATCGATAACTAGTTTTTCCGTATGTCTGAATTTTACAGTTGGAAAGAGTTCGATTAATTTATGCTGGAATTGTGCCAATGTGTGCAGGTCACACTTCAGAGCGTTTACTACATCTACTTTTACAGCCTCTTGCAGGAGTCTAATTAAATCATCATTGGTTCGAAATGTAATTATATGTCTTGTCTTTTTCCCAAACATAATAAACGTTCTTCTATGTGGTTCTATGCCTTCTTCCACAAGTATCTGGTTGCGAAAGCAATTTACTGGCTTATCCGTTCTTTCGATCGTGTTAGTTGATGACTCCTCGCTGTGGATTGTCTCGACACGCGTATTGTCTAAGGCGTTTATGTGCTGCCTAGACAGTGCATCGGCGACAACGTTTTCTTTACCTGGTTTATAGATCAGCTTTGCGTTGTATTCGTCTATGAATGCTTTCCATCTTTTAATTTTTGAGTTCGGGTTTCTGTCTGAAATCGCAAAAGTTAGTGGTCGATGGTCCGTAAAAATATTCAAATTTGACACGCCGTATAGATAATTTCTAAGCGTTTTTAATGCCCAAACAATGGCTAATAATTCGCATTCATTGGTAGCGTAATGTTCTTCGCTACTCTACAAAATTCGGGAGATCATGGTAATAGGTTTTCCCTCTTGTGAAAGAACAGCACCTAAAGCGTGTCAGGACGCATCTGTAGTTAAATCGAACGGTTTCCGAAAATCTGGGTATGTTAAAGTTACATCCTCAGATGCTAGTATTTCCTTTACTGTATTGAAGGCCTTTTTCTGTTCATATTTCTAAGGATGGTAACTGCTTGGTAGTGTCGTTCACTGCCATCATATATTTTTAATAGTTCGAACGCGTTGTGCGCATCATCACGCTAGGACACGTATGTGCTTGGTTGACCCGAAAATTCCGGAAGCGATTTAATCGCGTCTAATGTAATCTCGCAAGATACTAATGAGTTAATTGTGACTTTGGTGAACTTTTCTACCTTAGGTTTTGCCAAAGTAATTTGGCCCTGAATTGCCATTATTTTCCTATCGAATTCTAATTTCTGAGCACCTAGTGCTCTACTCACTTCGGCCCTAACAATCTCACTAACTTGTTCCCCTCTCATTTTTTCTTTCGAAGGTTTTCTAGTCTAAGGTTTTGAAATAATTCTTCTAACGGTTCGCACATTCACTCTTTTTTTGTTTTGTTTCACTTTATTTTTTCACTTTATAAAAGAAAACGAACACTCCACTCACCTTGCCATATTTAGTTATTAATTATATCTTAATATTATTCGTATTCGATGTTATTCCCTCGATGGTGATTCTCCCTTCTCTTGCTGGTGAGTCCCTCGATGATGATTCTTTCGATGTTGAGTTATTCCGATTCAATGTTTTATCCTCGATGGTGATTCTCTCTTCCCTCAATGGGATTCTGTCGATAGTGATTCCCTTTTTTCTTTTTTTTTTAATTTAAAAATTTATCCTTTTTTATCTAACTTCATAGAAATACTCGGATAACTTTATTCTTTGAGTTAATCTTTACTTTCTTTGTTAAAGGTGAGTTAATAACTAAACTGTTACATTTGTTTCTTGCTTAAACTAAGGCCACCACATTGAGCTGCACTGCTGTTGTTCTGCTTACGTTTCCATTGCGCTGTCTGTCTTCGCCGCTCGTGTAGAATATCTGGTTACTCAGTTGCTAAGAACTAGGTAAACGTTGAATGTACTGATGAGTTAGCGGCTCGTGTGAATGTTTGGTTGTTTAGGTGCAATCAATTTTATGAATATGATGACCAATCGGCTCGTGTAGTGTATTTGGTTAGTTGGGTGCTAGGTGCATCCAAATAGTGGGAATATAGGAATGCGAGGGTTTCTCACGATAACTCCTCCCCTTCTAAGTGAGGGCCGTCCACGGTCCTTGTGGCAGAATTTTTAACTGCAACTTCAACGGACTTGGTTATGAAAATCTTTCTTTTGGTCACCGTCCTGCGTCGGAGTGAATAGGCAGCCAGTCCGACAACTAAGAAGACGCCAATTGTTGATAATCCTGCAATGCGACCCTGGTCGACCATACGTTGCAAATGACGGATATGTTGAAGGTTCTGTTGATTAACATGGTGTAGGTAGGACTCGCTTAGTATCTCAGTGTGTTGCTTGAGGTTAATTGCAGAAACCCATGGAGTTTCTGGTTGTAGAGGTGTTGTTGAATTTTCATTGTAATATATCGTGTCTTTGATTTTCACACGATCATTGATGGTAACCAAGTAAGTACCATTGACTGTGATAGGAGCTTCATTGTTTTCTTCGACAATAGCCACTTGATCGTTGATGACTACCAATCCATCGCCTATCGATGTAATCGGGTTGAGGTTATTGAATGTTGTGCTACAATTGTCGGTGTTGCGTGTCATTAGTTGTAGAGCGCATGATGTGGCTGAAGATGGTAAGCAAAACATTGGTGTCGTGTCGCTGCAGTTTCTCACTGATAAAGTGTGATTTTGGCATACAGCTAGAGTAGATTCTTGTAGGTGGAGAATTTGGTGGCCGTGAGCTAGAGGTAAAATAGTAATTTTCTTACATCTAAACTTAGGGATAGAATATCTGCCCAGATCTTTTTCAACTTCTTCCTCAGTATAAAGAGGTGTAAGCTTATTGCCAAGTCTTCTATTATTTTTGACGAGAACCTTCTCTCCTACGGAAAATTCCCTATCCTGTCTATTCCTATTGTGTGTTACTATCTCTTTTTCCTGCGCGATTCTTAAGCGCGATATTATTCGTTCATCGTCCTGTGTTGAATGAAAGACGTTAATGGGTTTCAACCCGGTCACAGTATGGATTGATTTATTGTATTGGATAGTAGCTAAAAGCAAAATTTCCTCGATATCACCCAAATTCTTGTCAAGTTTAAAGCATAGCGATATTTCCATTAGCGTGTTGTGAAATCGCTCTACCTGACCATTTGACGTACTATGCAGGGGTGGGGCATTCACAATGTCTATGTCGAAATGATTTTTTAGCGTAGCCTTAATGGTGTGCGAGTTAAGTGACTTTTCATTGTCACAATAAATAGTTTTCGTACCTGGAAACATGTTAAGTAACTGCAGAAGCTGTGGCTTAACATCCACTATCGTCCTAGGTTTTAACGATTGTACTATCGAAAATTTTGAAAATTTGTCAATACAAGTCAAAAAGTATTTTGACTCGGTGGAAAATATGTCGATGTGAAGGACTTCTCCGCAATTTTTCGGTATGGGTGTCTCGGCAATAAGTTGTTTCTTCGGGTGACGGCCATACTTTGCCTGAGAGCACACACGACAGTTTGCTACCAGTTGCTTAGCCTTCTTTTCCATTTTTGGAAAAAAATAGTCTTCCAGTGTTTGTTTTACATTTTCCTGGGCTGCTCGGTATGCCCGATTATGTTCAGCCGCGATAATTTCCTGTTGTTCATTCGAGTCTGATATATCGATAACTAGTTTTTCCGTATGTCTGAATTTTACAGTTGGAAAGAGTTCGATTAATTTATGCTGGAATTGTGCCAATGTGTGCAGGTCACACTTCAGAGCGTTTACTACATCTACTTTTACAGCCTCTTGCAGGAGTCTAATTAAATCATCATTGGTTCGAAATGTAATTATATGTCTTGTCTTTTTCCCAAACATAATAAACGTTCTTCTGCCGGCGTTTATGTGCTGCCTAGACAGTGCATCGGCGACAACGTTTTCTTTACCTGGTTTATAGATCAGCTTTGCGTTGTATTCGTCTATGAATGCTTTCCATCTTTTAATTTTTGAGTTCGGGTTTCTGTCTGAAACCTCAAAAGTTAGTGGTTGATGGTCCGTAAAAACATTCAAATTTGACACGCCATATAGATAATTTCTAAGCGTTTTTAATGCCCAAACAATGGCTAATAATTCGCATTCATTGGTAGCGTAATGTTCTTCGCTACTCTACAAAATTCGGGAGATCATGGTAATAGGATTTCCCTCTTGCGAAAGAACAGCACCTAAAGCGTGTGAGGACGCATCTGTAGTTAAATCGAACGGTTTCCGAAAATCTGGGTATGTTAAAGTTACATCCTCAGATGCTAGTATTTCTTTTACTGTATTGAAGGCCTTTTTCTGTGCATTGGTCAAATCAATTTTGATTTTCTTCGACTGCGATGCAGAAACTCGGCCGTATTCTCCTCTCAGTATATCCGAAAGTGGTTTACTATTTTGGCGTAGTCTCTTATACAACAGCGGTAGTATCCCGCCAAGCCTAAAAATGATCTTAGCCCCCTTAGAGTGATGGGCTCAGGGAAATTTCGAATTGTGTCAACTTTTTCAGCACTTGTTTTAATTCCCCCTTATGAAACTGCGAATCCTAAGTATTCGACCTCGGTTTGAAGGAATTTTGATTTTTTTGCTGAGACCCTCATATTGGCATCGAATAGACTTCTTAACACTACTTCCACATCTTGCAAGTGTTTTTGCTCGTTTTCTGAAAATATGATTACATCGTCCACGTAGACGAAACATCTCTTTCCGAGGTGTTCTCTTAACGCATCGTCTATCGCCCTCTGGAAAATACTGGGGGCGTTCTTCAGTCCGAAGGCCAGCCTACAAATCGCATACTTTCCGTTTTTGACTGAAAATGCAGTTTTTTCTCGATCAGGTTCCGATAGTTGAATCTGGTGGAAACCTGATTTCAGGTCAAGTGTAGTAAAAAATTTGCTCCCTCCCAGATTTGATAAGGTTTCTGTGATATCAGGAATTGGGTATTTGTCGCTGATAGTTTTCTCATTATGTTTACGAAAATCTGTTACCATTCGTTTTTTTTCTTGTCCAGTTTCATCAAATCCCTTTTTTTTCACTCCCATATCGGGTTGCTGTATGGTGATCTGGACTTTCGAATGATACCGTTTGCCAATAAGTCCAGGATTTCTTTATTTACAAAATCCGAAAAACCTAGCGGGTACGGGTATAGTCTTGTATAAACCGGATTTTCGTCGTCGGTGCGAATCGTCGCAACTACATTTGTATTATATGGGAGTGCCTCGTTGGGATCTGCAAACACTCCATTTACATTACGAATTATCTTGAAGAAGGCTTCTTTCAAATGCTTCGGTACTGTCTGAGCTTGAAGTTGTAAATAATTTATATCCTGGCTAGTTATAAATAAAATAACATCCTTTCCGTAGTCATGAGTAATCGTGTTTGTTTTTAAATCAATAGACGCGTGTACTTTATTTAACATGTCCAGGCCAATGACACCATCGAAAGACGTCAGTTCAGGTAAAATGAAAAAATCTGCTACTACGCCGAAAATTTTAATTGCGCATTTGAGTTTGATAGGGGTATCTCCGTGTATAGATTTTACCGAAAAAGGATTTTTAACCAGTCTTATCCCTTTTAACTCCGGTAGGGGCTTGATATAGCTCCTTGATGCCCCTGTGTCGATAAGGAGCTTAACTTCTGTCCCTCCTATTGACCTTGTTATCCAAGGCAGGACAAAACCCAGAGTGCATCAGCCCTATATTTTTCATTTGTAGTATCAGCTATACTGTTCTCGTATGACATAATGGTCTTATTTGCTAACAAATTTAGCTTCTTTTCTACTACGTGAAGTCTAGTCGTGCAATGATTGCACTAAAATTCAAAACCGTACTAAAAGACTAGAGCATTGCATCGGCGGCACCCCTCACTTTATTTCTTTTCTACTACGTGAAGTCTAGTCGTGCAATGATTGCACTAAAATTCAAAACCGTACTAAAAGACGAGAGCACTGCATCGGCGGCACCCCTCACTTTATTTCTAAGGATGGTAACTGCTTGGTAGTGTCGTTCACTGCCATCATATCTTTTGAATAGTTCGTACGCGTTGTGCGCATCATGACGCCAGGACACGTATGTACTTGGTTGACCCGAAAATTCCGGAAGCGATTTAATCGCGTCTAATGTAATCTCGCAATATACTAATGAGTTAATTGTGACTTTGGTGAACTTTTCTACCTTAGGTTTTGCCAAAGTAATTTGGCCCTGAATTGCCATTATTTTCCTATCGAATTCTAATTTCTGAGCACCTAGTGCTCTACTCACTTCGGCCCCAACAATCTCACTAACTTGTTCCGCGTTCATTTTTTCTTTCGAATTTTCTAGTCTAAGGTTTTGAAATAATTCTTCCAACGGTTCGCACATTCACTCTCTTTTTGTTTTGTTTCACTTTATTTTTTCACTTTATAAAAGAAAACGAACACTCCACTCACCTTGCCATATTTAGTTATTAATTATATCTTAATATTATTCGTATTCGATGTTATTCCCTCGATGGTGATACTCCCTTCTCTTGTCCCTCGATGATGATTCTTTCGATGTTGAGTTATTCCGATTCAATGTTTTATCCTTGATGGTGATTCTCTCTTCCCTCAATGGGATTCTGTCGATAGTGATTCCCTTTTTTCTTTTTTTTTTAAATTTAAAAATTTATCCTTTTTTATCTAACTGAGTTAATAACTAAACTGTTACATTTGTTTCTTGCTTAAACTAAGGCCACCACATTGAGCTGCACTGCTGTTGTTCTGCTTACGTTTCCATTGCGCTGTCTGTCTTCGCCCCTCGTGTAGAATATCTGGTTACTCAGTTGCTAAGAACTAGGTAAACGTTGAATGTACTGATGAGTTAGCGGCTCGTGTGAATGTTTGGTTGTTTAGGTGCAATCAACTTTATGAATATGATGACCAAGCGGCTCGTGTAGTGTATTTGGTTAGTTGGGTGCTAGGTGCATCCAAATAGTGGGAATATAGGAATGCGAGGGTTTCTCACGATAACTTATATAAGTCAACGCGCGACCAATGTACCCCTTACGCAACGTAATGCGAACTTTCGTGCATCCCCACGATATTCGCTGACTTCGCTGACGACTCAGGTTGCATCTGGCTACACGATGCACGCGCATCCGCTACCTGTGGGAAAATGCCGACGCAGCGGCAATAGGCTAAGTTAGATTTAAAGCTAAATTGAATTGTAAACTCAGTCTTTTCCAGGGAGCCGTTCTAATCGGTGAATAATTTATATCGTTTTTGAAATTAACTTGTTTTCTTTGTGAAACCACGGACACGTTGCGTCCGTGAAATTAATTTTTTATCAAGATCCTTATTGAGGATCTTAACTGGCGCCCGAGCAGGGACCAGCACCATAATTTTGTGAAGGATAAACGCTGGTCGCGAACCCGAGTCGAGCTCCTGGAAAGGACTCATAATAAAATAAAATCAATAAAGAAAAAAATAAAATAAAATAAAATCAAGCTGCGAAATCGAGCCTAAAAAGCCGATCCCTCCAGTTTGCTCATAAAGAAAAAAAACCCAACAAGGGCAATAAAATTTATTTTTTTTTATATAAAAAAATAATAAACTCAAGCTGCGAAATCGAGCCTAAAAAACCGATCCCTCCAGTTTGCGCATAACGAAATCCTAACAAGGACAGTAAACAATTTTTTTTTATGAAAATCGCTTCAAAAAAATAAGCTTACCCAAAAAAAAGGGACATTTTTTCAAGTAAATTCAAATAAATTTAAATAAAATTTGTGGTATAAAAACCCTCAAGAGAAAAAAATATATCAAAAATCGATTAAAAGAAAAGCATTGAAAAAAAGGGGTTTAAGTGATTGTGTTGTGAAATTTCGGTTGAAATCATTTTTAATATTTGAGAAGAAGGCAGTGCCAGAGTGGAAAGTGGGCACAGGCCAAAACCGATATGGAGTGAACTCTACGAGTGTGGACCGCGACGACAAAAAACTAACGGAAACGGAGGTTACTGTATTTGGAGAAGAATTTAAAGGACCTGCAGCTATCACCAAATGAAGATTATTGTACTGTAAGTAGAGAACTTTTGCTTATCGTATTGATCTAATAAGAAAAATTATGGAGGAACTTCAAAGAACAGTGACGAATTTAACAGGTGCAGTGAATGCATTGATAGAACAGGTTAGGAATACAGAAAGGAGAATATCAGCCCTTGAAACGAGTAACCAATCGATACCACCGAACCCAGCGGCGGCTGCACCTCGAGCTCCTCAGAATGAGGAAGAATTAAGGAAAATATCAAGACTGCCTGATTGCGTAAAGGAACTTCGCCCGTTCAAGGGAAATCCAGCGCAGTATATTTCGTGGGTGCGCAGTGTAGAGGCAATCCTTAAGGATTATGAACTAGTGAAGACAAAACCCATTTACAGGGCAATCCAGCAAAATATTCGGGGCAAGATTAGGGGTGGTGCAGATTCTGCCTTGATTTCTTATAATATTTTTGATGATGACTGGCAAACTATAAAAAAGTGTCTGTCCTTGCACTATGCGGACAAAAGAGACATCCGTACTTTGGAATACCAACTCGGACAGCTGTCTCAGAGGGGCATAAGATTAGACGCATTCTATGCTTTAGTTAACCACCAACTATCTTTGAATATAAACAAGGTTAAAACCGAATCCTACTCGCAGGAAACGGTCACTGCCCTAGTAGAAGCATATAGGAATAGGGCATTGGACGTATTTGTCCGTGGCTTAGATGGTGACCTTTCTAGGTTGAACCTAAATGTGCGACATCACTTCATTCACCCTGTTGGGATTCCCAACACAATAACTATTCCGGTGAACCAAATGGGTAAAACCGAAAACAGACAAAATCTACCTCCGAGGAGATTTTCCTCCAATACATATCCCCAAGCTTCAAATAGAAGGCCTTTCGATGGCAGAACGGGTGACAATGTGCCTCCTAGGCCGACAGCTCCGAAACCACCCGTAAAAATGGAAGTCGATCGATCGGTTCAGAGTAGGGACGTCAATTATTCAAATAGACCCCAAGGCTTCCAGCCCTTTAAGAGGAAGGGATTTTCAATGAACGTCCAATGAAACAACAACGCATGTTTTACATGGTGCCAGCCGAAGATATTCCCGAAACTGAGTCCGAGGCAATAGTTAATGAAGATAATGCACCTCCGGCTCAAATGACATCCCAAGCACTTCAACAGAACAAATGTCAGACGAAGTAAATTTTACAATGGGAGCCTCCTTTCAGGCATACCATATATAGAATACACCACATTAGAAAATAAAAAACTGCAATTTCTCGTCGACACAGGAGCCAATAAGAACTACATTAGTCCTCGCGTCGCCGAGAAAACCGTTAAAGTAGAAAAACCTTTTTTCGTAAATTCCGCTGGTGGAAGATTAAAAATTACAGAAAAACTATCCGGAAAATTTTTTGAATTCGCAAATAGGGATGTGGAAACCACATTTTTTTGTCCTTCCAGGCTTAGAATCTTTTGATGGCGTAATAGGGGACGACACGCTTCGTGAGGTTAAAGCAGTTCTCGACAGAGAGCTTAACATTCTCATATTAAAACCCGATGTAGTGATACCCCTAAAACAAAAATCCATGCAGGAAGTTAATCTAGTAAAAGTTTCATGTCAAAAAATGTCAAGGGCCACTGAGCAAAAATTAAAACACTTGATTTCAAGATATAGCGATTTGTTTGGTCCTCTTGATCCAAATTCTATTGTGGAAACAAGTGTTCGTGCAGAAATCAAAACTACTACTAGTGAGCCTATTTACAGTAAGAGCTTCCTCGCGGGAAGAAGTGGGTAGACAAGTAGAAGAACTTCTCCGAGAAAATGTCATTCGTCCGTCCAAAAGTCCGTATTACTTTCCGATTTGGGTAATTCCCAAAAAACCCAAACCAAACGGAGAAAAACAGTGCAGGATGGTCATTGATTTCAAGCGACTTAACGCAGTCACTATTCCAGACACGTATCCAATCCCTGATATCAACAGCACAATAGCTAGCCTTGGTGAGGCATAAGTCTTCACGACTATAGACTTAACGTCTGGTTTCCACCAAATACTATTGAAAGGAAAGGACATTGCAAAAACTGCTTTTTCAACTAAGAATGGTAAATATGAGTTTTAAAGACTCCCTTTTGGCCTAAGGAACGCGCCAGCAATATTCCAGAGAATGATTGACGATGTCCTAAAGGAGTACATAGCCAAAATATGTTATGTCTATATCGACGACATAATAATTTTTAGCAAAAACGAAGAAGAATACCTACGCGACGTTGAAATAATATTCTCAAAACTTTTATCTTCAGGCCTTAAAGTAAATTTGGAAAAAACTCAATTCTTAAAAAATAGCGTCGAATTTCTCGGATACTTAACCCCGCCAAAAGGCATTCTTCCTGATCCAAAAAAGGTTTCTGTGATACAAAAAATGATCCCTCCTACAAATGTGAAAGAACTAAAGAGTTTTCTAGGTCTCACGTCCTACTACATGAAATTTATACGCGAATACGCAAAAATAGCCAAACCACTCACGCATCTCACTCGCGGTGAACACGCACATGTCCGAGCGAATCAATCTAGGAAAGTTCCGATCGCTTTAGATCAAGATGGCCTAGAAGCCTTTGAAACCCTAAAAGAACTTCTGACGTCCTCAAAAATCTTAGCCTTCCCTAATTTTGAAAAGCCATTTAATCTCACTTCCGACGCTTCCAATTATGCTATTGGAGCGGTATTGTCCCAGGAAATCAATGGAATGGATAGGCCGATTGTCTATATTTCTAGAAGCCTTAGTCGCGCCGAAGAAAACTACGCCACAAATGAAAAAGAAATGTTGGGGATAGTGTGGGCGTTAGACAATCTACGGAATTATCTGTATGGTGCTAAAAATATAAGGATTTTCACCGACCACCAACCTTTGACCTTTGCTCTTAGTAATAGGAATTACAACGCAAAGCTCAAGAGGTGGAAAAGCCGAATAGAGGAGTATAACCACGAGTTGATTTATAAACCTGGTAAATCAAACTTAGTGGCAGATGCTCTCTCACGCCTACCTACAGAAGTGAACGCGCTAGAAACATCGAATGAGCTAGATGAACCTAGTGAATATGAAAGTTTAGCGACGATGCACAGCGCAGAACAAGACAATTCCGATTTAATACCCCATGTTGAAGCACCAATAAATGTTTTTAGAAACCAAATTATTATCCGAACAGGACAAGAGCTTATGTGCGTTGAGGAGCCCCATCCGAATTATAAAAGACAAGACAAGAGCAATCTTACTCAAATTTTAAGAGAAAAATTAAATCCATCCGTAATCAACGGCGTCAAAATTCCTGAACATTTTCTTATGATACTGCAAAAGATTTATTTAGATACTTTTTCACAATATAAAATCCGTATAACCCAAAGAGTAGTAACTGATGTGCCAAACAAAGAGCGTGTGCTTGAAATAATCGAGACCGAACACACTGGGGCACACAGGAAATTCCGAGAGAACTCCCAACAAATCTTAGAAAAATTATATTTCCCTCGCATGACCAACCAAGTTAAAACCTTTATAAAAACCTGCGAGATATGTCGTCTGAATAAATATGATAGGCATCCTACACATCCGGAATTACAGCCCACACCAACACCAAAATTTCCATGTGAAATACTCCATATGGACATAATGGAAATTCAGGGTGAGAAATTCATTTCCGTCTTAGACAAATTTTCCAAATTTGCAAAATTTTTCCGAATAAAAAACAAATCAGCAACTCATTTGCGCCAAAAGCTTGCCAAGATAATGCATTTTTTACAGTACCCAAAATAATGGTTATGGACAATGCACGTGGTTTCCTAACCCCCATCAATATAAATTTCCTTAGATCATTGAATATCGAAATTTACCGAACTCCATCTCAGAAAAGCGATGTTAATGGGCAAGTAGAAAGATCACATTCGACCATAATAGAAATCTTCAGGTGCATAAGAAACGACTTTCAAGACTTACGTATTAAAGAAGTTCTGCAAATAGCGGTTGATAGGTATAACGACACAATCCACTCCGTCATACGCCAAAAACCAAATGACGTTTTTTTTAATCGAAGCGAACGGGTCAACTACCAAGGTGTTGCAAACTTTCGCGAAAAATTCAACAATGACATTCGCTGTCAAATCGAAGAAAACGAAAAAATAAGCAATTTACGGTTAAACGCGAAAAAAACTCAACCCAAAAGCTTTAAACCCGGCGACGTCATATACGTCGCCAATAAACAAATAAAAGGCAAACAAAAGCCTCTTTATAAAAAGGAAATCGTTGCAATTGATAATACGGTTACAGTAATAACCGAGACAGGGAAAAAAATCCATAAGTCCCACATAAAAAATTAAAAAAGGGTGTGCTGTACCCTGTACAGCTTTAAAAATGGTACGAGGGCAATGATGAAGTGGACTTTCAGCAAGTCTATATGGCAATAAATAACACATATCCAAACCGGAGATTGCATATTGTGACAAGTTGATACTGGGAGTATTACCCGTGCCTTAGTAAGCAATACTGCTAAAACTGATAACACGGACCTCCCATCTTGCTAGCCCGCGGACGCTTCATCATTATAAATAAATAGAGAGAATTATAATTTTGATAAAAAATAGGGACATAAAAGAGAAAGACAAAGGTTGCAAAAATTATTTAAAACAAAATTTGAAATAAAATACTAACTTAAAATTTTACGGACCCAAACTTGGGATACAAAAATTAAAAGCTAAGCAAAGCAAAACAAATAACACAAAACTAACATAGAAATTAAGAATCCCGAAATTGGGAAATAAATCATACGAACCCAAAATAAGGGCACTAACAAAATTAATATTTCTCCTCTAACAATAAAAAATCAAAACCAAAACAAAAAATTAACATTTAACTTCACTATTACTAGATTTAAGCAACATAATTAATATTTCTCCTCTTAAATTAGTATATTTAGTTTAGGTATACTCATAGCCGCTGGCGAAGGACTGAGCGTATTTAATTACCACGCTCCCACTGTCACCATTAGTTCTGGAAATGGGTAAATGGACTTTAAATGGACTTTAAATGGAAAAATGGACTTTAAATGGCTGCTTCAAACTGGTGCACATTGTAGACCTCCAACAATACGATAACGCATTGGAACTCCTAGTCGACTTGGAATATTGGTCGGTACGACACGAACAAACTAAATCAATCCTTGTATTTCATCTGAGGGTGACGAAGCTGCGTCTAAGCGAATTGACTGCAACACATCCTAGGGCTAAACGCTCAATAAACTGGATTGGATCCGCTTGGAAGTGGATAGCAGGAAATCCAGATGCCACGGATTGGGACACTGTATTGCGAAGCGAGAACGATATTATCGAAAACAACAACCACCAATATAAAATTACCAACGAACTCTTTGAGAAGATGAAGGAAGTAATCGACAAGGTCAACAAAATGGCAGCGAAATACAACAATATCAGTAGTGATGGCGATGAGCTCCGTTTTGAACAGAGCATACTAGACAAGATTCTCATACTAAAGGAAGCTGTAAACGAAATCGTATTCGCTTGTCAAATGGCTAAGACGGGCATCGTGAACAGCAACCTTCTAAATACCGAAGAAATCAATCAGATCTTGTCCGAGGTGGAAACGTTGCCGTACCAAAATATAGTGGAAGCAACAGAGTATGGCAAACCATCCATTTTCACAAATGGGTCTTCGTTATTGTACGTTCTGGCGCTACCCAAGGTAAAGAGGCAAGTCTATCATCACCTGATCATCAGAGCAACTATCAACAGTGGTATGCAAGTTGTGGTCCCGTACAAAAGGGTACTCATCAACCGGGAAGAAACGTTTGGAATAATAGGCGACTCTTGAAAGGGGATCCTGCAGAATGCCAGATGCGATCTAACAACGAAAGAATTGTCGAACTGATCAACGAAAACACAATCTTCCTGACGAACTATATCGGTAATTTGGTTTCCAGAAACACGTCGACGATTTTAAATGGCAGCTATGTGATCCAGTTACTCAATGAGGAGGTAATCCTTGGCAACAACACTTACTCAAGCATCCTGACAACTACACTGCAAGCCTTGCCGCCAATCCTCGCAAATGTTACTAGCAAAGGAATCTTGAGAGATCTGGAATACATACACGAATTGACATCGGAGAATGTAAGGTACCTGTCAAAACTAACCCGAAAAGTAGACTTTTCTCTCTTTACAGGAAGTCTTTTAATCTTTTTGATTGCAATTTTCTCTGGCATCCTTTTGCGAAAATTTCATGCAAAGCTGAATATCCCGAGTATACGAGTTTTTGGTACCATCGGTAATACGCCATCTTCAACTTCTACTCATCCTGATGAAAAGCACCACTCTTCCAAATATGTTCTGAATGCAGATCTGCGGGACGCAGATTTTTAAGAGGGGAAGAGTCAACGCCGAGCAATGTACCCGTTACGCAACGTAGTGCGAACTTTCGTGCATTATGCTTCCCACGATATTCGCTGACTTCGCTGACGACTCAGGCTGCGTCTGGCTACGCGATGCACGCGCATCCGCTACCTGTGGGAAAATATCGACGCAGCGGCAATAGGCTAAGCTAGATTTTAAGCTAAATTGAATTGATAAGTCAGTCTTTTCCAGGGAGCCGTTCTAATCGGTGAATAAATTATAACGTTTTTGAAATTAGCTTGTTTTATTTGTGAAACCACGGACACGTTGCGTCCGTGAAATAAATTTTTTATCAAGATCCTTATTGAGGATCTTAATATTATAGTTATTTTAAAAGAAGTGACAAAAATTGCTTATATGGGATATAGGCATGGTGTCGCTATGTTCAAAGTGGCCACAGACGGGCTGACGGACAGAGGGACGGACAAATTCAAAATTCCTCAGAAAGTGATTCTAATCATATATATGTCCATACCTAAAGCATCTTTGGCCCCACTATCGGTCACTTCAGCCTTCACGAGACCACATCGAACAATGGGCTAAGGCTGATCAAATTCGCCGCGGCGCGAAAAATTATAGTTGGTGGCGCCAGATTACGACATCTGCATATCCATAACCCAGCATGCTTGCCCCCTGATGAAGACACGTGCAACCAAATTGATAATGTTGTCAAATTTTAAAACAGAAGTTCACGTATAGAACTCCTAGGAAATACATTCACAGAGCGATAAAGAACTACGTCAATCTACGCAGTCACACAGAGGTGTGCCGAATTAACACCAGCTAACTCATATATATATATATATATTATATATATATATATATATATATTATATATATATATATATATATATATATATATATATATATATATATATATATATATATATATATATATATATATATATATATATATATATATATATATATATATTAGTCCTGGCGCAGCTAATATGGAGTTTTTTATTTTTTGGAATTTTGAATGTGGGTAGCGATCAAAATATGCGATTTTTTATTTATTTATTTATCTCTACAAATTGATCTTAGGACATTAAGGTAATAACCTTTGTAAGATGTCCTAACGACATGAAGTATATATATATTTTCAATAATTAACTTAACTGGAACAATTCATTCCAAGGTAAAATGAAATATAAATTATAAAAAAAATTGATTTACACAAATAAAATTATAAAGTTTTAAAATTATAAAATTATATAAGTGGATGATTTAAACAATTAAAATTAAATATTGTTAAACGTACTCTCCGTTCTTTAAATATTAAATTAAAAAATATTACAACAAAACAATAAACAATAAGATAAATACAGATCACAATTTATGAACAAAGCAATACAGATTGCCCAGAAATTCACCGCGCCCGAAAGTAGCCCTCAAGTTCATTCCTGAACTGTACAGTGTTGCCAATACTTCGCAGCCGTACAGGAAGTGAGTTCCAGAGTCTTACTGCATACACGAAAAACTGACGATCAGACATAAGAGACGAGTGCTTGCACGGGACAAGTTGGTTACGACGACAGGAACGTGTGAACCTGAGACATCTAAACAAATATGGAGGTTCCCGGGTGTAAATAATCTTGTGAAGAAAGATGATAGTCTTAGACTCCAAGAGTTGATCGAATGTGATCCCAAAAACTTGCCTTGATAAAGTGGATACATGATCTGTTCTAGTCAAGCCATAAATATACCTTGTTATATTATTAAATAGGACATTAAGCTTTCGTTTGCTAGCTGCATCACAATTCGCAAAAATTTCACAACCATACAGCAATGTTGGGAGAAGGTAGGCCTTAGCCAACAGCATTCTGATTCCTTGTGGGGTGAAATATTGCGTTGACCACAGTAAACGCAGCATACCGTAAACTTTGCCAACCGTGGCAGCAACGTGGTTACTCCATGTTAGAGTGCCATCAAATATAACGCCCAGGTTTTTAGCCGTGTTTACACGTTCAATCACAGACCCATTCATTATAATACTGGGTAGTATTGTGGTATCAAAGTGTTTCTTGTAAGTCACTAAACATTTTGACTTAGCAGGATTAAGGCAAAGCCCATTTTTCTTTGCCCAGTTATAAATATTAAATAAGTCATTATTAATTTGAGTGACACAATAATTTCGTCCCTTTTACAGCTTATGTAAATTTGGACGTCATCAGCATACAGATGAATATCACAATCATGCAATGCAGTCGGTAGATCATTTATATATATACAAAAAAGAAGAGGCCCCAATATGGACCCCTGAGGTACACCTCGCACTACCGACAAGAAATCCGATGCCTCATCATCACACTGACTGGGTTGGTAAACCGCTTGGGTTCTATCTGTAAGGTATGATTCTATCAATTTCACTGCGCCGGATGAGAAATTGTACATTCTCAGAAGCTTCGTACATAAAATATTGTGGTCAATACAGTCAAATGCCTTTGAATGGTCCAATAATACCAAGAAAGACACCCTATTTAAGTCAAGTGATGCGCGAATACTCTCCACTACATCAGTCAGAGCCGTTACGCAGCTCCTCCTTGGCATGAACCCAGACTGTCGTTCCGTTATAATGTTATTGTCTGCTAAATACTTTTTTAATTGTTTCGCCATTACTAGTTCAAATACCTTGGACAAATATGGTAAAATTGCTATTGGTCTATAATCGTTATCAGACTTTAGGGTTGGAATAATTTTCAATATCTTCCAACAATTAGGGAAAGTTGATGTCGTTATAACAGTATTAAAAATATGAGTTATGACTGGCAGCAGCTTAGGAAGTACGGCCTTAACAAAAACAGGGTGAATCTCATCAGTACCACAAGCATTTGACTTTATACCCAGAAAGCACTCCAATACATCTGACTCGTCAACACCAGAAAACCCAAACATAATATCAGAGGACACAGAACTACAACAGTTTGCATAAGCATTCTTTTGCACTGCTTCAATTGGAAGATTGACAAATTTCCTATTTAAATCATTTAGGTCCATGGTAATGTTCCCAAAAGTAGCAATATTCCCTATACCTATGCTGCGAATATGTCTCCATGTTTGTTTACTGGTTACTGCACTGCTAAATGTTTTTCCGAAGGGGGATATTTAGCGGCTTTGACATCTTTAGTAACCTGCCTTCTAAGATTTCTGTAAGTTTCATATAGAAGAGGTAGCTTATATCGCTTCCATCGTCTGTATGCAGTGTCACGTATGTTAATTAAATTCTTGATTTTATTAGTAAACCAAGGCTGCTCTTTATGCTCAACGGTGCGCACTTTCTTTGGGACATACTCATCAAAAAGACATTTAATATTAGATTGTAGATATTCCACTTTGTCATTTACTGAGGGCATAAAATATATCAAGTTCCATTGTACAGTGTCAAGTTTAGAACACAAATGTTGGTAGTCAATATTTTTAAAATCTCGGTATCTCAAAACTTTGGTTGTCATATTAAGTGTAAAATCAAGCGTCAGAAAAATAAGGTCATGTTTTGAAAAACAGGGAGTAGGGAGTTGTTCATAAATTTTAATCTTCTTCAAATCATCAATAAAATACACGTCCAACAGCGAACTGTTTGTCCCCGTAAAATGTGTCGGTGATGTTGTATTAGCGGAAACCAAGCCCAATGCCAACATTTCCGTGACCAGTCCGCTCTCAACTAGAATATTGCTATTGAAGTCTCCTGCAATAACAATACTTTGAAAGTCCAAAGAAATTGTCCGAATGTGATCTATCAGTGATTGTATGTCAATTGTACGATTAGGTCTGTAGACACAGCCCACAAGAAGTCTTTCAACTCCATTGTCAACACTTAAAAACAAATACTCAATCTGACCTTCAGAAACTGATTTGCTATGGACTTTGCACGCAATACCATCCCTCACAAAAATTGCCACCCCGCCGGCATGAGTCACTCTATCCACACGAAACAATCTGTATCCATTGACACCAAATAAACTACTCTGCATTGATGGCATGAACCATGTTTCAGACACACAAACAAAATCAACGCCAGAACCCTCAAATAGATATTTGAACTCATCCATCTTATTCATTAAGCTTTGTGCATTTATATGGCAAATTTTCATTCCCATTTGTAATCTACCAAGAATACGAATAAGGTTATAATTACTATCTCTGGAACCCACTGATAGGTTAATTAGTTAGCAATGAAAGTATACGATCATATACTCTCCTTAATATTAATTTGGCAACACATACAGTTTGGTTACGATCTGAACTTAAGAGCAACCCGCAAGAGCATTTAAAAAGGTACAATGACTTCTGCACAACTGTGAACAATAATAACTTACTTAAGTATACATACTCATATATAGTATCCACAACAAAAAATATAAAAAAGTGTAACATTATAATATAAAAACAGTAATTTAAAATCAAATGATTGAATATAGGCTCAGAAGAGAAAACATCAAATATAACAATTGTCATGAAAGACAAATCATTCCTCTCCACGAAAAAGACCGCTCACCTGCTGCAAATAATCTATACGCGTTGCTCTCGCATTCTCAGCACACTTCACGTGTACCAGACCCCGCAAAGTGAATACTGCGAACAAGTGCTTTTGCTTTTTCAAGCGGATTGCCGCTCGCATTATTTCGTAATTCAGCTTTGTTAGGTTTTCGTTCACGTAAATTGGCACGTCCGAATTGAATCCAGCATGCCGTAAACATAAGGTGCCATGAGTAGTGCGTTTAAAAGCAGCAATACCTCTTAAAACAAGGTTCCTATCGTAGGGTGAAGCTAGTTTTACCACTATAACTGGATCGGTAATAGTGGCTTTGTTGTGTTCACTCTTCACCCTATAGATAGCTCTTACGACAGGTGGAGTAATATTAGCGGAATAACACAATTTAGAGAACATACCGGGTAGATCCTCCTGTTCGATGCACGGAACGCCGCATATCCTCATGTCACATGCGACTGCAGCATTATCCTGCCTTGCCAACTGGGATTTCATTGCCAGAAGCTCACCCTCCAAACCATTGCCAGAAGCTCACCCTCCAACCGATGTGATGCCAAAATTGATGTAGCAAATTTTCAGGCTGATCGGATGGTGCCAACCCGTGCCATAATGAGGTCAAAGGTCAAACTTTTGAAAAGCCAGCAAAATACTCTTTTTTTGCATTTTATCAATTTTTTTAATTAGAAATACTATGAATAAAACTACTATAAATTAGAACATCATTTATAACTTGTAAATTACTTATTATTTGTATTAACGCTGTAGTTTACAATATCACCAGAATCAAATACTTTTATATTATAATTTTTAATTGAGCTCTAAGTTGCAAAAATGTATGGTGTTTCTGCTATTATAGTAAGACAAAAATATTTATAGAAATTAAAAAATGCTAACAATATTGTTCCGAATTTTCTACTAATTCGTGCACTTACGCGTTATTTTATTCCACAACAATAAAATAGAGTTCTTCTAAATTACAATAATAACGACATATGTTCTTTATTACACTTAGTACTCAAACTGTTATAAACACAATTATTTGACAATCAACACTTAAACAATCGATCTCGCGTTGCTTACTTCTTGGCGTTCGTAACTAGACCAACTCGAGTACAACGCAAACCGCTGTATTTATATCTGTCACTAGTGTGATATTGACATCTATTTCTCGAATATTCGAGTATATTCTTGTGGTGGTTCCTACCTAGTGTCATCTCCATCTATTTCTCGAATCTTCGACCATACTTTTCGTGGTGAATTTGAATATAGTTGAGAGAGGTTTAACTTATTGCAAAATAAAATACTTTGTTAATTTTCGCAATTCAATGGCTCAGAACACAAATTCATCGTTAAAACGGCTTCGATCTGCTGACACAAATGTTTACTTGATTGGTAAATGTGAACCTAAAATAGTTGGTGTGAAATTGCCATCAAAACAGCAAGTGCTTCAGTGTTTTTTTTATAATGTACGTTGTGAAAATAAAACAGTTAAAGAAAGTGCAAGATTGGTGTTAGATGAAATATTGCCTTTTTGGCAAAAAGGTAGAATCCCAACGCCAGATCAAAGAACATGTTCTGCAAAAGTCATTAAACTTTACGAAGAGTGGAGAACAGTCCAAAAAGTATGTAAATCTCCGTTCCCGAGCCATCGCAAAAAAGAAAATGATTTTAAGGAAAATTTAAACAATTTATTTGACATTGCCCACGTTGACGCTCTCCAGCTTATCAGTATTCAGGAAGATAGAGACTTCTTAACGAAGCAGCGAGAAAATGGACGTGTTGGTAGCATGACTTGTGTCGACCAAAATGTCACAAATAAAGAAAAAAGAAAGGCACAAAGATTGGAAGATGACAAACGTCGAAAAGAAAATTATGAAGAGAAAAAAGGCACTTCAGGTAATTATTATATAGTATTTGGACGTACAGTGGTTATTTTTTTGTCCATTTAATGTCATGTACAGACTTGACTATGGAACATGTTGAATTTGAGAGTGATGAATCGGGAGATGATGTGCAGGCGATGGATGTAAATCAGACTGACAACATTCCAAGTTGCTCCAATAAGCCGATTCGAAAACATGGAAAGAAGAATTTTATTGACGACAGAATGCTAGCTTGTATGGATGCTGGCAATATATCATCTCCATTAGCTACACACTTCATCAGTGCAACTGCCAAAGCGTTGGGTCACAATCTTGAGGATCTTGTTCTGAATTGCACAAGTTTGCGTGAACAACGTAAAAAATATCGTCGGCATCATGGCAAAGAAATTATTGAAAATTTCAAGGTAAAAATTTTTGTTTTCGAAGTTATAAGCTTTTCTTTGAGCTTAAGTTTTTTAGATCCCTGAAACATTTGTTTTGCATTGGGACGGAAAGCTACTTCCCGCAATTGCTGGAAAAGATAAAGAGCGAAGCATTTTGTAAAGGGGAACAGATCGTCAAATGCATTACTGTTGTGAATGATGCCGCCGAAAGAAATGCCAAACTAATAACGGACTTTAACAGATGCTTAACACACAACGATGACGATAAACAGTACTTGTTACACATTGTAGAGGGCTACCGTAAGGACTTCCCATACCATACAAAATCTTCATTGATTTAAAATAAAATTAATTTAAGCCTATTAAATAAAAATTAAAGAAAAAACATATTTATATAGTATTTTTTATTAAAAAATTTATCAAATGCAAAAAAGAAGTATATTTTGGTGATTTTTGAAAATTTTGACCTTTGACCTCATTATGGCACGGCTTGACACCCTCCGATCAGCCTGAAAATTTGCTACATCAATTTTGGTATCAAATCGCATATTTTGATCGCTACCCACATTCAAGTTTCAAAAAAAAAATTTTAACGCCAGGTCTAATATATATATATATATATATATATATATATATATATATATATATATATATATATATATATATATATATATATATATATATATATATATATATATATATATATATATATATATATATATATATATATATATATATATATATATATATATATATATATATATATATATATATATATATATATATATATATATATATATATATATATATATATATATATATATATATATATATATATATATATATATATATATATATATTAGACCTGGCGTTAAAATTTTTTTTTTGAAACTTGAATGTGGGTAGCGATCAAAATATATATATATATATATATATATATATATATATATATATATATATATATATATATAGCACGCCACAATGAATACTCATTGTCACCATGCGGACTTAAGCTTCCAAAATAGTCTGCAACTGATTTTTGGTGTTACTGCTCCAATATGTTTTTTAGTTTATGGGTGCAACACGCGAGTTCACTCTTCAAGCTTCGTGACCGATGATTTTACCATTCTCTTCTGAGACGTCGCTTTTCTTTAACCAGTTTTTCCACATAACCAGGACGGTACAATAGTGTAGCTTTTTGTGTTACGGGTATGGTGGATAAATATGCGGCTTCCTTTAAAAGATTTACTAGGTCATTCAACGTATTTTCGATATCATGATAATCTTTTAGGGAGGCTTTATAGTTAATGTGAGTACTTATAAATATTTTGTATTTAAGCCAGTCAGTGCATCTATTTGTCAAATGAACAGGGTTGGAATTTGAAGACGCGGATGAGATCTTCAGATGAATGAAGGTTTGCGAGTGGTCAGACGAAAGATCAAACGAAGTCTCAGGTAATGTTTTTCTTTTTTATGTTTCTAAACACATAGAAGTCTATGAGGTCTGGTCTTTTGTTGATATCAGATGGCCAGTAGGTTGGCTCCCCGGTTGATATAACCTATAGACCCAAGGTACTTATGGCATCATAAAGTTGTCTACCTTTCGGTGAGGCAATGCGTGATCCCCAGAATAAATGCTTTGCATTGAAATCACCAGCTACAAAGAACTTCTTTCCGAGTGAGTTAAAAAATCGGTAGAAGGTTATAGACTCAATTGAAAATCTTGGTGGACAGTAGATGGCAGATATGGTGATATTTCCTTCTAATAGTTTGATGTAAGTTGCTTGCAGGTAGACTTCGCTGACTTCTACAAAGAATACATACTTAATTCTACTACGTATAAGTATTCCACTTCCTCCGCGCGTTCTATCGTTTGGATGTTTTGAATCGTTTTTTTTTTTTTTAACGAATCTTATACCATATACAGAAACATTTTATAATTGTACCTAGTAAATACAGGTAATACTAACTAGTAATTTTGTACGAATAAATTAAACAAATTAAAAGAAAAGCGTTAAGTATTTTATGTGCATGCTAACATATAACATATAAATGAAATATCGGCTACTCGAGTTCCATTTGGTGTGACACTGTTTTCCGTTTTAGCCGCCTACGCTGCGAAGTCATCAGAGTAAACTGGATGCTGCAACGTTGACATGCGGTTTCAGTTGCTGTTTGTGAGAAATGGCAAATTTTTTTGTCACATCAGTGACAATTGGCATGTCAAGATCACGACGGAGATCGCTATTTCTAACATAGTATGGTGCATTAACAATACATCGCAGCACTTTATTTTGAAAACGTTGGATAGTGGCAATGTACATTTCACTAGCACATCCCCAAAATTGGATGCCATAGGTCCAGGTCGGCTTCAGTATTTGTTTATATACTATTAGTTTGTTGTGGATTGACAGGGTAGAGTGTCTGCCAATAAGGTGGTACAATTTGTTGAATTTCAGGTCAAGCTCCTCTCGTTTTTTCTTTACGTGAGCTTTCCAGCGCAATTTGGCGTCGAGTGTAATACCCAGGTATTTGGCTTCGTTGACATGTGGGATTATTAACCCATCCATGAAAATCGGTTTGTAAGGTGTATTTTTCAGTAAAAAAACTATATGCGTTGATTTGGTGTTTCTTTTGCCCATGAAGCAATACAATTAACAGCCTCTTCTAGCTTAGCAGTCGCGTCTTCGATAGTGTTACCTGTAGCCAGAACACCAGTATCGTCCGCAAATGTTGCGGTTACCTTCTCATTTGCTGTTGGTAGGTCGTATGTATACAGGAGGTACAGCAGAGGCCCCAGGATGCTCTATTGCGGTACACCAGCACTAATAGTTTTCAAAGAAGAATGGGCGTTTTTGTACTTAACACTAAAGTACCTGTCATCAAGGTATGGTGAAAGCACCTCACATTATTGCATTGGCAACAATGACTGCAGCTTTTGTAATAGACCTGTATTCCACACCTTATCGAAAGCTTGTGAAACGTCTAGGAAGACGGCGGAACACACTTTCTTCTGTAGTGTATGAAAATCGTAATGTATGTATATACACACAAACGCCAACACCATACGCGGCGTAGGCACATGCAATGTGAGCGGAGCCCCAACGTAAGTACATCGAACTATCACATAAGAATGTCCACGGTATGAAGCGCTAACAGGCCGCACGTTTTTGATTACGCTGCATTCTAATGTTCAATGATCTCTAACGAATGTACGCTGGCATTGACTGTGATACTTTCCGCTGACATTGCAAAAGACTCTTTATGTATTAAGAACCATATTATATACTAAGTCTTAGCACATAAGAAATTAAAAGTATAAATAGCAATAAGATTTTATCAATAAATCAGATTCGATCTGGAAACCAAACTTATCGTTTCTAATTCAATATTTGGCTGTACTCTAGTAGTCGCCGATTGAAATTGTGCGCTAGCTCTCGCGCCGCTATATAATACATTGAGCCCATCAGTACATGGCGATCATACATTTCGCTTCACACACAAATATCCGGATGTACTCTTGAAGTCGCCGAATGAAATTGTGCGCTACCTCTCGCGCCGCTATATAATTCTTTGAGCCCATCTTTACACTTACCTTCCAACGCAGTTTCGACCATATTCACAACTCTGTGGATTTGATCAGTTGTCGAATGATTTTTCCTAAAACCAATCTGGTCAGCAGGAATCAAGTTTTTATTCTCAATTATTGGCATTAAGCGCGTTAAAAGCAATTTTTCAAATAGTTTTGACAATACTAGCAGTAAGGATATTGGCCTACAGGATGATACGTCGTTGAGTGATTTCCCAGGCTTGGGTGCCATGATTACCTCTGCGAATTTCCAATATATAGGAACATGCCTCAACCGGAAGCATATAGTAATTAAATCAGACAGATAAGAGACGCAATTATTGGGCAGTTTACGAAGAACTTCCGTCGTTATTAATCAAATCCTGGCGCTTTTTTTAGTTTCATTTTATGAATTTGCTTACCAACTTCTTCGGAAGTTACTTGAGTAATGTGGCTATCGCACTCTAGCCAACTATTTCATCATTTCGTTCATTTGATCTAAAGGTCTTTTCTAGATGTTCAGCAAACAACTTTGCTTTTTGCGCGCTTGTTTTGGCCCACAGTGTATCGTTGATTTTAACTGGAGCACAGTGTTATATTGGCATGCTGAATGATTTAGCCGCCTTCCACAAAGCGTACTCTGTGGTCTTGTCAGCTGTAAGATCCATCAGAAATCGTTTAAATGTGTCATTATTGAATGACTTGATTGCTGTGTGTAAATGTTTACTGGCTAAGTTTAAATTTGATTTGATTGCTGGAGATCTGGTTTCTTGCCAACGTTTCCATAGCTTCCGTTTCTTTGCAATTAAACTCTAAATAAAAGGTGGATATTATTTCCCGTGCAGAACAAGTCTTAGTGTGTGCGTACTATTCCACGCTGCCATCTGTATTTGCTGTGTAAAGTGGAGTACAGCATCATAAAGTTGCTCACTGGTAACAATAGAATCAAACTTGGCTAATTGTTCTAGCTGCACTTGAAAGTAATTCCAGTCAGTACAAGCATTTACTAACGTTGATCTGCTTTGATTCAGTGCTGGGGTTTGGGAATTGCACCGGCGAATGGTCAGAACTCAGATCAAATCCTTCAGTGATAGTTAAATGCGCTGCAGGAATGTTTTTGTAGACAAAGAAGTCAATTAAGTCTGGTACTTTGCTAGTATCCGATGGCCAATATGTTGGTTTACCAGTAGAAATTGAATTACAACATATACGCTGCATGGCTTTGAATAATTCTCTTCCTTTTGTCGTGGTGAGCCTTGAGCCCCAAAACGTATGTTTTCCGTTGAAGTCGCCTCCAATTATAAAACGACCATGGAAACGATTAAAAAGAGACAAATTGTCTTCATATTTCAACTGGTGCCTATGTGGACTATATAGAGCAGATAGAACCAGTGGTTGTTTGGAAGTTTCAACGGAAACGGATGTGGTTTGAAGCTCATTTGTGCTGATTTGGTCCTCCAAGTGATGTTTAATGGAGCTTTTGATTATGACTGCGCTACCACCCCTTGCACAATTGTCAGTATGTATTGTATGGTAAAGCGAGGATTTTTTAAAGGACACATGCGATTGCTTAGTAAAATGAGTTTCAGCAATTAAGCATATATCAATATCTTCATTGTTAAGCATGACTTCCAGCTCATCTTTGTGTTTGGCTAAACCATTTGCGTTCCATAAAATCGGTCTTAAATAATCAGTCATAATTTAAAACGAGTACAGAAGTCTGAAGTCGGGTTAGACCGACTACGAAATACCCTTTACCTTTTCTTGTAGGTGCGAGTTCAACAATTGGGACGTTTTCTTCTATCTACGGTAATTTTCGGTAGGGTACCTTGAATTGACTATATCGACCCCATTTCCTGTGTATGGCTTTGTAGTGTGAATATAACCACTAATATAAAATTTCGTAAAAATATTGTGTAGGTCGAAAGTTATAATAATATGTCAATAGTGGGCGTGGCTGTAGAAATAACACGCCCACTTTTTGTGTGGTGTTTAATGTTACTACCCGCAACCTTCCTGTGAAATAAATTTGAAATATCTTTAATAGGAACCTAGTAATGATTTTTGGTTAATTGTGGGCGTGGCATTAGCAATAATCTGCCCATATTTGGAATACATGCTAGTACAGACCCAGTGTATACATCTACCAATTTGTTTTCATATGTCATCACTAGAAGCATAGATAGGGTAATTGTCTTTAAGTGGGGTCCCCAAAGTTCATTATATCGGAGGGAAGCGTGTACTTAATCTGATCGACCCCGAATCTTGTATATCGCTTTGCAGGGTCCATATACATACGAATATAAAATTTCGTCCAAAAATATTGTATAGGTCGCAAGTTATAACAATATGTCAATAGTGGGCGTGGCTTTAGAAATAACACACCCATTTTTTGTGGGGTGTTTAATGTTCGTACCCGCAACCTTCCTGTGAAATTTTGTTAATATTTCTTTAATAGGAACACAGTAATGATTTTTGGCTGATTGTCAGTGTCAGTTGTATTATGATATCCATATTCTGCACACACACTATTCTGGACCCCATGTATATTTCTGCCAATTTTTATTCCGCTTGCATCAATACGAGCATAGGTAGGCTAATTTTAATTTTAGACCCGAAAGTTCCCTATATCGAAAGTGGGCGTGTCTTTTCTCTGATCAGCCCAATTTGTTGCAGATAGCTTTGTAATATCCACCTAAAATTTCGTCCGTAAATCTTTATCAAATCTTAACTTATTAATATTTGTTAATAGTGGGCGTGGCAGTTAATATATACCGCCCACATTTTGCACAGTGTTTAGTGAAACCCACATCTCCATAACTGCCAAATAACGTCACGATTCCGTCAATTGGACCGAAGTTATAGTCATTTTAAAAAATGTGAAAAAAGTTCCTTATATGGGTGGTAGGCGTGGTCTTTTTTCAAATCGGCCCATATAGCTATCTGGTTCTGTATCTTTGTGCAGGCTACACTTTTGCAAAATTTCATTAAGATAGCTCTAACGGTGTAGAAAAAAAGTGGCCACAGACGGACAGACGGACGGACAAAATAAAAATTGCCTAGAAAGTGATTCTGATCATATCTGTATATATATGTCCATACCTACCAGGCCTCCTTCTTGAAATTGCAACCCCTCTCAAAAGCACAAAGTATACCCTATTTACATTTTTTAAAGGTAAAGGGTATAAATAGCATGTTGTGCTCCAGGGCTCCCAAGCGCAATTCCAATGCTTTGAACATTTTTTTCCTGGCGGTCTAGCTTTGCCAAGATTATTGTCAGCGCATCGGTGCTTTGTGGGGAAAAATTGGGGGCAGAGCCTTTCGTTATTTGAGCATAGCTTGCTGCTTTACTACTCGTAGATGGTCCAATTTTGGTGGGGACATTTTTTGACGCAGCAAATTGATTATTATCGCGATCCTTCGTTTTAACAAAAGTTGTCTTCTTCGATCTGATTATTTGTAATTCTTTCGCAATTACACAGCCACGATAATTTGCTGGGTGCGACTCACCACAATTGCAGCATTTGAGTTTATCAGCTATTGGCTCTTGGCACTCTGAAGATATATTTTTGCCAGCACATTTGACGCATCGTGGAGGTTTCCCACAGAAAATTTTTGTGTGGCCGAATGATTGGCAACTTTTGCACTTTGGAATTAAGTTAGATGATTTCATTGGTTCAATCTTTACAATCTTTATTATTATTGAAATATTTTAATGTGATAAGAGTTGAAGCTGACCGCCAACATATTCTTAAACAAATGTTTGTGCTGGTGCGGCCTTATGAGCCAACAGCAGAACAAGATTATCAAGTTTTTTAATAGATATTTATGTACTCGTATGTACAGTTTGTCAAGAAAGTGTTTTGACAGAGTAAAGAAAATCATGAATTTGATTTCTCCCCTACATAATATAGTACTTCTTTATTGTTTTGATGAATTTTTTTGATTCATTTTCTTTTAACCAATGTATTTACTAATGAACAGTAACAAAAAAAAAAAGATAAAAATTTAACTGACGATACTAAAAACATAAAAAAAACAAAAATTGTCAAAAAATTTGCTGTCAAGAAAGTGTTTTTACAATTCTTTTTGGAACTAATTTGGAACTAATTTAGCTGCGCAATACATTTACCGTTATGAGATTGATGCTTCACTATGCTTTGTGCGGAGTTTAGACGCAAATTAATCAAAAATAGTTGTTCATTGCTCATCGAATGCAGCAGTTTTAACAAAATTACTGTGAATTTAAGATAACCTGGTATAAGAACGTCGTTTAATATGACTCAGTTGGTTTACTATAAGCACTGCATCCGAAAAAGTGTCCAAGAATTGTCCGAGATGTTTGCTTTGACCAGCTAACTATTTATAATTTTCTAAACCGCGTAAAAAAAGAAGATATTCTGATACTAGAACCTTCGCATTTCCGAGCGCACAAAATATTAGATAGAACTGAACGCATTTTGGTAACGTAAGTAGTCGAAAATCCGCAGATTTCTACGAGAACCCTTTCAAGTCAACTGAAAGAAGAGTATAATCTTGCGGTTACCTACGAAACAGTATGGCAGCTAATGAAAAGGTACCAGTATATGTTAATAGTTGCACGAAAAAAACCAATAATTTCAACAAAAACATTTAAAATTGATTGTCATTCATTAGAATGTACTTTGTCAAACCGAATTACTATTGGGATGACGCTATATTTTGCGATGATCCCAATTTCATGATTTACGATAATGGTGGGACTAATAGATTCTTGTGACAACTGTTAAACGCATTGAAAACAGAAATATTGTATTATATTCCAATATTTAAATTCGGCAAACTTTCTGTCATGGTATCTGAGCGCATATAGTCATATAATCATATAACTATAAGAGCTGGCCACCCTTAGTTAGTAAACATACAAACTGGTCACTCTAATTTTGTCCACATTCTATCCAATAATATTTGCCGTGTCAGCGGAACAGCTACATTGTATCGTCTGCATAGACGAAGCTTCTCCGCTGCCACTGCTATTGAAATATAAACAATGCATGCCCAAGCTGCTGCGCGAATATGAACCGCGGCGGCTTCTGCAGTGATAAGCATATTGTAATGTACATACATACATACATAGAGCTGAGAACCAGCCAAACTCAAAACTCCTTCTCCTACATTTTTGCAGCATCAGCAAATAGTTTTAAGATAAACAAATTCTATGTTAGAATTAGGTATAAAAGTAAGCCCATTCTAATTTATATGTCAGATCTTAAGAGAGAATTCACAATAAAGTTTTAACACTTAACTGGCGCAGTCGGGAAACTCGGAGGAAAATTAGGAAAGATCCTAATATAATCCTGAAGAAGAATACTGAAGAAAGATCCTAATATAATCCTGGAGAAGAATACTGAAGAAAGATCCTAATATAATTCTGAAGAAGAATACTGAAGAAAGATCCTAATATAATCCTGAAGAAGAATACTGAAGAAAAATCCTGAAGAATCCTGAAGCCCCAGAAGAAGAGATCCAGATTACAAACAAGGATCATAAGAAAATCCTGACTTAAACAAAGCGAATTGCGCTTAAACAATTAAACAGCCTTTGCGGCTTATACAAAGCGAATTGCGCTTAAACAACACACACAGAGCGGCCTGTAACGGCCTAAGATACATAGCGAGTTACGCTTAAAATTAACAAATCGAAAAATGACTAGTCGTAGGGAAATTGACGAATTATTCAAAAAATACGAAGCTATCGTGGCCAAAGATAATCAAAATCCTATCAGAGAGGAAATCCCAAACTACGTGCCAACACCAACCCCAAGACCACAACCCTTAACTATACAACAATACCGTCAAAGACAGGAAGATCTTCGACAAGAAAGAAAAAAATTCGAAGCTGCCAACCGAAAACCAGAAGAAAAAAGCGAAGGACGAGAGCCGGAAAAGCGGTTAGAAATCGACGAGAAATAAGGGAAGTGTACCGGATGATCCACCTGACAAAGGGTGTGGAACGCGAGCAGTACATAAAAACTCTCAAAACTTTACAAAGGGATCCCTTTGTCGAGTTATTACCCTCCACCGTCCTACTACCTGAAAAATCCGTATCTAAGAGAAGAGCCAAAGATTCCTCGCTCGATTCGCTCCACACATTACCCGGAACTTTTAGGTAGCCCAGGCTGTGCAGTGTCATCGCTAGGATTCTTCGTAGTCTAGCTGTGTCCGATGTTTATTCCACATCCCTGCAATAATTTTGCTAGGAATCTGGTTGCATAGTTATGGTTGTTTTCTTGTATATTTTTAGCTTGTAGGCTTCCCAGTCCGAAGGCAGACCCGAAGTTTTAGCCCTGTTGAATAACCGCCTATAGATCCATCGACTACCAAGGTGGTTTGTTATGGCCTCTCAGTTTTACAACCAGGCACCCGACTGTCAGTGAACTATTCAAGGCCTTAGTTACCTGATTAATCAGCCGGTCTATTTCCACAAGGTCTGTGTTGTCAGACGGGGGATTTCTTGGTAGTGAGGCCCTGAGAGTCTTCCTTTACTTTCCTCAGTCCGTTCTCCGTATATTTCTAAACGTATTAACTGGAGATACTGGGAAGTTCAATTCGTATTCTATAAAACGATGGTTAGAGTCTCCATTCTCATAAATTGTTCGCAAAATTATCGAAGGTCACTGTAATATCTAACACTTCCTCCCTATTCTGTGTTATAAAAGTTGTCTCTGAGCCTAAAGTTAGGACACTAAGCTTATTTTCGATAATAAAGTCTAAACCTGACTCACTTCTTAGGTTAGTGTTTGTGCATCCCCACAATGTATTGTGAGCACTTACGTCGCTGGAGACTACCAAGTTCCTATTGGCTGCGACTGCCTGCATGACAAATTCCTGAACCTCCTTCCGTGGAGCGTCCTTGTCATGTGGCATATATGCAGAGGCTACCCAGAAACTGCTATTTTGCAGCTCAATACTTGCCGCCACTGTATCGCCATTACTTAACTGTGGGAGCAAGAAGATGTTAATGTTATCCTCTGCTAATATACAAGCACGAGGCTTATCTGTGCTCTGAGCGGCTATCATCTTGAAACCTCTCATCTTCAAACCGCAGATTTTGTTGCCGCATATCCACGGCTCTTGGACGAGGGCCACGTCAAAACCACCCGAAAACCAAGCGGGCCATCAAGTTCGCAGAGGCGAGCTTACAATGGTGGAGGTTGATTTGGATCAGCTTCATAAGAATCTGTTCTTCTTACCAACACCATCGTAACGTCCGCGTCCTCCTCTTCTTCGGTGTAGTCAAGAAGGTCGTCCTCCTCAAAGAGCTGCCCAACCCCTGTCAGCTGCTCTGAGTCAGTCGACCTTTGGCTGCTGGACAACCCTTCTTCACTACCGCCACATACGCTAGCCTTGTCACCCTCTATCTCCTCCGGTTCCAAAGCTTGCTCATCGCTGCGGTAGTTCCGAGCGGTATCGTCAACGAACTCGAACCTGACTACCCCTTTCCCCTCTGCCAGTGGGGCAAGGGACTTGGCGTTGAGTATTAACAACACCTATCTCCTACATTCTACTGGCTCCTCAAGTTTCGCCACCCTCCAGTTATGTGTTGGCAGGTCCCCATTGCAAGATCTGAAGATCTCCTCTATTTTTTCCAGTTCAGCTGTCTTAGCCGGGATCCAGACCCGAGCTCTGGGTCTGCTGAGAACTTGTTCCCTGCTGATAGCTTCAAGCCTGGCTTGTGGTCAGGGAGGATAATCGTAAGGTAAAGTTGCTGACTGCCTCCAGGAAGGGGCCAGAGCGTTCCTTAAAGAGAACTCCTTCAAGAAGTTTCACTGCCTCCTCGTGGTGGCCCCGGGCAATGGTATTCCAGCAACAGCTGATTATTAGTTAGAATGAGCGACGACCCATCCAGCGATGACAACGGATGGGTGGCTGTTTGGGCACCGGTGGACAGTGAGGGATCATCGTTGGACCGACATGGGATATCGTCCTCCATTTAGAGACATCGTGGGATTAGCGTTGTCCACAACCGTGATCTGAAACCTGTAGGATCTTGGTGATCTACATGCGGCTTTAACATCGAGGAAAAGCGGGCACGGATGTGTCACCGGAGCTGAGGGCAGTAAGGCATTGAGCTGGTGGGCTGGTCATCAGAGCCGTCAGTAAAGCGGTGTGACAACTGCCAGAAATGGTGCTCTGAAACGTGACTAGTCCGAACCCCGTCTTCGATAATAGCCGTGGCAGGCGCTACAATACGATTCGTATTTCGTACCATTAAGTTGGCTACACAGGTGCGGTTCATATAAGTCCCGTTTAGCGCTGACTCAGCTCTGTACCTAGAAGCTCAAAAGGCCCTAGGTCAACCCTCGCGTAGCATCCCTGCTTAGCGCAGATAACCACGGAGTCATAAGAGGCGACTGCATACCCGAATACGGACAACGATTCTAGGCCCATAAGAAAATATGAAGCAACAAAGAAAACAAACAACGCCAAAACAAAATCAGTAACAGAGGAACCGGAGCCTCAGAACCAGTTGACGCCATTTACCCCAAGGAAGTCTCTAACGAGATCACCGGCGAACTCAGAGTCACTAATAGTGCTGGATGACCCAATCCAGTCCAGTGCAAATCCGACAACCAGTATCTCTGCGAATGCCGCGATTGATGAGCTGTTGACAATCACGGATACTCCGCAGACTAGAATTCAGCACATAGAGACATTAGAAAAAGAAATTGCAGTAATCATGACAAGGGGAACCATCAGTACACGAGAACGAGCATCTTGCCAGCATTAATGAAAGCAGGACTATCTTGCTGACACAAATGGAGTCTGCTAGAAAACATGGTAAAGAGATGCCAAAATCTTGAAACGGAGGTAGTGGAGGCTACACTGGATCGACGTCGTCAGCACTCGGAGCTGCTAATTCTATATAGATTTGGAAAACACCAGGCGGAGTCGATTAGAGGAAGAGCGGCAGTAACGGCGAACCGTCTCACCGCGACCGTCCACCGATCTCGCCAAAAGAAATACGCAGTACGCCCAAATCTAAGAGGCAGCGCATTTCAAAAAGGGATCAGGGCGTAACAACGACTATACCGCCAGCTGCGTCGGAAGTGACAGATAAGAAGACGCCAGCACCAACGGGGAAACGCGTACAAAAAATGGGAAATAAAAATGGGCAGCGTGGACACCGGCGAAAGCGCAAAACAAAAATAGCTGGCAGAAGGTTACCGCGAATCGCAAGCCAAAACACCTAGCAGGATTTAGGATGAAGCCCGATGCCTTCATTATAAAGTCAGATGGCAAGGAATCCCTCGTGGATATAGTTAGAAAAATAGAGACCAGCTATGAACTGCAGGAACTTGGCTCTGCGGTCAACAGGCTCAGGCAGACTCAGAAAGGGGACTTGCTCATGGAGCTGAAGAGGGGGCCAAAGGCGACGTGCTTTGAAAGTAAATTAGCCAAGGTGTTAGGACAAGGCGTAAAAATAGACGCCAAGACGCAGATGGTCACGATTCAGGTGCGAGGGATTATGCCGGAGCTAAAATCGTCGGTAGAGATCGCAGCTGATCTAAATAAGAAGCTTAGCATCGTTGTAATGGAGAAATCGATACATTTGGCGAACACAAGGCGAGACGGCACATGCACCGTATATATACAACTAAGAGTCGACGACGCAAAGAATGCAATGGCTGAGATATACATCCATCTAGGCTGGACAAGATGTCCGATAACTGAAGTCGAACTGCCAGCCAAGTGCTTCAGATGCTGGGAAACCGGTTACTGAGCATCCAAATGCACCGGTACAGACATATCAAACCTTTGCAGAAAATGCGCTCAACCGGGACAAAAGGCGGCGGAATGCACAAATACTCCGAAATGTGTACACTGCAGCGGTCCACACCCAACTAGCAGCAGCAGATGCAAGGCAGGCGCAAAGGCATCATAATGAGATTACTGCAAATAAATCTAAATCATTGCATCGCAGCACAAACTCTCCTCTGGCAGAGCGCGGCTGATGTGGATGCGGATGTCATTATTATAGCAGAATCATACAAGGCAGAAAATGTGGACTCGTGGTATGCGGACCCAACGGGAACAGTGGTAGTATGGGTCATAGTCCAATCGGCTACCAGCGCAGTGATGGCACCAGCAGCCGAATTCTATATATGGGTCCGTGTGAAAAGTGGGTACATTTTTAGTATTTACGCTTCTCCAAGTCTCAATATCCGCGAATTCGAAACTCTGCTTACCGCAGTACAAATGGAGGCACAAGGGAAAAGAAATATAGCAATACTAGGTGATTTCAATGCCTGGTCCACCACCTGGGGCTGCAATAGTACAAATAAAAGAGGAGCTGCACTGGAGGAGTTCGTCGGAGCCCTAAACCTATCGCTGCTGAACAGCCTTGGCGTGACTGCATTTGAGAATGGCAGCAGCACGCCGATCATTGACCTGACCTTCGCCAGCAGTAACATGGCAAAGAAACTACGCTGGAATAAAAGCAACAAGCACACACAGAGCGATCACCGGGCGCTAGTAATGGAAATACAGACAAGTCGGAGTATCCGAACGGAACCCAAAGCCACGACACCTAACGGATGGGTGTCGATAAAGCTTGATAAAGAACTTTTCGTATACATCTGGAACAATTTTGCGCAGACCATTAGTAATGCCACAGCCACATCAGCAGTAACAAACACAGTGGGAGTAGTTAGGAAATCGTGTGACCCAGCAATGCCGGCCAGAAACGGCACATTACCAAGAAGGCCTGAGGCCACTGGTAGAGTGACGAGATCGCAGACATCAGAGCAAACTGCATCAAGGCTAGGAGGAAAAGCCAATGAGCATGGCTCAAACCCGGCTTCCAACAACTTCATGATGATTTCGCCAAGCTACCGAAAAAGCTCCGAATGGAAATTGCAGCTAGTTAAAAGCGTGCATACCGTGAGCTCATCGACTACGCAAATGACGCTCCATGGGGTAAGGCATTTAAGGTGATTATGCAGCAGGTCCACGGTCCGAGGGCGCCGCAACCAACATACCCAGTACTGTTAAGGGGTATAGTGGCAACATTATTCCCAATGCAAGAAGAAACCCCAGAGTATGATGTACTGGTCAATTATTTTCCAGAGGTAACCTCACAGGAAGTACAAGATGCGGCAGCTAGAATGGGAGACAAGAAGGCTCTGAAGCTTGCAATCTACGAGCGTCCGCAAATCTTTGCAAGCATGTTTACCGAGTGCTTAAGAGAAGGGTGCTTTCCAAGGAACTGGAAAAAGCAACGATTGGTTCTCTTGCTCAAGCCCAGGAAGAAGCCAGATGAGCCATCAGCGTACAGGCCCTTAGGTATGCTAGACCCTGCAGGCAAAGTATTCAAACGCATACACTGCGGCCGCTTATAAAACATAGTCGATCCAAAGCTATCAAAGGATCAATTTGGTTTCCGACGCGGCAGATCAACGATAGACGCCATAAAACGAGTTACAACGATCGCATCACACGCCACGGTGGGCAGTTAATGTTCGTACCCGCAACCTTCCTGTGAAATTTTGTTAATATTTCTTTAATAGGAACACAGTAATGATTTTTGGCTGATTGTCAGTGTCAGTTGTATTATGATATCCATATTCTGCACACACACTATTCTGGACCCCATGTATATTTCTGCCAATTTTTATTCCGCTTGCATCAATACGAGCATAGGTAGGCTAATTTTAATTTTAGACCCGAAAGTTCCCTATATCGAAAGTGGGCGTGTCTTTTCTCTGATCAGCCCCATTTGTTGCAGATAGCTTTGTAATATCCACCTAAAATTTCGTCCGTAAATCTTTATCAAATCTTAACTTATTAATATTTGTTAATAGTGGGCGTGGCAGTTAATATATACCGCCCACATTTTGCACAGTGTTTAGTGAAACCCACATCTCCATAACTGCCAAATAACGTCACGATTCCGTCAATTGGACCGAAGTTATAGTCATTTTAAAAAATGTGAAAAAAGTTCCTTATATGGGTGGTAGGCGTGGTCTTTTTTCAAATCGGCCCATATAGCTATCTGGTTCTGTATCTTTGTGCAGGCTACACTTTTGCAAAATTTCATTAAGATAGCTCTAACGGTGTAGAAAAAAAGTGGCCACAGACGGACAGACGGACGGACAAAATAAAAATTGCCTAGAAAGTGATTCTGATCATATCTGTATATATATGTCCATACCTACCAGGCCTCCTTCTTGAAATTGCAACCCCTCTCAAAAGCACAAAGTATACCCTATTTACATTTTTTAAAGGTAAAGGGTATAAATAGCATGTTGTGCTCCAGGGCTCCCAAGCGCAATTCCAATGCTTTGAACATTTTTTTCCTGGCGGTCTAGCTTTGCCAAGATTATTGTCAGCGCATCGGTGCTTTGTGGGGAAAAATTGGGGGCAGAGCCTTTCGTTATTTGAGCATAGCTTGCTGCTTTACTACTCGTAGATGGTCCAATTTTGGTGGGGACATTTTTTGACGCAGCAAATTGATTATTATCGCGATCCTTCGTTTTAACAAAAGTTGTCTTCTTCGATCTGATTTTTTGTAATTCTTTCGCAATTACACAGCCACGATAATTTGCTGGGTGCGACTCACCACAATTGCAGCATTTGAGTTTATCAGCTATTGGCTCTTGGCACTCTGAAGATATATTTTTGCCAGCACATTTGACGCATCGTGGAGGTTTCCCACAGAAAATTTTTGTGTCGCCGAATGATTGGCAACTTTTGCACTTTGGAATTAAGTTAGATGATTTCATTGGTTCAATCTTTACAATCTTTATTATTATTGAAATATTTTAATGTGATAAGAGTTGAAGCTGACCGCCAACATATTCTTAAACAAATGTTTGTGCTGGTGCGGCCTTATGAGCCAACAGCAGAACAAGATTATCAAGTTTTTTAATAGATATTTATGTACTCGTATGTACAGTTTGTCAAGAAAGTGTTTTGACAGAGTAAAGAAAATCATGAATTTGATTTCTCCCCTACATAATATAGTACTTCTTTATTGTTTTGATGAATTTTTTTGATTCATTTTCTTTTAACCAATGTATTTACTAATGAACAGTAACAAAAAAAAAAGATAAAAATTTAACTGACGATACTAAAAACATAAAAAAAACAAAAATTGTCAAAAAATTTGCTGTCAAGAAAGTGTTTTTACAATTCTTTTTGGAACTAATTTGGAACTAATTTAGCTGCGCAATACATTTACCGTTATGAGATTGATGCTTCACTATGCTTTGTGCGGAGTTTAGACGCAAATTAATCAAAAATAGTTGTTCATTGCTCATCGAATGCAGCAGTTTTAACAAAATTACTGTGAATTTAAGATAACCTGGTATAAGAACGTCGTTTAATATGACTCAGTTGGTTTACTATAAGCACTGCATCCGAAAAAGTGTCCAAGAATTGTCCGAGATGTTTGCTTTGACCAGCTAACTATTTATAATTTTCTAAACCGCGTAAAAAAAGAAGATATTCTGATACTAGAACCTTCGCATTTCCGAGCGCACAAAATATTAGATAGAACTGAACGCATTTTGGTAACGTAAGTAGTCGAAAATCCGCAGATTTCTACGAGAACCCTTTCAAGTCAACTGAAAGAAGAGTATAATCTTGCGGTTACCTACGAAACAGTATGGCAGCTAATGAAAAGGTACCAGTATATGTTAATAGTTGCACGAAAAAAACCAATAATTTCAACAAAAACATTTAAAATTGATTGTCATTCATTAGAATGTACTTTGTCAAACCGAATTACTATTGGGATGACGCTATATTTTGCGATGATCCCAATTTCATGATTTACGATAATGGTGGGACTAATAGATTCTTGTGACAACTGTTAAACGCATTGAAAACAGAAATATTGTATTATATTCCAATATTTAAATTCGGCAAACTTTCTGTCATGGTATCTGAGCGCATATAGTCATATAATCATATAACTATAAGAGCTGGCCACCCTTAGTTAGTAAACATACAAACTGGTCACTCTAATTTTGTCCACATTCTATCCAATAATATTTGCCGTGTCAGCGGAACAGCTACATTGTATCGTCTGCATAGACGAAGCTTCTCCGCTGCCACTGCTATTGAAATATAAACAATGCATGCCCAAGCTGCTGCGCGAATATGAACCGCGACGGCTTCTGCAGTGATAAGCATATTGTAATGTACATACATACATACATAGAGCTGAGAACCAGCCAAACTCAAAACTCCTTCTCCTACATTTTTGCAGCATCAGCAAATAGTTTTAAGATAAACAAATTCTATGTTAGAATTAGGTATAAAAGTAAGCCCATTCTAATTTATATGTCAGATCTTAAGAGAGAATTCACAATAAAGTTTTAACACTTAACTGGCGCAGTCGGGAAACTCGGAGGAAAATTAGGAAAGATCCTAATATAATCCTGAAGAAGAATACTGAAGAAAGATCCTAATATAATCCTGGAGAAGAATACTGAAGAAAGATCCTAATATAATTCTGAAGAAGAATACTGAAGAAAGATCCTAATATAATCCTGAAGAAGAATACTGAAGAAAAATCCTGAAGAATCCTGAAGCCCCAGAAGAAGAGATCCAGATTACAAACAAGGATCATAAGAAAATCCTGACTTAAACAAAGCGAATTGCGCTTAAACAATTAAACAGCCTTTGCGGCTTATACAAAGCGAATTGCGCTTAAACAACACACACAGAGCGGCCTGTAACGGCCTAAGATACATAGCGAGTTACGCTTAAAATTAACAAATCGAAAAATGACTAGTCGTAGGGAAATTGACGAATTATTCAAAAAATACGAAGCTATCGTGGCCAAAGATAATCAAAATCCTATCAGAGAGGAAATCCCAAACTACGTGCCAACACCAACCCCAAGACCACAACCCTTAACTATACAACAATACCGTCAAAGACAGGAAGATCTTCGACAAGAAAGAAAAAAATTCGAAGCTGCCAACCGAAAACCAGAAGAAAAAAGCGAAGGACGAGAGCCGGAAAAGCGGTTAGAAATCGACGAGAAATAAGGGAAGTGTACCGGATGATCCACCTGACAAAGGGTGTGGAACGCGAGCAGTACATAAAAACTCTCAAAACTTTACAAAGTAAGAAAAAATATAACTTAAGTATAATAGATAAATAAATAATTACAAAGAACTTCTGGCAAGAAATTGGTATCACAGATGAACCAAAAATAGAGAATTTTGATTTTGATTAGATTAAAATAAGATATTTAAGGCTAAGTGAAATATTAAAACAGAGTGAAAAATTAGGATTATTTATTTTGCAGCACATGTGTGCAAGTATGAATAAATATTAAAAAAAAAAAATTATAATAAAATAAATTTTTTATTCTTCGTTCCTTGCTCAGAAAATTAATAAAATGGAACAAACAAAAATTCAATACTTCAGACTAGCACTTGACATGGTCAAGGGAATAACAGAATTCAACGGGGAAAATATAACCCAACTCCCTGATTTCATGCAGCAAGTCGAAAATTTGTTACCAATACTAGAAACATTTGACGCCACAAACAAACAAATACTGTTCACATACATAAAAAATAAATGTACAGGAAAATGCAGAGAGGCACTGCATAAAGAAAGCCCAATCCAAAATTGGACAGATATTAAACGGGTATTAAAGAAGCATTTTAGCGAAAAAAAGAACATTAACGATTTAATGGATGAACTAAAAACCTTAACTTTAAACGGAACCGTAGAAAACTACTATTATAAACTCAGCAAACTTGTAAATAGAATAAATTATAGAAGACTAACCCATGACGAAACTTTATACAGCGTTACAGAAATAAACAGAATAAGTCTTAGAACATTCAGGGACAATCTACCAGAACCAACTAAGACCATGATCTTTGCTAGGAACCCTGAAAACATAGAAAAAGCCTTTGAGCTAATTCTTGATGCAAGACATCAACACCTTACAAAATTTGGTCTGCCTTCAAATAATACAAATTTTTCACGAACTCAATCAAGAACGAACTTCAGTAATAACACAAATTACAGAAATCAAAGACCAATTCGAAACAACTATAGTTTACAAAACAACAACCAACAAAGATATAATAATTTGAGTAATAACAGAAATCAACCTAGTTATTACAACAATGCAAATACTAGCATTCCAAGATACAATAACAGACAACAAACATATAACAACTACCAAACGCAACAAACAAATAGTAACTTTAATAGAAACAACACAAAAAATACTATTTACAGTAAGAGCTTCCTCGCGGGAAGAAGTGGGTAGACAAGTAGAAGAACTTCTCCGAGAAAATGTCATTCGTCCGTCCAAAAGTCCGTATTACTTTCCGATTTGGGTAATTCCCAAAAAACCCAAACCAAACGGAGAAAAACAGTACAGGATGGTCATTGATTTCAAGCGACTTAACGCAGTCACTATTCCAGACACGTATCCAATCCCTGATATCAACAGCACAATAGCTAGCCTTGGTGAGGCATAAGTCTTCACGACTATAGACTTAACGTCTGGTTTCCACCAAATACTATTGAAAGGAAAGGACATTGCAAAAACTGCTTTTTCAACTAAGAATGGTAAATATGAGTTTTAAAGACTCCCTTTTGGCCTAAGGAACGCGCCAGCAATATTCCAGAGAATGATTGACGATGTCCTAAAGGAGTACATAGCCAAAATATGTTATGTCTATATCGACGACATAATAATTTTTAGCAAAAACGAAGAAGAATACCTACGCGACGTTGAAATAATATTCTCAAAACTTTTATCTTCAGGCCTTAAAGTAAATTTGGAAAAAACTCAATTCTTAAAAAATAGCGTCGAATTTCTCGGATACTTAACCCCGCCAAAAGGCATTCTTCCTGATCCAAAAAAGGTTTCTGTGATACAAAAAATGATCCCTCCTACAAATGTGAAAGAACTAAAGAGTTTTCTAGGTCTCACGTCCTACTACATGAAATTTATACGCGAATACGCAAAAATAGCCAAACCACTCACGCATCTCACTCGCGGTGAACACGCACATGTCCGAGCGAATCAATCTAGGAAAGTTCCGATCGCTTTAGATCAAGATGGCCTAGAAGCCTTTGAAACCCTAAAAGAACTTCTGACGTCCTCAAAAATCTTAGCCTTCCCTAATTTTGAAAAGCCATTTAATCTCACTTCCGACGCTTCCAATTATGCTATTGGAGCGGTATTGTCCCAGGAAATCAATGGAATGGATAGGCCGATTGTCTATATTTCTAGAAGCCTTAGTCGCGCCGAAGAAAACTACGCCACAAATGAAAAAGAAATGTTGGGGATAGTGTGGGCGTTAGACAATCTACGGAATTATCTGTATGGTGCTAAAAATATAAGGATTTTCACCGACCACCAACCTTTGACCTTTGCTCTTAGTAATAGGAATTACAACGCAAAGCTCAAGAGGTGGAAAAGCCGAATAGAGGAGTATAACCACGAGTTGATTTATAAACCTGGTAAATCAAACTTAGTGGCAGATGCTCTCTCACGCCTACCTACAGAAGTGAACGCGCTAGAAACATCGAATGAGCTAGATGAACCTAGTGAATATGAAAGTTTAGCGACGATGCACAGCGCAGAACAAGACAATTCCGATTTAATACCCCATGTTGAAGCACCAATAAATGTTTTTAGAAACCAAACTATTATCCGAACAGGACAAGAGCTTATGTGCGTTGAGGAGCCCCATCCGAATTATAAAAGACAAGACAAGAGCAATCTTACTCAAATTTTAAGAGAAAAATTAAATCCATCCGTAATCAACGGCGTCAAAATTCCTGAACATTTTCTTATGATACTGCAAAAGATTTATTTAGATACTTTTTCACAATATAAAATCCGTATAACCCAAAGAGTAGTAACTGATGTGCCAAACAAAGAGCGTGTGCTTGAAATAATCGAGACCGAACACACTGGGGCACACAGGAAATTCCGAGAGAACTCCCAACAAATCTTAGAAAAATTATATTTCCCTCGCATGACCAACCAAGTTAAAACCTTTATAAAAACCTGCGAGATATGTCGTCTGAATAAATATGATAGGCATCCTACACATCCGGAATTACAGCCCACACCAACACCAAAATTTCCATGTGAAATACTCCATATGGACATAATGGAAATTCAGGGTGAGAAATTCATTTCCGTCTTAGACAAATTTTCCAAATTTGCAAAATTTTTCCGAATAAAAAACAAATCAGCAACTCATTTGCGCCAAAAGCTTGCCAAGATAATGCATTTTTTACAGTACCCAAAATAATGGTTATGGACAATGCACGTGGTTTCCTAACCCCCATCAATATAAATTTCCTTAGATCATTGAATATCGAAATTTACCGAACTCCATCTCAGAAAAGCGATGTTAATGGGCAAGTAGAAAGATCACATTCGACCATAATAGAAATCTTCAGGTGCATAAGAAACGACTTTCAAGACTTACGTATTAAAGAAGTTCTGCAAATAGCGGTTGATAGGTATAACGACACAATCCACTCCGTCATACGCCAAAAACCAAATGACGTTTTTTTTAATCGAAGCGAACGGGTCAACTACCAAGGTGTTGCAAACTTTCGCGAAAAATTCAACAATGACATTCGCTGTCAAATCGAAGAAAACGAAAAAATAAGCAATTTACGGTTAAACGCGAAAAAAACTCAACCCAAAAGCTTTAAACCCGGCGACGTCATATACGTCGCCAATAAACAAATAAAAGGCAAACAAAAGCCTCTTTATAAAAAGGAAATCGTTGCAATTGATAATACGGTTACAGTAATAACCGAGACAGGGAAAAAAATCCGTAAGTCCCACATAAAAAATTAAAAAAGGGTATGCTGTACCCTGTACAGCTTTAAAAATGGTACGAGGGCAATGATGAAGTGGACTTTCAGCAAGTCTATATGGCAATAAATAACACATATCCAAACCGGAGATTGCATATTGTGACAAGTTGATACTGGGAGTATTACCCGTGCCTTAGTAAGCAATACTGCTAAAACTGATAACACGGACCTCCCATCTTGCTAGCCCGCGGACGCTTCATCATTATAAATAAATAGAGAGAATTATAATTTTGATAAAAAATAGGGACATAAAAGAGAAAGACAAAGGTTGCAAAAATTATTTAAAACAAAATTTGAAATAAAATACTAACTTAAAATTTTACGGACCCAAACTTGGGATACAAAAATTAAAAGCTAAGCAAAGCAAAACAAATAACACAAAACTAACATAGAAATTAAGAATCCCGAAATTGGGAAATAAATCATACGAACCCAAAATAAGGGCACTAACAAAATTAATATTTCTCCTCTAACAATAAAAAATCAAAACCAAAACAAAAAATTAACATTTAACTTCACTATTACTAGATTTAAGCAACATAATTAATATTTCTCCTCTTAAATTAGTATATTTAGTTTAGGTATACTCATAGCCGCTGGCGAAGGACTGAGCGTATTTAATTACCACGCTCCCACTGTCACCATTAGTTCTGGAAATGGGTAAATGGACTTTAAATGGACTTTAAATGGAAAAATGGACTTTAAATGGCTGCTTCAAACTGGTGCACATTGTAGACCTCCAACAATACGATAACGCATTGGAACTCCTAGTCGACTTGGAATATTGGTCGGTACGACACGAACAAACTAAATCAATCCTTGTATTTCATCTGAGGGTGACGAAGCTGCGTCTAAGCGAATTGACTGCAACACATCCTAGGGCTAAACGCTCAATAAACTGGATTGGATCCGCTTGGAAGTGGATAGCAGGAAATCCAGATGCCACGGATTGGGACACTGTATTGCGAAGCGAGAACGATATTATCGAAAACAACAACCACCAATATAAAATTACCAACGAACTCTTTGGGAAGATGAAGGAAGTAATCGACAAGGTCAACAAAATGGCAGCGAAATACAACAATATCAGTAGTGATGGCGATGAGCTCCGTTTTGAACAGAGCATACTGGACAAGATTCTCATACTAAAGGAAGCTGTAAACGAAATCGTATTCGCTTGTCAAATGGCTAAGACGGGCATCGTGAACAGCAACCTTCTAAATACCGAAGAAATCAATCAGATCTTGTCCGAGGTGGAAACGTTGCCGTACCAAAATATAGTGGAAGCAACAGAGTATGGCAAACCATCCATTTTCACAAATGGGTCTTCGTTATTGTACGTTCTGGCGCTACCCAAGGTAAAGAGGCAAGTCTACCATCACCTGATCATCAGAGCAACTATCAACAGTGGTATGCAAGTTGTGGTCCCGTACAAAAGGGTACTCATCAACCGGGAAGAAACGTTTGGAATAATAGGCGACTCTTGAAAGGGGATCCTGCAGAATGCCAGATGCGATCTAACAACGAAAGAATTGTCGAACTGATCAACGAAAACACAATCTTCCTGACGAACTATATCGGTAATTTGGTTTCCAGAAACACGTCGACGATTTTAAATGGCAGCTATGTGATCCAGTTACTCAATGAGGAGGTAATCCTTGGCAACAACACTTACTCAAGCATCCTGACAACTACACTGCAAGCCTTGCCGCCAATCCTCGCAAATGTTACTAGCAAAGGAATCTTGAGAGATCTGGAATACATACACGAATTGACATCGGAGAATGTAAGGTACCTGTCAAAACTAACCCGAAAAGTAGACTTTTCTCTCTTTACAGGAAGTCTTTTAATCTTTTTGATTGCAATTTTCTCTGGCATCCTTTTGCGAAAATTTCATGCAAAGCTGAATATCCCGAGTATACGAGTTTTTGGTACCATCGGTAATACGCCATCTTCAACTTCTACTCATCCTGATGAAAAGCACCACTCTTCCAAATATGTTCCGAATGCAGATCTGCGGGACGCAGATTTTTAAGAGGGGAAGAGTCAACGCCGAGCAATGTACCCGTTACGCAACGTAGTGCGAACTTTCGTGCATTATGCTTCCCACGATATTCGCTGACTTCGCTGACGACTCAGGCTGCGTCTGGCTACGCGATGCACGCGCATCCGCTACCTGTGGGAAAATATCGACGCAGCGGCAATAGGCTAAGCTAGATTTTAAGCTAAATTGAATTGATAAGTCAGTCTTTTCCAGGGAGCCGTTCTAATCGGTGAATAAATTATAACGTTTTTGAAATTAGCTTGTTTTATTTGTGAAACCACGGACACGTTGCGTCCGTGAAATAAATTTTTTATCAAGATCCTTATTGAGGATCTTAATATTATAGTTATTTTAAAAGAAGTGACAAAAATTGCTTATATGGGATATAGGCATGGTCTCGCTATGTTCAAAGTGGCCACAGACGGGCTGACGGACAAATTCAAAATTCCTCAGAAAGCGATTCTAATCATATATATGTCCATACCTAAAGCATCTTTGGCCCCACTATCGGTCACTTCAGCCTTCACGAGACCACATCGAACAATGGGCTAAGGCTGATCAAATTCGCCGCGGCGCGAAAAATTATAGTTGGTGGCGCCAGATTACGACATTTGCATATCCATAACCCAGCATGCTTGCCCCCTGATGAAGACACGTGCAACCAAATTGATAATGTTGTCAAATTTTAAAACAGAAGTTCACGTATAGAACTCCTAGGAAATACATTCACAGAGCGATAAAGAACTACGTCAATCTACGCAGTCACACAGAGGTGTGCCGAATTAACACCAGCTAACTCATATATATATATATATATATATATATATATTATATATATATATATATATATATATATATATATATATATATATATATATATATATATATATATATATATATATATATATATATATATATATATATATATATATATATATATATATTAGTCCTGGCGCAGCTAATATGGAGTTTTTTATTTTTTGGAATTTTGAATGTGGGTAGCGATCAAAATATGCGATTTTTTATTTATTTATTTATCTCTACAAATTGATCTTAGGACATTAAGGTAATAACCTTTTTAAGATGTCCTAACGACATGAAGTATATATATATTTTCAATAATTAACTTAACTGGAACAATTCATTCCAAGGTAAAATGAAATATAAATTATAAAAAAAATTTATTTACACAAATAAAATTATAAAGTTTTAAAATTATAAAATTATATAAGTGGATGATTTAAACAATTAAAATTAAATATTGTTAAACGTACTCTCCGTTCTTTAAATATTAAATTAAAAAATATTACAACAAAACAATAAACAATAAGATAAATACAGATCACAATTTATGAACAAAGCAATACAGATTGCCCAGAAATTCACCGCGCCCGAAAGTAGCCCTCAAGTTCATTCCTGAACTGTACAGTGTTGCCAATACTTCGCAGCCGTACAGGAAGTGAGTTCCAGAGTCTTACTGCATACACGAAAAACTGACGATCAGACATAAGAGACGAGTGCTTGCACGGGACAAGTTGGTTACGACGACAGGAACGTGTGAACCTGAGACATCTAAACAAATATGGAGGTTCCCGGGTGTAAATAATCTTGTGAAGAAAGATGATAGTCTTAGACTCCAAGAGTTGATCGAATGTGATCCCAAAAACTTGCCTTGATAAAGTGGATACATGATCTGTTCTAGTCAAGCCATAAATATACCTTGTTATATTATTAAATAGGACATTAAGCTTTCGTTTGCTAGCTGCATCACAATTCGCAAAAATTTCACAACCATACAGCAATGTTGGGAGAAGGTAGGCCTTAGCCAACAGCATTCTGATTCCTTGTGGGGTGAAATATTGCGTTGACCACAGTAAACGCAGCATACCGTAAACTTTGCCAACCGTGGCAGCAACATGGTTACTCCATGTTAGAGTGCCATCAAATATAACGCCCAGGTTTTTAGCCGTGTTTACACGTTCAATCACAGACCCATTCATTATAATACTGGGTAGTATTGTGGTATCAAAGTGTTTCTTGTAAGTCACTAAACATTTTGACTTAGCAGGATTAAGGCAAAGCCCATTTTTCTTTGCCCAGTTATAAATATTAAATAAGTCATTATTAATTTGAGTGACACAATAATTTCGTCCCTTTTACAGCTTATGTAAATTTGGACGTCATCAGCATACAGATGAATATCACAATCATGCAATGCAGTCGGTAGATCATTTATATATATACAAAAAAGAAGAGGCCCCAATATGGACCCCTGAGGTACACCTCGCACTACCGACAAGAAATCCGATGCCTCATCATCACACTGACTGGGTTGGTAAACCGCTTGGGTTCTATCTGTAAGGTATGATTCTATCAATTTCACTGCGCCGGATGAGAAATTGTACATTCTCAGAAGCTTCGTACATAAAATATTGTGGTCAATACAGTCAAATGCCTTTGAATGGTCCAATAATACCAAGAAAGACACCCTATTTAAGTCAAGTGATGCGCGAATACTCTCCACTACATCAGTCAGAGCCGTTACGCAGCTCCTCCTTGGCATGAACCCAGACTGTCGTTCCGTTATAATGTTATTGTCTGCTAAATACTTTTTTAATTGTTTCGCCATTACTAGTTCAAATACCTTGGACAAATATGGTAAAATTGCTATTGGTCTATAATCGTTATCAGACTTTAGGGTTGGAATAATTTTCAATATCTTCCAACAATTAGGGAAAGTTGATGTCGTTATAACAGTATTAAAAATATGAGTTATGACTGGCAGCAGCTTAGGAAGTACGGCCTTAACAAAAACAGGGTGAATCTCATCAGTACCACAAGCATTTGACTTTATACCCAGAAAGCACTCCAATACATCTGACTCGTCAACACCAGAAAACCCAAACATAATATCAGAGGACACAGAACTACAACAGTTTGCATAAGCATTCTTTTGCACTGCTTCAATTGGAAGATTGACAAATTTCCTATTTAAATCATTTAGGTCCATGGTAATGTTCCCAAAAGTAGCAATATTCCCTATACCTATGCTGCGAATATGTCTCCATGTTTGTTTACTGGTTACTGCACTGCTAAATGTTTTTCCGAAGGGGGATATTTAGCGGCTTTGACATCTTTAGTAACCTGCCTTCTAAGATTTCTGTAAGTTTCATATAGAAGAGGTAGCTTATATCGCTTCCATCGTCTGTATGCAGTGTCACGTATGTTAATTAAATTCTTGATTTTATTAGTAAACCAAGGCTGCTCTTTATGCTCAACGGTGCGCACTTTCTTTGGGACAAACTCATCAAAAAGACATTTAATATTAGATTGTAGATATTCCACTTTGTCATTTACTGAGGGCATAAAATATATCAAGTTCCATTGTACAGTGTCAAGTTTAGAACACAAATGTTGGTAGTCAATATTTTTAAAATCTCGGTATCTCAAAACTTTGGTTGTCATATTAAGTGTAAAATCAAGCGTCAGAAAAATAAGGTCATGTTTTGAAAAACAGGGAGTAGGGAGTTGTTCATAAATTTTAATCTTCTTCAAATCATCAATAAAATACACGTCCAACAGCGAACTGTTTGTCCCCGTAAAATGTGTCGGTGATGTTGTATTAGCGGAAACCAAGCCCAATGCCAACATTTCCGTGACCAGTCCGCTCTCAACTAGAATATTGCTATTGAAGTCTCCTGCAATAACAATACTTTGAAAGTCCAAAGAAATTGTCCGAATGTGATCTATCAGTGATTGTATGTCAATTGTACGATTAGGTCTGTAGACACAGCCCACAAGAAGTCTTTCAACTCCATTGTCAACACTTAAAAACAAATACTCAATCTGACCTTCAGAAACTGATTTGCTATGGACTTTGCACGCAATACCATCCCTCACAAAAATTGCCACCCCGCCGGCATGAGTCACTCTATCCACACGAAACAATCTGTATCCATTGACACCAAATAAACTACTCTGCATTGATGGCATGAACCATGTTTCAGACACACAAACAAAATCAACGCCAGAACCCTCAAATAGATATTTGAACTCATCCATCTTATTCATTAAGCTTTGTGCATTTATATGGCAAATTTTCATTCCCATTTGTAATCTACCAAGAATACGAATAAGGTTATAATTACTATCTCTGGAACCCACTGATAGGTTAATTAGTTAGCAATGAAAGTATACGATCATATACTCTCCTTAATATTAATTTGGCAACACATACAGTTTGGTTACGATCTGAACTTAAGAGCAACCCGCAAGAGCATTTAAAAAGGTACAATGACTTCTGCACAACTGTGAACAATAATAACTTACTTAAGTATACATACTCATATATAGTATCCACAACAAAAAATATAAAAAAGTGTAACATTATAATATAAAAACAGTAATTTAAAATCAAATGATTGAATATAGGCTCAGAAGAGAAAACATCAAATATAACAATTGTCATGAAAGACAAATCATTCCTCTCCACGAAAAAGACCGCTCACCTGCTGCAAATAATCTATACGCGTTGCTCTCGCATTCTCAGCACACTTCACGTGTACCAGACCCCGCAAAGTGAATACTGCGAACAAGTGCTTTTGCTTTTTCAAGCGGATTGCCGCTCGCATTATTTCGTAATTCAGCTTTGTTAGGTTTTCGTTCACGTAAATTGGCACGTCCGAATTGAATCCAGCATGCCGTAAACATAAGGTGCCATGAGTAGTGCGTTTAAAAGCAGCAATACCTCTTAAAACAAGGTTCCTATCGTAGGGTGAAGCTAGTTTTACCACTATAACTGGATCGGTAATAGTGGCTTTGTTGTGTTCACTCTTCACCCTATAGATAGCTCTTACGACAGGTGGAGTAATATTAGCGGAAGAACACAATTTAGAGAACATACCGGGTAGATCCTCCTGTTCGATGCACGGAACGCCGCATATCCTCATGTCACATGCGACTGCAGCATTATCCTGCCTTGCCAACTGGGATTTCATTGCCAGAAGCTCACCCTCCAAACCATTGCCAGAAGCTCACCCTCCAACCGATGTGATGCCAAAATTGATGTAGCAAATTTTCAGGCTGATCGGATGGTGCCAACCCGTGCCATAATGAGGTCAAAGGTCAAACTTTTGAAAAGCCAGCAAAATACTCTTTTTTTGCATTTTATCAATTTTTTTAATTAGAAATACTATGAATAAAACTACTATAAATTAGAACATCATTTATAACTTGTAAATTACTTATTATTTGTATTAACGCTGTAGTTTACAATATCACCAGAATCAAATACTTTTATATTATAATTTTTAATTGAGCTCTAAGTTGCAAAAATGTATGGTGTTTCTGCTATTATAGTAAGACAAAAATATTTATAGAAATTAAAAAATGCTAACAATATTGTTCCGAATTTTCTACTAATTCGTGCACTTACGCGTTATTTTATTCCACAACAATAAAATAGAGTTCTTCTAAATTACAATAATAACGACATATGTTCTTTATTACACTTAGTACTCAAACTGTTATAAACACAATTATTTGACAATCAACACTTAAACAATCGATCTCGCGTTGCTTACTTCTTGGCGTTCGTAACTAGACCAACTCGAGTACAACGCAAACCGCTGTATTTATATCTGTCACTAGTGTGATATTGACATCTATTTCTCGAATATTCGAGTATATTCTTGTGGTGGTTCCTACCTAGTGTCATCTCCATCTATTTCTCGAATCTTCGACCATACTTTTCGTGGTGAATTTGAATATAGTTGAGAGAGGTTTAACTTATTGCAAAATAAAATACTTTGTTAATTTTCGCAATTCAATGGCTCAGAACACAAATTCATCGTTAAAACGGCTTCGATCTGCTGACACAAATGTTTACTTGATTGGTAAATGTGAACCTAAAATAGTTGGTGTGAAATTGCCATCAAAACAGCAAGTGCTTCAGTGTTTTTTTTATAATGTACGTTGTGAAAATAAAACAGTTAAAGAAAGTGCAAGATTGGTGTTAGATGAAATATTGCCTTTTTGGCAAAAAGGTAGAATCCCAACGCCAGATCAAAGAACATGTTCTGCAAAAGTCATTAAACTTTACGAAGAGTGGAGAACAGTCCAAAAAGTATGTAAATCTCCGTTCCCGAGCCATCGCAAAAAAGAAAATGATTTTAAGGAAAATTTAAACAATTTATTTGACATTGCCCACGTTGACGCTCTCCAGCTTATCAGTATTCAGGAAGATAGAGACTTCTTAACGAAGCAGCGAGAAAATGGACGTGTTGGTAGCATGACTTGTGTCGACCAAAATGTCACAAATAAAGAAAAAAGAAAGGCACAAAGATTGGAAGATGACAAACGTCGAAAAGAAAATTATGAAGAGAAAAAAGGCACTTCAGGTAATTATTATATAGTATTTGGACGTACAGTAGTTATTTTTTTGTCCATTTAATGTCATGTACAGACTTGACTATGGAACATGTTGAATTTGAGAGTGATGAATCGGGAGATGATGTGCAGGCGATGGATGTAAATCAGACTGACAACATTCCAAGTTGCTCCAATAAGCCGATTCGAAAACATGGAAAGAAGAATTTTATTGACGACAGAATGCTAGCTTGTATGGATGCTGGCAATATCTCATCTCCATTAGCTACACACTTCATCAGTGCAACTGCCAAAGCGTTGGGTCACAATCTTGAGGATCTTGTTCTGAATTGCACAAGTTTGCGTGAACAACGTAAAAAATATCGTCGGCATCATGGCAAAGAAATTATTGAAAATTTCAAGGTAAAAATTTTTGTTTTCGAAGTTATAAGTTTTTCTTTGAGCTTAAGTTTTTTAGATCCCTGAAACATTTGTTTTGCATTGGGACGGAAAGCTACTTCCCGCAATTGCTGGAAAAGATAAAGAGCGAAGCATTTTGTAAAGGGGAACAGATCGTCAAATGCATTACTGTTGTGAATGATGCCGCCGAAAGAAATGCCAAACTAATAACGGACTTTAACAGATGCTTAACACACAACGATGACGATAAACAGTACTTGTTACACATTGTAGAGGGCTACCGTAAGGACTTCCCATACCATACAAAATCTTCATTGATTTAAAATAAAATTAATTTAAGCCTATTAAATAAAAATTAAAGAAAAAACATATTTATATAGTATTTTTTATTAAAAAATTTATCAAATGCAAAAAAGAAGTATATTTTGGTGATTTTTGAAAATTTTGACCTTTGACCTCATTATGGCACGGCTTGACACCCTCCGATCAGCCTGAAAATTTGCTACATCAATTTTGGTATCAAATCGCATATTTTGATCGCTACCCACATTCAAGTTTCAAAAAAAAAATTTTAACGCCAGGTCTAATATATATATATATATATATATATATATATATATATATATATATATATATATATATATATATATATATATATATATATATATATATATATATATATATATATATATATATATATATATATATATATATATATATATATATATATATATATATATATATATATATATATATATATATATATATATATATATATATATATATATATATATATATATATATATATATATATATATATATATATATATATATATATATATATATATATATATATATATATATATATATATATATATATATATTAGACCTGGCGTTAAAATTTTTTTTTTGAAACTTGAATGTGGGTAGCGATCAAAATATATATATATATATATATATATATATATATATATATATATATATATATATATATAGCACGCCACAATGAATACTCATTGTCACCATGCGGACTTAAGCTTCCAAAATAGTCTGCAACTGATTTTTGGTGTTACTGCTCCAATATGTTTTTTAGTTTATGGGTGCAACACGCGAGTTCACTCTTCAAGCTTCGTGACCGATGATTTTACCATTCTCTTCTAAGACGTCGCTTTTCTTTAACCAGTTTTTCCACATAACCAGGACGGTACAATAGTGTAGCTTTTTGTGTTACGGGTATGGTGGATAAATATGCGGCTTCCTTTAAAAGATTTACTAGGTCATTCAACGTATTTTCGATATCATGATAATCTTTTAGGGAGGCTTTATAGTTAATGTGAGTACTTATAAATATTTTGTATTTAAGCCAGTCAGTGCATCTATTTGTCAAATGAACAGGGTTGGAATTTGAAGACGCGGATGAGATCTTCAGATGAATGAAGGTTTGCGAGTGGTCAGACGAAAGATCAAACGAAGTCTCAGGTAATGTTTTTCTTTTTTATGTTTCTAAACACATAGAAGTCTATGAGGTCTGGTCTTTTGTTGATATCAGATGGCCAGTAGGTTGGCTCCCCGGTTGATATAACCTATAGACCCAAGGTACTTATGGCATCATAAAGTTGTCTACCTTTCGGTGAGGCAATGCGTGATCCCCAGAATAAATGCTTTGCATTGAAATCACCAGATACAAAGAACTTCTTTCCGAGTGAGTTAAAAAATCGGTAGAAGGTTATAGACTCAATTGAAAATCTTGGTGGACAGTAGATGGCAGATATGGTGATATTTCCTTCTAATAGTTTGATGTAAGTTGCTTGCAGGTAGACTTCGCTGACTTCTACAAAGAATACATACTTAATTCTACTACGTATAAGTATTCCACTTCCTCCGCGCGTTCTATCGTTTGGATGTTTTGAATCGTTTTTTTTTTTTTTAACGAATCCTATACCATATACAGAAACATTTTATAATTGTACCTAGTAAATACAGGTAATACTAACTAGTAATTTTGTACGAATAAATTAAACAAATTAAAAGAAAAGCGTTAAGTATTTTATGTGCATGCTAACATATAACATATAAATGAAATATCGGCTACTCGAGTTCCATTTGGTGTGACACTGTTTTCCGTTTTAGCCGCCTACGCTGCGAAGTCATCAGAGTAAACTGGATGCTGCAACGTTGACATGCGGTTTCAGTTGCTGTTTGTGAGAAATGGTAAATTTTTTTGTCACATCAGTGACAATTGGCATGTCAAGATCACGACGGAGATCGCTATTTCTAACATAGTATGGTGCATTAACAATACATCGCAGCACTTTATTTTGAAAACGTTGGATAGTGGCAATGTACATTTCACTAGCACATCCCCAAAATTGGATGCCATAGGTCCAGGTCGGCTTCAGTATTTGTTTATATACTATTAGTTTGTTGTGGATTGACAGGGTAGAGTGTCTGCCAATAAGGTGGTACAATTTGTTGAATTTCAGGTCAAGCTCCTCTCGTTTTTTCTTTACGTGAGCTTTCCAGCGCAATTTGGCGTCGAGTGTAATACCCAGGTATTTGGCTTCGTTGACATGTGGGATTATTAACCCATCCATGAAAATCGGTTTGTAAGGTGTATTTTTCAGTAAAAAAACTATATGCGTTGATTTGGTGTTTCTTTTGCCCATGAAGCAATACAATTAACAGCCTCTTCTAGCTTAGCAGTCGCGTCTTCGATAGTGTTACCTGTAGCCAGAACACCAGTATCGTCCGCAAATGTTGCGGTTACCTTCTCATTTGCTGTTGGTAGGTCGTATGTATACAGGAGGTACAGCAGAGGCCCCAGGATGCTCTATTGCGGTACACCAGCACTAATAGTTTTCAAAGAAGAATGGGCGTTTTTGTACTTAACACTAAAGTACCTGTCATCAAGGTATGGTGAAAGCACCTCACATTATTGCATTGGCAACAATGACTGCAGCTTTTGTAATAGACCTGTATTCCACACCTTATCGAAAGCTTGTGAAACGTCTAGGAAGACGGCGGAACACACTTTCTTCTGTAGTGTATGAAAATCGTAATGTATGTATATACACACAAACGCCAACACCATACGCGGCGTAGGCACATGCAATGTGAGCGGAGCCCCAACGTAAGTACATCGAACTATCATATAAGAATGTCCACGGTATGAAGCGCTAACAGGCCGCACGTTTTTGATTACGCTGCATTCTAATGTTCAATGATCTCTAACGAATGTACGCTGGCATTGACTGTGATACTTTCCGCTGACATTGCAAAAGACTCTTTATGTATTAAGAACCATATTATATACTAAGTCTTAGCACATAAGAAATTAAAAGTATAAATAGCAATAAGATTTTATCAATAAATCAGATTCGATCTGGAAACCAAACTTATCGTTTCTAATTCAATATTTGGCTGTACTCTAGTAGTCGCCGATTGAAATTGTGCGCTAGCTCTCGCGCCGCTATATAATACATTGAGCCCATCAGTACATGGCGATCATACATTTCGCTTCACACACAAATATCCGGATGTACTCTTGAAGTCGCCGAATGAAATTGTGCGCTACCTCTCGCGCCGCTATATAATTCTTTGAGCCCATCTTTACACTTACCTTCCAACGCAGTTTCGACCATATTCACAACTCTGTGGATTTGATCAGTTGTCGAATGATTTTTCCTAAAACCAATCTGGTCAGCAGGAATCAAGTTTTTATTCTCAATTATTGGCATTAAGCGCGTTAAAAGCAATTTTTCAAATAGTTTTGACAATACTAGCAGTAAGGATATTGGCTTTCAGGATGATACGTCGTTGAGTGATTTCCCAGGCTTGGGTGCCATGATTACCTCTGCGAATTTCCAATATATAGGAACATGCCTCAACCGGAAGCATATAGTAATTAAATCAGACAGATAAGAGACGCAATTATTGGGCAGTTTACGAAGAACTTCCGTCGTTATTAATCAAATCCTGGCGCTTTTTTTAGTTTCATTTTATGAATTTGCTTACCAACTTCTTCGGAAGTTACTTGAGTAATGTGGCTATCGCACTCTAGCCAACTATTTCATCATTTCCTTCATTTGGTCTAAAGGTCTTTTCAAGATGTTCAGCAAACAACTTTGCTTTTTGCGCGCTTGTTTTGGCCCACAGTGTATCGTTGATTTTAACTGGAGCACAGTGTTATATTGGCATGCTGAATGATTTAGCCGCCTTCCACAAAGAGTACTCTGTGGTCTTGTCAGCTGTAAGATCCATCAGAAATCGTTTAAATGTGTCATTATTGAATGACTTGATTGCTGTGTGTAAATGTTTACTGGCTAAGTTTAAATTTGATTTGATTGCTGGAGATCTGGTTTCTTGCCAACGTTTCCATAGCTTCCGTTTCTTTGCAATTAAACTCTAAATAAAAGGTGGATATTTTTTCCCGTGCAGAACAAGTCTTAGTGTGTGCGTACTATTCCACGCTGCCATCTGTATTTGCTGTGTAAAGTGGAGTACAGCATCATAAAGTTGCTCACTGGTAACAATAGAATCAAACTTGGCTAATTGTTCTAGCTGCACTTGAAAGTAATTCCAGTCAGTACAAGCATTTACTAACGTTGATCTGCTTTGATTCAGTGCTGGGGTTTGGGAATTGCACCGGCGAATGGTCAGAACTCAGATCAAATCCTTCAGTGATAGTTAAATGCGCTGCAGGAATGTTTTTGTAGACAAAGAAGTCAATTAAGTCTGGTACTTTGCTAGTATCCGATGGCCAATATGTTGGTTTACCAGTAGAAATTGAATTACAACATATACGCTGCATGGCTTTGAATAATTCTCTTCCTTTTGTCGTGGTGAGCCTTGAGCCCCAAAACGTATGTTTTCCGTTGAAGTCGCCTCCAATTATAAAACGACCATGGAAACGATTAAAAAGAGACAAATTGTCTTCATATTTCAACTGGTGCCTATGTGGACTATATAGAGCAGTTAGAACCAGTGGTTGTTTGGAAGTTTCAACGGAAACGGATGTGGTTTGAAGCTCATTTGTGCTGATTTGGTCCTCCAAGTGATGTTTAATGGAGCTTTTGATTATGACTGCGCTACCACCCCTTGCACAATTGTCAGTATGTATTGTATGGTAAAGCGAGGATTTTTTAAAGGACACATGCGATTGCTTAGTAAAATGAGTTTCAGCAATTAAGCATATATCAATATCTTCATTGTTAAGCATGACTTCCAGCTCATCTTTGTGTTTGGCTAAACCATTTGCGTTCCATAAAATCGGTCTTAAATAATCAGTCATAATTTAAAACGAGTACAGAAGTCTGAAGTCGGGTTAGACCGACTACGAAATACCCTTTACCTTTTCTTGTAGGTGCGAGTTCAACAATTGGGACGTTTTCTTCTATCTACGGTAATTTTCGGTAGGGTACCTTGAATTGACTATATCGACCCCATTTCCTGTGTATGGCTTTGTAGTGTGAATATAACCACTAATATAAAATTTCGTAAAAATATTGTGTAGGTCGAAAGTTATAATAATATGTCAATAGTGGGCGTGGCTGTAGAAATAACACGCCCACTTTTTGTGTGGTGTTTAATGTTACTACCCGCAACCTTCCTGTGAAATAACGTTGAAATATCTTTAATAGGAACCTAGTAATGATTTTTGGTTAATTGTGGGCGTGGCATTAGCAATAATCTGCCCATATTTGGAATACATGCTAGTACAGACCCAGTGTATACATCTACCAATTTGTTTTCATATGTCATCACTAGAAGCATAGATAGGGTAATTGTCTTTAAGTGGGGTCCCCAAACTTCATTATATCGAAGGGAGGCGTGTACTTAATCTGATCGACCCCGAATCTTGTATATCGCTTTGCAGGGTCCATATACGTACGAATATAAAATTTCGTCCAAAAATATTGTATAGGTCGCAAGTTATAACAATATGTCAATAGTGGGCGTGGCTTTAGAAATAACACACCCATTTTTTGTGGGGTGTTTAATGTTCGTACCCGCAACCTTCCTGTGAAATTTTGTTAATATTTCTTTAATAGGAACACAGTAATGATTTTTGGCTGATTGTCAGTGTCAGTTGTATTATGATATCCATATTCTGCACACACACTATTCTGGACCCCATGTATATTTCTGCCAATTTTTATTCCGCTTGCATCAATACGAGCATAGGTAGGCTAATTTTAATTTTAGACCCGAAAGTTCCCTATATCGAAAGTGGGCGTGTCTTTTCTCTGATCAGCCCCATTTGTTGCAGATAGCTTTGTAATATCCACCTAAAATTTCGTCCGTAAATCTTTATCAAATCTTAACTTATTAATATTTGTTAATAGTGGGCGTGGCAGTTAATATATACCGCCCACATTTTGCACAGTGTTTAGTGGAACCCACATCTCCATAACTGCCAAATAACGTCACGATTCCGTCAATTGGACCGAAGTTATAGTCATTTTAAAAAATGTGAAAAAAGTTCCTTATATGGGTGGTAGGCGTGGTCTTTTTTCAAATCGGCCCATATAGCTATCTGGTTCTGTATCTTTGTGCAGGCTACACTTTTGCAAAATTTCATTAAGATAGCTCTAACGGTGTAGAAAAAAAGTGGCCACAGACGGACAGACGGACGGACAAAATAAAAATTGCCTAGAAAGTGATTCTGATCATATCTGTATATATATGTCCATACCTACCAGGCCTCCTTCTTGAAATTGCAACCCCTCTCAAAAGCACAAAGTATACCCTATTTACATTTTTTAAAGGTAAAGGGTATAAATAGCATGTTGTGCTCCAGGGCTCCCAAGCGCAATTCCAATGCTTTGAACATTTTTTTCCTGGCGGTCTAGCTTTGCCAAGATTATTGTCAGCGCATCGGTGCTTTGTGGGGAAAAATTGGGGGCAGAGCCTTTCGTTATTTGAGCATAGCTTGCTGCTTTACTACTCGTAGATGGTCCAATTTTGGTGGGGACATTTTTTGACGCAGCAAATTGATTATTATCGCGATCCTTCGTTTTAACAAAAGTTGTCTTCTTCGATCTGATTTTTTGTAATTCTTTCGCAATTACACAGCCACGATAATTTGCTGGGTGCGACTCACCACAATTGCAGCATTTGAGTTTATCAGCTATTGGCTCTTGGCACTCTGAAGATATATTTTTGCCAGCACATTTGACGCATCGTGGAGGTTTCCCACAGAAAATTTTTGTGTGGCCGAATGATTGGCAACTTTTGCACTTTGGAATTAAGTTAGATGATTTCATTGGTTCAATCTTTACAATCTTTATTATTATTGAAATATTTTAATGTGATAAGAGTTGAAGCTGACCGCCAACATATTCTTAAACAAATGTTTGTGCTGGTGCGGCCTTATGAGCCAACAGCAGAACAAGATTATCAAGTTTTTTAATAGATATTTATGTACTCGTATGTACAGTTTGTCAAGAAAGTGTTTTGACAGAGTAAAGAAAATCATGAATTTGATTTCTCCCCTACATAATATAGTACTTCTTTATTGTTTTGATGAATTTTTTTGATTCATTTTCTTTTAACCAATGTATTTACTAATGAACAGTAACAAAAAAAAAAGATAAAAATTTAACTGACGATACTAAAAACATAAAAAAAACAAAAATTGTCAAAAAATTTGCTGTCAAGAAAGTGTTTTTACAATTCTTTTTGGAACTAATTTGGAACTAATTTAGCTGCGCAATACATTTACCGTTATGAGATTGATGCTTCACTATGCTTTGTGCGGAGTTTAGACGCAAATTAATCAAAAATAGTTGTTCATTGCTCATCGAATGCAGCAGTTTTAACAAAATTACTGTGAATTTAAGATAACCTGGTATAAGAACGTCGTTTAATATGACTCAGTTGGTTTACTATAAGCACTGCATCCGAAAAAGTGTCCAAGAATTGTCCGAGATGTTTGCTTTGACCAGCTAACTATTTATAATTTTCTAAACCGCGTAAAAAAAGAAGATATTCTGATACTAGAACCTTCGCATTTCCGAGCGCACAAAATATTAGATAGAACTGAACGCATTTTGGTAACGTAAGTAGTCGAAAATCCGCAGATTTCTACGAGAACCCTTTCAAGTCAACTGAAAGAAGAGTATAATCTTGCGGTTACCTACGAAACAGTATGGCAGCTAATGAAAAGGTACCAGTATATGTTAATAGTTGCACGAAAAAAACCAATAATTTCAACAAAAACATTTAAAATTGATTGTCATTCATTAGAATGTACTTTGTCAAACCGAATTACTATTGGGATGACGCTATATTTTGCGATGATCCCAATTTCATGATTTACGATAATGGTGGGACTAATAGATTCTTGTGACAACTGTTAAACGCATTGAAAACAGAAATATTGTATTATATTCCAATATTTAAATTCGGCAAACTTTCTGTCATGGTATCTGAGCGCATATAGTCATATAATCATATAACTATAAGAGCTGGCCACCCTTAGTTAGTAAACATACAAACTGGTCACTCTAATTTTGTCCACATTCTATCCAATAATATTTGCCGTGTCAGCGGAACAGCTACATTGTATCGTCTGCATAGACGAAGCTTCTCCGCTGCCACTGCTATTGAAATATAAACAATGCATGCCCAAGCTGCTGCGCGAATATGAACCGCGACGGCTTCTGCAGTGATAAGCATATTGTAATGTACATACATACATACATAGAGCTGAGAACCAGCCAAACTCAAAACTCCTTCTCCTACATTTTTGCAGCATCAGCAAATAGTTTTAAGATAAACAAATTCTATGTTAGAATTAGGTATAAAAGTAAGCCCATTCTAATTTATATGTCAGATCTTAAGAGAGAATTCACAATAAAGTTTTAACACTTAACTGGCGCAGTCGGGAAACTCGGAGGAAAATTAGGAAAGATCCTAATATAATCCTGAAGAAGAATACTGAAGAAAGATCCTAATATAATCCTGGAGAAGAATACTGAAGAAAGATCCTAATATAATTCTGAAGAAGAATACTGAAGAAAGATCCTAATATAATCCTGAAGAAGAATACTGAAGAAAAATCCTGAAGAATCCTGAAGCCCCAGAAGAAGAGATCCAGATTACAAACAAGGATCATAAGAAAATCCTGACTTAAACAAAGCGAATTGCGCTTAAACAATTAAACAGCCTTTGCGGCTTATACAAAGCGAATTGCGCTTAAACAACACACACAGAGCGGCCTGTAACGGCTTAAGATACATAGCGAGTTACGCTTAAAATTAACAAATCGAAAAATGACTAGTCGTAGGGAAATTGACGAATTATTCAAAAAATACGAAGCTATCGTGGCCAAAGATAATCAAAATCCTATCAGAGAGGAAATCCCAAACTACGTGCCAACACCAACCCCAAGACCACAACCCTTAACTATACAACAATACCGTCAAAGACAGGAAGATCTTCGACAAGAAAGAAAAAAATTCGAAGCTGCCAACCGAAAACCAGAAGAAAAAAGCGAAGGACGAGAGCCGGAAAAGCGGTTAGAAATCGACGAGAAATAAGGGAAGTGTACCGGATGATCCACCTGACAAAGGGTGTGGAACGCGAGCAGTACATAAAAACTCTCAAAACTTTACAAAGGGATCCCTTTGTCGAGTTATTACCCTCCACCGTCCTACTACCTGAAAAATCCGTATCTAAGAGAAGAGCCAAAGATTCCTCGCTCGATTCGCTCCACACATTACCCGGAACTTTTAGGTAGCCCAGGCTGTGCAGTGTCATCGCTAGGATTCTTCGTAGTCTAGCTGTGTCCGATGTTTATTCCACATCCCTGCAATAATTTTGCTAGGAATCTGGTTGCATAGTTATGGTTGTTTTCTTGTATATTTTTAGCTTGTAGGCTTCCCAGTCCGAAGGCAGACCCGAAGTTTTAGCCCTGTTGAATAACCGCCTATAGATCCATCGACTACCAAGGTGGTTTGTTATGGCCTCTCAGTTTTACAACCAGGCACCCGACTGTCAGTGAACTATTCAAGGCCTTAGTTACCTGATTAATCAGCCGGTCTATTTCCACAAGGTCTGTGTTGTCAGACGGGGGATTTCTTGGTAGTGAGGCCCTGAGAGTCTTCCTTTACTTTCCTCAGTCCGTTCTCCGTATATTTCTAAACGTATTAACTGGAGATACTGGGAAGTTCAATTCGTATTCTATAAAACGATGGTTAGAGTCTCCATTCTCATAAATTGTTCGCAAAATTATCGAAGGTCACTGTAATATCTAACACTTCCTCCCTATTCTGTGTTATAAAAGTTGTCTCTGAGCCTAAAGTTAGGACACTAAGCTTATTTTCGATAATAAAGTCTAAACCTGACTCACTTCTTAGGTTAGTGTTTGTGCATCCCCACAATGTATTGTGAGCACTTACGTCGCTGGAGACTACCAAGTTCCTATTGGCTGCGACTGCCTGCATGACAAATTCCTGAACCTCCTTCCGTGGAGCGTCCTTGTCATGTGGCATATATGCAGAGGCTACCCAGAAACTGCTATTTTGCAGCTCAATACTTGCCGCCACTGTATCGCCATTACTTAACTGTGGGAGCAAGAAGATGTTAATGTTATCCTCTGCTAATATACAAGCACGAGGCTTATCTGTGCTCTGAGCGGCTATCATCTTGAAACCTCTCATCTTCAAACCGCAGATTTTGTTGCCGCATATCCACGGCTCTTGGACGAGGGCCACGTCAAAACCACCCGAAAACCAAGCGGGCCATCAAGTTCGCAGAGGCGAGCTTACAATGGTGGAGGTTGATTTGGATCAGCTTCATAAGAATCTGTTCTTCTTACCAACACCATCGTAACGTCCGCGTCCTCCTCTTCTTCGGTGTAGTCAAGAAGGTCGTCCTCCTCAAAGAGCTGCCCAACCCCTGTCAGCTGCTCTGAGTCAGTCGACCTTTGGCTGCTGGACAACCCTTCTTCACTACCGCCACATACGCTAGCCTTGTCACCCTCTATCTCCTCCGGTTCCAAAGCTTGCTCGTCGCTGCGGTAGTTCCGAGCGGTATCGTCAACGAACTCGAACCTGACTACCCCTTTCCCCTCTGCCAGTGGGGCAAGGGACTTGGCGTTGAGTATTAACAACACCTATCTCCTACATTCTACTGGCTCCTCAAGTTTCGCCACCCTCCAGTTATGTGTTGGCAGGTCCCCATTGCAAGATCTGAAGATCTCCTCTATTTTTTCCAGTTCAGCTGTCTTAGCCGGGATCCAGACCCGAGCTCTGGGTCTGCTGAGAACTTGTTCCCTGCTGATAGCTTCAAGCCTGGCTTGTGGTCAGGGAGGATAATCGTAAGGTAAAGTTGCTGACTGCCTCCAGGAAGGGGCCAGAGCGTTCCTTAAAGAGAACTCCTTCAAGAAGTTTCACTGCCTCCTCGTGGTGGCCCCGGGCAATGGTATTCCAGCAACAGCTGATTATTAGTTAGAATGAGCGACGACCCATCCAGCGATGACAACGGATGGGTGGCTGTTTGGGCACCGGTGGACAGTGAGGGATCATCGTTGGACCGACATGGGATATCGTCCTCCATTTAGAGACATCGTGGGATTAGCGTTGTCCACAACCGTGATCTGAAACCTGTAGGATCTTGGTGATCTACATGCGGCTTTAACATCGAGGAAAAGCGGGCACGGATGTGTCACCGGAGCTGAGGGCAGTAAGGCATTGAGCTGGTGGGCTGGTCATCAGAGCCGTCAGTAAAGCGGTGTGACAACTGCCAGAAATGGTGCTCTGAAACGTGACTAGTCCGAACCCCGTCTTCGATAATAGCCGTGGCAGGCGCTACAATACGATTCGTATTTCGTACCATTAAGTTGGCTACACAGGTGCGGTTCATATAAGTCCCGTTTAGCGCTGACTCAGCTCTGTACCTAGAAGCTCAAAAGGCCCTAGGTCAACCCTCGCGTAGCATCCCTGCTTAGCGCAGATAACCACGGAGTCATAAGAGGCGACTGCATACCCGAATACGGACAACGATTCTAGGCCCATAAGAAAAGATGAAGCAACAAAGAAAACAAACAACGCCAAAACAAAATCAGTAACAGAGGAACCGGAGCCTCAGAACCAGTTGACGCCATTTACCCCAAGGAAGTCTCTAACGAGATCACCGGCGAACTCAGAGTCACTAATAGTGCTGGATGACCCAATCCAGTCCAGTGCAAATCCGACAACCAGTATCTCTGCGAATGCCGCGATTGATGAGCTGTTGACAATCACGGATACTCCGCAGACTAGAATTCAGCACATAGAGACATTAGAAAAAGAAATTGCAGTAATCATGACAAGGGGAACCATCAGTACACGAGAACGAGCATCTTGCCAGCATTAATGAAAGCAGGACTATCTTGCTGACACAAATGGAGTCTGCTAGAAAACATGGTAAAGAGATGCCAAAATCTTGAAACGGAGGTAGTGGAGGCTACACTGGATCGACGTCGTCAGCACTCGGAGCTGCTAATTCTATATAGATTTGGAAAACACCAGGCGGAGTCGATTAGAGGAAGAGCGGCAGTAACGGCGAACCGTCTCACCGCGACCGTCCACCGATCTCGCCAAAAGAAATACGCAGTACGCCCAAATCTAAGAGGCAGCGCATTTCAAAAAGGGATCAGGGCGTAACAACGACTATACCGCCAGCTGCGTCGGAAGTGACAGATAAGAAGACGCCAGCACCAACGGGGAAACGCGTACAAAAAATGGGAAATAAAAATGGGCAGCGTGGACACCGGCGAAAGCGCAAAACAAAAATAGCTGGCAGAAGGTTACCGCGAATCGCAAGCCAAAACACCTAGCAGGATTTAGGATGAAGCCCGATGCCTTCATTATAAAGTCAGATGGCAAGGAATCCCTCGTGGATATAGTTAGAAAAATAGAGACCAGCTATGAACTGCAGGAACTTGGCTCTGCGGTCAACAGGCTCAGGCAGACTCAGAAAGGGGACTTGCTCATGGAGCTGAAGAGGGGGCCAAAGGCGACGTGCTTTGAAAGTAAATTAGCCAAGGTGTTAGGACAAGGCGTAAAAATAGACGCCAAGACGCAGATGGTCACGATTCAGGTGCGAGGGATTATGCCGGAGCTAAAATCGTCGGTAGAGATCGCAGCTGATCTAAATAAGAAGCTTAGCATCGTTGTAATGGAGAAATCGATACATTTGGCGAACACAAGGCGAGACGGCACATGCACCGTATATATACAACTAAGAGTCGACGACGCAAAGAATGCAATGGCTGAGATATACATCCATCTAGGCTGGACAAGATGTCCGATAACTGAAGTCGAACTGCCAGCCAAGTGCTTCAGATGCTGGGAAACCGGTTACTGAGCATCCAAATGCACCGGTACAGACATATCAAACCTTTGCAGAAAATGCGCTCAACCGGGACAAAAGGCGGCGGAATGCACAAATACTCCGAAATGTGTACACTGCAGCGGTCCACACCCAACTAGCAGCAGCAGATGCAAGGCAGGCGCAAAGGCATCATAATGAGATTACTGCAAATAAATCTAAATCATTGCATCGCAGCACAAACTCTCCTCTGGCAGAGCGCGGCTGATGTGGATGCGGATGTCATTATTATAGCAGAATCATACAAGGCAGAAAATGTGGACTCGTGGTATGCGGACCCAACGGGAACAGTGGTAGTATGGGTCATAGTCCAATCGGCTACCAGCGCAGTGATGGCACCAGCAGCCGAATTCTATACATGGGTCCGTGTGAAAAGTGGGTACATTTTTAGTATTTACGCTTCTCCAAGTCTCAATATCCGCGAATTCGAAACTCTGCTTACCGCAGTACAAATGGAGGCACAAGGGAAAAGAAATATAGCAATACTAGGTGATTTCAATGCCTGGTCCACCACCTGGGGCTGCAATAGTACAAATAAAAGAGGAGCTGCACTGGAGGAGTTCGTCGGAGCCCTAAACCTATCGCTGCTGAACAGCCTTGGCGTGACTGCATTTGAGAATGGCAGCAGCACGCCGATCATTGATCTGACCTTCGCCAGCAGTAACATGGCAAAGAAACTACGCTGGAATAAAAGCAACAAGCACACACAGAGCGATCACCGGGCGCTAGTAATGGAAATACAGACAAGTCGGAGTATCCGAACGGAACCCAAAGCCACGACACCTAACGGATGGGTGTCGATAAAGTTTGATAAAGAACTTTTCGTATACATCTGGAACAATTTTGCGCAGACCATTAGTAATGCCACAGCCACATCAGCAGTAACAAACACAGTGGGAGTAGTTAGGAAATCGTGTGACCCAGCAATGCCGGCCAGAAACGGCACATTACCAAGAAGGCCTGTCCACTGGTAGAGTGACGAGATCGCAGACATCAGAGCAAACTGCATCAAGGCTAGGAGGAAAAGCCAATGAGCATGGCTCAAACCCGGCTTCCAACAACTTCATGATGATTTCGCCAAGCTACCGAAAAAGCTCCGAATGGAAATTACAGCTAGTTAAAAGCGTGCATACCGTGAGCTCATCGACTACGCAAATGACGCTCCATGGGGTAAGGCATTTAAGGTGATTATGCAGCAGGTCCACGGTCCGAGGGCGCCGCAACCAACATACCCAGTACTGTTAAGGGGTATAGTGGCAACATTATTCCCAATGCAAGAAGAAACCCCAGAGTATGATGTACTGGTCAATTATTTTCCAGAGGTAACCTCACAGGAAGTACAAGATGCGGCAGCTAGAATGGGAGACAAGAAGGCTCTGAAGCTTGCAATCTACGAGCGTCCGCAAATCTTTGCAAGCATGTTTACCGAGTGCTTAAGAGAAGGGTGCTTTCCAAGGAACTGGAAAAAGCAACGATTGGTTCTCTTGCTCAAGCCCAGGAAGAAGCCAGATGAGCCATCAGCGTACAGGCCCTTAGGTATGCTAGACCCTGCAGGCAAAGTATTCAAACGCATACACTGCGGCCGCTTATAAAACATAGTCGATCCAAAGCTATCAAAGGATCAATTTGGTTTCCGACGCGGCAGATCAACGATAGACGCCATAAAACGAGTTACAACGATCGCATCACACGCCACGGTGGGCAGTATAAATACTCGGAGATACTGCGCGGTCATCACGTTGGACATCCGAATGCTTTCAATAGCCTGACCTATGGCACCTCATAATACAAGCGCTGAAATCATTTCAGACTCCTGCATACTTAGTCAAAGTAATACGCGAATATTTCAAGGACAGAGTACTGCAGTACGAGACAGAAGAAGGCCCAAAGTATCACAAGGTGATGGGTGGCGTGTCGCAAGGTTCAGTACTGGGCCCAACACTATGGAATATAATGTATGATGGGGTACTTCACATCGAAATGCCGCAACATTGCGACCTTAGTAGGATATGCTGACGACATTGATTCAATATTGTGGAGGACCCACATCATCTACGCCTGTCCAAGGTTCGATGCGAATTGCTGGATATTGGAGACAGTGACTGGGACCCACCTCACAACCACAAACCTTATCGAAGCAGTTATTTTATTATCTAGCAATTGGAAGGCGTTCCAAAGGTATGCAGAAGAAGTACTAAAAGAGCTACGTCGACTAGAAAGAATCGACGCAATTAAAACTAGAGAAAGTCGCATGGATGCGGCAGAATAGTAGATCCCCCGGGGTTCCCCCTTCAGCAACCCTCTGAAAGAGACGAGAGACCGGTTTTCCCAAGCCTCCCCGTTCCCTGCTACCAGCACTCGTGCTGGGACCAGCCCTAATGCCTAAGACCCCTCTGCCTCCTGCTGCTATCGATCTGCCTACCACCCTTGTATCAGCGGTAGACAGGATCGATTCTGTCGGTTTTTTGGAGGATTTTGAAGTTTAATTGGAAATGAAAATGACATATGTGGTCCCACGAGTATCGGACAAGAGAGGTCCACTCACTCAGAGGTCCGTGTGCGCGATAGAACCGGAGGACGCCAAGTATCCGGAGCACTCCGTTAGAGACTGGGCTAGTTTTTAACCTGGGTCCCCAGCCAGTTGTTTATTGTCTCCTCAGTCTAGATCCGTAGTGTTCTGTTATGAATAGAAGGGTTACCTCGGGCAGGATGTGACTCTTCGCCATGCACTATCGGTCTAGATGGGATAGAGGCTAATGTTCCTAGAACTATAATCGCATATTCCTATCCTGCGAAACTCACGCTTCAACCCCCCAATAATGACTTTGTATACAAGAAACACCGCAGAAACTCTTTCAAGGTGGTACAAAGTGTAGTAGCATACTTCCTCCGATTCATTCGAAATGCAAAAAACATTAGAGACTCTAGCCCAAAACATAAGTCACCAAGTTCAGACGAGTCGCAAGAAGCCCTATTCGTCATTCGTCACCATTGAGGCTTCTGATTTTGGTCGAGACACAAAACAACTTAGAGAACATCATGAAGTCGAAAGATCAAGTTCGATTAGCAGTATATCTTTTTTCATTGACGATATGGGTATCATTCATGTAAAGGATGCTTAGAAGCTTCAGCGATAGCTTACGATTCTAAGCATCAAACGCTATTTCTATATAACGACTCTTTGTCCAAACTGCTTCTCATTACGGTGCATGAACAAGCGCTGCGGCTCTCATGCATTATTGGGAATAATGGCCAGTGATTCCGGCCAATCAAGGAAAAGTGAACGGCAGGACAATTGTACAGAACTGTATTCGATGTAACAAGGCGCGACCATAATTATGCCAGCAGATTATGGGTAATTTACCACAGGGTCGAGTAACTCCAGTAGACCACTCATCAATACTGGAGTGGACTACTGCGGGCCGTTCTGGATCCACTATAAGATCAGGGGGAAAGACCACAAAGGCATATATTGCTGTCTTCTGCTGCTTTGCTACAAAGGATCACTTCATCAGCTGTAGAGAGGATTGTCAAATCATCTACTCCGGCCATTCAATAAATTTCGTAGGCTCCAGAAATCAATTGCTCGAATTAGCTCAACTTAGCTATTCTGATTACGGGCAAGAAACAATAGTATCCGCATACAACGCATAGGGGATACGATTCCATTTTATTCTAACCAGGGATGCGCAATTCGGAGTTTTATGGGGAGGTGCAGTCAAATTCTCAAAACATCTACTATTTAGAAGTATCGCAGCGGCATCAATGACATATGAAGAACTAGAAACAGTCGTCGTAGAAGTCGAATCGATCCTGAACTCACGACCATTGACTCCTATGTCCAACGATTCTACTGACAGCATTAGCGCCAGGACATTTGTTAATTGGAGAAGCTCTCACAGCCCAAGTAGATATTCGGCCGAAGCCACTGAAACTTATACTTTTATCACGATGGAAGCTGGTATCTCAGCTGAAACATGACTTTTGGACACGATGGTCTAGTGAATATGTTATCAAGGTCCAGAAACGTCACAAATGGAAGAAGCAGTCGGCCACATTAAGTTAGGAGACATGGTGATCATGAAGGAAGACAATTTTTCAGTTAGGGGGAGGTGTCTAGAACGAATAGTCCAAGTGTATAATAGAAAGATGGATCTGCAATCCAACGCCTTGCTCTGGTAGCCGTTAACACAGACAACCAGCCAGCACCAGATAAAGATGCAAAAGACGTTCTTCAACCTAACACTAATGAGACAGTTGAAACTGTTTCAATCCAGGAACTCAAGATAAAAAGAAGAAGGATGAGTCATCTCTGCTTAACTTTTCTCACGACACTATTCATATTGCCAACAGTGGTGTTGGACACCCTAGTTGAAAAAAGAAGTTTAGATCAAAATTAGGGATTAATTCAATAGGAATAGGTTCAACCGCTATTTCATCAAGCGAATGAAATCTTTTGGTATATTAAGTCTTGGCAACCTATTGGGCTGAAACAACAACCTTGTTAAACGGAACGAAAACTCTAAGTCAGCTTTGCGAAAAAATAAAACAAAATACCTCATGCTGCAACATACTTTATTATTTTAAGCAAGTGGAAGCCGAATTACAACTGGATAACTAATTGCTTTACGAAGTACGTCATAAGAGAGGAGCTTTGGATCTAGTGGGCAACATAGCGCATTCACTTTTTGTAGTACTAGACTCAGAGTACTCACAAAAGTAGTCAAGAACCATATTGAAAGTAAAGGAAAAAGATTTTCATTTAACACGCTGTTAAAAAGTCAGACTTTAGTTGTCGACTCCACAATTAATATTATAAGAGAAGAAGCTGCAATGGCTAGATTTGATCAACTCCATAAGGAAATAAATCTCATAACGAACAACATACGAGACACCAACAAAAATGCTTACCAAATCCAGTTAGTTCAACTCTTCAATTCAGGAGCTCTACAGCTAACTCTAACCGGCAACAACTTGCAGACAGTGCAAGCATTAATCTTAGATGCCCTCACAGACACTCACCATGGTAAAATCAGTCCGTTATTGCTGACCAAAAACAAACACAAAATGAGGTCGCTAATACTAAACTTCATTTGGATTTATCACTAGGACTACCAGTTCCAGAAGAAGATCTGTTAGAGCTATACAAACTGATTAAGGTAAAAAGCGGGCTCACTCATGCTGTGTTCAATATTGCCATTGGTTGAGCATGACCGATCCGAAACCTTCAATTTGCTTCCCGTCCGCAACTGGATAAAGAACACTATCATAGCTGTAGAGCCATGTAATATACCTCGGGGAGAATACTTTCTAATGAAAAGGTCCGAGTTAGACCCTTGCAACATTATAAAGGAAGGCTCCAACATGCAAATTCGATATAATTATGGGTCCGAAATATGTGCATACGAAATAAGCTTATTTAATAAAAACACAATGCCTAATTGTCAGTTAAGGGAAATTGCCAGCACTGTCACCTGGTTACTGTTGAACTACACATATCATTGGATATATCACAAGCTACACCAGAATCAAACAAAATAAGTGATCGTCCCAAATAACTTCAATCACAACGGTAGCATAGTTTCGCAGTTGGATACTCGCCATTATCACTAAGCCTTGTCCGCATCGTCATCATTCTGGTGGAGAATAATTGCCGAAGAAGACAACAACAAAAAGGAGAGACAATGCTCGTTCCACACACTGACATAAGGAACCAGCAAGTTCCCTCAACTGCCGCATTGAGAACAAATCAAGCACATCAAGAAGATGTCAGCATACCATCCCAAGCAATACCGCGTCGAAAATCCCAAGTATTCAACATAGATGTGTAGTTGGACCAACTAAGAAACCAAGTAGATACTTGTATCTGATATCAACAACATGCAACATTAACAACCGAATTTTCCTCTCTGCTGAACATTCTTTCAACGCCGAGGAGAATTTTATTAGCTTCTTTATTATTTTAAATTAACCTTGACAATGCTTGCAGGCTAAATAATTTCTTGACAGTGCAATAACTGAACAATGCACTATAAGCTGAATTGTTAACGAAGCAATGCATTGTCAAGGTTATATATTATTATATATGCTTATTGTTTTATTTGTATATACTTTGTTATGCTATTAAAACATCAAATTATAAAATTCCGTCAATTAATTCAAGACCACATTCGAGTCTGTTTTCATTTGACAATTCTTCAACATGAAGTGCTTGTAAGAATTAGCTTATTTGCAATCCAGATTCAAGTACTTGTGTTTGCCCCAGTACTAAGGATACTAACAAGTACTATGAACGAAAATTGCAGTGATCGCTCTTAAAGTAATTTTTAATTATTTCCAAACGTTGCTCGCTCTTGAACTTCACCATGATCAGATCATAAAAAATTCAAAGGTGCGATTCTATTAAAAACAAAATTGTTGTGTACCAATTGAAAAACCCGTTAGCTTTTCAAATTCTAACACATATGCTTAATGCAATATTTCGCAGTGGTCCTATCATATCATATCATTAGCCCGGAAAGTATAAAACTCAATCCTCTAAAGACCGGTTCGTCTTCTTCCAACGTAATTAAAATTATTTAAACTACTACTGTTGATAGAAATACGATCGTATAAACAGATGTACAGAAAGATTTAAATTATGATATAATATAATGTTTCGAAATTGCCTTCCTAACAATTTATACCAAGCTCAATACTCGGATTCGTACCGCTGGACTGTGTAATAAGCAAACAATTCCTTCTTAAGTGAGAACAATTAACTTTACTTAACTTCGCTATTCCCCCCACTTACGCTTGTCTTAAAGTTTCCTTCAGTCAGTCAGTTTTTGTACTACACTTATTTATTTAATCACAGTGCAAGTGCCACCGCTGCTAACACGATGTCCACTCTGCGACGATCGCTGCTCAACTGCCACTGTTGCCAACACGATGTTCACTCTGCGGCGATCACTGCTTAACTTCCACTGTTGCTATCACGAGGTACTCTCGGCTACGATCACTGTTCAACTCTATTGTTGCTGCCACGATGTTCACTCTGCGACGATAATTGGTCAACTCTACTGTTGCTAACAGGATGTTCACTAGGCGATGGTCACTGCTCAACTGCTACTGTTGCTGTGACAATATTCCTCTGCTACTCTCACTAGTCTACTGCCTCGTCAAGTGTGTGGCGGCATATATACCTATTATATGCCCGAATAGCCACTAAGATTTCGAACGCAGCTTAGCATGCCGCCTCGAGTATGTATTTTAGGAGTTGAAAAGAAGAATGGAGCATACTTAATGTTTTCGAGTACTCTTAATTTTTTCTTGAAATGCTTAGACCTTTAGTAGGGGCTAAGTATGCAAAGTTTTAGCTGCAAGCGTATATCAGCAGGCTGGCAACATGCGGGTAAAGCGTCTAGTTAGTCCCCAAAATAAATGAAGTAATCAGGCACCAAACATTACTAAGTTAAATACTAGTAACATTAATATTTTGTTTTCTAATCAAAACCTATTTGTCATCTTATCAATAATCAAGCACATACGGAAGGCCGAAAGCAAATGAATAACAAGTCCTTTCAGCCTCCACCAATTTACCTACGAGAACACACCTCCAACGCATCAGTGCAGAAAATGAGGCATTATGAAGGTTACCATAATCGTTAGCAACCAAAGTACCATTGCTGACATTAAAATTTAAATTTATGATGGAAGCAACTACCGTGTAATAGTATTTCAGTTCGACAAAAATACTAAAAGCTACTACTCATACCAGCTAAAAAGTTGTAAGGGACTTGTTGTATTTATGAAAGACGTGGAAATCGATGTCGGTCACGACAACATAAAAAAAATTCTCGGAGATCCTGGCTTTAAAGCAAAATCCGTGTATAAAGTTAAAGAGAAAGACAAAGTATCACAAACACTTTATCGAGCCGAGCCTAAACCGGATACACGAAATATAAAAATTAATGAAACTCACCCTGTTGACGACATGAGATACTTTTGCAACTGTCTCCTACAGATAAGTTTAACTAAAAAATTAATAAAAATATCAAAAGTGTGTGAGCTTAATCACAGAATGTGTGAAGACAACCCGCTATCGGGTTACGGCCGAACTTAACAGCTCTCGCCAGGCGCCTCTGGTTTCCGCGCGTCTTCTCCAGTCGTGTCGAGCTTGGTTTCCTCGATGTGGTCCTTCCATCGGGGGCATGGTTGCTCTCTACGTCCTCCAGCGTCGTCCGCTTCGAACACATTTTTCGCTGGAACTTCTGCATCCATACGCACGATGTGCAGCAGACTGCAGCAGACTACAGCGTTCGTTTGTAGGCGGCGTTTTTCGCTGCAGTAGCTTCGCGACACTCCTGATCACAGCATTTGTTTCGAGGTGATGGGTATCTCAAGCCAATGGTTTTAGCGGTACGCATGGAGCGAAATACGTGCGCCGAAAGTCCACCGGCATCATTTGGTAAAGAGTCAGGTTGGTGGATCAGTTCCAAGAGTTAAGAGGAATAGGCCTCGGATGTCCGTTGTAATTGCAGCTTAGTTAGTTACAACAAGATAACGGTCAGAGTCAATATTGACTCCCCGGAACGAACTGTGTCTAGCAAAACTATAAACTAATTATATTAATATAAATTAAACTAATTTTACTCACACAATAAATTCCGCAAAAACTTTTATTACCTGGATGGCTCCTTGAAATCAGTGGCCGAGAAAGTTTGTAAGTTACCCATAAGTAATTAACATGCGGGGGCGTCGTCACTATATACTGACTGAAAGCACTCCCTTAATCTGCGGTGTTACGCGAACCGTGCCGTCGAACCTCTTTGCAGCGGAGGGATACAAAAGCTGTATTTGAACCGAGCCTCTCCGATATCTGGTCACCTCGGAGTGGAACTAGGACCTTGCCACATTATTGGGAGCTATGATATGGTGGACATACAAATCCCCTACAATCCTGGGAATCAAATGGAAAACACAAAATCAAATAAAAAAACACTAAACACCAGATCGTTGACGAAAACTTGGAATCTAAAAATAAAGCAGAAACAATTAATGGAAACGACCTTGTACAACTCATCTGTACAACGAAAAATACTGCAAAGACATTAGGAGAGCCGATAAGTAACTACTCGTTATCTGCTATACCTTTAGGTATTGTACGCACCCGTTCACATTCACTGAATAACTGTCTTACATATGACACGAGCAAAAATGGAATTCAAACCCGTATCGATCGTTACATCACAGTCACAAAAAGGCAGAGAAGCCCGAAATCAAAATTTGTTATCTCTTTATTTTTTTTGATTATTCACACAAAATTTTTGGTTTAAAATATTTTATAATTTTCTTTTGTATATGGTGATGCTGCTGTTGGTGTTGTTGTTGTTGTTGTTGTTTTTGTTGTTCTTGCAGTAGGGTGCAAACTATTCTCTTCGAAGAGTTTAAAATTCTTGCAGTGGGGTGCAAACTATTCTCTTCGAAGAGTTTTGAAAGATTTAAATCTTCATCAATGCTATGATGATTATAATACTTTCCAGTATATAAATCGTCTATATCGCTAAATGGACATGATGTTGGAAATTTTTTGGTGTTTTTTGTTCTGCTACCACTACTATAGAAGATACCTACAATGGTTATTGTCCCGCCCTTCACTTCAAATCGAACATTTTGTCGTGTTGAAAATGTTAATTCAAGGGGTATTGTATATGGATGTGTTTCACCTCTTCGTATAGATAATAATAAACACTTATATCCATCTTCAGGTGTGACAAACACTTCTAACAAATTGTCTACTACTACAATTTGTGCAATATTAAAATGTGACCATGCACCCTGACAAATACAAAACTTATCGCTTTGCTTTAATATTTGAATCCAAAACTTATTGATATTTCATTATATGTATATAATAATTATTTATTTTAATAATTATTTATACTATCAGTTGTAGTGTTGTTGTTATTAGTATTGTTATTATTCAAATAATTGTATTCATTTATAATACCTTTCATATATTTGATTTATGAATTGCATAATGTTGTGAAACTACATTTTTTCAATAACACATTCACATACTTATCTACTAACAAAAATTTGCATTAGAGTATATATACTAGTACAGTCTCAAGTCTTATCACATAAAAATATTTTAATTATAATATAACGCACACGCGCTCCAAATACGCAAAATATATTTACATACGTACATACATACAGTTTGTCAAGAAAGTGTTTTGACAAGGTAAAACATTCGTCAATTAGATTTTCTCCGTACATAATATAGTACTTCTTTATAGTTTTGATTCATTTTTTAATTCATTTCATTTAGTTAATGTATTTATTAATGAACAGTAACAACAAAAAAACTAATATTAAAATTAAGAAACAAAAACCATAACAAAAACCAAAAGTAGTCAGAAAATTTGCTTTCAAGAAATAGTTTTTACAAATCAGAACTAATTTATAAAAATGAAAGAAAGAAAAGAAAATTAGCATCATAAAGTGTTTTAATATTTTGTAGGACCCCCTATATAACGACTTGTAGTATTCTCCTCAAGGATTTAATCAACTTCTGCACATCGTGGTCGCTTGGTATTTTATTTCATTCCTGTAATATTGCAGTTTTGAGTTATGCTCCACCTTTTGGCGGTCTGTCGGCCGCCATATTTCTTAAAAGTTCCCACAAATTTTCAGTGTGGTCAAGTGTGGACTCTGGGCTGCCGTATCTAACACTTTTTTTAATTATAAAGAACCCAGATCCTTACCATATGCGCCTTTTGTTTTGGGTCATTATCTTGGTAATATTTTTATTGCGGATTGCTATCAATATTGAACCCACAATGATCTGCGCTGTTTACCAAATAACGTTTGAAGACATCCAAATATTGTTTTGTATAAATTTTATTCTTTATGGAATCTAGTTCTCCTACCTCTTTACTGGATATAGTTAAGTATTAAAACTTTATTGTGAATTCTCTCTTAAGAACTGATATATAAATGAGAATGGGCTTACTTTTATACCTAATTCTGACATAGAATTTGTTTATCTTAAAACTATTTGCTGATGCTGCAAAAATGTAGGAGAAGGAGCAGATAACGAGTAGTTACTTATCGGCTCTCCTAATGTCTTTGCAGTATTTTTCGTTGTACAGATGAGTTGTACAAGGTCGTTTCCATTAATTGTTTCTGCTTTATTTTTAGATTCCAAGTTTTCGTCAACGATCTGGTGTTTAGTGTTTTTTTATTTGATTTTGTGTTTTCCATTTGATTCCCAGGATTGTAGGGGATTTGTATGTCCACCATATCATAGCTCCCAATAATGTGGCAAGGTCCTAGTTCCACTCCGAGGTGACCAGATATCGGAGAGGCTCGGTTCAAATACAGCTTTTGTATCCCTCCGCTGCAAAGAGGTTCGACGGCACGGTTCGCGTAACACCGCAGATTAAGGGAGTGCTTTCAGTCAGTATATAGTGACGACGCCCCCGCATGTTAATTACTTATGGGTAACTTACAAACTTTCTCGGCCACTGATTTCAAGGAGCCATCCAGGTAATAAAAGTTTTTGCGGAATTTATTGTGTGAGTAAAATTAGTTTAGTTTATATTAATATAATTAGTTTATAGTTTTGCTAGACACAGTTCGTTCCGGGGAGTCAATATTGACTCTGACCGTTATCTTGTTGTAACTAACTAAGCTGCAATTACAACGGACATCCGAGGCCTATTCCTCTTAACTCTTGGAACTGATCCACCAACCTGACTCTTTACCAAATGATGCCGGTGGACTTTCGGCGCACGTATTTCGCTCCATGCGTACCGCTAAAACCATTGGCTTGAGATACCCATCACCTCGAAACAAATGCTGTGATCAGGAGTGTCGCGAAGCTACTGCAGCGAAAAACGCCGCCTACAAACGAACGCTGTAGTCTGCTGCAGTCTGCTGCACATCGTGCGTATGGATGCAGAAGTTCCAGCGAAAAATGTGTTCGAAGCGGACGACGCTGGAGGACGTAGAGAGCAACCATGCCCCCGATGGAAGGACCACATCGAGGAAACCAAGCTCGACACGACTGGAGAAGACGCGCGGAAACCAGAGGCGCCTGGCGAGAGCTGTTAAGTTCGGCCGTAACCCGATAGCGGGTTGTCTTCACACATTCTGTGATTAAGCTCACACACTTTTGATATTTTTATTAATTTTTTAGTTAAACTTATCTGTAGGAGACAGTTGCAAAAGTATCTCATGTCGTCAACAGGGTGAGTTTCATTAATTTTTATATTTCGTGTATCCGGTTTAGGCTCGGCTCGATAAAGTGTTTGTGATACTTTGTCTTTCTCTTTAACTTTATACACGGATTTTGCTTTAAAGCCAGGATCTCCGAGAATTTTTTTTATGTTGTCGTGACCGACATCGATTTCCACGTCTTTCATAAATACAACAAGTCCCTTACAACTTTTTAGCTGGTATGAGTAGTAGCTTTTAGTATTTTTGTCGAACTGAAATACTATTACACGGTAGTTGCTTCCATCATAAATTTAAATTTTAATGTCAGCAATGGTACTTTGGTTGCTAACGATTATGGTAACCTTCATAATGCCTCATTTTCTGCACTGATGCGTTGGAGGTGTGTTCTCGTAGGTAAATTGGTGGAGGCTGAAAGGACTTGTTATTCATTTGCTTTCGGCCTTCCGTATGTGCTTGATTATTGATAAGATGACAAATAGGTTTTGATTAGAAAACAAAATATTAATGTTACTAGTATTTAACTTAGTAATGTTTGGTGCCTGATTACTTCATTTATTTTGGGGACTAACTAGACGCTTTACCCGCATGTTGCCAGCCTGCTGATATACGCTTGCAGCTAAAACTTTGCATACTTAGCCCCTACTAAAGGTCTAAGCATTTCAAGAAAAAATTAAGAGTACTCGAAAACATTAAGTATGCTCCATTCTTCTTTTCAACTCCTAAAATACATACTCGAGGCGGCATGCTAAGCTGCGTTCGAAATCTTAGTGGCTATTCGGGCATATAATAGGTATATATGCCGCCACACACTTGACGAGGCAGTAGACTAGTGAGAGTAGCAGAGGAATATTGTCACAGCAACAGTAGCAGTTGAGCAGTGACCATCGCCTAGTGAACATCCTGTTAGCAACAGTAGAGTTGACCAATTATCGTCGCAGAGTGAACATCGTGGCAGCAACAATAGAGTTGAACAGTGATCGTAGCCGAGAGTACCTCGTGATAGCAACAGTGGAAGTTAAGCAGTGATCGCCGCAGAGTGAACATCGTGTTGGCAACAGTGGCAGTTGAGCAGCGATCGTCGCAGAGTGGACATCGTGTTAGCAGCGGTGGCACTTGCACTGTGATTAAATAAATAAGTGTAGTACAAAAACTGACTGACTGAAGGAAACTTTAAGACAAGCGTAAGTGGGGGGAATAGCGAAGTTAAGTAAAGTTAATTGTTCTCACTTAAGAAGGAATTGTTTGCTTATTACACAGTCCAGCGGTACGAATCCGAGTATTGAGCTTGGTATAAATTGTTAGGAAGGCAATTTCGAAACATTATATTATATCATAATTTAAATCTTTCTGTACATCTGTTTATACGATCGTATTTCTATCAACAGTAGTAGTTTAAATAATTTTAATTACGTTGGAAGAAGACGAACCGGTCTTTAGAGGATTGAGTTTTATATTTTCCGGGCTAATGATATGATATGATAGGACCACTGCGAAATATTGCATTAAGCATATGTGTTAGAATTTGAAAAGCTAACGGGTTTTTCAATTGGTACACAACAATTTTGTTTTTAATAGAATCGCACCTTTGAATTTTTTATGATCTGATCATGGTGAAGTTCAAGAGCGAGCAACGTTTGGAAATAATTAAAAATTACTTTAAGAGCGATCACTGCAATTTTCGTTCATAGTACTTGTTAGTATCCTTAGTACTGGGGCAAACACAAGTACTTGAATCTGGATTGCAAATAAGCTAATTCTTACAAGCACTTCATGTTGAAGAATTGTCAAATGAAAACAGACTCGAATGTGGTCTTGAATTAATTGACGGAATTTTATAATTTGATGTTTTAATAGCATAACAAAGTATATACAAATAAAACAATAAGCATATATAATAATATATAACCTTGACAATGAATGCATTGCTTCGTTAACAATTCAGCTCATAGTGAATTGTTCAGTTATTGCACTGTCAAGAAATTATTTAGCCTGCAAGCATTGTCAAGGTTAATTTAAAATAATAAAGAAGCTAATAAAATTCTCCTCGGCGTTGAAAGAATGTTCAGCAGAGAGGAAAATTCGGTTGTTAATGTTGCATGTTGTTGATATCAGATACAAGTATCTACTTGGTTTCTTAGTTGGTCCAACTACACATCTATGTTGAATACTTGCGATTTTCGACGCGGTATTGCTTGGGATGGTATGCTGACATCTTCTTGATGTGCTTGATTTGTTCTCAATGCGGCAGTTGAGGGAACTTGCTGGTTCCTTATGTCAGTGTGTGGAACGAGCATTGTCTCTCCTTTTTGTTGTTGTCTTCTTCGGCAATTATTCTCCACCAGAATGATGACGATGCGGACAAGGCTTAGTGATAATGGCGAGTATCCAACTGCGAAACTATGCTACCGTTGTGATTGAAGTTATTTGGGACGATCACTTATTTTGTTTGATTCTGGTGTAGCTTGTGATATATCCAATGATATGTGTAGTTCAACAGTAACCAGGTGACAGTGCTGGCAATTTCCCTTAACTGACAATTAGGCATTGTGTTTTTATTAAATAAGCTTATTTCGTATGCACATATTTCGGACCCATAATTATATCGAATTTGCATGTTGGAGCCTTCCTTTATAATGTTGCAAGGGTCTAACTCGGACCTTTTCATTAGAAAGTATTCTCCCCGAGGTATATTACATGGCTCTACAGCTATGATAGTGTTCTTTATCCAGTTGCGGACGGGAAGCAAATTGAAGGTTTCGGATCGGTCATGCTCAACCAATGGCAATATTGAACACAGCATGAGTGAGCCCGCTTTTTACCTTAATCAGTTTGTATAGCTCTAACAGATCTTCTTCTGGAACTGGTAGTCCTAGTGATAAATCCAAATGAAGTTTAGTATTAGCGACCTCATTTTGTGTTTGTTTTTGGTCAGCAATAACGGACTGATTTTACCATGGTGAGTGTCTGTGAGGGCATCTAAGATTAATGCTTGCACTGTCTGCAAGTTGTTGCCGGTTAGAGTTAGCTGTAGAGCTCCTGAATTGAAAAGTTGAACTAACTGGATTTGGTAAGCATTTTTGTTGGTGTCTCGTATGTTGTTCGTTATGAGATTTATTTCCTTATGGAGTTGATCAAATCTAGCCATTGCAGCTTCTTCTCTTATAATATTAATTGTGGAGTCGACAACTAAAGTCTGACTTTTTAACAGCGTGTTAAATGAAAATCTTTTTCCTTTACTTTCAATATGGTTCTTGACTACTTTTGTGAGTACTCTGAGTCTAGTACTACAAAAAGTGAATGCGCTATGTTGCCCACTAGATCCAAAGCTCCTCTCTTATGACGTACTTCGTAAAGCAATTAGTTATCCAGTTGTAATTCGGCTTCCACTTGCTTAAAATAATAAAGTATGTTGCAGCATGAGGTATTTTGTTTTATTTTTTCGCAAAGCTGACTTAGAGTTTTCGTTCCGTTTAACAAGGTTGTTGTTTCAGCCCATTAGATTGCCAAGACTTAATATACCAAAAGATTTCATTCGCTTGATGAAATAGCGGTTGAACCTATTCCTATTGAATTAATCCCTAATTTTGATCTAAACTTCTTTTTTCAACTAGGGTATCCAACACCACTGTTGGCAATATGAATAGTGTCGTGAGAAAAGTTAAGCAGAGATGACTCATCCTTCTTCTTTTTATCTTGAGTTCCTGGATTGAAACAGTTTCAACTGTCTCATTAGTGTTAGGTTGAAGAACGTCTTTTGCATCTTTATCTGGTTCTGGCTGGTTGTCTGTGTTAACGGCTACCAGAGCAAGGCGTTGGATTGCAGATCCATCTTTCTATTATACACTTGGACTATTCGTTCTAGACACCTCCCCCTAACTGAAAAATTGTCTTCCTTCATGATCACCATGTCTCCTAACTTAATGTGGCCGACTGCTTCTTCCATTTGTGACGTTTCTGGACCTTGATAACATATTCACTAGACCATCGTGTCCAAAAGTCATGTTTCAGCTGAGATACCAGCTTCCATCGTGATAAAAGTATAAGTTTCAGTGGCTTCGGCCGAATATCTACTTGGGCTGTGAGAGCTTCTCCAATTAACAAATGTCCTGGCGCTAATGCTGTCAGTAGAATCGTTGGACATAGGAGTCAATGGTCGTGAGTTCAGGATCGATTCGACTTCTACGACGACTGTTTCTAGTTCTTCATATGTCATTGATGCCGCTGCGATACTTCTAAATAGTAGATGTTTTGAGAATTTGACTGCACCTCCCCATAAAACTCCGAATTGCGGATCCCTGGTTAGAATAAAATGGAATCGTATCCCCTATGCGTTGTATGCGGATACTATTGTTTCTTGCCCGTAATCAGAATAGCTAAGTTGAGCTAATTCGAGCAATTGATTTCTGGAGCCTACGAAATTTATTGAATGGCCGGAGTAGATGATTTGACAATCCTCTCTACAGGTGATGAAGTGATCCTTTGTAGCAAAGCAGCAGAAGACAGCAATATATGCCTTTGTGGTCTTTCCCCCTGATCTTATAGTGGATCCAGAACGGCCCGCAGTAGTCCACTCCAGTATTGATGAGTGGTCTACTGGAGTTACTCGACCCTCTGGTAAATTACCCATAATCTGCTGGCATAATTATGGTCGCGCCTTGTTACATCGAATACAGTTCTGTACAATTGTCCTGCCGTTCACTTTTCCTTGATTGGCCGGAATCACTGGCCATTATTCCCAATAATGCATGAGAGCCGCAGCGCTTGTTCATGCACCGTAATGAGAAGCAGTTTGGACAAAGAGTCGTTATATAGAAATAGCGTTTGATGCTTAGAATCGTAAGCTATCGCTGAAGCTTCTAAGCATCCTTTACATGAATGATACCCATATCGTCAATGAAAAAAGATATACTGCTAATCGAACTTGATCTTTCGACTTCATGATGTTCTCTAAGTTGTTTTGTGTCTCGACCAAAATCAGAAGCCTCAATGGTGACGAATGACGAATAGGGCTTCATGCGACTCGTCTGAACTTGGTGACTTATGTTTTGGGCTAGAGTCTCTAATGTTTTTTGCATTTCGAATGAATCGGAGGAAGTATGCTACTACACTTTGTACCACCTTGAAAGAGTTTCTGCGGTGTTTCTTGTATACAAAGTCATTATTGGGGGGTTGAAGCGTGAGTTTCGCAGGATAGGAATATGCGATTATAGTTCTAGGAACATTAGCCTCTATCCCATCTAGACCGATAGTGCATGGCGAAGAGTCACATCCTGCCCGAGGTAACCCTTCTATTCATAACAGAACACTACGGATCTAGACTGAGGAGACAATAAACAACTGGCTGGGGACCCAGGTTAAAAACTAGCCCAGTCTCTAACGGAGTGCTCCGGATACTTGGCGTCCTCCGGTTCTATCGCGCACACGGACCTCTGAGTGAGTGGACCTCTCTTGTCCGATACTCGTGGGACCACATATGTCATTTTCATTTCCAATTAAACTTCAAAATCCTCCAAAAAACCGACAGAATCGATCCTGTCTACCGCTGATACAAGGGTGGTAGGCAGATCGATAGCAGCAGGAGGCAGAGGGGTCTTAGGCATTAGGGCTGGTCCCAGCACGAGTGCTGGTAGCAGGGAACGGGGAGGCTTGGGAAAACCGGTCTCTCGTCTCTTTCAGAGGGTTGCTGAAGGGAGAACCCCGGGGGAGGTGGTAAAAACCCAAACACTGACTGTGGTCAGGGGGCGGGGGGCTGCCCCGGGGATCAATCGGCAGAAGACAGTAGAGGGGCCCAGCAGCTCAAAGAAGGTTGCTGGGGTAGTCCAGGGGGGGTCGGATATACATATCAGTACCTATAAGCGGACCTTTTACGACAAGAAGGCGGCCATGACTGTAATAGCCAAATATGACGATCTACCCACTGACCAGCTCACTGAGGAGCAGGCCAAATCGGTAGAGTATCGGCAAGGGGTATTCTATCCGGCTTGGGTTAACCGGCGGGTACAGCCCCAAAGAGACAACGTTCGACTGAAGAAACGGGTGAGATCGCTAAAAGACAAAAAGTCGGCAGCCAGAAATACCAGTCTTATAGCGAAGTTGTCAAAGGTGGGGGTGAGATACTGGCCATCATAGACCGGAAGGAGGAGGAAGGGGTCATACCCAAAGAGAAGTTGAGGTGGGTGGAGTAAGCGATTGCCGAAGTCTACCTCCTGGTCTTGGAGGAGTATCCTGAACCCCCCTTTCTGTCACGATGCGGGCTGCTATCAGGGCAGAGCCAAGCTCATCGCATGCGATGATAGCAGGTCAGCCAAATAATACAAGATCGCGGTAAGCAAGGTTGGCGAGATCTGACCGGGAGCCAGGCTTGAAGCTTTTTCTTTTCTCCATTGGGAGACGTAAAATTCTCATGGAGACCAGCAGGCTCCTGTCGCGCTGGTACTGTGGGACTCCTCCGAAGTGGCCTACGCCACTCAAATCGTCTCCTTTCCACCCACATCCCATCGGATAACGCTCTCTAGAGCAATCCCCGAGGTTGGTTCGCTATGCTGCGAAAAGCTGCCTCTACTATTCTGCCGCATCCATGCGACTTTCTCTAGTTTTAATTGCGTCGATTCTTTCTAGTCGACGTAGCTCTTTTAGTACTTCTTCTGCATACCTTTGGAACGCCTTCCAATTGCTAGATAATGAAATAACTGCTTCGATAAGGTTTGTGGTTGTGAGGTGGGTCCCAGTCACTGTCTCCAATATCCAGCAATTCGCATCGAACCTTGGACAGGCGTAGATGATGTGGGTCCTCCACAATATTGAATCAATGTCGTCAGCATATCCTACTAAGGTCGCAATGTTGCGGCATTTCGATGTGAAGTACCCCATCATACATTATATTCCATAGTGTTGGGCCCAGTACTGAACCTTGCGACACGCCACCCATCACCTTGTGATACTTTGGGCCTTCTTCTGTCTCGTACTGCAGTACTCTGTCCTTGAAATATTCGCGTATTACTTTGACTAAGTATGCAGGAGTCTGAAATGATTTCAGCGCTTGTATTATGAGGTGCCATAGGTCAGGCTATTGAAAGCATTCGGATGTCCAACGTGATGACCGCGCAGTATCTCCGAGTATTTATACTGCCCACCGTGGCGTGTGATGCGATCGTTGTAACTCGTTTTATGGCGTCTATCGTTGATCTGCCGCGTCGGAAACCAAATTGATCCTTTGATAGCTTTGGATCGACTATGTTTTATAAGCGGCCGCAGTGTATGCGTTTGAATACTTTGCCTGCAGGGTCTAGCATACCTAAGGGCCTGTACGCTGATGGCTCATCTGGCTTCTTCCTGGGCTTGAGCAAGAGAACCAATCGTTGCTTTTTCCAGTTCCTTGGAAAGCACCCTTCTCTTAAGCACTCGGTAAACATGCTTGCAAAGATTTGCGGACGCTCGTAGATTGCAAGCTTCAGAGCCTTCTTGTCTCCCATTCTAGCTGCCGCATCTTGTACTTCCTGTGAGGTTACCTCTGGAAAATAATTGACCAGTACATCATACTCTGGGGTTTCTTCTTGCATTGGCAATAATGTTGCCACTATACCCCTTAACAGTACTGGGTATGTTGGTTGCGGCGCCCTCGGACCGTGGACCTGCTGCATAATCACCTTAAATGCCTTACCCCATGGAGCGTCATTTGCGTAGTCGATGAGCTCACGGTATGCACGCTTTTAACTAGCTGCAATTTCCATTCGGAGCTTTTTCGGTAGCTTGGCGAAATCATCATGAAGTTGTTGGAAGCCGGGTTTGAGCCATGCTCATTGGCTTTTCCTCCTAGCCTTGATGCAGTTTGCTCTGATGTCTGCGATCTCGTCACTCTACCAGTGGACAGGCCTTCTTGGTAATGTGCCGTTTCTGGCCGGCATTGCTGGGTCACACGATTTCCTAACTACTCCCACTGTGTTTGTTACTGCTGATGTGGCTGTGGCATTACTAATGGTCTGCGCAAAATTGTTCCAGATGTATACGAAAAGTTCTTTATCAAGCTTTATCTACACCCATCCGTTAGGTGTCGTGGCTTTGGGTTCCGTTCGGATACTCCGACTTGTCTGTATTTCCATTACTAGCGCCCGGTGATCGCTCTGTGTGTGCTTGTTGCTTTTATTCCAGCGTAGTTTCTTTGCCATGTTACTGCTGGCGAAGGTCAGGTCAATGATCGGCGTGCTGCTGCCATTCTCAAATGCAGTCACGCCAAGGCTGTTCAGCAGCGATAGGTTTAGGGCTCCGACGAACTCCTCCAGTGCAGCTCCTCTTTTATTTGTACTATTGCAGCCCCAGGTGGTGGACCAGGCATTGAAATCACCTAGTATTGCTATATTTCTTTTCCCTTGTGCCTCCATTTGTACTGCGGTAAGCAGAGTTTCGAATTCGCGGATATTGAGACTTGGAGAAGCGTAAATACTAAAAATGTACCCACTTTTCACACGGACCCATGTATAGAATTCGGCTGCTGGTGCCATCACTGCGCTGGTAGCCGATTGGACTATGACCCATACTACCACTGTTCCCGTTGGGTCCGCATACCACGAGTCCACATTTTCTGCCTTGTATGATTCTGCTATAATAATGACATCCGCATCCACATCAGCCGCGCTCTGCCAGAGGAGAGTTTGTGCTGCGATGCAATGATTTAGATTTATTTGCAGTAATCTCATTATGATGCCTTTGCGCCTGCCTTGCATCTGCTGCTGCTAGTTGGGTGTGGACCGCTGCAGTGTACACATTTCGGAGTATTTGTGCATTCCGCCGCCTTTTGTCCCGGTTGAGCGCATTTTCTGCAAAGGTTTGATATGTCTGTACCGGTGCATTTGGATGCTCAGTAACCGGTTTCCCAGCATCTGAAGCACTTGGCTGGCAGTTCGACTTCAGTTATCGGACATCTTGTCCAGCCTAGATGGATGTATATCTCAGCCATTGCATTCTTTGCGTCGTCGACTCTTAGTTGTATATATACGGTGCATGTGCCGTCTCGCCTTGTGTTCGCCAAATGTATCGATTTCTCCATTACAACGATGCTAAGCTTCTTATTTAGATCAGCTGCGATCTCTACCGACGATTTTAGCTCCGGCATAATCCCTCGCACCTGAATCGTGACCATCTGCGTCTTGGCGTCTATTTTTACGCCTTGTCCTAACACCTTGGCTAATTTACTTTCAAAGCACGTCGCCTTTGGCCCCCTCTTCAGCTCCATGAGCAAGTCCCCTTTCTGAGTCTGCCTGAGCCTGTTGACCGCAGAGCCAAGTTCCTGCAGTTCATAGCTGGTCTCTATTTTTCTAACTATATCCACGAGGGATTCCTTGCCATCTGACTTTATAATGAAGGCATCGGGCTTCATCCTAAATCCTGCTAGGTGTTTTGGCTTGCGATTCGCGGTAACCTTCTGCCAGCTATTTTTGTTTTGCGCTTTCGCCGGTGTCCACGCTGCCCATTTTTATTTCCCATTTTTTGTACGCGTTTCCCCGTTGGTGCTGGCGTCTTCTTATCTGTCACTTCCGACGCAGCTGGCGGTATAGTCGTTGTTACGCCCTGATCCCTTTTTGAAATGCGCTGCCTCTTAGATTTGGGCGTACTGCGTATTTCTTTTGGCGAGATCGGTGGACGGTCGCGGTGAGACGGTTCGCCGTTACTGCCGCTCTTCCTCTAATCGACTCCGCCTGGTGTTTTCCAAATCTATATAGAATTAGCAGCTCCGAGTGCTGACGACGTCGATCCAGTGTAGCCTCCACTACCTCCGTTTCAAGATTTTGGCATCTCTTTACCATGTTTTCTAGCAGTCTCCATTTGTGTCAGCAAGATAGTCCTGCTTTCATTAATGCTGGCAAGATGCTCGTTCTCGTGTACTGATGGTTCCCCTTGTCATGATTACTGCAATTTCTTTTTCTAATGTCTCTATGTGCTGAATTCTAGTCTGCGGAGTATCCGTGATTGTCAACAGCTCATCAATCGCGGCATTCGCAGAGATACTGGTTGTCGGATTTGCACTGGACTGGATTGGGTCATCCAGCACTATTAGTGACTCTGAGTTCGCCGGTGATCTCGTTAGAGACTTCCTTGGGGTAAATGGCGTCAACTGGTTCTGAGGCTCCGGTTCCTCTGTTACTGATTTTGTTTTGGCGTTGTTTGTTTTCTTTGTTGCTTCATCTTTTCTTATGGGCCTAGAATCGTTGTCCGTATTCGGGTATGCAGTCGCCTCTTATGACTCCGTGGTTATCTGCGCTAAGCAGGGATGCTACGCGAGGGTTGACCTAGGGCCTTTTGAGCTTCTAGGTACAGAGCTGAGTCAGCGCTAAACGGGACTTATATGAACCGCACCTGTGTAGCCAACTTAATGGTACGAAATACGAATCGTATTGTAGCGCCTGCCACGGCTATTATCGAAGACGGGGTTCGGACTAGTCACGTTTCAGAGCACCATTTCTGGCAGTTGTCACACCGCTTTACTGACGGCTCTGATGACCAGCCCACCAGCTCAATGCCTTACTGCCCTCAGCTCCGGTGACACATCCGTGCCCGCTTTTCCTCGATGTTAAAGCCGCATGTAGATCACCAAGATCCTACAGGTTTCAGATCACGGTTGTGGACAACGCTAATCCCACGATGTCTCTAAATGGAGGACGATATCCCATGTCGGTCCAACGATGATCCCTCACTGTCCACCGGTGCCCAAACAGCCACCCATCCGTTGTCATCGCTGGATGGGTCGTCGCTCATTCTAACTAATAATCAGCTGTTGCTGGAATACCATTGCCCGGGGCCACCACGAGGAGGCAGTGAAACTTCTTGAAGGAGTTCTCTTTAAGGAACGCTCTGGCCCCTTCCTGGAGGCAGTCAGCAACTTTACCTTACGATTATCCTCCCTGACCACAAGCCAGGCTTGAAGCTATCAGCAGGGAACAAGTTCTCAGCAGACCCAGAGCTCGGGTCTGGATCCCGGCTAAGAAAGCTGAACTGGAAAAAATAGAGGAGATCTTCAGATCTTGCAATGGGGACCTGCCAACACATAACTGGAGGGTGGCGAAACTTGAGGAGCCAGTAGAATGTAGGAGATAGGTGTTGTTAATACTCAACGCCAAGTCCCTTGCCCCACTGGCAGAGGGGAAAGGGGTAGTCAGGTTCGAGTTCGTTGACGATACCGCTCGGAACTACCGCAGCGACGAGCAAGCTTTGGAACCGGAGGAGATAGAGGGTGACAAGGCTAGCGTATGTGGCGGTAGTGAAGAAGGGTTGTCCAGCAGCCAAAGGTCGACTGACTCAGAGCAGCTGACAGGGGTTGGGCAGCTCTTTGAGGAGGACGACCTTCTTGACTACACCGAAGAAGAGGAGGACGCGGACGTTACGATGGTGTTGGTAAGAAGAACAGATTCTTATGAAGCTGATCCAAATCAACCTCCACCATTGTAAGCTCGCCTCTGCGAACTTGATGGCCCGCTTGGTTTTCGGGTGGTTTTGACGTGGCCCTCGTCCAAGAGCCGTGGATATGCGGCAACAAAATCTGCGGTTTGAAGATGAGAGGTTTCAAGATGATAGCCGCTCAGAGCACAGATAAGCCTCGTGCTTGTATATTAGCAGAGGATAACATTAACATCTTCTTGCTCCCACAGTTAAGTAATGGCGATACAGTGGCGGCAAGTATTGAGCTGCAAAATAGCAGTTTCTGGGTAGCCTCTGCATATATGCCACATGACAAGGACGCTCCACGGAAGGAGGTTCAGGAATTTGTCATGCAGGCAGTCGCAGCCAATAGGAACTTGGTAGTCTCCAGCGACGTAAGTGCTCACAATACATTGTGGGGATGCACAAACACTAACCTAAGAAGTGAGTCAGGTTTAGACTTTATTATCGAAAATAAGCTTAGTGTCCTAACTTTAGGCTCAGAGACAACTTTTATAACACAGAATAGGGAGGAAGTGTTAGATATTACAGTGACCTTCGATAATTTTGCGAACAATTTATGAGAATGGAGACTCTAACCATCGTTTTATAGAATACGAATTGAACTTCCCAGTATCTCCAGTTAATACGTTTAGAAATATACGGAGAACGGACTGAGGAAAGTAAAGGAAGACTCTCAGGGCCTCACTACCAAGAAATCCCCCGTCTGACAACACAGACCTTGTGGAAATAGACCGGCTGATTAATCAGGTAACTAAGGCCTTGAATAGTTCACTGACAGTCGGGTGCCTGGTTGTAAAACTGAGAGGCCATAACAAACCACCTTGGTAGTCGATGGATCTATAGGCGGTTATTCAACAGGGCTAAAACTTCGGGTCTGCCTTCGGACTGGGAAGCCTACAAGCTAAAAATATACAAGAAAACAACCATAACTATGCAACCAGATTCCTAGCAAAATTATTGCAGGGATGTGGAATAAACATCGGACACAGCTAGACTACGAAGAATCCTAGCGATGACACTGCACAGCCTGGGCTACCTAAAAGTTCCGGGTAATGTGTGGAGCGAATCGAGCGAGGAATCTTTGGCTCTTCTCTTAGATACGGATTTTTCAGGTAGTAGGACGGTGGAGGGTAATAACTCGACATCTAGGGGCAGGCAGTCTGAGATAGGAAATGCGATAGTTACAGTCGAGAAAGTTGAGTGGGCCACTCACACCTTTGATCCATACAAATCTCCGGGTCCGGATGGAATTTACCCAGCAGAATTGCAGCAATCATGGGGCATAATTACGCCCTGGATTGTGGCTGCAATGAGAAGCTGTCTTAACCTGGGCTATATTCCGCTAAGATGAAGAGAAACGAAGGTTTCCTTCATACATAAGGGTGGCAGGTCCTCACATGTAAATCCTAAAGACTTCAGACAAATCAGTCTCACGTCTTTCCTCCTAAAAACGTTGGAGAGATTGATAGATGCACACTTACGGGAAGTTATACCAACTGGTAGAATCTCCTCGGCACAGCATGCACACACGAAGGGCAAATCGACAGAGCCGGCGTTACACGTACTTATTGGTATAGTGGAAAAAGCCATCCAGCAGAAGGATTTTGTACTGGCGGCGTTCATTGACATAGAAGGCGCTTTTAATAACATAAATGCAAACGCCATTACGGGAGCGTTAGAAACTATGGGCGTTATCCTAATGTGGTTGCGCTGATAGAGACTATACTCGTCAGCAGGAACGTAACTTCCAGCTTAGGTAACCACAATTTACGCAGAAAGGTCTGCAGAGATACTCAGGGAGGAGTTCTCTCTGCTCTGCTCTGGAATTTGGCCGTAAATTCCTTACTGCTGGCCCTAGATAGGGGAGATTGCCACGTCATCGTCAATGCTGACGATTTGGAAATTGTGATTAGAGGGAAATATCAAAACACTCTTATGGATATATTCCGCTCTACTATGACCACGCTTACTTGTTGGATGGAAAGAAGCGGATTAAGGTTAAACCGCGATAAAATGGAATTAGTCCTCTTCTCTTAGAAAAATAGATCTCCTACGGTATCCCTGCTAATATACAAAGGTGTGGAAATTCCGATGAAGGAGACAGTCAAATATTTGGGACTAATACTAGATAGGAAACTAAAATGGAAACTGAATATTGAAGAAAGAGTTAGAAAGGCCAATATTGTACACATGTAAAAAAGCGGTCGGAATCAGGTGGGGGCTAACCCCACGAATTATGCACTGTACAGATCTGTAGTCAGACCTATCTTGCTATATGGAATACTGGTATGGTGGCCAACCACTCAGAAACAAAGGTATTCGAAGCTTTTGAGCAAGGTCAAAAGAACGGATTCTCTGTGCATTTTTGGTGCTTTAAGGACCACTCCAACTAAAGCATTGGAAGTAATACTCAACCTACCTACATTAGAGCTGGTACGGAAACAAGTGTCCGCCGCATCAGCATTAAGGCTGAAATGTGCGGCGTTATGGCATGATCGGCAGATTGATCACTCGACTATTGCGCATACCTGGAGTAGTTCTATCCAACACATTGACCATTCTATACCTAATCTAAACTTCGATAGGCACTTCCAGACATATATTCCGACTAGAAGAGAGTGGCAAACACCAATGCCATGGAGAAAGGGGGAACTGAATTTCTACACTGACGGATCCAAACTTGACGATAGAGTCGGTTTTGGAGTTTTCTCAAAAGAACTGGGACTGGAACTTTCTTTCCGTCTCCCTGACAACTGCAGTGTTTGTCAAGCAGAGGCCATAAAGGAGGTAGCCGTATACTTAAATAGACATGCCGTAACAAAAAATATTATAAATATCTACTCGGATAGCCAGGCGGCCATCATGTCAATGAACTCGGTGGCACTGAAATCAAAGGTTGCTCAGGACTGCCGGGCAGCCCTAAATGATATCAGTACCGTTTTCAGTGTACGCCTTATATGGTTTCCGGGGCATAGGGACATAGAGGGGAACTGCAGGGCTGATGACTTAGCCAGACGTGGCACCAGCCTTACTTTATGGACGGACAGGTTGGAATACTAATTGCCACCTGTAAACTGATGCTGAAGGATAGGGTCGTGCGTGAGACCAACGGGTCTTGGGCACACGAGGGCACTTGCTTAACGACTAGGCTAATGTGGCCGGAACTTAAAAGAGGGAAATCTTGAGACTTGCTTGCCCTGTCGAGGGAGAATATCTCTAAGGTCGTGGCTTATGAAACTGGTCACTAGCTGTTCGGCAGACATGCTCTCAGGCTGGGAGTATTCTCTCATAAATACTGCAGAAGCTGTGTGGATGAGGAGGAGGAGGAGACTGTGGAACATCTCTTCTGTAAGTGCCCCGCTCTGGACAGAAACAGAGCGGGTTCTTTAGGTAAATACGCTTTTAGCTCTCTTACAGAAGTGTCTGAGGCGAAGGTCAAACAAACCTTGCTCTTTATTAGGGCTTCGGAGGTGCGTTGTTCTGCGGTGGTACCACAATGGACCCATGGTGGTCTGAGTGAGCTGGTCCTTACACCGGCTGGCACGTTAACCTAACCTAAGTCATTATTGGAGTTGACTGTCAACATTGACACCTTTGAAGATCTCTTCTTCTCGAGTTTATTTGGTATTTGCATTTGTGCTGAACATTTTGGAGACCACCCTTATTTTGCGAGTAATAAGAGTGGTCCGTGAAACCATAGCACACGAGCTGCCAAAGCCTTCGCTGTTAAACCTCTTGATAGCACATTGGCGGAGTTGTCTTTTGAGCTGACATGTCGCCACTCCTCAGGTAGCATTAACGTCTGATTGATACTTTGCATATATTCCTTTCGATCCGTTGCATATCTTCCTTTTCTCGAGCTCATATATGTGCTGCTAGTACTGCTGCACATAGATTAACCCGGGGAAGAGTTTGTCGTTTGAGTGGAGCTACATGAGATTTTGCACACAACAAATGAACTATCAATGTTTCATCCGCTAATGTTGCTCGAATGTATGCAGTAGCACCAACTGCCTTTTCGGAAGCTTTACCAAAAATATGAATCTATGTCAATACTGGTGTATTTAGGCCTGCTGGTAATGCTTCATCCTAGCGGCCACAACTTTTCAATGAACATCTGTGCCTTGACAATTACAGGTTCCAATAAACCAAGTGGATCAAACAACATTGCGAGGACAGAGTTGACGGTTTGTTTTATGACTACTTTCACTGGATCAAGTTTTGCTTTAACAGAAAAGTGGTCAGTTTTAAGTATCCATAGCAGTCCCAGAGTTTTTATTGAATAATTATTGTTAATATTTGTGAAGTTCAGATTAACTTCCTGCTCACCTTATGGGATATTCCTTCTTTAAGAAGTGGATGAGCTGTCGTTGAGCTTCGATGGCAGTTGTTAAGCTGTCTGAGCCTCCGAGGCCATCAGCGAGGCAATAATTGTCCTTCAGTATCTGAGCACCCAGTGGATAATTAATGATATTGTCGGTTGCTACTCGGTAAAGGGATTTCGTGGCGACATACGGTGCTGCTCATGTTCCGTATGTAACAGTGTTTAGTTGATAATATCTCAATGTTGACGTTAGACTCTTTCTCTATAAGATGATTTGGTATCGCTGATCTTCTGTGTATATTAGGATCTGACGATACATCTTCTCAATATCAGTGGTGAATACAAAACGTGGGAAACGAACGCGAAGGAGTATAGAAAAAAGTTCACTTTGAACTGTTGACACTGTGTACATTAAGTAATTCAAAGAATATCCAGACATGGTTATGGCTGACGCATCTAATACCACTCGTAGTTTAGTTGTATTGCTATCTAGTTTCAGTACACAAAGGTGAGGTCTGAAATAACTACAGGGTCAATAAAGATGCATTCATGTGGCCCAGTCTTTCATACTCTTCCAGGAGTTGAATATACTGAGTTTGCACCAACTCATTTTTCAGCAGCCAACGTTCAGATGTGTTCCCCATAAATGGCAGTCGTATGACGAAGCGACCCTCTGCATTTTTACGGACATTTTCAGTAAAGTGAGACTCGCATCGTTGTTCTGCCAGCGATAACCTTTTGGCTTGTCTCTACCTCATATATTCTCCATAGCCGCTCAATTCCTTCTTCCAACCAGTCGTTTTCATCGCTAGTTTCTGTTTCAATACTGAAAGCTGCACATGTTAATACGTCTGATGGTTATGCAATTTTATTGACTCCAATCCTTGTATTGATAATCCAGCCCCGTCTTCATAAGACTGAAGTAGAATTCGGCTCCAAGCTGAATATCAATTTTTCCTTGTCGATGAAACTCTGGATCAGCCAATTGAATGTTGGAAGGAATCCGCCCTCTGGATACGTCAAGGTGATGATTTGGTTTGTCAGGAATGATGGTACAAACGCTTCCAAAGTGGTTAATAAGCTATTGTTCATGGATTGTAGCTTGACATTTACTCGTTCCGCCTTGTTCTTCTGTGCCTTCTCGATGACTTCAATGCATAGAGAGGTTTCGGTTGGAGAGATGGCCAGTCTTTTAATAAGACGTTCGGAAACTATGTTTCCTTGCGAACCCGAACCTAATAATGCTCTGAATTCACCTGAATTGCCGTTAGTCGCCGTTATTATTAATTTTACTGTTGCTAATACGACATAACCCGGGCGCACCGATAACTATTCTATCTATCTATTGAAGTAGACTCAGCATTGATTTAATCACGAATGCATTGACTCCAAATAATTGTCCAGGAAGTCAAAAAAATACCAATTTTCTGCAACTCTTTTAGTTTTGCTAGTGAGTGGTCGAACCTAATGTTTTTTGGTAAATAATTGTAGAAGAAGTGGATCCTATGAGGATGTTTCAATTCAGAGATTATTGAATGCAAATATGCATTCTCGTGCCGGATCATGCCTTTAATTGCAGCGCTTGTTGACGTATCTGAAGGCTGATTAGTAGTTTTTCTACCAGAGTAGCCACCAGTATTATTTTGATGCTGTACCGTTCCTGCAGCAGTGTCGAGGCGGCGTGATAATTTTCTTCAGCTAAAGTAAAATGCCTAGAAAATTTCTCGGCTTCTCAAGACACATTACCCTTTAAGTACCACATTTTCGGTTCCGCTGGTGATGGTTGTTTGTCCACCATTTCGGAAAACAAATTACAAAATTTACGCCACTTCAAATAATCGCCACTGATATGGAGAATCGTCACCTTTGGCAGTGGTACCTAATTTCGTATAACAGCTTCTCTCCCTATTGATAGAACTGCTGCATTACTGTTCATTTAGTAGTATTGAAGTGGGTAGCTTTCTTGAGTGTCATGAAAATCCATCCACTTATCACTCGCTTTAAAGCTGTCATACGAGCAAATATTTTTCATATGAGGCAATGTTTATTGGTGCCGGGAGGTGGCATTAACGGAAGCACATTACTGGCTGTATTCTGACGGGTTGCCTCTGCAATTCCTCCATATCCGCCTGCACTAGTCTTGCCCTGTTCGACAGTTGGTGCTTTGAGACGATGAGCTTAGCTTTTGAATATGCTCATGTGAGTGTTGGCTACATCTCGGATTCTGTCATAATACTCTGACGTGTAATACTCATGATCTATTGTGTGGTCACTGAGCGTTCGTAACTTGGTGTCCGTCTTTTTGAAGTGCTCCCAAGCTTTGTTGAGGTTTTCGAATCGGTAGTCGAAATAGCCAGCAACTTTCTTTCCTTCAGCGGGAGCCTTTTGGTAGTTTTTGATAATCTACTGGGTTGCTTTCACCTGTTTCCCTCTGGCTTACCCCTAGCTCGTTAAGTGTCGTCATTTCACCGATTCTAATGGCTTATGAGCGTTGATAACTTGACTGGAATGTAGCTCGACGTACTTGGTGGGAAGTAGCTGGATGCTACGCTGGACAGATTCAAGTAATGGTTGATGAGTAGCTGGGTGCTCCCCCGGTCGGTAGTCACCTTGATGTAGTGCGGGGGCTTTCTTACAATGATGATGGTCAGACTATTAGTCCTATCATGTCCTGTTGGTTCAACCAATGCAGACGGGCAGTCGGGCAGTACAAACTAAGAACTACCAACCCTCACCCCATTCTCTTCCTCTTTCCAATCCTAAATTTCCTCTTTCATTCCCAGCCAATTTCAATCCAGCTTACGGGTGTTTACTCCATAGTGAGTGGTCTCTAATCCCTTACCCCCAAATTCACGGAGCGTCTGTTCTATAATGGTAGGCCCCTGGTCTGCATGTGACCCAAGTGGGGTTGCAGTTACTCACACTTGGCAGATAAGTATAAAAAGCAAAAAATCAAGGTGACGCCTACTCCAGGTTTATCTGCACGAGGTATCGAGCTAACTGGTAATCCTTCAGCCGACGCGTCAGTGGCTTGGGCATCCGATGTGCAGACCCAAAGGTCACCATCCCAAATGATCGAAACTGACACTCAGGGTCTCGGAAGAAGTAAATTACTGAATGTAATTAGTGGCTCATTGACTAGGTCAATAGAAAGCCTACAGTTGGAGGAAAGGGGCGGCGATCTGGCATTGAACCAGTTGGAAGCCACAAATGCTATCGCTGTGAAGAAGCTAGAGAGTTCCCCTAACTGCTACAGGAGATGGGTACCGAGTACGTCTACGACACCGGTCAATCCTGGTGCGAACCAGGAGGTCATCGATAAAAAGAATAGAGTGTTGGTGGTCCTGAGACAGGCAGAATTCGGTCTGCTAGAGAGCGAAAAGGAGCCTACAGAGGGAGAAGAATGCCGCATAAATAGCTGGGGTGATTCATAGAACTCCATCGACTTCGACGTCTGTGACGGCAATTGGGAAGTAGGACAAAACAGACGTTCACTGGTCTGCCATGGTACATTCTTCTGGTATCATCGGGAGTGTGTGCAGGAAGATGGCAATAGCAGAAAAGCAAAGAGGAGGAAGACCCGTATGCTCCACCCAAGTACCTGCATGTCAGCCTCCTTCTGTAAAGGAGGTGGCCGGAGGACCCCTAAATAAGTCGGATGATACTCGTCCGTCTACCTCTGGTGACTCATTCGCAGGAGAGGCAGCTAGGGCTATGATGCTAAAAATACGTATCGACAAACGGGATAGTCTGACGTCCAAAGAGCAGGTAGATTCTGTCGACAGCTACCTTTGGAAGGCCATCAGTGAGTCAAAGGACAAACCGAAGTTCGCGGGGATGCGTGTGGAAAGATGCTTTATAAAAGTGCAGTATTCCTCTAATTCTTCCCGAGAATGGCTGACCACAGGGGTGGCTGAAGTGCCAGCTTGAGGAAACTGCAAATTCGTTCTCAATGTCGGTTGCAATAACAGATTGGTAATAGCGTCTGCTTGGATGCAGGGTTCCTCCCGCTAACCAAGCGAAATAATCGCACTTAACAGAACGTAGGACTGAACACGAACCTGTGGAAGATATGCTCGTATATCAGGGGGGATTTGGCTTCCAACAAGGGAGTGCGCTCTCACCTGGTGGTAGGTATCGACCTGGGATCGCTGAAAGTCTTAAGTTCCAGATACGTATACCGTCGTCATATGCATCTTGTACGCTTAACTTTCCGCGTTCAGGATAATGAAAGGGATAGGCCGAACAATCGGTTTCGTTCTTAAAATAATCATCTTATGACTGAAATTATATTTACGCAAATTAACTTGCAACATAGCAAATCGTCTACTGCTTTACTATGCAGTAGGCTATCGAAAATGTATACAAACCCAAAAAAATAATGATAATCCAAGAACCATGGGTGTGTTATAAAAGTATCTGTAGGTTGGGAGTAATAAAATGGGGAAATATCATTCAGAGCGAAGGGAATCATTGAGTGCAAGATGCTTAGACAATTCTGTTCGCAAGATGTCGTTGCAGCAAAATTAAAGTCCAAACGGGGAGGAAATATGGTAGAGGCAGTTATCGTCTCGGCCTACCTGCCCTACGATTCTATACTTCCCCTACCATCAAGGGAAGTCGTAGAGAGTCATACGCAGAATCCAATTGTTGGGGGCTGATTGTGGATGATGTTGGATTTAATTCTGTCTTCAGATTTAGCGATATACAATGTGGGTAACAATCCGACCTTTGTGACGCAAAGAAGGCAAGAAGTGATTAATCCAACACTAACTAAAAGGTTTCTGACAGATCAAATAAAACAGTGGAAAATTCTGGCAGAGGTATCCCTCTCCGATCACTGTTTGATAGAAATTCGACTTGATGTTGACAAGATTGTTAAGAATATATATCACATTATATCCCACTGTGTTTACCTCCAATACTTCTACTGTATTTACTTCCAATACTTCTTTACTTAAGTACACACATGCTACATGTACAAACATATGTATACTATTAATAAAGTTAGTTCTCTACAAACTCTCAAACCTTTCGGTCTAGTTTTATCAGGTTATGGGCCCAGACACGAAAGTATAGTTGAAGTAAAGTTTTTTTTGGAAATTATCTGGACAGAACGTAAAGTTTCTGATAATTGTTATTTAAAAAATTAATTAAAAAAAAAACAACATGGAAAGCAATTTGGCAAGAATTGAAAAATTACAAAGAGCTGACCAATGGAATATGTGGCGTTTTCAGATTAAGGTAATTCTGAACGCAGGTGACTTGTGGCAGTGTACGAGTATATCTGATGAACCAATCACGGTAGCTGCGGGTACAAATGCCGGTACAGGAGCTGATAATAAAACTGTAGGTGAACCCAGGGGCGTGGTACGGGATGCGAAGTGGTTGAGAAGTGATAGCAAGGCTCAACAAATGATCGTATTGCCAGTTGGACAGCAACCACTTCAGCATATAATGAATTGCAAGACAGCAAAAGAAATGTGGCAAAAACTCGAAAACGTGTACGAATGTAAATCAGCGTCGACTGTACACAGGCTACAACAAAAATTCTACAGTTTTGAAAAAGACCCTGAGGATGATGTTGCTTTACATATTTCAAAGCTGGAATCGCTTGTGTCGCAGCTGAAGGATGTTGGTGAAGCTGTTTCATAATCAATGGTAATAACAAAAATATTGATTGCTCTTACTTCGAGTTTCTCTCATTTTTACAGTGCATGGGAGTCGACGAGCCCTGACCAACAGACGTTAGAAAATTTAACAGCAAGACTTGTGCTAGAAGAAGTTCGTATGAAGACCTTAGGCAAGGGCATGGATAGCGGCAATGCTCTTTTTGCAAAATAAAAGGCACACTCACAAAAATTTGAAAACAACAATAACAATGCAGATGGTAAGTCTGGAAGATGTTTTTATTGCAAAAAGCCAGGACACTGGAAACGTAACTGTAAAGCAAGAAAGAAGCAAACTGATGAAGATCAAATGAAAGGCAGTGCATTTGTGTGTGAAGCGGAGGTGGCAAAAAGCATAGACGAAAAAGACGAATGGTATGTGGATTCGGGCGCAAGCGACCACATGACGAAAAACAAAAACTGGTTTGTCACTTACCAGCCATTTGATGTGGCTATGGATATTCGTTTGCGCAACAACAACACTATTAAAGCTTATGGCAGGGGTGCGAACAACATAAAATCGTACAACAACAACAAATGGATATGCAATCATTTAGCTAATGTGTTGTATGTACCAGAGCTTCGTTTGAATTTATTTTCCACAATTAGCGCGATGGATAAAGGGCTTCAAATGACATCGAATCATCAACGATGTGTTTTCTTAAAGAATGGAACTGCAGTGCTAGTGGGAGTTCGCGTTGATAAATTTTACAAACTGATTATTAAAATTGATTTACGTCAAAACAAGTTGATAATTTTGTATACTATACGAAAAGTAACGTACGTCCTCTAAGTGAATGGCACAACAAGTTGGCGCATCAAAACTTAGATTACTGTAAACGATTTCTTAAAAAAAATTGGCATGCCTTATTCCGATGAAGACGATAATTTTTGTGATGCTTGTGTTTTAGGAAAACAGCATCGAACGCCCTTTCCAATCAGTAAGAGCAAAACATCAGATGTTGGAGAAATTGTTCATGCGGATGTCTGTGGGCCGATGGAGAAGATTTCAGTTGGTGGATCGAAATACTTTCTTTTGCTAAAAGATGATTTCTCGCATTATCGAAAAGTATATTTTATTGAAGAAAAAAGTGAAGTCTTAAAGTACTTGGAACGATACATTGGCGACGTTCCAATTGAAACGGGACGAAAAATCAAAACACTTCGTTCGGATAATGGACTTGAATTTATAAACAAAAATGTGGATTCACTACTGAGAAAAAATTGTATAACTCATCAAAAAACGGTGCCATATAATCCAGAACAAAATGGATCTGCTGAACGTGAAATGCGTACTATTGTTGAATTAGCAAAAACAATGATATATGCTAAGAATCTGGACAAAACGTTTTGGGCGGAGGCTGTTAATTGTGCTGTATACGTATTAAACAGAACAGGAACTAGTTCGCAAAAAGGAATAACACCTTTTGAGCTGTGGTTTGGTAAGCAACCTAAAATAGACAATTCGCACGATTTCGGCACGGAGGCATTTATTCATGTACCGAAACAAAAGCGATTGAAATGGGATGCTAAATCCCAGAAAGGAATATTCGTTGAATATGCAGACGATATTAAGGGATTGAGAGTATACAATTCAAGAACAAACAAGGTGGAAATTTCTCGAGACGTCGCATTCAAAAATGAATTTGGAAAATCATCAGAAGCTACTGAGGATGCAGAACAAAATGAAGAAATGGCGAATGGTATACAGCATCAACAATCAGAATTGATGATGAGGTATTCTGTGAAAGTCTTCCATTCTCAGATATCGACGTGCCGGGTGCTGAACAAAGACCTGAACCTGAGCAAAGTTTTATAAGTGACAGACTATGTAGTAAATCGACGTATCTCGACGTAAACAATGGTAACCAGCATAGCCAATCTAAATCGCCTAACGCATTTGTAGCTGAGGGACACCTTTTTGTGGCGAGCAGTCAAACCCCAACGAATTATCAGCAAGCAAGAAGCTGCAAAGAAGCCAAAGAATGGAAACAGGCAATGGATGAGGAAATAAATTCACTCAATGGCAACAAAACGTGGTTTTTGACTGAACTACCAAAAGAAGCTAAAGTCATCAGCACAAGATGGGTATACACGATCAAAGATACTACTGAAAATGAAGAAAAGCGATACAAAGCAAGATTAGTAGCTCGTGGATTTACTCAGGAATACGGGATTGATTATTTGGAGACTTTTAGTCCTGTGGCCAAATTTACGTCGGTAAGGGCTATCCTTTGTATAGCGGCAACTGAACAATTGAAATTGAAGCAGTTTGACATCAAAACAGCTTTTTTGTATGGTGACATCCAGGAAGATATTTACGTTCATCAACCTGAAGGATATTCAGACAACACGGGGCGAGTTTGTAAATTGCTGAAAAGTTTATATGGATTAAAACAAGCGTCAAGATGTTGGAATAAGACTTTTTCAACAATCCTTAAAAAATTCAGTCTGGTGGCAAGTAAAGCTGATAATTGCGTCTTCACTAACAAAGCTGGTGCAAAAAGATTGCTAATGGCTATTTACATCGATGATGGGCTAGTTGCGGCAGAAGATGAGGCAGACATAGATAAGCTTTTAGCATTCCTAAAGCATTCATTCAGCATAAAAGTGTTCGAGGCTAGACATTTCCTTGGACTAGAAGTTCGACAGTGACGTCACTACAAGAAAATCAACCAGTGGACTTGTTATTATGATGGGTTCAACGTGCATTGCATGGGCATCACAGAGACAACGCTGCGTTGCATTGTCTACTACCGAATCTGAATTTGTGGCAAGCTGCCAGGCCGTCAAAGAGCTTATGTGGATAAAGCAACTTCTACGTGATATACTTCCTGACGAATACCCAGAGACTAATCTGAATATGGACAATCAAGGAGCTATTCGATTAATTAAAAATCCAGAATATCATAAGCGAACAATATTGATATAAAATTTAATTTTATTAGAGAAGAATATGAAAACAATCTGTTTAATATTAATTATGTTTCATCAAATCAGCAAGTGGCAGATATTTTCACTAAGCCCTTAGTAAAAGAAAAATTTGTGCGTTTTAGACAACTCATGAATATTATTGAATTAAAAAAAAACTAAGATATTAATGAATCCTAAAAAGAAAAGGAAAAGAAGTGGGAGTGTTAAGAATATTTATCACATTATATCCCACTGTGTTTACCTCCAATACTTCTACTGTATTTACTTCCAATACTTCTTTACTTAAGTACACACATGCTACATGTACAAACATATGTATACTATTAATAAAGTTAGTTCTCTACAAACACTCAAACCTTTCGGTCTAGTTTTATCAAGCTGTTTGAACAATTTTGAAAATTTCGGTCTATAAAATTTGGATTGGTCAGATCTTTTCGGAATCTTTGATATTATTGAAGTTTTCCAGGTATTAGGAAAGTATCATAACCGAACGAAGCCATTAAAAAACGAGGTAAGCTTACTGATCGCCATTTGGGACAACTTTTCGAAAGTTTTTCCAATAATAAGGTAGTGTCTTGGAGCTTTCTTTGGAACAAGGTTTCAACACCGAACAAGGAAAATCCAGCATCTTGCTCTAGCACCCAACAGTGAAAATCAAAGATTCAAACTTTCATCGGGTATCAGACATAATACTAGTATGTTGGCATAGTGTTTTTAGATATATTGTAAATAATTAAAACTAAACAAGATGAGCAAGAAAGCAAATTAAACCACTTCTGCAGCACTTAAAGTAGAAAAAGTTGAAATCGACAAACCAATTTTAATTCAATATAATCGTTTTGAAACCTTGAAACAATTACACACAAATTTTTCAAAAAGTATAGCACTAGCATAAAAACGAAAGCTTATTTTCAACAGCGAATCCAGAAACAATAAATGATCTTTGATAAATTCAGTGACACATTTTAACTGATCTTAAGCGCTATACTAAACATACATCGTCTCCTCCTAAACCTCATTCATCTATTCAAATGCTACATCTGCAAGTTCATCACTATCTGGCATATTTATGGAATGGCCAGCATTCCACGATTCCTTTAATCAACTAATTCATAATAATCCTGATTTAAGCATAATTAAAAAATTCCACTTTCTTAAAAAGGCGTTGACAGAATGTCGTGATTTCGATATTCATCAGATGAGTCTCACCGATGCCAAATATACCACCGCATGGAACCACGTCTTAAAACGGTATAGCAACCCTCGTATATTATTCATGCATCGCATGAATGCCCTTTTCAATTTTCCAAAACTTATGAAGCATTGGGCTGCCGACATAAAATCCATCTTGAATGTGGCTTAGGTATGTATCACCGAGTTCGAGCGTCTAAAAATCTTTATTCAAGGCAGTCATCACTGGATAGCGTACAACTTATCCACCAAACTCCCATTAGATACACATACAACTTTAGAGCATAATCAACTCCTTAATTCAGTTCCCGAATTGCAGAATTTCCTGCATAATCTATTATTTACCGTAGATGTATTGGAAAATCGTACCACGGTATGCACGGATGCATCACGAACTTCCAACATTTCAAATGCTATCGTCAACTCCCAGCAAACCTCACATCGGAGTACAATCAAGTGAAACAAATCAAAACATTACCTTCACACAACCAATAGTATTGATCGCAGTGATCGCTGTACTCTTGCGGAGACCAGCATATACTCCGCCGTTGTCCAAACATTTTGTCGAAAGATTGCTTCGAAAAAAAAGCCATAATTGACAGAAGTGCACTTTGTCATAACTGCTTGAGCAAGACTCACACACTTTCTCGCTGTATCAGCACAAGCAATTGTCTCCAATGTGGTCAATGTCCATCCGCCCTGGGCGTCATATTGAAAATTACATTATCTGCGTATTTGTGGAAAGAGAAAGGAAGAGGGCTCTTTACAGAATGACGACGACCGAAAATGGTCCTGGAGGTCTCATAGGGCGTGAGAAGGTAGAATCATTATAAAAGGCCATTCCACACATCTGTATACCGAAAAATTTCACAAACATTCGCTATAGCTTCAATAAGATTTTTAAATCTGGGTGGAGCTACAAAAATGATCATCCCACGATCACCCGGTATACCTACGCGTCTCCCATATGGAAGCTGAGAACTGTAAGCTTAGTAAATAAAACAGTTCTGTACGCCTTGATCATCTATTTCAAACTGACGCTACTCACGTTTGGCAGCGACTGAGTTTTATTCTGTTACATTCATGTAATTAATAGTAAGTCATATAATAAAATAGTGTTAAATACAAAAGTAGTCTTATAGAATAGATATAGATGCAACAGTAATCAGTAAACTGCTACACATAGAGGAGGGATATGGCGTGGTGTATTTGGTCCAAAACATAAATTCTGGGAATAACTAAGCAAGCATGCTGGAATCTTCCATGTGGAAATTCACGCTATTGAAAAATGTGCACAATTTAATATTGGGAAAGGGTATGAGTGCCAGAAAACTGTCATCCTATCGGATAACCAAGGCCATTACCTCTTATCAGGTAAACGCAAAACTGGTATGGGAGTGCATCAACAAACTAAATACTCTTGCTTCACACAAAAAGCTAACTATCCTATGGGTTAGAGAGCATATTGACATGGAAGTGAACGAGATTTCCTGAGAATTTACAAGGGAGGGGGATGCAGCACACTTTATTGGCCCAGAATCCTTCTGTGGTGTAGGAAAACGCAAGCTGTTCAACAAACTTAGGACTAACGAGGTACACCTTAGGCACAAGTACTGGGTTGATGTACCGGTCATAAGGGTATCAAAGAGTCTGTACATAACACCTAAAAAAATTCGAATGAATCATCAATCTCTTTAAGAATAAACTTGGGATGATGACAGGCTTATTCACAGGGCACTGTAAATTGAACTCACATATGGTGAGGATGGTGGTCACTTGAAACTGATGTGAAACTTCTGGATAGGACTCAATTATATACTTTGAACCTCTGATGGGGAACAATAGGTCGTGATGCATTTGCAACCCCTATACAATAATAAATAATCAGGCAGTAATCGGAATATGTCAACAGACCACTAGCTCATGTAACTCCATGGTTTCATTTTCACTACATTCACGAATAGATCAAAATTTCTCGCTGCAAATCAAAGAATGCTTATATTTTGAATCGCTTAACCAAAAACCTGCCGGGGAAAATGATCGTGCATCAATGGTGGACACACATACAAGGTCTTACGTTAACAGACCCAATCAAGACGAATTAATATTATATTTCTAGCTAACGTATCCGCGCAGATACTCCTCTCTGATACCCGTATTGGGTTTAGTGTCAAGCCACTCGGTCAAAGCACATGCTTAGGATGGATTTTATCAGGAGTTGCAACGTCCTTTGCAACCCACCCTATCAAAGCCCACTGTCATCACGGAACTGAAATCTATGATTCGTAAATTTTTCAAAATCGAACAAATTCCTGAAAAAAGACCTCTAACCGAATAAAAAAAATGGGTGTGAAGTTTTTTCGCTGTACACGTGTTTGCGAATCAAATAGAAAATATCTAGTCAGACTACCCTAAAAATTGCTGCTCGACTCCTCCCAAATTCTTGGCAAATCGAGAAAAATTTCAAAAAATCAATTTTTGTTAAATTGATACATGGTTGGAATTGAAGAATGTTTCCAATTAGATCAAATTGTTCCCGCTTCAACTAGTGAAGAACAACATTACAATCACCAGTCGCAATATGCCAACGGTTACTTCATGGCGTTTATTAAAGAGGAAAGTCTGACTACAAAATTGTGCTTAGTGTTTAATGCGTCATGCAAAACTTCCAATGGAAAATGTCAAAGGTCAACCATTACAGATTGATCTCGTGGCAGTTATTCTTAATTAGAGGATGCACAAGTATGCGTTCACAACTAATATCAAAAAAATGTATCGATGCATTTACATAGATCCACGCGATTCGAATTACCAACGTATATTATAGAGGAATGAAAGTGGCCACATTGAAGAATTCTGCTTAATATCGGTGACCTTTGATATCACTGAGCACCATTGATATCACTGAGGATGAGAAATTTCATTATCCAGTGGCAGAAAACTTGTTGAAAAAAGAAATATAAGTCGAAGATGTGCAAACGGACAACCATTAGATTGATACCGCTTTTGCCGTAAGAGATAAGATAATAGGAGCACTCCAATCAGCTGGCAAGGAACTCGGAAAACGTCGGATCAGCAGATTGCTTCATGGTATCCTAACCGAGCATCTTTATGGCAATATTTTGCCACATTTGAAGAGCAGTGCTACTGTAAAAACCCTTGGACTTTACTGGCAACCTACCAAGGACCAATTCATATTTGGAATAAGCTTCGAAATCCAATCACACAGCGGACGCTTTTGTCCACTATCGCTCTAAAATTCGATACACTTGGGGTTATAGCAACCATTATCGTTACCGCAAAATTCATCCTAAAGAATGTCTGGACTACCAAGGTCAGTCGACCTGGACACCCACACTATTAGATTAGCACATTCATCTGCCTGAAGAAATTGATCGGCATTGGCAACAATTATTGGTACAACTACCCACATTGAAGTAGCTTTCGGTCCTTCGTTGGCTAAAATATCATCCGCAGCAAGTGCAATCATATAAACTTCATACATCCTGTGACGTTTCCGTATCCGCCTCTGTAGCAGCAGTCTATCTGCGTGTAACATATAATACGGGTGAAGTATACACTCACCTTCTCATTGCAAAAAGTTGCGTCACCCCTACACAACCTCTTACTATTCCACGAATATAATTATGCGGCGTCACATTATTTGGGTCCAGCAGCATCTCCATGTAAAAACCAATAATCTTCAAGTTTATTATTGGACAGACGCGACGATATTTAGGATTACACTGAATCAACGGGGATCCAAGAAGATGGAAAACGTATATCTCTAATCGTGTTGGGAAAATTCTCCGCATTAGTTCACAATCGAAATGGGGTTATGTAAATACCAATGACAACCCAGCAGACTGTGCCACACGAGGAATCTCTCCGGATCAACTCTGTAAGTTCGATCTGTGGTGGAATGGTTGTCCCAGGTGGCTCACTCTACCAGACTGTCAATGGCCACAAATTTATTTGCTACACAGTTTCCCAGATGCGGAAACGGAAAAAGAAATCCGTAGAAATTCAAGCATTATTAAGTGTTATTCATTACATTATTCAATATTATCATTTATCTTCAACTAATCCTCGCACAGTAAGGTCCACATAATTTGTACCTATATTCTACGATTTGTATGCTCAACAACAAAACCGAGACCGTCGCAACTTAAGACCACTCAACCCCATCGAATTGCACAAACAGAAGCCTTTAGCATCGAATTGCGCCTAATTATTCTCATTATTTGGGAGGCAACCATAAAATCGGTCAAATATCATTTAAGGCGCGTCATGAATGGCACTCGACTGACTATGAAAAATTGGCTAAGGTAGTAGTACAAATTTAATCCTGCTTAAATTCCATGCCACTCTGTCCTCTGACTGTAGTCCCTGATGACCTCCGGTCACTTACTTGTAGGTGATTCACTCTTATCACTACCAGTTGATATATCAAACATTACTCTCAACAAACAATATAATCAAATGCAACGCATGTTGCAACAGTTATGGTCAAAATGGATATTCGATTGGCTATAGCATCTACAATAGTGGCATAACAAATTCAACAACCTGGAAATCAATGATCTAGTAATTGTAAAGGATGATCGCTTCCGACCCAACCAATGGACTATGGGACATGTTATAGAACTTCATCCAGGCAACTTTGTCGTTTACCAATGCCATTCTATACTAAGAACAACACTGAGTTATTAATTTCGTTATTCTCTTTGTATCTAGGTCTTCTTTCTTTCATGCTGATCCCAGCACTGGACAGAAAAAAATTTAAATTACTCACTTCAATTAATAAACGCCAAAACACTGGTTGCAGTGGTGAATAATATTATTAGATTCAATATTTAAATAATTATTGTTCCTGTCTCTGTATAAAAATTCAATTCAAAAAATATAAAAAAAATTTTTTTCATTTGATTTTGTACATCATTCACATCATAATAGACCAACTACATACATCAAAATGTGCACAAAAAATTATTAATTACATACTAACTTTAAAATTGGCAAACATCAATAAATCACCCATTCAAAATTGGCAAGCCCAAATATATATTTAGATTAAAAAAACTGTATGATATGATTTCAATATACAAAGACATAAATTATTATGCATACGCACATGACTTTCATTTTATTATCAACTTAAATAGGAAAAGAACCCAAATATAATCTTAAATAAGCTTTCGAGAATTTAACTGCTCTGAAGCCAAACTATCCCAAGCAAAATGTTAACGCATCCATGTTGTTTATGTACCAAGAGTACTATATATGAAGAAGTAAAGAATTTAAGTTTCTTGAGAATTATTCTCATTTACAAATATATAATCACATTAATTGTATAAGTAAATCGCTTACAAACCAATTAAACATAATTAAATGTTTACCTAGTACCAATTCAATTGCAACTTGTTGCGGGCAGCGAAGATGGTTTCTTGTGAAGAAGCTCTTCCGTCGCAGTACAAGTAGATGCCAGCTGTGCTTGGCAGGAAATGAGGAATGTAGTTAAACTATGACCGTATTGGATGGGAAATGTACTGTGGATTAGCAGGAACATGAACTTGCTAACTCTGTAAGGTGCATTTTTTTGTTGGGTAAGTGTGAATGCGAGGGCGAATGTATGGGTGAGAGCGGCAGAGATTGGAAAGAGCAAATTATGGACTTGGCTATTTTGTTGACCCCGATCGACTGCAGCTAGCAGAATAAATTGTGTGAAAATTTAAAAACGAAGTAGGTCGAATGCATATAAACTGGGATTTGAAGAAGGACTCAGCAAACTATGTTTTATCTTTGCGGAGACTATTGTAAGCGCGGAATATGAATATACGAGTATACCAGAATTGCGTAGCATTAATATCATGGCCGAAGGCGGAGTGACGACTGGTAGATATCCACTGATGCGAGCCTAGTAAGAAAAGGGGATGTTATAAGGAAAACACATAAATACAGAAGTAACTCACCTTCGTATTAAGCCAAGGATACACGCCGCATCGACGAGAAGCCAGCAAGGGGAGTTCCACCCCTTCATCACTATACGAGTATAAAATAAAAATCAAATAAATAAATCGAAAAATTTTGCGTGATGTTCTCTTCTTTAATTTAAAATCAGTACATTTATTTTAAATATAATATATTTTAAAAGAATTCCTTTTTACTTATACATATTCGCATATTCTCTTATTAGCTATCCTATACATATATATATAAATTTTGTTTTGGTTGTGGGAGTAAGATTAAAATGAAAAAGGATAGGAAATAGAGCCTCAGCGAATGACCCTGTGGGAACAGATAGGGAGGAAATTTTAGGACTTCATAGGCCAATAGGTGCAACTGGAGGAATCAGGTTCTACACGACAAACACGGTATGGTATTAAAAAAACTGAGGAAGAAATAGGGCAGCTAAGAGGAAGCGTCAAGTTTGAGGGAGTTTGAAGGAACAATGAGAAACTGGCTCGATCCGTAGAAGTCTTGAGTATACAGGGAGAAGCCGACATCAATAGGCGAGGCCTTAGAGGAAGCGCTAGACGGAGCATATAGGATGGCCACTCAAAGCTGAAGAGTGTGAAAGAATAGAGAGAAGAGAAAATATGCAGGAAGAGCAGTTGACCCCTTACCACATGATAAGGCAGAAAAGCCTGCCGTATTCGGAGGGACCTCTAAAAATAGATAAGTTTAACCTGATATTCAACCGGAATTCGAAACAATTAACCGTGGAAAGATTCTTCTCTACACTATATAATACAGGGCCTATATAGTATTCCATAGGTGAATGCGGTAAGAGATTTACACCAGTTGTAAGGGTACTTCTAAGTAGTGGTACTGGTTGTACGTGAGCTCAATTTCTAATTTCAGTGGACAAACTTTTACTGCGATAGTGTACGGATACCAGGAGTGACTTTAAACTTATGTGTAACTATTTCCACTCCTAGTTTAGTTACCGAGGAAGCCGGAGAATGCTTTTTTCACGAGGATTGTTAGACACAGAAGCATCAGTGAGGATCTGGGGAAATTGTGAAGTAAAAGTGAAAAAGTATTTTAATTCAGACCGAGTATTATAAATCTTACCGATAGAATACCATGGGGAACACAAGGAAATAGGATTTTACCTGTGTTATCATTTAGATATGCTATAGCAGAGTAAATTTCATTATAATTTTTCAATGAGACGTTTATGTATAATTTGTTCTCAATTATTGCATGGGACGTACTCCAGTTTGTATAAATATTGTATATGTTTTATTGCGTGTATCAAATAGAAAAGTACTCTAGATGGTTAGCATTTCTTGTGAGTGGTCAGATGAAAGTTCATAGCTGGATTTTATTGTTAAATGATCTTGCTTTACTTTTTTTGTGATACAGAAGTCAATTAGATGTGGTCTTTTTTCATGTCAGTAGACCAATATGTTGGTTTTTCTGTATTTATAAAATTACTGTTTGTTATGTATATTGCGCCAAGTAATTGATTCCCTTTTTTATTTATTATACTGGAGCCCCAGATCGTATTCTTAGCATTAAAGTCTCCTCCACCAATATATCGATTGCCAAGAGTTTTCAAGTAGTCCACGTATTGGGCAGTAAATAGCTGACAAAACTAGAGAACCATAAGAGTCTTCAACTTGGACCGAAGTTGTTTGCAAGTGCTCCTCTATATAGCTTTCCAGTACAATACACTTTACACTTTATACACTTTTTCTATATAAGTATTGCTGTGCCACCTTGGGCTGTATTGTGTGGATGGTTGGTGCAGAATATTTATAAGTTTGGAATTTGTATGAAGCTTTTTTCAGAGAAATGAGTCTCTGATAGTAAGACTATGTCAATGGAATTGTTATATGTAAATGATGTTAGTTCAAGAGTATGTTGGCTTAGTCCGCATTCCACAGAATACTTTTTAAGTAATTTTTGTTCATTGGGTTTAGTTACTAGTAAAGCAATAATGCTCAACATGTTAGTAATTTGTGCGATTAGTTGTTTTATCATATCTTTAATTTGAGCGAAATCATCAATAATTGTTATTATTAAAAGCTTAGACCATAATAGTGTGTTTCCACCGAGCTTCACGCTTAACTACTGATTAAAATCGCATTTAAAAGAACAAATTACCAAGGAATTGATTTTGTATAAGAGTGAGCTAACTCACTTTCAAAACTGATTTAACTGACTTTTGCTGTTTACATACTCCATAACAAGTAATGTTATGTTAATAGCGGCAACCTTATATATACAAATGTAAATTTTTTGGCAGCTTGCCTGAAACCGCTGCCAGCGCCGTATGTAAATGAACAAAATGATGGAACATGAATTGCATTCTGTGTATTGGAATTTTTGTGCAAAAAATTTCAATGCTCTTTATTTTAAGCAGAAATATGTATTTTCTGCAATACACGAAGTGTTTACTTTTATTATTTGGAAATAGCAAGTCCTAAAAAATCAAATAAAAACATGAAAATTGCAGATGCACACCTTGACATAAAAATGCTTACATTGTTGCAATCAACTGAGAGCTTGCGCTTACTTTTTTGGGATATTTGAATATTTGTGAAAAGCGCGAGAAAATATTGTTTATTAATTTTAAGAATAAAATGCAAGACGCTAACTCCGAAAGTGGAAGTAAACGCCGAAAGTATGGGTGTGCGGAGGAGCAAACCTTATTGGACTGTTGGGAAGGCAGAGCTCACGACCTCAGCAGGACTAGGAACAAGAGCCATATTTATAAGGAAATGGCAGAGGAATTGAGAACCGTGGGGATAGCTGCATCTTCGCAAGCAGTCAAATTTAAAATGCAAAGCATGGTCTCCAAGTACAAGTAATTTTATAAAAAATTAATATATTTTAATAAGCACCAAATTGATCATGTTGTATTCGACGGAAGGCATGCATCCAGTTTTTTTTTTGGTTTTCCAATATTGGAACGGAACTGGAAATCTTCAAAAGAAACTGGTCGCATTGTGGCACTAGTAGTGTGGGATTCTTACAAACTAAAAACACCTCCATAATAACCTCCCCCGTGGGACCGCCGCAAGGTATACTCCTCCGGAGTGGTAGTATGGTCAGCGGACCCCTCCTAGCTATTTCCGAGCTCTCAAGCATATGCTGCACTTTATTATCTGGGATCACGGGGTCTCCACACACTCCTTGTAGTGCCTCTCTGGCACTTTCATAACGTGGGCAATAGAAGAAGACATGTTTGGCTTCAGAGGCCCGCCACCATGATATCAACGGTATGATCAGGAGTATCGCGAATTTACTGCAGCGAAAAACGCCGCTTAAAAACGATGCGAGCCGTGCCTGAAAATTACCGGGTGAGGAGAACGGAAGAGTGGCGCGTTTTCAGATGAAACAAACGCGGGCAGGAAAGGCGTGAGTGCGAGGAACTCGAGATGTACCGAGAGAGAAATGATGTTCGAAAATTCTATCAACAGGTCGGGCGTCTGACTTAAGGTTTTAATCCCGCAGCGTCTACCTGTAGAGTTGAAAATGGGAGTCTGGTTACGGATACGCAGTGTACACTGAGATTATGGAGGGAGCATTTCTCTAAATCAGGTGACGATGACACCAATAACGCCTGTGGAGAATTCAACCCGATACCACCAATTTACGATGACGTAGTGGTTCTTCCACCACCTAGCCACGCTGAGGCTCGAGTTGCCAATCAGCGAATAAACAACAACAATGCAGCTGGTGCCGATGGACTGCCTGCTGAATTGTTCAAGGCCGGTGGTGATGAGCTGATAGGGTGCATGCTCATCAGTAAAATATGGCTGGATGAAATTGAAAAAGAATCAGCGAAAGTGGATATGACGGTAAACGAAGGCAAGACATAGTATATGCTGTCCACCAGCAGGCACACTCGGCGTTTAGGATTCCATGTTACAGCGGACAATTGTAGTTTTGAAGTTGTCAAGGAATTTATATATCTTGAATCCGCCTTTAACATGGAAAACAACATTAGCCTGAAGATTAAACGAAGAATCACGCCTGCTAATAACTGTCACTATGGGCTCAGTAAGCCAATGTGTAGTAGAGCCCTCTCTCGCCCGACAAAACTGACACTCCACAAGACGCTCATCCTACCCGTGCTGCTCTATGGCGCAGAGGCATGGGTCGTGTCGCTGACTGACGCGCTTGGAATGTTCGAGCAGAAAATTCTTCGTAAAATCTTCGGTCCTGTTCGTGTCGGTGACGACTACCGTATTCGGATGAACCATGAACTGTACGAACTCTACGCTGATATTCACATAGTCAGCCGCATCTCCATACAACGTGTGCGTGGGTTTGGACATGTCGTGCATATGAATGAAGAAGCTCCAGCGAAAAAGTTGTTCGCAGCGGAAGAAGTCGGACGACGACGTAGGGGACGACCATGCCTCCGATGGAAGGACCAAGTGGAGGAAACCCTAACCACGATTGGTATAACATATTGAAGAAGGCGCGAGCAAGGCAGAGACGCCTGGCTAGCGCTGTTGAATTCGGTCGTAATCCGATAGCGGGTTGTTTCGCAGATTCTGCAATTAGGTCACGAATCGAACGCATACTGTAGAAAATACGATTGAACAGTTATTAGAAAATGAATCAAAAAACCTGAAAGCATTGTACCCATGACTGCAACAAGTCAACAGCTTACAATAAAAATCAGTGGTACTTTTAAATTAAAAATTAAAAATTACAATAAAACAATCTGTTGAACTAGAAAATTTCGATAAGTATCTCCCAGGTTAAATCTTCTTTCATAATGTTGCATAGGTCTACCTTACTGTGCAGCGTTAGTCAAGTCACTAATAAGCCATGTGTCGGCAATTTCAACACTTTTGGCAGTCAAGCAATTTATGAAGTACGCAGCAGGCTTTGATGATAGCATTCGTATTGTCGATACGGTTATCCAACCCCTTTCTAATGCGTCGAAATCATCCATTCAAACGCTCGCATGTATTTTCAACTCTATGGCAACGATAAGGCGAAAGTTGAATTCACGTTGTGCAGTTGTACTTACATATGATAAATGGATACGGCTTTAGTAGAGTGCGAGACAAATTAAAAGCTGAGTCTGCTATAGTGACTACTGGGACTTCTACATTATTAACACATGTACGTATATAGATATATAAATAGAGGTGTGGTAGCCCGGAGAACCGCCGAAGAAGGAGGCCTCCAAGCACTCAGGCATTGTTGCCCGTTGTACTAAGCCTGGAAAAATATTTAGGGAAGGGGAGGATATAGAAGATTTTGAAAAGGAATTTATACCTTTTCAATCTACTTTGACTCTTTTATGAACCAGTCTGTCCAGGGATAAGGAATATACATTATCCATACCCAAAACATCTGACCCTAATATGCGCCTCCTCATTCTGGCAAAGGCAGGACAAGCGAAAAGAAAATGCTCTGTGCCGTCCTCTTCTTCCTTCAGGCAGGAGATGCAGTTAGGATTCTCGATGATGCCTGTGGTTCTTGTTGGAGCAAGGACTAAAATTTTCGTGACACAGCAACCCTAATCTATTTTCGCTCTATAAAATTTGACAGTTGGCTTTTACCTATTTTTGTACACTTCCGTTTTGTTTGTGATATTTTTTGCTGCTTCATTAACACACGCGTTTTTCACATGTTTTTTTTGGAATTGTAGTTTTGTTTTGTATGAAGAAAAAATACTTAATTGTTTTAATTTTTCTACAATCTTCGCCAGCAACTCCTTTTGAGTCCTCATATTCTGAATGTCGATATATTCTGAATTTTTGACGGCTCGTGGGACTGATCTTCGCCAGGCGTCGCAACAGTCGCCGTATGATGACCCCATGGAGTACGCCCTGTGATTAACGTAATCGAAGATCTTTCCTTCGTAATATCAGAATGAAATTTGCAACTCTCCTGCTTATGCACAGATCAAATTGGTATTACCCCTGTGCACCACAATCGCTAATGCATTCATTTAAAACAGGTTGGAATATAATACAAATGGGATAAGCCAAAGAACCGCCGAAGAAGCAGGCCTCCAAGAACTCAGGTATGGATGCCCATTGTACTGTAAGCCTGGAAAAATGTTAATAGGAATAGGGGGGATATAGAGGATTTTGTAAGGGAAGTTACACCTTATCAAACTTCTTTGACTCTTTTATGAACTTCAGAACTTTGTCCAGGGAGGAGGAATGCACATTATCCATTCCTACCATCCTACAGTAATATGCGCCTCCTCATTCTGGCAAAGAAGGAAATTTGCAACTTTCCTGTTTGGGCTGTCTAGGAAGCACTTGGTTATTTTACACGCAACTATTCACATACCCCCTGCTAAATTTATACCAATAAATGGCTCTGGTCCCATTGGAGTACCCGCAGATACACAGTTTGCCAATTCATCAGCTATTTCGTTCCTCTGAACACCACAGTTTTCCGGAACTCAAATAAGTTCAAGTCAATTCCATCTTGCGATGGAGTTAAGTCTTGAATTACATTCTTAGACACTTTTTGAGTGGTTAACGCGTTTTCTAGGGCCTTCAGTGCAGTCTGACTGTCACTACAGACTCTTATCTCCTTACCGCGCCATTTCTTCTTAATTACGCATTCCGCTAACTTCAAACACTTCCAATTGGAATACCATTGCCATACTTCCCATTAGCGAAAAGCATCTGACATTTGCATTGAGACGCCAGGCAGCCCCAGTACACTTTTCAGTTTTGGATCCAAAAAAGTTTTCGTCGGATTCCCTACAAGTAGTTCTGGATTTCTCCATTACTCTCTTGTCGAGAAGCTGACTTTATTTTCTCCCAAAAGAAACTCTAGGTAAGAGTTTGCCCTTCGGTGCCAGAAACCATGGACATCGACAGCTTCTTGAACATCACTATGTGCCCAAAGTTCTTGTCGTCGTTCCAATATCCGTATGAATATAACCGACAAATCTTTTTCATCGCCTCCTGTTGAGTCATGAGATCTGTTGTGAGTTAGAATCAAACTACATACGTGTAGTTGACTCACAGCATCGACTCCTAACAGATGCCACACATTGTGTGGGATTAGCATGTGCTAAAGTTATTTAAGAATAAAACATACTTTTAGGGTCTAAATATTTTAAGTTAATATGATCTGTGTAATGTTTATTATGTAAACTTTTAGGGTGTTACAGTTCCGCAGTAGAGTGGACGAAGGGCATTGTAATTTAGAATGCACCGTCGATACTTTTACAGTAGGTCAGTTGGCTTGACCAGCTGACACCAATTAGCAGGGGCAGAACTGGAACACCACAAAGGTCAGTTCACAGACTGAGATGACTGTTGAGAAATAGTATATAAGAAAAATTATTTTAAGAATAAATCTGATTGTTATCTTTGGAACCAAAAGTGTCTTTGTGTATTATTTTAAAGAGTGACTTAGTGTTTTCAGCTACGCGCCCAGCGAACCGATACAGGACTTCTCCCGACGAGCAGCAAGGACCCCAACAGATCCAATGGTGGCATGTTCAACAAAGCATTCAGAGCGTTTCCAGATGTGGTACCCATGACGCCCGTAATGCTCAAACATACAATTCTCTGTAGTCTGTAAAACCCCAAACATGTAGACTGGGTTCTGTGCCACCAGACCACAGCAGCATACAATTTTATTAGCCTAATTCATTTCAGACCCCAAGTCTTACCAAATGCTCTTCTGCACTGTCCAAATATTGGTCGTGCCCGACTAACCTTCATTTCAACAAGCGAATTTCATATCAAAAACGAAGCCTAAATATTTCAGTTCCCTGGAAAGACTGATATTTACACCTTTTAGTACTGGTCGTTTAAGTCCTTCCAATTTCCTTTTTGTGTAAACAATCCCACAGTTGTCTTTCTTTTTTTTTTTTTTTTTTTGTCGGAACAATCTAGTAAGCGCAGCACTCAGACAGTGTATATATCCATTGTACTGCACTTAAGTTTCCCTTTTACTCGGCTTTAAATCAACCCGACCTCCAATGAAATGGAAGTAGATCCTGTGGTGCCAAGGAGCCAAGTTGGTTACTCCTCAGCACATCAGTGCCAAAAATGCCAAACCTGATTCGAGCAAAGGCAGGGCAGACGCAAAGAAAATGGTCCGCCGACTCGTCTTCTTCTCCACAGGCTGGGCACAGCGCACTGTCTGATATGCCAATCCTTTCCATGTGCCTAGCCCATAGAAAGTGCCCTGTCATCACGCCAACCAACAGCCTGCAGTCCCTCCTTTGTCAAGATAGAAGGAACCGTGACCATCGCTCAGAGATAGCAGGTAGCATAATTTTCGTCCATCCGCAGCCTCTCTCAGCCCGCAATGCTCGCTTGTGGGTCGAAACAGACCACTTGTTTGCAGTGACTTTGATGACAGCAGAAGGGAGTGGCAGAACAGACTCAGATTCAATTAAAACAGCCTCAGAGCCCACCCTGGCCAAAGAGTAAGAGGTCTCGTTACCCGCAATGCCAGAGTGTCCCGGTACCCAAGTCAGCGTCAGACTATTATGTTTTCCAACACAATTTAGCCTGGATTTGCAGGACCTGACTATCGTGGAAGTGGTGGTAGGGCTATCCAAGGCCATGAGCGCAGCTTGGCTGTCACTGCAGACACAAAAAGATTTGCCTTTCCACCTGTTTTCCACAACAAAGTCCATCGCCTCAAGTATCGCATACACCTCCGCCTGAAACACAGACGCATGCAGACCAAGGGCAAAAAACCGACGGATCCCACAAGATTCCACGAAGACACCAGAACCTGAACCTTCTTCAGTCCATGTTTCAGCCACTATGTTTCAGTCTGCAGATGGCTTTAACGGCCTCTCCGCGGATGAAGACATCTAGTGGCGGGAGATACACCAAAGCATCAAGTGCCGGGCCTGGAGTAGTCGGAAATGCTCCGGTACAACATATGGCCACAGCACGTTGTAGTTTCGATAGGGCTTTTTTGACCCATACAAGAGAGAGTCTGTTCATCCAAACCATCGATGAATAGGTGATAATAGGTCTTACCATAGCCGTATAGATCCATAGGACCTTACTAGGGGAAAGACCCCATGTCTTACCAAAAATACACTTACACTGCCAGAAAACTGACAGTGCTTTGGATATCTTCAGTTCGACATGTGTTTTCCAAAGAAGTTTGTTATCAAGGATGACTCCAAGATATTTGATTTCCTTGGATAGCTGGATAGTGACTCCTTTTAGTGTAGGCAGAATAAGTCCATCAAGCTGTCTCCTTCTGGTAAAGAGGACAATACCAGTCTTGACAGGATTAGCCGATAGCCCATTCGCACTGCACCAAGTGTCAATCATATCCAGAGTTCTCTTCACCCTTCTGCAGACAATCATAAGGGATGGACCTGTCACAAGACAGCCAACATCATCCGGATATGCCTGAGCGTATACACCCGATTCATTAATGGCGTTAAGCAGGGGATCGATTACCATGCACCACAGCAATGGAGACAGTACACCACCTTGGGGACAGCCTCTATTAACCCCAGACGACACCAGCAAATCTTCCTCCGTCCGCACCGTTATGATTCTCTGGGCCAGTATTGAACGTATCCAATTTACTAGGGCCCGGTCTACGCCATGCCGCCTAGCAGAGCCGCACATACTGTCGAAAGTAGCATTGTCAAACCCTCTATGTCCATAAAGATGCGTATTGCGTATTCTTTCCTGTCGATGGCTCGCTCTATCCTTCCAACAAGGTTTTGCAGAGCCGTCTCGCTGGATTTTCCGCTTTGATAGGCATGCTGAAATGGAGAGAGTGGATGCGTCTTCAGAGACTCCCTACGCATGCGAAGCTCCACCAGCCGTTCTAAACTCTTTAGCATGAAAGAGGTCATACTAATAGGTCTGAAACTCTAGGGAATGGTGTAGTCGTCTCTTCCAACCTTAGGAATGAAAGCAACCCTCACCATCCTCCAAGAGCGTGGTACATAGGCCAGGGCGAGACATGCAGTGAAGATCTTCTTCAGTGCTGCCAACACTAACTCAATGCCTTACTTCAACACAATCGGATATATGCCAACCAGTCCGGGCGACTTGAAGCTGTCAAAGGATTTGATAGCAAATCTAATAGCAGCCTTATTCGCCACAGTTCTGGCGACATACCAATCATGTCGAGAGGGTGTAACTGCCCTGACAACAGTTCCGACCAAAGGTGGTTGTTGACGGGCTATGCTTACCTGATTTCCTGGAAAGTGTGACTCCAACAGCAAGCTGAGTGTCTCACTTTGCCTCTCCGTATAGGAGCCATCAGGTTTCCTGAGCGACCCCAGCTTAGCGGTTTGGTCCTTTTTCAGGACTTTCACCAGTTTTGCCGTGTCACTCAGGGCTTCGATATCACTGCAGAAATCTCTAAAAGAAGCCCATTTCGAGACCCGAATTCGCTTCTTGTAGTCCCTTTGAACACGTCGATATCATTCCCAGTCCTCATCAAGATTAGTCTTGAGATCCCGGTTGAGGAGTTTTCTATACTCACGCCTCAGCACCTGAAGCTCTCGATTCCACCATGGAACAGAAGTTCGGCTAAGAGGAGGTCTACTTGGACAGGCTAGCTCGAAGCTGTTTGTTAGAGCGGTGTTGAGATGTTCAACAGCCGCCTCAATGTTCTGCTTCTTGCGAAGTTTCAGTGGCGTCACGTAATTGCTACGCAGTGCCTCCCTGAAATTTGGCCAGTCTGTTTTTCTTGGGTTTCGGGTGGGCAATGGCATCGGCGCCCGCTCGCCACACTGAAACTCAATGTATCTGTGGTCCGAGCACGAGTCTTTGGCGAGGACCCTCCAGTTGTTGATCGACCACCCCAGTTTTGGATTTGACAGAAGTAGGCTGAATGCCTACATTGTGGATGTTCAGGCTGGAGGAGGCAATATACTCGAAAAGTCGAGAGCCCCGCTCATTGCACTTGCTGCTGCCCCAAATCGTATGCTGGGCATTAGCATCGCAACAAAGAACCAGACCAAGACTGCGCCGCTCACAGAACCCTACGAGAGTGGCGACCTTCCCAGGTGGTGGCGCCTCCAAAGCATCGTAACGAAAATAAGCAGATGCAATCACGAACCTCGACCATCCGTGCATACTCTTAAAACTATTCTCTGCCGCAACCAGATCCTGACAACAAAATGCGTCAAGGCAGGTCGCTGCGAGATGGGATGATATTATATGACCTGCTCTAGGTCTAATCGAGTTTCTGTCATATAATATCGTGGCCCCTTTCAAAGAGCCAAGGCCACAGAGGCGACCCCTAAAGACCCAGGGCTCTTGTAATGTTATTATGTGGGGTGATGTGTGCAGCTGGGTAAGTCGTCTACTTAGGAGTACAGTAGCGGCTTTAGAATGCTGCAATTTGATCTGCGTTACCGTCAAAAGACGATAGCTACGAGAATCGTCCGAGCCATTCATCTGGGAAAGACATGAAAAGTTACAGTCCCAAAGAAGAGACTCAGACGGCTCCGGTACCGAGAAACCATGACATCAACAGAGGCCTCATGCACTCGCATCACAAGACTAGCACCTTCTTTACCATCCCGGTTGCTGCCCCTGGTGTGCGAAAGAACTCTCCAAAGCCTTGTGTTGATGCCATGGGTTCTGAGCACGCAGACAGGATAGGACATCTGTGGTCGTCAGATCGGGATCCGGAATCCAGCAGATGGCCTTCCTGAGGGACACCCCTGCTTCGCTATAGACCGCGAAGCGAGTGGTCCCTATGGGGGGCACGTCATTGACTACACCCCTGAGCCAATCAAAGTTGGCCTGAGACGCGCACGACACCTGTAGAGTGCCGTCCTTTGTCTCATAGCCCTTCGCATTAGCTTCAGGACCGGAGGCAATGACGCGACGCATCATATGACCTTTGCAGTGTTTTATCTCTGCATCACACAGCCGATGGCCAGGCCCCAGCTTCCCAATCACCGCCATTGGTTGCGGGCCGGTAGCCTTCTCGCTGTACGATGGCTTGGCTGCACCTTTGGAAATACCTGGGCGAAGGTCCAGCTCACCACCCGCCACTGGCAAAGATTTCGCCGGGCAGATGGTTTTGCTGGATACGAGGGGCTGGGAAAACTGCAGCTTATTGGTAACATTCTTCCCCGCCACATTAGTCGCCACCGAGGTTTCGCTCATACCCTTTGGGGTCGTGGCGCCACCAGCAGTAACAGCTGCAGGGCAGGTGGGTATGCTGTTTTCAGCATACCCACCTACCTGGCTGCAAACCAATCAATAGGCACTGGTCATTGTTGCTTAAATTCGTCCTGCTTTTGCTCGTTCGCAATAAATTTTTGTTCTACAGATTTTTCGAACGATTTCTGCCGTGTTTCAATTTGCTGTGCGTTCTGTTCCGCATTTTGAGCAAGTCGAGTTTCACTCTGCTCTAACCGCTGCTGCATCCTCTCGTCGACTGCTTGAGCATTTTGTTGTAATCGCTGCTGCATCCTCTCATCGGCTTCTTGAGCATTTTTTTGTAGCTGTTCTTTGACATCCTGTTTGACAGCTTGTTTGACGGATTTAGCGCTTTTTTCGACTGATTCAGCATTTTGTTGTAGCTGCAATTTTAGTGCCCCGAGGAGTGCGCTCATGTCGAAGTTACCCGAGTTAATTTTTGGGGGTGTGTTTTCGTCTAGAGATGTCGTTGGCTTACAGTTGTCTTACTTGGATTAATAGTAAGTCCCTGAGATGTGCACCACTCAGCCATTTTGTCCAGAGCTTTCCGCACATTTGCACATAGAGTCCTAAGGGACATTGCTGATGTCAGTGCACATACATCATCCCCATATGCTCGGATGTGTATTGCATGGTTCTGAAACTCACTCAGAAGGGAGTCCGCTACAAAATACTACAGAAGAGGAGAGAGTACGCCCATCCTGAGGACACCCTCGAGGAACCTCTGACACGGTACAATTGTCGTTTTTCTCTTCAACAGTTAGCAGCCTTTTTGATAGCATAAAATGGATCCACTTGACTACACTTTCGTCCACTATATGTCTCATCGAGCAGCCGAGCACATTGAGTCAAAGGTAGCAGCATCGAATGCCCCTCAATATCCACAAATACCCCCATTGTGTATTCACCAGTTTCCAGCCCTGTTTCGATCTTACACACTAGATCATGCAGAGCTGATTCGAATGACTTTCCACTCTGGTATACATGCTGATGATACTGATTGGCTATTCAACATTAAACGTACCCTAATGTGCTTCTCGCACATACGCTCTAGACCTTTCATCAAGAATGATGTCAAACTTATCGGCCTGAAAGTTTCCGCTAAAGTGTAGTCATACTTTCCCGGTTTGGGAATGAAGACCAGCCTAACCTGTCACCAAAGAGATGGTACGTAACCCAAGACAAGCAATGCAGATCTTTTCAAAGCCCTATTGAACTTATCCCCTCCTCTCTTTTACATTATTGGGTACACATTATCAGGAGCAGGTGATTTAAAGTTGTCAAAGGAGTAAAGAGAAAACCTCATTGATTCCTCCGTTACAATTTTTGATGACGTATACCAGTTTCGTCTCGTGATTCCATCATTCGAGCTGTCTTCCTCCACCCTAGTTCTTGTGTCAGTAATTATTCTGCTACCCGGAAGTTTGTTTTCAATAGGGTATTGTGGGTTCGCTATAGTTCTCAGTTTAGGAAATTTGGGAGTTCTCCCGTCAACAACAACCTTCCGGCACTAGTATCTTGTCAACATCAAGTCGAATTTCTATCAAACAGTGATCCGAGAGAAATACCTTTGCCAGAATTTTCCACTGTTTTATTTGATCTGTCAGAAACCTTTTAGTTAGTGTTAGATTAATCACTTCTTGCCTTCTTTGCGTCACAAAGGTCGGATTGTTACCCACATTGTATATCGCTAAATCTGAAGACAGAATAAAATCCAACATTATCCACAATCAGGCCCCAACAATTGGATTCTGACAACTTCCTTTTACAATCGTAGAGCAGGTAGGCCGAGACGATAACTGCTTCTACCATATTTCCTCCCCGTTTGGACTTTAATAAATTTTTTTTTTTTTTGCTGCAACGACATTTTCAGAACAGAATTGTGTAAGCATCGTGCATTCAATAATCCGTGGCATGATATTACATTCACGCGGCCTATCATTCTCTTCACATTTTCGTAGGTCATGAAGCAATCTATGGCGTGACAAATCTGTTTTTAGTAAAACAAACTTCATGGATTCCAGAGTCATTACATCTTGCTGGATTGCTAAGGTTTATGTAAAGAAAGCGATACCTGCAAAACTATTTTCAATCAATTTTTATTCTTTGAGTAACTTTTGAGTAACAATGTACAAAGATGAACCCCCCCCCCCCCCCCCTCAATCCAACAAAACCGCAGAATACCACCCTTTATAAAAGTAGTCCACAGCCTCTTCATTTTTGAATTGGGTTGACTACAATGTAGAATCCGCCTATCATAATTTGATATGTAAGAAAATAAACAACAAGATTATTTGCTTTTTTCATATCAAATGCTCCAAGACATTGCGGAAACCTCATCTCTAGAAAGTCCTACACAATACACTGGATTTTCGCCTCAGTAAATGGAAAATCATTTATGTATATTTGTTTCGACACATCCTGAACAGCAGCACAAAACTCATTAATAATTTTGCAAACATTAAATTTGGACACGCCAAACAAATTCGCAACTGTTTGGTACTCTGCCGAGGAACCAAGGACATAAAGCGCAATGGCGACACGCTTTTCAAGAAGCATACCTATTATTTATAAATGGCCTATTCCTTTGTGATTTACATTCCTTCAAATAGAAAGCAAACTGCCTGCCATGTCCAAAAACACTGCAAGCATACGTAAAAGCGTTTGAACTGCAGCAGAGTTAGTCTGCGTAACAATTATATGTTTTTGCAGGTCATAAAATTATATAATCAGCAAAATAAAAAATACTATAATATTATGAATTGTAACAAACACAGCAAGTAATATAAGTAAAAAAAGAGCTGTTTGAGGTAACTCAACTCCGTTCGAAATACTTGACATTTCGTAAATTTATAAAGCTCTTCACTGCAGTTTACCTTTCGGTGGAAACCCTGCATAGGACACATTTTTATGATACTTGAGTTCAGAAATTTGAATTATCTTGAAACATAAATAGTTGCATACTTTTCGGGTCCTTTTCTACCCCCAAATATATATGCATCTCAGGCATTCAGCATTATTTTTATATTTATAAACGATTGGGACCACCACTCCCCAGTGTTGTAAATATAAAATACCCAAATACGCCGCCAGACAATTGAAGTGGAGACAGCTGAAGAGTGATCGTAGCAGTGTGTCCATCGTGATAGTAACAGTAACAGTATAAAGTGATTGTTCGCGCCGGAGCCCCCCTGACAACGGATGCTGCCTGCGCACAGTCACCATGCAACTCTGAGCGGGGCTCAGTGCGGAGAGAATTCCCCTCATTGGGTCCCGCCAAAGTTGTGTGGCAGGCCGCAGCCATCTTTATTTGGTGAGAGTGCTGACGCAGGCAGCGGAGGAGAGCTGGTCGGCAATACTGCGTGCCGACGGCATTGACATCTGTGCACTCAACCGAGGAGGAAGTATAAATAAATTACCATATACATACATATAAACGTTTACAATATTTCGGAAAAAACTTGTGTTATAAAATAAATTTCTACAAAAATAAATTACCATATAGAACTAAGTTTATATAATTATTACGGAACATGGAAACCGCACGGGATAATGGGCTCCGAAACATGGTCCTTCGAGTCGGATCACAGCTGCGTCCGGTAAGTGTTTAATATTTATTTTTACTTAATATATTATTAAACCATTTCTGTTTAATTGTAATATTGAACACATATTTTTGATTCGCCTTTTTGTTTATCGCGTAATTCGGTTGAGTACGGTCGTCGCGGCAAACGGTACATTTCCGTATCGTCACTTGTGTGAGTGTGTGCGTGTGTGTGGATTCTTGCACAGCAGCAGGTACAGGAATTTACATTTTTAAATAAATTCTCCGCACGGCCGCTGCGTAATTCGGTTCGCAGTCTGCAGCTCAAAGCGCTGCCGACGCCGGTTACCATAAGCTGTGTACAGCTGCTTGTGCGCAGATTTTTCCACAGCCGCTGTGCATGCTATTGCCATTGCCGCTATCCGCTGTTCCGTTGAGCATTCGGTGCCCTAGTTTTGAGTGTTGCTTTGTTCGTTGATACGAATTAAGGCGAGTGTCACACTTACAACTCTTGTGGGTCAGCTGTTCGGGCTATCTGTATTGCGTGCGTATATCGCCGCGTCGAAGTCGTACCGTGTTGCAAGTAAGCGGTGGGAGCATATTGTTTGTCGCTTCTACAGTGGCGTGGGGGTTTACAGCTCACTGCGCTGCCCAGAGCCTGGTTACTGTACGTTGTGTACCGTTGCTGATGAACCGGTAACTTACACCGTTGCCGGTAGTTTTTCCGTACTATCGGGTCAACAACTGTTAACGTGGTGGAGGATCGACACTTTCGACACGAGTGCGGTGTAATTAGGTTCGCAGTCCGCAGCTCACAGCGCTGCCGACGCCTTTTTACAGCAAACCGTGTGCCAGCGGTGCTTGAACATCCCCATATTACGACGCTGAAAAACGACGCGTCCACCAAGCTGCGAGTGGTGTTCAATGCGTCTCAAGCAACCACCAGCACCCTCAGTTTGAATGATGTCTTATATACGGGTCCCACCTTGCAGGCTGACTTGACACAACTTATCGTGCGATGGCGAATGTTTCAGTTCGTTTTTAATGGGGATCTGCAAAAGATGTATCGGCAGATTAGAGTAGCTCCAAAGCACACCCCGTACCAGCGAATTGTTTTTAGGGCCTCTCCTGCAGCGCCCGTCTCCGATTACGAGTTACAAACGGTTACCTTCGGAGTCAACTGCGCACCTTACTTAGCGATTAGGACATTGGAACAGCTCGCGACGGATGTCGAGGAGGACCTACCCCTAGCGGCCCGGGTATTGCGTGAATGTATGTACGTGGACGACGCCTTGGTCGGCACACATGATGTAAACGCAGCAATACAGACTCGAGATGAGTTGATCCGTGCACTCGACTCTGCCGGCTTTTCCATGCGAAAGTGGACAGCTAAGGCGGAAGCCATTCTCTCCTCTTTGCCTCCGGACCACTTGCTCCGAGAGGATTTTTTGAAGCTGGATGAAGCGAGTTTAACTAAGACACTAGGAATTCGGTGGAATGCAAAGACTGATCATTTCTACTTTCATCTCCAGCCCATTTGCTTCGACCCACGAGCCACCAAACGCAAGGTGCTATCGATTATAGCTCAACTGTTTGATCCAGCCGGATGGCTGGCACCTGTTGTGATCGTGGCGAAGATCTTGATGCAACAGATTTGGGGGGACAAAACTGACTGGGACGAATCGTTGACCCTCGCTTCATCCAGTCGTTGGAGAGAATTTTTAGGGGCATATGACGACATCTCGCAGATTCGAATTCCGCGTTGGGTGGGGTCTGCACCGGATGTAGATATCCAGTTCCATGCGTTTTGCGATGCTTCGCAAGCGGCATACGCCGCCGCGCTGTATGTGCGATGCCAGTGCGGCGATGCGGTCACGTCCCACTTATTAGTGGCTAAGTCGCGGGTAGCACCTCTTAAGACGTTGTCCTTACCTCGCTTAGAACTCTGTGGCGCGGTATTGTTATCCGAGTTGGTGGCGGCATTTCAGACAAGGGTGGGAGTCACCTCCGGCAACTTGTTTTGTTGGACGGATTCGACCATAGTTTTGGCTTGGCTCCAGAAGTCTCCGCATACATGGAAAACCTTCGTAGCTAATCGGGTTACCACCATTTCAAGTAAAGTAGGTGTAGAATGTTGGAGACATGTCAGGTCTGCAGACAATCCGGCTGATCTTGCCAGTCGGGGGGTAACTCCAGCAGCGCTTCTTCATAGTCATTTATGGTGGAACGGTCCGGGATGGCTTACCCACGACTCAAATTCCTGGCCTCAGCCTTCGAAAATCGCTAACGCGGACCCCCTGGAGGAACAGCGCAACGTTGCTACGCATGCAATCCAGGTCAAACAGCACGATGACTTGATGCTGCGTTTCTCATCATTGCCGCGAGCACTGCGGGTTGTGTGCTATATCCAGCGCTTTTCTAGATACGCTATACGAAAGCGATGTGACCACGCCCCACCCCCGGGATCGCCTATCACGACTGCAGAGATTGTTGCCGCTACACTGCTCGTAACGACCATAACGCAGCAGATGTACTACCCCGAGGAGTATGGATGCCTGGAGAACGGGCAACCCATTTCCAGCTCGAGTTCTCTGCTCACCTTGAACCCCTTCCTTCATTCCGATGGGTCGATTCGAGTGAATGGACGCCTAGCGCATTCCACTCAGATCCCGTTCTCCGAACGGCACCCACAAATTTTGCCGTACCACGGACAGTTTACACGACTGCTCGTTGAGTTCATCCATCAAATCTCTTTGCATGGGGGAAATCAGCTTATGCTTCGGCTCCTTCGAACTCAATATTGGGTTCCACGCGCAAAAGTTTTAGTCAAGGGTACCATTTTACGGTGTAAAACTTGCCTGGTAGAAAAGAAACGTAGATTGAGCCAGATCATGGCGCCTTTGCCCCCTGAACGCACCACCCTGTCTCGTCCTTTCGCCACCGCAGGGGTGGATTTTGCGGGTCCCTTTGAAATTAAAACGTTTCAAGGGCGGGGGTATAAAATGACAAAAGGCTACGTGTGCATCTTTGTGTGTTTCGCCACCAAGGCCGCCCATTTAGAAGCTACCACGGATTTAACTACCCAGGCTTTTTTAGCCGCCCTGTCTAGATTCATTGGGCGACGGGGGTGCCCAGCTAACATTTATTCCGACAATGGAAAGAATTTTGTGGGAGCAGAAAAGGTAGTGCGCATGGAATTCGCACGTGTGATTCGAGAAGCTAAGGACCAGGCGACCACGCAGCATTGGTTTCACCAATTGAAATGGCATTTTATTCCTCCAAACGCTCCCCATATGGGAGGACTGTGGGAAGCCGCAGTAAAGAGCTTCAAACACCATTTCAAACGAGTGGGTGGGCAGATCCGGTATACGTATGAGGAGTTAGCAACGGTATTAGCCCGCGTCGAGGCATGCCTGAATTCTCGACCGATTAGCGCACTCAGTGACGATCCCGACGACCTCCAACCACTTACACCAGGGCACTTTCTAGTAGGGGGACCACTTCTTGCACCAGCCGTCTCGGAGGAGACCACCCTTTTTCTTTCTATTCTTAATCGATGGCGTAGGCTTCAAGTTCTCTCCCAGCAGTTCTCAGTACGTTGGAAACATGAGTATCTTCTGGAGTGCCAGCGCAGGACAAAGTGGAAGACTATCCAAGATAATGTAGCTAACGGAGATTTGGTGGTACTGCAGGATGACCACGTTCCACCCAACGAATGGCGATTGGGAAGGATCACTGAGGTTCACCCGGACTCAGACGGCAGAGTGCGAGTCGCGAAAGTGCGGACAGCACGCGGAATCGTTACGACGCCCGTCACCAAGATGGTTCTACTCCCTCGAGCGGGAGTGCAGAACTTCCCATCGTGCCGAGCTGACTGGCGTGGAAGACGCTACATCGGGCCGTGCCTTACCTGTGCTCCGAGGGTACAGTTGGTGTTCCCAGCCCCCGTGATGCTACAGGGGTCTGCAACATACCGCACTCCGGGAGCAGTGGCGCCGTCTCACGCCCCCGATGTATTGTTGGAGTCCACCACTACAGCGGCAGTTTCGCCATCGCGCCCCCGAGCCCGGTCTGCACCACCTGCCGCGCGTTCGCTACCGACGGGGCCGATGAGCGTCCGCCGCCTTCCCAATCAGGGGTCCACGCCAGGGAGCGTTGCACCACGGACGCCACATCCGATGTGGCCTGCGACATCTCGCACCCCACTGGTGGCTGCGACAGCCCAAACAACAGCGGCAGTCGTGCACCCGACAGCGGCTCCACAACGCCCATGCGAGATGTGCAAGCGCTGGGGGCACACCATCGCAGTGTGCCGAGAGTTCCTGTCCTTGTCCTCGCGGCGCAGGAGAGACGCGGCCGCAAAGCGGAAACTATGTTTCGTGTGCCTGGGGGTGAAGCACTTCACCCACAGCTGCGAACAGCCGGGGTGCTCCCGATGCCACCGGCGGCATCATCACCTCTTGCATTGAGGGGTGCATCAGGGTGGGAGCCGGCGGGAGTAGGTCGTCATCTCTCTTGCAATACTGCAAGGGGGGCGGCATGTTCGCGCCGGAGCCCTCCTGACAACGGATGCTGCCTGCGCACAGTCACCATGCAACTCTGAGCGGGGCTCAGTGCGGAGAGAATTCCCCTCATTGGGTCCCGCCAAAGTTGAGTGGCAGGTCGCAGCCATCTTTATTTGGTGAGAGTGCTGACGCAGGCAGCGGAGGAGAGCTGGTCGGCAATACTGCGTGCCGACGGCATTGACATCTGTGCACTCAACCGAGGAGGAGGTATAAATAAATTACCATATACATACATATAAACGTTTACAATATTTCAGAAAAAACTTGTGTTATAAACTAAATTTCTACAAAAATAAATTACCATATAGAACTAAGTTTATATAATTATTACGGAACATGGAATATCCCCGCACGGGATAATGGGCTCCGAAACAGTGATAAAATAAATAAGTGTGGCGCAAAATTGTAAAAAGTAAACTTTAAGCCAATATTAAGTGTGTCAATAGCAATAATTAAATATAGCGACTTGTTGTAATTTAAGAAGCCGATTTTTTGATTATTACACAATCCAGCGATATAAATCTGAGTATTGAGAGTGGTATAAATTATCAGAAGGGCATTGCGTAACAATATTATTGATTTGTTTGATTGCAATATGTTACAATTCGAAATTTTTTAGTGAAAGTAACATTATTTTCATTATTAAAATAAATATATTTTCCTTCAAATAGGGGTTTTGTAGTTGCAAATTGTTTGCCATCGCATCGGTCAGTTTAGAATTATAAAAAATTAACAAGAAATTGCCTCATAAAAATATATTTGTATGGTCATTTCAATTCATCCTTAGTATCTTACTTTACCCGTATCTTATTAAAAATGTTTCATCATCGATAGCTTCTATTTCGGATTAGTTCATAAATATACTCGTAAGTTTACAAGTACTAGTGATGCTACAATAGTTGTTGGAATTTTTTCTTTTTCGGTTTTTTTTTAGTATTATTGAAATATGGGATTGATACATCCCTTAGGTTCGTGGTGGTTTGTTTCTTGCAACTTATATTTTCTTTTTTATACCCTTTACCTTTAAAAAGGTAAAAAGGGTATACAATTTTTGTGCTTTTCAGAGGGGTTGCAATTTCAGGAAGGAGGCATGGTGGACATATATATAGAGATATGATCAGAAACACTTTCTGAGCAGTTTTTATTTTGTCCGTCCGTCTGTGCCCACTTCTTTCTACAAAGTTAGAGCTATCTTAATAAAATTTTGTAAAAGTATAGTCTGGATAAAGATACAGAACCAGATTACTACATGGGCCAATTTGGACCATGCTTACCACGCTTACCATATAAGGAAGTTTTTTCACCTTTTTTAAAATGACTATAACTTCGGTCCCATGTCAGTTATGGAGATATGGTTCCTACTAAACACTGTGCAAAGGGGCTGTATATATTAACTGCCACGCCCATTATTAAGAAATTTTGATAACTGCTGGGTTATGCACTAGTTTGGTTATAAAATCGACAAGAAGCTTTATTCTTAAAATACTAATTCTTATAAACTATTTACAAGTAAACATTACAGTCTACGTATTGACTTTTCTGGTGTTCCAGTTAAGCAATTGTTGTTTGGTGTCAATTGCTCAAGCCAACTGATCTACTGAAAGTAAAAGTGTCGTCGGTGCATTCTAAATGCCCCTCGTCAGCTTGACTGCGGAACTGTGACACCCTAAAAGTTTACATCATAATTAATGCATAAATACTATTCATTTACAATATTTGCACCCTAAAAATATCTGCTCTCTTAATGAATTTAATTGCGTAAAGTAAACCACACCAAAATGTGTAGTATCGGTTAGAAGCCGGTGCTGTGAGTCAACTACGCGTAGGTAGCTTGATTCTAACTCACAACATCCCTTCCCTCTGCTACGTGCTGGTCCAGTTGACGGCTGTCGTTGTCGGAGTGGAATCCCTTGATGAATTCTGCATACCCCTCCCTTCTTTCTGGACCGGTGCATAAAAAGATAATGCAAGCTTGTGCAACTAGATGCGCTTCTGACGAAGTCAAAATAAATATTCGATAATCGCTTAGTCACTGACAATGGATATTTTCTCATTGGAGAAATCGTTACGAAGTTTAGCCGATAAAGCTTGGCTATGTTATGTTCGATCTTTTCGTGGTTAAAACGATTTTTTGCGCCAGGAGATTATTCTGCGAAGCTAATTGAACGATGGAAGTTGTGGCTGTTATTGTTGTTGTAGCCGTTTCACGGTAAAATTACGGAGTAACCTCGGGTTTTGGCGAAAACTACCTTTTCTTCTTTCTAGACAATAATACAATATACATACTAACATATGTAATAATGGCAGACCCGTTGGATTTTCTATACGGACAACGTACACGTTAGTGTTTTCATTCCATTTTGTCAGTTATGTAATTAAACTCAAGTATTATCAGCTTTTACTTGTCAGATAGAGATTCTTGTATTCAGCCGATATTATCTCAATTTTTTCATAAGCTTAAATCGTAGTCATCTCGCACATGGGAAGTTGGAAGCTCTTCCACTCTTTCATATAAAAATGAATTCCCACTAATTTTTTAATAATGGTTCGGTTCGCGTGACACATCACAAGAAAATTTTGTTCAGCGATGAAGCTCACTTTTGGTTGAATGGGTACGTTAATAAGCAAAATTGTCGCATTTGGAGTGACGATAATCCACAAGCCATTGTTGAGACGCCGTTACATCCTCAGAAAGTTACTGTTTGGTGTGCTCTATGGGCAGAGGGAATCATTGGTCCATATTTCTTCAAAAATGAAGCCGGCCATACTGTTACAGTAAATGGGGAACGCTATAGAGCCATGATTAATGACTTTTTCGTGCCTGAATTGGAGGATGTTGATGTGGACGACCTTTGGTTCCCACAAGACGGCGCTACATGCCATACAGCCAACGAAACAAACAATTTATTGAAGGAAGCTTTTGGTGACCGCATTACCTCGCGCCGTGGACCTGTGGCGTGGCCTCCAATATCGTGCGATTTAACACCGCTGGACAATTTTTTGTGGGGTTATGTAAAGTCGCTTGTCTACGCAGATAAGCCCGAGACGTTTGACGCCTTGGAAGAGAATATTCAGCACGTTATTGCTGACATACAGCCCCAATTGCTGCAAAAAGTGGTCGAAATTTGGGCCTCTCGGCTGGAATTTATTCGAGGCAGCCGCGGCGGCCACTTGCCCGAAATCATTTTTAAAACATAATGGCAAACCCTTATCTTTATAATAAAGCTAAATTCTTGGCCATAACATTAAATTATATACATTTTATATCTGTGTGAAACTCACATGTCTAATAACAGACACCCTATATAAATAAGTAATAAAAACCATTTTCTTTACAAATATTATTAATTAACTATGATATAATTTTCTTTAAATTGTTATCGGCATTGAAAATTTAAATTCTTCTCAATGAATAAACATTTTATTATTATTTAATTCATACATAACAATTATTTACTATATTAAATTACATGCCGCTCAAAAATAAAATGTTTACATCAATTCTGGTCAAAACTAGTTACCCATCTTACATAAGCGAGTATATAAAAGATAAACCCGCTCATGTGAAAAAATTGTCCATCGCATGACTGAACTTTTCATTGCATCTAACTGCTCTATATGTTTCAATTTACTACTAGCCCGGTTTGTATATATCCATTACAAGTTCCCTACACCATGTATCCTGTTCTTACATAAATACATACATACATCCTAGGCATTTTATAATTAATTACCACCGTTAAAATGTTGGCATCCTTGCTATCAATCCTTACGTTATTACCAAATTTGTAATGGTAAGCTAAATATATTGTTCTAATTCAATATATATATATACATTACTATTCCCCAAACGCTAATTTCCTAAGCGATAACCGAAAAAATCTATATATATTTACATACAGCTGCTACAGTATGTAAATATCTGCAAAAATATACATACGTACATTCCCATTCCTCTTAACTAGAATAATTACTTCTTTAAATATACGTTCGTACTTTCATTCTGTACATTATACACATCGATACATATATATACTTACTTCATCAGCGGTTCCGTTGCCTGGCGTTAACGCTTACACGTCGATTTTCCGTGCATGAACTGCAGTATGTATGTATGTATATATTTTAAGCTTAAAAAATATTCTTCTCTATGGTGCCTCATTCGGCTACAGTGCCTAATAAGCAAATTTTCATAACGTCAATTTTATTCGCCCGAGTTTAAGTGGCACACTTCTACTGGCATTGACTTTGTAAATCGGAGCTGTGTGTTTTTTGATATACACACGTACATATTTACGTTGTTATTGTTGTGCTTACACTTGTAAAACACTGTTAACAAATATCTTTAGTTGTATGGTCTAATGTGGAACAATTTCAATAAATTATTATGTAGCTTTTTATTCTTGCCCTTAACTGTTACGACTGTTGTAACTGGGCTGCGGATCTCTGCTACATACGGACCTTTCCAAACAGGTGAGAATTTGTTTCTTCTAGCCTGATTCTTCATTAGTACCTGGTCACCGAAATGAAAGATTACTGGGTTTAGTACCTTGGTATAGGCTTCCCTGGCTACTCGTTTAGCACAATCCTGATTTTCTCTAACCAATTCGTGCGCTCGCTGTAGCTGATACTTTTGCACTTTATTCGGATCATCAGCATTGAATACTGTACGGCGAACATTTGCGATTCAGATTTGCTGGCATGTTGAAGTCAAAGCCGTAGAATGTTCTAAACGGAGTTTGCTTCGTTGATACATGCACAGTATTATTGTGTACATGGATTGCAGTAGTCAACCATTGATCCCAATTCGAGCCATCTTCCTTGGCAAAACTGCGCAAGTACTTGGTCAGAGGTCAATGACTACGTTCCAATGAGCCATTCGCCTGGGGGTGAAACGGTGTTATATGCAATTTCTTGATTCCCAGCATTTTACACGTTTCTGAGAATAGTTTCGATACAAAATTTGAACCATTGTCGGTTATCAAGACCTTAGGTATGTTGTACCGTGATATTATTTCGCCAAAGAATGCCTTGGCCACCGTACTTGCATCAGCATCCGGTATAGGTATTTCATGCTCTACATCTGACGTATACGTCAGCTGGTCTCCTTCCAGCAAAAATATGTCATGGAATGACGCACAAATGGCTTCTATTTATGCCATCTCTTCTAAATTTATGCTTGGGTCTAACTTCAGTGACTCTAGCACTCTCTCCATTCTTTTTCTTATATCCACCTGCTTAATCTGATTAGCCGATCTATAATTCGGCTCTTTAAAATTATCATAGCTAGTGAATTTAGGCCTAAAATCCTTATCCATATAGTAGTCCTCTTCTGATGCATTTAGTACGCAAGCGTACACCTTACCCTTGTCAACGTGCATTATGGTCTCTCCCATATATACACCGTCCGCTAGCTGCTGCTTGTACAAAGCAAGAGTCCTAAGTTTCGTGTTTACACGCATAGTAACTACTCTGGTTGACCTTGTACTTACTACCTCCATACAATTCTTAACCCTATTCACGGTTCCTTCCTGCTACGACTTCAATGGAAGAGTGACGATTCTATTCTTATCACCATCATAAAATGATAACTGCTTCTCGAGCGCATCCAGTATGGTGTGGCCCCAAAGATTATCGCGACCAATTATCCCATCCGCCGGGATACCTTTCCTATCCACTTCCACTGCGTGCACTCTAAAACTCATGCCCTTAACTTCACTGTGTCCTATTCTCAGCGATCCCAATGTCCTGATGCACCATCCAAAGGCTCCGTTAAGCATTCTTACGTCCACCCGTTAAGCATTCTTACATCCAACCCTTTCCGTAGAACACTAGATTTTCCGAGGCTGGTGTCAGCTCCTGAATCTACTAAAAGCACTAGCTTTCCACTAGCAGATTCCTTGCAAGGTATCTCGATGAAAGCATCACCTACCCTGCTCATAACGAAGCAATGTCCTTTTGTTCCAAACACGGACGCGTATCCACTTCCTAACTCTTCGTGATATTGGAGAGCCTCTTGCCCTTCCTTCTCCTAGACTGTAATTCCTACATTACCAGTCACACATACTTCCGGCCTAATTATTACTTCCTTTCTTTTGGCTTCCCAGTCTACTGGCCTCGACTGGGCCGCTGGAAGTTTCCCTGGTTCCCTGGTTGGGATTGTCTATCCCTGCATTCCGCTGCCGGATGTCCCATTCGTCCATATGAGAAGCATCTCAACCCCTGTTGGGTGTTGCGTATCCTTGGTTCACTTCTGGAATTCCAATTTGGTTGCTGCTGACCACTCCTAGTTTTGAAAGGATTTCTTCCTTGGTTAATTCCTTCTGTTGAATTAACTCGGGGACTACTGAAGTTACCCCTGCTGTCCCTCAAGGGTGGCACCGGGCGCCTCGTAGCTGGCTGCCTTCTACCTTGATCCCATTTAGTGTCTACTTGACACTGTCTACTTGCCTCTTAGTTTGGCACTCCATACAGTAGAGCGTGTTTTTCCGTGTAACGCATTCATCCCTTGTGTGCCCTTGCTTATCATAGAATGAGCAAAGGGGTTTCCTTGGCTGGAACCTCCCGACCAGGAATTCTTGGTCTCTTTGTTGCGGAAATTGGCCCATCAATCTACCAACTTCACTTGTGTTTCGCTGATGTACTGGTCCTACCTCTGCAGGAGAATCAGTCCAGCAGATTCCACCCGTTGTCTTTCGCTGTTGTATTGCTTCTTCAGCGTAAGAGACCGCTTCCACTAGCTCTGCCATACTCATCGGCGTGAGAGTAAGAGTATAATTAGCTAAGTCCCTATTTATCAAGCCTGCCTTGAACACAGAAATCATAGCCCGTTCTACTTGAGCCTTGTATTCTGCAACGTTTCCTGGAAACTGCCTGTTGGCTTCCGTCTCAGCAGCGTTCCCCAGAAACTGATGCCTTCGTCCCCAGGCTCTCAATTCCTCCCCAGGTTTCTGAGTTGATTCCTGAATTTCCCGAACGAGACAGTCGTATGTCTTTTTTTTCAAATACGTCCGATCCAAAAGTACATATAATTCTGCCAGGGTGCATACTGAGCTATGCACCAGTAAATCAAACGCATCACCTGTGGTTTTTTGCCTAATACATTTATTAATTGTTCCCCGTCCGCGTCCGGAAGACTCTGTTGCGCTAGCTCACAACCTTCTTTGAAACGCCGGATCTCAGTTCTCAGATCATACAACTCGACTCCTGAGAACATGGGCACCAACTTCTCCACCGCATGAGCAACTTCCAGAATGCCCATTTTACTCCTTTGTGTTTTCTCAATTGCTGGTAAAACCTTAGCTTTATTAATCTCTTGGGGGGTTTCCAAATTCTCTTCTCCCCGATCTGAGAGGTCCTGGACCAGTGACGTACTCAAACTGATTAGTCTTCGACCATCTGCTCGCGCAGGTGGAATATTGTCTGCTGTATCGAGACTTTCTGCACTGTTATTGCTTCTGGCTCTTTTGGCGGATATCCCTGATTTTTATTATTTGTCGGACTGACCGGAGAAAAAGGCTCGACACCGACTTCAGATGCGCCTAACAAAAATTCAGCTTGCTTTTCTTCACTAAAAACTAATCTTGGCTTCACCATGCGGCTTATCCCCTCTGGTGTTAAATATTCCGGCCAGCGAACTTCCGGAGGCAATGTCAATACTGTCTGTGTAAATCCAGCCGATGCTGATTTTGATCTCTCCTTTTTCGGTGAGGCCCTATTGGTCGCCCGTCCTTTTTTTAATTCCGCACACTCCTTTTCCAACAGCGATGCTGCTTCCTCTGTTTCCGTCAATCTCTGAGAAAGTTCCTTTACCTTATTCTCAAGATACTCTTTTTGTGCTCTCCAATCTTCTGTTTTCTTATGAAAACTGAACAACTTTTCTTCTGTTCTTTTTTGGATTGCCGTTAAGGCTTGATCCGCTACTTCTAATGGTGACACAGCTCCTCCGGCGTTCGCCTGCCTCCACAATTCCTGAGCTTCTTCCCTGCCCGTACTCGCTTCGAACTGGTCAACTATTTTCCCAGTAAACAGTTTCACCTCTGACTGTATTGATTTCAATCTGTTCCTTATTTCCTCGTCTGGCGAAACCAAACTCACAATCTCTTGTCCTATCCCTCTAATTCAGAACTAAATGTATTTGCCCATTCGTTGATCACACTATTTATGTAGTCTGCATAATTTTCCGCAAAATATATTCCCTTGCCGTACTCAACTGCGTGAGGCAACAACAGTCCGTGATTATTGTTGAACTCTCTCCCCAGATCTTGCAACTGTGTTATTCGCTTGCGGTAATACACGTTGTCCTTATGTAACCTGCCGTCTTTCTTAAAATTACGGACCAGTTCTTCAATCGCTTCGCCAATTTGCTCCTGCCTCAGCAGTAATCCTTGCGCTTCCTTCGTCATATCCCAAATGCCAGAACAACTGGCGTATCCCAATTACAAATAAAAATCCAATAATTGTTAAAACTTGTTCCAATATTTTATTCTATCTTACATAATGATTCAAAACAGAGTTATTAAAAAAAAAAACATTCCACCGTAAATTCTATCTTTATATACATATTCTGCTATACTTATTTTCCATTACAAAGTTCCGCTGTCTACCGGCGTCCATTAAGTCCTTCCATCAATGCAAAGTGGCCCTTGACTTCCTCACAAATACTCCTTGTTTTCCTCACATGTATCCCTATATCCAATCACCAACTTTAATACACCCAAAAATTCTCCCAATTCGCAAAAACCGAAATTGGATTTACAGGCAAAAGTGTCTTGATTCATTCCCGGAAATTTGAATCCATATTTAAAAATAAACCCGTAACGTATGCGACACGTAATAATAGCATTGAAAGTTCTTTTCAACATTGCTACACAAATTGTAGTTTCCGAACTACCAAAACTTTGATGCAACAACACATGTTGTAAACACTTCTTGAAATATTTTTTCCTAATACCCTAAGCTCAAAATGCCAAATATTTAAATCAAACGTTTTATGTTTGTTTTAAAACAACATAAATTTAGAACATCAGAATTTAAACAATACAAAAACAATTTAAATGTCTCCAATAAAAATTACATGACTTTATAAACAATATAAATGTCCCTCACGACAAACAAATTCAAATCCCCTACAAAAAAAGTCCTCACAGCTAGGATGAACATACATAGACCGTCCGATCATACTGACGGTTTATGGTTGCCATTCAAAGCTACGTGCAACAGCGCAAACGCGCCTGTAGGTTGCAACTTCTTTGACCAGCGCTACGGCGCCTTCAGGGTCGCAGAAGTATCTACTTAGTTTACGCTAATATACACTCTACTCACCAAAATTTTTTCCGATGACATCTTTTTTCCACAGCGTCCTTAGATGAGGTCCTTCGAATTCGTTGCAGGATGCCTCTCTGCTTCAGGGTTCCTTGCCCTGGGATTACTCCAATAGGTCCTTTAGACCGGCTGCGCAAAAATGTTGGGGTCCTTATCTGCTTGTCGGCGAGAGACGTCCTCTGGAATGTCCTGTCGCGGGAACCTGTAAACCTACACCACTTTCTGAAATAAGCACTGCACTATTTTGGGTTTAAAGCAACAAGCACTTTATTCTTAAAATACTAGTTCTTATATACTATTTACAAATAAACATTACAGTCTACGTCTTGACTTTTCTGGTGTTCCAGTTACGCAATTGTTATTTGGTGTCAGTGGCTCAAGCCCACTGACCTACTGAAGTAAAACTGTCGTCGGTGCATTCTAAATGCCCCTCGTCAGCTTGACTGCGGAACTGTGACACCCTAAAAGTTTACATCATAATTAATGCATAAATACTATTCATTTACAATATTTGCACCCTAAAAATATGTGCGTTCTTAATGAATTTAATAGGAGCCGGAGCTGTGAGTCAACTACGCGTAGGTAGCTTGATTCTAACTCAACACAAATACGAGCATAGGTAGGCTAATTTTAATTTTAGAGTCGTAAGTTCCTTATATCAAAAGTGAGCGTGTATTTTTCCGGATCCACCCCCCTTTGTGGCAGATAGATTTATAATGTCCACATGTACCTACCTGTAAAATTTCGTCCATAGATCTATTGTGAGTTAGAATCAAGCTACCTACTCGTAGTTGACTCCCAGCACCGGCTCCTAACCGATACTACACATTTGGTGTGGTTAACTTTAATTAAAATGTAAACTTTTAGGGTGTCACAGTTCTGCAGTCAAGTTGACGAGGGGCATTTAGAATGCCCTGACGACACTTTTACTTTCAGTAGATCAGTTGGCTTGAGCAACTGACACCAAACAACAATTGCGTAACTGGAACACCAGAAAAGCCATTTCGTAGACTGTAATGTTTACTTGTAAATAGTATATAAGAACTAGTATTTTAAGAATAAAGTTTCTTGTCGTTTTTATAACCAAACTAGTGCGTATCATTTATTGTGTGGAAAAGTGCCAGGTTATAGGTACAAGCGCGCTCAGGACAGGCAACGAAAGGACGCTCCCGAGGACAGCAACCAAATACGGTCCCCAACACTTTGGCGAAGCCGGTCTAAAGGACATACAGGAGGGCTCCCCGGGCAAGGAACCCTGAAGCAGTGAAGCATTCTGCAACGAATTCGAAGGACCCTAAGAAAAAGGATGTCATCAGACAAGATGATGGTGAGAAGAGTGTATATTAGCGTAATTTAAGTAGCTACTTCTGCGACCCTGAAGGAAAAAATATTTCAAGAAGTGTTTACAACATGTGTTGTTGCATCAAAGTTTTGGTAGTTCGGAAACTACAATTTGTGTAGCAATGTTGAAAAGAACTTTCAATGCTATTATTACGTGTCGCATACGTTACGGGTTTATTTTTAAATATGGATTCAAATTTCCGGGAATGAATCAAGACACTTTTGCCTGTAAATCCAATTTCGGTTTTTGCGAATTGGGAGAATTTTTGGGAGTATTAAAGTTGGTGATTGGATATAGGGATACATGTGAGGAAAACAAGGAGTATTTGTGAGGAAGTCAAGGACCACTTTGCATTGATGGAAGGACTTAATGGACGCCGGTAGACAGCGGGACTTTGTAATGGAAAATAAGTATAGCAGAATATGTATATAAAGATAGAATTTACGGTGGAATGTTTTTTTTTTTAATAACTCTGTTTTGAATCATTATGTAAGATAGAATAAAATATTGGAACAAGTTTTAACAATTATTGGATTTTTATTTGTAATTGGGATACGCCAGTTGTTCTGGCATTTGGGATATGACGAAGGAAGCGCAAGGATTACTGCTGAGGCAGGAGCAAATTGGCGAAGCGATTGAAGAACTGGTCCGTAATTTTAAGAAAGACGGCAGGTTACATAAGGACAACGTGTATTACCGCAAGCGAATAACACAGTTGCAAAATCTGGGGAGAGAGTTCAACAATAATCACGGACTGTTGTTGCCTCACGCAGTTGAGTACGGCAAGGGAAAATATTTTGCGGAAAATTATGCAGACTACATAAATAGTGTGATCAACGAATGGGCAAATACATTTAGTTCTGAATTAGAGGGATAGGACAAGAGATTGTGAGTTTGGTTTCGCCAGACGAGGAAATAAGGAACAGATTGAAATCAATACAGTCAGAGGTGAAACTGTTTACTGGGAAAATAGTTGACCAGTTCGAAGCGAGTACGGGCAGGGAAGAAGCTCAGGAATTGTGGAGGCAGGCGAACGCCGGAGGAGCTGTGTCACCATTAGAAGTAGCGGATCAAGCCTTAACGGCAATCCAAAAAAGAACAGAAGAAAAGTTGTTCAGTTTTCATAAGAAAACAGAAGATTGGAGAGCACAAAAAGAGTATCTTGAGAATAAGGTAAAGGAACTTTCTCAGAGATTGACGGAAACAGAGGAAGCAGCATCGCTGTTGGAAAAGGAGTGTGCGGAATTAAAAAAAGGACGGGCGACCAATAGGGCCTCACCGAAAAAGGAGAGATCAAAATCAGCATCGGCTGGATTTACACAGACAGTATTGACATTGCCTCCGGAAGTTCGCTGGCCGGAATATTTAACACCAGAGGGGATAAGCCGCATGGTGAAGCCAAGATTAGTTTTTAGTGAAGAAAAGCAAGCTGAATTTTTGTTAGGCGCATCTGAAGTCGGTGTCGAGCCTTTTTCTCCGGTCAGTCCGATAAATAATAAAAATCAGGGATATCCGCCAAAAGAGCCAGAAGCAATAACAGTGCAGAAAGTCTCGATACAGCAGACAATATTCCACCTGCGCGAGCAGATGGTCGAAGACTAATCAGTTTGAGTACGTCACTGGTCCAGGACCTCTCAGATCGGGGAGAAGAGAATTTGGAAACCCCCCAAGAGATTAATAAAGCTAAGGTTTTACCAGCAATTGAGAAAACACAAAGGAGTAAAATGGGCATTCTGGAAGTTGCTCATGCGGTGGAGAAGTTGGTGCCCATGTTCTCAGGAGTCGAGTTGTATGATCTGAGAACTGAGATCCGGCGTTTCAAAGAAGGTTGTGAGCTAGCGCAACAGAGTCTTCCGGACGCGGACGGGGAACAATTAATAAATGTATTAGGCAAAAAACCACAGGTGATGCGTTTGATTTACTGGTGCATAGCTCAGTATGCACCCTGGCAGAATTATATGTACTTTTGGATCGGACGTATTTGAAAAAAAGACATACGACTGTCTCGTTCGGGAAATTCAGGAATCAACTCAGAAACCTGGGGAGGAATTGAGAGCCTGGGGACGAAGGCATCAGTTTCTGGGGAACGCTGCTGAGCCGGAAGCCAACAGGCAGTTTCCAGGAAACGTTGCAGAATACAAGGCTCAAGTAGAACGGGCTATGATTTCTGTATTCAAGGCAGGCCTGATAAATAGGGACTTAGCTAATTATACTCTTACTCTCACGCCGATGAGTATGGCAGAGCTAGTGGAAGCGGTCTCTTCCGCTGAAGCAGCAATACAACAGCGAAAGACAACGGGTGGAATCTGCTGGACTGATTCTCCTGCAGAGGTAGGACCAGTACATCAGCGAAACACAAGTGAAGTTGGTAGATTGATGGGCCAATTTCCGCAACAAAGAGACCAAGAATTCCTGGTCGGGAGGTTCCAGCCAAGGAAACCCATTTGCTCATTCTATGATAAGCAAGGGCACACAAGGGATGAATGCGATACATGGAAAAACACGCCCTACTGTATGGAGTGCCAAACTAAGAGGCAAGTAGACAGTGTCAAGTAGACACTAAATGGGATCAAGGTAGAAGGCAGCCAGCTACGAGGCGCCCGGTGCCACCCTTGAGGGACAGCAGGGGTAACTTCAGTAGTCCCCGAGTTAATTCAACAGAAGGAATTAACCAAGGAAGAAATCCTTTCAAAACTAGGAGTGGTCAGCAGCAACCAAATTGGAATTCCAGAAGTGAACCAAGGATACGCAACACCCAACAGGGGTTGAGAAGCTTCTCATGTGGACGAATGGGACATCCGGCAGCGGAATGCAGGGATAGACAATCCCAACCAGGGAACCAGGGAAACTTCCAGCGGCCCAGTCGAGGCCAGTAGACTGGAAAGCCAAAAGAAAGGAAGTAATAATTAGGCCGGAAGTATGTGTGACTGGTAATGTAGGAATTACAGTCTAGGAGAAGGAAGGGCAAGAGGCTCTCCAATATCACGAAGAGTTAGGAAGTGGATACGCGTCCGTGTTTGGAACAAAAGGACATTGCTTCGTTATGAGCAGGGTAGGTGATGCTTTCATCGAGATACCTTGCAAGGAATCTGCTAGTGGAAAGCTAGTGCTTTTAGTAGATTCAGGAGCTGACACCAGCCTCGGAAAATCTAGTGTTCTACGGAAAGGGTTGGATGTAAGAATGCTTAACGGGTGGACGTAAGAATGCTTAACGGAGCCTTTGGATGGTGCATCAGGACATTGGGATCGCTGAGAATAGGACACAGTGAAGTTAAGGGCATGAGTTTTAGCGTGCACGCAGTGGAAGTGGATAGGAAAGGTATCCCGGCGGATGGGATAATTGGTCGCGATAATCTTTGGGGCCACACCATACTGGATGCGCTCGAGAAGCAGTTTTCATTTTATGATGGTGATAAGAATAGAATCGTCACTCTTCCATTGAAGTCATAGCAGGAAGGAACCGTGAATAGGGTTAAGAATTGTATGGAGGTAGTAAGTACAAGGTCAACCAGAGTAGTTACTATGCGTGTAAACACGAAACTTAGGACTCTTGCTTTGTACAAGCAGCAGCTAGCGGACGGTGTATATATGGGGGAGACCATAATGCACGTTGACAAGGGTAAGGTGTACGCTTGCGTACTAAATGCATCAGAAGAGGACTACTATATGGATAAGGATTTTAGGCCTAAATTCACTAGCTATGATAATTTTAAAGAGCCGAATTATAGATCGGCTAATCAGATTAAGCAGGTGGATATAAGAAAAAGAATGGAGAGAGTGCTAGAGTCACTGAAGTTAGACCCAAGCATAAATTTAGAAGAGATGGCATCAATAGAAGCCATTTGTGCGTCATTCCATGACATATTTTTGCTGGAAGGAGACCAGCTGACGTATACGTCAGATGTAGAGCATGAAATACCTATACCGGATGCTGATGCAAGTACGGTGGCCAAGGCATTCTTTGACTAAATAATATCACGGTACAACATACCTAAGGTCTTGATAACCGACAATGGTTTAAATTTTGTATCGAAACTATTCTCAGAAACGTGTAAAATGGTGGGAATCAAGAAATTGCATATAACACCGTTTCACCCCCAGGCGAATGGCTCATTGGAACGTAGTCATTGACCTCTGACCAAGTACTTGCGCAGTTTTGCCAAGGAAGATGGCTCGAATTGGGATCAATGGTTGACTACTGCAATCCATGTACACAATAATACTGTGCATGTATCAACGAAGCAAACTCCGTTTAGAACATTCTACGGCTTTGACTTCAACATGCCAGCAAATCTGAATCGCAAATGTTCGCCGTACAGTATTCAATGCTGATGATCCGAATAAAGTGCAAAAGTATCAGCTACAGCGAGCGCACGAATTGGTTAGAGAAAATCAGGATTGTGCTAAACGAGTAGCCAGGGAAGCCTATACCAAGGTACTAAACCCAGTAATCTTTCATTTCGGTGACCAGGTACTAATGAAGAATCAGGCTAGAAGAAACAAATTCTCACCTGTTTGGAAAGGTCCGTATGTAGCAGAGATCCGCAGCCCAGTTACAACAGTCGTAACAGTTAAGGGCAAGAATAAAAAGCTACATAATAATTTATTGAAATTGTTCCACATTAGACCATACAACTAAAGATATTTGTTAACAGTGTTTTACAAGTGTAAGCACAACAATAACAACGTAAATATGTACGTGTGTATATCAAAAAACACACAGCTCCGATTTACAAAGTCAATGCCAGTAGAAGTGTGCCACTTAAACTCGGGCGAATAAAATTGACGTTATGAAAATTTGCTTATTAGGCACTGTAGCCGAATGAGGCACCATAGAGAAGAATATTTTTTAAGCTTAAAATATATACATACATACATACTGCAGTTCATGCACGGAAAATCGACGTGTAAGCGTTAACGCCAGGCAACGGAACCGCTGATGAAGTAAGTATATATATGTATCGATGTGTATAATGTACAGAATGAAAGTACGAACGTATATTTAAAGAAGTAATTATTCTAGTTAAGAGGAATGGGAATGTACGTATGTATATTTTTGCAGATATTTACATACTGTAGCAGCTGTATGTAAATATATATAGATTTTTTCGGTTATCGCTTAGGAAATTAGCGTTTGGGGAATAGTAATGTATATATATATATATTGAATTAGAACAATATATTTAGCTTACCATTACAAATTTGGTAATAACGTAAGGATTGATAGCAAGGATGCCAACATTTTAACGGTGGTAATTAATTATAAAATGCCTAGGATGTATGTATGTATTTATGTAAGAACAGGATACATGGTGTAGGGAACTTGTAATGGATATATACAAACCGGGCTAGTAGTAAATTGAAACATATAGAGCAGTTAGATGCAATGAAAAGTTCAGTCATGCGATGGACAATTTTTTCACATGAGCGGGTTTATCTCTTATATACTCGCTTATGTAAGATGGGTAACTAGTTTTGACCAGAATTGATGTACACATTTTATTTTTGAGCGGCATGTAATTTAATATAGCAAATAATTGTTATGTATGAATTAAATAATAATAAAATGTTTATTCATTGAGAAGAATTTAAATTTTAAATGCCGATAACAATTTAAAGAAAATTATATCATAGTTAATTAATAATATTTGTAAAGAAAATGGTTTTTATTACTTATTTATATAGGGTGTCTGTTATTAGACATGTGAGTTTCACACAGATATAAAATGTATATAATTTAATGTTATGGCCAAGAATTTAGCTTTATTATAAAGATAAGGGTTTGCCATTATGTTTTAAAAATGATTTCGGGCAAGTGGCCGCCGCGGCTGCCTCGAATAAATTCCAGCCGAGAGGCCCAAATTTCGACCACTTTTTGCAGCAATTGGGGCTGTATGTCAGCAATAACGTGCTGAATATTCTCTTCCAAGGCGTCAATCGTCTCGGGCTTATCTGCGTAGACAAGCGACTTTACATAACCCCACAAAAAATTGTCCAGCGGTGTTAAATCGCACGATATTGGAGGCCACGCCACAGGTCCACGGCGCGAGGTAATGCGGTCACCAAAAGCTTCCTTCAATAAATTGTTTGTTTCGTTGGCTGTATGGCATGTAGCGCCGTCTTGTGGGAACCAAAGGTCGTCCACATCAACATCCTCCAATTCAGGCACGAAAAAGTCATTAATCATGGCTCTATAGCGTTCCCCATTTACTGTAACAGTATGGCCGGCTTCATTTTTGAAGAAATATGGACCAATGATTCCCTCTGCCCATAGAGCACACCAAACAGTAACTTTCTGAGGATGTAACGGCGTCTCAACAATGGCTTGTGGATTATCGTCACTCCAAATGCGACAATTTTGCTTATTAACGTACCCATTCAACCAAAAGTGAGCTTCATCGCTGAACAAAATTTTCTTGTGACGTGTCACGCGAACCGAACCATTATTAAAAAATTAGTGGGAATTAATTTGTATATGAAAGAGTGGAAGAGCTTCCAACTTCCCATGTGCGAGATGACTACGATTTAAGCTTATGAAAAAATTGAGATAATATCGGCTGAATACAAAAACCTCTATCTGACAAGTAAAAGCTGATAATACTTGAGTTTAATTACATAACTGACAAAATGGAATGAAAGCACTAACGTGTACGTTGTCCGTATAGAAAATCCAACGGGTCTGCCATTATTACATATGTTAGTATGTATATTGTATTATTGTCTAGAAAGAAGAAAAGGTAGTTTTCGCCAAAACCCGAGGTTACTCCGTAATTTTACCGTGAAACGGCTACAACAACAATAACAGCCACAACTTCCACAGTTCAATTAGCTTCGCAGAATAATTTCCTGGCGCAAAAAATCGTTTTAACCACGAAAAGATCGAACATAACATAGCCAAGCTTTATCGGCTAAACTTCGTAACGATTTCTCCAATGAGAAAATATCCATTGTCAGTGACTAAGCGATTATCGAATATTTATTTTGACTTCGTCAGAAGCGCATCTAGTCGCACTAGCTTGCATCATCTTTGTACGTACCGGTCCAGAAAGAAGGGAGGGGTATGCGGAGTTCATCGAAGGTCTTCACTCCGACAACGACAGCCCGTCTACTGGACCAGCAGGTGGCAGAGGGCGCAGTATAATATAAGGTTTTATGTATAGAATAGAATTGTGTTATTGTTTAGATATTTGTATATACGCCAATGAGAAAAGAGTCAATTAAAGACCAAATTATAAAAAGGGGAATATAAAAAAAAAATGATACATAAAAATGAAAAAAAACAAAAACAAAGTAAAGAAAAAAAACTACAAAAGAAAATAAAAGCTGAAAAAAAATATGGAAAAGAAAAGAATAAAAACCGTGATAGAACCCAAATAAGGCGTTTTAAAAAAAAAATAAATAAAAACAAATTATATGTATGTAATATAGAGTTAAATCGATGCACATATTTGTTTGCGGTGCAAGAAAAATATTGTAGAGATTTAATGGAAGTTAGTTGCACTAACTTCTTTTAGAAAGAGGGGAGGGATGTTGTGAGTTAGAATCAAGCTACCTACGCGTAGTTGACTCACAGCACCGGCTCCTATTAAATTTTAACATTAAACACCACACAAAAAATGGGCGTGTTATTTTTGCAGCCACACTCAATATTGACATATTATTATAAGTTACGACCTATACGATATTTTTGAATGAAATTTTATATTAGTACGTATGTTGACACTATAAAGCCAATCCAATATACTCATTTCAAGGTACCCTACCGAAAATTGCCGTAGATATGCTCCTAATGACGATTTATGAAGAAAACATCCCCATAGTTGAACTCGCACGCACAAGGAAAGCTATTTCGAAGTCGGTCTAACCCGGCATCAGACTGCTGTACTCGTTTTACTTATTGTCTTAGACATTTTTAAATTTTTTGTTATTAAAGACTATGATTTCCCTCCACTCTCTAGTTTTGAACTTTCTTATATTTCGGTTGGATGTTACTAACTCTATTATTGTTAAAAGATTCTATTCTCAAAATGAGTTTCTCCTCGGCTTTGTTTGTTATTCTGCATTTTTGTATGGAAATTTTCAATATCTCCTTTAGATATTAAATTATTAATGAAGTCTGATGGTTTGAGGTTGGGGGTTGAATGAATTGTATTGTTGTAAACTATTATAGCATCAAACATTTTTTTTTCAAGTTTCAGTTTATTATTGACGTCCGTGTTAGGTTATGTCTTTCAATATGTGCGTTTTCTGTTTTTTTGTAAGTGGTAGTGAAATATATATCGTTGTTCTTATCTTTTCAAAAGGTGTCTCATTGTCCGTTATCAATATTTTGGTTTTTCACTACTATTATATACTTGACTTGAATGTTTCTATGAGCGAGACTCAAGTACTGTTTTTCAAATGGTGTACTGTGGCGTAGTTTGTCAGTCTATCTATGCTTGTAAGGCACATAATGTTTCTCTGGGGATACCAAATGTCGAAGTGGACTATATCATTTGGTTTCCCTGGAGTTACAGAAACGGTAATTGCTTCTTTTACTGGCTGTAATGAACGCTGTACAATTTATTCGAATGAGAAAGCCAATACGACCGGAGTGGATTTGTTTTGCAGACTGTACTATTATGCAGCGGAGTCGGCAAACGTGAAGGATTTATAAAACATGATTCCATCGGATTTCCAAACTGATACTTCCAATGGATCAATATTTCAAAATGCAAACTCTTAGAATTCTTCTGACCTACGCAATTTCATTTCCAACCAATGCATTGTATATTGTTCGGTAAAAAGCACGGCCAGCATATTCAAAGTAATTAGCAACTCCCTGGGTACGCTGCACAGTGTAACGCAGTGGTCGCAGTAGAATCATGAAAATTTGTTGGAATAGATTTTAGGGTAGATTTCAATCAAATTGGATGAATGACACGCCCATCTTCCATATAACCGAAAACAGAAATCTGGTATATTTCCCAATATAATTATCCCATAAAATAATAAATAATAATAAAATTTTGTACACATAGTTTTCTTGTAGGAAGAAATAGTTGGTGTAAAAATGAATCAAATCGGCCGACTAATACGCCTACCTACCATTGAAATCGATAATCTTGTAAATTTATATATATAAATTATACAAAGGCAAACAAATTTGGTATACATAGTTTCTTGTTGCGAGAGATAGTTATGACAATTTATGAAAATTTCCTAATAGGAAAAATTCAATTCATTATATTTATAAGTAATTGCTTAACAAACTTAATTATATTCCATATTACTATAAAATATGTATATTAATTTTACAATGAGTAGGTATTTTCGAACATTGGAATGTCATTCGCTTTTACTTCCTGATGCATGCTCCTGTGAGTCAGAGTCATATTCCCAATCTGTATTCTGACTGCTTTTATCTACAATTTCTTCTCTTGCAGATTTTCTGGTATTTTCTAATCTGTAATATATGATTTCTTTATGCCTTGCCTCTAATGCATCTTCGGATAAAACCCCTATTGGTGCATGTAATATAATATAATAATTGTGGCATGTAATAACACGAATAATCCTGCATATATATTACAAACGTTTCTTTTAAAAGTTTACTAAAAGTCACGGTATTTATAGCTTTGCAACTACATAATGTGCGCAAAATAAATGAGAAGTTTTTTATAAAGTTAATATATAATATATGAGTAATATTTGCTGACACCCTGATATATTTGAAAAAAAAGTCTAGCGGTGTTCCCATCATTAGGAGTGCCATACTCTGTTGTAACCTTGCCTATCATTAAACCAGTTTTGTGGCGAAATTCTACTTTATTTTCTTTAAAAATCTGCTTATTTTCATCGCCTGACACACCCCAGAATTTAATTGGCAATCTATACGATATATGTATCAAATATATATATATATATATATATATATATATATATATATATATATATATATATATACACATATATATATATATATATATATATATATATATATATATATATATATATATATATATATTTATATATATATATATATATATATATATATACATAGGTCTACTATTCATAGGACCCCTCTTCCGGTAATAAGAAAAACGGTAGTGCGGAGAAACACACTGGCAGACACCAGTGAGCTTCAGCGATGGGCATGAGGGCCGATCCGACGGCAATGGCGGTCATCCCTCCCGATGAGGTCATTGCCAAAGGCAAAATGGCGGTGCTGGAGTGGCACATTGAAGCACTCAAGGCACAATGTACATGCTGACATCAAGCGGAAGGCATCCAAAATCCGGGATGTCTGCTTGCAGGTCGTCGAGGAGCAGGACGCAGGTACGGCTGCGAGAGTGCCACAGCTGGTGCAAGCCGACAGGGCAGTCCAGACTGTCAGAGCTGGGAGAGAGCGTCCGCAGGATCAGAAAGACGGCCAAGGGTGAACTACTGCTGGAGTTAAGCGTGGCGGCAGATCCAAAGACACCCCAGTATCATGAGGCGGTGGGGACTGTCCTGGGAACCAGTGTGGAGGTGCGTAAGCTCACGCAGGAAACCCTAGTGGAGGTGAAAGACCTGGACGAAGTCACCACGGTGGAAGATGTCCACGAGGCACTGTGTACAGCCAATCTCTCGGAGAGACCTCCCGTGGATGCAATCAGGTCCCTCAGAAAAGCGTACGGTGGAACACAGACAGCGGTCATCAGTCTGTCGCCCCAGGCAGCCGCAGCCCTTCTGAAAGCTGTCAGGCTGAGAGTCGGATGGACCTCATGCCGGGTGCGCGAAAAGGTGACTCCCCTGCGTTGTTACAAATATATGGAGTTCGGCCACACCGCGCAGAAATGCGGTAGCAAGGACGATTGTCGCCACAAGTGCTACAGATGCGGCACAGAGGGCCATAACGCACGGGAGTGCGACAAGGACCCCACCTGTGCCCTCTGTAAGGCCAGCGGCCGCAAGGATGTGGAGCATACGACAGGATGCAGCTCATGCCCATCCTACAAGCGAGCCGTGGAGAAGAGGTCCAGGCGCAGGAGATGAGGTTGTTCCAACTCAATCTCAACCACTGCGAGGCTGCACAGGATCTCCTGGAGCAGGCCGTTAGGGAACATATGGTCGATGTTGCAGTGCTTAGCGAGCCCTATAGGCGCCCTATGGGCCGAAGACACCACTGGTGGTGCCGCACTTTGGGTGTGCGGAACCAAGCCTATACAACTAAGCAACATAGAGAGAAGCAGTTGCTACGTCAGAGCGACCATTGGAGGGACCACGTTGTACAGTTGCTACATGCCGCCGAGCCTAACTGAGGACGAGTTCGAGTCAGTGGTAGACAGACTTGCTCTGGACGGGGAAGGCAGGAACCCCGTAGTGATTGCCGGCGACTTCAAAGCATGGGCAACTGAATGGGGTTGCGCCCGAACCACACCGAGAGGTCATATCCTCATGGACACGTTTGTGGCTCTTAACGTAGTCGTCATGAATGCGGGAGAGGCGACTTTTGTGAGAGGAGAAGCCACATCTGTGATCGACCTTACGTTCCTCAGCAGCGGTTTAGTCAGAGGAGATAGGTGGATTGTGAGTTCCGCGTACACCCACAGCGACCACAATGCCATTTGCTTTGACTTGGAAAGGAACAAACAACGGCGGAGGACAGGCCCGTGGCCGAAAGGCTGGAGAGCGGACGCCCTCGACGAAGGCGCACTCGAAGTCATGTTGGAGGACTTTAAGCTGCAAGGCAGTGCGGCGGAAATGGCGAACCAGCTAGCGAGCCAGCTAGAGAGCGCCTGCGTTGCGGCGATACCCAGGCGGGCCTATGGTGGAAACTATAAATCCGTTTATTGGTGGACGGACGAGATCGCCGGCCTACGCAAGGAATGCCACGCAGCAAGGCGAAGGCACCAGCGTGCAATAGGCAACCCAGACTGCCTGCAACTGCGCCAGTTGTACAAAGTGGCTAAAAGAAGGCTGAAGACGGCCATAAAGGCGAGCAAGCGCAGGAGTTTCACCGAGCTATGTGCACAGGTTGAAGACAACCCGTGGGGCACGGCATATAGGCTCGTGATGAAAAAGCTCCCCTGCTACAGGCAGCCAGCCCCAAGTTGCCCAAACCTGCTCAAACGCATTGTGGGAGAGCTCTTCCCAGTGCAAAATTATGTGCCTGATCAGTTCTCTCCCGAGCTGGGCGAAGAAGTACCCAGTGTAATGACAGAGGAGGTGTTGCGGGCGGTTGGAAAATTTTTGGACAAGAAGGCACCTGGCCCAGATGGAATTCCCAACCGAGTGCTGAAAACCGCAGCTGCACTACACCCAGAAACACTGAGGTCACTTTACGACGCCTGTCTTAGGGAAGGAGTCTTCCCGAAACGGTGGAAAAGCCAGCGGTTGGTATTGATACCTAAAGCCGATAAGCCAGCAGAGGATCCATCGGCCTACCGACCCCTGTGCATGTTGGACACAGCAGGGAAGGTCATGGAGCGGATTATATGCGACCGGATCGACGAGGCGATAGTGGATGTTGGAGGACTGGCGAGGCGCCAATATGGCTTTCGAAAGGCCAGATCCACCATGGACGCCATTGACGAACTCGTCCAAACGGCGAAGGTGGCGATTCAGGGCCAGAGATGGAAGGGGGGTGCCAAGAGGTATTGCCTCGTGGTCACCCTTTACGTCAAGAACGCTTTTAACTCGGCCAGCTGGGCGCGCATAGCAGAAGCGCTGGCAGAGTTCAAAGCTCCCATCTATCTAAGGCGAATCATCACTAGTTATTTTAGCGACAGGATGCTATTATACGAGTCCGATAGAGGTGTAGAAACGTACAAGGTCACCGGAGGAGTTTCCCAGGGGTCTGTACTGGGGCCACTTCTCTGGAACGTTATGTTCGATGGCATTCTCCGCATACGGGTGCCCGATTACGTTAAAATAATCGGATATGCGGACGACATAGCGCTAGTGATCACGGCGAAACACCTGGAGGAGGTAATAGCAGAGGCCAATCACACAGTGGCCACTGTTGGAAGATGGCTGGCGGATGTTGGACTGAAGCTGGCAGAACACAAAAGGGAGGCTATCCTTGTGTCAGGTCGAAAGGTACAAGAGGTGGTGGAGATAAGGGTTGGTGACTGCACCATTACCACGACCCCACATCTCAAATACCTAAGCGTCTGGATTGAGGCAAGACTGACGTTCAAGGAGCACTTTCGGCGATTAGGTGAGAAGGCAGCGCGGACCTGTTCCTAGCTCTGCCGGATAATGCCAAACCTCGGAGGGCCACGGCACTGGAAAAGACGCCTCATCTCAGGGGTCGTCAAATCCATAATCCTGTATGGAGCGCCCATATGGGCTGAGAAGTCGAGCGTAAAGGCCTACGTTCGCACCATAGAGGCGGCGTATAGGAGATGTGTGTTCCGCACGATCTCAGCACACCGTACTGTGTCTGCAGACGCCGCGCTGGTGATAGCCGGTATGATCCCGCAGGACCTGCTGGCCAAGGAGGCGTGGAGCCTATACTACGGCGAAAGTACGCACGAGCTGAGTGCGGAAGATCGCGTAGCAGGCATTAGGCAAACCATCATACAGGAGTGGCAAGCCCGATGGGATGAATCCGAAAAGGGCCGTAGGACGAGGAGGTTGATCCCTGATCTCCAACGCTGGATGGATAGGTCACATGGCGAGGTGAACTATCACGTCATACAGCTGCTGACCGTGCACGGAGGTTTCCGGGCGAACCTACACAGATTCCGGCTGGAGGAATCCCCCTGCTGCGATAATTGTGGAGGCACGGTGCCCGAGGACGAGGAACATGTCCTTTTTTCATGCCCACGATACAGCGGTGCCAGAGCTGTACTGCAAAGAGTCTGCGGAGAACCTGTGACACCGGACAACCTCGTGCACTATATGCTCGAGTGCCCGGAGAAATGGGACGTGGTGTGTGACACCTCGGCCGCAATTATGCGAGACCTCCGCCACTTGGAGTGGCGGCGACGTTCAGACGAAGTATTGCTTAATGGCTATGTACCGTCTGGGAGACGTCTGAGGAGGTGGTTTTAGTGGGTAAGAGCCCCACACTACTGGTGCGAGAGCGCCCAGTGTCTGTTTGCAGATTTCCACCTCCGAACCAATCAAAAAAAAAAATAATAAAAAAAATAAAATAAAAAAAAAAAAATATATATATATATATATATATATAATAAATATATATATATATATATATATATATATATATATATATATATATATATATATATATATATATATATATATATATATATATATATATATATATATATATATATATATATATATATATATATATATATATATATATATATATATATATATATATATATATATATATATATATATATATATATATATATATATATATATATATATATATATATATATATATATATATATATATATATATATATATATATATATATATATATATATATATATATATATATATATATATATATATATATATATATATATATATTACAATTTTATTTAATTCTCGGAAATCTATACATAATCTTGATTTTTTATTTTCTTCTTTTTTAAAGGCTAAAGTCACTGGGGCCGCAAAAGGACTATATGATTCTTCGATCAAGTTTTTCTCTAATAGTTTAGCTATCTGTTCTTCTATTTCCTTCTTGTCCTCAATAGTGCACCTATATGGGCGTTTATAACAATATTTGTCAGTCATTAGATCAATATGTGCTTCATAATCCTTCACAGTGCCGATGTCATATTTGTCTTTAGCAAAAACTGATTTATATTTGTCAATTAATCGATTAATTTTTGATTGTTGAGCAATATTCAAAAAGTTTACTGACATTTTAAATTCATCTATTTTTATATCTTCATTAAAGTTTATATGTTTAATATTGTCTTCCAAAATATTGGAGAACATTTTCGTTTTATTTGTTTGTGTGTCACCTGGAAACTCAGGAATGTTGACATCTTAATTATTTTGAAAAATTGCATTTTGTGCAATTATTAAATTTTCATCTTGGTTTAATTTGAATTCCTTTATACAGTCTAAACCAATCAGAAAATCATAATTAAAATCTTTATTGTCCACAACAAAGACATTCATGTATTTTTCTATATTATAAATTTTGAGTTTTAATCTTACGATTCCATTTGTCTTTTTTTCACCATTAATTGTTTTTAAATTTACCATTTTTAAATTATTTATTTTTGCATTCTTTATTTTCAATAATTTTTAGTTTATAATTGACACATTTGCCCCTGAGTCATAGATACCCAAAACTTCTAATGTGTCATTTAATAGTAACTTTATTTTAATTAATGGTGTAACAATTAGTTTTTTGGATATTCTTCATTAAATTCGACTTCTAGCTCTGAATGGTTAGCGGTGTGTATGTGACTTTTTCTCAGTATGTTATTATTATTGTCTTTAAACCAGCAAGTTGATGCAGGGTGATAGCGAATCCCTTTTCCTTTTTTTCACATATTTTGCATTGTATCTTTTCATCAATTGATCCCATTTTGTTTTCAGGATTTGATTTGTTAAAACTTCTTTTAAAAATAAACTTTGATTTTATTAAGTGCTCTAAACATCTTACTTCATTAAAAAAATCCTCAGTATTATGCTGCTTATTTCTGTCAATCCTATCCGATATAAAGTTTGGCAGTCCCACAGCTATTAAGTCGATAAGAATAGACGTGTCTAGCGACTTGTTCATTTCTAGTAAAAGCCTTTCTTTTTTTATTGCATAGTCTAACAGAGAACCATTTATATATTTGTACTCGATAGCATGTCTTACTGAAGTCCAACCTCTATTGGTATAAGTGTCGCAAAAGTTTTTTTTCCATACTTCCCACTCAGAGTCTATTGTCCACTTTATGAGCATTGAAGTGTACCAATCCATGCATGACTTATCTAAAAAAAGCCTTAATGTTTCAATCTTATTAGTGTCTTGTTCAACACCTAGACGTGTGCATTCATTTTCAAAAATTTCCATCCATTGTAGTACGTTTTCATTTTTCCCAGTAAATTTTTCCATAACAAACTTTTCTGATATATTTTTCAGATTAATGACTGCAGGTCTTTGTGTTTCAGTAAACTTATCTAGAATCTGTTGTAGTGCTTCAGCCGAAATGCCAGTGATTGGTGTCGCAATTCGCTCAGTTTGAGTTGTATGTGCTATGTGTTCTTCTAATAAGTAGTCGTTAAATATATAGTTACCATCTGAATCTTTGTACGTTTTTAAAGTGTCTTCATTTAAACAGATCCAAACTTTTCTTGAGGTGCCTCTCTTTGTCAGTGTAGTTTTTACTTTTTTAAAAGCTTCTGTTTCTTTTAGTTTTTCATGTAGCACATAATGCTGGTATTCTTCTGGAATTTTGTAGACCTCATGATTTTCTGATTCAATTGAGGTTATGGCGATTATATTTGTTTTAATATCGCTTGGCGATGCCTTTACTACGCATTCAAATCTAAGTTTTTCCATAATTATTGTGAAAATATTCGCAAAAATGTTGTTTTATAATATGTTTCTATTTTTATCAAATTGAGCAATAAAATGCTTTGAAATAAAACTCAATTGCGTATCTCTGTAAACGAAAGTTAATGTTTATTTAACATTTTAGATATTTGTTTATTTAACAATGTTACCTGTAAACGAAAGAAACAACATTTAAAGCCTTATTTTCAGATAGTGTTCTTTCTTTTTATAATACTTAGTTTAAGTCTCTATTTTATTTTAACTAATTGACACTTTGTTTCGCTTTTTACATGTGCCCTGTCTCCATACTCATGATATGTCAAGTTTTCTTGTTTGACACTTGTTTTACTTTGTAAATGTTTTCTCTCTCTCTCTCTATGATGTTTTCTTATCTTCTTAACTTAATAGTGTTACCACACCAGTCGTTGAGCGCTGAAGATTTAATATTTAGAAAAACGATGACCGTCATACGTGTTGTCGATTTTCTTTACATCTCCTCCCCTAGGGGAAGAAGGTACTGAGTAATAACAAGAGTGAATGGTTACTGTTGTGTAGTTGGGATGGGAATCAATTTTGTGATGTGAAAGAGGTTTGACTCGGTTTTCCTGTGTCCGGTGTTGACTTCATACATTGAATTCGAAATTTTCTTCAGGATTTTATATGGTCCGATTCTAAGTTCATCTAGTTTTTTCCTATTTAATCGGTTTCCGTTTTCCACATAAACTAGGTCTCCTACATTTAGCTCGTAGTCTTTTCTACGTTTATCGAATTGTTTCTTATTAAAAGTGTGTGTGATCTTTTAGTATTTTCTAAAGCAAGTGTTCTGTCTCTTTCTAAATCTGTTTTTGTATGTTGTTTTTTTAAGTCGTGCGGTAAAATATCCATATTTTCACCTTCTAATAAATATTTTGGACAGAATTTTGTTACTGTATGCTCTGTTTTGTTATACATATCTGTGCATATTCGTGCTATGGTTGTCCACGTTTTTTTTCCTTCATCTTCATTTATTTTGCTTCTTATTTTATTTACTAGTGTTTGATTTAGTCTTTCATTGAGGCCATTTGAAAATGGTGAATCTACCGCAGTGAAAACCAATGTTATGTTTTTATCACTTAGGAATTTTTTAAATTCTTTTCAATTTATTCCTGGGTATTGGTCCGATAATACAGTGCCTATGTTATAGCTTTTTGTTACATTACTTATTAATTTTATGAAATCGTCAGAGTTTTGAGTCTTAGATGTTAAAATATAAGCATACCTTGTAAAATGATCTACGAGCAGATGTAAGTATTTTTTTGTAGAACGAGAACCTCCAAAACCTCCAATTGTATCTATGGATACGATTTCAAATGGATACGTTGCTGGGCCCAAGTGTGATAATAAGCCAATTTTAGGTTTTCTCCTTGATTTGTTTTTCATACATATCTCACACTGATCACAAATTGCTTTTATGTTGTTGGTCATATTGTTTGCTGTATAGAATGGTACGATTTTGTTTTGCAATTGTGTTTTCCCTATGTGACAATAGTTATTGTGTACCTTTTTTATTAAGTTTTTGCTAAAATCTTCTGATAGAAAAATTTTATATCGATTTTTACAATGCTTGTAATAAATATCGGTTTTTAATTTTAATTTATTATTTTTTTCCTGTAGTTCTTTATGCATATTTTGATCTTTTTTTATGTCTTCCAAAGTAATTAAGTTTACGATTTTTAAAGAGTCTTCTGATTTTATATCGGGTTCTATAACTGGATTTCTGCTAAGACAATCTGCTTCTTGGTTATTTTTCCCTGGTTTGTATTGTATTTCAATATCATACTGAGACAGATAGTATGTTAAGTCTCCTAGTTCCTCATCAGTCCTAGATTTTATATTCATGTTTTCCAAAGGCTTGTGATCCGTGTATACTTTGAATTTTTTTCCAATGAGCCAGTGTTGCCAAAATTTTACAGCTTCCTTTATTGCTAAGCATTCTAAGTAAATGGGTTTTTTTTCTTTTTTGAGCTTCATTTAATTTTTTTGAGAAATATGCTATTGGTTTTTCATCTCCGTTTTTTTCTTGCTGTTTTAACACTGCTCCCAACCCATGCATGCTTGCGTCTGTATATATATTTATTGGTAAATCTGGATCAAAAATTCTTAATACTGGTTGTGAACAAAGTAATAATTTTATTTTATTAAACGAATTTTCACATTCTTGTGACCATATAAATTTTTGATTTTTCCTTAACAAATTGTGCAGAGGGTCTAGTATAATTGCATTTTGTGGTATATATTTATTATAGTAATTTATTTTTCCTAAGAACTGCCGAACATTCTTTTGTTTTTCTGGAGTTGGGAAATTCCTTATTGAAATACGATTATCTGTTAATGGTTTTATATAATTATTTTCAATAATATGACCCAAGTATTTCACTGAGTTTGAAGCGAAAAAGCATTTTAGGAATTTTAACCTAAAACCTTCAGCTAGAATTGCTTCCAATAGTTGTGATAAATGCATTATGTGTTCATCAAAACTTTTAGAAAAGATTAAGATATCATCTATGTAGTTAACTGCGAAGCTTGAAAGTTTGTATTTTCTTATGATATTACTTAAAATCCTTTGGAAAATGGCTGGGGACGTTTTTAGGCCAAAGGGTAAGCAAGTCCATTGATAATGGCCTTCTTGTGTAATAAATGCTGTTTTGTGTTTATCTTGTATTCTCAAAGGGATTGACCAGAATGCTGAATTTATATCTAAGGTCGAAAAATATGTACAGTTCCTAGTTTTTATCATAAGATCCTCAATCAACGGAAACGGTTGTGATTGTGGGACTACAATTTTATTTAATTCTCGGAAATCTATACATAATCTTGATTTTTTATTTTCTTCTTTTTTAAAGGCTAAAGTCACTGGGGCCGCAAAAGGACTATATGATTCTTCGATCAAGTTTTTCTCTAATAGTTTAGCTATCTGTTCTTCTATTTCCTTCTTGTCCTCAATAGTGCACCTATATGGGCGTTTATAACAATATTTGTCAGTCATTAGATCAATATGTGCTTCATAATCCTTCACAGTGCCGATGTCATATTTGTCTTTAGCAAAAACTGATTTATATTTGTCAATTAATCGATTAATTTTTGATTGTTGAGCAATATTCAAAAAGTTTACTGACATTTTAAATTCATCTATTTTTATATCTTCATTAAAGTTTATATGTTTAATATTGTCTTCCAAAATATTGGAGAACATTTTCGTTTTATTTGTTTGTGTGTCACCTGGAAACTCAGGAATGTTGACATCTTAATTATTTTGAAAAATTGCATTTTGTGCAATTATTAAATTTTCATCTTGGTTTAATTTGAATTCCTTTATACAGTCTAAACCAATCAGAAAATCATAATTAAAATCTTTATTGTCCACAACAAAGACATTCATGTATTTTTCTATATTATAAATTTTGAGTTTTAATCTTACGATTCCATTTGTCTTTTTTTCACCATTAATTGTTTTTAAATTTACCATTTTTAAATTATTTATTTTTGCATTCTTTATTTTCAATAATTTTTAGTTTATAATTGACACATTTGCCCCTGAGTCATAGATACCCAAAACTTCTAATGTGTCATTTAATAGTAACTTTATTTTAATTAATGGTGTAACAATTAGTTTTTTGGATATTCTTCATTAAATTCGACTTCTAGCTCTGAATGGTTAGCGGTGTGTATGTGACTTTTTCTCAGTATGTTATTATTATTGTCTTTAAACCAGCAAGTTGATGCAGGGTGATAGCGAATCCCTTTTCCTTTTTTTCACATATTTTGCATTGTATCTTTTCATCAATTGATCCCATTTTGTTTTCAGGATTTGATTTGTTAAAACTTCTTTTAAAAATAAACTTTGATTTTATTAATTGCTCTAAACATCTTACTTCATTAAAAAAATCCTCAGTATTATGCTGCTTATTTCTGTCAATCCTATCCGATATAAAGTTTGGCAGTCCCACAGCTATTAAGTCGATAAGAATAGACGTGTCTAGCGACTTGTTCATTTCTAGTAAAAGCCTTTCTTTTTTTATTGCATAGTCTAACAGAGAACCATTTATATATTTGTACTCGATAGCATGTCTTACTGAAGTCCAACCTCTATTGGTATAAGTGTCGCAAAAGTTTTTTTTCCATACTTCCCACTCAGAGTTATTGTCCACTTTATGAGCATTGAAGTGTACCAATCCATGCATGACTTATCTAAAAAAAGCCTTAATGTTTCAATCTTATTAGTGTCTTGTTCAACACCTAGACGTGTGCATTCATTTTCAAAAATTTCCATCCATTGTAGTACGTTTTCATTTTTCCCAGTAAATTTTTCCATAACAAACTTTTCTGATATATTTTTCAGATTAATGACTGCAGGTCTCTGTGTTTCAGTAAACTTATCTAGAATCTGTTGTAGTGCTTCAGCCGAAATGCCAGTGATTGGTGTCGCAATTCGCTCAGTTTGAGTTGTATGTGCTATGTGTTCTTCTAATAAGTAGTCGTTAAATATATAGTTACCATCTGAATCTTTGTACGTTTTTAAAGTGTCTTCATTTAAACAGATCCAAACTTTTCTTGAGGTGCCTCTCTTTGTCAGTGTAGTTTTTACTTTTTTAAAAGCTTCTGTTTCTTTTAGTTTTTCATGTAGCACATAATGCTGGTATTCTTCTGGAATTTTGTAGACCTCATGATTTTCTGATTCAATTGAGGTTATGGCGATTATATTTGTTTTAATATCGCTTGGCGATGCCTTTACTACGCATTCAAATCTAAGTTTTTCCATAATTATTGTGAAAATATTCGCAAAAATGTTGTTTTATAATATGTTTCTATTTTTATCAAATTGAGCAATAAAATGCTTTGAAATAAAACTCAATTGCGTATCTCTGTAAACGAAAGTTAATGTTTATTTAACATTTTAGATATTTGTTTATTTAACAATGTTACCTGTAAACGAAAGAAACAACATTTAAAGCCTTATTTTCAGATTGTGTTCTTTCTTTTTATAATACTTAGTTTAAGTCTCTATTTTATTTTAACTAATTGACACTTTGTTTCGCTTTTTACATGTGCCCTGTCTCCATACTCATGATATGTCAAGTTTTCTTGTTTGACACTTGTTTTACTTTGTAAATGTTTTCTCTCTCTCTCTCTATGATGTTTTCTTATCTTCTTAACTTAATAGTGTTACCACACCAGTCGTTGAGCGCTGAAGATTTAATATTTAGAAAAACGATGACCGTCATACGTGTTGTCGATTTTCTTTACATCTCCTCCCCTAGGGGAAGAAGGTACTGAGTAATAACAAGAGTGAATGGTTACTGTTGTGTAGTTGGGATGGGAATCAATTTTGTGATGTGAAAGAGGTTTGACTCGGTTTTCCTGTGTCCGGTGTTGACTTCATACATTGAATTCGAAATTTTCTTCAGGATTTTATATGGTCCGATTCTAAGTTCATCTAGTTTTTTCCTATTTAATCGGTTTCCGTTTTCCACATAAACTAGGTCTCCTACATTTAGCTCGTAGTCTTTTCTACGTTTATCGAATTGTTTCTTATTAAAAGTGTGTGTGATCTTTTAGTATTTTCTAAAGCAAGTGTTCTGTCTCTTTCTAAATCTGTTTTTGTATGTTGTTTTTTTAAGTCGTGCGGTAAAATATCCATATTTTCACCTTCTAATAAATATTTTGGACAGAATTTTGTTACTGTATGCTCTGTTTTGTTATACATATCTGTGCATATTCGTGCTATGGTTGTCCACGTTTTTTTTCCTTCATCTTCATTTATTTTGCTTCTTATTTTATTTACTAGTGTTTGATTTAGTCTTTCATTGAGGCCATTTGAAAATGGTGAATCTACCGCAGTGAAAACCAATGTTATGTTTTTATCACTTAGGAATTTTTTAAATTCTTTTCAATTTATTCCTGGGTATTGGTCCGATAATACAGTGCCTATGTTATAGCTTTTTGTTACATTACTTATTAATTTTATGAAATCGTCAGAGTTTTGAGTCTTAGATGTTAAAATATAAGCATACCTTGTAAAATGATCTACGAGCAGATGTAAATATTTTTTTGTAGAACGAGAACCTCCAAAACCTCCAATTGTATCTATGGATACGATTTCAAATGGATACGTTGCTGGGCCCAAGTGTGATAATAAGCCAATTTTAGGTTTTCTCCTTGATTTGTTTTTCATACATATCTCACACTGATCACAAATTGCTTTTATGTTGTTGTGTTGTGAGTTAGAACCATACTACCTACGTGTAGTTTACTCACAGCACCGACTCCTAATAGATGCCACACTATGTTAAATTAGCATGTGCTAAAACGGTGCTATAATAAGGCATACTTCTAGGGTTTAAGTATTTCAAGTTAATGTGATCTGTGCAACGTTATTATGTAAGCTTTTAGGGTGTTACAGTTCCGCAGTCGAGTCGACGAGGGCAGCATAGTGCACCGTCGCCACTTTTGAAGTGGGTCAGTTGGCTTGACCAACTGACACCAATTAACAGGTGCAGAACTGGAACACCAGAAAGGTCAGTTCACAGACTGAGATAGGTTTTTAAAAATAGTATATAAGCATTAGGTTTCGTAAGAATAAATCTCCTCTTGTGTTTTGAAACTAAGAAGTCACAGTGTCTAATTTCTACGTTAGGGTTCTTGATTTTTCAGCCACGCGCCCGAAAGGACTGTGATAGGACGTCCCCAGTCAAACAAGGACAATACCCCAACATTTTGGCGCAGCCGGTTTAAAGGACCTATTGGAGTGAGGCAGAGAGGCATCCTACAACAAATTCGAAGGACCTCATCGAAGGACACGGTAGAAGAAAGATGTCATCAGGAAAAATTATGGTGAGTAGAGTGTATAGTAGCGTAGAATAAGTAGATACTTCTGCGACCCTGAAGGCGCCGTAGCGCTGGTCAAAGAAGTCGCAACCTATAGGCGCGTTTGCGCTGTTGCACGCAGCTTTGTATGGCAACCATAAACCGTCAGTAAGATCGGACGGTCTATGTATGTGCATCCTAGCTGTGAGGATTTTTTTTGTAGGGGATTTGTGTTTGTTTGCCGTGAGGGACATTTATATGGTTTATTAAGCCATGTCATCTATATTGGAGACATTTAAATTATTTTTATATTGTTTAAATTCAGATGTTCTAAATTGATGTTGTTTGAAAACAAACATAGAACATTTGATTTAAATATTTGGCATTTTGAGCTTAGGGTACTAGGTAAAGATATTTCGAGAAATGTTTACAACACGTGTTGTGCATCGAGTTTAAGTAGTTCGGAAACTACAATTTGCGTAGCGACGTTAAAGTAATTTTACGTACGAAAAATACCAAGCATGCAAGCATATCATTGTGCGAAAATGAAAATGCTACGGTAAAATTTCTTTATTGGGGTATAAATATTTTTGGGAATAATTTTGTGAAAACGAAAACTTCTTTGGAGTTAGGAGAAATATTTTGGAACAAACATTTCTTTTGTTTTGTTATTTATAGTGTAAGTATAATTGTTATGCTAATAATAGTATAATTTTTGTACTAGAATAGGTATAATATCGATTTATAGTTTATTTCCGCGGTATTACATTAGGGAAAATGAAAACAAAATTGAGTTGGGTGAGAATTTAAGCACTCACTATTACTTTATTTCGCTCTTTAATTTTAAGAAAACGAAAGTTGGAAATGGAACTGGAAGCACTGAGCGACAACTCAAGGACATAACGTCGTTACTGAAGGACGTAAAGCGGTTTGGGACTAGGAAAAGAGGAGGAGAGCAAACTCGGGAACGGAAGCGACTGGCGTATTTGAGGAAAATACTGGAGGAACAGCAAACAGTGGAGGTCCCTATGCCGTGGGAGCAAGCCAATAGATTGTGGCAAGAGGTATGCCAATTGGAGGAACAACAATGCAGGAGACGTGAAAGATTATAATAATAATATCTTGTTATACATAAGTTGTTAGTTTAATTACCTTAACTTGTTTATTTATTTTTAAAAAATGAAATTGTTTATTAATAAAATTTATAAATATAAAGAGCAAGGAAACTGTTTGATTACGGCGTCATAGATAAGAATTTGTTCGGTCTATGGAAACGCCAAGAGAAGCGATAAAATTGCTGGAAGCTCAAAGGCTACAGAGCGAGGCAATTCAGAAGAGGATCAGAAATTGTAGGAAGGATAGCAAAGCAAGGAAAAACAGCGCGTACTACCGCAAGCGCATAACGGAGCTAGAAGCCTTGTTGACTGTGTTTAATAGCAACAACGAGGAGTTGCTAAAGTTTAAGGACTATTGTGGTGATAAGGATTACTTCACCAAGGATTACGCGTTACACGTCAACGGTTTGACACGAGACTGGTTGACTAAATTCAAGTTGGATTTAGAAGAGCTGGAAGCACAGGAGGATAGTCCTAGTTCGCAGGAGGACAAGGCTCGAGACAAGCTTAGGTCTCTGCAAACTGAGGTAAAACTGTTCGCAGAAAAATTGTTTGAACAATTGGAAGCAGCAACTAGCAAGAGTGAAGCCCAGGTACTCTGGAGATTAGCGAGAGACGGTGGAAACCTGTCAACTCTGGAAGCAGCAGACCAAGGGTTAGCTACTATTCAGAGTCGGACGGAAGAAAAATTTTTCCAAGTCTTCAAAGATACTGAAGAATTGAAGATAAATACGGAATTTCTCGAAAATAAAACTAGAGTACTTTCTAGGCAACTCCGAGAAACTGAGGAAGCCGCATCGCATCTGGAGAAGGAAAACTTGGAGCTCAAAAGAATCGGGGCAATTACTAAGCCAGCAAGAGTGAGATCGGCTTCAACTTCTCAAATTCAAACGCAGACAGTATTAGCTCTGCCACCAGAAGTTCGCTGGCCGGAGTATTTAACTCCGGAAGGGATAGGTCGTGTGGTGAAGCCTACATTAAACTTGACTGGAGAGGGTGAAGCGGAGTTTTTATTTGACGCGTCGGAAATCGGTGTCGAGCCATTTACTCCAGGAAGTCCGATTAATAATAGAAATCGGGGTTATCCACCAAACGATCCAGAAGCAATAACGGTGCAGCAAAGTCCCAACACAGTGGACGATATTTCGCCTGTACGGGCAAACGGTCGAAGACTCATAAGTTTGAGTCCGTCGCTAGTCAAATACATTTCAGATCCAAGGGGAGTGAATTTGGAAACGACTCAGAAGGATAACTCTCAAGTTTTACCAGTAATAAGTAATACAGGAATACGTAAAATGGGTATCGAGGATATCTCCAAGACCGTGTCCAGGCTAGTACCTGTGTTTACTGGAGCTGTTTCAGAAGATTTACGGTCGGAACTCAGTAGGTTCATTCAAGGTTGTGAACTTGCAAAGCGAAGCATAGGCCCCGATGAGCTGCAGGACTTCTTTGACTGTGTTAAGCAAAGGTTATTTGGAGATGCGTACAACCTTGTGCTGCCAAAACAATTCACCAGTGTAAATGAACTTTACGGCCTTTTGAAGAAAACTTATCTTAAGGAGAGAACTCTGGAAGATATATCCCAGGAGATTAGAATCGGGAAACAACTGGCAGGGGAAGACATTCGCGCGTTTGCCAGGCGTTTGGAGTCACTTCGGATGTTGGCCCAAGAAGTAGTCAAAAATAAGTACGATGGCGTTGGTGATACCGCGTTATTGTACGAAGTTGACAAATCAGTGTTAACGACTTTCGTAGTGGGGCTCCGCAATTCCGCTCTTAAAATTCATATGCTGAATAGCAAAACAGGAAATCTGGAGGAATTGGTAGAAGAAGCAATTAGAGCACAAGTCCTTGTGGAACGGAGTACGACTGGTTTGGGGGAGATACATATGTTGGAAAATAGACAGGACAATTTAACTGCCGCTGTCATGGATAGAGAAGGAAATAATTTCGTCCCAAACGTATACAAAGGAGCGTATAATCCCGGTATCTCCGACAGCAGAGCCGCGTATCAGAGAAATCCGCACAGGGAGGTTGTACAGAAGGCTCCCACATGTTCATTCTGCCATATGCCAGGCCATACAAGGGATGAATGCATTATACGCAAGAATACGCCCTATTGTATGGAGTGCCAAACATATGGTCATGAGGTAAGTAGGCAGTGTCAATTAGACAATAAATGGGATCAAAGTAGAAGGCAGCCAGCTACGAGGCGCCCAGATCCAACCTCAAGGGACAACAGGGGTAGTGGTCCTCGAGTCGGCACAACGGAAGGGATTAACCAAGGAAGAAATCCTTTCAGCACTGGGAATGGTCAACAGCGGCCAAACTGGGATACTAGAGGAGGACAAAGGTTAGGCAACACCCAACAGGGGATGAAATGCTTTTCATGTGGTCGGATGGGACATCGAGCTGCGGAGTGCAGGGATAGGCAGTTCCAACAGAGGAACCAGGGAAACTTCCAGCGGCCCAGTCGAGGCCAGTAGACTGGAAAGCCAAAAGTAAGGAAGTAACAGTTAGGCCGAAGGTACGTGTGACTGGTAATGTAGGAAGTACAGTCCAGGAAAAGGAGGAGCAAGAGGCTCTCCAATACCACGTACCAAGAATTGTAAGAACAATGGTTCAAGTGACGGATGAGCAAGAGTCTCTCCGGGAGAAAATTTTTGATTGCGTATTGATTTGGGTAACTGTGATGATTCTAGCACTTAGATTAAGTTTCAATAAGATTAGAGAGTATAGGCCAATCGCCGCGTACGTGGTACGAGGATGTATAGTTAAGGTATTAGCGGTAATTTTGAGGGAGTATAGGGTTGTAAGGCATAACTGTGGTGCATGGAGGAGAAAATTGGAAGAGTTAGGAAGTAGATACGCGTCCATTTTGGAGTCAAAAGGGCGTTGTTTCGTTGTGAGCAGGGTAGGAGATGCTTTCATCGAGATACCCTGCAAGGAGGCAGCTAGTGGAAAGCTAGTGCTTTTGGTAGATTCAGGGGCGGATACTAGCCTCGTAAAATCTAGTGTTTTACGGAAAGGACTAGTTATTAACCCAAAAGATGTAAGAACGCTTAATGGAGCGTTCGGAGGTTGCATCAGAACACTGGGGTCACTTAAAATAGGGCACAGTAAAGTTAAGGGAATGAGTTTTAGAGTGCACGCAGTTGAATTGGATAGGGAAGGTATCCCGGCCGATGGGATAATTGGCCGCGATAATCTCTGGGGCCACACCATACTGGATGCGCTGGAGAAACAGTTATCATTTTATGATGATAATAAGAATAGAATCCTTACTCTCCCATTGAAGTCATGGCAGGAAGGAACCGTGAATAGGGTTAAGAATTGTAGGGAGGTAGTGAACGCAAGGTCAACCAGAGTAGTTTCTATTCGTGTAAACACGAAACTTAGAACTGTTGTTTTGCACAAGCAGCAGCTAGCGGAGGGTGTGTATATGGGAGAGACCATAACGCACGTTGACAAGGGTAAAGTGTACGCTTGTGTACTAAATGCGTCAGAGGAGGACTACTATATGGATAAGGATTTTAGACCTAAGTTCACTAGTTACGATAATTTTAAGGAACCGAATTATGGAACGGTTAATCAGATTAAGCAGATAGATGTAAGGAAAAGAATGGCGGGAGTGCTAGAATCACTAAAGTTAGACCCAAGCGCAAATTCAGAAGAGAAGGCATCAATAGAAGCCATTTGTATATCATTCCATGACATATTTTTGCTGGAAGGAGACCAGTTAACGTATACACCAGAGGTAGAGCATGAAATACCTACTAGGGTGGATCAAGCACCGATTAACCAGAAGCAATACAGGTTGCCACAGGCTCACAAAGATGAGGTTAATAGGCAAGTGGAAGGAATGTTAAAGGATAACATTATTTCGCCGAGTATCTCGCCTTGGAATTCACCAATAATTTTGGTGCCAAAGAAGGGAGGTGCTCACGGTCAGAAGAAGTGGAGAATGGTCGTTGATTTTAGGAAATTGAACGACGCCACTATCAAGCAGGTGTTCCCGATACCAAGGATAGAAGAGATTCTGGATCAATTGGGACACAGTAGATATTTTTCTACACTTGATTTAGCGAGTGGCTACCACCAGGTTCTGGTGGATACCCAAGATAAGCAGAAAACCGCGTTCAGCACCGGTTTAGGCCATTACGAGTTCAATAGAATGCCGTTTGGATTAACAGGAGCACCGGCTACCTTCCAACGGCTAATGAACCATGTGCTAACAGGCTTACAAGGGTTAGATTGTTTTGTGTATCTCGATGATATTGTAATTTATGGGAAAAACTTGCAGCAGCATTCGCAACGCTTGCGCAAGGTGCTCCAGAAATTGCGAGAACACAACTTGAAATTGAACACGGAGAAGTGTCAATTCTTACGAAGAGAGGTGGTTTACTTAGGCCATCGTTGCTCAGAAGCAGGAGCACTGCCTGACCCGCAGAAGGTGGAATGCGTTAGAAATTTAGCGGTTCCAAGAAACAGAAAAGAAGTGCAAGCATTCCTAGGACTAGTGAACTATTATAGAAAGTTCGTGGAAGGACTAGCCGGAATTGCGTTGCCAATTAACAAGTTGCTACGAAAAGAAGCAAAGTTCGAATGGACAGAGAGATGTCAGCAAGCATTCGAGAGGCTAAAGGAGATAATTAGCTCGCCACCAATTTTGGCATACCCCGACTTTGAACAAACTTTTTTGTTGACCACTGATGCTAGCAATGAAGCATTAGGGGCAGTATTGTCACAAGGGGAAGTCGGGAATGACCGACCAATAGCATTCGCAAGTAGAGCGCTTAGCGACACGGAGAAGAGATACTCCACAATAGAAAAGGAGTTTCTAGCCATAGTATGGGCTACGAAGAATTTTAGAGCATATTTGCTAGGACGCCCATTTAGGATATATACTGATCACCAGCCGTTAAGAGGCATAGCCAATTTGAAAGACCAAACGTCTAGGCTAGCCAGGTTCAGACACAAATTGTCTGAGTATGATTTTGAAATCATATACAAACCTGGGAAAAAGAATCTGAATGCCGATGCTCTCAGCAGAGTACCGCAGGCACAGAAAGTATCAGTAGTGCAAACAAGGTCCAAGGCACGGTCGGATAAGGAGAAGGCCGAGAGGATGCAGAAGGACAAAGTTGATGCTACAAGAGATGTTAGCAATGCGGGTTTCGATCCCAATGAGCAAGCAGCCAGTAATGTAGAATGGCTGGAGGATACAAAGGATATCCAGGCTGTGTTAAAGGGTTTCCATGATTCACCTCTGGGTGGCCACCAGGGATTCTGGAAAACCCATGACAGAATTAGGCGAGTATACGGATGGAAAGGTATGCTCAAGGACATAAAAAAATATGTAAGAAGTTGCCCAAAGTGCCAGGCCAACAAAAGTTCAAGGCTAACAAAGATGCCCATGGTGTTAACGGACACACCAAAGCAACCATTTGATAAGGTTCATATGGATATTGTAGGTATTTTACCTGAGACTGTTTCGGGCAATAAATACATACTGACGTTCCAAGACGATTTCTCAAAGTATATGGCGTGCGTGGCTATACCTGATGCGGAAGCAGGTACGGTAGCCAAAGCATTCTTTGATGAAATTATAGCACGTTACAACATACCTAAGGTTTTGATAACCGACAATGGTTCAAATTTCGTATCAAAACTATTCTCAGAAACGTGTAAAATGCTGGGAATCAAGAAGTTGCACATAACACCATATCATCCACAGGCGAATGGCTCATTGGAACGTAGTCATCGACCTCTGGCCGAGTACTTGCGCAGTTTTGCCAAAGAAGACGGCTCGAATTGGGATCAATGGTTAACCACTGCAATGCATGTACACAACAATACTGTGCATGTATCAACGAAGCAAACTCCGTTTAGAACACTCTACGGGTTTGATTTCAACATGCCAGCGAATTTGAAGCGCAAATGTGCGCCTGTATACAATGCTGATGACCCCAATAAAGTACAAAAATATCAGTTGCAGCGAGCGCACGAATTGGTTAGAGAAAACCAGGAATGTGCTAAACGAGTGGCCAGGGAAGCCTATAACAAGGTACTAAACCCAGTAGTTTTTCATGTGGGTGATCAAGTACTAATGAAGAATCAGGCTAGGAGAAACAAATTCTCACCTGTGTGGATAGGTCCGTATGTAGTAGCAGAAATCCGAAGCCCAGTTACAACAGTCGTAACGATTAAGGGAAAAAATAAAAAGCTACATAATAATTTGTTAAAATTATTCCACGTTAGACCACACACCTAATTCATGTGTCAATAGTGTTTTACAAGTGTAAACACAATAATAATAATATGAACAAGTACGTGTGTGTATCAAATAACACACACAGTTCCGATTTTCAAAGCCAAGGCCAGCAGAAGTGTGCCAATTAAACTCGAGCAAGTAAAGTTGACGTAATAAAAATGCTTATTATGCACTATGGTCGAACGAAGCGCAGTAGGGAAAAACATTTTTTTTTTTAAATATTAAATGATAAATATTGCACGTGATTAAAATATAAAATAAGATAGTAAGACAGTCGTGGGTAAGTAATATAAAACTTCGAATATGTACATACATACATACGGCAGTGTATGCACTGAAATTCGATGCATGAGCGTTAACGCCAGGCAACGGAACTGCTGGTGAAGTAAGTATATATACGAGTATGTATATATGTGTATAAGATAAAGAATGAATGTACGAATGTATATTTAAAGAAGTAAGTATTCTAATTAGGAGGAATGGGTATGTGCGTATGTATATTTTTGCAGATACTCGTACATAGGTTTTTACTGTTTATTGATTAGGAAATTAGCGTATGGAAATTTGAAAAAATGTATAGTTAATTGGGGAAAATAACGTTAGTAATTAATTCTAGGTAATTTAAAGCGCCTTGAATGTATGTATGTAGCCATGTACGATCTAGTAAGAGACGATCGTTAATGGATATATACATATCAGGCTAGAAGTAAATTTAAATAAAACATAATTGTATGCGATGAAAGATATAGTCATGCAATGGACAAAGTTTTGACACAAACGGGATTATTTTGTATAATCTGGTTTTTGTCGGAGGACCAATGAATTGGTTTTAAGTTGGAATGAGTGATAACTCACGTATTGAAAAGAGCATGGAAAATTAGTCAAAGCGGAACTAATGCACTATATGGCAATAATGAAACATAGTCCAGTCCTCTTTTCCTCTGGGATGCGGTATCAAATCCGAGAATGTAAGGGGAGAAGACGAGTGGACGGGGAATTGAATGATATAGCATTCAATTGTAGATTTAGCAATTTATGAATATAAAAGGTCGGTCGATGATGGATGGTAATGTAAAATAGTGATAATGATAATGTAGCAATAATATAACCATAATGATTATTTAAATATTTAGAGAAATAGAAATATTTATTAGTTAAGTTATTATAGCGATTACTACAGTATATGTGTAGGGCAGCTGTGTTCTTGGTAGCCTATTTGAGAATTCCAGCGAAATGCAGCGAAACCGCGGAAGTGCGGGTGGAACCCTTGGCAGAAACGGACCTGATTTTGGAATCCCTGGATAATGTTTGGTTCTCGAAAGACGAGTGGGTGGTGATATCGGAGTTTCGCGATGCTGACCTGGAGCCAGTACTGAAAAAACTAGAAGACTTGCAAGAGAAAACAACGGAGTTTTGCGAGTTAAGAGCAAATACGGCAGGATCTGACGGAAGCAAGAGAGGGTGTGAGATAACGGAAGCAGAATCGATAATAGCGAGGCTCAGACGAAACGAGCAAGCTATGTCATTCGGGGTAGTCATTTTGTAAATAGTTCGGGACTCCGCGATACGCACAGACAAAAATTACCTCCACAAACGTGCTATTGAACATGATTTCTGCTATAGCATTATTATTGGGCAGAACGCCGAGCTGGATAAATACAGAGTATTGCATTTGGCTAAGAACGGGGAGGAGGATAATGACCTGCTATTTGCATCCAACGAGTTGGAGTGTAACTCTCAAGGATCTGTAAATCAATTGGATATTGACACACAAGCCCTGACGAGTCAATGAGTCGGCGCATGCAGAATGACACCAGGCTCCCTTGTAGTTATTGCACGAGACAGGAAATTGCCAATGAACACACATTCAAAGAAAGCAAACGGCTTTTCAGCGAATTGAACAATTTACTTATACAGAGCAATAATTTCTGCATCCCCGTTGAAGACGTCGCTAAAGCTGATTACGTATTTTTGGTCTACTCTACGTTCACCCAGACAGCCACCTGCGAACCGTATACTCAGACTTTGAACGGCGGCACATTCTTACCAATGGAGTGTCGTTTTATCCGGAAACCATTCCGAGTAGTACATTTTTGATCGCACTCCTCGTTGGAAAAGGGAGGGATCGCCGCGATCGTAACGCTGGCAGTGATCGTTTATATTCTGCCAGTTAAGGATACCCACAACGAGAACCACACCAACGGCGCAACACAACAACTATACCGACAACGGCAGCCGACAACCGGATCATCAGTTAGCAGAAGTATAACGTAAGTTTTTAGGTATAAATATCATAGCGGAATATAAGATTTAAGTATGAGAATAAAATGTATTGTACGCCAGTGAGAAAAGAGTCGATGAAAGACCAAATATAAAAAGAAAAAAAAAAATATAAAAGAACAAAATAGAACAAAAGAGAAAAAAAAACTATAAAAAAAAGTCATAGCAAAAAAAAAAAAAGAAAAGATAAAACGAAAAAAAAAAGAAATTGATTCAAAAACTAAAAAGAAAGAACATAAAGAAAAGAAAAGAAAAAAGGAAATAGAAAGAACCCAAAGTATAAAATAAGGCGGATTGAAAAAAAAGAAACATTATACACATGTATTGATTTAAGAAAATGCACTGACTGTTTGAAGTGCAGAAATAAATGTAAACTTTCATTAGAAGTTAGTTGCACTAACTTCTTTTAGAAAGAGGGGAGGGATGTTGTGAGTTAGAACCATACTACCTACGTGTAGTTTACTCACAGCACCGACTCCTAATAGATGCCACACTATGTTAAATTAGCATGTGCTAAAACGGTGCTATAATAAGGCATACTTCTAGGGTTTAAGTATTTCAAGTTAATGTGATCTGTGCAACGTTATTATGTAAGCTTTTAGGGTGTTACAGTTCCGCAGTCGAGTCGACGAGGGCAGCATAGTGCACCGTCGCCACTTTTGAAGTGGGTCAGTTGGCTTGACCAACTGACACCAATTAACAGGTGCAGAACTGGAACACCAGAAAGGTCAGTTCACAGACTGAGATAGGTTTTTAAAAATAGTATATAAGCATTAGGTTTCGTAAGAATAAATCTCCTCTTGTGTTTTGAAACTAAGAAGTCACAGTGTCTAATTTCTACGTTAGGGTTCTTGATTTTTCAGCCACGCGCCCGAAAGGACTGTGATAGGACGTCCCCAGTCAAACAAGGACAATACCCCAACTGTTGGTCATATTGTTTGCTGTATAGAATGGTACGATTTTGTTTTGCAATTGTGTTTTCCCTATGTGACAATAGTTATTGTGTACCTTTTTTATTAAGTTTTTGCTAAAATCTTCTGATAGAAAAATTTTATATCGATTTTTACAATGCTTGTAATAAATATCGGTTTTTAATTTTAATTTATTATTTTTTTCCTGTAGTTCTTTATGCATATTTTGATCTTTTTTTATGTCTTCCAAAGTAATTAAGTTTACGATTTTTAAAGAGTCTTCTGATTTTATATCGGGTTCTATAACTGGATTTCTGCTAAGACAATCTGCTTCTTGGTTATTTTTCCCTGGTTTGTATTGTATTTCAATATCATACTGAGACAGATAGTATGTTAAGTCTCCTAGTTCCTCATCAGTCCTAGATTTTATATTCATGTTTTCCAAAGGCTTGTGATCCGTGTATACTTTGAATTTTTTTCCAATGAGCCAGTGTTGCCAAAATTTTACAGCTTCCTTTATTGCTAAGCATTCTAAGTAAATGGGTTTTTTTTCTTTTTTGAGCTTCATTTAATTTTTTTGAGAAATATGCTATTGGTTTTTCATCTCCGTTTTTTTCTTGCTGTTTTAACACTGCTCCCAACCCATGCATGCTTGCGTCTGTATATATATTTATTGGTAAATCTGGATCAAAAATTCTTAATACTGGTTGTGAACAAAGTACTAATTTTATTTTATTAAACGAATTTTCACATTCTTGTGACCATATAAATTTTTGATTTTTCCTTAACAAATTGTGCAGAGGGTCTAGTATAATTGCATTTTGTGGTATATATTTATTATAGTAATTTATTTTTCCTAAGAACTGCCGAACATTCTTTTGTTTTTCTGGAGTTGGGAAATTCCTTATTGAAATAAGATTATCTGTTAATGGTTTTATATAATTATTTTCAATAATATGACCCAAGTATTTCACTGAGTTTGAAGCGAAAAAGCATTTTAGGAATTTTAACCTAAAACCTTCAGCTAGAATTGCTTCCAATAGTTGTGATAAATGCATTATGTGTTCATCAAAACTTTTAGAAAAGATTAAGATATCATCTATGTAGTTAACTGCGAAGCTTGAAAGTTTGTATTTTCTTATGATATTACTTAAAATCCTTTGGAAAATGGCTGGGGACGTTTTTAGGCCAAAGGGTAAGCAAGTCCATTGATAATGGCCTTCTTGTGTAATAAATGCTGTTTTGTGTTTATCTTGTATTCTCAAAGGGATTGACCAGAATGCTGAATTTATATCTAAGGTCGAAAAATATGTACAGTTCCTAGTTTTTATCATAAGATCCTCAATCAACGGAAACGGTTGTGATTGTGGGACTACAATTTTATTTAATTCTCGGAAATCTATACATAATCTTGATTTTTTATTTTCTTCTTTTTTAAAGGCTAAAGTCACTGGGGCCGCAAAAGGACTATATGATTCTTCGATCAAGTTTTTCTCTAATAGTTTAGCTATCTGTTCTTCTATTTCCTTCTTGTCCTCAATAGTGCACCTATATGGGCGTTTATAACAATATTTGTCAGTCATTAGATCAATATGTGCTTCATAATCCTTCACAGTGCCGATGTCATATTTGTCTTTAGCAAAAACTGATTTATATTTGTCAATTAATCGATTAATTTTTGATTGTTGAGCAATATTCAAAAAGTTTACTGACATTTTAAATTCATCTATTTTTATATCTTCATTAAAGTTTATATGTTTAATATTGTCTTCCAAAATATTGGAGAACATTTTCGTTTTATTTGTTTGTGTGTCACCTGGAAACTCAGGAATGTTGACATCTTAATTATTTTGAAAAATTGCATTTTGTGCAATTATTAAATTTTCATCTTGGTTTAATTTGAATTCCTTTATACAGTCTAAACCAATCCGAAAATCATAATTAAAATCTTTATTGTCCACAACAAAGACATTCATGTATTTTTCTATATTATAAATTTTGAGTTTTAATCTTACGATTCCATTTGTCTTTTTTTCACCATTAATTGTTTTTAAATTTACCATTTTTAAATTATTTATTTTTGCATTCTTTATTTTCAATAATTTTTAGTTTATAATTGACACATTTGCCCCTGAGTCATAGATACCCAAAACTTCTAATGTGTCATTTAATAGTAACTTTATTTTAATTAATGGTGTAACAATTAGTTTTTTGGATATTCTTCATTAAATTCGACTTCTAGCTCTGAATGGTTAGCGGTGTGTATGTGACTTTTTCTCAGTATGTTATTATTATTGTCTTTAAACCAGCAAGTTGATGCAGGGTGATAGCGAATCCCTTTTCCTTTTTTTCACATATTTTGCATTGTATCTTTTCATCAATTGATCCCATTTTGTTTTCAGGATTTGATTTGTTAAAACTTCTTTTAAAAATAAACTTTGATTTTATTAAGTGCTCTAAACATCTTACTTCATTAAAAAAATCCTCAGTATTATGCTGCTTATTTCTGTCAATCCTATCCGATATAAAGTTTGGCAGTCCCACAGCTATTAAGTCGATAAGAATAGACGTGTCTAGCGACTTGTTCATTTCTAGTAAAAGCCTTTCTTTTTTTATTGCATAGTCTAACAGAGAACCATTTATATATTTGTACTCGATAGAATGTCTTACTGAAGTCCAACCTCTATTGGTATAAGTGTCGCAAAAGTTTTTTTTCCATACTTCCCACTCAGAGTCTATTGTCCACTTTATGAGCATTGAAGTGTACCAATCCATGCATGACTTATCTAAAAAAAGCCTTAATGTTTCAATCTTATTAGTGTCTTGTTCAACACCTAGACGTGTGCATTCATTTTCAAAAATTTCCATCCATTGTAGTACGTTTTCATTTTTCCCAGTAAATTTTTCCATAACAAACTTTTCTGATATATTTTTCAGATTAATGACTGCAGGTCTTTGTGTTTCAGTAAACTTATCTAGAATCTGTTGTAGTGCTTCAGCCGAAATGCCAGTGATTGGTGTCGCAATTCGCTCAGTTTGAGTTGTATGTGCTATGTGTTCTTCTAATAAGTAGTCGTTAAATATATAGTTACCATCTGAATCTTTGTACGTTTTTAAAGTGTCTTCATTTAAACAGATCCAAACTTTTCTTGAGGTGCCTCTCTTTGTCAGTGTAGTTTTTACTTTTTTAAAAGCTTCTGTTTCTTTTAGTTTTTCATGTAGCACATAATGCTGGTATTCTTCTGGAATTTTGTAGACCTCATGATTTTCTGATTCAATTGAGGTTATGGCGATTATATTTGTTTTAATATCGCTTGGCGATGCCTTTACTACGCATTCAAATCTAAGTTTTTCCATAATTATTGTGAAAATATTCGCAAAAATGTTGTTTTATAATATGTTTCTATTTTTATCAAATTGAGCAATAAAATGCTTTGAAATAAAACTCAATTGCGTATCTCTGTAAACGAAAGTTAATGTTTATTTAACATTTTAGATATTTGTTTATTTAACAATGTTACCTGTAAACGAAAGAAACAACATTTAAAGCCTTATTTTCAGATTGTGTTCTTTCTTTTTATAATACTTAGTTTAAGTCTCTATTTTATTTTAACTAATTGACACTTTGTTTCGCTTTTTACATGTGCCCTGTCTCCATACTCATGATATGTCAAGTTTTCTTGTTTGACACTTGTTTTACTTTGTAAATGTTTTCTCTCTCTCTCTCTATGATGTTTTCTTATCTTCTTAACTTAATAGTGTTACCACACCAGTCGTTGAGCGCTGAAGATTTAATATTTAGAAAAACGATGACCGTCATACGTGTTGTCGATTTTCTTTACATCTCCTTCCCTAGGGGAAGAAGGTACTGAGTAATAACAAGAGTGAATGGTTACTGCTGTGTAGTTGGGATGGGAATCAATTTTGTGATGTGAAAGAGGTTTGACTCGGTTTTCCTGTGTCCGGTGTTGACTTCATACATTGAATTCGAAATTTTCTTCAGGATTTTATATGGTCCGATTCTAAGTTCATCTAGTTTTTTCCTATTTAATCGGTTTCCGTTTTCCACATAAACTAGATCTCCTACATTTAGCTCGTAGTCTTTTCTACGTTTATCGAATTGTTTCTTATTAAAAGTGTGTGTGATCTTTTAGTATTTTCTAAAGCAAGTGTTCTGTCTCTTTCTAAATCTGTTTTTGTATGTTGTTTTTTTAAGTCGTGCGGTAAAATATCCATATTTTCACCTTCTAATAAATATTTTGGACAGAATTTTGTTACTGTATGCTCTGTTTTGTTATACATATCTGTGCATATTCGTGCTATGGTTGTCCACGTTTTTTTTCCTTCATCTTCATTTATTTTGCTTCTTATTTTATTTACTAGTGTTTGATTTAGTCTTTCATTGAGGCCATTTGAAAATGGTGAATCTACCGCAGTGAAAACCAATGTTATGTTTTTATCACTTAGGAATTTTTTAAATTCTTTTCAATTTATTCCTGGGTATTGGTCCGATAATACAGTGCCTATGTTATAGCTTTTTGTTACATTACTTATTAATTTTATGAAATCGTCAGAGTTTTGAGTCTTAGATGTTAAAATATAAGCATACCTTGTAAAATGATCTACGAGCAGATGTGAGTATTTTTTTGTAGAACGAGAACCTCCAAAACCTCCAATTGTATCTATGGATACGATTTCAAATGGATACGTTGCTGGGCCCAAATGTTCTCCAATATTTTGGAAGACAATATTAAACATATAAACTTTAATGAAGATATAAAAATAGATGAATTTAAAATGTCAGTAAACTTTTTGAATATTGCTCAACAATCAAAAATTAATCGATTAATTGACAAATATAAATCAGTTTTTGGTAAAGACAAATATGACATCGGCACTGTGAAGGATTATGAAGCACATATTGATCTAATGACTGACAAATATTGTTATAAACGCCCATATAGGTGCACTATTGAGGACAAGAAGGAAATAGAAGAACAGATAGCTAAACTATTAGAGAAAAACTTGATCGAAGAATCATATAGTCCTTTTGCGGCCCCAGTGACTTTAGCCTTTAAAAAAGAAGAAAATAAAAAATCAAGATTATGTATAGATTTCCGAGAATTAAATAAAATTGTAATATATATATATATATATATATATATATATATATATATATATATATATATATATATATATATATATATATATATATATATATATATATATATATATATATATATATATATATATATATATATATATATATATATATATATATATATATATATATATATATATATATATATATATATATATATATATATATATATATATATATATATATATATATATATATATATATATATATATATATTTATTATATATATATATATATATATATATATATTTTTTTTTTATTTTATTTTTTTTATTATTTTTTTTTTTGATTGTTTTGATTGGTTCGGAGGTGGAAATCTGCAAACAGACACTGGGCGCTCTCGCACCAGTAGTGTGGGGCTCTTACCCACTAAAACCACCTCCTCAGACGTCTCCCAGACGGTACATAGCCATTAAGCAATACTTCGTCTGAACGTCGCCGCCACTCCAAGTGGCGGAGGTCTCGCATAATTGCGGCCGAGGTGTCACACACCACGTCCCATTTCTGCGGGCACTCGAGCATATAGTGCACGAGGTTGTCCGGTGTCACAGGTTCTCCGCAGACTCTTTGCAGTACAGCTCTGGCACCGCTGTATCGTGGGCATGAAAAAAGGACATGTTCCTCGTCCTCGGGCACCGTGCCTCCACAATTATCGCAGCAGGAGGATTCCTCCAGCCGGAATCTGTGTAGGTTCGCCCGGAAACCTCCGTGCACGGTCAGCAGCTGTATGACGTGATAGTTCACCTCGCCATGTGACCTATCCATCCAGCGTTGGAGATCAGGGATCAACCTCCTCGTCCAACGGCCCTTTTCGGATGCATCCCATCGGGCTTGCCACTCGTGTATGGTGCTTTGCCTAATGCCTGCTACGCGATCTTCCGCACTCAGCTCGTGCGTACTTTCGCCGTAGTATAGGCTCCACGCCTCCTTGGCCAGCAGGTCCAGCGGGATCATACCGGCTATCACCAGCGCGGCGTCTGCAGACACAGTACGGTGTGCTGAGATCGTGCGGAACACACATCTCCTATACGCCGCCTCTATGGTGCGAACGTAGGCCTTTACGCTCGACTTCTCAGCCCATATGGGCGCTCCATACAGGATTATGGCTTTGACGACCCCTGAGATGAGGCGTCTTTTCCAGTGCCGTGGCCCTCCGAGGTTTGGCATTATCAAGCAGAGCTGGGAACAGGTCCGCGCTGCCTTCTCACCTAATCGCCGAAAGTGCTCCTTGAACGTCAGTCTTGCGTCAATCCAGACGCTTAGGTATTTGAGATGTGGGGTCGTGGTAATGGTGCAGTCACCAACCCTTATCTCCACCACCTCTTGTACCTTTCGACCTGACACAAGGATAGCCTCCCTTTTGTGTTCTGCCAGCTTCGGTCCAACATCCGCCAGCCATCTTCCAACAGTGGCCACTGTGTGATTGGCCTCTGCTATTACCTCCTCCAGGTGTTTCACCGTGATCACTAGCGCTATGTCGTCCGCATATCCGATTATTTTAACGTAATCGGGCACCTGTATGCGGAGAATGCCATCGAACATAACGTTCCAGAGAAGTGGCCCCAGTACAGACCCCTGGGAAACTCCTCCGGTGACCTTGTACGTTTCTACACCTCTATCGGACTCGTATAATAGCATCCTGTCGCTAAAATAACTGGTGATGATTCGCCTTAGATAGATGGGAGCTTTGAACTCTGCCAGCGCTTCTGCTATGCGCGCCCAGCTGGCCGAGTTAAAAGCGTTCTTGACGTCGCGGGTGACCACGAGCCAATACCTCTTGGCACCCCCCTTCCATCTCTGGCCCTGAATCGCCACCTTCGCCGTTTGGACGAGTTCGTCAATGGCGTCCATGGTGGATCTGGCCTTTCGAAAGCCATATTGGCGCCTCGCCAGTCCTCCAACATCCACTATCGCCTCGTCGATCCGGTCGCATATAATCCGCTCCAGGACCTTCCCTGCTGTGTCCAACATGCACAGGGGTCGGTAGGCCGATGGGTCCTCTGCTGGCTTATCGGCTTTAGGTATCAATACCAACCGCTGCCTTTTCCACCGTTTCGGGAAGACTCCTTCCCTAAGACAGGCGTCGTAAAGTGACCTCAGTGTTTCTGGGTGTAGTGCAGCTGCGGTTTTCAGCACTCGGTTGGGAATTCCATCTGGGCCAGGTGCCTTCTTGTCCAAAAATTTTCCAACCGCCCGCAACACCTCCTCTGTCATTACACTGGGTACTTCTTCGCCCAGCTCGGGAGAGAACTGATCAGGCACATAATTTTGCACTGGGAAGAGCTCTCCCACAATGCGTTTGAGCAGGTTTGGGCAACTTGGGGCTGGCTGCCTGTAGCAGGGGAGCTTTTTCATCACGAGCCTATATGCCGTGCCCCACGGGTTGTCTTCAACCTGTGCACATAGCTCGGTGAAACTCCTGCGCTTGCTCGCCTTTATGGCCGTCTTCAGCCTTCTTTTAGCCACTTTGTACAACTGGCGCAGTTGCAGGCAGTCTGGGTTGCCTATTGCACGCTGGTGCCTTCGCCTTGCTGCGTGGCATTCCTTGCGTAGGCCGGCGATCTCGTCCGTCCAATAACGGATTTATAGTTTCCACCATAGGCCCGCCTGGGCATCGCCGCATCGCAGGCGCTCTCTAGCTGGCTCGCTAGCTGGTTCGCCATTTCCGCCGCACTGCCTTGCAGCTTAAAGTCCTCCAACATGACTTCGAGTGCGCCTTCGTCGAGGGCGTCCGCTCTCCAGCCTTTCGGCCACGGGCCTGTCCTCCGCCGTTGTTTGTTCCTTTCCAAGTCAAAGCAAATGGCATTGTGGTCGCTGTGGGTGTACGCGGAACTCACAATCCACCTATCTCCTCTGACTAAACCGCTGCTGAGGAACGTAAGGTCGATCACAGATGTGGCTTCTCCTCTCACAAAAGTCGCCTCTCCCGCGTTCATGACGACTGCGTTAAGAGCCACAAACGCGTCCATGAGGATATGACCTCTCGGTGTGGTTCGGGCGCAACCCCATTCAGTTGCCCATGCTTTGAAGTCGCCGGCAATCACTACGGGGTTCCTGCCTTACCCGTCCAGAGCAAGTCTGTCTACCACTGACTCGAACTCGTCCTCAGTTAGGCTCGGCGGCATGTAGCAACTGTACAACGTGGTCCCTCCAATGGTCGCTCTGACGTAGCAACTGCTTCTCTCTATGTTGCTTCGTTGTATAGGCTTGGTTCCGCACACCCAAAGTGCGGCACCACCAGTGGTGTCTTCGGCCCATACTCCTTGGTGCTTGCGCCTATAGGGCTCGCTAAGCACTGCAACATCGACCATATGTTCCCTAACGGCCTGCTCCAGGAGATCCTGTGCAGCCTCGCAGTGGTTGAGATTGACTTGGAACAACCTCATCTCCTGCGCCTGGACCTCTTCTCCACGGCTCGTTTGTAGGATGGGCATGAGCTGCATCCTGTCGTATGCTCCACATCCTTGCGGCCGCTGGCCTTACAGAGGGCACAGGTGGGGTCCTTGTCGCACTCCCGTGCGTAATGGCCCTCTGTGCCGCATCTGTAGCACTTGTGGCGCCAATCGTCCTTGCTACCGCATTTCTGCTCGGTGTGGCCGAACTCCATACATTTGTAACAACGCAGGGGAGTCACCTTTTCGCGCACCCGGCATGAGGTCCATCCGACTCTCAGCCTGCCAGCTTTCAGAAGGTCTGCGGCTGCCTGGGGCGACAGACTGATGACTGCTGTCTGTGTTCCACCGTACGCTTTCCTGAGGGACCTGATTGCATCCACGGGAGGTCTCTCCGAGAGATTGGCTGTACACAGCGCCTCGTGGACATCTTCCACCGTGGTGACTTCGTCCAGGTCTTTCACCTCCACTAGGGTTTCCTGCGTGAGCTTACGCACCTCCACACTGGTTCCCAGGACAGTCCCCACCGCCTCATGATACTGGGGTGTTTTTGGATCTGCCGCCACGCTTAACTCCAGCAGTAGTTCACCCTTGGCCGTCTTTCTGATCCTGCGGACGCTCTCTCCCAGCTCTGACAGCTGCGGGTCCCTCTTGATCTTGCGGTGGATGTCCGCGTAGCTCACCGTGCCAGTTTCCCTGATGACGATGGCATCGGGGCGCGCTGGCTTAGGCTTCGGGCCCTTCCGCTTCGCTTGGGGTCTGGAACGAACTGTGGTCCACTCAACTTTTGCACCCTCCGCCTTTCCAGCCATAGGCCTATGGGTCTTAGGATTTGCCCGGGTTACCGTTTTCTCGGCCGCCAGTGACGGGGCATCCCCCCTCCTCCTCTTAGCTCCCACTCGGCTAGTCGGACTTACTTGCTCCGGATCCCCCTTCTCACGGTGGCGCTTTGACATTGCGACTGCGGCCGCGTAGCTCTTCGCCTGGGCAGGGGCTGTCCGCGAAGACGCACCGGCTTTGCCTTGGTTGTCCACAGGAGGGCCGCCAACCTGCACCTCTTTGTCCACCTTCTCCGTCCGCCCTTCAGTCTGGACTGCCCTGTCGGCTTGCACCAGCTGTGGCACTCTCGCAGCCGTACCTGCGTCCTGCTCCTCGACGACCTGCAAGCAGACATCCCGGATTTTGGATGCCTTCCGCTTGATGTCAGCATGTACATTGTGCCTTGAGTGCTTCAATGTGCCACTCCAGCACCGCCATTTTGCCTTTGGCAATGACCTCATCGGGAGGGATGACCGCCATTGCCGTCGGATCGGCCCTCATGCCCATCACTCGCTGAAGCTCACTGGTGTCTGCCAGTGTGTTTCAACGCACCACCGTCTTTCTTATTACCGGAGGAGGGGTCCTATGAATAGTAGACCTCCTGCCGAAGGGGTCCTTCATCGCACCGTCGTCTTTGTTTGTTTTTTGGTATGGTTAGTATTCATTTATTGTTTATATATATATATATATATATATATATATATATATATATATATATATATATATATATATATATATATATATATATTTATATATATATATATATATATGTATATGTATTATATATATATATATATATATATATACATACACATATATATATATATATATATATATATATATATACATACATATATATATATATATATATATATATATATATATATATATATATATATCTACAAATAATTGCCGACCAATGAAATTTACTTTATGAAAGAAAATTTTATTCTAATTCATAATATTGAGAAATACTTTTCGGATCAAATTCAAAAATTAAATGATAATACTATATATATATATATATATATATATATATATGTATATATATATATATATATATATATATGTATGTATATATATATATATATATATATATATATATATATATATATATATATATATATATATATATATATATATATAGTATTATCATTTAATTTTTGAATTTGATCCGAAAAGTATTTCTCAATATTATGAATTAGAATAAAATTTTCTTTCATAAAGTAAATTTCATTGGTCGGCAATTATTTGTAGAAAAAGGAGATTTATTTACTCAAATTTTTATTTTTTAGATCGGAAATTTTTAATAGAACAAGAGCAACAACGTAAAAAAACTCAACATTTTGATTTTCATCAATAACTTTCTCTTTATAAATGCTATGTCCTGAGCTGCTATCAACGCCCCACTATCACTCTAGGGCCACCTGCATGTCTTGGTAATTTCGCTAAAATTTAACAAGCTTTCAACAGTTTTATCTAAAAGATTTTGTAGAGGCACTTCTGTCGACATTTGTGAAACAATAATCGGACGAGGCAATAAGTCTTCCTCACTTTTCTTAAAGTGTAATAGGTAGCTAAAAGTCTGTATAAATGCTATTGAATGATATATAAACCTAAAATATTGTATTTTCTGACAAATAAATGAGATCATAATACAAAGCAATCGCCTGACTAATTGACAAACTTCATCAGCATTTTTAATCATTTCAGACGTATTATTTGTAATAAGTCGTTAAGTTTTCGACGCTTGGTTCTATCGCACGCTTCTTCATATGAAACTCTGTCTTTGCTGCTACTAGTCTCCTAATACATTTTTTTTGAAATTATTTTTTGTTATTACATGTAGGTATAAATAAGTACCTCTAACTTTTACCGCCATTTGAAATTAAACTTTACATTAAGTAAGCGGACTATTTCAATTTCTTCCGTGCTAAATTTTTTGCCAAATTTAATTCAATTTTGGCATGCAAAAAATTACCAACGAAAAACGACAATTGGAGAGAATTATCAACCACAGTAAAAACAATATTGACAGTACTTCCAGGCCCGCAATACCTATGGCGATGTATTTAACAGGTGGAGGGTAGCCAAGGTTAGTAATTTAATATAATTATTTAAAATATTTAACAATACTAGTTATGAAACTCCGATATTTATAACCCACAGTATGTAGAAAGGAATTTAAGAAGAATTATGTTAGAAAAATTTGATGGCAGCTACAGAAGCCATGTTATTAACTTTCTTAAATTCAGCGAACATAATGTTGTCAGAATTAATATTTCTAGCCAACATTAGGTGTATAGAATTTAATCACAGAGAAGAAGCATATCATAAAGCAATTCAGAAATCCAAAGACTGACTCAATAAAAGTGAAAATTCAGAATACAAATATAGTGCAGCGCCTACTCCAAAATACCCAAACAACAAACAAAGATCATTTTAATCAAACGAAAAATTTCAACAGGAATTTTCAACAAAGGCCTCAAATAAATGTACGTTTTAGCTCATAATCAGCCGAAAACAATAGTTATACTTCAAAAAATAGATCAGGCAATTAAATAAACAATTATTCTATAAGATCATTGCCGTAAAACACCGCCCAAAGTAAACAATGAACAGAAAATATGGAAATAGATAATATTCAGGGAGAAGAAGACGTACAATTTTACGAAGGAGCTCAAATTATTCACTCCCCATAATAAAAATTAAAATCTTAAACGAAACTCTAAGCTATCTAATATATATAGGTTCTACGACAAGAGTAATGAAATCCAACAAGTGATTTAAAAGACATTACTTTAATCAAATTTCAGAAATATTGAAGCATAACATAATAAAGGAAGGTAACGCCCCATATAATAGTCCATTGAGGGTTGTACCCAAAAACCAGTATAATTCAGGGGAAAAAAAATTTCGAATAGTAATCGGCTATCGAAAACTTAACGCAGTCACCTTAAGGGATAAATTCCTAATATCGATGCGATATATATTGGAAAAATTCGGTAGAGCACAATACTTTACGACTCTTCACGTGGCTAAATTTTACCAGATTGTAGTCAGACCTGAAGATAGAAAGAAAAACAGGCTTTTCTAACCCATTTGACCATTATGAGTTCGTCAGGGTGCCATTTGTTATTTGGAACCTGCAATCTTCCAAAGGCTAATGAATTAAGTTTTGCGAAACTATATCAATAGAGTGTGCATTGAATATATGGACGACGTGTTAGTATTCAATACATAATTAGAAGAACATACGTCGAATTTAATAAATATTTTAAAACCCCTATGAAAAGCTGTAATAAAGCTACATATCGATAAATGCAACTTAATTTGCAAAGAAACACACTTTCAAGGAGACATTTTGTAAAGATGAAAAATACTAGTGCAAGTATTTTCATCACACACACACACACACCTAAAAAGCGTATAATGCATCAAAGATGTGCATTTAGCATAGGGGCCTGGTGCTTAAAAAAATAACTCACCCAGAACAATGCTAAAACCAAGAGTTACCTCCCACCCTAGATCACTCAAAACGCATTCACACTCTCTAGAATAGAAATTCTACCAACAATAAGAGGAGAATGTTGGAACATAAGCGGAAAAAAACCCAGCTCTCATACCAATCGCGCCAATTAAAACCACGGCGAAAACAGGAGCGCTTATGCAGTACCTAATAATGTACAAAGTACATTAATACTGATACAAGCGGCGAACTGAGCTGTTTTGAATTTAACGGCCTTTCAACGAAACCAATACACGAGTGAGAGGAGAAGCACATACGAGTCGGCGATGGATCGGTCGCTTCGGGTGCGGTGAAGAAGACAAAGAATGTGAGCTGTTTTGAATTTAACGGCTTCTCCACGGAAAGCATACACGAGTGAGAGGAGAAGCACACGAGATTTGGCGATGGATCGGTCGCTTCGAGAACAAAAAGGATGATTAATTATTTTGAATTTAACGGCTTCACCACGGAAAGCATACATGAGTGAGAGGAGAAGCACACGAGATTTGGCGATGGATCGGTCGCTTCGAGAACAAAAAGAATGATTTATCATTTTGAATTTAACGGCTTTTTCAAATTTAACGGTTCCTGTACAACAACTCTTCATAGAGGCCATACTCTGCGGCTGGCTTATAAAAGCAGCCACCACCAAGAACTAGAGGGTCTTTTCTGAAGCAACAGTCAACGAAGTTACATAGTTCTACCATCGTCGACATCAGCAGCAATGAAAGGTATACTTAAATGCTATTTATAATTGCATACTAACATAGACAGAGCCAGGAGTTTATGGTTTTCACTGACTCTTCCTGGGACTTGCATACTAACATAGACAGAGCCAGGAGTTTATGGTTTTCACCGACTCTTCCTGGGACTTGCATACTAACTTAGACAGAGCCAGGAGTTTATGGTTTTCACCGACTCTTCCTGGGACTTGCATACTAACATAGACAGAGCCAGGAGTTTATGATTTTCATCGACTCTTCCTGGGACTTGCATATTAACTAAGACAGAGCCAGGAGTTTATGGTTTTCACCGACTCTCCCTGGGACTTGCATACTAACATAGACAGAGCCAGGAGTTTATGGTTTTCACCGACTCTTCCTGGGACTTGCATATTAACTAAGACAGAGCCAGGAGTTTATGGTTTTCACCGACTCTTCCTGGGACTTGCATACTAACATAGACTGAGCCAGGGGTTTATGGTTTTAACCGACTCTTCCTGGGACTTGCATATTAACTTAGACATAGCCAGGAGTTTATGGTTTTCACCGACCCTTCCTGGGACTTGGATATTAACTAAGACAGCTGTAATATTAATTAAACTTAGGATAATAACTTTAATATTAATTAAACTTAGGATAATAACTTTAATATTAATTAAACTAAGTATATTAACTATTATATTAGTAAAACTAAGGATATTAACTGTAACATTTATTAAGGAATAAAATTAAACTAAACACAAGCTGTAATATTCATTAATTAATAACTGTAATAAAAATACATACTCGTATACATACTCGTATATATATTTAAATCAATAAAGAATTTCTATATATTGGAAACCTATTGTTCGAGCTTAGAAATATTTTTTGTAAGCGAACGTGGCACCCGCTGAGTTTTACCCCCAGCGAAAGAGAAAGAGTCGTTACAGTGGCGCCCAAGCAGGGACTACATTAAGAGAAAACAGGAATTTTCCGAGATCAATCAGAGTAACAGAGGGTAAACGTCTACGCACAACGATACCTATTATCTTCACCATCACCTAAGAATATTGCGGGATGGGGAAGACAAGCTGGGTGTACTTGCTACGCAAGGACGAGCTGATAATTTTTTCTGAAGAATTTGGCGTAGAAGCTACAGGCACCGTGGAGGAACTCCGAAAGTGACTAGCGGATTTTTTCACTAATACAGAACTGACACAAGAGCAAAAAACTCTCTTGGCAAAGCTTCAATGTAAAAGCATAAGGAGCTCATCACCAGCTGCGCCCAAAGTTACCCGCAAAACAGTGGAAGCTGACAGGCCAGAAACACATACTGGTGTAACACTGACTACAGGGAATGCAGATGTACAGAGAACACCTCGACAGCGTTCTGTATCACCCACATCGAGGAATCAACCAAACAACGGAGTTACACAGTACGCCATGGTTATTGACCACGTGAGAAAGTGGAATATTAAATTCGATGGAGGGCGTGACCCATTGGCATTCATCGAACGAGTAGAGGAGCTGTCCGAAGTATACAGTCTGAACATACATATGCTACCTCGTACAATGCCAGAACTGTTAAAGGAACGTGCCTTGCTATGGTACCGCAACAATAACCGAGCATGGATAGATTGGGTTGGGTTCAAAAAGGACTTCCTAAGGTTTTTCTTGCCCGCCCGCAACTTCGAGAATTTGGAGGCCATGATTCGGCAACGACGACAACAATTACGCGAGCCCTTCAAACAGTATGTAGTAGAGCTGCAAAACCTTATGCGACACGCAGGATACTCAGAAGAGCAAAAGCTGGAACGCATCTTCCGCAACAGCCTCGAAGAATACCAGTGGTATGTGCGGCGGAAGGATTTCACATCACTGGAGGAGCTCGTTGATATGGCAGAAGACCTGGAGGGCATAAGGAGTGAACGAGACACACCGCTAGTATTACCACCACCGCTCAGGCCCGAGCATACGGCGCCACGGGGGGCACGGAACAGGCAGGTCACATCGGCAAATCATCCTGGCGCAGATGGGCGGATAGACATACGTACCGCTTGTAGACGCTGTAGCCAATCAGGGCATATGGCAAGATATTGCCGCAACGCTCAGGTACTGTTTTGCTGGGAGTACGGTAAGAAAGGCATACGGACAGTAGAATGCTGCAAGAAACAAACGGGAAACGGGCACGGCTGTTGTCGGGAGCGAGGCATGGCGCAGCCCACGAGCAGGCGGCCTCAACAAAACTAAATGCGTTGTTTTTCGATGGGCAACGCATTTGTGCCACTGCACTATAGGTTAAACGATCGATTTCACTGGCCAAAAGTCAAATTTGGTACATTGTCTTATCACTTCTTTTGTGTTAGAATCTTGTAAAAAACACATCAAAGCAAATAAAAATGCATTTGGTGTTTGCAAAAACAACTTTACAGTTACATGACAAGCTGGCAAATGTGAATTACTGAGGAGTCATGAAAAACGTGCTAATGTTGTGTCTTTACCTTTAAACATTAAAAGTGAAAATAAAACCAAAGTGTTAATATGAATAACGCAATAATAAGTAATTATTCGATATTTTTTTTATCAAAAAATCTGTCTATATAGTTATTTTTGTGTATCAATCGTAACATATTCAATTTTACCTTAGATTGATGGCAGAAAATTTTAAATTTTGAGGTTATGCAAGCCTTTAAAGAGTAGGCAACGTTTGGCAATGGAAATGAAAATTGAAATTTGTTTGTCGATTCTTGCTGAATCTGGAAAATCTCATTTGGTTTTGCGGTTTTTTGCATTTTTCTAATTCTATCACTTTTTCTAGGTAAACACATTTTCCAGAATATTGATTTATTTGAAGTCTGGATTAAACCACTAACCAAAGAAAAAAGCAAGATGCAAAAGAAACGAAAACGTTTACAACTTCCACAGGAAGTTATCGAAATGTTAAAATATCATAATCCAAACGAAGAATTAGAATCTGAAATACAGTCAAATTTAAATCAAAACGTTGAAGAAGAAGACGAAGTATACGATGACAGCGACGATTTTAATGACGACGGACTTCAATCTTATGTAAATATTCTTAATAACTTAGACTTAGAAAATGAAGTAGATATAATTTAAATACTATATGCGTAATGATATTCAATAATTTACTGTATTAATCAAAAATAAAACCCATAATACATACGTATTAAATATATGAATGAACTCTTTTTTGTCCCCAAAGGGTTAAGGAACCTGTAATGCATTAGGGCCATAAACGGTTAATTTTTTCTTCAATTTTGCTCCATTTTCCTTCCCAAAGCTGATGAAAGTTATTCTGATTTAAATAAAATACTATTTTTAATTTTATGACTTTTGGCCAGTGAAATCGATCGTTTAACCTATAGTGCACTGTCACCATAAGCACCTACACTACCACAGCCACTATCGAAACAGGAGCCACTGTAATATTCATTAATTAATAACTGTAATAAAAATACATATACATATATATATTTAAATCAATAAAGAATATCTATATATTGGAAACCTATTATTCGAGCTTAGAAATATTTTCTGTAAACGAACCTGGCACCCGCTGAGTTTTACCCCAGCGAAACAGACAGAGTCGTTACAATTTTTACACCTGAAGAAATGAACCCAAATCCTAATAACTACCGAATGCCCAAAAACAAACAAAATCATTCCTAGAGATAAGAGAATACTATAGAAAGTTCTTAAAGGACTGTGCCAAAGAAGCTTACGCTCTAGTTAAATACCTAAAAAAAAATTCTAAAGTTAACACGAACGATCCAAACTACATTTTGGCCTTTGAAAAATTATAAACTTTGTTAACAAGCTTTCAATTTTAATATACCCAAACTTCAGGAAAAAACTTAAAATAGTCACTGATGCCTGCAACATGGCAATATGAGTGATCCCTACCGAAGATAAACATCCTGTTTGTTATGCTTCTCAGACAATCAATGATCACGAGAAGAACAATTCAACGATCGAAAAAGAACTCGTTGAAATCGTTTGGAGTGTGAAATATTTCAGACCTTATATTTATGGCAACGGATTAGAACTAGAAACGGTCCATAAAAGTGGCTCCAAATTAATCGGATTAAATTGGTTTAAATGTCAATTTATTCCATCCGAAGACAAACTTAGCGAATATGAAAATATATTAGGATATCATAAAATGATCATTGAAAGAAGCGATATTCATCAAAATATTAGTAGAATATCTAAAAATTATATAAAGAACGGAAATGTTGACATTTACTTACACCTAGAAGACATAGCTTACAATGAAGTGCAGCAACTAACTGATAAAAACATTGAAAGACAACAGGAAAGTTAAATTTTTCAAATGTTTCTACTTTGCTAGAGACTTATTAAATGAAGAGGAGGATATAAAACTAATATCCATCTTTCACACCGAAGAACCTATCTATCAATTATTGCGACATTTGCTCAGGGGCCAAGTACGATAAAAATTAAGAAAAAATTCACATTTACAAAATCTCTTACAGATATAAACGAAACAGTCCACATTGGCACTTATGTCAATAGTAAACACTCCTTCATTACTTTTGTTCACTCCGAATTTAAATGCTCAGATGATTTTAAGAAAAAATTCACATTTACAAAATCTCTTACAGATATAAACGAAACAGTTCACATTGTCACTTATGTCAATAGTAAACACTCCATTACTTTTGTTCACTCCGAATTTAAATGCTCATATGATTTCCGCCTGGTACCTGGAGTGCCATGTTGTCGGTCTGCGATACATCATTCAGTACGGTACGAAAGCCCGTGATATGCAGTGGAGAGCGAGAGAGCCGTCGAGGCAGGTGCATAGCGTATCAGTGTGGAAACCATATTTCTGTGGTGGCGCGGAGTAACGACGGAGGACAGCTTTCCGCTACAAAACAGCGGCAGCAGCGCTTTTAGCGCCGTATTGGAGAATAGTCTGTTCTGATGTGTCTGAAAACGCAGATTATTTACAAAATTTCAACTACAATTACAATCACAAATTTAATATACATATGAGCATATATATGAGAAGTAATTAAACGAATGTTTCCACAAAATGAAGAATTTAACAAATATTTTTATATGGCAGAAGGATTAAAATTCATTAACAATTAACCACTTTATTTCAACTGCTTCAGAAAGCAACATTTGGTCCTTTGAACCGGATTCGGATCCATTATTGGTAAGTTTCAATTCTATTAATTAAATGAAATAACTGAAATTTTATAAACAAATTGATTCTTTTTTGAATATCTGTCGGCTTTGCCGTGCGTTTGGGTATATGTGCTCTGTCGGTGCTGCCGACTATTGAAAGTGTTAAACTAAATTTAACAGCTGAATTTCAACAACGGTTCTTGTACCGAGTTGATTATAAAGTTGATACCAGGCACGTAAACCTTGGTATCGTTGAAAAAGGACCTAATGTCAACAGCGGTGCTTGTACCGAGTTGATGGTGGGTTTGACAACAGGCACATAAACCTTGGTGTCGGAGAAGGAGAATCAATCAATGTTAAGTTAAAATGAAAAGACTCACAGTTAACTCTTACTGATTGACTGACTTTTGGATGTGCCAATCGTGGGTATTTATTCATTTTCTATATACATATATTACATATAATTTGGCTATACATATTAGGTATTATTGAATTGACAGCATAACCATGAAATGTGCATTATTGACAAATTTGCAAGCTGGCCTTGAATTGAGTTTCTCAGCGTATTGCACTTGATATCATGTTTCATCCAGTGCAATGCCTTCGCTGTTGTAGTATATATTGGAGTTTTTGTCAACACTGCAAATTCCATCGTTAAGCTGGCAAGGTTTGCTTAACACAAGCCTAATTGTATGCAAAAGAAGATGTTATGCATTAAAAGTGTGAATGTTACATACCTCCCAATGAGGTTTGCACATCAACTGTTAATGCAATTAACATTTCTCCCGCGCGTTGAGCACAGCTCAACCTATATAAGATTCTCTATTGGTTGGTGGCGAGGGCGAGGCTGAGGCACCGTATCTGTTGACGTGATGATTTCTGGTACATTGACGCCACGTTGACTTCGTATTTTCCATATGAGCCCAGTAATTAAAAGTATCACGGACAGGAACAGTGCGGTATAACTGACCGCATGGCGGTAATAGTCTGGTGGTTGAATTTTGTGCAGTGTCATCAGTTTTTCCTTGGCCAGAGCATTGTGTAATTCTGTGAGATTCTTCAGTTGTGTTGTGTAAGTGATCGCGTTGATTTTTTGCAATAGTGGGGTTATTTGTTCACTATTAGATAATTCTGTAATTTTTCCTAGGCTTGTGCGTGATGCTGTTAACGCACTGGACACGGATTCTTGCCCTTGTATTGAGATTGCATTGTGTTTCAGCACACATTCTGGCTGAAGTGTCAGTAGTCCTGAGCCTTTCAGTGTCAACGGGATGATTTCCTTGCCGCAGACTGCAGTGGCTCGTGAAGTTGACGGAATTGCATAAATCCATTGATTTTTTTTCTTCAATGGTAGCCACGTAATGTTATTGGCCACAGGTTTTAGTTTACAATTTGGTTGAGTGTTGTTGTTAAACAAATTGATTTCGCAGGAACACATCTCAGCCTCATAGCTGTACCGGATTGGAACATTTGAACATACGTATTCAATTTGATTGATTCGCTCACATGATGCAAAGTCGTCGGAGCTAATTCGGATGTATTGATCGCGAGCAGCATTTGTGGCTAGAAAGGTGGTGCATGTATCAATTGCCACCATAGTGTTGTTGATCCAATTTGGTACCGAAATGAGCAGAAAGAGTTCAAATCGGTCATGTTCCACCAACGGTAATGTAATCTTAAACACAACATGGTCCTGAGTGAGTCCTACCTTGACCTTCATTATCCTATACAGTTGTATTAAGTCCTCTTGATTTGCAGGTAGTTCTAATGATGATGGCAGGTGGAGTTTAATTTTGTCAACTTCGGTGTGCAACTGCTCGGGAGCTAAAAGTAGTGGATTGAATTTACCATGGTGAGTGTCTGTGAGAACATCCAGTATAGCTGACTGTGTACGTTGTAAATCGGTTGCGATTAGAGTTAGTTGAATTGCCAGAGCGTTGAATAGTTCCAACAATTTCGATTGTTGTAGCTCTTCGTCTTCTTTCTGCAATTGATTCCACATTTGATTCACTTGTTGGTCAAAGTCATCAAATTTTGTCTTAACCGCTATCTGATCCTGCTTTATGATGTTGACGGTGGAATCAATGATGGATGTTTGATTCTTCAGCAGATGTAGCAGATTGGACTCGTTTTCTTTGACGTTTAATATTGTCCTTGACATCTTTTTGGAATACTCTGAATCTAACACGCCAAATAGTGTATGTGCAAGGTTTCCAACGAGATTTACTGCCCCTCTCCTGTTGCGACTGCTTCTTATCAGATTATTATCTACACGCAATTCTCCTTCAAGTCGATCGAAGCTGTCAGTTAGATGACTACAAGTGTAGTTTTGTTTAATCTTTCGGCAAAGTTGACGTAGGGTGCTGGTACCGTTGAACAGCGTTGATGCTTCTGTCCAATATGGTTTCAGATCGTAGTATACGAGCAAGTTCCATTCGGTAGATGAAATAGCAACTGATCCTATATTTTCGAAGTGGATGCCAAGTTTTGAACCAAAACGATTAACTTGCACTGGAGATCCCAATATTATTGGTAACATCCTTATTGTGACTAGCAATGCCAAACCATTAGTGATTGCTGGTATTATTCTTCTCCTTTTTGGCACTGGTTGCTCTTCTGGATCTACTTCGATGTCGTCATGATCTGCCGAGAATAATGGTGCCAGTCTTTGAATTGCTCTTTTAAATATGCCCCTTTGTGTTTTTACGTCGCACACTCTTACTAAGCCATCGTCACCTTTGTACACCTTAACAATTCGCCCTAGAGGCCATTGCAGCACTGGTAAGTTATCTTCTTTGACGATTACCATAGTATTTGGCTCTATGGTGCTAGTTGGACCCTTCCATTTGTGTCGTTGCTGAAGTTGGTGAAGGTACTCGTGTGACCAACGTTTCCAGAACTCGTATTTAAGGTGTGTCACCAATTTCCATCTAGTTTGTAGGGATACCTTGGATTATGACATGTTCCTATCTATCTGTGAAGTTAACGGTTCGCCTATCAAGAAGTGTCCCGGAGTTAGCGCTGTTAGGTCATCTGGATCTGTTGACATTGGGGTAAGCGGTCGGGAATTCAAAATTCCCTCGATCTCCACGACGATGGTTTCGAGTTCTTCGTAGGTCAGTGATGCCGTCGATACACTTCGTAGTAGCAAATGCTTGGCGGATTTAACAGCTGCTTCCCATAAGCCTCCAAAATGTGGAGCTCTAGGAGGAATAAATTTGAAGTTTATTCCACGGTCGCTGCATGATCTCGTGATATTTTCTCGTGAGGTGTTTGAGAAGATGACATCATTTAGCTCCTTCAGATTGTTACTTGCGCCGACGAAATTGGTTGCGTTGTCACAATAGATAGTGTCACACCGTCCGCGGCGAGACGTGAAGCGTTTCAGCGCTCCGATAAATGCTTCGGTCGTCAATTCGGTTACAACCTCTAGGTGAACTGCCTTTGTTGCGAAACAGGAAAATACTGCGATGTAAGCCTTGTGTGGCTTCTTTCCACGAATTTTATAGTGCACCCAAAATGGTCCGCAATAATCCACTCCACTATGGACAAACGGGCGAGCTGGAGTGACTCTGGTTGCTGGCAAATTTCCCATCACTTGAGTGAATAATTTAGGCTTGGATCTGGTGCAGCGCACGCAATTTTGCACAACGTTTCGGGCCATTATTTTTCCTTTTATTATCCAAAATCGTTGCCTTGACGCTGATAGCAAACCTTGTGCACCACAATGCAAATTATTCTCATGCATCATGACGAGAATCATTCTGGAGATATGGTCATTGTATGGCAGCAACATGGGATGTTTTGGGATGGGATGCAGGAACTTAGGTCCATATAGCCAAAACAGGTTGTCTACCAATTTAGCTGCTGTCACGCCTCTTGATACCAGATCTGCGGGATTGTCTTGGGACGGCACGTGACGCCATTGTTGTGGATTAGTTGCTTGCTGAATAGCCGAAATTCGGCTTGCCACGAATGTGTGGTAGTGTGCTGATTCTGCATTTATCCATCCCAGCACCGCTGTGGAATCAGACCAAAAATGCGTTGTAACGCTTTTGAAGAATGGGCCTTCATGGAGCTTCTGCATCAATTCCACGGCGACCTTAGCAGCGCACAATTCCAGTCTTGGTAATGTTACTTGCTTTGTTGGAGCTACTCGTGATTTCGCGCATAGGAAGCGAACGATTATCTGGTTTTGGGAATCTTTTGTTCGCATGTATGCTACCGCTCCATAGGCACGTTCTGATGCGTCAGCGAAAATGTGTACTTGGGGGTCCTTGGGTACTGTGCGACCGAAGACGTGGCGTGGCACGCTGATGGTTTCTAACTTCTGCAAGTCCTTTTTGAAGGTTAGCCATGTTTTGTGAAGTGGTGCTGGAAGTTCTGTGTCCCAGTCTATTTAAAGTTTCCATAGTTGTTGAAGGAACACTTTTGCTGTGGTCGTAACTGGCGCGATGAAGCCAAGGGGATCGAAAATACGTGAAATATCTGCTAAGGCTGAACGCTTTGTTATCCTACCGGATTCTACTACACCAACCTTGACCTTAAAGTCATCATTAGAAGGGCTCCAAATCAATCCCATTGTTTTGATGTTGTCGTCCAGTGTGTCACCGAATTCCATATTTACTTCACGGTCCGTGACTGGAATTTCTTCTAGTAACCTTGGATGATTCGCGCACCATTTCCGTAAATTGAAACCCGCGGAACTAAGCATGAGTCGAAGTTGCCGCTGTATTTCACATGCAGTGGAGAGATGATCAGATCCACTCAACACGTCATCGACATAAAAATTGGATTTTACGACTTCTGCTCCTAGTTGATATTTGTTGGCTTGATCGTCAGCCAGAGCCTGAAGTGTGCGGATAGCCAAATACGGTGCAGATGTTGTACCGTAGGTGACTGTCGTGAGCTGATAACACTTCATGGGATGTGAGGGATCCTCTCTCCACCAGATAAGTTGGAACTTTTGATCGTCTTTATCTACTCGCACTTGTCGATACATCTTTTCAATGTCGGCTGTAAAGACAAATCGAGGGAGCCGGAAACGCAAAAGAATAGTGAACACATCTTCCTGGATAGTTGGTCCTGTTGCCAGAAGATTGTTTAAAGAGACATTTGTTGATGTTTTGGCTGAAGCATCGAATACGACTCTTAGCTTTGTCGTTGAGCTGTCTGGCTTCAAAACGGCATGATGTGGAAGAAAATAGTGGGAACTCTTGATGCTAGTTATATCAATCTCTTCCATATGACCAAGCCTCTCGTATTCTCGCATGAAGGCTACATATTGGGCCTTGAATTCAGGAATCTTTATCATTTTTCGTTCAATTGTCATGAACCGTTGCAGAGGTAACTTCTGCGATTCTCCCAGTTGGTTTGGAGTGGTTTGGAACGGCAATTTCACTATGAAGCGCCCATTGATATCACGTTGATAATTTTGCAGAAAATGTTCTTCACAACGACGCTCGGCGGTTGTAAACTTACAGCTCGGTGAATCACATCCTTCAAGTTGCCAGAATTTTTCAAGAGTGTCGTTGAGGGAACCATTCTCCTGACCAGTGTAGACTGCACATGTTGCTGTTTTTGTTGAGCTTTGGCCAATTTTTCCACTTATCACCCAACCAAGCGTTGTGTTTTGCATGACTGGGAGCTCAGAGGAAAGTTTGACTTGGCCCATTTCTATGAGGTCGTAATACAGCTCTGCGCCCAAGAGAACATCGATTTTTCCTGGTTGATGAAAGTCCGGATCAGCCAGTTGGAGACCCTTAGGAATCGGCCATTTTGTAACGTTTAGCTGCTGAGCTGGTTGAGTTGGAACAATGCTTGGCAGCACAAATGCCTCGAAGTCGGCTGCAAAGTTGCTTGTTCGAGATTCCAGTTTCATGTTAGCGCGGTGCGTAGCTCTTCTTTGGGCATTCCCAATACCTTCAATGCACAACGAAGCCTCGATTGGATATATGCCTAGTCTTTTAATGACACGCTCGGAGACGATGTTGATTTGTGATCCCGAGTCGAGAATGGCTCTGAATTCACCCGATCGTCCATTCGCAGCTGTTATTCTGATTTTAGCTGTTCCCAACAAGACATAACAGCTTCGATGTGTAGGCATGATGTCGGTGGCTGCTGATGCCACTGCGGTATTGGACAGAGTTGTAGTTGATTTTAAATTGATTGCTGTTGATCGGCTTCCTCTTGTGGTCTGCTCCCGTGCTTCTAGATGCAACAACGTGTTGTGTTTTCTATTGCATTTGGTGCAGTTGCCTGACAAGCAAGATTTGGCATTGTGCCCACCTTTCAGACAGTTTACACAGTAGTTTGCTTTTTGGACTGTGTTTAACCGCTGACTTGGTGTCATTTTGAGAAAATCTTGACATTGAAATAGCGCATGATGTTGGTTGCATGTGATGCATGCTGGACCTGTTGGCACTGAAACACTTGACGCCTGGTAGGCCCTTGGTCGCCCTTGTTCTGCCGCATCCTTGTTGAGTCTTCCTCCTAAAGCTTCCAATGACTGGAATCTAAGTTCAAGGAATTTCAGGAATTCGTTTACAGATGTTATCTCCTTCGGCTGTTTTAAGGATTGCTCCCATAATGCGTGAGTGGTTTTGTGCAGGTTTTGGGTTATTATGTACAGCAGAATGGAGTCCCAGCTGTCGGTGCTCACTCCTAGACCTTGTAGAGTCATGATGCACTCCTTGGTAGTGTCGTGGAGGAACTTAATCGCTGATGCCTGATCGTTGTTGATTGTTTGCTGGGAGAGCAGTCTGCTTAACGTTGCGTTTATCAGCAGCCGAGGGTTTTCATATCGATCCTTCACCACCGCCCATGCAGCCTCGTAATCATTTGCCGATGCTGTGAAGTGCCGAATTAGTCCTTCCGCCTGACCGGATAAGCTGGACTTCAAGAACCACATCTTTTGGCAAGCTGGAATTGGTTGTTTGTCGACCAACTCCATAAATAGATCGTGGAACTGCCTCCACTTGTGGTAGCTGCCATCGAATTTTGGTAGTTCAACCTTGGGAAGTTTTAGACCTGATGTCGTCATATTGGCTGTTTGCCTGTTGACTGCTGTTGGAGAGGCTTTCATAATTGATGCCGCTGATTCTCGAGCCATATCTTGGAGCTGCACAATCTGTGCAGTGATTGCTTGCTCAATCTGGGCAAAACCCTCGTAGTCGTATGAGCTGGGCTCATCAGATAACCAGATCCTTTGGTGCAGGTCCTGGGCAGATTTCCAATGCGTTTCTACTGTCTTCGCCTGCATTGCATAATAGTGCGACGTTTGTTGTGTCACACTATTAAGCACTTGGCTAAGTAGTTTGCTAGCTGTGTCTATTGACTTCTATTGTTTGTCAATTAGTGAGCATAGCTGACTTGACGGACTTCTGGGGGCAGCTATCATGGTGCTTGATTCGCTTTGTCTGGTGGCTGGCTGCGGCGACCGTACCGTTTTGAGTACCTCCGGTGCAGCCTTTGAGGTTGATGCTGCCTGGAGACGTTTGATGGCCTGTACTGCTCTGTCCATCTCATCGCGTGCTTCTCGGTATTTCGTGCGAATGGCAGTGTGTAAATCCTTCACGAAATATGGGTGGTCGACTTCCTTGCCATGTTGGTCGCGGATGGTATTGTCGAGTTTGTCAAACTGTACCCACAATTCATCCAGCTCCTTGGCTTTTGTTGTTATGATATCTATTGTTCTGCGCTCTTGTGGCGCCTTCTTGTAATTGGCTATAGCTTTTTGTAGAGCCAGTGCAAGTTCATCTTGCCTCAATGATAGTTCATCCATTCCCATGATGCTGACGTATCGTGTTTTTGAATGCTATGTGCAGGATTCGTTGTTGTCGTCTGCTGGTTACCGGCTAATGCTGACTTGATTGTTGTCGTCTGCTGGTTACAGGACACTTGATAGTTTGATGATGTATATGATGTCTGAAGTCTTCTGCAGGTTACTAGCTTAGGACTTGATTGATGAATGTGGATACTACCTGGTAGCTGTTTGCTGCCTACTGAAGGATGTTTCAATGATCAGTGGATCGATGGATACTTGGCACTTGAACCAGTTATCCTTTCCGTCTGATACTCAGAAGGTTGCAAACGTCGGGGTCACCAAAATGTTAAACTAAATTTAACAGCTGAATTTCAACAACGGTTCTTGTACCCAGTTGATTATAAAGTTGATACCAGGTACGTAAACCTTGGTATCGTTGAAAAAGGACCTAATGTCAACAGCGGTGCTTGTACCGAGTTGATGGTGGGTTTGACAACAGGCACATAAACCTTGGTGTCGGAGAAGGAGAATCAATCAATGTTAAGTTAAAATGAAAAGACTCACAGTTAACTCTTACTGATTGACTGACTTTTGGTTGTGCCAATCGTGGGTATTTATTCATTTTCTATATACATATATTACATATAATTTGGCTATACATATTAGGTATTATTGAATTGACAGCATAACCATGAAATGTGCATTATTGACAAATTTGCAAGCTGGCCTTGAATTGAGTTTCTCAGCGTATTGCACTTGATATCATGTTTCATCCAGTGCAATGCCTTCGCTGATGTAGTATATATTGGAGTTTTTGTCAACAATGCAAATTCCATCGTTAAGCTGGCAAGGTTTGCTTAACACAAGCCTAATTGTATGCAAAAGAAGATTTTATGCATTAAAAGTGTGAATGTTACATACCTCCCAATGAGGTTTGCACATCAACTGTTAATGCAATTAACAGAAAGCATTGCGCTGTTGTTTGTCTCTGGTGCATTATCGCCGTTTTTAGGCACTACTGGCTAATGCAAAAATCATAATAAAAACAGTAGGTCAGTGGCTCATGTGATTAGCTGCTGTCCATATTTATTTTGCGAAAATGGGCAGCAAACTCTACAGAACTTTAGCCGGTTTGCCTTCAGGTCATCTGCTTCGGGAAGATTTTCTCCAATCGAGGAGACCAGCACCACTCGCAATGTGGGCATTCGATGGAATTCGCGGGGGGATTGGTTCTATTTCCACATGGCAGCTTTGCCACTCGTTGCTGTACACACCAAAGAAATATATTAGGACGAGCAACTTACTCTTACCACTCTAACAGGATGGACACCCTTTTTATCGCAGTATCGGGCAATCTTCCAAGTAAGTGTGCCTCGCTGGGAACGATCTACACCTGATCGAGATACTGAGTTCCACGCCTTCTGTGACGCTTCACAGTTGGCATGTGCTGCAGCCCTTTACGTTTGGTGTAAAGGTCTTAAACCTCTATTGAATATTTGAGATGACAAGTTATTTTGTTGGTCCGACTCTACAATTGTCCTGGCATGGCAGCAAAAGCCACCCCATGTGTGGAAAGTCTTCGTAGCGAATCGAGTCACTGCCATTACCAGCAAGGTGGTGGTGAACAACTGGCGTTATGTCCGCTCAGAATATAACCCAGCAGATTTAGCTAGCCTTCGCTGGAAGAAAACTTGTTAGCAACCGATGGAGCTGAAAAGTGTCATGTGGTGTACGTGTCCTCTGCGGACGACCTAATATTGCGCTACTCCTCATTTTCTAGGGCCCTCGGAGTGTTGAGTTTCTCGGCCTTATTGTGCAAGCGCAGCAAATGTATTTCCCAAAGGAATACCGCGCTATTGAGGTACGGGAGCCGATATCCAGCTCCATTTCGCTTTTGGCTCTGAATCCGTTCGTGCACTCCGACGGTACTCTGCGCGTAAATGGTCGGTTGGCCCTCACTACGCATTTGCCGTTTTCAGAGAGACATCCTATTACTCTGCCCTAATACGGTTACTTCACTCGTCTAATGGTGAAATTCATCCTTCAAGTGTCCCTACACGGGTGGAATCAACTAATGGTACGGCTAATCCGGACCCAATGTTGAATTCCGAAAGCGAAAACGCTCATTAAAACCACAATCCTGTAGTGTAAGATTTGTATTCTATGGAAGACATCAAGCAATATAAGGGGCGGGCATGCCACACTACGAAAGCGTACGTCTGCATCTTTGTCTGCTTCGTTACGAGAACAGTTCGCCTTAAGGCGACTACCGATCTGAGTACTCCTACCTTCCTTGCGGCATTGTCTCGGTTCATCGTCTGCTGCGGATGTCCTTTAAAAATGCACTCAGATAATTGTCGAAACTTTGTAGGCACGGAAAAGGCGTTGAGGCTGTATTCCATTGGGTGCTTCGCGAAATCAGTGACCGAACCTTGGTGGGTCACTTTCATAGTTAGATCGAGAGGTATTTTAGTCCCCGCATGCTCCACATATTTGGGAAGCAGCGGTCAAAAATTTCAAACACCATTTCATTTAGCTTTATTCCCTTCCTGTGCTATTCTGTACTTATTCGTTTTTTTTTATTTTCTTAGATGTCGGCCGACTCGGTGTGCAAGGGCTACTCGCTGCATGAAATGTGCAGCTTTAAGTTTGCCAGTCTGTCGAGTGTGGTCGTGCCGCCACCTCCACTGCTCACGGCGGTCCCACCGGATCCAATAGCGCCCCGTCGGGCCAAACCAACTAGACTCAACCTCCCATAGCGCTTCACCCCTCTGTCGCCGCCGCCACCTGGCAACCGCCAAGCCAGAGTCAAGAGGAGACCAGGCGGGAACCATCCCGTTCCGTTTCGCCCTTTTGGGGTGTTACGAGGAGACCGGTGCAGCCGTAACCTACTCTGCTGAGCATCTGCACTATACGAGTATATCGGCAGGTGGGCCACCGCATCGAGGGGTGGGCAATCATCCTGAAGATGCGCCCTCGGGATCGTCGTGTTCAGGTGATCGCCCGACGACTGTGCCTTGTCTATTTAGGAGTGAAGCACTTCGCCTTCTCCAGCCAGCAACCCTCTTGCGTTGTCAGTGTTTCAAGGCACCACACCACCTTCCATTGAAGTGGGGTATGTACGAGATTCGTCGTGGATATGTTCTTCTCTTGCAATATTGCAAGGGGGCGGCATGTTCGCTCCGAATGCTAATGTTCTGATGACTTCCGCCTGGTACCTGGAGTACCATGTGATCGGCCTCCCTCTGCGTTCCATGGTTGGGTAAAGTGCGAAAGCCCATGATGTGCGTTGGAGAGCTAGAGAGAGGTCGAGGCAGGTACATAGCGTATCAGTGCGGAGTAACGGCGGAAGACCGCTTGCCGCTACGAAACATCAACAGCTGCTCTTTTTGCGCCGTATTGGAAAATAGTCTGTTCTGGAGTGCCTAAGAGCGCAGATCGGCGCCCCAACTTTTGCGCATTATTTACAAAAATACAACTACAATTACTATTACAAATTTAATATATACGAGTATACTCGTATCTATATATATAAAAAAAGAATGTTTGTTTGTTAGTGACGCTAAGGCTCGAGAACGGCTGGACCAATATTGATGGAATTTTCAGAGGTTGTTCGTTGTGGATCTGGGAAGGTTTAGAAATAAAAAAACCTTATACTTTTCCTGAAGAAAAGTCGGAAAATTTGAAAATTCCAAAAAGTACTTTTTTCCATAAAAAATTTTTTTTCTTTCAAATTCTTTTTTCCAATTGTTTCTTGCAAATCTATCGATCTCAAAACATTCGGAAAAGTCGGAAAATTCGGAAAATTCGAAAATTAGAAAAACCTAATTTCACTTTTTGTTCTCATTTTTTTTGTATGTGCGTGGTGTTGTACGCGCACATTTAGTTTCATATTGTTGTTGTAAGCACTGACTGATAATCCTATCACTCAAGAGATGGAGCTGTAGACGCTTATTTATTTTGACAGCTGCGTATATTGTTTGTTCTTTCTGACTTGTTTATTCGACATGGTCAATTGACTTTCTGACATTTTTCCAAATTTTAATTGATTTCTCGAGTTAAATTCATTACATTAAATTGTTAAATTGTTTACATTCACGAAATATTTGATTTTAAATCTGTGGATCATAAGTTTTTGAGTGAAATTATTGACATTTCAAACAAAAAAAGTGAGTTCATTATTTTTGTTTGTTGGTGAATACCTAACCTCATTTCCATTGGAATTTATTTGTGTTATTTCTTCAGCTGATTTGTAAATTATTTGAGTCGTTCAATTTCGGTAGTTTGCTTTCTTTATTTCGGCTATTCAAAAGGTAAGTTGTTGAAAATTATTCCGTGAAAACTTTATGTGTGTTTCATACAAAGTGATCAATTACAGATTGAAATTTGTTACGATGCATTTGTCAAATAACCAGTATTGCCGTGCTTAACCCACATTTTAAAAGTAAGCTTTTGAATTTTTTGTTGCTGCCATCACGTTGGCAATACTTCAAACAATTATGATCTGAGTTTGTTTTTTGTTTGGAATTATAAATTTCGACTGGCAACACTCTACCAAAGTCACTTTGTTGCAACTTGCCTAATACTTGTTCGCTCAGTTGGCTTTGATTATATTGTAAATTGTGTACATGAAGCGAAAAATTAAAAAAAAGTAAACAATGGAAAACAGCAAAATAAGTGAGTATTACTGATTTCATACGAAAAACGGAAAAATATTTGTGTTTTGCAAGTAAAAAGTCGGGCTCTTTTACATAACCTAGAAAATATTACGTTTCTTGAAAGTAAGCTGACTTTTAAAGCTTCGGCAAAATTTGGCAATGTAAGAATAAAAAGAAATTAATAAACTAAGGCATTGAGAGTTGATTTCTTTTTATTTCAAAATGCGCAAGCGTGCGCGTTGCGAATAACACCGTTTTTTTTATAGGCTACCACGCTATCGGGAAAAAGGAATTGTTTGAAGTTTGGCTGAAGGAAAGCTTTAAAGAAAAGAAGCATGATGCAATTATAAAGTACGTGTTAAACAAAATTGGTGATGCGGAAATTTCGAATTAAAAGGACTCGGTTGACGAAAAGGTACGTTATTTTTGCAAATATTTGGCAACAAAATGGGTGAAATGTGGCAGAAAGGCAGAGAGAATTCTTGATGATCCCTGGCTAGAATCCGAATTGATCTTTGCTTTACAAACACCGTCCGCCAATACAAGTAACACAGCAGCTGGTCGTCCAAAACGAAGTTTTATCGAGAAATCCGAATATGGGAAAAAAAGGGCAGCAGCAGAGCTTGCAACCCAAACAAATTTCAAAACAAACTTATTAGTTCGTGCAGCAGTAACATCGGCTCGGAGGCAAGGGGATGCAGACTTGGTTGCTGTCCTTACAGAAACTTTGAAAAGCCCAACAAGACCTGCAAAGATGAGAAAATTGTGCACAGTAAAGCAGAAAACACCTATCTTACTTTCTGCGTATGAAGCATTAGCTTTCATTCTTGAAAATAGTTTTACGAAAGATCAATATAACGATATCCGTCGTGAAAGTAAATTGAGAAACTGTGACATTTATCCTCACTACAACGAAGTTGCAGCCGCAAAATTGAAATGTCGACCAGATGGTGTAAGCATAACTGAAACAGTAGCGAAGGTTTCTTTGAAATCGGTTCTATCACACACAGCTCGAAGAATTGTGAATATGCAAAAGGAGGTTTTTGAATCTGTTATGGACAGAAGTCTACAAAGCAGACAGATTGCACCATGCTCGGAAAAAAGCCGCACTAACAATCTTGCAGATGTTTTTAATAGAGCTCTGGATACATCCGATCCACTTATATCTTCGAAACATCTACAGAGGCGTATTCAGCAACGAAAACTTACACAATTTCCACTTGAAGCAATAGAACTATTGAGCTCTGAATTCACGATCGAGGACATTGATGTAGACAGTGAAATCGAAGAAACTATGCTTTTACCTGAAGAATTTGCAACCCTTTTGCAGAATTTATGTTTAGATAACGAATTGAACTAAACATATTTTTTGAAATGATGCTACGACTGTAAATAAAGTTTTTTGTTTTTAACTAAATTTTGTTTTTTTTAGACCGTAGAAGGGTTAATGGCCGTTAATGGGTTAATTTATCTTTTTGTTGTGTTTGACTTACATATTATATTGGGTTTCCTGTGCTTTTGAATTCTATTAATGCAATATTATTGCTTCAATTAATTTCGCACGGCAAAATTGGTCAATTGACCTATAGTGCATGGATGCGAATAGGGGGGCACGTGTTGTTTCCTTAAGGTGAATGTTAGGTGTGCACATTTTTTTTCTCATTTATTATTTATTGTATCTTCAATATAAATTGGACTAACAATAAGTAATCAAATCTTAACTCTAAAACTGCTTATTATTAAGTCCAGCCAATGCTAGACGAAAAAATATAGTTTTTACGATTGCTTCTGTAGATGTCTTTCACGTTTGACTTAATCCGCTGAGATCAAGGGTGTCCCTCCTTCTCAGCCGAGTGTGACCTCTATAATTTAGAATATTGCAGGCCAGTGGATTTGGGTGGAACTCAAGCTTCTTTCTATACGTTGTCACAGGTTTTGAAAACACATTTTTTACGATCGGGACGTTTAGATCTTTGTGAATTCACGAATTTTTGATATACCACGTAGCGGCTGTAATCATTAGGAGGATTTTATTTTGTCGCCTTTGAATTTTCTCTATATTTGACGCTGAGGCAGTACCCCATAGCTGAATCCCGTAGCACCATATTGGTTTTAGAATCGAGTTGTATAGTAGAAGTTTACAGTCTAGGCTTAGTGTAGAATTTCTCCCAATAAGCCAGTTAATTTGAACTGTTTTTAGTTTCATTTGGATCAACTTTGCTTCTATGTGGGTTTTCCATGTGAATCGACGATCAACATGAATACCGGGGTATTTAATCTCGCTGTGTTGCGGTATAGTCTGGGTGTTGATATGGATAGGCGGGCATGTTTCGTTGCGGAATGTATATGTAATATGTACACATTTTTGCTCGTTCACCTTTATCCTCCATTGTTCTAGCCATTTTTCCAACTGAGATATATATTCTTGTAATTTGCGGGATGCTTCTTGAGGGTTTTCGTGGACGCTTAGGAAAGCTGTATCATCAGCGAATGTTGATACGTGGATATTATTGCTTATTGGCATATCAGAGGCGTATATCAAATATATGATAGGACCCAAAATGCTGCCTTGGGGAACTCCGGCTTGAATCGGTTGAGGTGCACTCAGAAAATTGCCTTCTTTGATGATAAATTTTCGTCCAGTTAAATAGTTTTTAAATAGCTTATGAGTGTTTGCGGGTAAGTTTTGGTCTAATTTCACAATTAAACCTTCATGCCATACTTTATCAAAAGCCTGGGAAACGTCAATGAAGAGGGCAGAACAATATTTCTTTTCTTCGAACGTTTTTCTAACTACGTTTACAAGTCTATGTGTTTGTTCAATAGTGCTATGTTTTCTTCTGAATCCAAATTGATGATCTGGAATGAAGTATGGGGGTTGCTCATAAGTAGTTTTTCAAATAGTTTTGACATATTAGATAATAGGCTAATAGGTCTATAAGATTCTGCTTTCGTATGGTCTTTTCCGGGCTTAGGTATCATGGTAATCAACGAAACCTTCCATTCAGTAGGATACTGTTGGAGACGTAAAATAGCATTAAAAATTAAACGAATTATTTTTCTTACTATACGGGGCAGTTCTAAAAGCATCTTATTACTGATTTTGTCATTACCTGGGGCTTTCCTCGAGTTTAAGCCAGCAATAGCGGTTTCAATATCCCGAATATTAAATCTCAGAGGAACCGCTGCTTCCGCGACCACTGTTGGCAGGCCAACTATATCAGCCGATATCTTTGGAGTGAAAACGGTTTTCAAATGGTTTACAAAAAGATTCCCTTTTTCAGTATCAGTTCTTGCCCAAGCTCCGCCAAAGTTCGTAGGGGAGGCTTACATTTCTCAGGTTTTTAAAGTCCTCTGGCATCGAGATCTTGGAGAAATTTCTGCAGAGATGCTAATTTTTTATATTCTAATAATTTTGTAAGCCGATTGGTAAATTCTTTGAGACAAATTTTTAACTGCGGGGATCTGTATCGTTGCCATTCTCTTCGAACTCTGTTGTGAGTAAGAATCAAGCTACCTACGAGTAGTTGACTCACAGCACCGACTCCTAACAGATGCCGCACATCCTGTGTGATTAGCATGTGTTAAAGTTATTTAAGAGAAACACATACTTTTAGGGTCTAAGTATTTTAAATTAATATTATCTGTGTAATATTTATTATGTAAACTTTTAGGGTGTTACAGTTCCGCAGTCAAGTCGACGAAGGGCATTGTAATTTAGATTTATTTTTACAGTAGGTCAGTTGGCTTGACCAACTGGCACCAATTAGCAGGTGCGGAACTGGAACACCAGAAAGGTCAGTTCACAGACTGAGATTACTGTTTGGAAATATTATATAAGAATTAGTATTTTAAGAATAAATCTTCTTGTTATTTTGAATCTGAAAGTGAAGTAGTGTTATTTCTAAAGAGTGATTTAGGTTTACAGGTACGCGCCCAGGACAAGCAGCGAAAACAGCGCTTCCGAGGACAACAAATACGGTCCCCAACATTTTGGCGCAGCCGGTCTTAAGTACCTACAGGAGGAATCCCAGGGCAAGGAACCCTGAAGCAGTGAAGCATCCTACAACGAATTCAAAGGACCCTAGGAATAAGATGTCATCAGATAAGATAATGGTGAGGAGAGTGTATAGTAGCGTAATTTAAGTAGATACTTCTGCGACCCTGAAGGCGCCGTAGCGCTGGTCAAAAAAATCGCAACATATAGGCACATTTGCGCTGTTGCACGCAGCTTTGATTGGCAACCATAAACCGCCAATATGATCGGACGGTCTATGTATGTTCGTCGTAGCTGTGAGGATTTTTTGTGTAGGGGCTTTGCATTTGTTTGTCGTGAGGGACATTTATATTGTTTATAAAGTCATGTAATTTATATTGGAGACATTTAAATTGCTTTTATATAGTTTAAATTCATATGGTTTTAATTTATGGTGTTTCAAAACAAAAATAAAAATTAAATATTTGGCCTTTTGGGCTTAGGTGATTTTTAGGTATTCATCATCATCATAATTGGCGTACAACCATTTCTGATCATTGCCGCTTTATCAGCCTTCGCCAGTCGTCTCTGCTTCGCGCACGCTGGCGCCAATTGGAAACACCAAGTGCAGCCAGGTCCTCTTGAACTTGGTCCTTCCAACGTAGTGGTGGTCTCCCCCTCCTGCGTCCGCCACCGGCGGCATCGATCCAAATACTTTTTTCGCCGGAGCACTTTCATCCATTCGCACAACATGTCCCAGCCAGCGCAGCCGCTGTGTTTTAATGCGCTGAACTATATCAATGTCGGCGTACAGCCCATACAGCTCGTTGTTCCATCTGATTCGATACTCTCCGCTGACGCATATAGGACCATAGAACCTTCGAAGAATTTTTCTCTCGAACGCCCCAAAGCTCGCTCATCGTTGTTTGTCATCGTCCAGGTTTCGGCACCATAAAGCAGGACGGGAAGGATGAGGGCTTTGTAGAGCGTAATTTTTGTTCGTCGAGAGAGGGCTCTGCTTCTCAATTGCCTACTGAGCTCAAAGTAACACCTGTTGGCAAGAGTGATTCTTCGCTTGATCTCGTTGCTGACATCGTTCGTGGTGTTGATGCTGGTTCCCAGATAAACGAAATTCTTCACAACTTCAAAGTTGTAGTCGCCAACAGTGACGTGGTGTCCAAGACGCTGAGACTCTTTGTGTGTTGACACCAAGTACTTCGTTTTGTCCTCGTTCACCGCTAAACCCACTCGCCACGCTTCTCTCGCCAAGCCAGAAAATGCAGCACTGACGGCGCGGCTGTTATGGCCAATGTTGTCAATATCATCAGAATACGCCAGTAACACTCTTGTGGAAGATAGTGCCTGTGCGATTTAGACCTGCTGCACGTACGATTTCTTCCAACATTAGATTGAAGAAAACACACGATAAGGAGTCACCTTGTCTGAATCCTCGCTCAGTAATAAACGGCTCGGACAAGTCATTACCGATTTTAACTGAGTGGTAGTGGTGGTGCTTAGCGTCATTTTGCACAGCCGAATTAGCTTAGCGGGGGCGCCAAATTCAGACATAGCGGCGTATAATTTACTCCTTTCGGTGCTGTCGAATGCAGCTTTGAACTCGACGAAAAGGTGGTGTATGTCAATCTACTTCTCTAGGGCTTTCTCCAGGATTTGGCGTAGTGTGAACACTTGGCCCAATCACTTCATTGGCGATTTGCTTCAGCCTTTCACAGAGTATGCTCGACAGGACCTTATATGCGATGTTCAGAAGGCTGATCCCGCGGTAGTTGGATCACCCTTCTTGTGGATTGGGCAGAGCACACTTAAGTTCCAGTTGCTGGGCATGCATTCCTCCGACCATATTGTGCAGATGAGCTGGTGCATGCGTTTCGTGAGCTCATCGCCGCCAGCCTTGAATAGCTCCGCTGGTATACCATCAGCTCCGGCGGCTTTGTTGTTTTTGAGCCGCCTAATAACTAGCAAGACCTCGTCATAGTCGGGGGGTGCTACTTCATGTTCGTCGTCAGCAACTGTGGGGTCGGGTTCATCTTCATTGCTATCATTAACGCTGTCCCCATTCAGCAGCTTCGAGAAGTGTTCCCTCCATAACGTGAGTACGCTCTGGACATCCGTCACTAAATTCCCGTTTTCGTCTTTGCAGGAATTGGAAGCGTCTTTTTAGGCGCAAGAAACGAGAAGCCGGAAAGAGAGAATGCGAGGAAATCGAGATGTTTGGCAGCAGGAATATGGCTCGAAAATTCTACGAACGTGTGAGACGCCAAACGGAAGAAGACCGGAGAGAATTCCAATTCCTGCAAAGATTTTTAGGTATTAGGTGAAAGTATTTCAAGAGGTGCAGACAACACGTGTTTTGTTTTATCAAAGTTTGTGTAGTTCCGAAACTGCAATTTGCGCAGCAATGTTGAACCAATATATCGCACGGAAAAGCGAAACAGCTCAACAGAGCATACTGAAATGAAAATGCGTATAATTCTGCAGTAATATACTTCTTTGGGTGTAAACATTTTTTTTTGTCAATTTTTGTGGAACAAAATAAATATAAATATGAAAAAACTGTATTTTGGTATACTGTTATGCGTTTATTTGGGGACTCATTGAATTTGGGGTAGTCATAGGGGGTTATTTAAGGGAATTTTCAAGTTATTTTGTAAAATTAAAATACTGTAACACTTTGTTTTTTTTTTGGAGTCTTGGGTTGAAAGTAAGGATTAATTCGGACTATGGAAGCACCAGAAGAAGCAAACATATTGCTGGAAGAACAAAAGCGGCAGAGCGAGGTAATACAAAGTAAAAACAAGAAATATCTGCCGAAAAATGGGCTTTCTGGAAGTTGTGTTTAAAGTGTATTAGACAAAGAACAACAGGTGATGCGTTTGATTTACTAGCGCATAGCGTAGTAAGCTCCTTGGCAGAGTTATATGCACTTATAGATAGGACATATTTAAAACAAAAGTCGTACGACTGTCTTGTAAGGGAAATACAGGAATCAACTCAGAAACCAGGGGAGGAATTGAGAGCCTGGGGACGAAGGCTCCAATCTCTGGGGAACGCTGCTGAGACAGAAGCCAAAAGGCAGTTTCCAGGAAACGTTGCAGCATACAAGGCTCAAGTAGAACGGGCTATGATTTCTGTGTTAATGGCAGGTCTGATAAATAGGACTTAGCTAATTATACTCTTACTCTCACGCAGAGGAGTATGTCAGAGCTAGTGGAAGCGGTCTCTTCCGTTGAAGCAGCAATACAACAACGAATGACAACAGGAGGAATCTGCTGGACTAATGCGCCTGCAGAGGTAGGACTGGTACAGAAGCGGAACCCAAGTGGAGTCGGCAGATTGATGGGCCAAGTTCCGCAACAAAGAGACCAAGGATTCCTAGTCGAGAGATTCCAGTCGAGGAAACCCATTTGCTCATTCTGCCGTAAGCCAGGTCAGATGAATGCGTTAAACGCAAAAACACGCCCTACTGTATGGAGTGCCAAACATATGGCCATGAGGCAGGTAGACAGTGCCAAGTAGACACGAAATGGGATCAAATTAGATGGCAGCCAGGTACGAGGCGCCCGGATCCACCCTTGACGGACGGCAGGGGTAGTAGTCCCCGAGTTAATTCAACGGAAGGAATTAACCAAGGAAGAAATCCTTTCAACACTGGGAGTGGTCAGCAGCGACCAAATTGGAATTCCAGAAGTGAACCAAGCATAAGCAACACCCAATAGGGGTTGAAATGCTTCTCATGTGGACGAATGGGACATCGGGCAGCGGAATGCAGGGATAGACAATTCTAACAAAGGAACCAGGGAAACTTCCAGCGGCCCAGTCGAGGCCAGTAGACTGGAATGCCAAAAGAAAGGAAGTAATAGTTAGGCCGGAAGTACGTGTGACTGGTAATGTCGGAATTACAGTCCAGGAGAAGGAGGAGCAAGAGGCTCTCCAATACCACGTACCGAGTAATGTAAGAACAATGGTTCAAGATACAGAGGAGCAAGAGTCTCTCCGGGAAAAAATTTTTGATTGTGTGTTGATTTGGGTAACTGTGATGATTCTAGTACTTAGATTAAGTTTTAATAAGGTTAGAGAATCGCCAATCGCCGCGTACGTGGTACGCGGATGTATAGTGTAATATAATTCGTCGGTGATATCGTGAGTTTGCCTAACTGAAAGTACCCTACGACGATGATGGGTTCATTTAATCTTTTGATTGCGCGAGAGCTTGCGCACTCTGATATCGGGCCCTAAGGCAGTCAAATGTTTTTAGTGAAGCGACTAAGGTCTGCTCCTCTGAGTTCAAACATGTAGATTTGTCTTTTTAGAACTGATCTTTATTCTTACAACTATGCTCTTATAAACTTATTTCTACCATTCAATTTTGCTACAATCAACGTTCCATTTTCATTCCGTATTTCCAATATCCCCATATGTCATCAAAATCACATGTGCAAGCAATAAATTATGAATGTGCATTTCTTGCATACGGCAGACCTTTGAGGTTCGAATTGCACATGACCTATTTTAAGTGCATTGCTTTGGGATAGAGGAAAGGTTTGAGCATGTGAAGTGAGTGTGTGTGTGATCATGCTGCGCGTGCACTACACATTTCTCTGATGCATTTAGTTCTTTAACGATCGCAGGCATACGTATGGTATGCATGACTTTCACGATACACTACACCACTAAACCACCGGGAAAAAAAAATTGTTGTTTCGGAAAATTTTTTTTTTATTTTTTTTATTTTTTTTTATATATATACTTGGCTATGTTTTGGTTTTACAATGCTATATGGCTATATCTAGCTTTTCTTATTTATATTTTTCTTATATGAATTGCTTAATGTGTTTAGTTGTTCTTATACATATTTCTTATTTATATTTCTTATTTGTATATTTCTTACATATATTTCTTAATGTGTTTAGTAAAAAAAGGTAAACTTTCTTATACATATTTCTTATTTAAATTTCTTATTTGTATATTTCTTATATATATTTCTTAATGTGTTTAGTTTTTCTTATACATATTTCTTATTTAAATTTCTTAAGATTGTTATTATCTACTAAGATATCTTTTCCATTCTTATCTATATGAGAATTTACACCTAGTCTATTAATAATTTTAAACGGGCCTATGTATGGGCTGTCTAACTTTTTCCTACACATATTTCTTAGCATTACTAAGTCTCCTATATTAAAATTTGAACTATTCGTTCATATGTCGTAGTTTATTTTTCTTTTTTTCTTTGTTTCTTGGAGTATAAGTCTTGCAGTGTCTTTTGCATTTTCTAGTCTGTTTTTTAATTCATTTAGGTATTCTTCAGTGTTCATCGGACTAACTGTTTTGATCACTTGTTTATCTGTTAGAATGTTTGGCAGTTTTCCAAATATGAGTTCGAAAGGTGTATAACCTGTGTTGACATGTGGTGTGGTATTATATGAGAAAACATAGTAAGGTAACCCCTTTTCCCATTCCTGTTCTTCTGTCGAGGTGCGTATGTACTCATTGAGAACTTTATGGTTTCTTTCTATGCTACCTAGTGTTTGGTGATGGTAAGGGGTGGATGTTTTATGTTGAAAATCTAATGTTTTGCTCATATGGTCAAATACCTGGTTCACGAATTCTCTACCCATGTCTGTCTTTATTGTATGAAAACCTCCATACTTTAGTATTAATTTTTCTAGTAAAGAATTGGCAACTTCTAAAGATTCTTTTGTATACATTGGATATGCTTCAATATATTTAGTTAGTTGGCACTGAAGCGTTAAAATATATTTATATCCGTTTGAAATACGGAGTGGTCCTACTGTATCCATTTCTACTATTTGGAAACTTGTCGAAGGGGTGTCTGTAATGACCATATTTTCTCTTATGTGTTTTGTTGTTTTGTTTTTTGCACAGTTACTTATATATGCCTTCACCATTTTTGTCATATTTTTCCATATGTATTTTTGTTTTAACTTTAATAACGTTCTTGTTACTCCAGGATGTCCGGATATTTGCGTGCAATGGTTATCATGTATGAGTTTCTTTTGCTCATTTATATCATTTATATTACGTGGGGGTACAAATAAAATTATAGCAGGAGTTTGCCGTCCTTTAACTAAATTCTCTCTATATATATACTTATATAAGGCCTTTAAATTATTTTCATTAATAAGATCGAACAAAGTATCCTCTTTTGAAAGACCGATCTTGTCGATTCCATGACTGATCAAAAATTGAGTAAACTTCCTCATGACCGTACCGAGGACTAAGTCAGAATTATCGCTTAACTCTATCAGTATATTTTTATAGTCGACTGTAATATATGGCAAACTTTTATTATTTCTACGCGTATTTCGCTCGAGCTCATCCCCTTTTAAAATTTTGCACTTTAATTGTTTTAAATTTTTAATATCCGATAAAGATGTACTGTTCCATATATAGAGGCGCGCGAATTAGGTTTTTAATGTCTTTTGACAAGAAAAATAAAACACAATTCTTTAGAATGTTTAACGTTTATTTATTTTGTTGCAAATTTTACGACTTTAACAGTTGTCGTGAATCTTAAGACTAACTTCAAATATCTTAAGCTACCTCCTTCCTCAATTCTAAAATGTCTAGATATGCTTTAATATAATATAAAACATATACTACAATGAGTTTGTGTGAGAAATATGATTTATCAGCGAAAATGAAAGGTGCATAAAGTATACACTAAATTAATTGTGTGGGAAAATATTTTCAGCGTTTCCGTTGAAAATATTTTTCTGTGGAAATAAGCTTAATGAAATGATTTTAGCGGAAAAAGGGTATTGGGTTGCGTCTGGAACTTAACTTCTCACCCCTTAGACAAAATACTCTCCTGAGTCGTCATATTTTTTTTTTATTTAAATGCCGATTGGCTTTTTAAGTTTGAGAACGAGTATCATACAAATTAACATCAAACAATTTATTCTCACTAAAAAAATTCACTTAAACAAAAATATAATAGTAGTACAATTATTAAAGTTGAAAAAAAATTTTTTTTAACTTACTTGTTTCTTATAGTTAAACAATAATTATTAAGAATTCAATTTAATTTTTACTTCAAGAGATATTTGTCTTTAATAGTCTTGAGTTCAAATCTTCAAAAGTATTTTTTTTCGTTTTATTGACAATTTTAATTTGACTGTTTCTTTTTTTGAAAATATATCATGAATTATCATGACAACTAAGAATAAAAAGGTTGCATTTATTCCATAGGAAATATTTTTATGGAAAATTAATTCTTCGATAGCTTCGTTGTTCTTGAAATTTTCAATTGCTATATTCTTAAAATGTGGTTCAATTTCATATGACTGATTTAATTTGTTAACAGGGTAGAAAAATTTATCGTTCATTATTTCTTTTTGATTAAAAAAATTTTCATGATCAATTTTAATTTCGCAATTAGCGAAACTTATTAAATAGTTTCCGTCAATTGTCCAATATCGTTGGTCACATTTGTTTACAATTTTAATATCTACAGAATTTTTTACAACGATTGTTTCATCATCAATTTGCTCTATTTTTGTTTTATTGTCAAAAATTAATTGGCATTTGTTTCTAAAAATACAATTTTTGCTTCGTTTTAGGTTTTTTAGCATTACATTTTCCTCGTAGGTATAAAAAGTGTTTTCAATTTTTATGATCAATTCGTTAGTCTCTTCTATTTGAAAGTGTTTGCTAGATGGCAAAGGGGTTATTAGATTTAGGTCTACTTCCATAAAATCTGTTGGTACTTTTATTGCAAGAATAACTAGGCTTTCTTTGTAATTTAAAACGTCGATTTTCATAAGTCTTAATTTAAAGAAGTCTATGTCAAATTTGTCTATTTCCTCAGATGTCAGTATACTAGGGTGTAAAATATGGTTCTTAGCGGATGCTATGTTGTCCTGTATATGTTCAATTTTTCTTTTTAGGTAAGTCAGTTTAAACATTTGGTCAGCATAAAAAAGTCGTCGTATAATTTCATTGTGTCTTTTCTTTAGTTCGTCTATAGTATTTTTTATGTTTGCTCTGTCGTCTTCTATAGCTGACTTTAGTATTTGGATTGACTCGTTGAAGTGTGTATTTATATAAATTTGTTTGTTGACTGTCTCTATAGCATTATTACTGTTTTTGTCTATAACGTCGATATGTTGGATGATTTCTTGTCGGTCATCGTCGTCCATTACCCCGGCTAGCCATATGTAGGCATTGCCCATGAAGTTAAACAATCCCCTTTTGTTTCTATGTTCTAACGGAGTAATTGATTTGAGTTTTGATTTTAGAGATTTTAATTCTACTTCAATAATTTCCCTGTTATGCAAATCTAAATTATTGATATTGTTTTCGATTTGGTTCACAGTGCTGTTTAGTTCTATAGTGTCAATTGTAGTAGATTGGTAACCTATTTCGACTTGTCGCAATTTGATTTGTGCATAACCCGACTATAATTGGGCTGATTTGAAGTATTCCCTGTGTTTCGGTCATGTGCATCATCAACATCATTGTGAATACCAGCACCTGCAAATTTAGAGGGTCTTTTTATATTTGTTGTATGAATATTTTCTAAATTACGTTTTATAAATTTTGGTTCTTCTTTGTGCCTTAAATTTTTGTAGTTCTTTATAAACCCTGTTTCTCTTTGTTTGGGAGTTTTATACCCAAACAACCTTAATTACCATGCAAATCCACATCTGGTATCCCTGGATACCAATATCAACATATTAACTAAGGCAAATGAGTCAAGGTTGTACGGTTGTCGTTTTCTCATGATTTGTGCAACAGAGACAAAAAACTCTAACTGTTGCTTAATGTGTAGGTCCAACTTGAGGGGGTATTGTTAGCGGTGTAAAGAGAATGCAGTTTCTGCTGGAGAGTTTTTTACCATTAGCTTCGAGAAGAAGTTGAAGAAGATTTTAAATGAGTAGAAAAAATAGTGTTGAACAATGAAGAGCTCCTCGAGAACAATAAAATAATTAATAGTTACTAAAAATTCCGTGTAAAATTATTTTTAAAAAAAATAATAACTGAACTGAAGAAGAAAAAAAGATAAAATTAATTAATAAAAAAAATGACTTTTTATTAAAAGAAACAGAAACTCTCATACATAAAAGTGGTGCCGAAACCCGGGAACTGTCCATGTGCTGACACAAATCCCTCATATTTTACATAAAAAGTTACTGCCGTCGTGCTACGGATAAAATAACCTCATTTTGTTGCCACGAATTTCGAGCTAAATTCACTACAAAATGGAGACAGTTATTGAAGATCAACATAATATAATCAACTATATCGCTCGTATGCAGCAATCTTTTAATGCTAAACCAAAGGAGCGTAAGTCCAAAGGTTATGCTCAAGCTGTGCTCGAAGACTTGGAGCAGAATTTCAAATTATTTAAAGATGGCCACGAGTTGGTTATGAGCATAGTTCGAGAACAGTCCCTCGCGGAGAAGGATGTACCCTACCTAAGTACCAATATGTATTACACTTGTTGTGATACATATATCTCATTTAAAACTAATATTCTTGATTTAATGTTTGAATTTGATTCTCCACAGACTCCAACCGTCCACGCAAGTACATTCGCCGCAAGCAGCCGCAACGAAACATTTGTCGCCGGAGTACGACTGCCAAAAATACAACTTCCAACATTTTCTGGAGATTATCTCGATTGGGTCTCTTATCGCGATACGTTTTTGTCACTAGTTCATGAACCAGCGTCACTCACTGATATCCAGAAATTTTTATATTTGAAAAGTTCGTGCACAGGTACTCCCCTTTCTATGATCAACGAATATCCAGTTGCCGGTTCTAGCTATGCACTTGCATGGGAAGCTCTCGAGAGGAGATTTCACAATGAAAGAAAGCTTGTCGATCAAATCTTAAAGCGATTATTTTCCATACCGCCCACCAAGGGAAACGTTTATTCTATTAAAGAACTTCTCGATACCACCAGAAATTGTTTAGCTCAACTAAAAGCATTAAAAATCGATACTACCACCTGGGATTCGATTTTGATTTATTTGACGTCTCAGAAGCTAGACGTTCAAACCCGCAAAGAATGGGAGCAGTCGCTCAAGGCCAGTACAACGGTACCTCCTATGACTGAAATGCTTGGTTTTTTGGAAACAACTTTTAGAGCTTTGGAATGCGTTGAAGATGCAAATATTCCAAGCAGTTCAAACAAAAGTTATGGGGACAGCAAATTTGAAAATCGTCGTAAGCCAACGAAAATTGTTCGAGCCCACACAGCTACTTCTACTATGTTGGATGAAAACTGCCCGTGCTGCAACAAACGTCATCCGTTATACAAATGTTTTAAATTTGCAACGATATCTTCAGCAGAGAAGAAAAACATCGTCAATCAACATCGGCTGTGTCGAAACTGTCTTCGTACCGGACATTTACAAGCCGCATGTAAGTTGAAGTCAGTTTGTCAAAACTGTAGTGAGCCACATCACACTGTTGTCCACAACGAATACTATTCTGGAAACACCTCGTTGACAACTGCTACGACACCAAATGCTACAGCAAACCAGACTTTTGCTCAACCTCCTACTACTTCTACTCCTACAACTGCATCTGTAAGTACGCTTCACTCCAATATGAATACATGCCATATAAATCCTGCCTTACTTGCCACAGTAAAGGTAATTATAAAAATTAATAAGTCTGCTTATAGTGTAAAAGCCCTTTGTAGACCAAGGATCTCAGGTCTCATTTATATCTGAGGAATTAGCCCAACTATTGCCCATACCGAAATTAAAAACGCATGTCGATGTCTGTGGGATTGGAGGAAACAAATCCGTCACGGTGAAGAAGTCCGTACATTTAAATCTCTACTCCACATATGATCAACAATTTGAATTACCGATAACTGCACTTGTTGTACCATCAGTTTCATCATATATTCCTCCCAAATTAAATTTGATCACAATTCCAGATTTACCAGAAAATCATCTTGCCGATAATAATTTCTTGTTAGCAGAAAAAATTGATCTCCTTCTCGGAAATGACGTCTATGGGGATCTATTACTAGCTCAGACGAAAAAATTAGAAAATGGTCTATTTTTACAAGAAACTCATTTTGGATACATGGTTTCTGGGTCTCCAAGATCAAATTTGTCCGCAGCAACAATTTCTGCTAATTTGTGTTCGCTAGAAAATCAGCTACGCCTATTTTGGGAACAGGAAGAATTTGTAGATGAGAAACAATTCACACCCGAAGAGATGTTATGTGAAAAATTGTTTAATGAAACGCATACTAGAGATGATACCGGACGCTATACTGTCCATTTACCCTTCAAGAGTATACTTCAAGGTCAACCCCCTCCAACTTTTTCCCACACGGACTACAATGCGCTTAAACGGTTAAAACAGCTGGAATCTACTTTCAAAAATAAACCTAAATTTGCTGAGGAATATAAGAAATTCATGATGGAGTATGAAACGCTTAACCATATGGTAAAACTTGGTGAGTACCCTCATGCAATACCGAAAAATGCTTATTTCTTTCCCCATCATGGTGTACTCAGAGAGAGTAGTACAACAACAAAATTACGTGTTGTTTTTGATGGTCGAAATCACAGACCCCCTCAGACTTCTATAAATGAGGAACTATCAGTCGGGCCTGCACTGCAAAATGATTTGTCTACTATTATATCTCGATGTAGGAGATATCGAATAGCTTTCACAGCTGATATAGAAAAAATGTTCAGTCTGTAAAGAACATCAGCCTTCACAATGTATACTTTGGAGAGATGAAACTACAAATAAAATTAACATTTACAGTTTACTTACAGTAACGTATGGTACTACGTCAGCTCCATATTTGGCAATCAGAGTACTACAACAGCTCGCCGAAGATGAAGAGAAACAATTCCCACAAGCGAGCCAAATACTTCGCTCAGACACATATGTCGATGACGTCATATCTGGCGCTGATAGTTTTGATGACGCTCTAAAATTACAGCAACAACTTTGCTCTTTAGTGAAATCTGGTGGATTTCACCTTCGAAAATGGAACTCTAATTCTTCACGATTAATTAATCACATTCTAGAGGAAGATCGTGAAAAGAAAGAGCTATTTACACTCAATGAACCAAACATGGCGAAAGCTCTTGGTCTTTATTGGGACATTACAACCGATTCTTTTTGCTTTACAATAAATTTTACATTTGCTCAAACTGTTACTAAACGCACCTTGCTTTCAGATGCAGCTAAGTTATTTGATCCCCTAGGCTGGTTATCTCCCACAACTATAAAAGCGAAAATTATGTTCCAGCTACTATGGAAACTAAAACGCGATTGGGATGATACACTACCAGAACAGATTCAAAACGAATGGATAAATTTTCGATCAACGCTGAAGTCTTTTGAGAAAATACGAATTCCTCGATGGCTTGGGTATACATCTAAACAATCTACAATTGACCTTCACGGGTTTAGTGACGCATCACTAACTGCCTACGCTGCTGTTGTCTACGCTCGAATTGTAGCTGAATCTGGTGAGATAATTATTAATTTATTACAGGCAAAAACAAAGGTAGCCCCTTTAAAAAATGAAATAATTCCGAGACTGGAATTAAGTGCAGCTATGCTTTTAGCAAAATTGATCGCTAAAATTAAATCAAACAACGATTTCAACATTGGGCGCATCGTATACTGGACGGATAGTACCATCGTTCTTGCGTGGCTAAAAAATTACAACAGACGGTTGGAAGTCTACGTGGCAAACAGAGTTGCACAAATTCATAAGCTTTGCGACGTCACCGATTGGAGATATGTTCCATCAGCTGATAACCCTGCAGATTGTGCTTCTCGCGGATTATTTCCTGAAGAACTTATCAAGCATTCATTATGGTGGACTGGTCCATCATGGCTGAAAACTGATTCAAATGATTGGCCTTCCTCCCCGGCAAATTCATATATTGATAAATCTACTGTAAACGCTGCTACAGAAGAAAAAATTTACAACAACAATGTTATTGTCTGTCACTCAACCAATACAGAAACAGCAACAGCATTCCCTAAACTCCTGTCGAAATATTCCAGTTTCACTACGTTAATACGTGTGATGGCATACCTTTTTCGTTATTTCGAAAATTTAAAATGCAAAATACAGAAGATCGAAATAGATACAAGCTTTTTAAAAACATGGGAACTTACAAGAGCAAGGAATCATCTAATTCGAATAACACAAGCTGTAACATTTCGGGAAGAAGTACAATGCTTAAAATCAAGTAAACCTCTTCCTAATAATAGCCGAATTCTGAAGTTATCACCATTTTTAGATGAATTGGATATTGTCAGAGTTGGTGGTCGCATATCTCAGGCCGAGATTCCATTCCACACGAAGCATCCTATACTTTTGACCAAACAAAATCCTATTTCCCTTCTTATCTTTTCAGAAGCACATAAAAAGACTTGCCACGGTAGTCTTCTGCTAATGCAGGCCTATGTTTCACGGCATTATTGGGTAGTCTCTGCTCGTGACTTAGCAAAAAAGGTGCAACGCAATTGCATCGTGTGCTTCAAATACAAAACTAAGACTTGTCAACAATTAATGGGTAACCTGCCAGCTGTCCGCCTTCAGCCAGCCCGCCCCTTCAAGCATAGTGGGCTCGACTATGCCGGCCCCATCAATATAAAAACATCATCCTTAAGAACGGCATCTACTTCGAAGGGATACATTTGCCTTTTCATATGTATGTGCACCAAGGCAATACATTTGGAAGCCGTCACCAGCCTTAATGTAGATGCATTCTTAGCAGCTTATCGCCGTTTTATTGCTCGTCGAGGAATTTGTACGGACTTATACTCCGATTGTGGTACAAATTTCGTTGGTGCGAATAAAGAGCTGCGAGTCATTTATCAGCGCAATAAATTATCCCTTCCCGAGCATCTCGCTGAAACACTGGCCAATCAAGGTACGAAATGGCACTTCATTCCTCCTGCTTCGCCTCATTTTGGTGGACTCTGGGAAGCAGGAGTAAAATCCACAAAACATCATTTACGTCGAATAGTCAATGATCGTCTCCTCAATTACGAAGAACTAAGCACGCTTCTCGCACAGATTGAAAGCATTCTAAACTCCAGACCTCTATGTCCCCTGTCAACTGATCCCCAAGATCACAACGCGCTTACACCTGCGCACTTTTTAATCGGTGAACCTACAGTTTGCATTCCGGATGAAGATTTATTGGATGCAAACGTTGATCGACTCTGTCGTTGGAAACAGATTGTACTTCTTAAGCAACACTTCTGGGAAAGATGGAAAAGAGAGTACATGTGTCGACTACAATCACGCCCCAAATGGAATAAAATAATCGATAACATTAAAGTTGGCGACATCGTACTCTTAGTCAATGAAAAAAGTGTTCCTGGTCAGTGGCCTCTCGCAAAAGTTGAAGAATTACATCCTGGTAATGATGGCTTGGTTCGAGTTGTTACTCTCTACTGCAACAAGAAATATATTAAACGTCCAATTGCCAAACTGTGTCGATTACCAACAAATGACATCACGTCAACAGAAGATACGGAATCATCAAGCAACAGTCCTAATTAAGAACAGAGGTTCTTGGCGGGGAGAATGTTTGGGAGTTTTATACCCAAACAACCTTAATTACCATGCAAATCCACATCTGGTATCCCTGGATACCAATATCAACATATTAACTAAGGCAAATGAGTCAAGGTTGTACGGTTGTCGTTTTCTCATGATTTGTGCAACAGAGACAAAAAACTCTAACTGTTGCTTAATGTGTAGGTCCAACTTGAGGGGGTATTGTTAGCGGTGTAAAGAGAATGCAGTTTCTGCTGGAGAGTTTTTTACCATTAACATCGAGAAGAAGTTGAAGAAGATTTTAAATGAGTAGAAAAAATAGTGTTGAACAATGAAGAGCTCCTCGAGAACAATAAAATAATTAATAGTTACTAAAAATTCCGTGTAAAATTATTTTTAAAAAAATAATAACTGAACTGAAGAAGAAAAAAAGATAAAATTAATTAATAAAAAAAATGACTTTTTATTAAAAGAAACAGAAACTCTCATACACTCTTTTTTCTTTGTAAAATTCCCTATTGCGGTTCAGTTTTTGAATAGTCTGCTTTTTTCTACTTTCTATTCTTCTTCTGATAAGTTCATGATCTATTGTTCCATTTATTATGTCAAATGGAGTACATTTGATAGTGCTGTGAACTGTGTTATTGTAAAATTTTATGGCTTTCGCCATTTGGGTAACTATTGGGAGTTTTTCTTCGAGATTAAGCGTCCTAATTTTTTCCGTTAAAGTATTAATTAGGCGTTCAATATCCGAATTTCCTGTATGACTATTTGGTTTTGTGGCATGAAATTCGATTCTTTCTTGTGTTAAGAAATCTTTTATATTTTTGGAATTGAATTCGTTATCAGACAAATTTTTTAATAGGTCCTTTTATTGCTAAAAATTCATTTATTTTACTTATAATGGTCTGATTATTTCTATCAGGTAGATGAAAACAGACAGCATGTTTTGAGAATTTGTCAATGAAAATTATGAATGATTGCTTACTATTAACATAAGTATCCACATGGACAATTTCATTTAGTGTGGTTGGCGTTTCTGTGAAATGGTATTTGTTTTTGATTGGATTGCGGTCATATTTTCCTCCGGAACATATGTCGCAATTGTTAATAATTTCATGTAATTTAGTTTTTAATTGTGGGTGATAAACTTTATATTTTATACCCTCATAGGTTGGCATAATTCCTGCATGACCTACTTCGTGTTTATGGAAAAGTGATATCTGTTTATTTAGCTCATCTTCATCTTGAATATCCTTGGCAATATAACTACATTTCACAAAAGATATCCTTTCTGCACTTGGCTATGTATCCAATAAAATTCGGTGTAATTTATGGAATTGATGATCATTGAGCTCGGGAAATATCGCAACTATTTTCTTATCAATATGTCTATATTGATAACATTATTAGAATAAAGGTCTTGTTTATCGATAAAAATTCTTTTGTTATTGAAAATAGTTGTCATCTCAACTTCCTTACTTTCTACTAAAATTAATTGGATCTTAAAACGGTTTACAATTGTGTCGAGAATAGGGAAATGGTCGTTAAAGTTCTCAGCTTGTGAATGCACAGTTTCGCCCTCTGCTGGTTCGCCATGGTTATTAATGCTTACAATTTCGTTTGAGTTTTCTTCTTGAGAATGGTCAGTTTGAACTGCCATGGAAGCTGCTGACTGCTCCTCATGCTCTCCAACATTTAAATTTTTAATCATAAGCACTTCGTTTAAGGTGATTCCCAAATTGTCGAAATCTAGTGCGTTAGTTTTTAGAATTTGATTTGATTCTATTGGTTTTTTAGGACTGTTAGGTTCACGGTGTATAACTGCCCTTGTAATTTTTTCAGGTTTTCCTTCATCTTCAGAAAAGGGTACTGAATCGTTTTTTGAGCTATTAGTTTCGATTCTGTTTATTTCGCAAGTATCGCAATTGATTCGGCTTAGAAAATCAGCTATTTTATTTTCTTTGCCTTTAATATAGTAGATTTTTGCATCATATTCCCCTAACTGTACTAACCATCGTTGCAGTATTGGGTTTATGTCTTTGCCTGAATTCTTTGCTTGCAACCACTTAAGTGGTTGATTATCCGTTTGCAGATCGAACTCTCTTCCAAAAATATAAGGCCTATAGTATTTCACTCCCCAAACTATCGCCAATAATTCCTTTTCGATGGTGGAGTAATTTTGTTCATGGTTGTTTAAAGTTCGCGACGCAAACGAAATTGGATGGCCTTCTTGGGATAAAACTGCACCAATTGCAAAATTGCTGGCGTCGGTAGTAAGCTTAAAACGTTTATTGAAGTTAGGGTACCTCAAAATAGGAGGATATGTTATAATGTCCTTCAGTTTCTCAAAAGCAACTATGTAGTTTGGGTCTCTTATGTTGACCCTTGCATTTTTTTTCAAATACGTTACCATAGGATATGCTATTTTGGAATAGTCTTTAATAAATTTTCAGTAGGAACCTGTGATGCCTAAAAATGATTTAATTTGCTTTTGTGTTGTCGGGAGCTTCAATTTTTGAATCACCACAACCTTGTTTGGGTTTGGCCTTATACCTTCAGGTGTAAGTACATGCCCTAAAAATTCAGTTTCTTTTTTTAAGAAATTGAATTTGTTAATTTGGATTTTAAGTCCCACTTCCCTTAGTTTTTGAAAAATTTTTCTCATGTTCTCTATATGCTCGGATAACGATGTGCTAAATATCAAGATGTCGTCCAAATAGAACACACATATTTTATTTATCTAATTACGAAGCACGGAATTCATGAGTCTCTGGAAGGTTGACGGGGCGTTCTTAAGCCCAAATGGCATTCTTATAAATTCATAATACCCAAAAGGGGTGGAAAAAGCGGTTTTTTCCATATCATTTTTTTTCATCAAGATCTGGTGGAATCCTTTAGCAAGATCAATAGAAGAAAAATATTGAGCTTTGCCTAACTTGTCGAGGATTCCATCCATATTAGAAATTGGAAATTTATCGTTTATAGTGATTTCATTCAATTTTCTATAATCGACCACAACTCGCCATTTTTGAACGCCGGAATTGTCTATCTTCTTTGGCACTACCCACAAAGGACTATTATACGGTGAATTGCTTTCTTTAATTATGTTTTGTTTCAACATTTCTCTTACTTGTTTTTGAATTTCTTGTTCGTGTATTTGTGGTACTCGGTAAATTTTGGAATATATAGGTTGGTCCGTCGTAGTTATTATTTTGTGTATAATTTCCTGGGTGGCGGAGAGTTTATCTCCTTCTTTATAAAATAATTCATTAAATTCTCGTAATAAATTTTTAATCAATTGGCTTTCTTCAGAGTTTAAATGCTCTAAATCTAAATTTTGCATATCGCTCTATTCAAGTGCACATATTTCCTGGCTATTGTATGGTGTGAAACTTCCAAAATGTAGGGTATTTTCTAAAATGGTAATTAAATTTTTCTCTAAATCAATCTTAGCTTTAAGAGGGATGAGAAAATTTTGACCTATTATAGCGGAATAATTTATGTTATCAAAATCAATCACCTTCCAAGAGAAGGTGCCCGAGACATTGAATTCTCTAGGTATAGGGGTAATTATTTTAAGTGTCACTTGATTAATTCCATTTATTGTTCGGTACCAAAGGGGTGTAGTTAGTATGTGTGTGGGGAATGAATTTTCTAACAAATTTGGTTTTATTATGCTGGTATCAGATCCGGTATCTATGAGACATTTAACTTTCTTATTACCAATTGTAAGGGTTATTATGGGTAATCTGCAGGAGGAGGCATTGTGAAAAAATTTACATCTTCCTTTTCGTGCAAATTGCCGATATCCATAGGTTCGGGTTGTTGGTTAGAAAAACTTGTTTGTCGGGTTTGTCTACTATTTTGATAAGAATTTCGGTTTTGATAATTCGAATTTCGAGTTTGACTTGAATTGTTAAAATTCGAGTTTCGATTTTGAAAAAAGGTTGAGTTGGATTTCTGTCGTGGCTCGTTTTTTCTGTTCAAGTCTTCAGTTTGATTATAGTTATTAAAGCTTTGTTGTTGTGGAGGGTTCGACCTCTGTTGCCAGTCGTTATTTTGGTTGAACTTTGCTCTTTGCTTGAAGTTGTTAAAACTTTGTTTTTGAGGGGATTGATAGTTATTACTTGTTCGTTTTTCAAAATGGGAGTGGTTTTTATTAAAAAATTGTTTATGGTCATAAGAAATCGCCCTATTGTCGTCTAATAACTTTAATTTTGTATATTTTACAATTATTTCATTTAGGCCTTCCTTTTCATTAATATGTGCTCTAATCGGTCCGTCAAATTTTTCTAGTAATATATCTACCAGGTCCCTATCAACATTCTCTGGTCTATAGATACCAGGTTTTAACGGATCAGATAAATATATGTCATTAATATCAAATTTACAATTTTCAAAAATATTAAATAGTTCTCTTAAATTTCTTACTTTCACCCTCCGACAAAGATTGAAAATTTCCGCATAGGTTCTCCTTGGATTAGATGTTTGAAGAATTTTCGTCTTCATTTCTTCCCACGAAGCACCGCTTGGCAGCTCCCTCACCCTTCGACCAGCGGTGCCCTGAATTTTTTCATCTGCCACTATTCGAAGGCAAAACTGCACACAGCGCGCTGCAGCGTTTATAAATGACCATGGGCTGTGGTTTTCCGAAAGAGGTTTCAAGCGCCGAAATTGTTCGATGACATCCTTTGCGGTCATGTTGAATTGATATCCTTCTTGTTGGTAAATTACTGGTTGAGCGGCTGTTAGATTATTTTGGGTATGTTGTTGTTGCTGCTGCTGCATTTCTATGATTTCCTGTTGCTGCCTAATTTTGATTTCCTGCTGTCGAATTATCGCCTCGAGTTCTGCCACAGGCTCTGCCATTTCGCTTTGGTTAAGTGGGCGATTTGAATCAAAAGCTTTGTTGCGGTTCATGAGTTAAAGTTTTCTAGTTTTATTTAGCTTCACTTTTTTTTTTTTGTTTTAAATTGTTTATCAAAATGTTAGCTATATTTTTATTTAGCTTCACTTTTTTTTTTTTAAATTTGTTTATCAACCGCGTTTATTAATTGCACTGTTTGGTTCGCTTTTAGATTCGATTATTAATATCTTTTGATATTAACTCCGCCGATTGCGCCAATTAGGTTTTTAATGTCTTTTGACAAGAAAAATAAAACACAATTCTTTAGATTGTTTAACGTTTATTTATTTTGTTGCAAATTTTACGGCTTTAACAGTTGTCGTGAATCTTAAGACTGACTTAAAATATTTTAAGCTACCTCGTTCCTCAGTTCTAAAATGCCTAGATATGCTTTATAAAAAAAAATTGTAAGGTGCATAAAACATATACTACAATGAGTTTGAGTGAGAAATATGCTTTATCAGCGAAAATGAAAGTTGCATAAAGTATACACTAAATTAATTGTGTGGGAAAATATTTTCAGCGTTTCCGTTGAAAATATTTTTCTGTGGAAATAAGCTTAATGAAATTATTTTAGCGGAAAAAGGGTATTAGGTTGCGTCTGGAACGTAACTCGCGCTCCTGATGTCTAGTTGTTCAGTGATTGCATCTGTTTGTTTTTTCTTCATGCTTCCTGTGATAGCCATAACTATGGGTATCATTGCCTTTAATGTGTCAGAATTTATTTCTATTCTTGACAAAGCATCTGCGTTTGAATTGATTTTTCCCTGTTTGTATATAATTTTAAAGTCATATTCCATCAAGTCTAGTCGGATACGAGTCATTCCAGATGAGGGGTTGTTGTGTGTAAACAGTGATACTAGTGGTCTATGATCTGTTACTACTGTGAATTTCGTGCCAAATAAGTATGTTCGAAAATGATTAATAGCCCAATGAATGGCTAATAATTCTTTCTCAATGACAGGTTTGTTAATTTCATGTTTATTGAGAGATCTGCTCCTGGCAGGATCGCCATGTAATATAATTGGTCGGTGATATCGTGAGTTTGCCTAACTGAAAGTACCCTACGACGATGATGGGCTCATTTAATCTTTTGATTGCGCGAGAGCTTGCGCACTTAGATATCGGCGCCTTAAGGCAGCCAAGTGTTTTTAGTGAAGCGACTAAGGTCTGCTCCTCTGAGTTCAAACAAGTAGATTTGTCTTTTTAGAACTGATCTTTATTCTTAGAACTACGCTCTTATATACTTATTTCTACCATTCAATTTTGCTACAATCAACGTTCCATTTTCATTCCGTATTTCCAATATCTCCATGTGTCATCAAAATCACATGTGCAAGCAATAAATTATGAATGTGCAATTCTTGCCTATGGCAGACCTTTGAGGTTCGAATTGCACATGACCTATTTTAAGTGCATTGCTTTGGGATAGAGGAAAGGTTTGAGCATGTGAAGTGAGTGTGTGTGTGATCATGCTGCGCGTGCACTACACACTTCTCTGGTGCATTTAGTTCTTTAACGATCGCAGGAATACGTATGGTATGCATTTTTTCTCGATAGACTACAATAATTAAGATATTCACCGTAATTTTGAGGGATTATAGGATCGTAAAGGATAACTGTGGTGCATGGAGTAAAAATTTGAAGAGTTAGGAAGTAGATACGCGTCCATTTAGGAATCAAAAGGGCGTTGTTTCGTTGTGAGCAGGATAGGTGATGCTTTTATCGAGATACCCTGCAATTAGGCAGCTAGTGGAAAGCTAGGGCTTTTGGTAGACTCAGGGGCGGACACCAGCCTCGTAAAATCTAGTGTGTTACGGAATGGACTAGTTGTTAACACAAAATATGTAAGAACACTTAATGGGGCGTTTGGAGGTTGCATCAGGACACTGGGGTCGCTCAGAATAGGGCACAGTGAAGTTAGGGGAATGAGTTTTAGAATGCACGCAGTGGAATAGGATAAGAAAGGTATCTCGGCAGATGGGATAACTGGCCGCGATAATCTTTGGGGTCGCACCATACTGGATGCGCTAGATAAGCAGTTATCATTTTATGATGATAATAAGAATAGAATCCCTACTCTTCCATTAAAGTCATGGCAGGAAGGAACAGTGAATAGGGTTAAGAATTGTATGGAGGTAGTAAATACAAGGTCAACCAGAGTAGTTACAATGCGTGTAACCACGAAACTTATTACTCTTCTTTTGCACATGCAGCAGCTAGCGGACGGCGTATATATGGGAGAGACCGCAACGCACGTTGACAAGGGTAAGGTGTACGCTTGCGTACTCAACGCCTCAGAAAAGCACTACCTGATGGATGAGGATTTTAGCCCTAAGTTCACTAGTTACGTTAATTTTAAGGAACCGAATTATAGATCGGTAAATCAGATTAAGCAGGTAGATATAAGGAAAAGAATGGAGAGAGTGCTAGAATCACTGAAGTTAGACCCAAGCGTAAATTCAGAAGAAAAGGCATCAATAGAAGCCATTTGTACGTCATTCCATGACATATTTTTGCTGGAAGGAGACCAGCTGACGTATACACCAGAGGTAGAGCATGAAATACCTACTAGAGTGGATCAACCGCCAATAAACCAGAAACAATACAGATTGAGGTAAACAGGCAAGTAGAAGGAATGTTAAAGGATAACATAATTTCACCGAGTATCTCGCCTTGGAACTCACCAACAATTTTGGTACCAAAGAAGGGTAGTGCTCAGGGTCAGCAGAAGTGGAGAATGGTGGTCGATTTTAGGAAATTGAACAACGCCATAATCAAGCAAGTGTTCCCCATACCAAGAATAGAAGAAATTCTGGATCATTTGGGACACAGTAGATTTTTTCTACACTTGATTTAGCGAGTGGCTACCACCAAGTTCTGGTGGATACCCAATATAAGCAAAAACCGCGTTCAGCACCGGTTTGCGGCATTATGAGATTAATAGAATACCGTTTGGATTAACAGGAGCACCAGCTACCTTCCAACGGCTAATGAACCATGTGCTCACGGGCTAGCAAGGGTGAGATTGTTTTGTGTATTTGGATGATATTGTAATTTACGGGAAGAACTTGCAGCAGCATTCGCAACGCTTGTGCAAGGTGTCCCAGAAATTACGAGAGCACAATTTGAAATTGAACACGGAGAAGTGTCAATTTTTGCGAAGAGAGGTGGTTTATTTAGGCCATCGTTGCTCAGAGGCAGGAGCACTGCCTGACCCGCAGAAGGTGGAATGCGTTAAAAATTTAGCGATTCCGAGAAATAGAAAGGAAGTGCAAGCATTCCTAGGACTAGTGAACTATTATAGAAAGTTCGTGGAAGGACTAGCCGGAATTGCTTTGCCCACTAATAAGTTGCTACGAAAAGAAGCAAAGTTGGATTGGACAGAGAGCTGTCAGCAAGCATTCGAGAGGCTAAAGGAAATAATAAGCTCGCCACCAATTTTGGCGTACCCCGACTTTGAGCAAACTTTTTTGTTGACCACTGATGCTAGCAATGAAGCATTAGGGGCAGTATTGTCACAAGGGGAAGTCGGTAATGACCGACCAATAGCATTCGCAAGCAGAGAGCTTAGCGATACGGAGAAAAGATACTCCACAATAGAGAAGGAATTCCTAGTCATAGTGTGGGCTACGAAGAATTTTAGGGCATATTTGCTAGGACGCATGCGGACGCACTCAGCAGGACGAATGCGGGCGCACTCAGCAGAGTACCGCAGGCACAGAAGATATCAGTAGTGCAAACGAGGGCCAAAGGACGCTGGGATAAGGAGAAGGCCGAGAGAATTCAAGGGGATAAAATATATGCTACAAGAGATGTTAGCAATGCGGGTTTCGATGCCAATGAACAAACAGCCAGTAATGTGGAATGGCTGGAGGATAAAAAAGATATCCAGGCTGTGTTAAGGGGTTTCCATGATTCACCTTTAGGTGGACACCAGGGATTCTGGAAAACCCATGACAGAATTAGGCGAGTATACGGGTGGAAAGTATGCTCCGAGACATAAAAAAGTATGTAAAGAGTTGTCCAAAATGTCAGGCCAACAAAAGTTCAAGGCTGACAATGATGCCAATGGTGTTAACTGACACACCAAAACAACCATTTGATAAAGTTCATATGGATATTGTAGGCATTTTACCTGAAACAGTTTCGGGAAATAAATACATCTTGAAGTTCCAAAACGATTTCTCAAAGTATATGGCGTGCGTGGCTATACCCGATGCTGAAGCAAGTACGGTGGCCCAGGCATTCTTTAACGAAAATATAGCACGGTACTACATACCTAAGGTTTTGATAACCGACAATGGTTCCAATTTTGTATCGAAATTATTCTCAGAAAACATGTAAAATGCTGGGAATCAAGAAATTGCATATAACTCCATATCATCCGTAGGCGAATGCCTCATTGGAGCGTAGTCATCGGCCTCTGACCGAGTACTTGCGCAGTTTTGCCAAGGAAGACGGCTCGAATTGGGATCAATGGTTGACTACTGCAATGCATGTACACAATAATACTGTGCATGTATCAACGAAGCAAACATCGTTTAGAACGCTCTACGGGTTTGATTTCAACATGCCAGCAAATTTGAAGCGCAAATATGCGCCAGTGTACAATGCTGATGACCCCAATAAGGTGCAAAAATATCAGTTGCAGCGAGCGCACGAATTGGTTAGAGAAAACCAGGATTGTGCAAAAACGAGTAGCCAGGGAAGCCTACAAAAAGGTACAAAACCCAGTAGTTTTTCATGTGGGTGACCAAGTATTAATGAAGAGTCAGGCTAGGGGAAACAAATCTCACCTGTTTGGATAGGTCCGTATGTAGTAGCAGAGATCCGCAGCCCAGTTACAACAGTCGTAACAATTAAGGGCAAGAATAAAAAGCTACATAAAAATGTTTTGAAATTGCTCCACATTAGAACACACAACTAAAGACATGTGTTAACAGTGTTCTACAAGTGTAAACACAAGAATAACAACGTAAACATGTACGTGTGTATATCAAATAACACAAACAGCTCTGATTTTCAAAGTCAAGGCCAACAGAAATGTGCAAATTAAACTCGGGCGAATAAAACCGACGTAAGAAAAATATGCTCATTAGGCATTTTAGCGAATGAAGCACAGTTTTATTTACATGTGCTGTTTTTTTTTGTTTATTGTACTTGCTAGAATGGAAAAAAGAAAAAGAAAACTTTTTTTTGGAATTGTAAAAAAAAAATGTATAAAATAAAGAAATTAAAATAAGTGTTGACAATGAAGAAGTAAAGCATATAAGGAAGAAAAACCTATAAAAAAAAATGAAAGTTAATGTGAAAAGATATTGGCAAAAAGGAAAATATTAAAAAAAGGTATGGGTAATGGATAAGGTTATTCATACTAGTAGGGTGAAAAGGAAAAAGAAATGTTTGGGAGAAAAACATCGTGGGCATTAAGAGAGGCTATACTTACGTGCGCCGGGAAAAGGTAACAAATAAGAACAGAGAATGTGGGTTTTCTAAAAAATTTTTATTCATTTTTAAAATATTTTATAATAAGTTTGGGGTTCGCACTTGGGAACCCCGGCACGGTGAATTCAGTTATCCGGTGGAGCAGCACTGACAGGCGCCCTAGCGCCTGCTCGATTTCATGGTCCTTGGGTTTTAGCCTCATTGTTAACAGCAACCGCCAGGCGAGTGTCACTTGTTTGGGATAATCCCACTGCGTGGACACTTCCACTAGGCAAGTCAGTAGATCTCTCGTCATTTCGTGTTCAGAATCCCATGACCTGTCCATAATATTTTGAATTTCGTGCTGCTCCAGAATCCTGGCTGCAGCGTGTAGCAGGGGTGACGCCTCCTCCGTCATGGTACGTAACCCCTGGGAGTGGTTGAGCGTGCAGCGGCCTAGGTTTAGAGTAGCGTTCAGCATATTGTCAGATGCTTTGCGATTGATTATTGTGGGGAATACGCTGCGAAAGCGAGGTTTTATAGCACAACGGTCAGAATTCTACTATCGGGATTGTGCTGACAAAAGCAGAAGTATTGAGTTATCTGGGGTGTCTGACAAGGCAAATTTAAGCAATAAGTTACGAAACGGGGAAAAAATATAACCAAATTAGCTGAGCTAAAGTGCGGAAACATGTTCTCAATTCGACCAGCGATACAATAATCAGGTCATTCTGTAGTAGGCAGGTACGGCTAATAGTTTGTGAATGACGCGAGCACCCTACGACCCTATGTCAATTATGGGGGTACTAGGTGTAGAATAAATATGCGGATGTATACTTAAATAAGTAAGTACTTTTGTTATGGACATATAAGTAAGTATATAAAAATACACGATTAGAAGTTAGGAATTTGCAGACTCTGCAGCAGGCTATATGTAAATATACATAGGTTTTTACTGTTTATTGATTAGGAAATTAGCGTGTGGAAAATGGAAGAAATGTACATATATGTTGTGATATAAAAAAAAATGTGTATAGGTTAATTGGGAAAATGACATTAGCAATTAATTCTAAGTAGTTAAAAGTGCCTCGAATGTATGTATATAGCCATATACGAGCTAATTACAGGGTGTAGGAAAATACAATCGTTAATGGATATATACTCGTACATACCAGGTTATAATTAAATTTAAAGCCAATAAAATGAATGTGAATGCAATGACAAATTGAGTCATACAATTGACAGAGTTTTGACATAAACGGGTTTATCTTATATAATCTTGTTTTTGTCGGAGGGGCAAATGAATTTGCTCAAAATTGAAATGAGTGATAACTCACGTGTTAAAGAAGAGCACGAAAAAATTAAACGAAGTAAAACTGATGCCCTATATGGCAATGATAACAGATAGTCCGGTCCTCTTTTCGTCCTGGATGCAGTAACAGATGATGTAAGGGGAAAGGACGAGTGGACGTAAGTTGAATGATATAGCATTCAACTGTAGAAGAAGTGTATTAATTATAAGTGTTATAATAAATTATTTAAAAATCCGAATTTATGCTAAATTGGAAAATTGTCCACAAGAGTATATACTCGTATAGTATACTCGTATATATGGTAAATTTATTTAATTATTATATGTTGTTGAAATTGGTTTGCTAATTAAAAATGTTAGATCAAACTAAAATGTTAACTAGAAAACTAAGAAAATAAGTATAACGATTCAGCTGTGACGATGTGGACCGAAGCAGGAAGTTCCAGGAACAGCGCATATCGGAAGACGGTGCAGGCTAAGGGACCAAGTTGTATTAGGAAAGATTTGTTTTTGGAAAAACTGGGATTTTTGGCAGCTATCTAAGGTTTGGGAATCCAGTTGTGACCCCAATGATGACAACATATCGGATTGGGGATGAATGGCGACGGATGTAATTTTAATTTTGCGAAACGGCATATGGCCGCAGCATTTGAACGCGTTGTGGATGGATCATTGACAAGCAGCGGAAAATAAACAAGTTTCCTTCCGGAGTCATGTTTTGCATTGGTTGGTTTTATATTACAATGTCCACCCAGTGTATCACAATCTCAACAGAATCGATTTTGGATAAGTTGAAGTTGGGCAAAAGCTTAAGGAGGGTGACTGAAACCACCAAATATAGTAAGCAGAAGACATTCGGCTCACGGAAGTTAATTGCTTCATTAAAGTACGTATATGTCCAATGAACATATGAAATGTGGTTTCTATATGAAATGTGATTTAATACAAGAAGACACAGAGACTGGTATCTGATCAGAGTACGCAAATTACATTATTAAGCGTGTATCTCAGAAAAATACCAATAGTCTACACATCGAAGCCAACGGAGTCCAATCCAACCGAGGAGTATTGTAATCTCTCATGTATTTCAAATGCATTTTAGCTGAATACTATAAGCAGAGGCAGTACCACCTACATCCGTAGGGCACGCTATATAAATGGAAAGAAGAAGGCCACTAAAAGCAAAGTTTTAATGGCAAACCAAATCGCCAACCTATAACATCTTTGTTCGTACCGATCCAGAAAGAAGGGAGGGGTATGCAGAGTTCATCGAGGGACTCTCACAGGATGCGCGTTACCAGAACCAGCAGGTAGTAGAGGTCGCAGTATAATATAAGATTTTAGGTGTAAAATAGAATTGTGATATTATACAGATGTTTGTATATACGCCAGTGAGAAAAGAGTCGATTAAAGACCAAAATATAAAAAGGGGAATAAAAAAAAACAGATAGAACTAAAAGAACAAAAATAGAAAAAATGATAGAGAAAAAAAATACAAAAGAAAACGAAAACAAAGTAAGAAAAAAAGATATGGAAAAGAAGAGAATAAAAAAAAATTAAAAAAGAACCCAAATAAGGCGATTTTAAGAAAAAACTAAAACACTTTATATGTATATACTATAGAGTTAAAGAGATGCACAGAATTATTTACAGTGCAAGATAAATATTGTAGAGATTTATTAGAAGTTAGTTGCACTAACTTTTTTTAGAAATAGGGGAGGGATGTTGTGAGTTAGAAGCAAGCTACCTACGAGCAGTTGACTCACAGCATCGACTCCTAACAGATGTCACACATTCTGTGTGATTAGCATGTGTTAAAGTTATTTAAGAGAAACACATACTTTTAGGGTCTAAGTATTTTAAATTAATATTATCTGTGTAATATTTATTATGTAATCTTTTAGGGTGTTACAGTTCCGCATTCAAGTCGACGAAGGGCATTGTAATTTAGAATGAACCGTCGATACTTTTACAGTAGGTCAGTTGGCTTGACCAACTGACACCAATTAGCAGGTGCGGAACTGGAACACCAGAAAGGTCAGTTCACAGACTGAGATTACTGTTTGGAAATAGTATATAAGATTTAGTATTTTAAGAATAAATCTTCTTGTTATTTTGAATCTGAAAGTGCTATAATGTTATTTCTAAAGAGTGATATATGTTTACAGGTACGCGCCCAGGACAAGCAGCGAAAGGACGCTCCCGAGGACAACAAATACGGTCCCCAACAACCCTTTTTTTGTCTGACAATAGCCATTCTACATTTACAAAGTAGATTCTATGGTATCTGACCTGTCGATTGGTAGAAGTAGCATGTTCAACAGCTTGCTTGAGGATTGCATCTAGCTTTCTAATAGAGCCATCTATGTCTGCAAGCGTTCTTAACAGCATTCTATCCGTGCAATGGGCACTGAGGTATTTCTTGTATGTCAACCAGTTAACATGTGTAACTTTCGTCGCCAATTCGCCAGTTTCTCGGGGGTTCCGTATAGTAACAATAGTGGGAGAATGATCTGAAGATAATTCTAGTGAGGCCTCAACTAGAAACATTTCGTTGGGAACGCCCTTTACTACTCCAAAATCAATAACATCTGGATTCTTTTTTCGATCTGATGGCCAGTAGTTGGTTGTCCGCATGAAATTACTTTTAACCCCATTTTAGAAATTGCATCAAACAGAACACATCCCTTCGGGGTAATTAGCCGTGATCCCCAGAAAGTATGCTTAGCGTTGTAATCACCAGCTGCCAGAAAACATGGTAATAGTGATTTATAAAATTTACTGTATTGACTTTCTGTGAATGAAAATCGGGGAGGGGAATAAATCGATGAAATCACCAAGTCCTGGTGGAAACTTTCGTCGCAAATATTTGTTGACTGAAGGTAATCCTCACGAGTGTCTCCCAGAGAATAGTGTTTGAGTCGCGACTTTATACGTATTGCCGAGCCACCACAAGCTCTTGCTCGGGGGTCCTAGGTGTCGTATAAAGTGTATCCATTTATTTTAAAAAAGCTTCTAGGCGTCAAATGTGTCTCAGAGATTTTCAATTTGTTTATCCAATAGGAAATATTCCAGTTAGGTTTTATGTTGGCGGATGCCGTTTGCGTTCCAGAAACAGATTTTTAGGTTCATGGTTTGTTTAATACCGCCTGCAGCAGTGTAGACTGCATTTTCAACATTTCCTGCATCATGCAGGTCGTGTTGGTTGTAAAGCTATTTACTTTTTTTAAATTTTATTTCCATTTATTTCATACATCTGTCACCATTATATTGACACCTAGTACATGATTTGACAATTTGTTTGGAAATTAATATTAAAAACACATTTTGGCCAGTGCCAAGAAGTGATACAACAAAAATTATTTACATTAATTATAATAGTGCACTATAATTATATTATAACAATTTATGATCAAAATTATGTTTATGATAATTATTTACATTTACATTTATAATACTATTAGTAATATGTGTAGTCTGGATTTCCTAGTTCAGTAGGTCGTTTGGTTGAGTTCTCTTTAAATGGCGCATGGTGGTTTCTTCTAGATGTAGAAACTCGTTTATTTCTTCGTTATTATGCCCATGCAGTGTATCGTAGTGTTTTATGGATATCTTTTTTATTCCTTCGTCAATTCTTGTCATATTTAGTTTGCAGTGTATATCTTCATTTGTTGTGTACCAACCAGACTTTATGATAACTCTTAATATTCTAGATTGCTGTCTTTGAATTTTTTGTATGTGTGACCGCTTTGCCGTTCCCCATACTTGGAGTCCGTACGTCCAAATTGGCTTTATAGTATACTTGTATAACAGCAACTTGTTGTTAATTGTGAGTTTAGATTGCTTACCCATTAACCAATATAGTTGCCTAAATTTTTCTTTTATTTGTTTCGTTTTTTGTTTGATGTGGTAGTGCCAATTTAGCTTTGAGTCCATGTGTATACCAAGGTATTTAGTTGTAGACCCTATTTTTATATCTCTATTGTTTATTTTAATAGTTATTGGGTTAAATTTTGTTTTAGTTGTAAAAATTTTTTGTAGAGGCTTATCTTCATTAATTTTCAAGCACCATTTATCAAACCATTCCTTAACATTCCATGTGTATATCTGCAGATTTGCAGTCGCAGTATTTATATTTTTGTCAGATGCTAAGAGGATTGTGTCGTCAGCAAATGTAGCAATTGTGTTATTCAGTTCTTTTGGAAGTGGTATATCTGAGGTAAATATGACATATAGCAGTGGTCCTAAAACACTCCCTTGAGGAACTCCAGCTGTTGTAAGATGAATAGACGAACACTCTTCATTATATTTGACGTAAAAGTAACGATTACTAAGATAACTTTCAACAATCAAATAGTAGTCAAGTGGCAGCATCGTCTTCAGTTTATGCAGCAGTCCTTTATGCCATACTTTGTCAAATGCTTTTGCAACGTCTAAGAATACAGCAACGCAGTACCGCTTATATTCTATGTCTGTTTCAAATTTGTTTGTTATACGGTGTATCTATTGAATTGTTGAATGTCGTTTTCTGAAGCCGAATTGATGATTTGGTATAATGTTTTTATTGTCAAGGATCTGGCTAAGTCTATCATGTAATAGTTTTTCAGCACCTTTAGAGATTATGGGAAGTAGGCTAATTGCTCTATACGACGAAGCAGTTGTAGCATCTCTTCCCTGCTTCGGTAGTGCAATAATTTGAGCAACTTTCCATACTTTGGGAAAAAATTATAGTCGGAACATTGAGTTGATAACATTCCTTAAGTAGTTATAACCTATGGTACGTAGCTCAGCGAGAGCTTTTCCTGTCAACATATCGTATCCTGGTGCTTTTTTGTGGTTTATTCGTTTTGTAATGCAATTAATTATTTCTGTTGTGTTTGTTTTCTTAATTTTGGTTGTAATGTCTATATTTAAGTCATTGCGTGTTTCAATATATTTATCTTCGTCATTTGATAGGACTTTTTCAAAGTATTTAGCCAATGCAGTTGCTTTTTCTTCATTGGTATTCTGACTTTTTAATTTGTTTGTGCATTTCCATAATGAGTAGTTCGTATCCTGGGTAGGCGTCAAGTTTTTTAGGTAATTTTCAACTTCTATATTTTGTCTTCTAGTTAATATATTCTTGAGTTTTTTGCAGGCTATATTTAAATTGTATTTATCCTCAGGCGATCTAGTAAGCTGCCACCTCTTTCTCAGCTTTCTCTTCTCAATAATTTGCTTTCTTATGAAAATATCTGTTGTAGGTTTATTTCTTCTAAATTTATGCTGTTGGCTTGATTTGATTCCTGCGTCTAGGACCACATCATTGAAGTGAATAATGGCACGTTCAATGTCTAATTGTGTTTTCAGCGTGATAGACATATTCAGTTGATTTTCAATATGCTGTCTATACTCATTCCAGTTTGTTTTGTGGTTAAAAATCTTAGCTATTGGTTCTATGGGTTTGATGTCAGTTGTGTAGTCAAGTATTATCGGAGAGTGGTCTGAAGAAAGTTGAAAACAAGCTTTAATTTTTAATTGGTTACACTTTATATTTTTTGTTATGCTGAAGTCGATTAGATCTGGTATCTTTTTCCTATCTGTTGGCCAGTATGTGGGTTCACCTGAGCTTAAAAATTTGCAGTTATTTTTGTTTATAGCATTCATCAGATTTCGTCCTTTTTTATTGGTTAGCCTAGATCCCCAGTCAGTGTGTTTTGCATTCAGATCTCCAGCTGCAATGAATCTTACGCCAAGCGTTTTTATGTAGTCATCATATTGATCCGTCGTTATTAGGTGTCTGGGGGGACAGTAAACTGAGGATATGAGTATTGTCCCACTTGTATCCTCAATTTGCACAGTAGTGGATTGAATATGAGGTGTTGCATATGGTTGCCTTTCAGTATGTTTTAATAGTGAATTTATTATGCTAGCTGTCCCACCACGAGCTTCACCATCAGGATGATTTGTCACATAAATTTTATATCCAGGAAATACCAAATAGCTTTTGTTCGTAAAATGTGTTTCTGAAACTAGAGCTATATCAATTTTCTTGTCAGACAAAAATTGCTCCAACTCAAGATAATGTTTTGTGAGGCCCTTTGCATTCCAGGCTACAATTATTAAACTATTACTTTCGTGCAGTTAAGCTTGTTAGTAACATTGTAATGATATTCATCATATTAGTCATTTGAGTGATTAGGGATTTCACCATGTCTTAAGTTCATTAATATCACTATCGTTTGAATTTTTTGTATTTTCCGCAGTTTTATTTGGATTTGACGACCCTGCAATTTCGGCATAGCTTACGCCTGGTTTAACTACTGATCCATCCATATTTTTGGTCTGAAGAAATAATGGATCCTTTCTGCGTAAAGATGGAAACCTTTGAATTTTTATGGCTTTGTATATTTCACAGCCTTTGTAGTTTGCAGTATGATTTCCGCCACATAGGGCACATTTAATTTCAGCTGCGTTTTTTATTTTTTTTTTGACACTCACTTGTTAGATGCTTTCCAGCGCATTTCACACATACTGGATCCCTTGTACAGTAGTTTTTTGTATGTCCGTATTTTTGGCATTTAGTGCATTGCGCGACGTCTCTTTTATGATGGGGTGCGTCAAAAACTACTATGCAATGCATTAATTTGTTAATGCTATAAATATCTTTATTGTTAGTATTTGTTTCCAGTTCTATGCTAAACAGCAGTAGCGGCTTTTTGTTGTCCGTTGAGTTATGTTAGTTATGTTTAAAACTTTGTGAACGTTTTCACCAAGCTCATTTTTAATTTCTTCTTGGTCTGCGGAGGGGTGCATATTGCGAAGAATGACTTTGAAACCTCTTTCATTTTTGGCTTTAAATGTGTACAGCTTCGTACCTTTTTGCTTTAGCATTTGGAATATTTTTGTGTATGTTTCCGAGTCATTCGATTGAACTTGTACTTCTTTGTTTGTTAATATTTTAAATATGAAGTTACTGTCTGCAACAGCGGTAAGCGCATTTTTTAACGTCTTTATGCATTCTACGCCTTGTACGTATATAGGGGGTGGTTTGTTTAAACTTTTTTTTTGGGACTAGTTGTTTTTTCTTTTTCGGACTCATTTTGATCAACTGGTCCACTGTGCGAGGGTTCAGCAAGTTTGTCATCATCAACGGTCAAAGCAGCAAATCTGTTTTTTCTTTCTGAAGTAGTTCCGCTCAACCAGTAGTTTGATAACTTGCTTTGGCTTGGGTTTTTTGCTATTTTTTACTTTTTGTTACTGTTGGGCGTTGTTTTCGTTTTATCTGTCGTGGGTGAGGTTCGTGCTCGCTTTGGTAGCGATTGCAGTTGACTTAACTGCACGCCTTTTTGGTGGAATTTGCACACAGGCAGAAGAACATGTTGATGTCGCTGTTGTAGTCGAGAATGTAGTTGTTGTACCGTATGTAGAGAAGGCAGATGTTGTTGTTGCTGAAGAATTTGTTGTAGTTGTCGCACAATCCAATGCTATACTGGAGCAGGACATTATTGGAGGTTTGCCATGTGCACTCCACGAAGAGTGGAGTGACTCGTTCATAGATCTTGCTCTCTCCCACGGGGGAGAGCGCTGTACACTCATGGCTATTACCGACTATAGTTTGTTTATTAGTTTTTTAAAAATTGTATTTATTATTATTTTATGTATGTAGGTAAAATATCACGAAACACAATATTTTGGTGTGGTAGCTGTAATCACTTATTATGGCCAGAGTCCACTGTGTCAACACCACACACAATCGGGATTATTTTATTTGTTGTCTCTTTCCACTTTTAACTCATATATGTATGTATATAACAGTTCCTTTGTTTGTTTGATTGTTTATTTATCACTTTTAATAAATTTCTAATTAGTTATTATAAGTATTTAGTTTATCTAAACAGAACTAGACACTTTCTTGAAAATTGCACTTTCGTTTAGCGTCTTTTTCGCGGGTTTTGTAAAAATAGTTATTTGGTTTTAAACAACGATAAATGTCACAAGGGCGGAGCTCGTGTGATTACACGTCCATTTAGTTACACGACCGTTTCGCACTGACTATTTACTGACTGAATTAAAGTCTCTATTAAAGCTTGAAGACTACTAAAATTAAAATTGTGGATTTCGATTGCTAGTAGCTTTTTTTGCACTATAGTCTGGCTAGACTTTAAAACATTTGCGTAAGAAAATTTACTGGTAGATGGTTGGGCTGACTCTGGGAAATTTGAGTTAGCAGATTCATAGGCTGAGTGGATCAAGGATTAGATTGTTTGGTAAAAGGTCGATTTACGTGCAGGGCAGCTCCTATAGTTGGCAGTGTGGTTTCCACCGCAATTGCAAAATTTTTTTTTATTTTTGGGTCATCTTTTGGTTTGACACATTTGGCGGCACCATGTAGGTTCCCACACACTACGCAAACGGAGGGTAACTTGCAGTAAGTCTTAGTATGGCCAAATGATTGGCAGTTCAGGCATTGAACGGGTCCAGCACGTCTATGCGGTTCTTCTACAGTAACTCTACGATGCAACAATTATTTTAGGTTATAAATGGGGTGAAGTTCGTTCTTCTTCAGTTTAATATCACCTGGTTCTAGTTCCACCCGAAATAGTGGTTGTGGGACTCTGTCTCTGTTTCTGATGTTGGTAACATTTTTAACTTTGAAGCCATTGATTTGCAAGCCACCCTTTACCTCCTCTGGAGCAACGCAGGAATCAATGCCTTTTACAACAATCTGTAGGCCCTTAGCGCTTTTTAGCTGGTAAGTGAAGAAATTTTTGTTTTGTTCTTCAAAATCTGACACAATTTTACGGTAATCATTTTCCTGGTTTACCTGGATTTTCGTTTCTAAAATATTTCCACGTTTTATTGGAGTTACGTAGAACGCCTTTTCACCAATTACTGATATTAACTCTTTATTAGCTCGTTAGAGTTACGCTCCCTCAAATAAATCGGGGGTGGTTTACTCGACCTTTTCAGAGTGTTAGAATCATTCGTATCATCTTCTAGAATTGCGATTTTGGGAACTAGGGATGTCTGCATTTCCATCTTTGGGTACTTTTGCCATTGGAGCGATCTTCGAAGAATTTGGGCTTCGTCCCCGTTTTAGCACGTTTATATCTGTCCAATCCCACTTGAATTTTTGATTTTTTCGGACAATTCACTGGGGGTGTAATTTTAAGCGATACTCCAGTTGTGGGGTTAATTAGATAAATTTTTTATTTTTTTTTCGTTTGCTTGTGGGGCTGGCATGACTAACTTACTTACTGGCGCAATTGTAGGTGTAGATTCGCTGTTTAACATTAATGCAGGAGAACATAAACGAGCCCGACTTATTGGATTGGTTGTTAGGTCCTTAGTTATTTCTTGTCTGTTTTTGCAGCAATCTTCAGCAACCACCGTCACATAAGCATTTCTGATGTTTGTAAGTTTGTTTATATTCTGGAAACTCATTAAGAGTTGAGAAAATGAAAAGTTAATAAATGGCTCAAATGCAACTCTGAGGAATTTTAAATTTAAATAAATTAAAATTAAGTGGCATCACCAATCTTCTTAGAGTACTGACACAGGTGGCAACTCCTGCTAGTTGTTTTTTGGCGCGCACTTTTATTTTTAATGATGTTATTGTTTTTAAAATGTTTTATGAATTTTACACTTAACTTTTAATCTGTTCTTGCAGAATAAAATATTGTTAAATTATATAAATAAATTGCACTTTTGTATTAGCGTCTATATAGCGAAGTTTAAAGAATGAATTCAGTTTAAACACAGTGAAAAACCGTCCCAATCACGGAACGTGTATGAATTCGCGTCCGCACAGTTCAATAAAACTTGCATTTTTCACGAAAATACATGGCGTTTGTGACAAACAAGGGTCAGTACGAATTTCCTTAAATGCCATTCGAAATATCCAATTCGCCTGCAGTTTTTTGCAGGCACATAAACGCAATATTCAGAGAGTTGATTAATGACGGGACTATCATTCATTACATGGATGATTTGATCATTCACCAGAGGATATATTGAAACTAAGAAAGGTTTTGAATGTAGCGGCAAAGACAGGGCTGCGTATAAAGTGGAAAACGTGTAGATTTCTGAAAAGCGAGGAATATTTTATCGGTTATATAATCGAAAACAACACAGTGCGACCATCGTTAGAGAAAACGCGAGCAATAGAAGCATTCAAAATACCCAAGGATCAAAAGGGAGCTCGAAAGTTTGTGGGACTACCATCATACTTTCGTAGATTAATTAAGAACTACGCACTGATGGCAAAACTGTTGACTGATTTAGTGCGGAAAAATGTACATTTTAAATGGGGAGATGAGCAAACTATTGCTTTTCAGCAACTTATGGAAGCTCTTGTACAATCCCCGGTGTTGAAAATGTATGATCCCAAAGGTGTCACAGAACTTCATACAGATGCCTCTAAAAACGGGTACGGGGCTGTTCTATTACAGCAAGAGCCAGAGGACAAACAGTTCTACCCGGTAATGTACATGAGCCGAACGACAAAACCACCGTAAGAAAACTACCATTCTTATGAGTTTGAAGTCCTGCCGATAGTGGAGGTTCATAAGAAATGGAGAGTTTACGTATTGGGACTACCACTTAGAATTGTGACAGCGCTTTTGCAATGGCTTTAGAAAAGAAAGATGTAACCGACACCAGTCGCTAGGAGGGCAATGTTCCTTCAGGAGTTCACTTACACACAATTATTAATTACAATTACTGATAAACGATTCACTATGGCAGAGGCTGAAAGAAGCTCAATTATACGATAAATGGACTCTTGCTATACGCAGAATATTAGAGACTTCCAGCTAGGAAGATTCTAATATTCATCATTATACAAATATCACAATAGGGAATTGCTAGTGGTTCCAAATTCGTTGGAGGAAGAGATAATTCAGGTCGCTCATAGACAGGGACCCTTCTCAGTCAAAAGAACACGTAGAGAAAGAGTATTATATCCCGGAATTAGAATATAAGGTGGGTAAAATATTAAAGCATTGAATAGAGTAACAAACACTAAGAGCGGCAAGAAGGAAGGCTTATCACCTATTGATAAGGAATACATTCCACTAGAAACGTGCCACATATACCATGTAGGACCCATGACGGTTACGGCCAAACAATACACTTACATAATTGGTAGCCACGTTCGAGGACGAATGCGTTGTCAGGTATGGCCGAGTTATAGGAATTGTAGCAAGCTCCCTATGTGTACGAACTGTTGCGAGCAATTACAGGCGTCATGGGGTGCTCGCGACATAGGCGAAAGAAAAATCGGTTCAATTGACTCAAACTCCTAAGTGAATATAATCCAAATATGAATATTAAACTGCTTAAATTATGTGAAACTGTACTAAATGCTTGCACATGTAAATAAAATACTCCGAAGTGATTTAATCCAAATGTGTATATAGTCCAAATGTGAATATTAAACTGCTTACATTAAGTTAAACTGTACTAAATGCTAACACATGTAAATAAAATTAAGATGAATTATATTGAACAGAACTGAAATCTGTAAAATAAACTATAAGCTAAATTACATTGAATTAAACTGACAACTGCTAAATAAACTACAAACTAAATTACATTGAACTAAACTGAAAACTGTTAAATAAACTACAAGGTTAGTGTGCATTTTATTACCAAAACCGGGATGTGTGGATATTTGAATAAGTTTGATAATGGCGGGAAACATAATGCATTTAAAATAAATGGGAACGAGCGAAAGAGATAAAGTGAGATAAAGCCACAGAAAATACACAAAATTCATTATTTGAAGAAGCAGTGATTCATACGCACTATTCAGTTCAATTGAGTGGAAAGATAGAATGCGACGATTTCTGTGAAGTTGAAGAGCTTACGAAACATATGCATGTGGTGTGATGGTTTGGTTTTGTTGTAATATCGGAAGTTACAAAGCAATGCGAGCGACAAAAATTTTTAAATTGTACGTATGAAGCGAGCGAAAGAGCCCATGGTGAAAAGAGCCAACTCGAAGGAAAGTAGAAGAAGAGCAGGAAAAAGATAAGTCCAAGTAGCAATAAGTTTCGAAGGGAAATTTAAATATTTGATATATGTAAAAATAATTCATTTTAAAATAATTTCTGAATTGCAAAGTATAGTTATATCTAATTTTGAAATTTGTTATACATATATTGAATTGAAAATTGTCAAAACAAATTTTTTTTATTTTTTAATATGACAGTTATTGAAGATGAAACTTAGGGAGTTAGACTTACCACTGGACGGACGGAGGAAAGATATGACAACATTACAAGTTACTGAACGATAAGGAAGAAGAGGATTGGTTGTTAGGTACAAGTTATCCTTAGTTATTTCCTGTTTGTTTTTGCAGCAATCTTCAGCAACCACCGTCACATAAGCATTTCTGATGTTTTTAAGTTTGTTTATATTCGGGAAACTCACTTTCAAATCAAAGTAGTTCGATGTAGAGTCACCTTGGCTTACCATGAATTTTCTGGCTTTAATGTAGGTTTCAAATAGTTTGTGGAATTTCTTTGGTGTGGCTTTGTGCCACACCATATCAAAGGCTTGCGTAATGTCAAGGAATGCAGCAGAGCAGTATTTCTTCTGTTCGAATGTTAAGCATATAACTCTTACTACGCGATGCACTTGCTCTATCGTTCCATGCTTTTCAAGGAAGCCGAACTGGTATTGGTGAATTACACTGTTTTTATTTAAATACTGGAAGACCTGCCGATGATCTATTTTTTCGAAGATTTTAGATTAGGTGGGTAGTAGACTAATGGGTCTATATGAACAAACCTCTTTAACATCCTCTCCTGGCTTCGAGATCATTATTATTTTCGAAATCTTCCAGCACTGAGGATAGTGCCCAGTGCGTAAGATAGCGTTGAATACTGTGACTAAGTGAGATATAGCTATATGAGCTGTGTTTCTTTCAACGCGAGTCTGAATAAAACGCCCGCTTATCCATACATATGAACCGCTTAGTTAAGACAAGTTGCTTGTATGCGCTTAAAGTTTAGCACCTCAAACAGAAGTGCTGCCTAAACCATTTTGTTGTCTATTGTGAACGAGAAAAAGAGTAAACCAAGAATTAACCACTGTAATTATATAAAAAGCTGTCATATAAAATGGAGAATAAAGAAAATAGGTTTGTTAAAAATGAAAGGGAAACTTACTTATAAAGTGAAACTAACTTATAAATATTTTGATTTATCGAAATAAATTTAAATTGTTGTTTTTTTGTGTTCAATAGCAAACGGAAGCGATGGAGAAGAGAGGAGACAATGGGGCTGCTGAGATGCTACCAGGCGCGTATGGAGGAATTTGATTTTTTAAATTTTATGTTATTAATTTAGTATAAAAAGTAACTGAAAATGTACCTGTTTATTGCTATATGATATAGATAAATATTTTTTTCATTCAAGAAATTTTTGAATAAATTAAGAAAACCATTTTTCAATTAACGTCCACATTTATTTAATGCCAAATATAGGTTATAAGCATATCTTACTCTTCGAACATACTCGTATGTCTAAAAAATTTAATAAAATAAATGTCAGAAAATTATACATACTCGTACATAAAATTTACGAGTATATGTTGATATTGTTCTATTATATGTTGATATCTTTTACATGTTGATAAAGTTTTTTTTTCGCTATTTTACATATACATACAGCTGTCTGGTCCTTTTATACAGTGTTTATTGCTCCATACGCATTTAGGAGAATGACCATTTATCCCTCAATTTTTTCTCATTGGTTAAATAATGTATACACAATTCTCGATGTTCATCAAAAACCATAAAGTCAAAGTCCTTTAAAAATTGCTTTATTTCATTCGTTAGTGTCATGGCTTCTTTAGTTCTTCTACTTTTCTTTTCAACTAATCAATAATATCTACAGAGTTTCCTTTTTGTATTTGTATAACAATAGTAAGCATCGAGCATACAAGCTTTTGTGGTTATGGAAAATAAATAAAAATAATAACAAATTTTTTTTTTATATCTAAATAAATATTTTTTTTTTATTTCTAAATTAAATCTAATGTGTTTTATTTTACTGTTTCTTTATTTATTAATTTTTAAATTAAGTATTTATATAATCGGTGTTATAAACCTCTTATCATCATAAGGACTTAAAATAATTTTATGTAATTGTTCTGATTAAATTTGATGAACGTGTGATCTAAATACATATACGAGTATATCTCAATAATAGATTTTTCTTCATAATAAACACTTTCTGTAGTCATCTATACTTAGATTTTCTAACTAATTTTTTTCTAACACCTTTTGATGGTTCGACCTGTTTTGAATACATTTTAGAGCGAAGCCCGATTAACTCTTCAATAACTTTATCTTTAACTTCATCTTTAAGCATACCTAAAATTTGTTTATTTTTTAATGGAATATTATAAATATTGGAAATAAGATATTCAGATGTATCAAATTTTGAATCAATATCAGGTAATATATCCTTATACAAATTATCAGTTTTTATGGTGTAAAAAAAATATAAAGTTGGATTATCTCCAAACTTCGGTTTCATATAATTATAATGAATATCGTACAGTTTCCGCTAGGAAATTTCTAAAACGGTGAAACCTAAATAAATAGGTTTGTTGTCAATTGTATGAACTCGTCTCATTTGGATTGCGGTTAAATTATCATACAATTTTATGCATCTATGAACATTTGGTTTAGAAATTCATGCACGGGGAACTAAACATCTCCCTGTACTTTCCCAACTGGTTACAATTTTTACATCTTTTCTCTCCTCAACATTTTCCATGGTTTTGCCGTACACAGCATTAGTCAGAAGCTTAAAGAAATTTTTCTCAAATTCATTTTTAGCTAGAGTTCGATAATGTGTATTTAAATCAATGAATTGGTTTAACCACTTCGATTGATTGCACATTAGTACTCTCTGAATCGTTATTAATATATGTGTCGTAGAGCCCGAGTATTTTCCGATTCCATTTTCCTTTTTTTTTGTATGAAACAAAAATTTGCTGGAAATATTGCTCCCTTTGTCGCTTTCGTCGCTTAGACAAGAAAACTTTTAAGACACTCAAGAAGCGCTTTACAAGGAAAATTTCTTTATTATTCTAATGTTTTTTACGAATGTTCAACACTCTTGTTTGTATTAACAAATTATTTCTTATAAATTACTGTGAATTTTCCACATATGACTAATTTTTGGCAAGCTTATAATGTAATATTTTTCCTTTGTGAGATTTTTGCGTGTGTTGAACTTAAACAATGTATATCTTCTTAAACAATAACCTCCTTGGTTTAACGCACAATTAACACTGCTCTCGGCACGCAGTATTGCCGACCGACTCTCCTCCTCTGCCTGCGTCGGCACTTTCATATGGCAACAAAATAAAGATGGCTGCGGCCTGCCACACGACTTTGGCGGGACCCAATGAGGGGAATTCTCTCCGCACTGAGCCCCGCTCAGTGTCGCATTGTGACCGTGCGCAGGCAGCAGCCGTTGTCAGGAGGGCTCCGGCGCGAACATGCCGCCCCCCTTGCAGTATTGCAAGAGAGATGACGACCTATTCCCGCCGGCTCCCATCCTGATGCACCCCTCAGTGTAAGAGGTGATGATGTCGCCGGTGGCACCGGGAGCACCCCGGCTGTTCGCAGCTCTGGGTGAAGTGTTTCACCCCCAGGCACACGAAACACAGTTTCCGGTTTGCGACCGCATCTCTCCTGCGCCGCGATATTAATGGTGTGCCCCCAGCGCTTACACATCGCGCACGGGCGTTGTGGAGCCGCTGCCGGGTGCAAGAATGCCGTTGCTGATCGGGCTGTCGCAGCCACCATTGGGGCGCGAGATGTCGCAGCCATCACTGGGGCGCGAGATGTTGCAGCCACCACTGGGGCGCGAGATGTCGCAGCCACCACTGGGGCGCAATGTAGACCGCCTCCACGCGGTGCACCCTGGGTTACGCTAAATGGTCTACACTCCCCCAGGTGCTGCTGTTTTCTTGCACGGGAGTTCAGTAGCACCAATTGGCACGACCCCCATCCTTCGTTCCCGGACTTCTCTTTGGACCAATGTAACTGTTCTGATTGCCCTGGGCTGGCAGCTGTAATTTTCTGGACCTAGCTGTCTTTTGTCACGGTAGCACCAAGGTGAAACTTGAGTGTGAACGGCTCCAGTCTAAGGTTGCAGCTGCCCCCGTCCCGTTAAAACCTTGGCAGGCCTCAAAGTACGTTCGACGTCTGTTACCGTTAGGTCGGTAGTGTGGGTTCGGTTGAGTGGAACTCCCGATTAGCACTGGTCTGGCTCTGAGCTCTTGACCCCATAAGGGCTTGTGCCAACCCTCGCATGGCCTCCCTGCTTGCACAGATAACCATGAGACCATATTTAGTGACCACACGTTCGGACTGAGATAGCGGCTTTGAGTGGGGACCCTTATTCCATGGACACAACAAAAAATAAAAACACAAACACAAACAAAAACAAAATTTCCGCGCATATCCCCTCAGGGACGCGCAAAACCCTGGCTAGGCAAATGCCCACCAGCAACACCCCCGCCCTTGGTTCGAAGACAAGCAGCATAAGCACTGCCCCTTCAACAAGCACCACAGCTTCGGCTAATAAGCCACCCAAGAGCTCTTCGCTGTCCCCAGGCTCTTCAGCGGCTGCTAGGGTATTGACTCACAAACCAGCAGCAGTCGCTCCGCCTAAGCCCTCTTCAGCAAACGCCTCGATATTGCCTCACAAGTCGATGGTAACTGCTCCTCGTACCGCTCCTCCTTCAGGTGCACCTACCAACGTGAACCCGAGTACAAGGGCGTACAGGACGCGTAGAGCGGCTTACCGTATTTTGGCGAGGCTCAACGCTTCAGAACCATCTCAACTGTCAGCATACGACAAGGGAAAGCTTGAGTGGGCAAAAGCACACGCTGATGTGCGTGTCCACTCCTCCACTGCACAAGCAGCCGGTAACCCCAAGAGGCAGAGATCAGCCGATCGCCCGGGCCAATCCACCCAAAGCATCCCTAAGCGCGTAAGGCTGGCTACTCCCAAGCCTAAGCTTTCGAAACCGCTTAGTGAGATTGTGAAAGAGAGCCTCATATGGGCTGTGGTCGACTCTGCCAATGCCGATGGGACCATTACTCCTGTCAATTGGAGACAGGTCGAAATGGCACTGTTACCAATTTTCGTTGAGGTTATGTCCCTCAACCCTGGTCCTTCACCCAGCTGCCGTGACGCAGGGTGGTATCAAGGACATATCAAGATCATATCTTGCTCGGACCAACGCTCCGCGGATCTATACAAGGTAGCGATCAATAGGGTAGGTGAGATATGGCCGGGTGCACAGCTCAAAGCTGTACCTTTGACCAAGGTTCCCCAACGCCCTCGCTCCAAAACATGGCTTCCTGCCGAGCCCTCTGAGCCCGAGGCAATCTTAAAGATCCTCAAGCTCAGCAACACCGATCTTCCCACCGATGGCTGGAAGGTCGCGAAAGTTGGTGACCCCAAAGGCACTTTGCGTGAGGTCACCATCATTTTGAACGAGCAATCCCTTGTTCCCATCAACTCCCGCGAGGGGGTGATTAATTATGGCTTTGGAGCCATCACTCTCGGCATCTACAAGTGCGATGCCCAAGCCCCCCAACAGCCTCCCCCAGCTGGTGCTGTCCCACAAGCCACTGCCAAAGAGCCTAGCTGCTCGGGCCCGGCTCTCACCCCTTTGTCGGGTAGTGACAATGAGAGTATGTGCTCCGTTACAACCAGAAGCAGCCGCTTCTCAACTTCCGAACTGGTCTTAGAATTCTTCGACCACATGTCCAAAAAGGATGCGGCTGGTGGATACATCTCTCCAATGTCCGAAGAGGAGGAGTTGAATTCCACTATAATCAATCTTCCAGACAATGCTGAAGGTACTACAGATTAACCTTCAGCATTCGAAAACTGCCTCGGCAGCCCTGCTTCTCCGCCTGTCGGATATAGGGGAGGAGCTCATTCTCGTCCAAGAACCTTGGGTCATAAATGACCGGGTTTCTGGACTCAATGCATACGGATATCGTATGGTATATATCGAGGATCAAGGTAAACCAAGATCCTGCATTCTGGTAAAAAACAGCGTTAACGCTCTTTTACTCCCTAGATTCAGTGACAAAGACAATGTGGCCATGGTCATTGAAATGGGTCCACGGACTTTCTGGATCTCCTCGAACTACATGGCTCATGACTATGGCGACTCCCCGCAACCAAACATACTGAAGCAAATGGTTGCTGTAGCCCACCAGAAACAGATTCCGGTAATTATCGGCGCCGATGCCAATGCCCATCACGAAATATGGGGCAGCTCCGGCACAAATGATCGAGGTGAGTGTTCAAATAACTTAGGCATTGCTAACCGGCGAAATGAGCCGACCTTCCTTACATCCGTAAGGAAGGAAGTGCTTGACATCACCCTCGTCAGCGATAACTACTCGAACATGATAAGCAATTGGTTCGTCTCACAGGAATGCTCGTTTTCGGACCACTGCTATATCACCTTTGACATTGACTTGAGGGAGACTACAGGCAATACAGAATCTCTTAAACCTGTCAATAGAAAAAACACGAACTGGCCTCTTTTCCGGCTCAAACTGGGGTCATGCTTAGCAACGACTCCCCCTATTATCCACAACTGTCCCGACATTGATCGGGCGGTCGACGATCTGTCCACACCTTTAAAAAAGCCACTCACATTTCTTGCATCACTCCCGACCCACGGGGCAAACCTAAACCTCCGTGGTGGAACTCGGAAATTGCAAGTCTTCGCAAAACTGGTAGAATGCTTTTCAACAAAGCTAAAGTTACAGCTGAGTGGGCCCCTTTCAAAAATAAACAAAAAGAGTTGAAATACGCCATTAGGCGAGGGAAACGAGCGTCATGGAGGGAATTTTGCGAAAGCATTGAATCGACGTCCGAGGCTAGCCGTCTTCGTAAAATTCTCCACTCCTCTAACAAAGCCCTTGACTGTATCCAAAAACCAGATGGCAGCTGGACTCACTCAAGCGCCGAAACCCTTGATATCCCGCTAGACACCCACTTCCCAGGGAGTTTAGCCTCAGCGGATCAAGCACTCTACCAGGTGGAGCAGGTTTCGCATGATACCCTCCCCACATTCCAAGTGACAAAAAGTCACCTTGAATGGTCCATTCAAACCTTTAAGTCATACAAGTCCCCCGGACCGGACGGCATCATTCCTGCCGATATCCAAAAAGGGGGAGAGATTATCCTTCCATGGCTGCTTCAAATATATAATGCAAGCCTCAGACTGCAATACATTCCCTTACGCTGGCGCACGGCTCGGGTCGTCTTCATACCAAAAGTTGGGAAGGCCTCGCACACCAAACCTAAGGATTACAGACCCATAAGTCTAACATCCTTTCTTCTTAAGGTTCTAGAAAGAGCTCTTGACCTACATATCAGGACATCGATCAACCCTTCTCTTCTCTCTGTATCTCAACACGCTTACTCTAAAGGCAAATCGGTTGAAACAGCACTTCATTCTCTCATTTCTCAAGTTGACAAATCCTTGGCGTACAAGGAATTCACACTTGCCATATTTCTGGACATCGAGGGAGCATTCAACAATGTATGCCCCAACGCTGTCATCTCCGCACTCTATAATCTTAACCTGAATTCAGGTCTTCTTAAATTTATAGAGCTTCTACTAAAATCTAGGATCATCACTTCCACGATCGGCAGTGCCCAATCCAGGAGGGTGGTTAACAGGGGCACGCCACAAGGGGGTGTTTTATCACCCCTCCTCTGGAACCTGGCAGTTAACACACTACTGGTGAGATTGGAATCTACTGGATGCAAAGTGATAGCCTACGCGGACGACATAGCAATCGCGGCATCCGGCAAATTCCCACAAACACTTTCCGAAAAACTTAACTATTCACTCTATATTGTGTCGAACTGGTGTCGCGAATTCGAACTTGGGGTTAACCCATCCAAAACCGAGACTATGCTATTCACAAGGAAGTACAAAATTCCAAAGTTTACAATGCCTAGTCTAAACGGCACTCCGCTCTCTTTGAGCACACACGTTAAGTACTTAGGCCTGATTCTCGACCCAAAGCTTAATTGGAAAGCCAATCTAGCTGAGAGGGCACGTAAGGCAACATGCGCTATATACTGCTGTAAAAGAGCAGTTGGTGCACGATGGGGACTTCGTCCTCGAGTCGTGCTCTGGCTCTACACGGCCATCGTTGAACCAAACCTGTTATACGGGTCGGTCTTCTGGTGGCAAGCTCTTGAAAAAGCCTGTAATATCAAACCTCTTGATAAAATCAGAAGATCCATTGCTCTACTGATCACTGGCGCTCTTCGTAGCACACCTACGAAAGCCCTTTTTGCCATGCTGCACTGGCTCCCCTCGGGGATCCTGGTTAAGCAACAAGCCAAGCTGACAGCGATTAGACTTAATGCTCTTTCGCACTGGCGCATAACCCTGACAGGCCATGCTTCAATTCTGAATCAGGACCCACCTGTCCCCAACTTTATAGATTATATGTCGGTCTATCCCGATTTGAACAGGGAATTCGACCTCACTATTCCAAGTCGAAGCGACTGGACCTCAGAAAACCGAATCGTCGGTGAAACAGTCGAAATCTACACCGACGGTTCCAAGCTTGGAGGTAGAGTCGGCAGCGGTATTTATTCCGACTAGCTGGACTTAAACATCTCCCTACGTCTCCCAGACCATTGCAGCGTTTTTCAAGCTGAGGTCATGGCCATTTACTACGCAGCCAAATGGATGCTGAGTAGTGATATCGGCGCAGTTGACGTATCTATTTTCTCAGACAGCCAGGCCGCCATTAAATCTCTTTTTGGCTCCACGGCCACATCAAGACTAGTTCATGAATGCCGAACATCTTTAAATGAGCTCGCAAGTTACTCTCGGGTGCACCTAGTCTGGGTTCCCGGACACAGCGAAATCCCGGGAAACTGCGAGGCGGACGAGCTTGCCAAGGCAGGCACGCTAATGCACGACATTCAGCCCTCTGTAAACATCGGCATTCCACTGGCAACAGCCAAGCTCGAAGTCAAACGGAAATATCTGGCTGACGCCTACAAATCCTGGGCTAACGAGGAATCCTGCCACACGGCTAGACTAACTTGGGCAAGCATGGACAAAAACAGAACCAATCAACTTCTTCGACTTGATCGCGTATCACTGTCGACAACTGTGTCGGTTTTGACCGGCCACTGCATAATGGGACAGCACGCAGAAAGACTGGGCCTACCCTCAAATGACTTTTGCCGAGGCTGTGGCTTCGAGGAGGAGGACGAGACGGTTTTCCACCTCTTATGCCACTGCCCATCCTTGAGCAGAAGAAGAATTCGCACCTTTGGTGCCCCATTTCTTACAAGCCTGACAGAGCTGTCATCCATTAATATTAGGGACATAGCCAGGTTCATCAAAGTATCAGGATGGTTTCCTGAAACATGTCGTGCCTTTCCAGGCGCTGTCCTTGCGCTGACTATCACCATCCCAAGTATGGGAACCTTTTTAGTCAGTGCTTGAACGGCGCCACACCGTGGTATCACAATGGGCCATTATGTGTGCTCAAGTGTGCTTTTGGCAAACTGGGCGGCCACTCCTACCTACCTACCTACCTACTGGGGCGCGAGATGACGCAGCCTCCACTGCGGCGCGAGATGGTGCAGCCTCCATTGCGGCGCGGGACATCGGACGTGGCGTCTGTGGTGCAACGCTCCCTGGCGTGGACCCCTGATTGGGAAGGCGGCGGACGCTCATCGGCCCCGTCGGTAGCGAACGCCCGGCAGGTGGTGCAGACCGGGCTCGGGGGCGCGATGGCGTAAATGCCGCTGTAGTGCTGGATGCGGTCATGACATCGTGGGCGCGAGACGGCGCCACTGCCCCCGGATTGTGGTATGTTGCAGACCCCTGTAGCATCACGGGGGCTGGGAACACCAACTGTACCCTCGGAGCACAGGTAAGGCATGGCCCTATGTAGCGTCTTCCACGCCAGTCCGCTCGGCACGATGGGAAGGTCTGTAGAAAATCAATTTTTTTAATTAGTCATGGGCTTACGAGAAGGCTAATAATAAAAGTTAGGATGCTAATAGTAGTAGAAATAACGGCGTCAAGACTACGTAGAATACTACAACTTTATCCAGTGGCATAGCCCGGCGAGATCTACTGCTACCATTGTACGAGGAAGACTAAGGATTCTATGGAAGAACCGAGGTATAACACAAAAAGGAAAGGCTGTAGCCTAGAGGCTACAAAGAATGGGACTAGCTACGGAAACGGCCAAAAGACCGGATGCCGGGATTACTCAGCCTGCACTCCCGCTCGAGGGAGTAGAACCATCTTGGTGACGGGCCTTGTAACGATTCCGCGTGCTGTCCGCACTTTCGCGACTCGCACTCTACCGTCTGAGTCCGGGTGGACCTCAGTGATCCTTCCCAATCGCCATTCGTTGGGTGGAACGTGGTCATCCTGCAGTACCACCAGATCTCCGTTAGCTGCATTATCTTGGATGGTCTTCCACTTTGTCCTGCGCTGGCACTCCAGAAGATACTCATGTTTCCAACGTACTGAGAACTGCTGGGAGAGAACTTGAAGCCTACGCCATCGATTAAGAATAGAAAGAAAAGGGGTGGTCTCCTCCGAGACGGCTGGTGCAAGAAGTGGTCCCCCTACTAGAAAGTGCCCTGGTGTAAGTGGTTGGAGGTCGTCGGGATCGTCACTGAGTGCGCTAATCGGTCGAGAATTCAGACTTGCCTCGACGCGGGCTAATACCGTTGCCAACTCCTCATACGTATACCGGATCTGCCCACCCATTCGTTTGAAATGGTGTTTGAAGCTCTTTACTGCGGCTTCCCACAGTCCTCCCATATGGGGAGCGTTTGGAGGAATAAAATGCCATTTCAATTGGTGAAACCAATGCTGCGTGGTTGCCTGGTCCGTAGCTTCTCGAATCACACGTGCGAACTCCTTGCGCACTACCTTCTCTGCTCCCACAAAATTCTTTCCATTGTCGGAATAAATATTAGCTGGGCACCCTCGTCGCCCAATGAATCTAGACAGGGCGGCTAAAAAAGCCTGGGTAGTTAAATCCGTGGTAGCTTCTAAATGGGCGGCCTTGGTGGCGAAACACACAAAGATGCACACGTAGCCTTTTGTCATTATATAACCCCGCCCTTGAAACGTTTTAATTTCAAAAGGACCCGCAAAATCAACCCCTGCGGTGGCGAAAGGACGAGACAGGGTGGTGCGTTCAGGGGGCAAAGGCGCCATGATCTGGCTCAATCTACGTTTCTTTTCTACCAGGCAAGTTTTACACCGTAAAATGGTACCCTTGACTAAAACCTTTGCGCGTGGAACCCAATATTGAGTTCGAAGGAGCCAAAGCATAAGCTGATTTCCCCCATGCAAAGAGACTTGATGGGTGAACTCAACGAGCAGTCGTGTAAACTGTCCGTAGTACGGCAAAATTTGTGGGTGCCGTTCGGAGAACGGGATCTGAGTGGAATGCGCTAGGCGTCCGTTCACTCGAATCGACCCATCGGAATGAAGGAAGGGGTTCAAGGTGAGCAGAGAACTCGAATTGGAAATGGGTTGCCCGTTCTGCAGGCATCCATACTCCTGGGGGCAGCACAACTGCTGCGTTATGGTCGTTACGAGCAGTGTAGCGGCAGCAATCTCTGCAGTCGTGATAGGCGATCCCGGGGGTGGGGCGTGGTCACGTCGCTTTCGCATAGCGTATCTAAAAAAGCGCTGGATATAGCACACAACCCGCAGTGCTCGCGGCAACGATGAGAAACGCAGCATCAAGTCATCATGCTGTTTGACCTGGATTGTATGCGTAACAACGTTGCGCTGTCCTCCAGGGCGTCCGGGCTAGCGATTTTCGAAGGCTGAGGCCAGGAATTTGAGTCGTGGGTAAGCCATCCCGGACCGCTCCACCATAAATGGCTATGAACAAGCGCTGCTGGAGTTACCCCCCGACTGGCAAGATCAGCCGGATTGTCTGCAGACCTGACATGTCTCCAACATTCTACACCTACTTTACTTGAAATGGTGGTAACCCGATTAGCTACGAAGGTTTTCCATGTATGCGGGGATTTCTGGAGCCAAGCCAAAACTATGGTCGAATCCGTCCAACAAAACAAGTTGCTGGAGGTGACTCCCACCTTTGTCCGAAGTGCCGCCACCAACTCGGATAACAATACCGCGCCACAGAGTTCTAAGCGAGGTAAGGACAACGTCTTAAGAGGTGCGACCCGCGACTTAGCCACTAATAAGTGGGACGTGACAGTATCGCCGCACTGGCATCGCACATACAGCGCAGCGGCGTATGCCGCTTGCGAAGCATCGCAAAACGCATGGAACTGGATATCTACATCCGGTGCAGACCCCACCCAACGCGGAATTCGAATCTGCGAGATGTCGTCATATGCCCCTAAAAATTCCCTCCAACGACTGGATGAAGCGAGGGTCAGCGATTCGTTCCTGTCAGTTTTGTCCCCCCAAATCTGTTGCATCAAGATCTTGGCCACGATCACAACAGATGCCAGCCATCCGGCTGGATCAAACAGTTGAGCTATAATCTATAGCACCTTGCGTTTGGTGGCTCGTGGGTCGAAGCAAATGGGCTGAAGTTGAAAGTAGAAATTATCAGTCTTTGCGTTCCACCGGATTCCTAATGTCTTAGTTAAACTAGCTTCATCCAGCTTCAGAAAGTCCTCTCGGAGCAAGTGGTCCGGAGGCAAAGAGGAGAGAATGGCTTCCGTATTAGCTGTCCACTTTCGCATGGAAAAGCCGGCAGAGTCGAGTGCACGGATCAACTCATCTCGAGTCTGTATCGCTGCGATCACATCATGTGTGCCGACCAAGGCGTCGCCCACATACATACATTCACGCAATACCCGGGCTGCTAGGGGTAGGTCCTCCTCGACATCCTTCGCGAGCTGTTCCAATGTCCTAATCGCTAAGTAAGGTGCGCAGTTGACTCCGAAGGTAACCGTTTGTAACTCGTATTGTCATATTGGTCTTTCTGCTCAGGGTTACGAAGTAACCTGCCTTCATTGCGCTCGAACTGCTTTAACGCAATGTGCCGAGAAGCCCCAAGCGACTCCTCAGGCAGGTGCCTTGATTTGAACGGTAGTTCTACTACATACCGCCCAGAAGACTCTCTGTAAGTGATCCGGGAATACAAATCCAAGCAAGCCTGATCACCGGGCGACAACCGTTTCTCCCTAGGTGGTTCCTCCACCTCCCAGAATCTCTGCAAGAGCTCTTCGACCGGGTGGCCGGTCTCAACTTGTACTCTGGCACAGAATGTCTGTGTCGAGTTTTCAGGCATGGGTCCTGTGAGGATCCACCCAAATACAGTTTCCTGTGCAATTAATGACCCAATAACGTTACGCTTCAACCCATCAAGCATCACCATCGGGTATAAATCACCCCCTATCAAAATGTCAACTTGTGAAGAGTTTGAAAGGCTTGGATCAGCCAGTCGTAAGCCGGCCAATTGGGCATATTGTTGCGTTGATACCCCTAGTCGGGGTAATTCGCTGGTCAAGGTGGGCAGTACTAATGCTGACACCGGGAGCCGCACAGTACTGTCGAGAGGTGACCCTAACATTAAATCGCACGCTTTTGTCACATTAGCTGCCACCACATTGCTTACCCCGGACACTTGGGCATGCACGGTACGCGTAGGGAGTCGCAGGCGTCGTTGGAGCTGATCTGAGATAAAAGACCCTTCCGACCCAGGGTCGATCAATGCACGGGCCATGTAATTGACTCCCTGATACCATACGTGAATAATGGCGGTACCTAAAAGCACACGTTTGGGTAGCCGACCTCGAGCTCGATATGGACCGGATCGTCCCTGGACTATAGCAGGTACCACCTGTGCAGCGTGGGCGAAGGACGGTGTAGCAGGTTGAGCCAACGTGGTGGCCGTGTTGCGTCCGTTGGATGATCGTCTGCCTCGAGGCGGCGTCGTGCGTGGTGGGCCTCTTATGCTCCGGTTCGGGAGCGGCTCACGGTGCAGCAGAGTATGGTGCCGCTCTTGACACGTAAAACATCGGTATTTACTAGTGCAATTTGACACACGATGATCCCCCTTCAAACAATTCACGCACAAGTGGAAGCGATTTACCCATCCCCATCGTTCTGATACATCAGCGTTGATGAAAGTAGAGCAGTGGGAGACCCGATGGCCTGGTAGTGTACATATCTTACACCCTTCCGGATTGACCCTCGCCTGATGAGCCTGCACGTGGCTATTACGGAGTGGTGTTGAGCGGCTCTTCCCAGGCTCCCGCGCGTGATCCGTCTGGCAGACATCAGAGACCGCCTCCACAGTTTGGAACCGTTTCGAGAGGAATTCCTCCATCGCCACCCAAGTTGGTATATCCGCATGATCTGCAAGGGACTGCTCCCAAAGAGAAAGGGTCCTCTCCGGCAACCGAATGGAACTCCAGTATATAAAAATTGGATCCCAACTGCCTACATCCACCGACAGCTCCTGCAACGCCATAATGCAGTTGCTAACTTCCCGCTGCAGCCTCGTTAACTCCGACCCACTTTCTTTACCTATGGTACGCTTTGTGAATAGGGACTTCAGCTGACAATTAATGAGCTTGCGCAGTAAGCCTCGCCCACGCCTGATCAAAATCGCTATTGGTCAGTTGGCATTGGTCCACGATTTCTCGCGCCTCCCCCCTAGTCTTTGCCCTCAGGTGATACAGCCGCTCGATGTTAGATAGCCGAGCGTTCCGAAGGAACAGCGCCGTGAACATATCACGGAAGGTGATCCACTTGGAGTACTCCCCCTCGAAAATCTCAATATCACAGGGAGGCACCGGGATACTATGGGATTGAGAAGACAGCTCAGCAGACGCCTCGGAAGGAACCGCTGGAGAGACGGTCAGGGATTGCATTAGACCACTGATCCGAGCATGACCCTGTTTATACATGGCAAAACTCGCTGCGAATCGTTGTCGTATGGACTCTTTAATGGCTATGCATTTTTCGTCTAAATTGGCTTCAATGACCGCTGCAGCCTTCGCCTCCTTCAACGCCTGCCATAAGTCTGCCAATTCAGTCAGATCAAGGCGAAGATATTCAAGGTTTTGAGAGGCGGAAGAGTTTCGCTCGAACTCAATAAAAAACGCGGTCAGGCTATCAACCGCATCTATCAGCGGAGTAATCATAGTTGCAGACCGCTTGACCTGAGAACGCAGCTCAATGATGGCAAAACGCAAGCAAAACACCCAGTTACCCAGGAATATGTGTACACAGTTGACCCGCTCACGTGACCGATATAACACCCGCCTTATTATCACTGAAGAGTCCACACAACGTAAAAGACAATCCCCAGTAGGAATGAACTACGCGAAGCCCAGGCAATGACGACAGCACTGAGCAACTACAATCGAAAAAAAAAAAAATTTTATTTAAGTAGAACCCCAACTTGAAATACCCAACGCAGCGCTATGAGCTGCTGTATGTGACCCGGACCTTGCGTCGCTCGTGGGTACACCGATACAGGGTAATATCAAAGACAAAAAGACAGAAAGTAATAGCATGCACAGCGGCTGTGGAAAAATCTGCGCACAAGCAGCTGTACACAGCTTATGGTAACCGGCGTCGGCAGCGCTTTGAGCTGCAGACTGCGAACCGAATTACGCAGCGGCCGTGCTGAGAATTTATTTAAAAAAATGTAAATTCCAGTACCTGCTGCTGTGCAAGAATCCACACACACATACACACACACACACACACACTCACACGAGTGACGATACGTAAATGTACCGTTTACCGCGACGGCCGTACCCAACCGAATTACGCAATAAAAGGCAATTCAAAAGATATGCATTTAATATCAAAATGAAATAAAATATTCTAACCTCTACGACATATAATATAAAAATTATAGACTTACCGGACGCAGATGTGATCCGGCTCGAAGGACCATGTTTCGTAGAGCCCGAGTATTTTCCGATTCCATTTTCCTTTTTTTTTGTATGAATCAAAAATTTGCTGGAAATATTGCTCCCTTTGCCACTTTCGTCGCTTAGACAAGAAAACTTTTAAGACACTCAAGAAACGCTTTACAAGGAAAATTTCTTTATTATTCTAATGTTTTTCACGAATGTTCAACACTCTTGTTTGTATTAACAAATTATTTCTTATAAATTACTGTGAATTTTCCACATATGACTAATTTTTGGCAAGCTTATAATGTAATATTTTTCCTTTGTGAGATTTTTGCGTGTGTTGAACTTAAACAATGTATATCTTCTTAAACAATAACCTCCTTGGTTGAACGCACAATTAACACTGCTCTCGGCACGCAGTATTGCCGACCGACTCTCCTCCTCTGCCTGCGTCGGCACTCTCATATGGCAACAAAATAAAAATGGCTGCGGCCTGCCACACGACTTTGGCGGGACCCAATGAGGGGAATTCTCTCCGCACTGAGCCCCGCTCAGAGTCGCATGGTGAAGGTGCGCAGGCAGCAGCCGTTGTCAGGAGGGCTCCGGCGCGAACAATATAAGACCGTTTAAAATGCATTTTGTGAAGAGTTATATAATGTATGACATAGTTGGACTATCATACAAATCACCTATTAGTCTCTTAGTTTTTGAATTATGACTAACTTTATTTTCAACGCAAAAGGGAAAATCATTATGTTCGTCGTGAAGTGATTTATCATATTCTAAGTCGTCTTCCATTTAAATCCGCCATATGGTAGACTTTCAGGCATAGCCCATCCATATAGATTATTCACATCTAAATACATTATATATTACGAGGGTTTCTCACTATCATAATTCGACATATATTTATTATTTATTACTCATTGCCTCTTGCAACACTGAACAATACAACCACATATATATTTCTGTATGAAATTGTACATATTGACGTATGTAAGCAGTTCGAGGTTTCTTTTAGTTACTTTCAACACAGCTTCCCAAAATAAACCAGGAGATGTATAATAGTGACATGCGTCTAAGTCATATATAGATTGTTATACTTTTCGAAAATTTTCAAACATGTCTGTTGATGATGATTTATTTAAAAACTGATTGCTTTACATCAGTTTCTAAATATAACATTTTATAATCTACAATATTGCATTCTGTATCAGTTAAACGATTAAACTCGGAAGAACGGAAATTGGGGAGAATAGTCTCTTTTAAACGATCTATGCAATTAATGTATTCTTTCGGAAATACACCTTTTCTCTAATCAATTGAAATTCATATTCGTTCGGAAAAGTCTTTTGTATGGCATGAAAATCAGTTTCTATCAAGTTTTTTGCTGCAGCTTCAATGCCGGATGGCATAATGCAAAAAAAAATCTAAAAATCTCATCTCCAAATATTATATTTGTTAATCCGTATTATCTTCGATATACTCGTATATATATATATATATATATATATATATATATATATATATATATATATATATATATATATATATATATATATATATATATATATATATATATATATATATATATATATATATATATATATATATATATATATATATATATATATATAGAAATATATGACTCTTTTGTTACGGGAATCACTTTAATATCACCGTCAACTCTGGATAATGCTGGAAAGAAAAGATGCGAATCGTAATTATTATTATTATTTTTTTTTATATTTCATATATTTATTTATTGTCTCTTCTAAGCTTAGACTAACAATAAGTAAGCATATCTTACAAACTAAATAATTTATATTAATACACCTTGCCAATGCTTAGTGCTTTTTAGTAATCACAATGTTATATGTTAGTTACTGTAATAAATGTTATATTAGTGTTTGTACATGATTAAGGTGTCGATGTTAGTTGTGCTGGTGATTTCGTACGTTTTAAGCAACTTGGAACCCTATTACATGCTAGTATCCTAGCTAGATGATTTGGCTGCTCTTTGATTTTTTACGCATATTTTAAGCTCAAAGATTTCCTTTTTAACGAGCGGAATGTTCAGATCTTTGTTAATGTTTGTATTCTTTATAAACCAAGGAGCCCCAGTAATGGTTCTTAGAATTTTGGACTGCGCTTTTTGAATCAGTTCTATGTTAGAGTTGCTTGCGCCGCCCCACAACTGGCTACCGTAAGTCCAAATTGGTTTTATGATGGCTTTGTACAGCAGTGATTTATAGTCTAGGCTCAACCTGGAATTTTTGTGCATGAGCCAGTGTAGGCTATTTGCTTTCAAAGTCATTTGTATTTTTTTTTGGTTTCGAAGTGGCGCTTCCATGTGAAACGTGAGTCAAGATGAATTCCTAGGTACTTCACCTCATTTGCTTGAGGAATAGGAACGTTGTTGAGTTTTATCGCTGGACATGTACCTTTTTTTATAGTAAAGGAAATATGCGTTCTTTTCGATTCATTAACGTTTATTCGCCAGTCAGCCAACCAATTTGTTACTAGGACCAGATGAGCATCTAAGTCACGGGATGCGATTTTGGAGTTCGGATGAATGCTAAGGATAGCTGTATCGTCTGCGAAAGTTGCTGTTTTTAAGTATTTATTGGTAAGCAGATCTGAGGTAATTAGTAGGTACAACACCGGACCTAGCACGCTTTCTTGTGGTACGCCAGCTTTGATGTCAAAGCATTTAGAGAAAGCCCTATTGTACCTTTCCTTGAACTTTCTGCCCCTCAGATACGCTTCCAATATGTCGTGTACTTTTGTGGGCAATAGTTTTTTTATCGTGCCAGACCTTGTCAAATGCCTTCGCCACATCTAAAAAGATGGCTGAACAATATTGCTTTTTGTCGAATTCGTTTTTTATCTCGTTCACTATTCGATGAACCTGCTCTATTGTACTATGGTGTTCGCGGAAGCCAAATTGGTGAGTGGGAATAGTGCGTTTTTCGTTTATATGCGGCATTAGTTTTGCAAGAAAAAGCCTTTCTCGGAGTTTTGATAAGATAGGCAAGAGGCTAATCGGTCTATATGATGACGATTGGGAGGGGTGTGATTACTGAAACTTTCCAGGCATTAGGAAAGTATCCTAAGCGCAACAAGCCATTAAATAGTGAAGTAAGAAAGATGATGGCCATTTGGGGTAATTCCATGATCATTTTTCCAGTAATGAGGTCGTGTCCTGGAGCTTTGTTAAGAGCAAGGTTACTAATCGCATTACTTACATCTTTTGTTTTGAATTTAATAGGCGAGCATATTGTATCTGGCGTGGGGGTTAATATTAGGTTATTGGTATTGCGAGGTGGGTTGGAGGTATAAACATCTCTTAAGTGTTCGGAGAAAACAGCAGACTTTTCATCATCGCTTCTTGCCTAGTTTCCGTTTTTTGTATGAATCGGTGGAATTCCGCGTGTAGGTGCTTTCATTTCTCTGACAGCTTTCCACAGAGAGTAATTGGTGACGTCAGTCGGAGAAAAGTTTTGGATATATTGGTCCAGGCAACGATCTGATTCTAGACGCAAGGCTTTTCTCAAATTTTCACTGGCAATAGATAAATTCCGTTTTAGGAAAGGAGACTCGGATTTTTGCCATTCGTATTATGAACAAATATGGGGATAAAATGAGGTATTTTATAATTCAAATTACATTTATTATGTGCAGCTCCTCTATATGCACCGGTCAAATGACAATGATTTGCAACTCGGTGTACATCCAAAAATTCTTTGCATATATGACAGGTTCTCGCTAACCTTTGAACTGATGAAGTTCTATAAATAAATATCTCTTTTATTAATTTTCATTATGTACACATATGTACAGTCAGCGTCAAATTAAAGTATACAGATGCAATGGGCTACTTTGAAATATCATATCTTTGTTCATTATGAAAATATCCGAAATGCATTTCTATTTTTGGAAAACTTACTTTATTACTTATTTTTTAATACTAATATGAATAAAAAATATTTACATAAATTCACTTAAATTCAAATAAAAAGGTAACAACTAACAAATTTACGCGTCAAAAAAAAGTATACAGTTTCAAATAAATTATATATTCTAAGTCTGAAATGAAATGTAAGTTCAACTGCTTTTAATCGCTTTGCCATTGATTTTATTAAATTGGCTGTCACTTCCAAAGGAATTTGATACCATACTTCGATCAGACCTGCATTTAAGGATTCTTGGCTGGTTATGTCGTAAAATTATCTACAGAAGGCAAATCTACTGAGTGAAATCGGTGAAATCATTGTTAGAAATCGAAATGCTATAAAAAAAATTCCAAGGAAATTCACTGAAACAAAGAAAGTGGAAGATCGTCTGCGTTCTGCCAAATCCATGAACCGTTAGGAGCCAGATAATAAGAAAATTGTTAGAAGGGTGTGGAAAATCCTGCTGAAGGTAGGTAGGAGTGTCCGCCCAGTTTGCCAAAAGCACACTTGAGCACACATAATGGCCCATTGTGATACCACGGTGTGGCGCCGTTCAAGCACTGACTAAAAAGTTCCCATACTTGGGATGGTGATAGTCAGCGCAAGGACAGCGCCTGGAAAGGCACGACTCCTCCGTCATGTTTCAGGAAACCATACTAATATTTGATGAACCTGGCTATGTCCCTAATATTAATGGATGGCAGCTCTGTCTGGCTTGTAAGAAATGGGGCACCAAAGGTGCGAATTCTTCTTCTGGGCAGTGGCATAAGAGGTGGAAAACCGTCTCGTCCTCTGCTCGAAGCCACAGCCTCGGCAAAATTCATTTGAGGGTAGGCCCAGTCTTTCTGCGTGTTGTCCCATTATGCAGTGGCCGGTCAAAACCGACACAGTTGTCGACAGTGATAAGCGATCAAGTCGAAGAAGTTAATTGGTTCTGTTTTTGTTCATTCTTGCCCAAGTTAGTCTTGCCGTGTGGCAGGATTCCTCGTTAGCCCAGGATTTGTAGGCGTCAGCCAGATTTTTCCGTTTGATTTCGAGCTTGGCTGTTGCCAGTGGAATGCCGATGTTTACGGAGGGGTGAATGTCGTGCATTAGCGTGCCTGCCTTGCCAAGTTCGTCCGCCTCGCAGGTTCCCGGGATTTCGCTATGTCCGGGAACCCAGACTAGGTGCACCCGAGAGTAACTTGCGAGCTCATTTAAAGATGTCCGACATTCATGAACTAGTCTTGATGTGGCCGTGGAGCCAAAAAGAGATTTAATGGCGGCCTGGCTGTCTGAGAAGATAGATCCGTCAACTACTCAGCATCCATTTGGCTGCGTAGTAAATGGCCATGACCTCTGCTTGAAAAACGCTGCAATGGTCTGGGAGACGTATAGAGATGTTTAAGTCCAGCTTGTCGGAATAAATACCGCTGCCGACTCTACCTCCAAGCGGAGAAGCAGGACTGCCGAGGCAGTTTTCGAATGCTGAAGGTTAATCTGTAGTACTTTCAGCATTGTCTGGAAGAGTGATTATTGTGGAATTCAACTCTTCCTCTTCGGACATTGGAGAGATGTATCCACCAGCCGCATCCGTGTCCATGTGGTCGAAGAATTCTCCGACCAGTTCGGAAGTTGAGAAGCGGCTGCTTCTGGTTGTTACGGAGCACATACTCTCGTTGTTACTACCCGGCAAAGGGGTGAGAGCCCGGCCCGAGTAGCTAAGCTCATTGGCAGTGGCTTGTGGGACAGCACCAGCTGGGGGTGGCTGTTGGGGTGCTTGGGCATCGCACTTGTAGATGAGAAGAGTGATGGCTCCAAAGCCATAATTAATCACCCCCACGCGGGAGTTGATGGGAACAAGGGATTGCTCGTTCAAAATGATGGTGACCTCACGCAAAGTGACTTTGGGGTCACCAAATTTCGCGACCTTCCAACCATCGGTGGGAAGATCAGTATTGCTGAGCTTGAGGATCTTTAAAATTGCCTAAGGTTCAGAGGGCTCGGCAGGAAGCCATGTTTTGGAGCGAGGACGTTGGGGAACCTGGTCCAAAGGTACAGCATTGAGCTTTGCACCCGGCCAGATCTCACCTACCCTATTGATCGCTACCTTATATAGATCCGCCGAGCATTGGTCCGCGAAAGATATGATCTTAATATGTCCTCGATACCACCCTGCGTCACGGCAGCTGGGTGAAGGACCAGGTTTGAGGGACATAACCTCAACGAAAATTGGTAACGGTGCCATTTCGACCTGTCTCCAATTGGCGGGAGTAATGGTCCCATCGGGATTGGCAGAGTCGACCACAGCCCATATGAGGCTCTCTTTCACAATCTCACTAAGCGGTTTCGAGAGCTTAGGCTTGGGGGTAGCCAGCCTTACGCGCTTACGGATGCTTTGGGAGGATTGGCCCGGGCGATCGGCTGATCTCTGCCTCTTGGGGTTACCGGCTGCTTGTGCAGTGGAGGAGTGGACACGCACATCAGCGTGTGCCTTTGCCCACTCAAGTTTGCCCTTGTCGTATTCTGACAGTTGAGAAGATTCTGAAGCGTTGAGCCTCGTCAAAATACGGTAAGCCGCTCTACGCGTCCTGTACGCCCTTGTACTCGGGTTCACTTTGGTAGGTGCACCTGAAAGAGGAGCGGTACGGGGAGCAGTTTCCATCGAGTTATGAGGCAATATCGAGGAGTTTGCTGAAGAGGGCTTAGACGGAGTGCCTGCTGCTGGTTTGTGAATCAATACCTTAGCAGCCGCTGAAGAGCCTGGGGACAGCGGAGAGCTCTTGGGTGGCTTATTAGCCGAAGCTGTGGTGCTTGTTGAAGGGGCAGTGCTTTGCTGCTTATCTTCGAACCAAGGGCGGGGGTGTTGCTGGTGGACATTGGCTAGCCCGGGATTTGCGCGTCCCTGAGGGGATATGCGCGGAAATTTTGTTGGAGTTTGTGTTTTTATGTTATGTTGTGTCCATGCAAGAAGGGTCCCCACTCAAAGCCGCTATCTCAGTCCGAACGTGTGGTCACTAAATATGGTCCCATGGTTATCTGTGCAAGCAGAAAGGCCATGCGAGGGTTGGCACAAGCCCTTATGGGGTCAAGTGCTCAGAGCTAGACCAGTGCTAATCGGGAGTTCCACTCAACCGAACCCACAATACCGACTTAACGGTAACAGACGTCGAACGTACTTTGAGGCCTGCCAAGGTTTTAATGGGACGGGGGCAGCTGCAACCTTAGACTGGAGCCGTTCACACTTAAGTTTCACCTTGGTGCTACCGTGACAAAAGACAGCTAGGTCCAGAAAATTACAGCTACCAGCCCAGGGCAATCAGAATAGTTACATTGGTCCAGAGAGGAGTCCGGGGACGAAGGATGGGGGTCGTGCCAATTGGTGCTACCAAACTCCCGTGCAAGAAAACAGCAGCACCTGGGGGAGTGTAGACCATTTAGCGTAACGCAGGGTGCACCGCGTGGAGGCGATCTACATTACACCCCAAAATCCTGCTGAAAGTACCATACAAATTGCTGAAGAAGTAAGCAGAAGTAAGGGAGCAAGTGTAAGTGCTAGTACCCTTCCCCTTGCTTTACATGATAATGGATTAGATGGTATAGTTCCCAGAAAGAATATATATATATATATATATATATATATATATATATATATATATATATATATATATATATATATATATATATATATATATATATATATATATAGTATATACATATATATATATATTTTCCATATATTTGCCCATAGCCGGGCGTTTGTGAACGTGTTTGGCCAAAATATTTTAAGAATTTGGCGGAGGCATTTGTTAATGAAGACCTGCACTGGTTGTATATCTTTTGTTGCAGCATTCCACGTCTCGCAACCGTATAGAAAGTCTGATTTAATGTTCGAGTTGAAAATTTTTAGTTTGGTGCGGCGGGAAATGATACTCGATCTCCACACTGGGGATAAAGCACCAAAAGCTTGTTTACCCTTGGCTAATCGGTTAGTGACGTCAGCAGATGAGACGCCACTTTTGTCAAGCATGCAGCCCAAATAGCAGAAACGGTCCACGTTCTCCAGTTGTTTATTGTAGACGGAGAAATCCTGGTTGTACTCGGTATTAATACGAAGGACATTGGATTTACCAACGTTTATTCTTATAACTGCTTGGTTGCGTTTTCAACAACTAGTTCGATCTTCTCGTTGGAACCTCGTGAAATACCGAGTAGTGGAAACAGTTAGCGCCTGAAAACTTCAAGGAAGGAGGTAAATAACATAATTAAAGACTTAAATCTAAAAAAAGCACCAGGAATGGATCAGCTATCAGCAAACATGATAAAATAATTACCTAATAGCTGTGTTTCTTTCAACGCGAGTGTAAATAAAACGCTACCCGTCGCTAAACATTTTAGCATTTGGCAGCATTGGTTTTGACAATTAAAATGCTTATACATACGCAGTTGTAAACAAATTTTAAAGAGGAAAAGGGAAAATTGAAAATGGTAAATTCGGAGCAAGCGTTCGTAATTTAACTTTAAATACTTATTAATTAATACAAGATAATATATTATATATGTGATTATTTAGGTTACAACTATTTTATTGGAGGACAACAAGACGAGCACACTAAATTCGATGAATTTGTGGCAACTATACAATCACATGGTGATGCGGACTTCAGATCCCATATGAGGCTGCAACGTACAACTGTGGAATATTTAATATATATGTATGAATGGGAATGAACAGGAACCCCCAGATGAAATCGTTCCTGAACATTCCAATGTAGAAGCTGATGCTACGAATGTGAATACACGGGAATCACTCATAAATTATTTGCAACGACAAAATATAATTTAGCTAAAATCACTACAAACAAATGAATTTTAAAGATAAATTTTATGTATGTATAATTTTCTGACATTTATTTTATTAAATTTTTTAGACATACGAGTATGTTCGAAGAGTAAGATATGCTTTATTAGAAAACAAAATTAAGCTATATTTGGCATTAAATAAATGTGGACTTTAATTGAAAAATGGTTTTCCGTTAAAATCTGATCACCAATATGTCTCTTGTTTAAATCTTTATTTTGAGAGTAGGATATATCCTGTTCTCTACAGGCATTGTCTAATGCATTAATACCAATGTCTCATCTAACGAGTCTTTTCTTCAATTTTATACCAGGTCCACAAAACTGATAACCAGGTAAATGAAGTTCAATGGGAAGATTATTTATTAAGTTATTTAGTAGTCATTTCCCAACGGCGTTTTGTTTGCGAATAATTGATTTATTATAAATATGTTTCATTTGGAAGTAAAAATGCTGTTGTTGTTATGATTTAACATACATACTCGTATGTGTACTTAATGAAAATTAATAAAAGAGATATTTATTTATAGAACTTCATCAGTTCAAAGGTTAGCGAGAACCTGTCATATATGCAAAGAATTTTTGGATGTAGACCGAGTTGCAGATCATTGTTATTTGACCGGTGCATATAGAGGAGCTGCACATAATAAATGTAGTTTGAATTATAAAATACCTCATTTTATCCCCATATTTTTTCATAATTACGATTCGCATCTTTTCTTTCAAGCATTATCCAGAGTTGAAGATGATATTAAAGTGATTCCCTTAACAAAAGAGTCATATATTTATGTATATATATATATATATATATATATATATATATATATATATATATATATATATATATATATATATGCATATATATATATATATATATATATATATATATATATATATATATATATATATATATATATATATATATATATATATATATATATATATATATATATATATATATATATATATATATATATATATATATATATATACGGATTAACAAATATAATATTTGGAGATGACATTTTTAGATTCTTTTCGCTTTATGCCATCCAGCATTGAAGCTTCAGCAAAAAACTTGATAGAAACTGATTTTCATGCCATACAAAAGACTTTTCCGAACGAATATGAATTTCAATTGATTAAGAGAAAAGGTGTATTTCCGTAAGAATACATTAATTGCAAAGATCGTTTAAAAGAGACTATTCTTCCGAATCGCGAGAGTTTAATCGTTTAACTGATACAGAATGCACTATTGAAGATTATATAATGTTATATTTAAAAACTGATGTAAACCAATACATCAGTTTTTAAATAAAACATCATCAACAGACATCTTTGAAAATTTTCGAAATGTATAAAAATCTATATATGACTTAGACGCATGTCACTATTATACAACTCCTGGTTTATTTTGGGAAGCTGTGTTGAAAGTAACTAAAAGAAACCTCGAACTGCTTACAGACGTCAATATGTACAATTTCATACAGAAATTGGTATTGTTCAGTGTTGCAAGAGGCAATGAGTAAAAAATAATAAATATATGTCGAATTATGATAGTGAGAAACCCTCGTAATATACGAGTATAACGTATTTAGATGTGAATAATCTATATGGATGGGCAATGTCTGAAAGTCTACCATATGGCGGATTTAAATGGAAGACGACTTAGAATATGATAAATCACTTCACGATGAACATAATGATTTTCCCTTTTGCGTTGAAAATAAAGTTAGTCATAATTCAAAAACTAAGAGACTAATAGGTGATTTGTATGATAGTCCAACTATGTCATACATTCTCTTCACAAAATACATTTTAAACGGTCTTATATTAATAACGATTCAGAGAGTACTAATGTGCAATCAATCGAAGTGGTTAAACCAATTCATTGATTTAAATACACATTATCGAACTCTAGCTAAAAATGAATTTGAGAAAAATTTCTTTATGCTTCTGAATAATGCTGTGTACGGCAAAACCATGGAAAATGTTGAGGAGAGAAAAAGATGTAAAAAATGTAACCAGTTGGGAAAGTACGGGGAGATTTTTAGTTCCCAGTGCATGCATTTCTAAACCAAATTTTCATATTTGCATAAAAATGTATGATAATTTAACCGCAATCCAAAGGAAGAGAGTTCATACAATTTCCAACAAACCTATTTATTTAGGTTTCACCCTTTTAGAAATTTCGAAGCGGAAAATGTACGATTTTCATTATAATTATATGAAACCGAAATTTGGAGATAATCCAACTTTATATTATACGGATACAGATTCTTTTCTATTCATCATAAAAACTGATAATGTGTATAGGGATATATTACCTGATATTGATTCAAAATTTGATACATCTGAATATCTTATTTCCAATATTTATAATATTCCATTAAAAAATAAAAAAGTTTTAGGTATGCTTAAAGATTAAGTTAAAGATAAAGTTATTGAAGAGTTAATCGGGCTTCGCTCTAAAATGTATTCAGAACAGGCCAAAACATCAAAAGGTATTAGAAAAAAAATTAGTTAGAAAATTTAAGTATAGATGACTACAGAAAGTGTTTATTATCAAGAAAAATCTATTATTGAGATATACTCGTATATGTATTTAGATCACACGTTCATCAAATTTAAACAGAACAATTACATAAAATTATTTTAAGTCTATTTAAGCATATGCCGAGCGTAGCGATCCCACTGCTCCACGAACGAATATGCACATCAAATTGCAGTTAGCTATATTTGCACATACGTATGCACAATTTTGCAAGCTAGCATTTTTATGTGTGTGAAAATTTATTTTCAATTTCTTTAATTTTAAGTAACATGATATTTCCGTTTTATTTTGTACCTAAGCAGTACTTAAATTCCTTAATTGTTATTGTAATTATATGTGTATCAATTAGAATATAAGTTCACACCTTTATGAAATAAAGCATTCTTTATGAAATAAAGCAGTCACACCTTTATGAAATAAAGCAGTTTTAATAATTGACTCCATCAACCACACGCATTTGTGTTCTTTTTAAGTTATACTGGCTCATGCGCCATATAACAATCGCAACAGCTATATTGGTACAAGCACCGAAATAGCAAACTAACTAATCAATTTGTGATTAACCTACGTTATACTGGTACAAGCACCATATAACAATTCATCAGTCATTTTGGTACAAGCACCGAACTGGCAACCATTTAAGGAGAAAGAGCCATAAATATTTTTCGTGACCCGACGTGATCAACAGGACACCGTACATCTACCATTCCTGAGGACATCAGCTGAATAAAGCACATCAATAATTTATCATGACTTCTGACAACATGTCAATGAAAGAGCTGGTTCGTCAACAAGATGACCGAGCATTGACCATTCAAACACTGATATCAAGCTATAAGAAAACAGCTCACGAACGGAGGACATTAGAATTCGTGGAAAAAGGCTGCAAGAACTTGTTAATCAATGGCAACAATTCCACCAATCTGACGTTGTGATCCGTAAAAGCTATGGGGACTTCTCACCCATACTTTGCGAAGGACATACACGCAATGGTGGGTGTCAAATATTACAAGCTTCGCGAGGAAATGCAAGGCACTATCAATACGCTGAAGGCATCTAAGATACTCCCGAAGACAACAACAACAGTGCCAAGAGCACAATCACCTGGACTAGTACGGCTACAACCACTAACTCAGGAAGGTGGGGCTATGCAACAACAGTCCCGTTCGCAACCCGTTCTGTCGCATGTTCAACGACAAGGACAACTCATCACTAACATCTTTAAGACGATTGATCAATTGCTTGCCAACCAGCCAATACACCCAGGCAGTTTCTACACGCGTCAGGCAAGCAATCTAGAGCAACATTGGCAGATAGTACAAGGTCTGCACAAACTACTGTGTGAAGCTGGAGACATCACGTACGACATTGAAGACTTCTTCCAACGCGAACAACAGTTTCACAACAAATTGGCCCTCCTCTTGGACATGGGCCAACAATCGAGCAGCTGCAATGCTGTGGATAGAAGCACGCCAACAAATGCATCTCCAAAATTACAATTGCCAAAGGTGGAGTTACCAAAATTTTACGGTAATTATCTCCAGTGGCGACAATTCCGAGATTTATTCATGGAACTGGTGGACAAACAGCCCATACCACAGTGCCAAAAAATGTGGTACCTAAAATTCAGCCTTATAGGAGAGGCAGAAGCCCTCATTGGTCATCTCACATCGGCAGACAACTACGTGACCGAATGGCAAGTGATCAACGAACGGTACGAAAATTCGAGGCATTTAGTTAACGCAGCATTGTGTCGACTACTAACGCAAACTAAATCAAATCTCGAGAGTGCTACGAACGTCAAATTACTGCATGATACAACGTGAGAGTGCATTTTAAGCCTTCAGAATTTGGGTATAGACACTTCATCATGGGACCCAATTCTGCTATTCATCCTAGTTCAGCAGCGCAGCAAGTCAACGCACGTTTTATGGGAACAATCCATCCAGGACCCAACTAAAATGCCATCACTGGAGGAATTCCTAGCCTTTTTGAGGATACGTTTCCAAACCCTGGAAGCGCTGGGAATCAAGAGCAACAAGCCTAATAGCGAAACGGGCAAGCAGCATGACAACTACGCACACACACGTTTGAGCTGATGTGGTGGCACTTAAAGCGTTAAGTGCCACCACATCAGCTCCAGCGTGTGACATATGTAAGCAGTCACACGCACTCTACCTGTGCCCAAGGTTCCTGAAGATGACTCCAAGTCAACGGTTGAACACAATTCAACGCCTAAAACGATCCGTCAACTGTTTGAAAACTGGTCATGGTTCAAAGAATTGCTCATCAAGAACATGTACCAAGTGTCCAAGGAAGCACAATACGCTTCTGCATTTGCAGCTAACATCAGACCAAGAAAAACTGGAAAACGCCAACACAGCCAAGCCATCATCAGCAGCTTCGTTAGCAGCGTTACCTATGCAACCAACTCTTCATGGACCAGCACTGTTGAGTACCGTGTCCATAACGTTAAGATCCGATTGGGGACAGGAAGTCAAATGTCGCGCGCTCCTCGACAGTGGCTCGCAGTTGAATTTCATACCACAAAGCCTAGCAAGGCAATTAGGATTGCGTAAGCGAAAAGGCGACACTTCCATCGAAGGAATCGACAATAGCAAAAAGCGAACCACAGAGACGGTGATCGTCGGATTGCAATCAACGACCACTGGATTCACGACACACATAGAAGCACAAATTCTTCCTAAAATCGTGTCTGATCAGCCACAAAAAACTATTGACAGTTCACAGTGGTCAATTCCGAAAAACATTAAGCTAGCAGATCCATCATTCAATGAATCAGCTCGAATAGATTTGCTGATAGGCGCAGGGTGGTTTTACCAAACATTATGTGTCGGACAACTATCACCAGGAGAAGGGGGAACAATTTTACAAAACACACTCTTCGGATGGGTACTTGGTGGTGCATACAACAGGCAGGATACATCAAGTCCAATTGCAACTTGTGGAGTTTGCACGGACGATGAAAATCTTGAAGAATCATTGGAGAAATTCTGGCACTTAGAAGAATGTGATGCAACCAAGTTTACTCTCACTGAACGACAATGTGAAGAACACTACAACCATCATACCCAACGAGGCACAGATGTCCGCTTCATTGTAAAACTTCCTTTCCAAGGAGACCCTACGCATTTGGGTGAGTCAAGGGACATAGCCCTTCAACGGTTCTTCGCAGTCGAACGCAAACTAGAAAGAAATCCCGAGCTTAAGAACCAGTATGTCGCGTTTATGAGAGATTATGAATCCCTGGGATAAATGGAGGAAGTATCAACTGACACCATCAGAGGTCCGCACTATTTCCTGCCACACCATGCGCTGATGAAACCAGACAGTTCCAGAACAAAATTACGGGTCGTATTTGATGCTTCAGCCAAAACTTCAGCTAATATATCGCTCAACGACATTCTGTTAATTGGCCCCAGTAAACAAGATGATGTGGTTCAAATACTACTTCGGTTTCGGTTGTCACAATATGCCTTCACCGCTGACATTGAAAAAATGTATCGGCAAATTTGGGTTGCTAAGGAGGATCGGAAGTACCAGCTTATCTGGTGGAGAGAAGACTCGTCGCAGCCGTTAAAATGTTACCAGCTAGCTACAGTCACATATGGCACATCAGTGGATCCATACCTGGCAATTAAAACATTGCGGACACAAGCAAACCATCAAGCTCACAAATTTCCCTTAGCAGCAGCAGCAATAGATTCTAATTTCTATGTAGACGAGGCACTGAGTGGAGCCAATACATTATCTGCAGCACTCGACATTCAAACACAGTTACAAAATATGCTTGGATCGGCCGGATTTAAGTTACGGAAGTGGTGCGCCAACCACCATCATCTGTTAAAAAATGTTCCACCTAGTGATCAAGAGCTAGCGTTAAACAGTAGTCAACCCGGAAAGGGCAGCATTAAGACAATGGGACTTATCTGGCAACCAATAAGCGATACATTCACTCTCAAGATAGTTACTACAGAAGCAAGAAAAATCACAAACGCAGTACGCTGTCTGACATAACGCAGTACGCTGTCTGACATATCTAGGCTTTTTGACCCTCTTGGATTCATTGCACCAGTCACCGTCACAGCCAAAATATTTCTTCAAACACTCTGGAAGCTCAACGTAGACTGGGATGCATCCTTGCCACAAAATCTTCATACAACGTGGCTACAGTTTCGCACTGAATTAAGGGAACTACAAAAAATCAGTGTCCCACGATACATATTTAATGGAGCATCACCCAGAAATCCCCAAATACGTATCTTCGCAGATGCATCAGAGCGGGCCTATGGTGCAGTGGTCGATCATCAGATGTCCACGATACCATCATAGTACGATTCATTTGGGCAAAATCTAGAGTAGCTCCTACAAAACAAATTACGCTGCCTAGACTAGTACTTTGCGCTGCTAAACTTGCGGTAGAATTAATGCAGAAGCTAAAACAAGGAGCAACATTCCTCGATGCTGAAGTGTTCTATTGGTCAGATTCCACAGCAGTCCTCGGCTGGATCAATGCTGACTCAGCATATTATCATACATTTATCGCCAATCGAATCTCTTTAATTCAACGATGGTCATCTCCAAGACAATGGCGCCATGTCCGATCACAAGACAACCCAGCGGATCTAATATAAAGAGGCCTGACTCCAGGGAAGTAGATTAATAACAGTTTCTGGTTCTACGGGCCCCGTTTTTTACATGGATCGATCACAATCTGGCCACTTCAACCAGCTCTAGGAAAATGCGAATTAGAACTACGTCCGGCCAAGGAATCAATAGTATCGGGGTCTGCAGTAGCAACGACCACCAAAGAATCTAACCTCTTGTCAAGCATCAATCATGGGAACTCTTTCCACCGCTTGCAAAGGATTGTAGCATACATACAACGCTTCAAAAGATTCAAAAGGGATGAAACATTCGATTCAACTTGCCCCACTGCAGATGAACAGGAAGGTGCTCTAATAGCAATTGTAAGGCTAATGCAGCAGCAAGAATTCAACAAGGAATTCACAGTGAGTAGCAATAGCTCATTCAGCTCAATTTTTTAAAATTTAAATTCTCGCCCAATAACTCCTTTATCATCGGATCCAAATGACTTAGCAGCACTCACGCCCGGTCATTTTTTGATAGGGGAACCTTTAACATCAATAGTCGACCCAGGAGCAAATCATACCAATTACCATAAAGGATGGCAGATTGTGGACATGCAATCATATTGGAAGGAGTTTGACAAACTCAAGGGTTATCTACAAATACTCCAGCGATCGTGTGAATCAACCCATGACCCGACAGCATGCTCCACTACAATAACAATAATACAACGAATTGGACGCCAGATATCAATTACTACAGGCCAGTCACAATACACGTACGAAACGAGGCGCAATTGAATTCATAGGTAATGTTGCACACTCACTGTTTGGCATACTTGATTCAGAGTATGCAAAAAACGCCGAAGAAACCATTCAAAAAATTCAACAAAATGAGCAACATCTCAAGGACCTTTGGCAGAAGCAAACTTCTGTTATTGATAGTACAATCAACATTATGAAAAGAAGTCAGCAAGAGATAGAAGCTAAACTTTATCTGACAAATAAAGCTCTGAACCAAACTGATAACCAGCTCAGAGAGGGCGCAGCATCATTAATGCTAACTGAGCTCTCACTAGGAACTGCCTTGGAGGCCATATACCTAGAACGCGTCCAGGACGCGATGTTTGACATCCTTGCTGATATACACCATGGAAAGGTCAGCACGACACTACTCACACCTCAACAGCTGCATACAGAGTTACTTCACATCATGGCTAACCTGCCGCAACACCTTAGCCTGCCTATTTCTTCAGATGACCTACTCAGTTTCTACCATATAATGACTATATTATATTTAAATTCCTAAATGACACCAGTTCCGTGGCAGCTAAGTGACTCGTTCGCACAAATTCACAGTAATTTCCAGTACCTAATCATAAATCTTCATCGAGACCAGTACATGCCACTACAAAATGCGGAATTGAGAAGTTGTATTCTGATGAAGGAAGACCACTATCTGTGTCGGCAAACAAGACCTCTGTTCTCTAAAGGTTCTATGAACGAAGGTTCCTGCGAATTAAATTTACTGAATCATGTCGCAGATGAATCATGTCCCATTATAATTATCGGCCCAGGACCACATTGCATACAACTGCACGATCCTAACAACTGGAGCTATGCCATCAGCGGAGATCAACTGATAAATGTAGTATGCAACAGCGAGCTGACTCAACTAACAATTCGAAAATCGGGAATACTGACATTGGACGAAAAATGCAATGTCAACCAACCTCGACTTACAATCCAAGGCAATGCAAACCTGAAGGCCATTCGAAGACAATCATATGTGCCAAACTTAAATGTCAGTGATTTCACACGAATATCAAAGAACACACCCATCCCAAGCAGTGAGATCGCACACTATATTTCCCATCGGCTGGAATTAGAGGCGTTACAACAGAACATGAGCCGTCTCCGAGGCGAACTAATCGACAACACGAGCCCTCACGACGTACACCAGTATGCGGTCAGTTATATAGCACTCTTAATAATCGTAATTCTCACAACAGTGTAAGTTGGGAAATACATAAGAAAATCTACTAACATCAACGATCACGATGCAGCTGAAACAGCAGACCTGGAGTTCGTTACGACTTACGATAGATCGGGTAGAGCGACTGCCGCTCAAGGCCGGGAGGATGTTTAACCATATGCCGAGCGGAGCGATCCCACTGCTCCACGAACGAATATGCACATCAAATTGCAGTTAGCTATATTTGCACATACGTATGCACAATTTGCAAGCTAGCATTTTTATGTGTGTGAAAATTTATTTTCAATTTCTTTAATTTTAAGTAACATGATATTTCCGTTTTATTTTGTACGTAAGCATTACTTAAATTCCTTAACTGTTATTGTAATTATATGTGTATCAATTAGTATATAAGTTCACACCTTTATGAAGTAAATCAGTCAGTTTTAATAATTGACTCCATCAACCACACCCATTTGTGTTCTTTTTAAGTTATACTGGTTCATGCGCCATATAACAATCGCAACAGCTATATTGGTACAAGCACCGAAATAGCAAACTAACTAATCAATTTGTGATTAACCTACGTTATACTGGTACAAGCACCATATAACAGTTCATCAGCCATTTTGGTACAAGCACCATATAACAATTCATCAGCCATTTTGTTACAAGTACCGAACTGGCACCCATTTAAGGAAAAAGATCCTTAAACAAAGTCCTTATAATGATAAGAGGTTTATAAAACCCGATGATATAAATACTTATGCTTGAGGTCATTACAAAATTAATGATGATGTTAGCGATATATCAATTTAAAAATGAATAAATAAAGAAACAGTAAAATAAAACACATTAGATTTAATTTAGATATAAAAAACATATTTATTTAGATATAAAAAAAAAGTGTTATTATTTTTATTTATTTTCAATAACCACAAAAGCTTGTATGCTCGATGCTTACTATTGTTATACAAATACAAAAAGGAAACTATGTAGATATTATTGATTAGTTGAAAACAAAAGTAGAAGAACTAAAGAAGCCATGACACTAACGAATGAAATAAAGCAATTTTTAAAGGACTTTGACTTTATGGTTTTTGATGAACATCGTGAATTGTGTATACATTATTTAAGAACAATAGAAATAATTGAGGGATAAATGGTCATTCTCCTAAATGCGTATGGAGCAATAAAAACTGTATAAAAACTGACAGCTGTATATGTAAAATAGCGAGAAAAAAAACTTTATAAACATGTAATAGATATCAACATATAATAGAACAATATCAACATATACTCGTACATGAAAAAAAGACGACTTGATTTGTAAAACATAATATAAAAATGGGAAAGAAATGTTAAAAACTAATTTGAAATAAAGAATATGTTATAGAATTTTTTTTTGATTATGTTTTTGAATGATTTATTACATTTTCTTTTTATTCAAATTGTTGTTCATAAAAAAATGGTATTGACTGATTTTCATCTTCATCATTTAAATCTGTTCGTATTCCAGCTTGTAATCGTTCCGATTTTCTCCACAGATTTTGTGTAGGCAATAGCTTCCATTTGAAAATTCTTCTATAGTTTCATCGGTAATGTTGTTATAACGTTCCGGTAAAAACAGTATGGAATCTATTAGATTTACCATAATTTTCATTCCGAACTTGGTGAGCTTCCTTTCCATCTTGATTATGGGATACGACGTGTTATTGATCATGTCATTAACGGGTAAAATGCATTTAATATTTTTATTATTTAAGTCGTTCAGAGCTTTTAACCTGTATTCACTGTTTGATTGGATAATTTTTTTTTCTTGTTTAATAAGTGAAATTGTTGAAAAGTTAACTTTAACTGAATAATATTCGTTTGAGACACTGCCTTTTTATAAATCGTCGAATATAAAAAAGTATATATACTATTTCTAATACTATATATTTATAGTTAATCATGTTGCGTTTTGTTTGGCGAATTTCTCACACACAAAATGTGAATACTTATAGTAAAACATGTAGAGTTTTGTTTTTGTGGTTTTGTCACAAAATATATTGTTTTTGCAAATGAACATGACAAAAAATATTGTTTAAATTTATGAAATATCCATTTCAAGTCCATGCTCAACGTTCGAATTAGTGGTTGTATCCTCCAGCCGAACTAATTCTATTTCACAATTACTTAGAATCCGTTCGGCTTCATATTCGCGATATTCATAACAACTTATATTGAGTGTACGTTTTGAATAGTTGCTGTCGTACGTACAACGTATCTTTAGTCTCGTCTGGTTGCTGTATTCTAGTATAAAGTTTCTGTAAAAAGGATGATTACTCTCAATTAATACAGATATATCTTTTTCTTTTTTAATTAAATTTTGCGTAAATGCTTCTTTAGTGATTGAAATGTTAAATCAATTAATATAGTATCATTATTAGGTAACGTAAGTGAGAATTCCAAGTTTCCTTTTTTTTACCCAAAGCAGCTAAATTAATTGGGATTGGTGTACCATCGACAAATATGTGAGTCATAAATACTAACAACAATCCAAGTTTTATATATTTCATTTTTTTTATCTTGTTAAATTTTTTCCTTACATTTTTTGAGTTTAAGAGCTTAATGTAAAGTAAATAAAGACCATACTGAAATTATTTTTTTATTATTCAATCTTTATTCTCAATAGTTGTGAAATTCGTTTCATCTATAGATTTCACTACATGCTCATCAATTACACTATTGGAATTGACTTCAATGGCATACATTTTTATGAAATTTACTTCTTCAATTTCATTGTCGCTTAACATTTTAATTTCTTTTCCTATCCGAGATAGTCTCGCGTTTTCTACATGAATGTCAATTACAGTACTATTTATCATTTGAAATATTGGAAGATTTCAAGGTAATTGTTGACCAGGATTAATAGTAATAATTATTGTCCTCCATCCAACTTCAGCTGTTACATACATTTCTAACATTTTCTCCAAAATAACAGCATGTGCAATTTTGAAATATTTCCAACGTGCATGATAAATACAATATTTGTGTTCGGGTTTTATCAATTGAGACCAGTGCATTTTCACCAAACGTTTTCAAATGAATGAAAATCATTAATTAAAGTTTAATCATTTTACAAATTTTTTTTTGTTTGTTTGTTTATAAATCAAAAAATTGAAAGCAAGAAGTAGAAATTTTTATAAATGAACATATACACTCTATTTATTGTTTTGGTATAAAAATTTCAAACATAGTTGTGCGCTTATAATTGTGTTAAATTTTTGTTGGCTCTTGTAATTGTATTTAATATTTTTCACGCCCAAATACTTAATTATTTTCAAAGATGGTTGTAAATTTCCAGAATTATGGAAGTATTCGCTTAAGTTTCCTTCTTATAGTATGATACCCAGTGAGTACCGTCACCTGACGAATTATACAAGTTAACAATAGCTGTGTTTCTTTCAACGCGAGTGTAAATAAAACGCTACCCGTCGCTAAACATTTTAGCATTTGGCAGTACTGGTTTTGACAATTAAAATGCTTATACATACACATTTGTAAACAAATTTTAAAGAGGAAAAGGAAAAATTGAAAATGGTAAATTCGGAGCAAGCGTTGGTATTTTAACTTAAATACTTATTAATTAGTACAAGATAATATATTATATATGTGATTATTTAGGTTACAACTATTTTATTGGAGGACAACAGCACTTTGCGTCGACTCAAAGAGCAATTGGAAATAAAAGAATTGCTTGACATGGTGTATGCACAGAGTTCCAGTTCCAGCTCAAGCCCTGAAGAATCTGACATAGACCAAGAGGAGCATACTAAATGCGATGAATTTGTGGCAACTATACAATCATATGGTGATGCGGACTTCAGATCCCATATGAGGTTGCAACGTACAACTGTGGAATATTTAATATATATGTATGAATGTGAATGAACAGGAACCCACAGATGAAATGGTTCCTGAACATTCCATTGTAGAAGCTGATGCTACGAATGCGAATAGACGGGAATCACTCATACATTATTTGCAACGACAAAATATAATTTATTTATAATCACTACAAACAAATGAAATTTAAAGATAAATTTTATGTATGTAAAATTTTCTGACATTTATTTTATTAAATTTTTTAGACATATGTTCGAAGAGTAAGATATGCTTTATTAGAAAACAAAATTAACCTATATTTGGCATTAAATAAATGTGGACGTTAATTGAAAAATGGTTTTCTTAATTTTTTGAAAATTTTTTTGAATGAAAAAAATATTTACCTATATCATATAGCAATAAACAGGTACATTTTCAGTTACTTTAAATCAATAACATAAAATTTAAAAAATCAAATTCCTCCATACGCGCCTGGTAGCATCTCAGCAGCCTCATTGTCTCCTCTCTTCTCCATCGCTTCCGTTTGCTATTGAACACAAAAAAACAACAATTTCAATTTATTTCGATCAATCAAAATATTTATAAGTTAGTTTCACTTTATAAGTTAGTTTCACTTTATAAGTTAGTTTCACTTTCATTTTTAATTTAAATTAAAAGTTATTAATTTATTTACAAACCTATATTCTTTATTCTCCATTTTATATGACAGCTTTTTATATAATTACAGCGGTTAATTCTTGGTTTACTCTTTTCGTCGTTCACAATAGACAACAAAATGGTTTTGGCAGCACTTCTGTTTGAGGTGCTAAACTTAAAGCGCATACAAGCAATAAGCGGGCGTTTTATTCAGACTCGCGTTGAAAGAAACACAGCTAATACCTCATTAATTTCTTAATTTCAGGTTTCGGAGGAAGATCATCTCTCATGAATACACCTCTAAAATGAGGTGGCAAGTGTTGGCCATATTTTAAAATGTCGTTGCTGTTGAGAGCTCTTTTGGGTAACATTTTTAAGAGTTTTTTGTCTGTTTTTTTTAAATACAAACCCTGGCCTTTTTTGTACAAAACATCGATGCAGTGCGTGAACTGATAATGCAAGATCGTCATGTGACATATCTTGGGATAGAGGACACCTTGGGCACTACTTCCACTTCCATACATTCAATATTGCATGAACATTTCGCTGTAAAAACGATTTGTTCGCGTTGGATCCCACATAATTTGACAATCGCTCAAAAAAAGGCTCGTGTCAATTGGTGTTGGGAAATGATTAAAAAGTTCGTCCGTGGTGCTTCAAAAGACGTGTATAAAATCGTGACAGGTGACGAATCATGAATATATGCGTATGAGCCGCAAACAAAACAACAATCGACAGTGTAGGTATTCCAAGACGAGCTAAATCCAACAAAAGTTGTTCGTGGAAGAAGCACAGCGAAGCAAATGGTCGCCGGTTTTTTTCAACTGAATGGGTGGTGTGGCCACTGCTCCGCTTGAGCAACAAAGGACGGTCAATTCTGAGTGGTACACGACCATTTGCTTGCCGGAAGTCTTCGGAGAAATTTGTAAAACCAACCGCCAAAGATGAATCATTCTCCAGCATGACAATGCAAGCTCTCACTCATCTCGTCAAACAGGTGAATTATTGAGTAGTCAAAACATCGAATTGATGACTCATCCTCCGTACAGTCCTAATTTGGCACCCAATGACTTCTTCTTGTTCCCGAATATCAAAGGTAAACTGCGTGGTCAACGATTTACGAACGCTTAAGAGGCAGTTGAAGCGTTCAAAAACCATATTTTGGAGGTGTCTCAAGAGGAATGGAAAAACTGCTATGACAAATGGTTTGAACGAATGCAAAAATGCATTGATCATCAAGGGGAATATTTTGAAAAACAATCAAGCCATTTTCATTTAAAAATGTTTGTTATTATTTGCTATTCCCGAAATATAAATATTACCTCTCGTATTATGTTACGTATTGCTTTTTGCGAAATTTAGCATCCTTAATGCGGTCCACAGACGGTACGTCATGATCATACTCATTCGTATACATGTTGAATGATGCTCCGCCACAGACGAGTGATCAAAATATTAAATCAAGTCATTTTTGCATACTCGTATTTGTACGATGTTGCTGTCGGATGATGAAGTTTGTGTGCGCTAGCGCTCGTATTGTGCAAGGAAAAATGTGAAAAGAAAAAAAAAACCGATTTTGGATGAAAGAATGGCACAAAAAAAAGAGTACAATAGCATTCAAGATAGCATTCATTTTATGGGAAGATGCCCAATACTAAAACAATTAAGAGCAGTATATTTAAGAAATGGGACGGTAAATGCAGAAGAAATTATTGATATTTTAAACGGAGATAGCTCTATAGGCTGGAAGAGTGTGGCAAACTGTATATTAGGTTCATTACAATATCGAAACGATATTCGTGTAGATTTCATTTAAAGAACTCTTACGATTTAACACAAACAAATATTAGGATACATTATCTGATCTATGGCAGACGGCTTGAAGGTCTCTATAGGTCTCAAGGTCTGTATAAAAAATTAATTATTTAAATAAAGAGCTTATTACTTACTTACAGGTTCGTTTTCAATATAAATTCAATATTATATAAAGAAAACTCATCATTTTGATTTATATTGTTGACTTATGCGTGTTATGTACTCGTATTTTACAAAATTAAAAATTGGTTATAAACTATAACAAGAGATATATACACAATCAGTTTAAGATTGGAAGAGGTTTAGTAAACAAGTTAATAAACGCATTACCTGTTGAACTACATTTACCGGGATACCAGTTTTGTGGTCCAGGAACAAAATTAGAAGAACGTTTAGCAGAAGGAATAGAGGAATAAATCCATTGGATGCAGCTTGGAGAGACCACGATATTGCAAATTCACAAACAAAATATATTAATAAGAGTCATCTAACTGATCAAATATTAGCTGAAAAGGCTTGGAAACGCGTAACATCTAAAGATAGTGCTGTAAAAGAACCGGAACCCTCTTGGTTTGTAATTAACGCAGTGAAGGCAAAAGTCAAATTTGGAGTAGGGATGAATAATAGAAATTGTAAATCAAGAAAATTAAGGAGGAAAAGGAAAAAGAGAAAGATAAAAGCATATAATAATAAGTTATTTTTTACCACAGTTAAAGACACCTTAAAATCTTGAAAAAACAAAAACCTGACAATATAAATGATACTGTTAAAATTGCCCATAAATCCAGTTTCAGGTTTTAAATGAAAAAAGTTGTATCAAAAATTGGCGGATATCTTACATTTATTCCAGTTTTAACAGCATTGTCTGCACTTGGAGATTGAGCCACTTGGCGGATCAACTATTGCTAAAGCTGTAAATAACATAAAAATTGGAAAAGAACAACTAGCATAAGCTACTCGCAATAATATGGAATCAATTTATATGGTATTAAACCTATAGGAAAGGATATGAACTTTATTACAAACCGGCACCAAATAACTATTAAACAATCTACCCAAACGACCATTAACAGATATCAATTTGATTGAATATGGTATACAACTCAAACATTTCAAAGATGTTCTTATGCGTGATAGTTTACCTAAGATACATAACTATAAGGAGTATTTTGATAGTTTTGAAACCTACTACCACGACTTGAAATTGTGAATTATTTAAAAGCGCCAATTGAATAGAATTATAAACAAAAACAAAAATTTTAAATTGTGGTAATCTATGTCGATGATGAATATTCTAAATCTACGCCTTAAACGATTCATCATTTAGTTTATTGAAAAAACATGAAAGAGGTGGATTTCTTTGAGACGCTCCAACGAATTTAGATAATCATATGGAAAGACATATATAGTCAAGTATGCATATATAAACATATGAAATAATAACAATTATAACATTAATATATAAAGACAATAATGTAAGCATTGGTATGACGCATGTAGTTGTCGAATCAACTATTGTACATATTATACAAACAATTGTTATACATACATACATATGTATTCTACGGCCTGATTTACCTACTTACTTATATTAAGCTTAGAGTCTTAATTGGCGACGAGGAAAACAAAATATTAAAACCACATGGCTTACGTTAGCAAAGGAAAATTAAATAATAGAAAAGTTATTGAGGAAAAAGAAGAAAAGCATTAAACATAAAATAAAAATAATATATAGTTAAAGTGGAAAAGTTAGTGGTAATCGTTTAAATTAGTCGCGGAGCGCAGTTATTTAAACAAATTAAAGCGCTTCACGAGTGTTTTGACGAAAAGGTCAGAAAAAGAACAATAACTAATTATTATAAACTGAAATAAATATATTGAAATAATTTAAACAAAAAATATGGACTCGAATAAAAAAGGAAAAACAATAGTAGTGTTGTAATAGAAAGAACAGTTTTCAAATTCCACGCTTTATTCGACCTTGAAAGGAGAATAAGCGGAATTAACATCAACTCTAAATTCGGCTCACAGTCCAAAAAGAGAGCATTAGCAACCACAAACCGCAGCAACGATAAGAGCAGTAACCGACTCCGACGTCACGTAAGCACATTAGGCAGAAATAAGGCATCAACAGTAGAGATCTACAACCGTAACAGTTCCAGCATTTATCATCTAGTTTTCAAAATATGGAGAGTAATACAATTGCCAGTTTTAATTTAGTATTAAGTTTTATAAAAAATATCGATAATTTTGATTGTACTGATTTAAACCAATTATCTGATTTTTTGTCACAAGTAGAAATACTTATACCTTTAATTGAATACTTTGTCCAAAGTTCTAAAAACATTCTTTTTAGCTTTGTCAAAAATAAATGCACCGGATAGACGAGAGAGGAAATTCACAGAACTGGGCAAGTTAACGACTGGTCGGACTTAAAAAAAGATCTACTAGACAATTTTGGGGTTAAACAAACAATAAAGCAAACAATACAATAACTAAAAAACAAAACAATAAATAAACACACTAACAAATAGATTAAATAACAGAAATTTAACACATAAGGACGGAACATACTCTACCGCCGTAATTAATCGCATCGCTTTGAATTCATTTCGAGAGCATTTAACAGAACCAACATGAAGTATAATATTTGCTAGGAATCCAGATTCGATTAGAGAGGCTTCTAAAATTATTCTCGAGGTACGGCACCAAAACTACACTATTAATCGAAAAACCCAATCAAATAACAGATACCACCGAACCTATAGAAACAATTTTAGTGACTCACACAATAATAGATCAAATAATTACGAACGCAATATTAATAACAATACATTCCAGACAAAGAATCTCTATCAACAGAACCGAAATATGACTCCTACCAACCAAACGAGAAGAGTAACCAATTACGAAGATCTGACTATGGGGAATAACACTTATCGGACAAACAGTACACCATTTAATCAAAGCAATACTGAGCCTAGCCAAAATATAAACAGATTTTTCAATAGAAATAATAGTCAAATTAATCGAAATAATAGGGGACAGAACTACCAACAAATAAGTGAATCTAGACAAACAAGGTATTCCCAAGGACCACAACCAATGGAAATAGGTGCACTTAGTCAACATTCTGTCAACGAAGATCCTATATATGAAAATTTTCTAATATTGGGAGAAACAGCTACCCTATATGGTTGCAACTACTCCGGTAAAAAATTTAAGATTCGTAATTGATACTGGAGCAGAGACAAGTATAATTAACCCCAACCTAACTGACCCCAACTGGAAAGTGAATAATAGTGAAATAAGAAGATTAAGAGTATTCGGTATAGTAATCGCTTCCAATATTATCGCTTTCCCTTGTTTAAAGAATTTAAAAAATATAGTTTTGTTGATTTTATAGAATTCCCCTTTCATAATTATTTTGATGGAATTGTTGTGAGTTAGAATCAAGCTACCTACGCGTAGTTGACTCACAGCACCGGCTCCTATTAAATTCATTAAGAACGCACATATTTTTAGGGTGCAAAGATTGTAAATGAATAGTATTTATGCATTAATTATGATGTAATTTTTTAGGGTGTCACAGTTCCGCAGTCAAGCTGACGAGGGGCATTTAGAATGCACCGACGACACTTTTACTTTTAGTAGGTCAGTTGGCTTGAGCAACTGACACCAAATAAAAATTGGGTAACTGGAACACCAGAAAAGTTTAGACGTAGACGGTAATGTTCATTTGTAAATAGTATATAAGAACTAGTATTTTAAGAATAAAGACGCTTGTTATTTTAAACTTAAAAGAGTGCAGTGCTTCTTTCAGAAAGTGGTGTAGGTTTACAGGTTCCCGCGACAGGACATTCCAGAGGACGTCTCTCGCCGACAAGCAGATAAGGACCCCAACATTTTTGCGCAGCCGGTCTAAAGGACCTATTGGAGTAATCCCAGGGCAAGGAACCCTGAAGCAGAGAGGCATCCTGCAACGAATTCGAAGGACCTCATCTAAGGACACTGTGGAAAAAAGATGTCACCTAAAAAAATTTTGGTGAGTAGAGTGTTTATTAGCGTAAACTAAGTAGATACTTCTGCGACCCTGAAGGCGCCGTAGCGCTGGTCAAAGAAGTTGCAACCTACAGGCGCGTTTGCGCTGTTGCACGCAGCTTTGAATGGCAACCATAAACCGTCAGTATGATCGGACGGTCTATGTATGTTCATCATAGCTGTGAGGATTTTTTTTGTAGGGGATTTGAATTTGTTTGTCGTGAGGGACATTTATATTGTTTATAAGGCCATGTAGTCTATATTGAGAAATTTAAATTGTTTTTGTATTGTTTAAATTCTGAAGTTCTAAATTTTTGTTGTTTGAAAACAAACATAGAACGTTTGATTTAAATGATTGGCTTTTGAGCTTAGGGTATTAGGAAAAAATATTTCAAGAAGTGTTTACAACACGTGTTGTGCATTGTAAGAACCAAAATCTTCTGTGGGAAATTTTGGCCCACACCACAGGTGACAGAGTCGCTATATACACACAAACACCATGAATAACAGACCGAATAATTGCATCTTGGAAATTCCCACAATGCCAACCGAAACAACTGCAGTGAGAACCTAACGAAAAGAACTACAAGCATTGTAACCAATTAGCGCGGCCGTGGTAGGAGCGCAGATCAGCAACAACATATTAGACCAGTTGGAATAATAGCAATTACAACAAAAAACCCGACCACCACAGCCAACGATCTTGCCAATCAGCGCTATGCTTGCAAAGAGCGAGGAAAAACACAGCGACGAGGAATACAACAAATACATGCCGGACAAGAGAAGGTGAGTGCACGAACTCAGCGGTGGAATTTGCCGAGTGCGCTCGCTCGGAAATCTTACACCAACAACACGAAGAAACGAGAGCGAAGCACAAGAGGGACAACGACAGAACAACCACCACGCCAACGACCAGCAAGCAGAAGGAGGAATACAAACGAAATGCTGGTTGTCAGTTAAATTAAATATTTAACAACAACAAAAGGAAAACACAGCGACGAGGAATACAACAAATACATGCAGGACAAGAGAAGGTGAGTGCATGAACTCAGCGGTGGAATTTGCCGAGTGCACTCGCTTGGAAATTTTACACTAACAACACGAAGAAACGAGAGCGAAGCACAAGAGGGAAATGCTGATTGTCAGTTAAATTAAATATTTAACAAAAACAACACTACAGGATTCCGGACAGCGCTGCTGGCAGGCAACAATACTGCAGGCTAACTAGGGACCGTTGGAGTGAGGTGGCTGACCGCCAGAAGTTGAAGGTGGCCCAAGGGCAAAAGACGGCAACACCAACAAGCCTGACTGCAACAACAACAAGCCTGCCACAACAACAACAATCGACTACTGGCCAACGGAAGTAAAATCACACAACGGTGGCCTGCGAACAACAATATGTGTCAGCCGCTGCGACCTGGGACTATATAAACCACGTAGCCCAGGCAGTAAGTCTCTTCGTCGATCACCAGCATCCTGACTAGCAACAGCTCTACAAAGTACCATACGAACACAGAAAGCCTAGCGAGAACCTCTGGTTTTTAATCGTTTTCTCGCTAAGCCATACACAGACAGAGACTACAGGGATTCAGTGAGAGCCTCTGGTTTTTAATCGTTCTCCCACTGAATCACTGAGACACATACACAACCGAGACTTAGGGACTTAGGGGGAACCTCTGGTTCTTTAATCGTTTTCCCACTAAGTCATACAGAGACCATAGGGACTCAGTGAGAGCTTCTGGTTTTTAATCGTTCTCCCACTGAGTCACAGAGACACATACTTACCGGGACGTAGAGACAGGAAAACAAGTATACATTAAACAAGTTATTTATACAAACATAGAATTAAGGAAATATAATTGTTTCGAGCAAGAGTTCACAATCATTATCTTAAATAAATACGCTATTATTAATATAACTCGCAGGACTTTTATATTTTTCTGTACACGACCCCTGGAACCGCTGAGTTTTACCCCAGCTATAAAAAAGAGTCGTTACAGTGGCGCCCGAGCAGGGACTTTGAGTAAAAGAAAACTAAATCAGCGCGTCAGACTTTGAAAAAGAAAAAAAACTAAATCGCAAGGAAGCTCAGCTCGTGAGAGAATTTACCAGAGCAAAGAGAAAGCTACGTCTACGCAGTCACGCATAATACAGCCGAATCAGCGCCAGCTTATAATACACACACAGATTGTCTTCATCGTCACCTAAGCCTTTCACAGGATGGTGAAAACAAGCTGGGTGTACTTGCTACGCAAGGATGAGCTGGTGATCTTTGCTGATGAATTCGGTATAGAGGCTACAGGTACCGTGGATGAAGTCCGTAAACGTCTTTCCGACTTCTTCACTGAAACAGAGCTGACTCAGGATCAGAAATACCAATTGCAGAAGCTACAATCCAAGTACGTTAAGAGCACATCCCCAAGGCCGGCTGTGTCCATAGTTACCCGCGAAACGCTGGAAGTGGACAGGCCAGAGGCATACACAGGTGCAACACTAACGGCAGAGAACTCAGGGGTACGGAGGGGTACAACATCGCTCCGTGTCACCTGCAACAATGAATCAACAGCACAACGGGATTGTACAGTACGCCGTTGTGATTGACCAGGTGAGGAAGTGGTCCTTTAACTTTGACGGAAGGCGTGACCCGCTAGCGTTTATAGAGCGAGTCGAGGAACTGGCAGAAGTTTACGACATAAATAAAGATTTCCTTCCACGTACCATGCCTGAGCTTTTGAGAGAGAGCGCACTTATGTGGTACAGGAATAATAATCGAGCGTGGCGCGATTGGCGTACATATAGGAGAGACTTTCTAAAATTCTTCTTGCCAGCACGATACATGGAGAAACTCGAAGACCAGATCCGCCAGCGTCACCAGAGACCCAGAGAAGGGTTCAAGCAGTTTGTAGTTGAATTGCAGAATCTAATGCGGCACTTGGACTATTCCGAAGAACAGAAACTGGAGCGTATTTTCCAGAACAGCCTGCCAGAATACCAGCTATATGTGCGCCGCAGAGATTTCACATCGCTAGCAGAGCTGATAGAAATGGCTGCAGACTTGGAGAGCATACGGAGAGAAGGCGAACAACTACCAGCGCCACCCATACAACGGCGAAGAGAGCAAGGTCCACCACGAGAGGTGAGAAACTGTCAGGTGACGGTAGAGAGCAGAGAGACACCCATTGAACCAAGAACAGCCTGCTGGCGTTGTGGCCAAAATGGTCATATAGCACGCATATGTCGCAACGCACAGATCCTGTTCTGTTGGGAGTGTGGTCAAAGGGATGTGAGGACTATAGAGTGCTGCAAGCTAAGAGCACCAACCGATCGAGAGCTACCGACAACAGAAACACAGCATGCCACAAAGGAGAGACAGCAGACTTCCCCATTGGAAAACTTATTGCACTGTGACGGACAACGAATCTGTGCCACCGTTTCGATTGGCACAGAAACTGTCACAGCAACACTGGACACAGGGGCAACTCACAGTTTTGTGAGCAGAGAGCTAGCACGAAAGCTACGCTCTTCCACCAGCAAATTTGGAAAATCCAATACCAGCGCACGTATAGCAGACGGAAGTGCTAGGAGAGTCAGTGGGACATTGACGGCAACTGTAAGGCTTGGAGAGCAGACATGCGAGCAAGAGTTACTTATCATGCCTGATTCCATAATGAGCTACTCCTTGGACTAGACTTCATGGCAAGCCTAGGAATGACAGTGAAGTGTGGTGAACAGGAGATCACATTGGGACCTCAAAACAATTGCGAGCAACCCCGAGATATTGCAATGTGCACGACAATTCGTGTGGAGAATGCAACACAAATCCATTCAACGACTTCCAAGAGGCACGCCAGCGACAAAAATGCTCAGGTAAAGAGACACAACAGAGAATACACAGAGAACCAACGAATTCGCAAACACACAACACCAAGAACAAAGATGACTCACACGAACGAATTCACCTGCCACGGACTATGTCCAGCGAAATCCCACAGCGAATCCCACAAAAGCATATATAGAAGGACTACACATGAATCAGCATATGGGCCTCGGAAAAAGGACGCAGGCGCAACCAAACGCGAGGAGCTGGCACAGCTAAGTCAAAATACAATCAGAGCAATCAGGGTATCTCCTAATCACTTCGCAAAGTCAGAATCATTGCGAAACAACCAAAACATACCACGTAGACAACGTGACAGATCAAGGGACAACCACCGTGCAATCAAGTGCACCAAACACAGCAGAAGCGATGACAAGAGGAATAAACGTGACTTCAATAGCCACCAACCCAACAGCATTAAACAACAGAGGCAGTCAACGGAGAAACATACGACAAACACAGGCACCTTATTCACATTCCAAAACATAGAAGAGCTACAAGGACCAAAAGGAGGTGATCTGCCACAGAACTTGGTAGCTGAAGTTTTGCAAATAGCCAAAGGGGCTCAGCAAAAACGGACACGAGGGCGAATACGATTTAGGCGAGACGCATACAGAGTGACCCTCAACCGTGACGCTGTCGTCATTTTTCATCGTCGGTAAAGTGGGGAGGGCGTGTAAGAACCAAAATCTTCTGTGGGAAATTTTGGCCCACACCACAGGTGACAGAGTCGCTATATACACACAAACACCATGAATAACAGACCGAATAATTGCATCTTGGAAATTCCCACAATGCCAACCGAAACAACTGCAGTGAGAACCTAACGAAAAGAACTACAAGCATTGTAACCAATTAGCGCGGCCGTGGTAGGAGCGCAGATCAGCAACAGCATATTAGACCAGTTGGAATAATAGCAATTACAACAAAAAACCCGACCACCACAGCCAACGATCTTGCCAATCAGCGCTATGCTTGCAAAGAGCGAGGAAAAACACAGCGACGAGGAATACAACAAATACATGCCGGACAAGAGAAGGTGAGTGCACGAACTCAGCGGTGGAATTTGCCGAGTGCGCTCGCTCGGAAATCTTACACCAACAACACGAAGAAACGAGAGCGAAGCACAAGAGGGACAACGACAGAACAACCACCACGCCAACGACCAGCAAGCAGAAGGAGGAATACAAACGAAATGCTGGTTGTCAGTTAAATTAAATATTTAACAACAACAAAAGGAAAACACAGCGACGAGGAATACAACAAATACATGCAGGACAAGAGAAGGTGAGTGCATGAACTCAGCGGTGGAATTTGCCGAGTGCACTCGCTTGGAAATTTTACACTAACAACACGAAGAAACGAGAGCGAAGCACAAGAGGGAAATGCTGATTGTCAGTTAAATTAAATATTATTAAATATAACAACAACACTACAGGATTCCGGACAGCGCTGCTGGCAGGCAACAATACTGCAGGCTAACCAGGGACCGTTGGAGTGAGGTGGCTGACCGCCAGAAGTTGAAGGTGGCCCAAGGGCAAAAGACGGCAACACCAACAAGCCTGACTGCAACAACAACAAGCCTGCCACAACAACAACAATCGACTACTGGCCAACGGAAGTAAAATCACACAACGGTGGCCTGCGAACAACAATATGTGTCAGCCGCTGCGACCTGGGACTATATAAACCACGTAGCCCAGGCAGTAAGTCTCTTCGTCGATCACCAGCATCCTGACTAGCAACAGCTCTACAAAGTACCATACGAACACAGAAAGCCTAGCGAGAACCTCTGGTTTTTAATCGTTTTCTCGCTAAGCCATACACAGACAGAGACTACAGGGATTCAGTGAGAGCCTCTGGTTTTTAATCGTTCTCCCACTGAATCACTGAGACACATACACAACCGAGACTTAGGGACTTAGGGGGAACCTCTGGTTCTTTAATCGTTTTCCCACTAAGTCATACAGAGACCATAGGGACTCAGTGAGAGCTTCTGGTTTTTAATCGTTCTCCCACTGAGTCACAGAGACACATACTTACCGGGACGTAGAGACAGGAAAACAAGTATACATTAAACAAGTTATTTAGACAAACATAGAATTAAGGAAATATAATTGTTTCGAGCAAGAGTTCACAATCATTATATTAAATAAATACGCTATTATTAATATAACTCGCAGGACTTTTATATTTTTCTGTACACGACCCCTGGAACCGCTGAGTTTTACCCCAGCTATAAAAAAGAGTCGTTACAGCATCAAGTTTATGTAGTTCCGGAACTACAATTGGCGTAGCAACGTTAAAGTAATTTTTCGTACGAAAAAGACAAAGCAGCTAAGCATATCATTGTGCTGCAATGAAAGTGCGTATGATTCTACTGTAAAATTTTTCTTTGGGTATGAAGATTTTTGGAAACAATTTTATGAAACCAAAGACATCTTCGGAATTAGGAGTAATATTTTAAATGATCTATAAATACCAACGGTGGTTGCGTAATAAATTAGGTGTATTTTTTTTTATACTAGTAAAAGTATAATTTTTATACTAGAATAAGTATGATTTTGATGTATAGTTTATCTCCGCGGCATTACACTAAGGAGAAATAAGGACGAAATCGTGTTGAGTGAGAATTTAAGAGTTTTTTTTTCTCTTTGATTATTAAAGAAAACAAAAGTTGGAGTTGAACCTGGAAGCACTGAGCGACAACTGAAGGATATAACGTCGTTACTGAAGGACGGAAAGCGGTTTGGAATTAGGAAAAGAGGAGGAGAGCAAAAGCGGGAACGAAAGCGACTGGCGTGTTTGAGAGAAATACTGAAGGAGCAGCAAACTGTGGAGGTCCCTATGCCGTGGGAACAAGCTAATAGATTGTGGCAAGAGGTATGCCAATTGGAGCAGCAATAATGCAAGAGAGGTGGAATGCTATAGGAATAGTATCGTTGTTATTCATAATTTGTTAGTTTAAGTATCTCAACTAGTTTAAAAAAAAAAAAAAAAGCTTTGTTTATTAATAAAATTTATATAAAAGGAAAGAAAACGAATTTGTAGCATTTATTACGGCGCCACAGATAAAAATTTGTGCGGTCTATGGAAACGCCAAGAGAAGCGATAAGATTGCTGGAAGCTCAAAAGCTGCAGAGCGAGGCAATTTATAAGAGAATCAGGAATTGTAGAAAGGATAACAAGGCAAGGAAAAACAGCGCATACTACTGTAAGCGCATAGCGGAATTAGAAGCCTTGTTGAATACATTCAATAAAAACAACGAGGAGTTGTTAAAGTTTAAGGACTGTTGTGGTTACAAGGAGTAGTTCACCAAGGATTACCCGTTACATGTCAACGGTTTTACACGGGACTGGTTGACTAAATTCAGACTGTATGTAGAAGAGCTGGAAGCACAGGAAGATAGTCCTAGCTCGCAGGAGGATAAGGCGCAAGACAAGCTTAGGTCTTTACAAACTGAGGTAAAATTGTTCGCAGAAAAATTGTTTGAACAATTGGAAGCGGCTACCAGCAAGAGTGAAGCCCAGGTACTCTGGAGATTAGCTAGGGACGGTGGAAACTTGTCAACTTTGGAAGCAGCAGACCAGGCATTAGCGACTATTCAGAGTCGAACAGAGGAGAAATTTTTCCAAGTCTTCAAGGATACAGAAGAATTTAAGATAAATACGGAGTTTCTCGAGAATAACACTAGAGTACTTTCTAGGCAACTCCGGAAAACTGAGGAAGCCGCATCGCATCTGGAGAAGGAAAATTTGGAGCTCAAGAGAATCGGGGCAACTACTAAGCCGGCAAAAGTAAGATCGGCTTCAACCTCGCAAATACAAAAGCAGACAGTACTAGCTTTGCCACCAGAAGTTCTCTGGCCAGAGTATTTAACTCCGGAAGGGATAGGTCGTGTGGTAAAGCCTAGATTAGTATTGAGTGAAGATAATTAATTATACTCTTAATCTCACGCAGAGGAGTATGGCAGAGCTAGTGGAAGCGGTTTCTTCCGCGGAAGCAGCAATAAAGCAACGAACAACAACAGGTGGAATCTGCTGGACTGATGCGCCTGCAGAGGTAGGACCGGTACAGCAGCGGAATCCAAGTGGTCGGCAGATTGATGGGCCAAGTTCCGCAACAAAGAGACCAAGGATTCTTAGTCGAGAGATTCCAGCCGAGGAAACCCATTTGCTCATTCTTCCATAAGCCAGGTCATACAAGGGATGAATGCATTACACGCAAAAATACGCCCTATTGTATGGAGTGCCAAACATATGGTTATGAGGCAAGTAGACAGTGCCAAGTAGACACTGAATGGAATCAGAGTAGAAGGCAGCCAGGTACGAGGCGCCCGGATCCACCCTTAAGGGACAGCAGGGGTAGTAGTCCTTGAGTTAATTCAACGGAAGGGATTAACCAAGGAAGAAATCCTTGCAGCACTGGGAATGGTCAACAGCGGCCAAATTTGAATTCTAGCAGTGAACAAAGGATAGGCAACACCCAAAAGGGGTTTAAGTGCTTCTCATGTGGACGGATGGGACATCGGGCAGCGGAATGCAGGGCTAGGCAATTCCAACAAAGGAACCAGGGAAACTTCCACCGGCCCAGTCGAGGCCAGTAGACTGGAAAGCCAAAAGAAAGGAAGTAATAGTTAGGCCGGAAGTACGTGTGACTGGTAATGTAGGAATTACAGTCCAGGAGAAGGAGGAGCAAGAGGCTCTCCAATACCACGTACCGAGTAATGTAAGAACAATGGTTCAAGATACGGAGGAGCAAGAGGCTCTCCGGGGAAAATTTTTTGATTGCGTATTGCTTTGGGTAACGGTGGTGATTCTAGTACTTAGATTAAGTTTTGATAAGGTTAGAGAGTATAGGCCAATCGCCGCGGCGAAGGTATCCCGGCCGATGGTTTTATTGGCCGCGATAATCTCTGGGGCCGCACCATACTGGATGCGCTAGACAAGCAGTTATCATTCTATGATGATAATAGGAATAGAATCCTTGCTCTCCCATTAAAGTCATGGCAGGAAGGAACCGTGAATAGGGTTAAGAATTGTATGGAGGTAGTGAACGCAAGGTCAACTAGAGTAGTTACTATGCGTGTAAATACGAAACTGAGGACTCTTGTTTTGCACAAGCAGCAGTTAGCGGACGGCGTATATATGGGAGAAACCATAACGCACGTTGACAAGGGTAAGGTGTACGCTTGCGTACTCAACGCCTCAGAAAAGGACTACCTGATGGATGAGGATTTTAGGCCTAAGTTCACTAGTTACGATAATTTTAAAGAACCGAATTATAGATCCGTTAATCAGAATAAGCAGGTAGATATAAGGAAAAGAATGGAGAGAGTGCTAGAATCACTGAAGTTAGACCCAAGCGTAAATTCAGAAGAAAAGACATCAATAGAAGCCACTTGTACGTCATTCCATGACATATTTTTGCTGGAAAGAGACCAGCTGACATATACACGTACACCAGAGGTAGAGCATGAAATACCTACTAGAGTGGATTAACCACCAATTAACCAGAAACAATACAGATTGCCACAAGCTCACAAGGATGAGGAAAACAGGCAAGTGGAAGGAATGTTGAAAGATAACATTATTTCACCGAGTATCTCGCCTTGGAACTCACCAATAATTTTGGTCCCAAAGAAGGGAGGTACTCAGGGTCAGAAGAAGTGGAGAATGGTCGTCGATTTTAGGAAATTGAACGACGCCACTATCAAGCAGGTGTTCCCGATACCAAGGATAGAAGAAATTCTGGATCAATTGGGACACAGTCGATATTTTTCTACGCTTGATTTAGCGAGTGGCTACCACCAAGTTCTGGTGGATACCCAAGATAAGCCGAAAACCGCGTTCAGCACCGGTTTAGGGCATTATGAGTTTAACAGAATGCCGTTTGGATTAACAGGGGCAGCGGCTACCTTCCAACGGCTAATGAACCAAATGCTAACAGGCTTACAAGGGTAAGATTGTTTTGTGTATCTGGATGATATTGTAATTTATGGGAAGAACTTGCAGCAGCATTCGCAACGCTTGTGCAAGGTGCTCCAGAAATTGCGAGAACACAATTTGAAATTGAACACGGAGAAGTGTCAATTTTTGCGAAGAGAGGTGGTTTATTTAGGCCATCGTTGCTCAGAGGCAAGAGCACTGCCTGACCCGCAGAAGGTGGAATGCGTTAAAAATTTAGCGATTCCGAGAAATAGAAAGGAAGTGCAAGCATTCCTAGGACTAGTGAACTATTATAGAAAGTTCGTGGAAGGACTAGCCGGAATTGCGTTGCCAGTGAAAAAGTTGCTACGAAAAGAAGCAAAGTTCGAATGGACAGAGAGCTGTCAGCAAGCATTCGAGAGGCTAAAAGAAATAATTAGCTCGCCACCGATTTTGGCGTACCCCGACTTTGAGCAAACCTTTTTGTTGACCACTGATGCTAGCAATGAAGCATTAGGGGCAGTATTGTCACAAGGGGAAGTCAGTAATGACCGACCAATAGCATTCGCAAGCAGAGCGCTTACCGATACGGAGAAAAGACACTCCACAATAGAAAAGGAATTCCTAGCCATAGTGTGGGCTACGAAGAATTTTAGGGCATATCTGCTAGGACGCCCATTTAAGATATACACTGATCACCAGCCGTTGAGAGGCATAGCCAACTTGAAAGACCAAACGTCTAGGCTAGCCAGGTTCAGACACAAATTGTCTGAGTATGATTTTGAATTCATTTACAAACCTGGGAAAAGGAATCTGAATTCGGACGCACTCAGCAGAGTACCGCAGGCACAGAAAGTATCAGTAGTGCAAACGAGGTCTAAAGCACGGTCGGATAAGGAGAAGGCCGAGAAAATGCAAGAGGATAAAATTGATGCAACAAGAAATGTTAGCAATGCGGGTGACGCTGCTAATGAACAAGGAGCCACTAGTGTGGAATGGCTGGAGGATATAAAGGATATCCAGGCTGTGTTAAAGGGTTTCCATGATTCACCTCTAGGGGGACACCAGGGATTCTGGAAAACCCATGACAGAATTAAAAAATATGTAAAGAGTTGTCCAAAGTGCCAGGCCAACAAAAGTTCAAGGTTAACAAAGATGCCAATGGTATTAACTGACACACCGAAACAGCCATTTGATAAAGTTCATATGGATATTGTAGGTATTTTACCTGAGACTGTTTCGGGCAATAAATACATATTGACGTTCCAAGACGATTTCTCAAAGTACATGGCGTGCGTGGCTATACCCGATGCGTAAGCAGGTACGGTGGCCAAAGCATTCTTTGATGAAATTATAGCACGATACAACATACCTAAGGTTTTGATAACCGACAATGGTTCCAATTTTGTATCGAAATTATTCTCAGAAACATGTAAGATGCTGGGAATCAAGAAGTTGCACATAACACCATATCATCCACAGACGAATGGCTCATTGGAACGTAGTCATCGATCTCTGGCTGAGTACTTGCGCAGTTTTGCCAAGGAAGACGGCTCGAATTGGGATCAATGGTTAACCACTGCAATGCATGTACACAACAATACTGTGCATGTATCAACGAAGCAAACTCCGTTCAGAACACTCTACGGGTTTGATTTCAACATGCCAGCGAATTTGAAGCGCAAATGTGCGCCTGTATACAATGCTGATGACCCGATTAAAGTGCAAAAGTATCAGTTACAGCGAGCGCACGAATTGGTCAGAGAAAACCAGGATTGTGCTAAACGAGTGGCCAGGGAAGCCTATAACAAGGTGCTAAACCCAGTAGTTTTTCATGTGGGTGACCAGGTACTAATGAAGAATCAGGCTAGGAAAAACAAATTCTCACCTGTGTGGATAGGTCCGTATGTAGTAGCAGAGATCCGAAGCCCAGTTACAACAGTCGTAACGATTAAGGGAAAAAATAAAAAGCTACATAATAATTTGTTGAAATTATTCCACATTAGACCACACAACTAAAGACATGTGTTAGCAGTGTTTTACAAGTGTAAACACAAGAATAACCACGTAAACATGTACGTGTGTGTATCAAATAACACACACAGCTCCGATTTTCAAAGTCAAAAATGTGCTTACTATGCACTATGGCCGAATGAAGACAGTAGAGAAAAATATTTTTTTGGTTTAAAATATGAAATAATAATAAACGGGTTCATTGCACGAAATTAAGAAATAAAATAAAATAATAAGACAGTCGTGGGTAAGTAATATAAAACTTCGAATATGTACGTACATACATACGACGGTGTATGCTCTGAGTTTGACGCTTGAGCATTAACGCCAAGCAACGGAACTGCTGATGGAGTAGGTATATATGTGTATATAAATATGTGTATGGGATAAAGAATGAAGGTACGAATGTATATTTAGAAAAAAAAAGTAAGTACGATAATTATAAGAAATGAGTATGAGAAATGGGTATGTATGTATGTTAAATACATACACACATACGGCAGTTTGAGGCATAAGCATTATGACCAGGCGATTGAACCGCTACTGGATGGGGAGCATAAGGGCATCAGGACAGAGAGGGCATACTTACGATATCTGTGAATGGTAATTACAAAATAAGTAGTCAAGTATTAAGTTTTTTTTTAATATAATTTTTATTTTTTATTTATTCAGTTTATTTTATTAAGGGAAAAATTTGGTGATTAAGATTGGATTCCCGGGTGGAAATCCGGGCACGGTCATTTCGTGAGCCCGGTGCAGCACAACTAGGAGTTGCCCGAGAGCTCTCTCGACTCCTGGTTCGCCTGGATTGGGTCTTAACGCAAGCAGGAGTTTCCAGCAGGCGTCCACTGCCTCCGGGTAATCCCATTGGCTATCAATTTCCTTTAGATAGTTGTTGAGGATGGCGTAGGTCGGCGTGTAGGGGCCGGGGGTAGAGCCATTAGGCGGCGGTGTTCCTCAATGCTTAGCGGGGTGTACCAGAGCCGCCGACTCTTCTAGCAGGGTTTTGGTCACCTGCTTGAAGTCCAACATCCGTTGTCCAAGTGTGTAGTTGATGAAGTTTAACTGTGCTGAAATTCAGTGCGAAAGCACGCTTTTATAGTAAACCCATGAGCGGTCTGTTTTCGGAAATGTGCTAACAAGGAACATTTCAACAAAATAAAACAAAATACCAAATTAGCTGACAGAATAAATACCGATATTTCAACAGAATAACATAAAAGTTAACGAAAAAGCTGAGCTAAGGTGCTGAGGCATGTTCTCTAGTCAGCCAGCGATAATCGGGTCATAATGTAGTGGGCAGGTTCGGCCAAGAGAAGGATGAGCACCCTACGACCAAATTTCAGGTATGGGGTACTAGGTATTGAGTAGGTGTTCGGAAATATATTTGAACAAGCAGGTATTTTTATGATGTGGTCAAGTATATGAAGACGGGTAATTAGAATCTAGGAGGTTGCAGACTTTGCAGCGGATTAGATAAATATACAAAGTTTTTTGTTAGGAATTTAGTGAACAGATAAATGAAGAAAAACATAATTTAGGAAAATAGGTTAGTGAAAAATATAGTGCCTTGAATATGTGTATGTAGCCATATACGATCTAGGAAGGGAAGATCGTTAATGGGTATATACATATCAGGTTGTGGATAAATTTGGATCCAATGATTGACTTCGATAAAGGATATAGTCATGCAATGGACGAAGTTTGACACAAACGGGAATATTTTATATAATCTGGTTTTTGTCGGAGGACCAATTAATTGGTTCACAACTGCAATGAGTGATCACTCAAGTGTTGAAAAAGAGCACGAAAAATTAATCAAAGCGAAACTAATGCACTATATGGCAATAATAATACATAGTCCAGTCAGTCCTCTTTTCCTCTAGGATGCGGTAGAGAATCCAAGAATGTAAGGGGAGAAGACGAGTGGACGGAAAATTGAATGATATAGCATTCAATTATAGAATAAGCAGTTTATGAAGATATTATTGTATATTTATTCTGAAGTATGGTATGTTTAGTGTAAAATTTTATCATTTTATAGAGCATGTTAGTGATGTTGATTGCGGTTACCAACGGGATACGTGCAGGAGTGCGATTGGACAAACTACCGGAAACGGATGTTTTGATGGAGAAAACAGGAGATGTATGGTTCGCCAAAGATTATTGGGTGGTTGTAACTGAGTTTCCACGAACGGAATTGAGGATTATTGTGGAACAATTCAAAGGAATGCAGGAGACAACCAGGAAGTTATGTGAGAGGCATGCAGCGGCCAGCGGGACCGAGCTTAAACGTAGATGCGATTCTTCGACTTCGGAAATAGAGACTATAATGAAAAGATTTTTGGAAAAAGAGAAGATATTGTCTCTGAAAGGAAGGATGCGCCGGTCGCTGATAGATGCTGACGGTGAAATTCTCAAATGGGCAATTGGTACAATGGACCACCAAGATTCAGATCGAATTTATGGTCATTTACAGGACCTTGAGAAGAAGCAATCAAAGACGTTGTCATTGCTGGGAAAAGAGGTGACTGTGATGAGAACAGGCTATCAGGGTCTTCACGAAGCAGTGAATAAGAATTTCCAAGAGCTGGAAGAGATGCATTTGGCGTTGGAAGGCATTGGAAAGAGACATGGGGAAGCAGAGGTGAACATAGCAGAATCTTTCATGTTGGGGAAAGTTGTTTATGAGGAGATGCTGAGGTTCCAGGACCAATAACAAACGGAGATAGTGGTGCTTGATGATCTGATACATGGCAAGCTACACCCGTTGTTCCTGACGTCTGATGAGTTACTCAAAGCGGCACCAGTGTCGATGAAAGGAATTTCATGGTATAGCGAGGCACCGGAACGGTTCTCTGAACTAGTCGAGGTTCGCACAGAAGAGGCGGAGAACGGTTTGAAAGTAGTCGTCAAGATTCCAGTGCCGTTATTGGAGGAATTTACAATGCACAAAGTGTACCCTATACCCAAGAGACTAAACCCAGATTGGTGCGTGCTGCCGAAGACGAAATATGATTACATAGCAGCAAGCCATGCACAAGAGCATTACATCAGCCTATCAATAGAGAACGAGGGGAAATGTCGAGAAGTGGGCACAACAAAACGTTTATGCTATCATCCTGGTAAAGTAATTACGCGAGCAAGCGATTACTGCGAGATAGAAGTCTTGAAGCATGAGCGAGATCAATGCGATCACATGGCCATCCCAGCCACGGGAGGAATTCTGGTAGCTACCAGAACCATAAACAGATGGCTCTACCATTTTGACGACCAGGTGCTTTTCACGGCGGTGTGCTCAGACGAAACCACACGGTTGGAATTAGTAAACACCGGGTTTATGACCATCGAAGCTGGTTGCAGAGTGATTGGCAAAGGGGTAATGCTGGTCCATAAAAGCCAAGAGGAGTCACGGTACAAATTCTCGACGTCCGTCATGGGAACAAACCATTTAAAGACAAAGCTGCAGGAGCTGCTGGAAAATCACAAACGAAGTGATTCTGGCCATGCTCTCACAACACCGAACGCAGTGTCACTCATGCATTTCAAGGATCTACGGACAACCCTTACAACGAACAGCAGAGCGATCAGCGATTTGGTAAAGGAGGCAGAAGATGTTGAAAGGGTATCACATCTCACCAATTCCTGTGAGATAGTGCACACCTGGATGAAGGGAGGGGTAGCCAGTATAGCTGGCCTCATCCTGGTGGTAATGATGGTGACGACTCTCATTTCGAAGAAATGGCGCAAGATAGTAGCGGCCCTTCAAAGACTCGAATCAACCACACCAACGGCGCAGCACAACAACCATACCGACAACGGCAGCCGTCAACTGGACCAGCAGGTAGCAGAGGGCGCAGTATAATATAAGGTTTTATGTATAGAATAGAATTGTGTTATTGTTTAGATATTTGTATATACGCCAATGAGAAAAGAGTCAATTAAAGACCAAATTATAAAAAGGGGAATATAAAAGAAAATGATACATAAAAATAAGAAAAAACAAAAACAAAATAAAAAAAAAAATAATAATAATAAATAAAAACAAATTATATGTATGCAATATAGGGTTAAATGGATGCACATATTTGTTTGCAGTACAAGAAAAATATTGTAGAGATTTAATGGAAGTTAGTTACACTAACTTCTTTCAGAAAGAGGGGAGGGATGTTGTGAGTTAGAATCAAGCTACCTACGCGTAGTTGACTCACAGCACCGGCTCCTATTAAATTCATTAAGAACGCACATATTTTTAGGGTGCAAATATTGTAAATGAATAGTATTTATGCATTAATTATGATGTAAACTTTTAGGGTGTCACAGTTCCGCAGTCAAGCTGACGAGGGGCATTTAGAATGCACCGACGACACTTTTACTTTTAGTAGGTCAGTTGGCTTGAGCAACTGACACCAAATAACAATTGCGTAACTGGAACACCAGAAAAGTCTAGATGTAGACGGTAATGTTCATTTGTAAATAGTATATAAGAACTAGTATTTTAAGAATAAAGACTCTTGTTATTTTAAACTTAAAAAAGTGCAGTGCTTCTTTCAGAAAGTGGTGTAGGTTTACAGGTTCCCGCGACAGGACATTCCATAGGACGTCTCTCGCCGACAAGCAGATAAGGACCCCAACAGAATTGTAGGTAATAATATCCTAAAAAATATAAATTGTATTATTAATTACTCCAAACGACAGCTACAGAATGTGCTACACTAATATTCAATCTTTCTCAAACTGAAGATTCTTATGGTACATTCGCATCCCAGGAAAGTATAAAGGAAATATTTCAAAATCAAGCGACAGATCCTCTAGACACTAATGAAAATGTTCTTTTAAGCGATTTCGAGAAAAACAAACTCAATACCATATTAAAAAAATTTTGACACGATTTTTATGAGGAAAATGATAATCTAACATTTACTAATGAAGTTAAACACAAAACTGTTACAAAAAATGATATCCCTATTCACTCTAAATTATATAGATACCCAAAGATTCACAAGGAGGAGGTTGAAAGACAAATTAATGATATGTGCGTCAACCCGCTGGCGAATTTAACGCAAGAAAATAATAGGTCTTTATATTGTCTATTTGATGGTTTATTTCTAAAAAAATATCAGTATTAAAAAGATAATTTAATTAAGTTAAACGCTTACCGCACTGTGTCCTTCACCTGTTCTTGCTGGTCGACGACTAAAGTCAAACTCGAACCAGAAATAAGGCGAATGAGACGTTGCGGTAAATCCACAAACAAAATGTAAAAAACAGAAACAAATACAGCAAACTTACAAAAACAAATTGCGTACGCTTACATGTAAATAACAATTAAAAATCCATATACTCGTAGTTAAACGGAACTCTTTCTTAAATACATAAAATACAAAACAGGGGTTCCCAACATCCCCACCCCCGTGAATCAACCTGATTCACCACCATCAACGTCGAGAACGGCCAATTTGGAAGCGGCACGTCTTTTTAGCCCACTTGCAGTGAGTACATCAACTTTTCTGACTTCACCATCCGCTCCAGGATATATGATTTCCACCTTACCTCGACACCATTCTCGACGAGGTACGTTGGGATCGCATATGAAGACGAGGTCACCTAACTGCAAAGGCTTCGTTTTTTGGCACCACTTCACCCGACGTGTCAATGTGGGGAGATACTCCTCTATCTATCGCTTCCAAAAATGGTCTCTTAGTTGTCGAGCAATCCGCCACTGTTGTCGCAAGACACATATTTTCTCCAAAACATCATCCGCAATTGGAGTTTGCGTTGTATTGGCTTCACCCAGCAGGAAGTCATTGGGCGTCAGTGGTTGCTCCTGGTTGACATCGACGGGCAAGTGTGTCAGCGGTCGAGAATTGACAATATTTTCGGCCTCGATGAGTAAGCAGTTGAGTGCATGCTCTTGCGGCGATACTTCTTTTAATGTTTGGCGTAGGACGCGTTTGACGCACTGCACCAAGCGCTCCTAAGCGCCTCCTTCGGCGGGGTTGAAGGGCGAATTAAAAATCCATTCAACACCCATCTGCGACAGCTCATTCTGCAAACAGACACAGTCAAAAACCTCGCTGAATCGCTTTGCTTCCGCGTTGACACCGACAAAATTTTTCCCATTATCGGACCTCATGCGTTTTGGAATGCCACGCCGATTTATAAAGTTGCGTATGGCGACTATGCATGAGTCGGTACTAAGGTCATGGACCAACTCCAAATGCACAGCCCTCACGGTTAGGCAAGTGAACAACACCACCCATCTTTTTTCGGTACTGCGTCGTACTGTGACATTTATCGGGCCGAAGTAGTCCAGACCCGTATAGCTAAACGGCCTTATATGCGGAGTAAGCCTATCGACCGGAAGCGGTCCCATCAATGGTGCCACGGCGCTGGCTTTATTCAATCGGCATACATTACAGCAGGCAATTACACTGCGCAAAAAGTTCCTTAGACGCGGCACCCAGTAACTTCGACGAATTTCACAAATTGTGGCTTCTGAATTTTGGTGACGCATGTTAAAGTGAAAGTGCATCACGAGCAGCTTTGTGAAGACATGTCTTGGCGGCAAAATAATGGGGCGCCTCGTGCTTATTGGAAGCCAACTGGCCAACTGCGTCCTCGAACACGAAGAACTCCATTTTCATCAATATATGGAGAAAGTTCAAGAAGCGAGCTGGTGCGGGCTAGATCCTGACCGTTTTCAATCCGTTGCAACTCCGCAGTGAATTCTTCACGTTGAGCAAGGCGGCATAAACAAAGTTTAGCAGTTTCAACCTCTTTTGCTGTCAGACCATAGCATCGATATGGATGAACACGGCAGCGGCAAATATCGATAAATCGCCGGACCCATGCTGTCATTCTCACCAGCTTCCTAAGTGAAGAAAATCTATTAAAATTTAAAAACTTACAGTTTACGACGACAAGGGCATATTTATGACGAAGTTCTTTGTTAGCTTCTTCTTGATGAATAATTGTTGAGCCCTCTGTCGGCCAGACGCGTGTGACTTGTAGCAAAAAAAGTGGACCGCTGCACCATCGGGCTGTGGAGCTAAAATTAATATGATCGTTCGCTCGTGTGGCCTCGTCGGCAACATTGTGTTCTGTAGGCAGCCACCTCCAATTAGCAATGGTGGTAGCAGCTAATATTTCGGCAACCCTACCACTGGATTACCGTTTTTGAATCGCTCCAGATTGTGCAGTCTTCGATGCCAACAGAATGCTCCTATCGAACACAGCTCATTAGTCGTGTACCCAACACAGCTGCTTGAAGTTCCAGTCGTGGCACAGTTAATGACTTCATCGGCGCGCATTTTGATTTTGCACAAATAAATGCGATCTCAACCTCACCAAAAGCGTTCGTTGATCTCCAGTAGGCTACCGCGGAAAAGGCATCCTCACTGGCATCAACGAAGACATGAAGCTGCAGATCCTTGGGTGTACCACACCGATAATAATATCGAGGAATAGCATATTCGGCGACCATTGGCAACTGTTTACGCCATCTTTCCCACGCGCCATTTACGTCGTCTGGCAGTGGTTCGTCCCAGCGGATGTTATGCTTCCACACCTCAAGCATGACCAGCTTCGCAAATATAACGAAGTTGCTGAGAAATCCCAAAGGGTCGAAAATCGACATGACGACGCTTAGGAGCTCTCGCTTCGTCGGACACCGTTCACTACATTGGAATCCACATTATTAAACTTCAACTTGAACCCGAAGCTGTCCGATGAAGGCCGCCAAAACAAGCCGAACATTCTTTCCAATAGAACTCCCTCCTTCTTTGCCATTTGACGCGTTCGTTACCACTAAGCGCAGCTACCACCTTCGATGAGTTCGACGTAAAATTGCGAAGTTCAAAGCCGGCTCTCATATGAATTGCTCGCACCCACTGCAAGATGTCAACTGCCTCCTCCTCCGTGCCAAAACTGTCAACGTAATCATCAACATAGTGGTAATCCAATATGTACTGTACAGCTCGGGCTGCACCGCTGACTTCATTGCAATGCTCCAATGCGTTGACCGTTTTAACATAGTGGGCGGCGCAAGGCGAATACGCAGTTCCAAAGATGATCACGCGCATTTCATAAACCTCGGGTGGTTTTGCGGCGTCACCATCACGCCAAAGGAACCTTTGAGCACACCTATCGTCACGCTGAATCAATATTTGGTGGAACATCTCCTTGATGTCGCCACACACCCCAATTGCTCCTTGACAAAAATGAAACAGTATAGCAGGCAAGGCCCGGTACTCCTGTGGACCCTTCAACAGCTGCGAATTGAGAGACACACCGTTCACTTCCGCGGCAGCATCAAACACCATTCGTAATTTAACTGGCTTGTTGGGATTTGTCACGGCAAAGTGTGGCATGTACCATGTCCTAGCGCTGGGCAAGGTGGCCTGTGCTGGCGACAATTTTCGTGCGTAGTTTTTCTCGATGTATGAATTCATAATTCGTTTGTACTCTGTAGCAAAGTTCGCGTCGTGGTTCATTTTCGCTTCAATACTCCTTAACCTTTTCACCGCCATGGCGTAGCTGTCAGGTAACTCTACATTAGCACGCTTCCATAGTAGAACTGTCTGGAACCTTCCTTCAAGCCGGCATGTAGTAGACCTCAGGATTTCTCGAGCACGAACATCAGCTTCACTCTCGATTGGGGGTGCAGCCCAGACTCCAAAATTCTCAGTGTCGAAGTAATCAGCTACCGCATTGTGCAGTGACTGGTCAGTGTGGCAATTGACGAACAAGCATAATGGCAACGACGCATGTGTGTTAGTTGTTGGGCCAAAAACCACCCATCCTAACTCGGTATTAGCAGCGAACGGGGCACTCTTCTTCGTCTTTATAGTGGCTGACAGCTTCTTCATGTGTGTATCGTAGCAGCTCATGTCAGCTTTGCTCAAGCTTTGTGAAGGCAATTGTAAATTTGACACACGGTATACTTTCCGCAATCTGTGCTTCTTTTGCATACTGGCACCACTGATGAGCAAATCCACCACGACGGCTGGCTCCTGTGCTGCACGTCCTCCGAACCACTGTAAATTCAAGCGTTGATCTCGGCCATGCAACCCAAGTTTTTCAATAAGAGCGCTGTCAACCATTGTTATTGACGAACCCTCGTCAAAGAGCGCATATGTCTCGACTCACTTCTGGTTCGCATAAAGGACGACTGGCAGGATTCGAAAGAGTAGCTTTCCATCGGCAATATCGTTGCTGCAACCAACAACCGCTGCACCTGTATCACCTTGTTGTTGACTATGCGACGCTGGCTGCACCCGTGTGCTACGACCTTTGCATAGTTCGGCGATGGAACCGCGTCTGGTACGGTCCTGAGGCGGCGTTGACTCATTTGGCGACTCGTCGGTAGCATTTCCAGTTTCGTGCAACAAGTTGTGGTGCATCCTTTTACAACCGTCGATGGCACATGGTTTGCGCCGTTGGCAATTGCGCGAACCATGTCCAACATTGAGACACCCGAAGCAAAGATGACAACGCTTAGACTCCGCCCACCTCTTTGACACTGGATGTGCGCTGAACTGCTTACAGTCGGCTGGCCTATGTTGGCCCGGGCATATTGGGCACCTGGGTTGGCGTTGTGTTTCAGCGGCGTGCAACGCAACTCGACGCTTGGAGTCTCGCGCTGTATCTCCATCGTACACCGTGCTGATGACGATGGCTAATTTTGTCAGCCACTCGCTGAAATGTATGACTGTCGCATATGGGTGCAAAGAAGCCGCGGAAACTGCCCACTCGATACGCTTGCTCATAGGCAGCTTTGCAACGAGTTCATCCAGCAGCGTCGGATTCACGATATGCTGCTCTCCACCATAGGCAGAATGCAAAAATGCACAAACGTTGTTAACCTTCGTGGCAAATGGTATCAACTTTACCATCGAACCTTCCGATATCGGGGCAATTTCTCGCACCTGGGCTAGTTGGCTGCGAATTAATTGCTCCGGGCGACCAAATCGGAATTTGAGCTGGTCGATGGTATTGCTTACGTTGTTCGGGTGGATGAGCAGATATTTAACTGTTTCTCGCGCCTCGCCCTTCAAACACTTTTGCAATCGCAGGTTGTTCTTAAAACAACTATATCCATAAACCGCTGTCGACTCTGCAAAGGCGGTATAAAACATTGGCCAATCTTCCGCCTTCCCGCAAAACTCAGGCAAATCCTGCAGTTTTCTTGGTTGGCATGACAGCTGTGACGGTACGCCCATGTTGGCAGAAATGGGCGCCGTTGATGAAATATAGTTGTATGGAGGCACGGCTGAGCTGGTGTATATATTATTTGTTGCTGTTCCAACAGTTGAAACAGTTGCTGTGGATGTATATGTAAATGGCGAGTAACGGGTAGCGGTATACGGCGGGTAGCGCTAACCGTTAAATGGCGGCAACGGTACATTTATGTCGGTGTTGGTGGCTATCGGCGATCGCAACTCCATGCCCGATGGTTGGGATGTTGGTAGTCCCGACGGCAAAGCCACTCCGTTAGCGGGGCTGTCAGTGGGTGCACTGGCTATTCTTTGCACTTCGGTATCCTGGCTATCACTGGCAGATTAGTGCTCTTTTATTTTTTGGTAAGCGAATTTCAGGCTGCTTTCAAGTTTGGCTATGCGCGACTGCATTGCCTAAAAGATCGCTTCCTGGCGTGTGGCAGAAGCCAATGAAGCACGAGTGGTAACTCCTTCGGCAATGAAAGCGGCTGAGGCATCTGTACTGACATCCGATGTAACCTTGGGCGGTGCGGCAATTGATCCAGATGCGCTGCTTTTAGAGGATGGCTGGCTCACCGGTGTAGACATATCGATGTACCTGGGGACCTTGACAATGCGAAATAAAGACTTTGTCGTCAACCCGCTGGCGAATTTAACGCAAGAAAATAATCGGTCTTTACATTGTCTATTTCCTGGTTTATTTCTAAAAAACCACAGTATTAAAAAGAGAATTAAATTAAGTTAAACGCTTACCGCAGTGCGTCCTTCACCTGTTCTTGCTGGTCGACGACTAAAGTCAAACTCGAACCAGAGAAAAGGCGAATGACACGTTGCGGTAAATCCACAAACAAAATGTAAAAAACAGAAACAAATACCGCAAACTTACAAAAACAAATTGCGTACGCTTACATGTAAATAACAATTAAAAATACATATAGTTAAATGGAACTCTTTCTTAAATACATAAAATACAAAACAGGGGTTCCCAACAATATGTTAAAGCAAAATATAATCCGCGAATCAAATAGTCCATGTAACAGCCCACTCTGGATTGTCCCCAAAAAATCTGACAACCCAAGCGATTTAAAATGGCGCATAGTCATAGACTACAGAAAACTCAATAGTAATACCATAGAAGAAAGGTATCCAATACCGAATATAGAAAACATATTCGACAAATTGGGAAATTGCCAATACTTCTCGGCACTCGATCTGGCAAAGGGTTTTCACCAGATTGAGATGGACAATAATGATATCCATAAGACAGCCTTTTCTACGGCGGATGGACATTACGAGTATTTTCGAATGCCCTTTGGTCTACGTAATGCTCCCGCTACTTTCCAACGCCTTTTGAATAATGTGTTAAGAGAGTTTATTGGCAAAATCTGTCTCGTTTACCTTGACGACATCTTAGTTTTCTCTACCCCATAGAGGAACATATAGAATCTCTAAGCAAAATTCTTAGTACTTTGAGTAAAGCCAACCTGAAAATTCAATTGAGCAAGTGCAGATGTTAAACAGAACAAGCAGAATTTCTTGGTCACGTCGTTTCAGCAGAGGGAATTAAAACAAACCCAAAAAAAAATAGAAGCAATAAATCAAATTAAATTGCCAAGAACGCAAAAGGAGATCAAGTCATTCTTGGGAATCACGGGATATTACCGGCGTTTTATCAAATACTACTATAAAATTGCACACCACCTTCTTAAATATTTAATGAAGAACTCAAAAATTAACTTAAGGGACCCTGATTACATAGAAGCATTTCAAAAGCTTAAGCTACTACTCCAAAGTGACCCAATCCTTTCTCGCCAGATTTTGAAAAGAAATTCACACTTATTACCGACGCAAGTAATTTTGCATTAGGCGCGGTTCTTACACAGAAGTCACCTTGTTGCGGTGTAGGGGCTTACTGTGTGCTGGAACATGGCACATGAAAGACGGTGAGATGGTCCAGTTACGCAAACTAAGAACTACCTTCAACGCACAGGTTGAAAGTAGTTTTCTAGCATTCCTGCTCAGTCGTTAAGGCTAGTTAGTAGTCGTACTGGCCAATATCGAACGTTTCACTGAGACCGCCGGATCGCCTAGACACTAACAATTGGTCAGCCCTTCGGGGAAGTGCGGCAATTCCTTTACAGACCAATGGCCCACTCACCAGACCTATTGACCCAAAAAAAAACACCCTAAATTCACGGTGGAACAGCTATGCTAGTGAGCTCGCTTGACGGGGTAGAGTCAAGCCTAATAGCGAACTCCGTACGAGGTCCGGCGAACCTACGGTTTTAATTAGCCTTACCACGGGGGCGCCCGTGGGTGACCAAAACGCAAAAGAAAATGAAAGAAAAATATATGGAAAACTTAAGTCTATATGAAATAAAAATGGACTGCACACCTTCAAATGTGCATAGTGTGGCCACAATGAGCCAACAGCCATCATTGGCCGAAGGGGCATCTGGTCCCATCGACATCCCTTACCCGACAGGCCGGATGAGATGGACATCCCACTTAGCCAGGAATCGGCTGGGGTGTCTATCTCCTCGGAACAGGAGAGAAACCTTCTTGAACCTGCTCCAGAGAAGATTCCAAAACTTAGGGTGAAGCTGTCCGGCGCTGGACGTAAACGTTTTAAGGCTTTGCTTGCCAGGGGCATATCGCTGGAAACAGCTCGGTCCTTGGCGGCAAATCCAGCCAACGTGTCTGCGCGATGGACCCCTAAAAGATCCCGTTCAGATGGCTCCACGCCGACATCGAACTCCAGGCCGACAAAGCGGTTTGCACAAGAGGGCAACAAAAACATTAATAAAATGTCAATAGTGCCCCCAGCGGACCCGCCGGTGTGTGGTGAGATGAAGGAGGTGGAGACCTTACTTGGGGGCGAACCTGGTCTCAGTAAGAAGGTGGCGAGTGTCTCTGAAAGACATGGCGTGCCGGGCGCCTCCTTGAGGGTTCCCTGCTCAAAGCCTACTCTAGCGGAGACAGTCTGCTCCAAAAAGATAGGGGTTATACCTAGCAATTTCCTGGAGGGCATATGGTCCACTGAAGAAATTGGGAAGGTACAACGGTGTATTCTTGACAAGATGTTCGAGACTCGTGGGGGCCCAGTGAAGCCACACTTTGCAGGCTGTAATTTCAAGCCTGGATGGTTGACGATCAACTGTCTGGACGACGAAACCGTAGCCTGGGCTGAAGAAAGGATACCAGCCATGAAGCCATGGGAGGGGGCTGAGTTGAAGGTGGTGGACGAGGCAAAAATGCCAAAGGCCAAGATCTTCGTTGGCTACTTTCCCGGCTCGGTATCTTGGCAAAATGACCGAATTTTGGGGCAAGTGGAGTCGCAGAATTCGGGCATTAGTGTCAGCGAGTGGCGGGTGCTCCATCGCCTACAAAAAGGTGACCAGGTCGAGCTGGCAATTGCTCTGGACCCCATCTCGTCCGAAAGGGTTGAGACACTGGGTAACAAGGTCTACTATGGCTTTGGCAGTGCCCAGCTCCGACCTAGACTGAAGGGGAACAGGGCAAAATCTGCTGTTGGTGTTGAAGAGCAACCAACAACATCTGTTGCAGCGCGGGCAAAGCAGAGTAGCCAGAAGCCGAAAACGGGGCCCATTTTCACAAAGCCAGTACCGAGAGCGGAGAGAGGCAACACACGTGTCCAACGTCCAAAACCATCTGCTCTCTCTGGTAGGCTCAGGAAATGGGAGAGAAAAGACCCGGGGGCTGCGGAAACTTTGCGGAGCACAAAGGGTGGTAAGATCCGCAAGGATCGGTCTGGGAAATAATGTCCCAGGCCCCATCACGAACGCAAAACTCTTGGAAGCAGCTTCACTGTCTCCAAATAAATCTCCACAGGGCTATAGCAGCCTCTTACAGGCTCAGTGCCTTGGTGGAACACCAGAGTCTGGACTTCGTAGCCATTCAAGAACCATGGGCCACAAATGGGCGCATAAATGGTCTGCAGACAAAAACATGTAAGTTGATCTATGATAATAATGTTGACCGACCGAGGGCAGCGATCATGATCAACAAAAATATTAAATTCCTCCCAATTTCAGAGCTTCTATAACGCGATCTGGTGGCAGTACAGGTAGAAGTGCCTAGTGCCAAAGGGAGGAGAATGGTAGTCCTGGCCTCCATGTACTTACCTGGCGACACAGTGGACGCGGTATCGCGCGAACTCCAGCAGCTTACGGAGTACTGTCGCACTCGCAGTCTACAGTGGGTGGTGTGCTGCGACGCAAACGCGCACCACACGGTATGGGGAAGCACGGACAGGAATGGGCGAGGTGAGTCACTTCTTGATTTTTTACGACAAACAATCTGGTGGTGGTGAATAGGGGTGACGAGCCTACCTTTATGAATGCGATAAGGGGGGAGGTGTTAGATCTCTCCCTAACTAGCGCATTCATATCAAATATCATTTCTAATTGGAGGGTGCTTAATGAGGTCTCCTTGTCGGACCATAGGTACATTTGCTTTGATCTGGGGGGGAGATTGGAGGCACCTTCGAAATGAGAAATGTTAGGAAGACCAACTGGTCGATATATAACTTTTACTTAGAGCAAAATATTGCGTGCCTTAGTGAAAAAATAAGTATCTCTCAGGAACTAGATCTTCAAGTTAACAAATTAAATAATATTATAATCGAGGCTTTTGAAAGTAGTTGCAATTTAGTTGTGAAGAAACGTTCTAGGAACGTACCCTGGTGGAGCGGGGAGCTTAATGTTTCGCGCAAAAAAGCTCGTCAACTCTTTAATAGAGCCAAAGTCTAATGGTGACTGGGCATCTTATAGAAGTGCCTTAACGGCCTATAATAATGAGTTGAGAAGATCTAAGAGAGACTCATGGAAAAAGTACTGTGAGGAGATTGAAACCCTCCCAGCAGCTACCCGACTCCAGAAATCACTCAATAAAGATCACTCAAACGGCCTTTTGTTGTGAGCTAGAATCAAGCTGCCTGCGCGTAGAGTCTCACATCATCGACTCCTAACAGATGCCACACATTCTGTGTGATTAGCATGTGTTAAAGATACTTAAGAAAGCACATATTTTTAGGGTGCGAGTACTTAGAATTAATATTACCTATGTAATATTTATTATGTAAACTTTTAGGGTGCTACAGTTTTGCAGTCGAGCCACTGAAGGGCATTGAAAGTTAGAATGCACCATCAACATTTCAGAATGGCGTAGGTCAGTTGGCTTGACCAACTGACACCAATTAACAGGTGCGAAACTGGAACACCAGAAAGGTCAGTTTTTGTATTGTAATTATGAATTGTAAATAGTATATAAGAGTTAGTATTCTAAGAAATAAAGGCTTGCGATTTAAAAACTAAAAGTGTAATGTAGTGATTTTTCCAAAGAGTGATTTAGGGTTTTCAGATACACGCGCACAGCAGAAGGACGTCCCCCGTCAAACAAAGACAATACCCCAACAATTTGGCACAGCCGGTCTTAAGGACCTACAGGAGGAATCCCAGGGCAAGGAACCCTGTAGCAGGGAAGCATCCTGCAACAAAATGAAAGGACCAAGATGTCATCTGAAAAAATAATGGTGAGTAGAGTGTATATTAGCGTAGTTTAAGTAGATACTTCTGCGACCCTGAAGGCGCCGTAGCGCTGGTCAATGAAGTTGCAACATACAGGCGCCTTTGCGCTGTTGCACGCAGCTTTGAATGGCAACCATAAACCGTCAGTATGATCGGACGGTCTATGTATGTTCATCTTAGCTGTGAGGATTTTTTTGTAGGGGATTTGAGTTTGTTTGTCGTGAGGGATGTTTATATTTATATTGTTTATTAAGCCATGTCATCTATATTGGAGACATTTAAATTATTTTTATATTGTTTAAATTCAGATGTTCTAAATTTATGTTGTTTGAAAACAAACATAGAACATTTGATTTAAATATTTGGCATTTTGAGTTTAGGGTATTAGGTGAAAAGGTGCCGATAACACGTGTTGTTGCATCAAAGTTTTTGTAGTTCGGAAACTACAATTTGCGTAGCAATGTTGAAGATAACATTTAAATGCTATTATTATGTGGCGCATACGTTACGGGTTTATTTTTAAATATGGATTCAAATTTCCGGGAATGAATCAAGACACTTTTGCCGGTAAATCAAATTTCGGTTTTTACAAACATATGGCCTTTTCTATGGATTCTTGGGAGGATTAAAGATGGTGAGAGGAAATCAAGGAGTATCTGTGAGGAAGTCAAGGACTAATTTGCACTGAGGGAAGGACTTAATGGACGCCGGTAGACAGCGAACATGGAACTTATGATGGAAGTTAAAAGAGTATTAAGATAGAATTTACGGTGAAATGTTTTTTTTAAAATAAATTTGTATTTATCATTAAGTAAGATCGAATAAAATATTGTAACAAGTTTTAACAATTATTGGATTTTTATTTGTAATTGGGATACGCCATCTGTTCTGGAATTTGGGATATGACGAAGGAAGCGCAAGGATTACTGCTGATGCAGGAGCAAATTGGCGAAGCGATTGAAAAATTGGTCCGTAATTTTAAGAAAGACGGCAGTTTACGTGAGGACAACGTGTATTACCGCAAGTGAATAACACAGTTGCAAAATCTGGGGAGAGAGTTCAACAAAAATCATGGACTGTTGTTGCCTCACGCAGTTGAGTACGGCAAGGGAAAATATTTTGCGGAAAATTATGCAGACTACATAAATAGTGTGAGCAACGAATGGGCAAATACATTTAGTTCTGAATTAGAGGGAATAGGACAAGAGATTGTGAGTTTGGTTTCACCAGACGAGGAAATAAGGAACAGATTGAAATCAATACAGTCAGAGGTGAAACTGTTTACTGGGAAAATAGTTGACCAGTTCGAAGCGAGTACGAGCAGGGAAGAAGCTCAGGAATTGTGGAGGCAGGCGAACGCCGGGGGAGCTGTGACACCATTAGAAGTAGCGGATCAAGCCTTAACGGCAATCCAAAAAAGGACAGAAGAAAAGTTGTTCAAATTTCATGAGAAAACAGAAGATTTGAGAGCACAAAAAGAGTATGTCGAAAATAGGTTAAAGGAACTTTATCGGAGATTGACGGAGACAGAGGAAGCAGCATCGCTGCTGGAAAAGGAGTGTGCGGAATTAAAAAGAGGACGGGCGACCAATAAGACCTCACTGAATAGGGAGAGATCAAAATCAGCTGGATTTACGCAGACAGTATTGACATTGCCTCCGGAAGTATGTTGGCCGGAATATTTAACACCAGAAGGGATAAGCCGCGTGGTAAAGGCAAAATTAGTACTTAATGAAGAAAGACAAGCGGAATTTTTGTTTGGCGCATCTGAAATCGGTGTCGAGCCTTTTTCTCCGGGAAGCCCGATAAATATCGAAAATCAGGGATATCCGCAAAAAGAGCCAGAAGCAGTAACAGTACAGGAAAGTCCCAATACTGTGGACAGTATTTCGCCTGAACGAACAAACGATCGAAGACTAATGAGTTTAAGTCCGTCATTGGTCAATTACCTCTCAGATCCGGGAGAAGTGAATCTAGGAAAAACCCATAAAGATAGCGCTCATGTCTTACCCGTCATATATAAAACAAAAATACGCAAAATGGGTATAGAGGAGATTTCAAAGACAGTGGCCAGGCTAGTACCTGTGTTTACTGGTGCAGCTTCAGAGGATTTACGCTCAGAAGTTAACAGATTCATTCAAGGTTGTGAGCTTGCAAAGCGAAGCATAAGCCCTGATGAGTTGCAGGATTTCTTCGACTGTGTTAAGCAAAGGTTATTTGGAGACGCGTACAACCTTGTGTTGCCAAAGCAATTCGCCAGTGTGGACGAGCTTTACAGTCTTATAAGGAGAACTTATTTGAAGGAGAGAACTTTGGAGGACATAACCCAAGAAATAAGAATCGGGAAGCAGCTAGTAAGTGAAGACATACGAGCCTTTGCCAGGCGTTTATAGTCACTTCAGATGATGGCCCAGGAAATAATCAGGAATAAGTACAATGGCATTGGAGATACAGCGTTATTACACGAAGTTGACGAGTCGGTGTTGACAACTTTTGTGGTGGGACTCCGCAACTCCGTTCTAAAGATTCATATGCTGAATAGCAGAACAGGATCTCTGAAGGAATTAGTAGAAGAAGCAATTAGAGCACAAGTTCTCGTGGAACGGAGTAAGGCCGGGTTAGGCGAGGTATACATGTCGGAAAATAGACAGGACATGTTCACCGCCGCTGTCGGACAGGACATGTTCACGTACGCTGTGGAATCAGAGTAAAAGGCAGCCAGCTACGAGGCGCCCGGTTCCACCCTTGAGGGACAGCAGGGGTAACCTCAGTAGTCCCCGAGTTAATTCAACAGAAGGAATTAACCAAGGAAGAAATCCTTTCAAAACTGGGAGTGGTCAGCAGCAACCAAATTGGAATTCCAGAAGTGAGCCAAGGATACGCAACACCCAACAGGGGTTGAGATGCTTCTCATGTGGAAGAATGGGTCATCGGGCAATGGAATGCAAGGAAAGACAATCCCAACAAAAGAACCAGGGAAACTTCCAGCGGCCCAGTCGAAGCCAATAGACTGGAAAGCCAAAAGAAAAGAAGTAATAATAAGGCTGGAAGTACGTGGGACTAGTAATGTAGGAACGACAGTCAAGGAGAAGGAGGACAAGAGGCTCTCCAGTATCACGAAGAGTTAGGGAGTGGATACACGTCCATATTGGGAACAAAAGGAGGTTGGTTCGCTATGAGCAGGATAGGTGATGCCTTCATCGAGATACCCTGCAAGGAATCAGCTAGTGGAAAGCTAGTGCTATTAGTAGATTCAGGGGCGGACACTAGCCTCGTAAAATCTAGTGTTTTACGGAAGGGGCTAGACATTAATCAAATGGACTTAAGAACGCTTAACGGAGCGTTTGGAGGGTGCATTAGGACATTGGGGTCGCTCAGAATAGGGCACAGTGGAGTTAAGGGTATGAGTTTTAGAGTGCACGCAGTGGAAGTGGATAGGAAAGGTATCCCGGCTGATGAAATAACTGGCCGCGATAATCTTTGGGGCCGCACCATACTGGATGCGCTCGATAAGCAGTTATCATTCTATGATAACAATAAGCATAGAATCCTTACTTTTCCATTAATGTCATGGCAGGAAGGAACCGTGACTAGGGTTAAGAAGTGTGGTATGGAGGTAGTAAACGGAAGGTCAACCAGAGTAGGTACTATGCATGTAAATACGAAACTTAGGACTGTTGTTTTGCACAAGCAGCAGCTAGCGGAGGGCGTATATATGGGAGAAACCATAACGCACGTTGACAAGGGTAAGGTGTACGCTTGCGTACTCAACGCATCGGAAAAGGACTACCTGATGGATGAGGATTTTAGGCCCAAGTTCACTAGTTATGATAATTTTAAGGAACCGAATTATAGATCGGTGAATCAGATTAAGCAGGTAGATATAAAAAAAAGAATGGCGAGGGTGCTAGAATCCCTGAAGTTAGACCCAAGCGTGAATTCAGAAGAGAAGGCATCGATAGAAGCCATTTGTATGTCATTCCATGACATATTTTTTGCTGGAAGGATACCAGTTGACAAACACACCAGAGGTAGAGCATGAAATACCTACTAGAGTAGATCAACCACCGATTAACCAGAAACAATACAGATTGCCACAAGCTCACAAAGATGAGGTAAATAGGCAAGTGAAAGGAATGTTAAAGTATAACATAATTTCACCAAGTATCTCGTCTTGGAACTCACCAATAATTTTGGTACCAAAGAAAGGAGGTGCTCACGGTCAGAAGAAGTGGAGAATGGTCGTCGATTTTAGGAAATTGAACGACGCCACTATCAAGCAGGTGTTCCCGATACCAAGGATAGAAGAGATTCTGGATCAATTGGGGCATAGTCGATATTTTTCTACGCCTCATTTAGCGAGTGGCTACCACCAAGTTCTGGTGGATACCCAAGATAAGCAGAAAACCGCGTTCAACACGGGTTTGCGGCATTATGAGATTAATAGAATGCCGTTTGGATTAACAGGAGCACCGTCTACCTTCCAACGGCTAATGAACCATGTGCTAACAGGCTTACAAGGGTTAGATTGTTTTGTGTATCTGGATGATATTGTAATTTATGGGAAGAACTTGCAGCAGCATTCGCAACGCTTGTGCAAGGTGCTCCAGAAATTGCGAGAACACAATGTGAAATTGAACACGGAGAAGTGTCAACTTTTGCGAAGGGAGGTGGTTTATTTAGGCCATCGTTGCTCAGAGGCAGGAGCACTGCCTGACCCGCAGAAGGTTGAATGCGTTAGAAATTTAGCGGTTCCAAAAAACAGAAAAGAAGTGCAAGCATTCCTAGGACTAGTGAACTATTATAGAAAGTTCGTGGAAGGACTAGCCGGAATTGCTTTGCCCATTAATAAGTTGCTACGAAAAGAAGCAAAGTTCGAATGGACAGAGAGATGTCAGCAAGCATTCGAGAGGCTAAAAGTAATAATTAGCTCGCCACCGATTTTGGCGTACCCCGACTTTGAGCAAACTTTTTTGTTGACCACTGATGCTAGCAATAAAGCATTAGGGGCAGTATTGTCACAAGGGGAAGTCGGTAATGACCGTCCAATAGCATTCGCAAGCAGAGCGCTTAGCGACACGGAGAAGAGATACTCCACAATAGAAAAGGAATTTCTAGCCGATCACCAGCCGTTGAGAGGCATAGCCAATTTGAAAGACCAAACGTCTAGGCTAGCCAGGTTCAGACACAAATTGTCTGAGTATGATTTTGAAATCATATACAAACCTGGGGAAAAGAATCTGAATGCGGATGCACTCAGCAGAGTACCGCAGGTACAGAAGGTATCAGTAGTGCAAACGAGGGCCAAGGCACGGTCAGATAAAGAGGCGGCCGAGAGAATTCAAGGGGATAAAATTGATGCAACAAGAAATGTTAGCAAGACGGGTGAAGATGCCCACGAACAAAGAGCCAGCAGTGTGGAATGGATGGAGGATATAAAGGATATACAGGCTGTGTTAAAGGGTTTCCATGATTCGCCTCTAGGAGGACATCAGGGATTCTGGAAAACCCATGACAGAATTAGGCGAGTATACGGATGGAAAGGTATGCTCTGAGATATAAAAAAATATATAGAGTTGTCCAAAATGTCAGGCCAATAAGAGTTCAAGGCTAACAAAGATGCCAATGGTGTTAAGTGACACACCAAAACAGCCATTTGATAAAGTTCATATGGATATTGTAGGTATTCTACCTAAGACAGTTTCGGGAAACAAGTACATATTGACGTTCCGAGATGATTTCTCAAAGTATATGGCGTGCGTGGCTATACCCGATGCTGAAGCAAGTACGGTGGCCAAGGCATTCTTTGATGACATTGTAGCACGATTTAACATGCCTAAGGTTTTGATAACCGACAATGGTTCAAATTTCGTATCGAAATTATTCTCAGAAACGTGTAAAATGCTGGGAATCAAGAAGTTGCACATAACACTATATCATCCACAGGTGAATGGCTCATTGGAACGTAGTCATCGACCTCTGGCCGAGTACTTGCGCAGTTTTGCCAAGGAAGACGGCTCGAATTGGGATCAATGGTTAACCACTGCAATGCATGTACACAAAAATACGGTACATGTATCAACGAAGCAAACTCCGTTCAGGACGCTTTACGGGTTTGATTTTAACATGCCAGCAAATCTGAAGCGCAAATGTGCGCCAGTGTGCAATGCTGATGACCCGAATAAACGAGTAGCCAGGGAAGCCTATAACAAGGTGCTAAATCCAGTCGTTTTTAACGTGGGTGATCAAGTACTCATGAAGAATCAGGCTAGGAGAAACAAATTCTCACCTGTGTGGATAGGTCCGTATGTAGTAGCAGAGATCCGAAGCCCAGTTACAACAGTCGTAACGATTAAGGGCAAAAATATAAAGCTACATAATAATTTGTTGAAATTATTCCATATTAGACCACGCGACTAAAGACATATGTTAATAGTGTTTTACAAAAAAAACGTTAGCAATTAATTCTAGGTAATTTAAAGCGCCTCGAATGTATGTATGTATTCATATACGAGCTAATTACAGGATGGAAAATACAATCGTTAATGGATATATACATATCAGGCTAGAAGTAAATTTAAATAAAAAGTAATTGTATGCGATGAAAGATATAGTCATGCAATGGACAAAGTTTTGACACAAACGGGATTTTTTTTATATAATCTGGTTTTGTCGGTGGACCAATGAATTGGTTCAAAACTGAAATGAGTGATAACTGACGTGTTGAAAAAGAGCACGAAAAATTAATCAGAGCAAAACTGAACCCTATATGGCTAGGAAAACACATAGTCCAGTCCTCTTTTCCTCCAGGATACGGTAGCGAATCCGATAATGTAAGGGGAAAAGACGAGTGGACGCAAATTGAATGATATAGCATTCAATTATAGAAAAAGCATGTTGTAGAAATATTGTTTTTGTTTATATATTCAGGAATAGCGTATGTTTAAGAAAAGTTAAAGATTAAAAAAATTATAATCTGTGTAAAAGTTCAGATTGAAATTAAAGGTCGTTTAGAAAATAATTAGAGTTACAAAAAATTAATTATTTAAAATCAAACATTATATTGAAATAAGTGTTATAATAAAAAATACAAATCATACTAAATCGGAAAATTATACCCAGCCGAAAGCCCCTGCTGCTAGCGCTGCTTAGTATAGCTTATTTAATAATTGTTTTTACTATGTAAGCTTTAATAAAATTTAAAAAAAAAAATACCCAAGGATATATATAGTACATATAGTGTATTTATTTAAATATTATATAATTTTGAAATTCATCTGACTAATGAAATGTTCGAAAAAAATTAAACATAGAAGAAATATCAAACTAAAATGTATATTAGAAAATTAAGAAAATTATTATAGGTGTTCTCTAAATCATCATAGTGAAGCGAAGCAGGAAGTTCTGGGAGGAACGGATATTGGAATACGGTGCGGACTAAGGGACCAACATAGTATTCGGGAAGGTGTGTTTTAGAAAATCAGGGATTTCTGGCAGCTATCCAAGGTTTGGGAAGCCGGCTGTGACCGCAAGGATGCCAATATATTGGATTGGGGATGAATGGTGACGGATTTGTTTTTCCTTGCGAAACGGCATATGGCAGCAGCATTTGAACGCGTTGTGGTTGAGTAATTGACGAGTAACGAAAAATAAGCAAGTTTCCTTGCGGTGTCATGTTTTGAATTGGACAGTTTTATATTACAATGTCCACCCATTGTATCACAATCTCAACAGAATCGATTTTGGATAAGTTGAAGATGGGTAAAAGCTTAAGGTGGGTGACTGAAACCACCACCAAATATAATAAGCATAAGAAATTTGGCTCACGGAAGTTAATTGCTTCATTGAAGTATATGTCCAATCTAGAGTATGAACATATGAGATGTTATTTACATATGTATAAAATATGATTTAATACAAGAGGACACAGAGACTGGTTACCGATCAGAGTACACAAATTACGTCATTAAATGTGTGTCTCAGAGAAATACCGATTGTCTCCACATCAAAGCCAAACGATGTCAAATACCATTATGAGGAAGCTCAAGAGAAACACTTCCACCATAAAACGCATTGCTGCAAAGTAAGAAGGTGTATTGTAATCTCTCATGTATTCCAAGTGATTTTTACAAGTTGAATACTATAAGCAGAGGCAGTACCACCTACAGCCGTGGGGCACGCTATATAAATGGAAAGAAGAAGGCCACTAAAAGCAAAGTTTTAATGGCAAACCAGATCGCCAACCTATAACATATTTGTACGTACCGATCCAGAAAGAAGGGAGGGGTATGCAGAGTTCATCGAGGGACTTCACTCTCGCAGGACGGACGTTACCAGGACCAAGAATTGCAGAGGACCGTATTTATAAGAACCGTAGCTAAATATGTAATTAGTTTGTAATTTTGTTTGTATATACGCCAGTGAGAAAAGAGTCGATGAAAGGCCAAATATAAAAAGGGGAATATAAAAAAAGAAGATGTTAACAAAAGAACAAGATAAAACAAAAGAAAAAAAAAGAAGAAAATAAAAAAGATATAAATAAAAGAACAAAATTAAACAAAAGAGGAAAAAAGAAAATAACACAAAAGTAAAAAGAACAGGATACAACAATTGAACCCAAATGAGGCGAATTTGAAAAAAGAAAAACAATACATATGTACTATAGGACTAAGAAAATGCACAGATTGTTTAAAGTGCAGAAAAGAGAAAAATATTGTAAAGATTCATTAGAAGTTAGTTGCACTAACTTCTTTTAGAAAGAGGGGAGGGATGTTGTGAGTTAGAATCAAGCTACCTGCGCGTAGTGTCTCACATCATCGACTCCTAACAGATGCCACACATTCTGTGTGATTAGCATGTGTTAAAGTTCCTTAAGAAAGCACATATTTTTAGGGTGCGAGTATTTAGAATTAATATTACCCATGTAATATTTATTATGTAAACTTTTAGGGTGCTACAGTTTTGCAGTCGAGCCACTGAAGGGCATTGAAAGTTAGAATGCACCATCAACATTTCAGAATGGCGTAGGCCAGTTGGCTTGACCAACTGACACCAATTAACAGGTGCGAAACAGGAACACCAGAAAGGTCAGTTTTTGTATTGTAATTATGAATTGTAAATAGTATATAAGAGTTAGTATTCTTAGAAATAAAGGCTTGTGATTTAAAAACTAAAAGTGTTATATAGTGATTTTTCCAAAGAGTGATTTAGGGTTTTCAGATACACGCGCACAGTAGAAGGACGTCCCCCGTCAAAGAAGGACAATACCCCAACACTTTCTACACTCAAGAAGCCTGACGGAAATTTTACGGAGAGCCTGGAAGAGACGGGACAGCTTTTGTTGGACACTCACTTTCCAGGCTGTGCCACTAGCGGAGAGGATAGTGAAATCATCGAGAATACTCGTTTCTTGATGCTTACACGGAGGGAACTCTCACTGGCTCGCAGAATCTTCACCGTCAATAAAACCAAATGGGCTATCTCCACTTTTAGACCATTCAAATCGCCAGGTGTCGATAATATACAACCGTGCCTACTTCGGCAAGGTGTTGATGTATTAGCACCTGTGCTAGCAAACATTTTGAGGATAAGCCTGGAACTAGGCATAGTGCCTAAGCCTTGGACGAAGGCTAGGGTGGCTTTCATACCGAAAGCAGGCAAAGAGGCGGACCACACGCCAAAGGCCTATCCGCCCATTAGCCTAACGTCATTCCTGCTAAAAGTTATGGAAAAAATGGACCAATATATCAGGGAAACTTATCTTAAAGATTCTCCTCTTCATATTGAACAATACGTTTACCAATCAGGCAAATCGACTGAGACAGCCATACATAGCTTAACGAGCAAAATTAAAAAGGCGTTTGAGGGTAAAGAAATAGCTCTCTGTACATCGGTTGACATAACGGGGGCTTTTGAAAATGCTACTTTCGGATCAATTGAGGAGGGGATGAACAGGAAAGGTATACAAAGACTGATCATAACATACAAAGCAAATTGTCAGGTCAACCAAAGGATGTCCCCAGGGGGGCGTCCTATCGCCACTCCTATGGTTATTGGTTATCGACGAGCTCTTACAAACTCTCAATGACCTCGGATACGAAGTTCAGGGCTTTGCGGATGATTTGGTAATTATGGTCAGAGGCAAGTTTGACTCTACCATAACAGATCGCATGCAACTAGCTCTTGACATCACTCAAAACTGGTGTCAGGAGAAAGGCCTATCGATAAATCCGAATAAAACAAACGTGGTACCCTTCACCAAAAGAAGGAAACTGAATCTGGGGTCCTTAAGTTTAGGGACCACAGACTAAACAATGTCCAATGAAATGAAATATATGGGAGTAATCCTAGACAAAACTCTAACTTGGAAAAACCACTTATCATACATAACTAGTAAAGCCTTAAGAGCAACCTATGCTTGCCAGAGGTTGTACGGTAAAACATGGGGGCTACGGCCAAAAATGATGGCGTGGTCATATAAAACAATAATAGTACCAATGATTACTTACGTGTCGTTGGTATGGTGGCCAAAAGTAAACCAAACAAGAGCTCAGATGACTCTTAACAAGATTCACCGTATAGCCTGTTTGAGTGTGACGGGAGCAATGAGAACGTGCCCCACACTAGCTTTGGGAATGATCACTGGACTGACTCCTCTACACCTTGTAGTTAAAAGGATGGCAGCCAGCGCGGCCCTAAGGCTACCTTATATAGCCCATCTTAAAGAAGGCAACCTCTCGGGGCACGCAAAGATTCTGGACACTGTCTGGAATTCTCCGTGCCTCATGGTCTTCGACAAAATGGACAGAAAATTAGACTTCTCAAAGCAATTCAAAGTGGTCATCAGTGACCATTCAGCTTGGAGAAACAAGGAAATAATAATAAAACAGGACTCACAGTTGTAGTATACAGATGGGTCCAAAATGGAAGATGGCAGTGCAGGAGCTGGAATTGTAGGGCCAAATTTCCAAAAAGCAATTGCAATGGGAAAAACAGCTTCCATTTTTCAGGCGGAGGTCCACGCTTTAGAGTTATGTGCTAGGGAATGTCTACGCAGGGGTACACGCAACACCAAAATATGCATACTCTCAGATAGCCAGGCAGCTCTAAAATCATTAATAAACTTCTCATTCCAATCACAGCTGGTCTGGGAATGCTGTAAATTTCTCAATACCCTAGCAGCGAGAAACTCTGTTACGCTAATGTGGGTACCGGGACACGAGGGACATGAGGGCAACGAAATGGCAGATTCTTTAGCAAAAAAGGGTGCAGACACTGCCTTTATAGGCCCAGAACCCTTCTGTGGGGTAAACAGTAGCTTCACAAATAACTTGTTGTGCGAACAGGAAAAACGAAGTCTGCTAAACTACTGGAGAGCCCAAAAAGGCATGCGGCAGTCGAGACTACTCATTGATCCTGAACACATAAGGGTAGATGCTTCTTTAAACCTCAGCAGAAACGACATTAAACTCTACACTGAACTTTTAACAGGACACTGTAGACTAAATTACCATCTGAAAAAAATAGGCGTGGTAGAAGACGATTCCTGTCGACTCTGTCAAGAGGAGCAAGAAACGGCAGAACACATTCTATGCACTTGCCCAGCGGTGGCAAGAGTACATTAAGGGCAATGAAAACGCTGTAGCAGATGGTTTAAGCCGCATTGTCTTTGATGAGAATAAAAAGAGAGACAACCATTCCTTTTTAGATGTAAATTTAAATGAACTTTTTGAAATTTCAGATAACGAAGAAAACAATGCGTCCTCCCCAAATCAGGAAGAGAATTTAGATTGTGATGTTTGAGACACTATCCACAGTGCAGACACTGATAGTTTGAACCTTATCCCAATTTTTTGTTTGTTTTTTTTTTATTTATTATTACAATCTATAACAATAATATTAAGTAATATTTTGTGCAGGTTTGGATTTAATATGCTCTTTTTGCCAATGCCAAAAGAATTTCTTCTATTTATTTGTTTATTCAATTTTCTCTATATATCCATCATTTTATTTGTGTATATAATTAATTATTTATTTTGTTATTGTTATGTATTTAATTTTTTAAACCTTCCTGTAAGTTCTGCAGCGGTTATTCGCTTCAATCTTCTTGGAGTTGCACCCTCCGTGTCTGCTGCACTACGCAGTTCCAGGTTTTGATGGCCTCTCAGTCGGTGTATATGTTTGGTGCTGCATTTCGTGATTGTATCCTTGATGGCTTCAATGTGTAGGTCACGGTGTATAACCTCGTTCGGGATTTGTAATTGTTCGTAGTATTCTTGACTGCATTCGTTGTATTAAATTTAATTTTGATATGCTAGCTGTGCCCCATATCTCGATTCCAAATTTCCAGATAGGCGCTATTATTGTCTTGTATATTATTAGTTTGTTGTAGAGAGATAGTCTAGATGCTTAACTGTCGGTAATTATTTTTTGCATCGTTTCGCTAGTTAATGATCTGCTGCTTCAAAGTGAATTTTTCGTCTATGGTTATTCCAAGATATTTTGCAGCAGAGTGATTTTTTATTGTTTTGCCCTTTATAGCAAGGCTGTATTTTGTCGATTTTCTGTTTGTAAATACGAGGGCGGATTGATATTGAAGCTACCTAGCGCTAGATGGCAGCACAAACACAAAAACTTTTTTTTTTTAGAAATTGCGATCTGTCAAACGTCAGCTGTTAAAATTTCAACCCCAATTCATCGATTAGTTTATTTGTTGTAGTCGTTTGAAGTAAGCTACTTTTGTGTTTCTTGAAAAATGGAAAAAAGCGAATTATCACTGCACGAAACACTTTTATTTGAAAGGGAAAACGGCGAAAGAGACAAAAGAAAAGCTCGATAAACATTACGGTGAGTCTGCTCCGTCAGATTATATGGTAAAATATTGGATTGCTGAATTTACACGCGGCCGAACAAGCACTGCAACAATACCATCAACAGGAAGGCCAAAAGAGGTGGTTACTGAAGAAAATATCAAGAAAATCCTCGATATCGTTATGAATGATCGCCGAGTCAAGTTGAGTGAGATTGTTGAAATGGTACACATATCATATGAACGTGTGTTCAACATTTTGCATGAACATTTGCATATGAAAAAGCTATCGGCAAGATGGGTGCCGCGTTTGCTCAGTGTCGAACAAAAACGAGTTCGACAGACCACTTCACAGCGGTGCTTGGACATGATAAAGCGTAATCCTGTTGATTTTTGGCGTCGATTAATAACTGTTGTTGAAACGTGGGTCCACCACTACATACCTGAAACCAAAATTCAATCGAAACAATGGGTGGAAGCTGGTGGAAGTGCTCCGAAGAAGGCGAAGGCAGTGAAATCGGCTGGCAAGGTTATGGCCACTGTATTTTGGGATGCACACGGAATATTGCTTATCGATTATCTTGAAAAAGGATCCACAATCACACGAAAGTATTATCATGCATTATTGGATCAATTGATTGATGCAATCAAGGAAAAACGACCACATTTAAAGCAGAAAAAATGCTCTTTCTTCAAGACAACGCACCGGTTCACACAGCATTAGATACGATGCTAAAATTACGTGAAATACACTTCGAATTGGTTAGTCATCCACCTTATAGTCCAGATTTAGCTCCTAGTGACTTTTTCCTGTTTCCAAACTTGAAAAAATGTCTCGCAGGAAAAAGATTCATCTCAAACGAAGAAGTGATTACCGAAACTAAAGCGTATTTTGACGGGTTCCCGAAAGCGTATTATTCAGATGGTATAAAAAAGTTGGAATATCGACTTACTAAGTGTGTCGAAGTAAAAGGAGACTATGTTGAGAAATAAATGGTTTTTGAAAAAAAAATGTTTTTTTCCTATTTAGGTAGCTTCAATATCAATCCGCCCTCGTACAACTTGTACAGTTTTGTCTTTATTTATCTCTATTCCCCATAAGTCACACCATGCTACTACATTGTCCAATATATGTTGGATTGCATTTGTTGCCTTTTTTTCGTCATTGTGTGATGCCATTAAAACTGTGTCATCTGCGAATGTTGCTATCATCGCATTGCTTTTCGTTGGAATTGGTATATCTGCTGTGAATATTTAGTATAGTAGAGGTCCTAATACGTTGCCTTGTGGTACTCCAGCTGTCATTGGTAGGATGTCTGAGCAATCCTCGTCATATTTTATGTAGAATTGTCGTTCGCTTATATAGCTCTTTAAAATGTCATAATAATTTTGTGGAAATATTCGCTTAAGTTTATATAGAAGTCCTTTGTGCCACACCTTGTCGAATGCTTTTGCAATGTCCAAGTATACAGATACGCAGTATTTTTTGTTGTCTATACTTTCAAGGATTTTGTTTACAACCCTGTGGACCTGTTGCACAGTTGAGTGTTGTCTTCTAAATCCAAACTGATGGCTGGGTATCAAATTGTTTGTTGTTAAGATTGGCTCTAATCTGTCCTGTAGTATCCTTTCAAATACTTTCGAAAGTATTGGCAATAGACTGATAGGTCGGTAAGAAGTTGTTTTGGTGGCATCTTTTCCTGGCTTGCTGATGGCTGTTATCTGTGCAACTTTCCATAAGCGAGAGAAATACTTAGTTTCTAGCATCTATCAGGCATTTCTTTTAGCTTTTTCCCGCTTATCAGATCATATCCTGGCGCCTTTTTGTCTTTTAATTTTTTAATTTTGTTTTTGATTTCTGCCACTGACGTCTTTTTTGTTTTGGATTGCGGGGTATTTATTACATTGTCAAGATGAGTGGTTTGATTGTCCATTTCACTTGTAAATATTTCAAGGAAATGTTTGGCCAGTGTTGGCTTTGTCTTTACTTGTTTTCGCCCATGTACCGGTTTGTGTTTTGATAGGAGGTTTGTGTATTATTGCACCAGTGAGTTTTTTCGTAGCCTTCCAAAGAGAGTAATTTGTTGATGTGGTCGTTCCCAAGTTCAGCATATGTTTTTCTAGTTCCTTTTCTCTGTTTTTCTGAAGTAAAATTTTTAATTCATTTGTTGCCTTGTTTAGGCTGCGTTTATCTTCCGGATTCCTAGTGATTTGCCATGTTTTCCAGAGCTTCCTTTTCCATTTAATTTTTCCCTTGATGAACGCTGGTGTAGTCTCCATATTTGCTAACATTAGCTTTTGTGTTGAAGCTGTGATTGCTTCGATGACGCTATCATTGAAGTATGCGATTGCGGAATCGATTTCATTTTTTGTTCTTAATCGTATATCTATTTTTAGTTGTTTTTCCAGTGTTAGACGAAAATTATTCCAGTCAGTTTTATTGTTATAAATGCCTGAGAAAACTCTTGTCTCTATTAATCCTAGTAATGTCATTAGGATTGGGGAGTGGTCTGAGGATAATTCTAAACATGATTTAATAGTCAGCTGCTTATGAAGAATATTTTTTGTGCTGCAGAAGTCTATTAAATCTGGTTGTTTTTTTGTATCTGCTGGCCAATATGTTGGTTCACCAGTGCTAATGAATCGACCATTAGTGTATCGTATAGCTTTAAGTAACTCGCGTCCTTTTGTGTTTGTCAACCTTCATCCCCATAAAACATTTTTAGCGTTATAGTCACCTCCGGCTAAATAGCGATTCCCCAGTTTTTTTAAATAGTCTAGATATTGTTCTTTTGTGTTGTCATATTTTGATGGACAATAGACAGCAGAAACTACGATTTGTCCTTTCCAGTCTTTTAGTGCTATTGTGGTTGCTTGAAGGTTTTCTTTTTTATATGCGTCAAGTTCAATGTAATTCATATTTTTTTTTATAATGATCGCCGTTCCACCGTGAGATTTTTTGTCAGGATGATTTGTGTAATGGATGTCAAAGTTAGGGAATTTAACATATGTTTTGTCTGTAGCATGTGTTTCTGAGATTAACATCACATCTATTGAACTATTTATTAGGAAAGTTTTTAATTCTAGTTCATGGCCGGACAGTCCATTTGCATTCCATATTGCCAAATTTATTTTATTTACTGCGTTCATCTATTTTGCATACAAGCATAGTTACTATTTTCATCATACTGGTCATTTGATTTATTAGTTGTTTCATTATTGTTTTTAATTCGGATCGTCATTGTTTGCTTTTTATTTGAGTTGGCTCCTGTGATATTGTTTCCATTTGTGCAGCTTGAGCGTATGAAATACCAGAGATGATTTTCTGGCCATTTATTTTTGTATTGTGATTGTTTTGGTTTGTTTCAATATTTGTTCATTTGTTTCTTTCTTGCGAAGTGTAGGGTATCTCTGGACTTGTAGAGCTTTATATATCGCACATCCTCTGTAGTTTGCCATGTGGTTTTCACCGCAATGTACGCATTTAATATTTAGTCTATCATCGTCGATTTTAATTGTGAACATGTTTGTTTTTTGACACACACCGGGTCTATCTGGCAGTGGTTTTTTGTGTGGCCGTACTTTTGGCAATTTGTGCATTGGGGAACTGTTCTCTTTTGTCGGGGTGGCTCAAAGCAAATTTTGCAGTATAGGATGTGAGTAATGTCGTATATGCCTTTATTGTTTTCTTTTGCTTTCAATTCAATTGAAAGTGAAAGTGGTTGTTATATTTTGGCACTATTAACGATTTGGATGTCATCTCATGGCCTAGTTCGGCTAACTTGTTTTTAATGTCTTCTGTGTCAGTTGAATGGTGCATATTTCGTAATACCACTCTAAAGCATCGCTTATCTTTTGGGCGAAATGAGTAATACTTTGTCCCTTTTTGCTTCGATAATTCAATTATTTTTGTGTAGTGAATGGACTCTTTTGGTTGAGTTTTTATTTCGTTTTTGCTTAGTATTTTCATTTCGCAAAATATATTTGGTATGGAGCTTAGATAAGGCTTTTACATTTTTAACATTCTGAAAATATATGGAAGGATGTTTTTGTAAACATTGCGAATTTGACTTCTGTATGTTAATGTTCGTATTTGTCCCACTATTGTTTTGTTCTTCACTGTTGTCTTGAGAGTCCGTTTTGTCATTTACTGCTAACAGTTCGAATCTGTTTGTTGTGTTTGGAGATGTTGGGATGTTTGTGTTGTGTTGAACATTTTATTTTTCGGTCTTTTGTTACTAGTATTTTGTTCCTTTAACTTGTTTGGCGATTGTTTTTCGCGGTTTCGTTTTGTGTTTTTATTTTCGGTAATTTTCTTACTGGTTTTAATATTTATGTTTTGTACTTGCGTGTCCCAGTAAGTGACCGGTAGATTCGTTCTAGTCGATCACTGCACTATTGCATTTTTTCTTTATAACTTAAATTACTTTAACTTAATAAATTTGTATTGGAGAATTAATTTTTGCGGAGTGAGCTTAAACACGTCTGCACTGTTCAAAATTTATAATACCAATTACAGAAAAACCAATTAACCTTTTCAAAAACCAACTAATTATCGATCTCGCGCAAAAGGCATCTAAAAATACAAAAATTTTATATAGAAATAAAATAAGACACACAATACTAATTACACCACAAAGTGATCTTTTGTCGACAATGAAAGAAATGCTTTCAATTAAAGGATTAATTGTTGTTATCATTCAGAATAGTAGATTATTTTTAAAGTTTCAGGACTTGTACTCAAGATATATCAGCAAACAAAAACCTTAAAATCTTGCAATCACACACATTTATTAAGGATGTAACAGATACAGAAAAGTTACTGGAGTTAAATGAAAATAAGCATAGGGAAAACAACCACAGGGGAGTTAACGAAATTTTCGAAGAAATAAAGAATACCTATTATTGTCCAAACTTAAAAAAAAATTATACAGAAATATATAAATAACTGCGAAATCTGTAACTTAGCACAGTACGACAGAAACCCTATTAAGCACACCTCTAACGTCACTGCCACACCCCAAAAGCACAATGATATAGTTAAGGTTGACATTTGTTATCCTCAAAGGAACGTGATGGTTTTGACCAGTTTAGATAGATTGACAAAGTATGCTACCGCTCAAGTTCTGAAAGACAGAAGATGGCAATCTATTATAGACGCCCTCAAGAAAAGATTCCATTACCTAGGTAAACCGGCACTACTAACAACACATAATGAACTAGCCACTGTAAATATCAAACAATTTTTTATCGAGCAAAGTATCGATGTTCATTACACTACAACTTATCTTAAAACAGGTAATGCGGATGTTGAGAGACTACATGGTACGCTGATTGAACACATGAAACTTAACTCCGACCCCAATAACAAAGATAACCTGCAAGATCAAGTTTTCAAAGCTATAATAGCATACACGATACAACCCATATTAAAAGAAAATATAAATTCCAAAATAATAGCAATGATCATACCGTAGAAAATTTAGAAAGAACCAATCGATGTACATTACGATAGACCAACATTATTGTAAAAGAAAGAAAATCTTTGTTTGTATAAGAAAAAAATTATTAATAATTAGAAAAATTGTTTAAGCAATTAAACACCTTACTTCAGCAGATTCTGCTGCAGCTAGGGGTGGAGGAGTCAGCTATACATGTACAAACATATGAAATGATAACAATAACAACATTAACATATAAAGATAATAATGTAAGCATTGGTATGACGCGCATAGTTGTCGAATAAACTAGTGTACATATAATACAAACAATTGTTACACATACATACATACGAGTATGGATTGTACGGCCTGATGTACCTACTTACTTATATTAAGCTTAGAGTGTTTAAGATTTTTATACCCTTTACCTTTAAAAAAGGTAAATAGGGTATACTAATTTTGTGCTTTTGAGAGGGGTTGCAATTTCGAGAAGGAGGCGTGGTAGGAATGGACATATATATATACAGATATGATCAGAATCACTTTCTAAGCAATTTTTATTTTGTCCGTCTGTCTGTCCGTATGTCCGTCTGTCCGTCTGTCCGTCTGTGGCCACTTTTTTTCTACACCGTTTGAGCTATCTTAATGAAATTTTGCAAAAGTGTAGACTGCACAAAGATACAGAACCAGATTGCTAAATGGGCCGATTTGGACAAAGACCACGCCTACCTCCCATATAAGGAACTTTTTTCACTTTTTTTAAAATGCCTATAACTTCGGTTCAATTGACGGAAACGTGACATTATTTGGCAGTTATAGAGATGTGGGTCCTACTAAACACTGTGCAAAAATTGGGCGGTATATATTAACTGCCACGCCGACTATTAACAAATATTAAGAACTTAAGATCTGGTAGAGATTTACGAAAATGACGAAATTTTACGGGAAGGAACATGTGGACATTATAAAGCTATCTGCAACAAATGGGGCTGATCAGAGAAAAGCCACGCCCACTTTTGATGTAGGGAACTTTCGGGTCTAAAATTAAAATTAGCCTACCTATGCTCGTATTGATGCCAGCGGAATAAAAATTGGCGGAAAAATACATGGAGTCCATAATAGTGTGTGTGCAGAATATGGAAATCATAATACAACTGCCACACCCACAATTAGCTAAAAATCATTACTGTGTTCATATTAAAGATTTATCAATGAAATTTCACAGGAAGGTTGCAGTTACTAAAATTAAACACCACACAAAAAATGGGCGTGTTATTTCTACAGTCACGTCCACTATTGACATATTATTATAACTTGCGACCTATACAATATTTTTAAACGAAATTTTATATTAGTACGTACATGGACCCTACAAAGCAATATACAAGATTCGGTGTCGATCAGAGGAAGGATACGCCACTCTCCCATATAATGAACTTTGGGGACCCCATTTAAAGACAGTTACCCAATCTATGCTTCTAGAGATGATATATGAAAACAATTAACCAAAAATCATTACTAGGTTCCTATTACAGATTTTTCAACGAAATTTCACAGTACACAAAAAATGGGCGTGTTATTTTTACAGCCACGCCCACTATTGACATATTATTATAACTTTCGACCTACACAATATTTTTTGACGAAATTTTATATTAGTGGTTATATTGAAACTAGAAAGCCATACACAAGAAATGGGTCGATATAATCATTTCAAGGTACCCTACCAAATATTACCGTGAACATGCTCCTAATGATGATTTATGAAGAAAACATCCTCATTGTTGAACTCGCACGCACAAGAAAAGGTAAAGAGTATTTCGAAATCGGTCTAACCCGACTTCAGACTTCTATACTCGTTTTATATATTATAATGATATTAATTTGATTATATTAATTTAAATAAATTTTTATTTTGTAAATAATGTATTAATATAAAAGATATGAAAAATTTTAATACATCTGCAAAATTCTTCCTTTTCCTACCATAAGAATAAAATCCAATCTAACAATTTACTTAATATAGCATATACGGAAAAACAAAAACTTCTTAAAATTGCACATACGAGTATTCATTGACGAACGAAATGTTTGATTGGATTAGATTTTGTGAAAATTATGAGCTTCTCCAGAAGAATTGCGCAAAAGCATCAAAAAACTATCATAAACAAAGTTATTGAAATCGTACAAATCCTAACACAATTTCATGCCCACATGAATTTATGTACGAGTATGTGAGTTAAGAAACACCGTTATGACTATTTTTAGAAGATATAAATTTCTTTGCTGTAATGATCTGCTATAGCAGCAGCAATTCAACGTGGTTTAGTAAAATTAATTAATACTGGATAATTTATGCTAAAGTAGAAACTATTATTTTTTATAAAAATAATTATTAGTTTGCTTTGAAAAAAAGGATGAACAATTAAAAACATATAAAAATAAACACATTTCTCAGCGGACTAGAACCCGGCATCATAAAATCGATAGACCAACGCTTTATCACTTGCGCTATCGATTTATAAAATATCCTATGCATGCATATTTATTTTATATTGTCAAGTGTTTTAATATACACACATTATACTTTCTCATGGCATGGCAAATCTTTTTTATTTGCCAAACCACAAATGAATTATTTTAATCCCCACTTTCCGTATAAAAAACCTTTGCCATACAGAAAATTAATTCTTGTGTATTTTACCCCAGCCACACAAAACAGAAAATAAAAATTTGATTGCCAGGGGTCGTTTACAGAAATAACTATGAGTTTACTTAGTTTGGTTTTATTTTATTTATTAAATTAAATCCTTAATACTAATACAAAGTCTTGGTACAACGTTGGTAATTCTGGGAATTAGTGGAGTACCGATTACAAACCATGTAATCCACTAATCCAGAATGGCCTCAGTAAGCGGTCGTACTTCTTGGTATTAGTGGAGTACCGATTACAAACCCTATAATCCACTAGTCCAGTAAGCGTTTGTAATTCTGAGCATTAGTGGAGTACCGATTACAAACCCTATAATACACTAATTCAGAATGGTCTCAGTAAGCGGTCGTACTTCTTGGTATTAGTGGAGTACCGATTATAAGCCCTATAATCCACTAATCCAGTAAGAGTTTGTAATTCTGAGCATTAGTAGAGTACCGATTACAAACCCTATAATCCACTAATTCAGAATGGTCTCAGTAAGCGGTCGTACTTCTTGGTATTAGTGGAGTACCGATTACAAACCCTATAATCCACTAATCCAGTAAGCGTTTGTAATTCTGAGCATTAGTGGAGTACCGATTACAAACCCTATAATCCACTAATGCAGAATGATCTCAGTACGGTCAAAAGTCTTGGTGCGTTGATGTTTTCTCCGTGTGCGTCGATGTGTCGTCGTCGATGGCTTTTCCGGAAAAGAGACTACTGTCGATGCGTAGTCGTCGATGGTTGATGATGTAAAAAGCTGCTGTCGGTGCGTCGTGGTCGATGGCTGATCAGGAAAAGAGAGCGAGTCCCTCGGTTGCTGCTGCTTTTATAGCCCAACTTCAGTCGCAAAGCTTCCAGAAATTTCTTTTGTTGAATAAATTGTATTCAAACGTAACCGACATTATCGATGCAGAATTCGGCTTGTTGTCAAGCACGTGGCATTGTTTGTAGCGGCAGCGCTCTGTTGTTGTTGTTGATGATGTCATGCGCGTCGATCATACTGCTTATTAGGGGTGGGTTTTGCCGATTGCTTCTAATAGTGCATAAATTAAATTCTTCTGGAACAATCGAGTGCGGCACGTGGCTTCGTTTGAAAAATGGTGGTGTGGCAGAAGAATTATGTTGGGGCAAAATTTATGCGGAAATTTTGCTCCTTACATTTCCTCCCCACTTCGCGGATGATAAATGATAATTATCCTACCCTGACAGAGTATGGATTCCGGTAAAACCGGATTCGCACCTGCTTTGTGGGTGCCTTCTCGAGCAGCTCTTGGATTAGTTCTGGTGGTAGGCCGACTGCGTTCGGTCCGCTTAGTTCCGATATGTCTTCGAACGTGATGTCGGTGAATTTCCTTTGGTGAGGTCGGAGTTTTCTTTGGTTTCTTGGTACCTCTCTTTGTGGTCAGCCGCGTAGAATGGTTTTAATTCGCTGATATGGGCTGCCGTCGTCTCCTTATCCCCTTCTCGTTTCATCTTGACTATGACTGGTGAGATGAAACTGTCTATTTGGTATGGCCCGTCGTAGCTTGGGGCTAATTTAGCGGCGAAGTGATCCACAGCCTTGCATAAATGGTGCTGTTTAGCTAACACCCACTGTCCAACTTCGGGCCAACTTATATGCTTCTTTAAGTCGTTCGGCTCTCTCGTTTGGCGTTTGCTTCTGTTGTCCCGTACCAGGGGTGGTTTCATCGTACACTGCTTTTGGTCGGCGTGGTTCCCGTCCTTGTATCAAAAATGCGGGGCTATAACCCGTAGTTTCTGGCACGCTGGTGTTGATGGAGAGGGTTAATTCAGGCAAAAGCTCATCCCACTTTTGATACTCGTTTCCTGCAAATTGGGCGCCCATTGTCTTTATAGTGCGGTTGGCACGCTCGGCAGCATTTTCTTGTGGCGTGTAAGGTGCGGTGAACTGATGTTTGATACCGTAGTCCTTGACAAAACGTTGAATGACTTGCTCGTGAATTGAGAACCGTTGTCTGTCACTAACACCTTTGGGACTCCAAAACGGGCTAAAATGCGCTCCCGAAAGGCCCGTTGTAAGGTCTCGGTGGTGGCCTTTCGGAGGGGAGCAACTTCTGTCCATTTGGAGAATTTGTCATGGAAGACTACCATCATGGTGTTTCCGTGCTTTGAGCGAGGTAAGGCTCCAACAAAGTCTGCACATAATATAGCCCACGGTTCCTGGGGTATCTGCGTCAGCATTTCTCCAGCCGGTTGTTGCTGGCTAGGTTTGTATTGTTGGCATAGCTTACATTGACGTACGTAACGGCTGGTGTCTCTGAATAATCCAGCCCAGTAGTACCGGTTAGCAATTCATGCTATTGTTTTGCGGATGCCCAGATGTCCTGCAGTTGGTGCGTCATGGCTTTCCGGTAGAATGCGTTCCCTAAGAGGCCTAGGTACGCATAGTTTCCACTGTGTGCAGTCTTCGTCACCCGTGCGGTTAGATATATGGCGGTACAGTTGTCCGTTTTCTATAGTGTAGTCGGCGAATTTAACAGGATCGGCGAGTACTTCACCTTTTCTTTTAAGCCACCACTTGCAGTTCTGCTCTGGTGGGTCCTGCAATGTGACAGTGAAAACAATGAAAGGTCTTTCTGTAGATTGTTTGTGACTGCTGGTAACCAGGGTCTTCCTCTAAAAAGTTCAATTTTATTTCTTTCCACACAATCTAAAAACAGTTAAAATAATTTAATTTGTGTATTGCCTTGGAAATGCAAAATCTCAGTGAGAGATCTGTAAATAAAAACTACAGCATCTGCCTCACCAGACACACGTGCAACTACACTCCTCTTGCAGTGCACAATGCCGTACTCCCCAGCCAAAAATACCTACACAAACTCACAAGCAATCACTTATAAAAAAAAATTTAACACACACTGATGAAGCTGCAGTAAAAACATTATCGCCGGCAATACAGACAGGACTGGTCCGCTACATTCTCGTGCAATTAAGAAGAAAACTAATACAAATATTAGCCAATCCGCAAAAATTGTTAAAACAGAACAAGAAATTTCTCTGGGTGAAAATTTGCGCCTCTAATAGGTAGCGATGTCTACATCGTCTCAATAATTAAAAGTGCCATAAAAGAGAGGAAGATCCAAGCAGCCACTGAAAACAACTTCCTTAAATTATTGCTCAATTTGAATGTAGCAATAAAAAATTCTATACTTATCAACTGAAAAGTAGTAGAGGCTTATGCGTGGTAATCAAGGGTATAGACAGCAATGTTGACTGCAACGTAGTTAAAGAGGCATTGAAAAGTTCAGGCTTTTCCACCAAATCTGTTTTTAATATAAAAAAGAAGCAATATCCCCCAACCGCTGTACAAAATTGAGCTTGAGCCAGAAACGAAAAAGCTACCAAAAAATGAAGTGCACCTAATATAAAATCTTAGGTATTTTCTACTCCGAAGAATTGTATTGAGGAACCCCGTAAGACGCAAGGTCCAGTGCAGTGCCTCACTTCTCAGGAATACGGTCACACCACTTTAACACCAGTTTGTGTTGTTTGTGGGGATCTAAACCCAACACCTCACTGCTCTCGTGACAAAAATGACTGCAGAAAAAAGTGTTGCAATTGCTCTGGTAATACCAACTATCGGGGGAGCCCCGTCTTTAAAGAAATGAGGAGTAAATTATCTCAAATGCAGAGATCAGAATGACATGCAGAAGAAACCCCTGTTCAACGCGCTTTAGCTAATATCGTTGCAAACAGCACATTGACTGGAATGCCATCATTTCGAAATTGCTAGGGGTATCCCAAAGGAACAATCCAAAGAGACATCTTTCTCTCCGTCATTAGAAGCTCTCATTACCATTTTAACGTGCAGCATGAGTCAATTCATGAACACCATGCAAAATATATTTCAAGAATGTGTCAAAGCGCAAAATCAGTTGATGCAATTACTTTTATCCAAAAAATGAACTTTTTAAAAATATGCCATGGGAATGCGAACGGCGTTTTTAAACGCAAAAACGAAGTTCTAAATTTCATGCAAACAAATGAAACTGACATACTACTGCTATCTGAAACCCATTTAATCTCAAACAACTATTTTAAAATACCAGGCTATAAATTTTACAGCACAAATCGACTAGAAGGTAAAGCACGTGTTGGCACTGGAATTTTAGTTAAAAATCATCTTAATCACCATGTTCAAAAGAGCAAAATCTGTCTCGCTGCAGAGCTGGGGTGATGAGATTATAATAAGCTCAGTGTGTTGCCCTCCAAGGTACAATATGACTGAAAGTCAATTTCTTGATTTCTTCAATACTCTAGGCTCAAAATTTTAGGCAGCAGGAGACTTTAATGCCAAGCATAAGCTTTGGGGTTATCGGCTTATAAACCCAAAAGGAGCAAATTTATTTTGGCGTCACTAGAAAAATTTACCGTCACTTTATCTCAGCGGAAGAATGCTTCAATTTATCGTCAGATCATTCCTCTATTTTAATTAACTTACAGAAACATCCCATGCGTAAGCACATCCAATGAAAATCACAAATCGCAAAACCAGTTGGCTAAAATATGGTAAATACATTAGCAGCCATCTAAAGACTGATCCACTGTTAAAAACAGCAGAGGATATAGACTTCCTTGTTGAAGAACTCAGCGCACTACTAGTCTCGGCAGCCGTGCATGCAACTAGTGCAACTAAATCATCTTCATACTCTAAAAGAACTGTCACTTCCGGAGATATTGACGCGCTGGCAAGAGAGAAAAGACGTATCAGAAAAGAGTGGAATAGGGCTCGATCACCCATGTTGAAGCAAAAACTAGCTAAAGCTGAAAACCTCTAAGAGAAGCCCTTAGAAATCATAGGGTAAGCTTAAGAGAGTTCACGGAAAAACATGTAAAAAGCGAGTTGTGGAAAACATGTAAATTCGCACAAAGGTCCGCAAGAACACAATCCACACCTTAGAATTGAAAATGGGAAATGGGCTAGAAGCGATGCTGAAAAAGCAAATATATTTGAAAACCACCTCAAAAATGTGTTTAAGCCAAATCCACCTACAAACAACTTCGCAATTCCAAATATTGAAGTTCCTTAAACTCACCATCAGGTAAAGTTCAGCGAGCAAGGTCCCGGCTACGACCTGATAACGTCAGAGATGATAGCTCAATTACCAAAATCCGCAATCAGGTTAATTCTGAACATATTCAATGCAGCTCTTCGAGTACGACACTTCCCAAATATTTGGAAATTGTCAGTAATAAAAATTATCTGCAAGCTGGGTAAAGAAACCACCTATTCCTCTTCATACAGATCTTTCAGCCTATTGTCTATACTTTCCAAGCCGTTTGAAATAATCGTTTTGAACAAGATACAGCCGTATGTCTACAACTTGATCCCAAGTCACCAATTTGGCTTTCGGAGAAGACATTGAACAATAGAGCACGTGCACCGAATCAGCAAAGAAATACGCAATGCCTTTGAGTCTAAGCAGTTCTGTTCTGCCATATTCTTAGACGTAGGTCAGGCATTCAAAACGGTTTGGCACGACGGACTTATGTACAAGTTGAAGCAAATGCTTCCTGCCGAATTTCACATTACCCTTGAATCTTATATTAGAGAGAGAAAACTTTTAGTGAAGTGCAACGAATCCACATCGAGCATGTACAGCATCGAATCTAGTGTCCGTAAGGTAGTGTTCTCTGGCCTGTCCTATATGTTTTGGTTACGGCTGATATACCGACACTCAGTAGCAGACGCTACATCAGCTAATTACAGAGTCAGATTGAATCCTTGCTCTGTAACTGGCGCATAAGAGTAAACGAAAGCAAAAGCAAGCATGTCATTTTTATACTACGTCCAAGCAGCCTCGCGGCCCTGAAACTTAACAACATCACCATTCCTGCATCTAGTGAAGCTCCCTATCTTGAAATACATCTCGACAGAAGGCTAGAACCAAAAAAAACCTAATGAAGATAGCAGCTCTCAAATTTTATTTTTTACTATATTAACATTCTCGCCTTCCGATAGAAAACAAAGTTATTTTGTACAAAACCGTCATCAAACCGATTTGCTCATATGGCGCTCAGTTATGGTCAACTGCTAGTTCTTATAATATAGAGAAAATTCAATTAGTTCGGAATATTAAGAATCATCTACGCACCATAGTTTGTGAATATTCATCGCGATCTAGACATTGCACCCGTTAAAGAAGAACTAGTCGTTCTGACTGAAAAATACCATGCATGGCTTCTACATCATCCGAACTCACTAGCCCAGGTCCTGCAATACACTCAAAGCTTATCACGGCTCGACGAGATCTTCCATCATTATAATATATTTTATGAAGTCAACTAATAATTCGAACATCGGTGCAGAATTATAATATATACTCGTATATTGAATTATTAATGTTAAGATTTGAATACAATTGTCAATCTCTTAAGAATATACAATAAAAAACTGAATTGAAAATTCAAAACAATCCAAACTGGATAACTTCTGGCTCGCAAACCTTATTTAAACATCTCGAACAGCACGCCAAGATGTAACAATTGACTTCCGCAAAGAACGCAAACCTCCGCCCATTTTTGTTTCAAGCGTGAGTAATATAAAAGAATTACTTCAGCTCAGAAAGAATATGAACTCAGAAGAAATACTGGGCGCGTTTTTTAACCCAAAAGGTAATCTACAGAACTCGTACTCTCCATTATTTATACTAAATGCCGTTTTCTCTCTATCTTCCTCACTCATGATGATTTGATTAAATCCGGACTTAAGATCTAGTGTTGTGAAAAATGTTGAGCTTCCTAAATTGGCCAAGATTTCAGACGTATCCGTAATGGGATATCGATCCGGAAATGCTTTTTCATGGAGTTTCCGAAAATCGATCTCCATCCGTAATTTTTGCTTTCCATCTTCATCAAAGCCTTTCTTAGAAACCACGTGGACAGGTGAATTGTAAGGCGAACAAGATGCTCTTACGATTCCTTCTCTAAGAAGAGTTTTTATTTCGTTGTTGATAAATGGAGCTATAGAAATGGGATATGGATAACTCTTACTGTATATCGGTTTATCTTTATTTGTGCGAATTCTCCCCTTCATGGCAAGGCTCTCTTAGGATCCGCAAATGCATTAACATTCTTATTTATTATTTGTCGAAACTGAGCTTGGAATTTGAATGGAACTGAATCCTTTTATAATGTAATTAAATTTACTTGTTCGCATGAAAGATAGTGTAATTTTTCTTTACCATTATGGTAAAAGAAATACCCTTGAACATTATCAATTTTTGCGTCAATTTGCTTTAAAAAATCATAGCATATAATACCGTCGAACGTGCTTATGCTTGAAAGCAGAAAGAACGTTGAGGTATTGTCTAACACATTAAGTAAGCACTTTTTATTTATAAAATTTTCACCGTTTAGTGATTTAAAATTAAAGGGTTTTTCCAAACGCTTAATTCCTTGAAGATATGAAAAGAACTTTATATAATTTTTTGACGTGCTTATGTCAACTAAAACGGGAAGTTCCTGACCGTTTTTGCACTTTTTTGTAATAAACGGTAGGGGAGATTTTAGTTGAAAAAAATTTATTTCTTCCCCATATTCCGCTACAACATCATCATTGTAGTTTTGGTTGTCATTTTGAGGGCTTTCGTAAAAATATTCATTTTCAAAATTGATATTCTGACTCAAGCTTTCCTCTTTATTCGAAAAAGTTTCTAATTCTTCCGGCATAAAATTACTTTTTGCAGTTTCTGAAAAGGTGAACGATCGGAATGTAATTGTTCGCGATTCCGTTTATACGCTACTGGAAAATTGGATCTGAATTCTGCGGCTTAGAAATGTAATTAGGTGTAGTATGAACTATATTTTTAATATGCTGATGCTGTTGAGTAGGTGGATTTGTATTGTTATCAACTTCCATTGGAGTTGGTCTGTTAGAAGCATTTGAGTTGAAACGAATACTCGGATGCGGTCGATTATTGTGGTCGATTTGTTTATATTGAGACATTATAGGGCTATTGGATTTATAAGTATTTCTAACAGCAAAAACTTTTGCAAAATTGTGTCGTCTATGATTCGTTTGGAGCTCTTTACCAACTGCAAGAGCAGTTGGAAGGTCTTTCGGTCTGGCGGAGAAAAGTATGTCGCATAAAGGACGACGAAGTCCTGATATAAAGACGCGTAAAGCGTTCTCTCTAGCGCGTTCATTTAATATGGCGATGATATCTCTTTTCCCGCTATAGGTCATAATTTGTTTATTTAGTATGAGGCATAGCTTTTTATCTACCTTGTTGTCGTACTCAGTAATAGAGAGATTATTCTGCCTAAGGTTGCTTAATTCTCTTTCCAGAACATAAAGCGGCCTTTTATCTGCATATTCTTGATCTAGCCTAGCTATAATTGCATTGAAGTTAAGCACTGTATTAAAATATGCAATTGTGGCGTTTGCAGAACCATTGTTTTGGAAAATACCCATTACAATGTAATATTTTTCCGAACCCTCCGTTTAAAAATGAATGGCGAATTCAGCTTCTTATCCTGCACTTCGCCAGGCTGGATAAGAAGCAGATCCACCACTAAATTCGGGAGAGACTTTATTAAGTCTAAACTTGAATTATTTTCCAAAATCAATGGGTTAATAGCAACGGGTATATGTTATTCTGCGATAGGTGGTTGCAAGTGATTAATTGCTAAGGTTAAGCGACTTAGCTGTTCAGATAACTGCTGCCTTGTGTTTTCATTGGCCTCATTAACGATTTCTATCACCTGCGCTCTATTAAGAAACATTCTGCCGATTTATAATTAATTTTTAATAAAACGCTTGGTAGGGAAAATTTGGTGAGAGACGTAAAGCTTCGATTATAATTATCAAAATTATTTAATAGAATTACGTAGTTGAATTTATTCTAAATATTACCTCTTTAATTAGCACATTATGTTTGTACACTTTTTACTCTTACTTTACCTAACTAATTCTGATTCCAAAAATAATCGTCGTTGTAGAAAATAAAATTTATTGTATTCAACGAAAATATACTATCAACACGATATATATCAAACACGTGTCCTCTTTTAAGGTTATTTCTTTGAGCACATATGCATGTATGTAGCTTTCTTAAACACTTTTTAGATTCAATTCTATTATCCTGTTTGCCCACTTCCCAAGCCAATGGAAAGTAGCTCAATTTATCCATGTTCCCAAACCAGGGAAACCGGCAAAAGTGGTCACCTCATATAGACCAATAAACCTATTTTCCGAGACTATCTAAAGTTTGTGAGAAACTGCAACTCAATTTGGATTCCGAAAGCATCACGCTACGCTAGAGCACATAAACCGAGTATATGCATTTCCACGGAATGCACTAGAAACTGGATATCACGCACCATTTTACAAGATGTGGCACCAAGGTTTGCTGTACAAATTGAAAATGCATTTTCCATATCACTAATTTGCCATATTAAATTTCTACTTAGAAACCAGATTCCTCACGGTTAAAGTTAACAGCGACGTAACTTCCCTCCATCCAATCCAAGCTGGTGTGTCACAAGGAAGTGTTTTAGGAACTGTGCTCTACACACTATTCATGACTGGCCTGCCTCTTACTAATACCACATATACCGCTTTTGCAGATGACAATGTTGTAATGGCCAGCAACAAAACCCCTGTATTAGCTTCGAAGCATTTGCAGGAGAACCTGAATCAAATCGACTTATGGCTAGACAAGTGGCGAATAAAAGCAAATGCAATAAAATCAGACTTTACGCTATGTGCAAGATTTTGCCCTCCAGTGACACTATATAACTGCCAATTTTCAAAAGCAGACCATGCAAAATACCTTGGGGTGCACCTGGATCGGCGGCTTACGTGGCGCTGTCACATCTTCTCCAAACAGAAACAACTTGGAATTGTTCTGGCTACTTGGACGAAGGTCGGCCCTAACCCTTGAAAATAAAGTCCTGCAAAAAAAGTTATACGAATGTGTGCTATTGCACCTTGGTATGTAAACATTGACATCATTCATCGCGATCTAAACATCCCTAAAATAAATCATGAAATCATGAAATGTAGCCACTCATATCGCAAACGTCTTAGAGTTCATCCCAACAACCTGGCGGTTGAATTCATAAACAGTGATGCCAGTGTGCGAAGAATAAAAAGATATGTACCCTCGGATTTACCGTTCAGATTTACCCCTTACGATTAAATTAAAAATAAAAATAAGAATAAATTAAACAAAAAACAAATATCATGAATGAATGAAATTAATATATATGAAATCTCACTTTGTTAAATTAATATACTTAATGTATTGAATGCTAGTGAAAATTCATACACATGTTTATAATCCAATATAATATAAGTGGTACTGAATGCCCAGCTGGACAGATTGTAGTTAAATAAATAGAGAAAAAATCTACAACAGACAAATTATTTCCACTTATATGACAAATTTTATGTTCCGTTTTTCGGTCCTGTTAATATGATTTTACTTAAATGCTTATGATAAAAAAACATTCCAAATCAGTGTAAATAACCATTTGCCTTTTAAAAATCTCAAAACTAAGCATATTATTATCTAATTTGGTTACCATTTTGTTGATACGTACGATGATGTATTAAATCCACTCAGTGCTGAAATATATGTAGTAAACACGTATAGTTTTCTATTGTGTTTTGTTAATTGACTCTTGATTAATCTGTAATTGAGTATACAAATAATAAAAAAAAGTTTTAATTTATTTTCTTTATATATAACCTTGTCTCCAAACAACGTTAGCCTGGAGATTAAATGAAGAATCACGCTTGCTAAGGTGCTACTATGGGCTCAGTAACCAAATGTGTAGTAGAGCTCTCTCTCTCTCTCTCGACCTACAAAACTGATACTCTGCAAGACGATGGAAGGCCCAAGTCCAGGACACACTAACTAAACTTTGTATAACAAATTGGAGAAGACGCGCGCAAAGTGCGTGTTAAGTTCGGGCAAACCCGATAGCGGGGTTTTTCGCAGATTCTGCGATTAGATCACGAAAGCATGTTAAGTAAGTAATACATAAATTTCTTTACATTGAAATGTTTTTAATCGAAACATTATGCCATTTTACATTCTCTTCCAATATCAATTTCATTGTCTTGACTTAACACATGTTCCAGAGTCATGGAAGCATGTGAGGGTAATTTTTATACACAAGGCTCGCAAACAACTCCAGGAGACTTGAAACCCATTAATATGTCTTTCTGTCTGAAAAATTTTGAAATACGAGTATTGTTAGATATACACTTGAGGTTAACTATAGATAAGGGGAAAGTGTCAGTATCTCAGCATGCATACTCCAAGGGTAAATCGGTAAAGACAGCATTACACTCCTTATTCTCTAGTATTGAGTACTCCCTGCATAACAAAGAGTTGTTTTCCTGGATATTAAGGGAACTTTTAACAACATCAAATCAGACGCAATAATAGATGTTTCTGGATAGAAAGCTGAACTGGAAGGCTACTATAAGTGAGTCCATTTGAAAGGCTCAAGTAGCTCTGTGATCTTGCAAAAGGGTTGTAGGAAAAATATGGGGGTTAAAGTCAAAAATGGCCTATTGGATGTATACAGCTGTGGTAAGACCAGTCTTTTTAATAGGGACTTTGCTTGGTGGATAGCCCTAAGTAAATCCACATACAACAAGTTGGTAACAAAGGAACAAAGAATGTCAGAGGTATTCATAATTGGAGCCATCCACCTCCAACGAAAGCTTTGAACGTGATGCATAATTTGCTGCCTGTTATGCTTTTAGGTCGGCAGAAATCCTCTTAGCTGTACCCTCCACGCGGGTGCCGACCGGGCAATGGGCATCACGGTTTGCAGTGCTGTTGCAGCATTGCAAACAGGTGGTGCCTAGCCAAGATCTATATATGAACTCCCCCCTTCCCTCTCGGCGGAGAGCTATATGTTGTGCCCCAATAGGTGACAGAGGAGCTAGTATAAAGATCATTGCTAAAAAGGTAACTGACGGCAGGTATAAAACGTTAGGGATAGAGGCTTCCCGAAACAAAAACTCAAAATGGAGGTCAATGGAAAGAAGCGGGCTGGGATATCAGCCCAAACGTCGGTGGGAGAAGTGGCTACTACCACCGGCGGGCACAGTGAAGCTATAAGCTGTGTCGCCAGCGGCCACACTTCTGTTGTAAAGGGAGCAGTTTACAGCAGTCGTACAGCTACTACCAACACAACGATGACGTTCGCTCTGCGACGCACAGGAGCCATAGTCCAGGAAGACTCGGACCTCGAAAGCGTAGTGAGCGTAAATACAATCGATGAAGACGCGCTACTTCATTCTCCGGCCAAACTCGAAGGTGTCAGTTCTGATCGCAAGAAAGGGCCTAGAGCTAAGCCAAGTAAGGAGGGGATGAGGTATGAGTACACGACCGACTTAGCACCAAAAACGACCTGACTCTGAAAGAGAAGGAACGGTTGGCTTGGGCTAAGGAGGTAGTTGAAAAAGGACGGGCACATTTATCAAGTCTCCCAGGGTGTGCCGCATCGGATCCGAAATTCGCGAATAGGTTAGAGGAGCAAATTGCTGAAAAAGGCAACGCTCTATCGAAACCGAAGGAAAGATGCCCACCAGGAAAAGGAAGTGCAATGACGGTGCTGTGAAGCAAAGCGTCAAGCATGATGCAGAACATCCAAATCAGCGACGGCGGCCAATGAGATTGCCAAGAAACACTTGATCGTGGCGCTCATAGACCGCAGTAATCCGCTGGGACAAATGACGCAAGAACGGTGGAAAGCGGTGGAGATGAAGCTGCTTGAAGCCCTATTTGCAAAAATGTACGCATACCCCAGCGCACCTATGCCAGCATTTGACGGAGCAGGATGGTTTGGCGGCGTCAAAATCATTAAATGCAAAGACGATCCTTCTCTAAAGTGGGTAAAGGAAGCCATAGAAACGATACAAGGCCTGTGGGAGGAGGCTTTGCTTGAAATTGTCGATCGCAGCTGCATTCCGTCGGTGCCGAAGGCGAAGGTGCTCATACCGCTCCTGGTGAAATCTGAGGATGCTCTGTTACTATTACAACGACAGAATCCGGAAATGCCGACGAGCGACTGGAAGGTGCTAAGTGTGGCTAAACCAGCGAATACTGGGGGAGGCCAAAACTACATCTAACAGATCAATAAGACGGCAGAAGATATACTTTATCCGCGGTTTGGGAAGATGGCGTGGGGAGTTGGTAGCGTGTACCTTCGCCTCAAAACACGGAACCCGGGTGATGAGAACCAAAACACGCTCGAGACTGGGGAGGTGGAAAAAAATATTTGCCTGGAAGAGGTCTTGAAAGCCTCTCTGAACTTACGGGATGTGGAGAAGGGTGAGTTGGAGGAAACATCCAACCCCGGGAGGGAGCCGGTGCCGCATGCTGAGGGCTCTTCAAGTCAATCTCCACAAAAGTAAACTCGCTTCAGCTCAACTTCTCCTCAAAATGGAGGAAGTCGGCTACGATGTGGTGTTGGTCCAGGAATCTTGGACAGCCTCGGGTAACGTGGTTTCCGACTTAAAATCACAAAATTATAATACCTATATCCCAAATGTGACAGATAAAGTAAGAACAGCGATACTGGTGAAAAAAAGTATAAATTCTTATATTAATCTCAATCTCTCAACCAAAACACGCTCGAGACTGGGGAGGTGGAAAAAAATATTTGCCTGGAAGAGGTCTTGAAAGCCTCTCTGAACTTACGGGATGTGGAGAAGGGTGAGTTGGAGGAAACATCCAACCCCGGGAGGGAGCCGGTGCCGCATGCTGAGGGCTCTTCAAGTCAATCTCCACAAAAGTAAACTCGCTTCAGCTCAACTTCTCCACAAAATGGAGGAAGTCGGATACGATGTGGTGTTGGTCCAGGAACCTTGGACAGCCTCGGGTAACGTGGTTTCCGGCTTAAAATCACAAAATTATAATACCTATATCCCAAATGTGACAGATAAGGTGAGAACAGCGATACTGGTGAAGAAAAGTATAAATTCTTATATTAATCTCAATCTCTCCACAGATGATCTAACGGTGGTGGCCGTAAAAGGCGGCAAGGATGAGCTACTACTCCTTGCGTCTTGCTACATGCCACGCGAGGACGCGGTGCCGCCGAGCGAACTTCAAAGGCTGGCGGAAGCAACCAGCAAAAGGAAGCAGGCTCTGGTGGTGGGATCCGACGCAAACGCGCACCACACGGTATGGGGAAGTGCCGATATAAATGAAAGAGGTGAGTCACTACTCAACTTTATTCTCCAAAGTAGTCTAGAAGTAGCCAATATGGGGGAGGAACCAACATACATTGGACCAATCTCGAAGAACGTACTAGACGTAACACTCTACACAAATAATTGTATTATGGTAGAAGACAGGAAAGTGCTTAGTGCACCATCACTTTCTGACCACAAATATATAAGTTTCTCTGTTACATACTTTTACTTGAATTCTTTAAGTTGGCCAAAGTAGCTGACTATGAGTTATGTTGGATTGAGTACAGGGAATTATTAAGGGAATACAAAAGGGAAGTGCGCGTAGCAAAGAGGGAATCTTGGAAAGACTTCTGTAGCAATATAGAAAATACAAACGTAACGGCTAGGCTCAGGAAACTGATTTCTAAGAATCCGACCATGCCCAATTTAATACGTAAAAGCAATGGAGACTGGACTGACAGGTGAGGAATCCCTCGAGGACCTTGTCAGTACACATTTACCGGGCTGTACAGACACTGTAGATCTCGAACCTACAAGAGATACTTCGAACGACATTCCAACGGATATCATTACAGCAGATAGAATAGAGTGGGCAATAAATTCCTTTGACCCATTTAAATCACCAGGTCTGGACGGAATCTTCCCAGCCATGCGCCAAAGGGTTAGCTATCTTTTGGTACCATGGCTTAAAACGATATATACGGGATGTTTGGGGTTCGGCTATGTGCCTGCTGCGTGGAGACAGGCGAGGATTGTGTTTATAAAGAAAGCGGGTAAAAGCAACCCTCTCTACTCAAAGAATACAGGCCCATCAGTTTGACCTCATTCCTCCTGAAGGCGTTAGAGAAGATACTAGACACATATATCAGGGACACAATTGCGCCAGACAATATGTCAAAAGCACAACACGCTTATACTAAAAGCAGATCCGCGGAGACTGCACTCCATTCGCTAGTACTGAATATTGAAAATGCCTTAGAATATAAAGAATATGCCCTTGAGGTATTCCTAGCCTTCAATAACGTATATCCGGAGCCTTCAATAACGTGATGAAGGATGCTATTTTGAATAGCATGGTAAAAAGTAATGTAAAACCCACTGTTTATCTGTGGATAAAGCAGCTTCTAGGTTGCAGAACGATAAGAGCGGAATGGAACGAAGCTAAGGTGACCAAATAGGCAGGTAAGGGTACCCCACAAGATGGAGTGCTGTCGCCGCTTCTGTGGTTACTTGTAGTAAACGAAATACTCAGGGAATTTGATTGGAAGGCACCTAAAGTAGTTGCATATGCAGATGACATACCAATAGTAGTTACGGGAAAGTACCTAGATACCGTCAGTAATATAATGAACAACATGTCTTCTGTGTCAGTTGAATGGTGCATATTTCGTAATACCACTCTAAAGCATCGCTTATCTTTTGGGCGAAATGAGTAATACTTTGTCCCTTTTTGCTTCGATGATTCAATTATTTTTATGTAGTGTATGGACTCTTTTGGTTGAATTTTTATTTCGTTTTTGCTTAGTATTTTCATTTCGCAAAATATATTTGGTATGGAGCTTAGATAAGGCTTTTACATTTTCAACATTCTGAAAATATATGGAAGGATGTTTTTGTAAACGTTGCGAATTTGATTTCTGTATGTTAATGTTCGTATTTGTCCCACTATTGTTTTGTTCTTCACTGTTGTCTTGAGAGTCCGTTTTGTCATTTACTGCTAACAGTTCGAATCTGTTTGTTGTGTTTGGAGATGTTGGGATGTTTGTGTTGTGTTGAACAATTTATTTTTCGGTCTTTTGTTACTAGTATTTTGTTCCTTTAACTTGTTTGGCGATTGTTTTTCGCGGTTTCGTTTTGTGCTTTTATTTTCGGTAATTTTCTTACTGGTGTTAATATTTATGTTTTGTACTTGCGTGTCCCAGTAAGTGACCGGTAGATTCGTTCTAGTCGATCACTGCACTATTGCATTTTTTCTTTACAACTTAAATTACTTTAACTTAATAAATTTGTATTGGAGAATTAATTTTTGCGGAGTGAGCTTAAATACGTCTGCACTGTTCAAAATTTATAATACCAATTACAGAAAAACCAATTAACCTTTTCAAAAACCAACTAATTATCGATCTCGCGCAAAAGGCATCTAAAAATACAAAAATTTTATATAGAAATAAAATAAGACATACAATACTAATTACACCACAAAGTGATTTTTTGTCGATAATGAAAGAAATGCTTTCAATTAAAGGATTAATTGTTGTTTTCATTCAGAATAGTAGATTATTTTTAAAGTTTCAGGACTTGTACTCAAGATACTTCAGCAAACAAAAACCTTAAAATCTTGCAATCACACACATTTATTAAGGATGTAACAGATACAGAAAAGTTACTGGAGTTAAATGAAAATAAGCATAGGGAAAACAACCACAGGGGAGTTAACGAAATTTTCGAAGAAATAAAGAATACCTATTATTGTCCAAACTTAAAAAAAAATTATACAGAAATATATAAATAACTGTGAAATCTGTAACTTAGCACAGTACGACAGAAACCCTATTAAGCACACCTCTAACGTCACTGCCACACCCCAAAAGCACAATGATATAGTTTAGGTTGACATTTGTTATCCTCAAAGGAACGTGATGGTTTTGACCAGTTTAGATAGATTGACAAAGTATGCTACCGCTCAAGTTCTGAAAGACAGAAGATGGCAATCTATTATAGACGCCCTCAAGAAAAGATTCCATTACCTAGGTAAACCGGCACTACTAACAACACATAATGAACTAGCCACTGTAAATATCAAACAATTTTTTATCGAGCAAAGTATCGATGTTCATTACACTACAACTTATCTTAAAACAGGTAATGCGGATGTTGAGAGACTACATGGTACGCTGATTGAACACATGAAACTTAACTCCGACCCCAATAACAAAGATAACCTGCAAGATCAAGTTTTCAAAGCTATAATAGCATACACGATACAACCCATATTAAAAGAAAATATAAATACCAAAATAATAGCAATGATCATACCGTAGAAAATTTAGAAAGAACCAATCGATGTACATTACGATAGACCAACATTATTGTAAAAGAAAGAAAATCTTTGTTTGTATAAGAAAAAAATTATTAATAATTAGAAAAATTGTTTAAGCAATTAAACACCTTACTTCAGCAGATTCTGCTGCAGCTAGGGGTGGAGGAGTCAGCTATACATGTACAAACATATGAAATGATAACAATAAAAACATTAACATATAAAGACAATAATGTAAGCATTGGTATGACGCGCATAGTTGTCGAATAAACTAGTGTACATATAATACAAACAATTGTTACACATACATACATACGAGTATGGATTGTACGGCCTGATGTACCTACTTACTTATATTAAGCTTAGAGTGTTTAAGATTTTTATACCCTTTACCTTTAAAAAAGGTAAATAGGGTATACTAATTTTGTGCTTTTGAGAGGGGTTGCAATTTCGAGAAGGAGGCGTGGTAGGTATGGACATATATATACAGATATGATCAGAATCACTTTCTAAGCAATTTTTATTTTGTCCGTCTGTCTGTCCGTATGTCCGTCTGTCCGTCTGTCCGTCTGTCCGTCTGTGGCCACTTTTTTTCTACACCGTTTGAGCTATCTTAATGAAATTTTGCAAAAGTGTAGACTGCACAAAGATACAGAACCAGATTGCTAAATGGGCCGATTTGGACAAAGACCACGCCTACCTCCCATATAAGGAACTTTTTTCACTTTTTTTAAAATGCCTATAACTTCGGTTCAATTGACGGAAACGTGACATTATTTGGCAGTTATAGAGATGTGGGTCCTACTAAACACTGTGCAAAAATTGGGCGGTATATATTAACTGCCACGCCAACTATTAACAAATATTAAGAACTTAAGATCTGGTAGAGATTTACGAAAATGACGAAATTTTACGGGAAGGAACATGTGGACATTATAAAGCTATCTGCAACAAATGGGGCTGATCAGAGAAAAGCCACGCCCACTTTTGATGTAGGGAACTTTCGGGTCTAAAATTAAAATTAGCCTACCTATGCTCGTATTGATGCCAGCGGAATAAAAATTGGCGGAAAAATACATGGAGTCCATAATAGTGTGTGTGCAGAATATGGAAATCATAATACAACTGCCACACCCACAATTAGCCAAAAATCATTACTGTGTTCATATTAAAGATTTATCAATGAAATTTCACAGGAAGGTTGCAGTTACTAAAATTAAACACCACACAAAAAATGGGCGTGTTATTTCTACAGTCACGTCCACTATTGACATATTATTATAACTTGCGACCTATACAATATTTTTGGACGAAATTTTATATTAGTACGTACATGGACCCTACAAAGCAATATACAAGATTCGGTGTCGATCAGAGGAAGGATACGCCACTCTCCCATATAATGAACTTTGGGGACCCCATTTAAAGACAGTTACCCTATCTATGCTTCTAGAGATGATATATGAAAACAATTAACCAAAAATCATTACTAGGTTCCTATTACAGATTTTTCAACGAAATTTCACAGTACACAAAAAATGGGCGTGTTATTTTTACAGCCACGCCCACTATTGACATATTGTTATAACTTTCGACCTACACAATATTTTTTGACGAAATTTTATATTAGTGGTTATATTGACACTAGAAAGCCATACACAAGAAATGGGTCGATATAATCATTTCAAGGTACCCTACCAAATATTACCGTGAACATGCTCCTAATGATGATTTATGAAGAAAACATCCTCATTGTTGAACTCGCACGCACAAGAAAAGGTAAAGAGTATTTCGAAATCGGTCTAACCCGACTTCAGACTTCTATACTCGTTTTATATATTATAATGATATTAATTTGATTATATTAATTTAAATAAATTTTTATTTTGTAAATAATGTATTAATATAAAAGATATGAAAAATTTTAATACATCTGCAAAATTCTTCCTTTTCCTACCATAAGAATAAAATCCAATCTAACAATTTACTTAATATAGCATATACGGAAAAACAAAAACTTCTTAAAATTGCACATACGAGTATTCATTGACGAACGAAATGTTTGATTGGATTAGATTTTGTGAAAATTATGAGCTTCTCCAGAAGAATTGCGCAAAAGCATCAAAAAACTATAATAAACAAAGGTATTGAAATCGTACAAATCCTAACACAATTTCATGCCCACATGAATTTATGTACGAGTATGTGAGTTAAGAAACACCGTTATGACTATTTTTAGAAGATATAAATTTCTTTGCTGTAATGATCTGCTATAGCAGCAGCAATTCAACGTGGTTTAGTAAAATTAATTAATACTGGATAATTTATGCTAAAGTAGAAACTATTCTTATTATTTTTTATAAAAATAATTATTAGTTTGCTTTCAAAAAAAGGATGAACAATTGAAAACATATAAAAATAAACACATTTCTCAGCGGACTAGAACCCGGCATCATAAAATCGATAGACCAACGCTTTATCACTTGCGCTATCGATTTATAAAATATCCTATGCATGCATATTCATTTTATATTGTCAAGTGTTTTAATATACACACATTATGCTTTCTCATGGCATGGCAAATCTTTTTTATTTGCAAAACCACAAATGACTTATTTTAAGCCCCACTTTCCGTATAAAAAACCTTTGCCATACAGAAAATTCATTCTTGTGTATTTTACCCCAGCCACACAAAACAGAAAATAAAAATTTGATTGCCAGGGGTCGTTTACAGAAATAACTATGAGTTTACTTAGTTTGGTTTTATTTTATTTATTAAATTAAATCCTTAATACTAATACAAAGTCTTGGTACAACGTTGGTAATTCTGGGAATTAGTGGAGTACCGATTACAAACCATGTAATCCACTAATCCAGAATGGTCTCAGTAAGCGGTCGTACTTCTTGGTATTAGTGGAGTACCGATTACAAACCCTATAATCCACTAATCCAGTAAGTGTTTGTAATTCTGAGCATTAGTGGAGTACCGATTACAAACCCTATAATCCACTAATTCAGAATGGTCTCAGTAAGCGGTCGTACTTCTTGGTATTAGTGGAGTACCGATTACAAACCCTATAATCCACTAATCCAGTAAGCGTTTGTAATTCTGAGCATTAGTGGAGTACCGATTACAAACCCTATAATCCACTAATTCAGAATGGTCTCAGTAAGCGGTCGTACTTCTTGGTATTAGTGGAGTACCGATTACAAACCCTATAATCCACTAATCCAGTAAGCGTTTGTAATTCTGAGCATTAGTGGAGTACCGATTACAAACCCTATAATCCACTAATGCAGAATGATCTCAGTACGGTCAAAAGTCTTGGTGCGTCGATGTTTTCTTCGTGTGCGTCGATGTGTCGTCGTCGATGGCTGCTCCGGAAAAGAGACTACTGTCGATGCGTAGTCGTCGATGGTTGATGATGTAAAAAGCTGCTGTCGGTGCGTCGTGGTCGATGGCTGATCAGGAAAAGAGAGCGAGTCCCTCGGTTGCTGCTGCTTTTATAGCCCAGCTTCAGTCGCAAAGCTTCCAGAAATTTCTGTTGTTGAATAAATTGTATTCAAACGTAACCGACATTATCGATGCAGAATTCGGCTTGTTGTCAAGGACGTGGCATTGTTTGTAGCGGCAGCGCTCTGTTGTTGTTGCTGATGATGTCATGCGCGTCGATCATACTGCTTATTAGGGGTGGGTTTTGCCGATTGCTTCTATTAGTGCATAAATTAAATTCTTCTGGAACAATCGAATGCGGCACGTGGCTTCGTTTGAAAAATGGTGGTGTGGCAGAAGAATTATGTTGGGGCAAAATTTATGCGGAAATTTTGCTCCTTATAACACACACACACACACTAAATTATTCATACAAATGTGCAAACAACAATAGCCATGTGTGTGGCTGACGATGAATACATATTCCCGACTGCTTCGTGAAATTGCCGATCATGATTCCAATGTGGTTGCCATACATTTCAATATGTTGTTTGACACTCAAGAGAGCAATGAAAGGTCTTTCTGTAGATTGTTTGTGACTGCTGGTAACCAGGGTCTTCCTCTAAAAAGTTAAATTTTATTTCTTTCCAAACAATCTAAAAACAGTTAAAATAATTTAATTTGTGTATTGCCTTGGAAATGCAAAATCTCAGTGAGAGATCTGTAAATAAAAACTACAGCATCTGCCTCACCAGACACACGTGCAACTACACTCCTCTTGCAGTGCACAATGCTGTACTCCCCAGCCAAAAATACCTACACAAACTCACAAGCAATCACTTATAAAAAAAAATTTAACACTCACTGATGAAGCTGCAGTAAAAACATTATCGCCGGCAATACAGACAGGACTGGTCCGCTACATTCTCGTGCAATTAAGAAGAAAACTAATACAAATATTAGCCAATCCGCAAAAATTGTTAAAACAGAACAAGAAAATTCTCTGGGTGAAAATTTGCGCCTCAAATAGGTAGCGATGTCTACATCGTCTCAATAATTAAAAGTGCCATAAAAGAGAGGAAGATCCAAGCAGCCACTGAAAACAACTTCCTTAAATTATTGCTCAATTTGAATGTAGCAATAAAAAATTCTATACTTATCAACTGAAAAGTAGTAGAGGCTTATGCGTGGTAATCAAGGGTATAGACAGCAATGTTGACTGCAACGTAGTTAAAGAGGCATTGAAAAGTTGAGGCTTTTCCACCAAATCTGTTTTTAATATAAAAAAAGAAGCAATATCCCCCAACCGCTGTACAAAATTGAGCTTGAGCCAGAAACGAAAAAGCTACCAAAAAATGAAGTGCACCTAATATAAAATCTTAGGTATTTTCTACTCCGAAGAATTGTATTGAGGAACCCCGTAAGACGCAAGGTCCAGTGCAGTGCCTCACTTCTCAGGAATACGGTCACACCACTTTAACACCAGTTTGTGTTGTTTGTGGGGATCTAAACCCAACACCTCACTGCTCTCGTGACAAAAATGACACTGCAGAAAAAAGTGTTGCAATTGCTCTGGTAATACCAACTATCGGGGGAGCCCCGTCTTTAAAGAAATGAGGAGTAAATTATCTCAAATGCAGAGATCAGAATGACATGCAGAAGAAACCCCTGTTCAACGCGCTTTAGCTAATATCGTTGCAAACAGCACATTGACTGGAATGCCATCATTTCGAAATTGCTAGGGGTATCCCAAAGGAACAATCCAAAGAGACATCTTTCTCTCCGTCATTAGAAGCTCTCATTACCATTTTAACGTGCAGCATGAGTCAATTCATGAACACCATGCAAAATATATTTCAAGAATGTGTCAAAGCGCAAAATCAGTTGATGCAATTACTTTTATCCAAAAAATGAACTTTTTAAAAATATGCCATGGGAATGCGAACGGCGTTTTTAAACGCAAAAACGAAGTTCTAAATTTCATGCAAACAAATGAAACTGACATACTACTGCTATCTGAAACCCATTTAATCTCAAACAACTATTTTAAAATACCAGGCTATAAATTTTACAGCACAAATCGACTAGAAGGTAAAGCACGTGTTGGCACTGGAATTTTAGTTAAAAATCATCTTAATCACCATGTTCAAAAGAGCTAAATCTGTCTCGCTGCAGAGCTGGGGTGATGAGATTATAATAAGCTCAGTGTGTTGCCCTCCAAGGTACAATATGACTGAAAGTCAATTTCTTGATTTCTTCAATACTCTAGGCTCAAAATTTTAGGCAGCAGGAGACTTTAATGCCAAGCATAAGCTTTGGGGTTATCGGCTTATAAACCCAAAACGAGCAAATTTATTTTGGCGTCACTAGAAAAATTTACCGTCACTTTATCTCAGCGGAAGAATGCTTCAATTTATCGTCAGATCATTCCTCTATTTTAATTAACTTACAGAAACATCCCATGCGTAAGCACATCCAATGAAAATCACAAATCGCAAAACCAGTTGGCTAAAATATGGTAAATACATTAGCAGTCATCTAAAGACTGATCCACTGTTAAAAACAGCAGAGGATATAGACTTCCTTGTTGAAGAACTCAGCGCACTACTAGTCTCGGCAGCCGTGCATGCAACTAGTGCAACTAAATCATCTTCATACTCTAAAAGAACTGTCACTTCCGGAGATATTGACGCGCTGGCAAGAGAGAAAAGACGTATCAGAAAAGAGTGGAATAGGGCTCGATCACCCATGTTGAAGCAAAAACTAGCTAAAGCTGAAAACCTCTAAGAGAAGCCCTTAGAAATCATAGGGTAAGCTTAAGAGAGTTCACGGAAAAACATGTAAAAAGCGAGTTGTGGAAAACATGTAAATTCGCACAAAGGTCCGCAAGAACACAATCCACACCTTAGAATTGAAAATGGGAAATGGGCTAGAAGCGATGCTGAAAAAGCAAATATATTTGAAAACCACCTCAAAAATGTGTTTAAGCCAAATCCACCTACAAACAACTTCGCAATTCCAAATATTGAAGTTCCTTAAACTCACCATCAGGTAAAGTTCAGCGAGCAAGGTCCCGGCTACGACCTGATAACGTCAGAGATGATAGCTCAATTACCAAAATCCGCAATCAGGTTAATTCTGAACATATTCAATGCAGCTCTTCGAGTACGACACTTCCCAAATATTTGGAAATTGTCAGTAATAAAAATTATCTGCAAGCTGGGTAAAGAAACCACCTATTCCTCTTCATACAGATCTTTCAGCCTATTGTCTATACTTTCCAAGCCGTTTGAAATAATCGTTTTGAACAAGATACAGCCGTATGTCTACAACTTGATCCCAAGTCACCAATTTGGCTTTCGGAGAAGACATTGAACAATAGAGCACGTGCACCGAATCAGCAAAGAAATACGCAATGCCTTTGAGTCTAAGCAGTTCTGTTCTGCCATATTCTTAGACGTAGGTCAGGCATTCAAAACGGTTTGGCACGACGGACTTATGTACAAGTTGAAGCAAATGCTTCCTGCGGAATTTCACATTACCCTTGAATCTTATATTAGAGAGAGAAAACTTTTAGTGAAGTGCAACGAATCCACATCGAGCATGTACAGCATCGAATCTGGTGTCCGTAAGGTAGTGTTCTCTGGCCTGTCCTATATGTTTTGGTTACGGCTGATATACCGACACTCAGTAGCAGACGCTACATCAGCTAATTACAGAGTCAGATTGAATCCTTGCTCTGTAACTGGCGCATAAGAGTAAACGAAAGCAAAAGCAAGCCTGTCATTTTTATACTACGTCCAAGCAGCCTCGCGGCCCTGAAACTTAACAACATCACCATTCCTGCATCTAGTGAAGCTCCCTATCTTGAAATACTCTCGACAGAAGGCTAGAACCAAAAAAAACCTAATGAAGATAGCAGCTCTCAAATTTTATTTTTTACTATATTAACATTCTCGCCTTCCGATAGAAAACAAAGTTATTTTGTACAAAACCGTCATCAAACCGATTTGCTCATATGGTGCTCAGTTATGGTCAACTGCTAGTTCTTATAATATAGAGAAAATTCAATTAGCTCGGAATATTAAGAATCATCTACGCACCATGGTTTGTGGGAAATGTGAATATTCATCGCGATCTAGACATTGCACCCGTTAAAGAAGAACTAGTCGTTCTGACTGAAAATACCATGCATGGCTTCTGCATCATCCGAACTCACTAGCCCAGGTCCTGCAATACACTCAAAGCTTATCACGGCTGAAAAGACGAGATCTTCCATCATTATAATATATTTTATGAAGTCAACTAATAATTCGAACATTGGTGCAGAATTATAATATATACTCGTATATTGAATTATTAATGTTAAGATTTGAATACAATTGTCAATCTCTTAAGAATATACAATAAAAAACTGAATTGAAAATTCAAAACAATCCAAACTGGATAACTTCTGGCTCGCAAACCTTATTTAAACATCTCGAACAGCACGCCAAGATGTAACAATTGACTTCCGCAAAGAACGCAAACCTCCGCCCATTTTTGTTTCAAGCGTGAGTAATATAAAAGAATTACTTCAGCTCAGAAAGAATATGAACTCAGAAGAAATACTGGGCGCGTTTTTTAACCCAAAAGGTAATCTACAGAACTCGTACTCTCCATTATTTATACTAAATGCCGTTTTCTCTCTATCTTCCTCACTCATGATGATTTGATTAAATCCGGACTTAAGATCTAGTGTTGTGAAAAATGTTGAGCTTCCTAAATTGGCCAACGTATCCGACGTATCCGTAATGGGATATCGATCCGGAAATGCTTTTTCATTGAGTTTCCGAAAATCGATCTCCATCCGTAATTTTTGCTTTCCATCTTCATCAAAGCCTTTCTTAGAAACCACGTGGACAGGTGAATTGTATATCGGTTTATCTGTATTTGTGCGAATTCTCCCCTTCATGGCAAGGCTCTCTTAGGATCCGCAAATGCATAAACATTCTTATTTATTATTTGTCGAAACTGAGCTTGGAATTTGAATGGAACTGAATCCTTTTATAATGTAATTAAATTTACTTGTTCGCATGAAAGATAGTGTAATTTTTCTTTACCATTATGGTAAAAGAAATACTCTTGAAATTTATCAATTTTTGCGTCAATTTGCTTTAAAAAATCATAGCATATAATACCGTCGAACGTGCTTATGCTTGAAAGCAGAAAGAACGTTGAGGTATTGTCTAACACATTAAGTAATCACTTTTTATTTATAAAATTTTGACAGTTTAGTGATTTAAAATTAAAGCGTTTTTCCAAACGCTTAATTCCTTGAAGATATGAAAAGAACTTTATATAATTTTTTGACGTGCTTGTGTCAACTAAAACGGGAAGTTCCTGACCGTTTTTGCACTTTTTTGTAATAAACGGTAGGGGAGATTTTAGTTGAAAAAAATTTATTTCTTCCCCATATTCCGCTACAACATCATCATTGTAGTTTTGGTTGTTTGTTTTGAGGGCTTTCGTAATAATATTCATTTTCAAAATTGATATTCTGACTCAAGCTTTCCTCTTTATTCGAAAAAGTTTCTAGTTCTTCCGGCATAAAATTACTTTTTGCAGTTTCTGAAAAGGTGAACGATCGGAATGTAATTGTTCGCGATTCCGTTTATACGCTACTGGAAAATTGGATCTGAATTCTGCGGCTTAGAAATGTAATTAGGTGTAGTATGAACTATATTTTTAATATGCTGATGCTGTTGAGTAGGTGGATTTGTATTGTTATCAACTTCCATTGGAGTTGGTCTGTTAGAAGCATTTGAGTTGAAACGAATACTCGCATGCGGTCGATTATTGTGGTCGATTTGTTTATATTGAGACATTATAGGGCTATTGGATTTATAAGTATTTCTAACAGCAAAAACTTTTGCAAAATTGTGTCGTCTATGATTCGTTTGGAGCTCTTTACCAACTGCAAGAGCAGTTGGAAGGTCTTTCGGTCTGGCGGAGAAAAGTATGTCGCATAAAGGACGACGAAGTCCTGATATAAAGACGCGTAAAGCGTTCTCTCTAGCGCGTTCATTTAAAATGGCGATGATATCTCTTTTCCCGCTATAGGTCATAATTTGTTTATTTAGTATGAGGCATAGCTTTTTATCTACCTTGTTGTAGTACTCAGTAATAGAGAGATTATTCTGCCTAAGGTTGCTTAATTCTCTTTCCAGAACATAAAGCGGCCTTTTATCTGCATATCCTTGATCTAGCCTAGCTATAATTGCATTGAAGTTAAGCACTGTATTAAAATATGCAATTGTGGCGTTTGCAGAACCATTGTTTTGGAAAATACCCATTACAATGTAATATTTTTCCGAACCCTCCGTTTAAAAATGAATGGCGAATTCAGCTTCTTATCCTGCACTTCGCCAGGCTGGATAAGAAGCAGATCCACCACTAAATTCGGGAGAGACTTTATTAAGTCTAAACTTGAATTATTTTCCAAAATCAATGGGTTAATAGCAACGGGTATATGTTGTTCTGCGATAGGTGGTTGCAAGTGATTAATTGCTAAGGTTAAGCGACTTAGCTGTTCAGATAACTGCTGCCTTGTGTTTTCATTGGCCTCATTAACGATTTCTATCACCTGCGCTCTATTAAGAAACATTCTGCCGATTTATAATTAATTTTTAATAAAACGCTTGGTAGGGAAAATTTGGTGAGAGACGTAAAGCTTCGATTATAATTATCAAAATTATTTAATAGAATTACGTAGTTGAATTTATTCTAAATATTACCTCTTTAATTAGCACATTATGTTTGTACACTTTTTACTCTTACTTTACTTAACTAATTCTGATTCCAAAAATAATCGTCGTTGTAGAAAATAAAATTTATTGTATTCAACGAAAATATACTATCAACACGATATATATCAAACACGTGTCCTCTTTTAAGGTTATTTCTTTGAACACATATGCATGTATGTAGCTTTCTTAAACACTTTTTAGATTCAATTCTATTATCCTGTTTGCCCACTTCCCAAGCCAATGGAAAGTAGCTCAATTTATCCTTGTTCCCAAACCAGGGAAACCGGCAAAAGTGGTCACCTCATATAGACCAATAAACCTATTTTCCGAGACTATCTAAAGTTTGTGAGAAACTGCAACTCAATTTGGATTCCGAAAGCATCACGCTACGCTAGAGCACATAAACCGAGTATATGCATTTCCACGGAATGCACTAGAAACTGGATATCACGCACCATTTTACAAGATGTGGCACCAAGGTTTGCTGTACAAATTGAAAATGCATTTTCCATATCACTAATTTGCCATATTAAATTTCTACTTAGAAACCAGATTCCTCACGGTTAAAGTTAACAGCGACGTAACTTCCCTCCATCCAATCCAAGCTGGTGTGTCACAAGGAAATGTTTTAGGAACTGTGCTCTACACACTATTCATGACTGGCCTGCCTCTTACTAATACCACATATACCGCTTTTGCAGATGACAATGTTGTAATGGCCAGCAACAAAACTCCTGTATTAGCTTCGAAGCATTTGCAGGAGAACCTGATTCAAATCGACTTATGGATAGACAAGTGGCGAATAAAAGCAAATGCAATAAAATCAGTCTTTACGCTATGTGCAAGATTTTGCCCTCCAGTGACACTATATAACTGCCAATTTTCACCATCAGACCATGCAAAATACCTTGGGGTGCACCTGGATCGGCGGCTTACGTGGCGCTGTCACATCTTCTCCAAACAGAAACAACTTGGAATTGTTCTGGCTACTTGGACGAAGGTCGGCCCTAACCCTTGAAAATAAAGTCCTGCAAAAAAAGTTATACGAATGTGTGCTATTGCACCTTGGTATGTAAACATTGACATCATTCATCGCGATCTAAACATCCCTAAAATAAATCATGAAATCATGAAATGTAGCCACTCATATCGCAAACGTCTTAGAGTTCGCAAACGTCTTAGTGTGCGAAGAATAAAAAGATATGTACCCTCGGATTTACCGTTCAGATTTACCCCTTACGATTAAATTAAAAATAAAAATAAGATTAAATTAAACAAAAAACAAATATCATGAATGAATGAAACTAATATATATGAAATCTCACTTTGTTAAATTAATATACTTAATGTATTGAATGCTAGTGAAAATTCATACACATGTTTATAATCCAATATAATATAAGTAGTACTGAATGCCCAGCTGGACAGATTGTAGTTAAATAAATAGAGAAAAAATCTACAACAGACAAATTATTTCCACTTATATGACAAATTTTATGTTCCGTTTTTCGTTCCTGTTAATATGATTTTACTTAAATGCTTATGATAAAAAAACATTCCAAATCAGTGTAAATAACCATTTGCCTTTTAAAATTCTCAAAACTAAGCATATTATTATCTAATTTGGTTACCATTTTGTTGATACGTACGATGATGTATTAAATCCACTCAGTGCTGAAATATATGTAGTAAACACGTATAGTTTTCTATTGTGTTTTGTTAATTGACTCTTGATTAATCTGTAATTGAGTATACAAATAATAAAAAAAAGGTTTAATTTATTTTCTTTATATATACCTTGTCTCCAAACAACGTTAGCCTGGAGATTAAATGAAGAATCACGCTTGCTAAGGTGCTACTATGGGCTCAGTAACCAAATGTGTAGTAGAGCTCTCTCTCTCTCTCGACCTACAAAACTGATACTCTACAAGACGATGGAAGGACCAAGTCCAGGACACACTAACTAAACTTTGTATAACAAATTGGAGAAGACGCGCGCAAAGTGCGTGTTAAGTTCGGGCAAAACCGATAGCGGGGTTTTTCGCAGATTCTGCGATTAGATCACGAAAGCATGGTAAGTAAGTAATACATAAATTTCTTTACATTGTGCCATTTTACATTCTCTTCGAATATCAATTTCATTGTCTTGACTTAACACATGTTCCAGAGTCATGGAAGCATGTGAAGGTAATTTTTATACACAAGGCAAGCAAACAACTCCAGGAGACTTGAAACCCATTAATATGTCTTTCTGTCTGAAAAATTTTGAAATACGAGTATTGTTAGATATACACTTGAGGTTAACTATAGATAAGGGGAAAGTGTCAGTATCTCAGCATGCATACTCCAAGGGTAAATCGGTAAAGACAGCATTACACTCCTTATTCTCTAGTATTGAGTACTCCCTGCATAACAAAGATTTGTTTTCCTGGATATTAAGGGAACTTTTAACAACATCAAATCAGACGCAATAATAGATGTTTCTGGATAGAAAGCTGAACTGGAAGGCTAATATAAGTGAGTCCATTTGAAAGGCTCAAGTAGGTCTGTGATCTTGCAAAAGGGTTGTAGGAAAAATATGGGGGTAACAATCAAAAATGGCCTATTGGATGTATACAGCTGTGGTAAGACCAGTCTTTTTAATGGGGACTTTGCTTGGTGGATAGCCCTAAGTAAATCCACATACAACAAGTTGGTAACAAAGGAACAAAGAATGTCAGAGGTATTCATAATTGGAGCCATCCACCTCCAACGAAAGCTTTGAACGTGATGCATAATTTGCTGCCTGTTATGCTTTTAGGTCGGCAGAAATCCTCTTAGCTGTACCCTCCACGCGGGTGCCGACCGGGCAATGGGCATCACGGTTTGCAGTGCTGTTGCAGCATTGCAAACAGGTGGTGCCTAGCCAAGATCTATATATGAACTCCCCCCTTCCCTCTCGGCGGAGAGCTATATGTTGTGCCCCAATAGGTGACAGAGGAGCTAGTATAAAGATCATTGCTAAAAAGGTAACTGACGGCAGGTATAAAACGTTAGGGATAGAGGCTTCCCGAAACAAAAACTCAAAATGGAGGTCAATGGAAAGAAGCGGGCTGGGATATCAGCCCAAACACCGGCGGGCACAGTGAAGCTATAAGCTGTGTCGCCAGCGGCCACACTTCTGTTGTAAAGGGAGCAGTTTACAGCAGTCGTACAGCTACTACCAACACAACGATGACGTTCGCTCTGCGACGCACAGGAGCCATAGTCCAGGAAGACTCGGACCTCGAAAGCGTAGTGAGCGTAAATACAATCGATGAAGACGCGCTACTTCGTTCTCCGGCCAAACCCGAAGGTGTCAGTTCTGATCGCAAGAAAGGGCCTAGAGCTAAGCCAAGTAAGGAGGGGATGAGGTATGAGTACACGACCGACTTAGCACCAAAAACGACCTGACTCTGAAAGAGAAGGAACGGTTGGCTTGGGCTAAGGAGGCAGTTGAAAAAGGACGGGCACATTTCTCAAGTCTCCCAGGGTGTGCTGCATCGGATCCGAAATTCGCGAATAGGTTAGAGGAGCAAATTGCTGAAAAAGGCAACGCTCTACCGAAACCGAAGGAAAGATGCCCACCAGGAAAAGGAAGTGCAATGACGGTGCTGTGAAGCAAAGCGTCAAGCATGATGCAGAACATCCAAATCAGCGACGGCGGCCAATGAGATTGCCAAGAAACACTTGATCGTGGCGCTCATAGACCGCAGTAATCCGCTGGGACAAATGACGCAAGAACGGTGGAAAGCGGTGGAGATGAAGCTGCTTGAAGCCCAATTTGCAAAAATGTACGCATACCCCAGCGCACCTATGCCAGCATTTGACGGAGCAGGATGGTTTGGCGGCGTCAAAATCATTAAATGCAAAGACGATCCTTCTCTAAAGTGGGTAAAGGAAGCCGTAAAAACGATACAAGGCCTGTGGGAGGAGGCTTTGTTTGAAATTGTCGATCGCAGCTGCATTCTGTCGGTGCCGAAGGCGAAGGTGCTCATACCGCTCCTGGTGAAATCTGAGGATGCTCTGTTACTATTACAACGACAGAATCCGGACGTGCCGACGAGCGACTGGAAGGTGCTAAGTGTGGCTAAACCAGCGAATTCTGGGGGAGGCCAAAACTACATCTAACGGATCAATAAGTCGGCAGAAGATATACTTTATCCGCGGTTTGGGAAGATGGCGTGGGCAGTTGATAGCGTGTACCTTCGCCTCAAAAAACGGAACCCGGGTGATGATAACCAAAACACGCTCGAGACTGGGGAGGTGGAAAAAGATCTTTGCCTGGAAGAGGTCTTGAAAGCCTCTCTGAACTTACGGGATGTGGAGAAGGGTGAGTTGGAGGAAACATCCAACCCCGGGAGGGAGCCGGTGCCGCATGCTGAAGGCTCTTCAAATCAATCTCCACAAAAGTAAACTCGCTTCAGCTCAACTTCTCCTCAAGATGGAGGAAGTCGGCTACGATGTGGTGTTGGTCCAGGAACCTTGGACAGCCTCGGGTAACGTGGTTTCCGGCTTAAAATCACAAAATTATAATACCTATATCCCAAATGTGACAGATAAGGTAAGAACAGCGATACTGGTGAAGAAAAGTATAAATTCTTATATTAATCTCAATCTCTCCACAGATGATCTAACGGTGGTGGCCGTAAAAGGCGGCAAGGATGAGCTACTACTCCTTGCGTCTTGCTACATGCCACACGAGGACGCGGCGCCGCCGAGTGAACTTCATAGGCTGGCAGCAGCAGTAAGCAAAAGGAAGCAGGATCTGGTGCTGGGATCCGACGCAAACGCGCACCACACGGTATGGGGAAGTGCCGATATAAATGAAAGAGGTGAGTCACTACTCAACTTTATTCTCCAAAGTAGTCTAGAAGTAGCCAATAGGGGGAGGAACCAACATACATTGGATCAACCTCGAAGAACGTACTAGACGTAACACTCTACACAAATAATTGTATTATGGTAGAAGACTGGAAAGTGCTTAGTGCACCATCACTTTCTGACCACAAATATATAAGTTTCTCTGTTACATACTTTTACTTGAATTCTTTAAGTTGGCCAAAGTAGCTGACTATGAGTTATGTTGGATTGAGTACAGAGAATTATTAAGGGAATACAAAAGGGAAGTGCGCGTAGCAAAGAGGGAATCTTGGAAAGACTTCTGTAGCAATATAGAAAATACAAACGAAACGGCTAGGCTCAGGAAACTGATTTCTAAGAATCCGACCATGCCCAATTTAATACGTAAAAGCAATGGAGACTGGACTGACAGGTGAGGAATCCCTCGAGGACCTTGTCAGTACACATTTCCCGGGCTGTACAGACACTGTAGATCTCGAACCTACAAGAGATACTTCGAACGACATTCCAACGGATATCATTACAGCAGATAGAATAGAGTGGGCAATAAATTCCTTTGACCGATTTAAATCCCCAGGTCTGGACGGAATCTTCCCAGCCATGCTCCAAAGGGTTAGCTATCTTTTGGTACTATGGCTAAAAACGATATATACGGGATGTTTGGGGTTCGGCTATGTGCCTGCTGCGTGGAGACAGGCGAGGATTGTGTTTATACTGAAAGCGGGTAAAAGCAACCCTCTCTACTCAAAGAATACAGGCCCATCAGTTTGACCTCATTCCTCCTGAAGGCGTTAGAGAAGATACTAGACACATATATCAGGGACACAATTGCGCCAGACAATATGTCAAAAGCACAACACGCTTATACTAAAGGCAGATCCACGGAGACTGCACTCCATTCGCTAGTACTGAATATTGAAAGGGCCTTAGAATATAAAGCATATGCCCTTGGGGTATTCCTAGCCTTTAATAACGTATATCCGGAGCCTTCAATAGCGTGACGAAGGATGCTATTTTGAATAGCATGGTAAAAAGTAATGTAAAACCCACTGTTTATCTGTGGATAAAGCAGCTTCTAGGTTGCAGAACGATAAGAGCGGAATGGAACGAAGCTAAGGTGACCAAATAGGCAGGTAGGGGTACCCCACAAGATGGAGTGCTATCGCCGCTTCTGTGGTTACTTGTAGTAAACGAAATACTCAGGGAATTTGATGGGAAGGCACCTAAAGTAATGGTATATGCAGATGACATAGCAATAGTAGTTACGGGAAAGTACCTAGATACCATCAGTAATATAATGAACAACACTCTTAAAACAATCCATCAGTGGGCGTCTCGAGCAGGCTTGGAGGTAAACGCGGATAAAACGGACATGATACTCTTTACCAGAAAGTACAAGGTCCCCACGTGGAACTTCCCGAAGCTAGGTGACAGTGAACTTACTTTTGGATAATAAGCTTATGTGGAGGCGCAATGTTGAGGAAAGGGCGAAGAAGGCCAGTAACGCGCTATATGCATGTAAAATAATGCTAGGCGTTACTTGGGGTATTTCTCCCTCGCTGATGCACTGGTGCTACACCGCAATAGTTGGACCAATCTTACTGTATGGTGCTTTAGTGTGGTGGACTGCAACAAAGAAGGCTACATATATAATGCCAATGCGAAGAGTCCAGCGCCTCGCTTCACTCTGCATAACAGGCGCACTGAGAACCACTCCCACGGCTGGTCTCGAAACAGTACTCAACATGCCGCATATCGACCTTGTGGCGGAGAATCTTGCAGCGAAATCCGCGGGGAGACTGACGGCTACGGGAGAATTCACATACAGAACCTTCGGGCATAGCTCCATAGGCAGTAGGGGTTTGTGCAACACTGATTACATGACTCCACTTTTTAATTGGGAAAGAGGGTATCGAACTACAATCGAAGAGGAGGGGTGGCGTAAGGGCATGACGGCCAGCCGAAAGACCATTAACTTTTACACGGACGGCTCAAGAACGATGGATGGTGTGGGTGCGGGCATATACTGCTCAGAGTTGGGAATTAGGCAGCCTATAAAGCTGCCTGACCAGAGCAGTGTCTTTCAAGCGGAAGTCTTCGCTGTCAGGAAAGCCGCAGAGCTAGCATTCACCAAGACAGAAAATGACTCAAAAATAAACATTAACGTGGACAGCCAGGCAGCGATAAAGGCGATTAACTAATATAGTATAAAATCCAAAAATGTCCTACAGAGCAGGGAAGCCATAGATAGGCTAGTCACAAATAGAAGACTGCATATCTATTGGGTACCTGGTCATAAGGGCATAGAAGGGAATGAAATAGCAGATGAGATTGCAAAGAACGCTGTCTATTTACCACTTGAACAAGAAAAAAACATACAGAAACCCATTAATGAACTATTCAATGAAAGGGATGGACACATGAGTCTGTAGGTGAAAGCAAGGTGGCACAGTTTAAGCACCTGCCAAATTGCAAAAGTTATGTGTAAGGTCAACGATAGGAAACAAAGCGATTTATACTCGCGCTGTCACGAAAAGACTGCAGAACTATCATAGGTATAATGACAGGCCATACTTTATTGGCGGCACATACACACAAGATAGGAATTACGGACAATGACGAATGTAGGAAATGTAAGTAGGTTGGAGTAAGGGAAACTGTAGAACATCTCCTTTGTATATCTCCTGCGTTATCAAAAACGCGCTTAAAATGCTTAGGAGACCCACAATTTGGGAGATTGGAAGAATCTCAGGAATGGAGCTGACAGCACTGCTTAAATTCGCGAAAAGCGTTGACATCCTACGAGATATCTACTGGAAATCTGCATAAAGGTCAGACCCCATTTGGTACCGCTAGGGACCAATCGGTCTATGTGTGGCTTTAGGTTAGCCAGGTTAACCTAACCTAACCTATGCTTTATGGCAGCAAAGTGGCTGCAAATTCAGCTTTTAGGCTAAAAGCTACGCAACAATGGTTTTCTGGGAACGGGGGTCATGGATCTATCTTACGATATTTCGAGAGTATTACAAATACTTTCAATTATATCCCACCAATTTATGCCATCAATTGTATGTGTAGGATCTCCAGTCTCTCCAGGGACGACTGAAAGCACAGCACTCGCCAAATGTGAATTGGAGTCACACAGATGGATCCCAGCTATAGCGAAACGTGGGAGGTGGCATTTTCTCTAATGAGAGGGCATTAACATGTATTTTAGGCTTCCCGACACTGCAGCGTTTTTCAGGATGAGGTCGCGGCTATAGCGGCAGCACTGTCTTGGCTTAAGAATAAAAAGATATCTGGACAAGATATTTGCATTCTATCCGACAGGCCAGCAGCTTTGCGCTCCCTGGATTCGGCTATTATCACTTAAAAGCCGTCAAGAGCTGCCGCAAATCTTTAGACGAGATAGCTAAGCAGATTCGTCTGCATCTGCATCTGCTGGGTTCCCGGTCACAGGGATTTTCCAGGGAACTGTAAAGCGGATGAACTTGCCCGAGACTTCAATACTGATTTGACCAGATAGGTCAAACCTTGTTTAGGCTTTATTATAGCTTTGTATAAAAGGACTTTGTATTCGAAGCGCATCTTTGATTTTTTGTTGATTAACCAATTCAGAGAGTTAGCTTTTAGTCTCATTTGAGTTCTTTTCGCTTCTATGTGCTTCCTCCAAGTTAATCTACGGTCAAGATGGATTCCTAAATACTTCACTTCTGTTGCTTGCGGTATTTTTATTTCATTTAGTGACACAGCTGGACAGGTGCTGGTTCTGAGGGAGAACGTTATGTGAGTACATTTCGCTTCGTTAACATTAATACGCCAACTCCCTTGTGGTACTCCAGCAAATATTTGAAATTCGGGGGTTACAAATTGCTTTTATTTCCCTTTGTACATCCTATTCGCTAAGTAAGATTCCAGCACTCTGTGTATGTTGTATGGCAGAAACTTTTTAATCTTGTCCACTAGCCCCTCATGCCATACTTTATCGAAGGCTTGTGCAATGTCTAGAAATATTGCTGAACAGTGTTTCTTCTGTTCGAAAGCTTTTCTAATTTCGCTAGTTATACGGTGCACCTGCTCTATTGTACCGTGCCCTTTTCTAAATCCGAATTTATGAGTAGGAATGTTGCCATTTTGACTTAAATAGGGCATAATTTTCCCAAGTAGCAAATTTTCAAATATTTTTGAGAGCGTGGGGGAGCGATATGATTACACCTGCGATGGATCTTTTCCTGGCTTAGGAATCATTGTAATTTGCGATATCTTCCATATACTCGTATGCGGGAAATGACCCAAGAGAAGGATAGCATTGCACAGTTTCGTTAGGTGTATTAACGCTATGTGTGGTAATTCCATGACCATTTTATTTGTGATTAGGTCATATCCAGGGGACTTTTTTGCATTAAGACCTGTTTTAATGACACACTCTAAGTCTTTGATTTTTAGTTGAAGCGGCTGAGTCACTTTGGTTGTAGGCAAACTAGGGACCTCGGAGTTATTGCACGGAGCATTAAGGCAAAAAACTGTTTGTAGATGTTCAGCAAACGCTGCTCCTTTTTCTTCGTCGCTTTTGGCCCAACTTCCATTTCCAAGTCTTACTTGTGACTCACTTTCCTTTGGGCTTTTTGCAACCTTTGTAGCTCTCCAAAGTGAGTAATTGGTGTATTTAAACGGGCCCAGATCTTTGATATAGGGTTTAATACTTGCTTCAGCTTCCATTTGAAGTACATTTCTAAGGCGATTTTGTGACAATTTCAATTTCCTCTTTAGGGCAGGTGCAGTGAGAGATCTGTAAATAAAAACTACAGCATCTGCCTCACCAGACACACGTGCAACTACACTCCTCTTGCAGTGCAAAATGCTGTACTCCCCAGCCAAAAATACCTACACAAACTCACAAGCAATCACTTATAAAAAAAAATTTAATACATACTGATGAATTTGCAGTAAAAACATTATCGCCGGCAATACAGACAGGACTGGTCCGCTACATTCTCGTGCAATTAAGAAGAAAACTAATACAAATATTGGCCAATCCGCAAAAATTGTTAAAACAGAACAAGAAAATTCTATGGGTGAAAATTTGCGCCTCTAATAGGTAGCGATGTCTACATCGTCTCAATAATTAAAGGTGCCATAAAAGAGAGGAAGATCCAAGCAGCCACTGAAAACAACTTCCTTAAATTATTGCTCAATTTGAAGGTAGCAATAAAAAATTCTATACTTATCAACTGAAAAGTAGTAGAGGCTTATGCGTGGTAATCAAGGGTATAGACAGCAATGTTGACTGCAACGTAGTTAAAGAGGCATTGAAAAGTTGAGGCTTTTCCACCAAATCTATTTTTAATATAAAAAAAGAAGCAATATCCCCCAACCGCTGTACAAAATTGAACTTGAGCCAGAAACGAAAAAGCTACCAAAAAATGAAGTGCACCTAATATAAAATCTTAGGTATTTTCTACTCCGAAGAATTGTATTGAGAAACCCCGTAAGACGCAAGGTCCAGTGCAGTGCCTCACTTCTCAGCAATACGGTCACACCACTTTAACACCAGTTTGTGTTGTTTGTGGGGATCTAAACCCAACACCTCACTGCTCTCAAAAGGAAAGTAGCTGTATTCTGCTATAATATAATTAAGACGACAAATAAATTGGATATTATATCTACTGGTAAGCCCACCTACTGGCCATCTAATTCTAGCAAAATTCCAGACCAAATTTATTTTGGCGTCACTAGAAAAATTTACCGTCACTTCATCTCAGCGGAAGAATGCTTCAATTTATCGTCAGATCATTCCTCTATTTTAATTAACTTACAGAAACATCCCATGCGTAAGCACATCCAATGAAAATCACAAATCGCAAAACCAGTTGGCTAAAATATGGTAAATACATTAGCAGTCATCTAAAGACTGATCCACTGTTAAAAACAGCAGAGGATATAGACTTCCTTGTTGAAGAACTCAGCGCACTACTAGTCTCGGCAGCCGTGCATGCAACTAGTGCAACTAAATCATCTTCATACTCTAAAAGAACTGTCACTTCCGGAGATATTGACGCGCTGGCAAGAGAGAAAAGACGTATCAGAAAAGAGTGGCATAGCGCTCGATCACCCATGTTGAAGCAAAAACTAGCTAAAGCTGAAAACCTCTAAGAGAAGCCCTTAGAAATCATAGGGTAAGCTTAAGAGAGTTCACGGAAAAACATGTAAAAAGCGAGTTGTGGAAAACATGTAAATTCGCACAAAGGTCCGCAAGAACACAATCCACACCTTAGAATTGAAAATGGGAAATGGGCTAGAAGCGATGCTGAAAAAGCAAATATATTTGAAAACCACCTCAAAAATGTGTTTAAGCCAAATCCACCTACAAACAACTTCGCAATTCCAAATATTGAAGTTCCTAAAACTCACCATCAGGTAAAGTTCAGCGAGCAAGGTCCCGGCTACGACCTGATAACGTCAGAGATGATAGCTCAATTACCAAAATCCGCAATCAGGTTAATTCTGAACATATTCAATGCAGCTCTTCGAGTACGACACATCCCAAATATTTGGAAATTGTCAGTAATAAAAATTATCTGCAAGCTGGGTAAAGAAACCACCTATTCCTCTTCATACAGATCTTTCAGCCTATTGTCTATACTTTCCAAGCCGTTTGAAATAATCGTTTTGAACAAGATACAGCCGTATGTCTACAACTTGATCCCAAGTCACCAATTTGGCTTTCGGAGAAGACATTGAACAATAGAGCACGTGCACCGAATCAGCAAAGAAATACGCAATGCCTTTGAGTCTAAGCAGTTCTGTTCTGCCATATTCTTAGACGTAGGTCAGGCATTCAAAACGGTTTGGCACGACGGACTTATGTACAAGTTGAAGCAAATGCTTCCTGCGGAATTTCACATTACCCTTGAATCTTATATTAGAGAGAGAAAACTTTTAGTGAAGTGCAACGAATCCACATCGAGCATGTACAGCATCGAATCTGGTGTCCGTAAGGTAGTGTTCTCTGGCCTGTCCTATATGTTTTGGTTACGGCTGATATACCGACACTCAGTAGCAGACGCTACATCAGCTAATTACAGAGTCAGATTGAATCCTTGCTCTGTAACTGGCGCATAAGAGTAAACGAAAGCAAAAGCAAGCATGTCATTTTTATACTACGTCCAAGCAGCCTCGCGGCCCTGAAACTTAACAACATCACCATTCCTGCATCTAGTGAAGCTCCCTATCTTGAAATACTCTCGACAGAAGGCTAGAACCAAAAAAAACCTAATGAAGATAGCAGCTCTCAAATTTTATTTTTTACTCTATTAACATTCTCGCCTTCCGATAGAAAACAAAGTTATTTTGTACAAAACCGTCATCAAACCGATTTGCTCATATGGTGCTCAGTTATGGTCAACTGCTAGTTCTTATAATATAGAGAAAATTCAATTAGCTCGGAATATTAAGAATCATCTACGCACCATGGTTTGTGGGAAATGTGAATATTCATCGCGATCTAGACATTGCACCCGCTAAAGAAGAACTAGTCGTTCTGACTGAAAATACCATGCATGGCTTCTGCATCATCCGAACTCACTAGCCCAGGTCCTGCAATACACTCAAAGCTTATCACGGCTGAAAAGACGAGATCTTCCATCATTATAATATATTTTATGAAGTCAACTATTCGAACATTGGTGCAGAATTATAATATATACTCGTATATTGAATTATTAATGTTAAGATTTGAATACAATTGTCAATCTCTTAAGAATATACAATAAAAAACTGAATTGAAAATTCAAAACAATCCAAACTGGATAACTTCTGGCTCGCAAACCTTATTTAAACATCTCGAACAGCACGCCAAGATGTAACAATTGACTTCCGCAAAGAACGCAAACCTCCGCCCATTTTTGTTTCAAGCGTGAGTAATATAAAAGAATTACTTCAGCTCAGAAAGAATATGAACTCAGAAGAAATACTGGGCGCGTTTTTTAACCCAAAAGGTAATCTACAGAACTCGTACTCTCCATTATTTATACTAAATGCCGTTTTCTCTCTATCTTCCTCACTCATGATGATTTGATTAAATCCGGACTTAAGATCTAGTGTTGTGAAAAATGTTGAGCTTCCTAAATTGGCCAAGATTTCAGACGTATCCGTAATGGGATATCGATCCGGAAATGCTTTTTCATTGAGTTTCCGAAAATCGATCTCCATCCGTAATTTTTGCTTTCCATCTTCATCAAAGCCTTTCTTAGAAACCACGTGGACAGGTGAATTGTATATCGGTTTATCTGTATTTGTGCGAATTCTCCCCTTCATGGCAAGGCTCTCTTAGGATCCGCAAATGCATAAACATTCTTATTTATTATTTGTCGAAACTGAGCTTGGAATTTGAATGGAACTGAATCCTTTTATAATGTAATTAAATTTACTTGTTCGCATGAAAGATAGTGTAATTTTTCTTTACCATTATGGTAAAAGAAATACTCTTGAAATTTATCAATTTTTGCGTCAATTTGCTTTAAAAAATCATAGCATATAATACCGTCGAACGTGCTTATGCTTGAAAGCAGAAAGAACGTTGAGGTATTGTCTAACACATTAAGCTTATTATTTATAAACTTATTATTATTAAACTTTTTATTTATAAAATTTTGACAGTTTAGTGATTTAAAATTAAAGCGTTTTTCCAAACGCTTAATTCCTTGAAGATATGAAAAGAACTTTATATAATTTTTTGACGTGCTTGTGTCAACTAAAACGGGAAGTTCCTGACCGTTTTTGCACTTTTTTGTAATAAACGGTAGGGGAGATTTTAGTTGAAAAAAATTTATTTCTTCCCCATATTCCGCTACAACATCATCATTGTAGTTTTGGTTGTTTGTTTTGAGGGCTTTCGTAATAATATTCATTTTCAAAATTGATATTCTGACTCAAGCTTTCCTCTTTATTCGAAAAAGTTTCTAGTTCTGCCGGCATAAAATTACTTTTTGCAGTTTCTGAAAAGGTGAATGATCGGAATGTAATTGTTCGCGATTCCGTTTATACGCTACTGGAAAATTGGATCTGAATTCTGCGGCTTAGAAATGTAATTAGGTGTAGTATGAACTATATTTTTAATATGCTGATGCTGTTGAGTAGGTGGATTTGTATTGTTATCAACTTCCATTGGAGTTGGTCTGTTAGAAGCATTTGAGTTGAAACGAATACTCGCATGCGGTCGATTATTGTGGTCGATTTGTTTATATTGAGACATTATAGGGCTATTGGATTTATAAGTATTTCCAACAGCAAAAACTTTTGCAAAATTGTGTCGTCTATGATTCGTTTGCAGCTCTTTACCAACTGCAAGAGCAGTTGGAAGGTCTTTCGGTCTGGCGGAGAAAAGTATGTCGCATAAAGGACGACGAAGTCCTGATATAAAGACGCGTAAAGCGTTCTCTCTAGCGCGTTCATTTAATATGGCGATGATATCTCTTTTCCCGCTATAGGTCATAATTTGTTTATTTAGTATGAGGCATAGCTTTTTATCTACCTTGTTGTAGTACTCAGTAATAGAGAGATTATTCTGCCTAAGGTTGCTTAATTCTCTTTCCAGAACATAAAGCGGCCTTTTATCTGCATATTCTTGATCTAGCCTAGCTATAATTGCATTGAAGTTAAGCACTGTATTAAAATATGCAATTGTGGCGTTTGCAGAACCATAGTTTTGGAAAATACCCATTACAATGTAATATTTTTCCGAACCCTCCGTTTAAAAATGAATGGCGAATTCAGCTTCTTATCCTGCACTTCGCCAGGCTGGATAAGAAGCAGATCCACCACTAAATTCGGGAGAGACTTTATTAAGTCTAAACTTGAATTATTTTCCAAAATCAATGGGTTAATAGCAACGGGTATATGTTGTTCTGCGATAGGTGGTTGCAAGTGATTAATTGCTAAGGTTAAGCGACTTAGCTGTTCAGATAACTGCTGCCTTGTGTTTTCATTGGCCTCATTAACGATTTCTATCACCTGCGCTCTATTAAGAAACATTCTGCCGATTTATAATTAATTTTTAATAAAACGCTTGGTAGGGAAAATTTGGTGAGAGGCGTAAAGCTTCGATTATAATTATCAAAATTATTTAATAGAATTACGTAGTTGAATTTATTCTAAATATTACCTCTTTAATTAGCACATTATGTTTGTACACTTTTTACTCTTACTTTACTTAACTAATTCTGATTCCAAAAATAATCGTCTTTGTAGAAAATAAACTTTATTGTATTCAACGAAAATATACTATCAACACGATATATATCAAACACGTGTCCTCTTTTAAGGTTATTTCTTTGAACACATATGCATGTATGTAGCTTTCTTAAACACTTTTTAGATTCAATTCTATTATCCTGTTTGCCCACTTCCCAAGCCAATGGAAAGTAGCTCAATTTATCCTTGTTCCCAAACCAGGGAAACCGGCAAAAGTGGTCACCTCATATAGACCAATAAACCTATTTTCCGAGACTATCTAAAGTTTGTGAGAAACTGCAACTCAATTTGGATTCCGAAAGCATCACGCTACGCTAGAGCACATAAACCGAGTATATGCATTTCCACGGAATGCACTAGAAACTGGATATCACGCACCATTTTACAAGATGTGGCACCAAGGTTTGCTGTACAAATTGAAAATGCATTTTCCATATCACTAATTTGCCATATTAAATTTCTACTTAGAAACCAGATTCCTCACGGTTAAAGTTAACAGCGACGTAACTTCCCTCCATCCAATCCAAGCTGGTGTGTCACAAGGAAATGTTTTAGGAACTGTGCTCTACACACTATTCATGACTGGCCTGCCTCTTACTAATACCACATATACCGCTTTTGCAGATGACAATGTTGTAATGGCCAGCAACAAAACCCCTGTATTAGCTTCGAAGCATTTGCAGGAGAACCTGAATCAAATCGACTTATGGATAGACAAGTGGCGAATAAAAGCAAATGCAATAAAATCAGTCTTTACGCTATGTGCAAGATTTTGCCCTCCAGTGACACTATATAACTGCCAATTTTCACCATCAGACCATGAAAAATACCTTGGGGTGCACCTGGATCGGCGGCTTACGTGGCGCTGTCACATCTTCTCCAAACAGAAACAACTTGGAATTGTTCTGGCTACTTGGACGAAGGTCGGCCCTAACCCTTGAAAATAAAGTCCTGCAAAAAAAGTTATACGAATGTGTGCTATTGCACCTTGGTATGTAAACATTGACATCATTCATCGCGATCTAAACATCCCTAAAATAAATCATGAAATCATGAAATGTAGCCACTCATATCGCAAACGTCTTAGAGTTCATCCCAACAACCTGGCGGTAGAATTGATAAACAGTGATGCCAGTGTGCGAAGAATAAAAAGATATGTACCCTCGGATTTACCGTTCAGATTTACCCCTTACGATTAAATTAAAAATAAAAATAAGATTAAATTAAACAAAAAACAAATATCATGAATGAATGAAACTAATATATATGAAATCTCACTTTGTTAAATTAATATACTTAATGTATTGAATGCTAGTGAAAATTCATACACATGTTTATAATCCAATATAATATAAGTAGTACTGAATGCCCAGCTGGACAGATTGTAGTTAAATAAATAGAGAAAAAATCTACAACAGACAAATTATTTCCACTTATATGACAAATTTTATGTTCCGTTTTTCGTTCCTGTTAATATGATTTTACTTAAATGCTTATGATAAAAAAACATTCCAAATCAGTGTAAATAACCATTTGCCTTTTAAAATTCTCAAAACTAAGCATATTATTATCTAATTTGGTTACCATTTTGTTGATACGTACGATGATGTATTAAATCCACTCAGTGCTGAAATATATGTAGTAAACACGTATAGTTTTCTATTGTGTTTTGTTAATTGACTCTTGATTAATCTGTAATTGAGTATACAAATAATAAAAAAAGGTTTAATTTATTTTCTTTATATATACCTTGTCTAAAAACAACAACGTAAGCCTGGAGATTAAATGAAGAATCACGCTTGCTAAGGTGCTACTATGGGCTCAGTAACCAAATGTGTAGTAGAGCTCTCTCTCTCTCTCTCTCGACCTACAAAACTGATACTCTACAAGACGATGGAAGGACCAAGTCCAGGACACACTAACTAAACTTTGTATAACAAATTGGAGCAGACGCGCGCAAAGTGCGTGTTAAGTTCGGGCAAAACCGATAGCGGGGTTTTTCGCAGATTCTGCGATTAGATCACGAAAGCATAAGTAATACATAAATTTCTTTACATTGAAATGTTTTTAATCTAAACATTATGCCATTTTACATTCTCTTCCAATATCAATTTCAATGTCTTGACTTAACACATGTTCCAGAGTCATGGAAGCATGTGAGGGTAATTTTTATACACAAGGCAAGCAAACAACTCTAGGAGACTTGAAACCCATTAATATGTCTTTCTGTCAGAAAAATTTTGAAATACGAGTATTGTTAGATATACACTTGAGGTTAACTACAGATAAGGGGAAAGTGTCAGTATCTCAGCATGCATACTCCAAGGGTAAATAGGTAAAGACAGCATTACACTCCTTATTCTCTAGTATTGAGTACTCCCTGCATAACAAAGAGTTGTTTTCCTGGATATTAAGGGAACTTTTAACAACATCAAATCAGACGCAATAATAGATGTTTCTGGATAGAAAGCTGAACTGGAAGGCTACTATAAGTGAGTCCATTTGAAAGGCTCAAGTAGCTCTGTGATCTTGCAAAAGGGTTGTAGGAAAAATATGGGGGTTACAATAAAAAATGGCCTATTGGATGTATACAGCTGTGGTAAGACCAGTCTTTTTAATGGGGACTTTGCTTGGTGGATAGCCCTAAGTAAATCCACATACAACAAGTTGGTAACAAAGGAACAAAGAATGTCAGAGGTATTCATAATTGGAGCCATCCACCTCCAACGAAAGCTTTAAAAGTGATGCATAATTTGCTGCCTGTTATGCTTTTAGGTCGGCAGAAATCCTCTTAGCTGTACCCTCCACGCGGGTGCCGACCGGGCAATGGGCAACACGGTTTGCAGTGCTGTTGCTGCATTGCAAACAGGTGGTGCCTAGCCAAGATCAATATATGAACTCCCCCCTTCCCTCTCGGCGGAGAGCTATATGTTGTGCCCCAATAGGTGACGGAGGAGCTAGTATAAAGATCATTGCTAAAAAGGTAACTGACGGCAGGTATAAAACGTTAGGGATAGAGGCTTCCCGAAACAAAAACTCAAAATGGAGGTCAATGGAAAGAAGCGGGCTGGGATATCAGCCCAAACACCGGCGGGCACAGTGAAGCTATAAGCTGTGTCGCCAGCGGCCACACTTCTGTTGTAAAGGGAGCAGTTTACAGCAGTCGTACAGCTACTACCAACACAACGATGACGTTCGCTCTGCGACGCACAGGAGCCATAGTCCAGGAAGACTCGGACCTCGAAAGCGTAGTGAGCGTAAATACAATCGATGAAGACGCGCTACTTCGTTCTCCGGCCAAACCCGAAGGTGTCAGTTCTGATCGCAAGAAAGGGCCTAGAGCTAAGCCAAGTAAGGAGGGGATGAGGTATGAGTACACGACCGACTTAGCACCAAAAACGACCTGACTCTGAAAGAGAAGGAACGGTTGGCTTGGGCTAAGGAGGTAGTTGAAAAAGGACGGGCACATTTCTCAAGTCTCCCAGGGTGTGCCGCATCGGATCCGAAATTCGCGAATAGGTTAGAGGAGCAAATTGCTGAAAAAGGCAACGCTCTACCGAAAGCGAAGGAAAGATGCCCACCAGGAAAAGGAAGTGCAATGACGGTGCTGTGAAGCCAAGTGTCAAACATGATGCAGAACATCCAAAGCAGCGACGGCGGCCAATGAGATTGCCAAGAAACACTTAACCGTGGCGCTCATAGACCGCAGTAATCCGCTGGGACAAATGACGCAAGAACGGTGGAAAGCGGTGGAGATGAAGCTGCTTGAAGCCCTATTTGCAAAAATGTACGCAGACCCCAGCGCACCTATGCCAGCATTTGACGGAGCAGGATGGTTTGGCGGCGTCAAAATCATTAAATGCAAAGACGATCCTTCTCTAAAGTGGGTAAAGGAAGCCGTAAAAACGATACAAGGCCTGTGGGAGGAGGCTTTGTTTGAAATTGTCGATCGCAGCTGCATTCTGTCGGTGCCGAAGGCGAAGGTGCTCATACCGCTCCTGGTGAAATCTGAGGATGCTCTGTTACTATTACAACGACAGAATCCGGACGTGCCGACGAGCGACTGGAAGGTGCTAAGTGTGGCTAAACCAGCTCGAGACTGGGGAGGTGGAAAAAGATCTTTGCCTGGAAGAGGTCTTGAAAGCTTCTCTGAACTTACGGGATGTGGAGAAGGGTGAGTTGGAGGAAACATCCAACCCCGGGAGGGAGCCGGTGCCGCATGCTGAAGGCTCTTCAAATCAATCTCCATAAAAGTAAACTCGCTTCAGCTCAACTTCTCCTCAAGATGGAGGAAGTCGGCTACGATGTGGTGTTGGTCCAGGAACCTTGGACAGCCTCGGGTAACGTGGTTTCCGGCTTAAAATCACAAAATTATAATACCTATATCCCAAATGTGACAGATAAGGTAAGAACAGCGATACTGGTGAAGAAAAGTATAAATTCTTATATTAATCTCAATCTCTCCACAGATGATCTAACGGTGGTGGCCGTAAAAGGCGGCAAGGATGAGCTACTACTCCTTGCGTCTTGCTACATGCCACGCGAGGACGCGGTGCCGCCGACCGAACTTCATAGGCTGGCGGAAGCAACCAGCAAAAGGAAGCAGGCTCTGGTGGTGGGATCCGACGCAAACGCGCACCACACGGTATGGGGAAGTGCCGATATAAATGAAAGAGGTGAGTCACTACTCAACTTTATTCTCCAAAGTAGTCTAGAAGTAGCCAATATGGGGGAGGAACCAACATACATTGGACCAATCTCGACGAACGTACTAGACGTAACACTCTACACAAATAATTGTATTATGGTAGAAGACAGGAAAGTGCTTAGTGCACCATCACTTTCTGACCACAAATATATAAGTTTCTCTGTTACATTCTCGACTAAATATACAAATTTTAACTTCAGGAATCCAAGAAACACGAACTGGGAGTTGTACAGGAAGATACTAGAAAATAAACGAATGAGACCAAGAAGGTACAACTCGCACGTAGAACTTGAAAAAGTGGTAAATTCACTCACAATTACTCTCATTAAAGCTCATCGTACAAAACGCAAGTCGAAACCTCCCTGGTGGAACAAGGGGTTGCAAAGGCGAAAGGTACTTGAATTCTTTAAGTTGGCCAAAGTAGCTGACTATGAGTTATGTTGGATTGAGTACAGGGAATTATTAAGGGAATACAAAAGGGAAGTGCGCGTAGCAAAGAGGGAATCTTGGAAAGACTTCTGTAGCAATATAGAAAATACAAACGTAACGGCTAGGCTCAGGAAACTGATTTCTAAGAATCCGACCATGCCCAATTTAATACGTAAAAGCAATGGAGACTGGACTGACAGGTGAGGAATCCCTCGAGGACCTTGTCAGTACACATTTACCGTGCTGTACAGACACTGTAGATCTCGAACCTACAAGAGATACTTCGAACGACATTCCAACGGATATCATTACAGCAGATAGAATAGAGTGGGCAATAAATTCCTTTGACCGATTTAAATCCCCAGGTCTGGACGGAATCTTCCCAGCCATGCTCCGAAGGGTTAGCTATCTTTTGGTACTATGGCTAAAAACGATATATACGGGATGTTTGGGGTTCGGCTATGTGCCTGCTGCGTGGAGACAGGCGAGGATTGTGTTTATACTGAAAGCGGGTAAAAGCAACCCTCTCTACTCAAAGAATACAGGCCCATCAGTTTGACCTCATTCCTCCTGAAGGCGTTAGAGAAGATACTAGACACATATATCAGGGACACAATTGCGCCAGACAATATGTCAAAAGCACAACACGCTTATACTAAAGGCAGATCCACGGAGACTGCACTCCATTCGCTAGTACTGAATATTGAAAGGGCCTTAGAATATAAAGCATATGCCCTTGGGGTATTCCTAGCCTTTAATAACGTATATCCGGAGCCTTCAATAGCGTGACGAAGGATGCTATTTTGAATAGCATGGTAAAAAGTAATGTAAAACCCACTGTTTATCTGTGGATAAAGCAGCTTCTAGGTTGCAGAACGATAAGAGCGGAATGGAACGAAGCTAAGGTGACCAAATAGGCAGGTAGGGGTACCCCACAAGATGGAGTGCTATCGCCGCTTCTGTGGTTACTTGTAGTAAACGAAATACTCAGGGAATTTGATGGGAAGGCACCTAAAGTAATGGTATATGCAGATGACATAGCAATAGTAGTTACGGGAAAGTACCTAGATACCATCAGTAATATAATGAACAACACTCTTAAAACAATCCATCAGTGGGCGTCTCGAGCAGGCTTGGAGGTAAACGCGGATAAAACGGACATGATACTCTTTACCAGAAAGTACAAGGTCCCCACGTGGAACTTCCCGAAGCTAGGTGACAGTGAACTTACTTTTGGATAATAAGCTTATGTGGAGGCGCAATGTTGAGGAAAGGGCGAAGAAGGCCAGTAACGCGCTATATGCATGTAAAATAATGCTAGGCGTTACTTGGGGTATTTCTCCCTCGCTGATGCACTGGTGCTACACCGCAATAGTTGGACCAATCTTACTGTATGGTGCTTTAGTGTGGTGGACTGCAACAAAGAAGGCTACATATATAATGCCAATGCGAAGAGACCAGCGCCTCGAGAACCACTCCCACGGCTGGACTCGAAACAGTACTCAACATGCCGCATATCGACCTTGTGGCGGAGAATCTTGCAGCGAAATCCGCGGGGTGACTGACGGCTACGGAAGAATTCACATACAGAACCTTCGGGCATAGCTCCATAGGCAGTAGGGGTTTGTGCAACACTGATTACATGACTCCACTTTTAAATTGGGAAAGAGGGTATCGAACTACAATCGAAGAGGAGGGGTGGCGTAAGGGCATGACGGCCAGCCGAAAGACCTTTAACTTTTACACGGACGGCTCAAGAACGATGGATGGTGTGGGTGCGGGCATATACTGCTCAGAGTTGGGAATTAGGCAGCCTATAAAGCTGCCTGACCAGAGCAGTGTCTTTCAAGCGGAAGTCTTCGCTGTCAGGAAAGCCGCAGAGCTAGCATTCACCAAGACAGGAAATGACTCAAAAATAAACATTAACGTGGACAGCCAGGCAGCGATAAAGGCGATTAACTAATATAGTATAAAATCCAAAAATGTCCTACAGAGCAGGGAAGCCATAGATAGGCTAGTCACAAATAGAAGACTGCATATCTATTGGGTACCTGGTCATAAGGGCATAGAAGGGAATGAAATAGCAGATGAGATTGCAAAGAACGCTGTCTATTTACCACTTGAACAAGAAAAAAACATACAGAAACCCATTAATGAACTATTCAATGAAAGGGATGGACACATGAGTCTGTAGGTGAAAGCAAGGTGGCACAGTTTAAGCACCTGCCAAATTGCAAAAGTTATGTGTAAGGTCAACGATAGGAAACAAAGCGATTTATACTCGCGCTGTCACGAAAAGACTGCAGAACTATCATAGGTATAATGACAGGCCATACTTTATTGGCGGCACATACACACAAGATAGGAATTACGGACAATGACGAATGTAGGAAATGTAAGTAGGTTGGAGTAAGGGAAACTGTAGAACATCTCCTTTGTATATCTCCTGCGTTATCAAAAACGCGCTTAAAATGCTTAGGAGACCCACAATTTGGGAGATTGGAAGAATCTCAGGAATGGAGCTGACAGCACTGCTTAAATTCGCGAAAAGCGCTGACATCCTACGAGATATCTACTGGAAATCTGCATAAAGGTCAGACCCCATTTGGTACCGCTAGGGACCAATCGGTCTATGTGTGGCTTTAGGTTAGCCAGGTTAACCTAACCTAACCTATGCTTTATGGCAGCAAAGTGGCTGCAAATTCAGCTTTTAGGCTAAAAGCTACGCAACAATGGTTTTCTGGGAACGGGGGTCATGGATCTATCTTACGATATTTCGAGAGTATTACAAATACTTTCAATTATATCCCACCAATTTATGCCATCAATGGTATGTGTAGGATCTCCAGTCTCTCCAGGAACGACTGAAAGCACAGCACTCGCCAAATGTGAATTGGATTCACACAGATGGATCCCAGCTATAGCGAAACGTGGGAGGTGGCATTTTCTCTAATGAGAGGGCATTAACATGAAATTTAGGCTTCCCGACACTGCAGCGTTTTTCAGGATGAGGTCGCGGCTATAGCGGCAGCACTGTCTTGGCTTAAGAATAAAAAGATATCTGGACAAGATATTTGCATTCTATCCGACAGGCCAGCAGCTTTGCGCTCCCTGGATTCGGCTATTATCACTTAAAAGCTGTCAAGAGCTGCCGCAAATCTTTAGACGAGATAGCTAAGCAGATTCGTCTGCATCTGCATCTGCTGGGTTCCCGGTCACAGGGATTTTCCAGGGAACTGTAAAGCGGATGAACTTGCCCGAGACTTCAATACTGATTTGACCAGATAGGTCAAACCTTGATATTTCTATTGCAACATTTTATTTTTTTTTATTAAACCATTTATTTACATATTTATATAAATACATATTACAGATTAGTTTGTAAATAAGTTTAGAAACATGGTTTCTTTAGACGTGAAGCAGAATTCTGCTGGAGTAGACTTCTTGCAAGTATGTTCGGATGATTTTGCAGGCGATTCAGGTATTTCTGCCTTAATTCTACGATTTCTTCTTTTATAGTGGATATATGTATATCGTTGTGAATGTTTTTATTCTTGATAAATCATGGTGCGCCGGTAATTGTTCTTAGGATTTTCGACTGTGCCCTTTGGATAAGTTCTAGATTTGAGGTGCTCATACTACCCCAAAGTTGCACCCCATATGTCCATATGGGCTTTATTATAGCTTTGTATAAAAGGACTTTGTATTCGAAGCGCATCTTTGATTTTTTGTTGATTAACCAATTCAGAGAGTTAGCTTTTAGTCTCATTTGAGTTCTTTTCGCTTCTATGTGCTTCCTCCAAGTTAATCTACGGTCAAGATGGATTCCTAAATACTTCACTTCTCTTGCTTGCGGTATTTTTATTTCATTTAGTGACACAGCTGGACAGGTGCTGCTTCTGAGGGAGAACGTTATGTGAGTACATTTCGCTTCGTTAACATTAATACGCCAACTCCCTTGTTGTACTCCAGCAAATATTTGAAATTCGGGGGTTACAAATTGCTTGTATTTCCCTTTGTACATCCTATTCGCTAAGTAAGATTCCAGCACTCTGTGTATGTTGTATGGCAGAAACTTTTTAATCTTGTCCACTAGCCCCTCATGCCATACTTTATCGAAGGCTTGTGCAATGTCTAGAAATATTGCTGAACAGTGTTTCTTCTGTTCGAAAGCTTTTCTAATTTCGCTAGTTATACGGTGCACCTGCTCTATTGTACCGTGCCCTTTTCTAAATCCGAATTGATGAGTAGGAATGTTGCCATTTTGACTTAAATAGGGCATAATTTTCCCAAGTAGCAATTTTTCAAATATTTTTGAGAGCGTGGGGGAGCGATATGATTACACCTGCGTTGGATCTTTTCCAGGCTTAGGAATCATTGTAATTTGCGATATCTTCCATATACTCGTATGCGGGAAATGACCCAAGAGAAGGATAGCATTGAACAGTTTCGTTAAGTGTATTAACGCTATGTGTGTAATTCCATGACCATTTTATTTGTGATTAGGTCATATCCAGGGGACTTTTTTGCATTAAGACCTGTTTTAATGACACACTCTAAGTCTTTGATTTTTAGTTGAAGCGGCTGAGTCACTTTGGTTGTAGGTAAACTAGGGACCTCGGAGTTATTGCACGGAGCATTAAGGCAAAAAACTGTTTGTAGATGTGCAGCAAACGCTGCTCCTTTTTCTTCGTCGCTTTTGGCCCAACTTCCATTTCCTAGCCTTACTGGTGGCTCACTTTCCTTTGGGCTTTTTGCAACCTTTGTAGCTCTCCAAAGTGAGTAATTGGTGTATTTGAACGGGCACAGATCTTCGATATAGGGTTTAATACTTGCTTCAGCTTCCTTTTGAAGTACATTTCTAAGGCGATTTTGTGACAATTTCAATTTCCTCTTTAGGGCAGGTGACCTATATTTCTGCCATTCGCGTCTTAGGCGTCTTTTCTCCTTAACGAGGCACTGCACATGGGTTGAAGTTATATAACGGGTAGCAACCTGCATCGTTTTTCTGCTGGTGTTGCGGACGCAGCTGCTGATGCTAACAAGGAATTTAACTCGTGGAGCGCTCTCTCTAAGTCATCTTTGTTTTTAGGAGGAGATTCCAGGCAAATATGTGTACTCACGTATTTCTTATATTTGAGCCAGTTCGTTTTGTTGGTGGTCAATTTGGGCGATTTATGTACAATTTCAGGAGTTTTGTTAAAGTATATGATGACAGGTGAGTGATCGGAGGACCAGTCGAAAATTGCTTCAGAGGAAAACAGTGCCCTGTTTATATTTTTGATCACAGCGAAATCAGTAAGATCAGGCATTTTACGCTGATCCGCTGGCCAGTACGTGGGTTGGCCACTTGAGGCAAAATCTAGATGATTTAGGTATGCTTAGAATTATAGTCTCCAGCTGCTATAAATTTTCTTCCGAGTGTTGCAAAGAACTGCAGGAATTTTTCTGACGTTACTTAGAATCTAGGTGGACAGTATACTGCAGAAATTGTTATAATTTTGCCCCAGCACTGGAGGGAGATTGAAGTGGCTTGGATGTGTCTTTCGGCATATTTGGCACGTAGAAAATGTTTTATACAGGCATTAATTAGAATTCCTGCGCCTCCGTGCGCTTTACCGTCTGGATGATTGGTTTTGTAGAAATTGAAACCGGCAATACTGAAGTTGTACTTATCTGTTAAATGAGTTTCTGAGATAAGCATTATGTCAATTTCGCTGTTGTACAAAAAATTCTTGATTTCTATTTTGTGTTGGATAATACCGTTGGCATTCCAGTGGCCTAACTTTAATTGATTCATTTATTTTTGAGAGAGCAATGTTTTCATCAGTAGATTCTGATTTTGTATAAGTTCATGAATCTTTGTTTGCATGGTTGACATAAATTGGGTCATACAATGCGTTAGGTTACAAATCATTGCTTCTACATTTTGAACGGGTGGAGAACAAGCTAGACTTTAAGTAGGTGATTTTTTCAACACATTTGCGTACGTCATTGAGGAGGACGAGGGCGCAGCATTGGCTGGATTTATGATAGGATAAAAAGCTGCAATATTGCTATGTTCACAGCGAACTAGCTTTTGTGTTGTACGCGCCTTCATCTTCAGGTCTGTGTAAATTGGACACCCTCTATAGTTGGCCGTGTGGTTACCACCAAAGTTGCTGCATTTTTTTTACATTTTTATCAAATTTGTCAAATTTACATTCAACGGAGGGGTGAAAATCGCCGTAAGCGACACATATAGTGCGTAGAATGCAGTAGGATTTCGTGTGCCCATATTCCTGGCAATTTGAGCATTGTACCGGACCTTTGCGCTTGTGGGGCTCCTCAATTGAAGATCTACGATGTAACGTATGCTATAAACAGGATGGGTTTCATTTTTTTCAGATTTCTCGTCTCTGGAACGAGCTCCACCTTAAATAATGGTTGAGGTATTTTATCCCTGTTTTTTATGTTAAATATTGTTTTTGCATTGAATCCGGCGTCTGCCAGCGCTTCCATTATTTCAACTTCTGGTTCTATTCCTTTTATTACAAAAGTTAGACCTTTGCTACTTTTCAATTGGTACGTGTAAAAGTTTTTATTGTTATCGTCGAGGTAATTTTTTTCATTATATATTTGGATTTTAATCTCATGTATGTTACCTTTTTTGAGCGAGATTATATGAAAATTATTCTTGTATTAGGCGAGCAATATTTTAAACCAGAACGTTTGAACTTTTTTCAAGCAAGTAGATTGGCGGCGGTTTAATGATTTTTTTAAATGAATTTATTTTACTTGATATTATTTCATATTCTTTGGTTGGCTCATCATTAAGTGCGGCAAACCTGTTGTGGTACATTGAGTTAATAGGGTGATCAATCGTACCATCGATTTCTTGCTAGAGGTGGAGAGCGCAAAATGCTCATGTATAATTTGTTTTGATTTTTTGTTTTGTTATTACCACTATTTGGACTTTTGCCTTTTATTAATTTTGATTTTTGGTTTACACATTAATTTAAACAAAGGTGCAATCTCAAACCAGTGGTAGAGTCACTATCTCGGCGATTTGCGGGATCACTTTAGGTGTCTAAAATTTGTATTATTTTTATTATTTGAATTTTTATATTTCCCTTTTTTTATGAAACTATGTGGAACGTTGTAAAAACACATCCGCACAGTATGAAATCACAATGTAAATGCCACATGTAAACTCTTAATTAATACAATATCCTTAGACAGAGCGGGTAGGAGTTTATTTGAAGGTACAGGATGCAAAATGGCTGAACCAACCTGGCTGGAAATAAATTTCAAGCGCTCAAAAGATTTATTTTCTCTAAATATACTACCAGCGCGTTTCCACTGAGTCTTAACTGCAGTTTATGCTTAACTGCAGATTAATATAGCATTTAAATGAACAAATTCCCTCGCAATTGTTTTTGTATAAAAATGAGCTTTCAAAATTTTGTATAAAAATGATCGTACAAATGCAAATATTTTGTGTAGCTAAACGAATAAAATAAGGGGACATGAAATGCATTCTGTGTGATAGAATTTCTGCACACAAATTTCAATGTTCTTTAATTTTGGCAGAAATATATTGTTACGAAATAGCCTTCCTGACAATTTATACTGTTTCGAAAGTACCCTCCTGACAATTTATTCTAAAGGACAATTCTCGGATTCGTACCACTGGATTGTGTAGTAAACAAACAACCGCTCGTTAAATTTAAATAATTCATTTTTTTTAATTATTGCTATTTACACACTTAAAGTTTACTTTATTTTCATTTGCACTTTATTTAAAATTTCATTTAATCACTTTATTACTTCTTAATACTGTCGGTAGGTAGGTAAAATGGCTGGCAACAGCCTCAATTAGCAATAGTGCCGTTTTGTTGCAATGTCCTAGCTATCTTAAAGAAAATAATAATATACTTTTGTACATTTACAACCATCCGGAGTTGCTGACTAATTTGGATAGGTCTGAAAGTTCTAAACTAGAACTATTCCCTAGATTCTCCAGAAAAGGACTTCAGAGATATTTGAGTCTCAAGTGAACGAGGGCTGGGCAATCACAAAGAAAGTGTACGATTGATTCTCCTGTGGGTCTTTACAGCACCTGCAATCAACATTGAACGGAATGCCCTTTTTTCAGCGTGTGTGCCAATAGTCCAATGACCTTTGGAGACAGCTATAAGGTTGCAAATTGTATGTCTTGGTTTATTGAGAAGGTGGTTTGTTATTTTTGCACTGTAATCAGACCACATCATTCTACCACCTCTTGAGAGCCTCTCGGAGGAAGTGATTATAAATATTTGCCTTAACAACAGTTGGGAGACGCCCACGTCTATATAGGAAGAAACTTGATCAGTTTTGGATGAGCCTTTACGTGCTAGCTCATCATCCCTCTCGTTACCTTCAATGTTTCTGTGTCCAGGAACCCAGACGAGGAATACTATACGGTTTTCCAATTCAAGTCAAATTGATCCTTGCAGAGGTCGACCAGCTTATATCTGGTAAAAGGTGACGCTAGTGGGTTTATCGCCGCTTGGCTGTCGGAGTAAATTGATATATTTTTGGTCAGCTTGTGCCACTGCAACGCCCTGCATGTGTGTAAATTGCAAAGACCTCTACTTGAAAGATACTTGATGTCGATGGCAATTTGAAGCAGAGCAGAATCCATCTTGGAACCATCGGTGAAAATTGGCGTGCCCTCTTTCGCGAGTACCTTTCCCTTCTTCCAGTCATTCCTACTTGGAGCCTGCCAAATCCAGCTTGCGAACGAAGAATTCGGTTCTCGAGGATACTATGTCTGGTGGTAGTTGTCTCAAAATGCCTCCATGACCATACAGGGTATCGCTCCAGTTACCGGATTCCATGAGTCTTAGTGCACTTCGTGCGGAAATACAATAAGTATGAAGATCTATAGGGGAGAGGTTTATAATTGCTTCAAAAGCAACTCCTGGACAAGTGCGGCAGGCTCCTGTAATCCCAATGCACGCGGTGTGCTGGTTTTTTTGTACTTTCGTGAGATTGTAGCCCTTCCTAAGAGCTTCCCACCAAACCATGGAGCCGTATGTCAATATCCACCGCATCACCATATTGTGTATCCAGAGCCCAATTCTTGGTCTAAGACCCCATTTCCTGCCAAAAAAAACTACTTGCAAGCATAGAAAGTCACACAGGCCTTCCGTAGTCGTTCATCGATGCACGCTCTCCAACTAAGTTTGGTGACACCAAGATATTATACACTGGCCGCTGACCGTTAAGCCTAGGCAGTTTGTAGGATGGAGGCTTATATTTTCTCGTGAAGAGCAACAGTTCCGTTTTATCGGAATTAAATCCCAGGCCACTCCGGTTCGCCCATCTACTAAGTTTGCCCAATGCCCCTCCATGATGTCACCCATCACAGTGGGGAAGGGTCCAGAGACCAGGACCGCCATGTCGTCAGCATACGCGACCACTTTGACTCCATGGGAGTCAAGTTTATACAGAATTTCATTGATAGTTACTAGCCACAATAGAGGTGAAAGGATTCCGCCCTGGGAGTACCTCCGCACAAATGTAACTCTAGCACTAACTAATTCAGCTATGATTTGTCTGTTTGCCAGCCGGGATGGTATCTAATCACATATCGGTCCTTTAACGACTGCCCTGTCAAGAGCCAAGTTAATAGCTTCAGCCCTTACGTTAATAAAAATCCCTTCGATGTCTACGAACGCAGCCAGAGTAGATTGCTTGTACTGAAGGGATCTGTAGATCTCCCCCTTAGATACGCATGCAGTTCCATTGAAAGTGGATGCTCCTGAAAAAGATTTCGAATGTGACGTACGACGACTCTCTCAAGAACTTTCAGAAAGACGGAAGTAAGACTAATTGCTCTGAAATCTTTGGCCAATTCATGCCCGTTTTTCCTACCTTCGAAATAAAAACCACCCGGATTTTCCTCCACCTATTTGGTATATAATTTAGAGAAATACACACAGTGAAAAATTTCCTTAACTCAGATATTATGGATCCCTGTGTCTTTTCCGGACCTGGGGATTTGTATGGTGGAAAACTGTTCATTGCCCAGACGACCTTGTCCACACACAAAATTTTCACAAGTAACGTAGCTGGTACGTGTTCTCGAGACGCAGACTTGGTACTTCGACTTGTGTAACATTCGTTAAAGATCCTTCTGACGCTTGATCTCAAGTCCCTAAGATTCCCATCCCACCAGTGAAGGAAGGTCTTTTGCTACATACGACAGGATACGAGACCCTAAAAGCAACTTGAAAGGTTTTCTGCAAGGTCTCTACTCGGTTTTCCAGCATCGTTGCAGAAGAAATGGATGATATGTTCCTATCAAGTCTGTTTTTGACCACTTTGTTCGAGCTGTAATTTGGTAAGACGAAAACATTTTACGAATTTTTGGCTAAAATAAATGCCCTCGGCTTACTTTCCCCATGGGGATAGAACAAGTTATATAGTCCATCCCTCAGACCGTTAACTTGGGGCTGCCTGACTCATGGCTCCTGGATGAGGCAGCTGTCGATGTCCTCCTCTCTGAGAAGGACAGAAGGTTGTAGGTGGCTAATTTTGTGTACGGTTAATCAGAGCCAGCACCCGCCCTCCACTGTTGCTACTTGCATCCACTGTAAGCCATCCTCGCTGCTGCTGCAGCACAGGTGGAAGCACCCCCTTCGCACTTGGAAACATGTCTCCCTCTCTTTGCGACGGTATCGATCACTTATTGAGACCGATTTCTTTTCGCCGCGAAGTTCGGTTGTGGTATTGCATTTTATTTATTTTGTGCCCCGGTCGTCTGAAACTCCCGGACCACTGCCTTATACTGTATCATGTCTTCGGCATCACATTCGTGCGCTTTACCCTGCTTTTCGTTCTTGGCAGTCTTGTCAAGAATAAACAGGGCCCTCTGGTACCGAGCTTTCAGCACTGAGCCATAAGACTTCTTATTTTTTTTTTGTTTAGCACAGCCACTTTGGCTGGTGGCTGTGTAATTTTGGTTGTTATTTGGCTTGGTGGTGCTAGGGTGCTGTGGTTGGCATCCTAGACACCATCGACTCATATACTCACCTGACTTGAGTCCAGGAGTTCATCCTCTGAAAAAGTGCCCAGAACCCCCTTCTGTCTTCTTACTCAATTAAATTTTTCTTTGCTTTTTTATATTTTCTTTTTCGAATTTTGGTCCCACAAGATTAAAAATTATGGTCCGCCTACATACATATATAGCGTTTATAATATTGCAACTAATTTATACATTTAAAAAACAATGAGCAATGTAAGTTTATTATTGTATTCAGCTGGATAATTCACACCTCATTGGTTCGACTAGTTTGTGAGGTCTCTGGGCTTCGTCCTCTTAAGACGTCGTTCCGTTATGTTTGGTTCGGAGAGTTTCGATGCCTCTTCGTCTATGTGGTGTTGAAGTCGTTCGTAGTGTAAGATTGCGACTTTGGTAATTTCGCTGTGTACCGTCTTCATGCCAAGATCTCTGTGGAGGTCTGACATTCGTACGTACCAGGGTGCATTAACTATGTTGCATAGAACTTTAATTTGAAATCTTTGAATTCTTTTATTATTGCTTTATGTAGTGCATCTTCAAAGTTGAATGCCATAACTCCATACGGGTTTCAAAATATGATTATATATAACAAAAGCTTGTTATATGTAGAAAGTGGAGATGTTCTGCCAATTAACCAGTACATTTTTTATACTTTATTTCGAGTTCTTCTCTTTTCTTTTTCACATGTGCACACCATCGGAACTTTACGTCTAGTGTCATACCCAAATACATGGCGTTATTTGAGTTTGGTACTTCTATTCCGTCTATATATAGCGGGTTATATCTAACCTTTTTATTCGTAAAGTCGATTTGCACCGATTTTGTGTTATTTAGTTTAATACGCCATTTCATTGTCCAATTAAATATTAAATTTACGGCACGTTGGAGTTTCTCTACTGAGATTTCCTCTGTGCCACCAGTAGCTATGAGTGCCGTATCGTCAGCGAATGTTGAGGTAATATGGTTTTGTTCGATCGGTATATCGCTTGTGAATAAGATATAGAATAGGAGCCTTAGGATGCTGCATTGAGGAACACCTGCCTTAACTTCGCGGAGCCCAGAATAGGCATCATGTTGCTTAATGCTGAAGTGATTTTTGGAGGTATGATTCAATAATTTCACAATATTTGGCAGGTATAATCAATTGCCGTTTATGGAGCAGACCTTTATGCCAAACTTTGTCGAATGTCTACGCTACATCTTGAAATACCGCAGAACAGACTTTTTTCTCTTCAAATGAGTTTTCAATAACTTCGACGATCCTGTGAACTTGATCTATAGTTGAATGTTTTCTTCTGAAACCAAATTGGTGGCTTGGTATGAGTTTCTTTTCTTCAATAATTGACTGGAGTTTATTGTGTAGCAGCTTCTCAAAGACTTTCGATAGTATCGGTAACAGTGAGATTGGTCTGTATGTTGACACTTCTTATGGTCCTTTGCCTGGTTTGGGAAGCATTATTACTTCGGCGACTTTCCAGATGCTTGGGACATGTCGAAGTTTAAATGTGGCGTTATATAAAGTTGAAAGATTTTCAATACATATCTGTGGCAGCTGTTTCAAAATTTCTGCGGTTATCAGATCAAAACATGGACTTTTTTTCAATTTTAGGTTTTTTATCTCTCATTTTACTTCGGAAGGGGTACACCTCACAGTGCCTGCCATATTCTCATAGTTGATGCTGTGATTTGTATATGTTTCTACGCCATCATTTGGTGTAAAGGTTTTCAAAAGGTAGGCTGCAAAAGTGTGAGCCATTTCAATGTTGCTTTTGGCCCAGCCACCATTAGCCATTTTAAGTGGAGGAATCGGTAGTGTTGGCCTTTTTATTTTTTTCGTTGCTTTCCACAAAGCGTAGTGATTGTTTTTTTCGTGTGACAGGTTTCGTAAGAGCCTGCTAGTCGAATCATTTTTGAATACCTTTATTTCTTGACTTAATTTCTGTGTGGCTTTGTTAAGCACATGTTTATCATTGGGTGACCTATTTTGGTACCAGCGACGCCGGAGTTTTCTTTTGATTGTTATTAGAATTTTTATTTCTTTCGGATAGAAACATCCTTCGGATTTCCTTTTTAAAATTGGCGTGCTAGCCCAAGCAGCATTTTGAATATTTTCCTTTAGTTTTAAGGCTTCGTATTCTAGTTGTTCTTCTGTTTTTGGCGATTCTATGTGTCGAGTGGTTTTACCTAGCACTAAATAAATATATTAAATCAGGTATCTTTCCAGGATCGCTTGGCCAATAAGTTGGCTTACCAGTTGAGATGAAATCACAACCCGTCTCTCTGGCAGCCTTAAATAGCTCACTCCCTTTTGTTGTGGTTAATCTGGATCCCCAATAGACGTTTTTAGCTTTGAAATCTCCTCCTACTATAAATCTGGTTTCGTGCTTATCTATAAATTTAACGTACAATTAAATTTTAATTATGTGTCTCGGCACATGGAAAGGATTGGCATATCAGACAGTGCGCTGTGCCCAGCCTGTGGAGAGGAAGACGAGACGGCGCACCATTTTCTTTGCGTCTGCCCTGCCTTTGCTAGAATCAGGTTCGGGATTTTTGGCACTGATGTGCTGAGGAGTAACCAACTTGGCTCCTTGGCACCACAGGATCTACTTCTACTTCTTCGGAGGTCGGGTAGATTTAAAACAGATTAAAAGGGATCCTTAAGTGCAGTACAATGGATATATACTCTGTCTGAGTGCTGCGCTTACTAGATTGTTCCGACAAAAAAAAAAATAAAAAACAAATTGGTTGTTGTGCGTTAGATAATGCTATGATTTTAAGAAAATTTATTGATGTAGATATACAAAATACCATGTATAGTGGATTCAATTTTTGAATATAACATAGTCTTTATGACATATTTATCATGTAACAATAATTATAACTTACAATATTTTACTAAAATAATAACAATTAGTTTTTCTATTGCAATTAATTTTATAATGCCCCCAACTGTAAGCATTTACTCTATCTTTTTTAATATACCTTCTATCATCTTCATTACCTGTTGGGGCGGTATGTGTCTGTGCTCGCCTAGTGCTCACACCCTGCGGGACATTTACTAACCGCATGTCAGCAGCCTGAGTCTAGTTTGATTCTAACCGCGCGAGTTGAAACGAGCTAGAGTTTATTTGTTAGGAGCCCATTTTTATTGTTAAAACACCTGCTTACATACTGTTTGCACAGAAAACCTTTTGTTGGAAAAATCTCAAATTTAGGTTGAGGTGGACTTGTTTCGTTTAATGTTTCTTTTCGACTACTAGTTACAAAAATGCAAAATTGTTTTAAAGTCGCTGGACCACCAAATCACAAGGAGCGACAGTTATTCTAATGCTGAAACCAAAAGGAACAACTATGTTAATACAGTGGCTGAATGGAAGAATTGAAGTAAATAACTGCGACAGCGCTGTTGCTGTTATTGCTATTCTATTTTGCATCGACGTCGTAACCAAGTAGCACCAACAACATGCGTACTGGTAAAAGCATATTGGCGAACAACAGTATGTATGCATGTTATTGCTGCTGTAATAAGATTTCAAATATTCTATTAGGGTGGTCCGCAATTATTTGACTATACAAATTATGATACAAAGCAAAAATAAACAAAATACAATTAACTTTGGCGATCTCATCCGACATATATATACTATTAACACTTATTATTGTGTCTTGTCTACTTTATTATTTCTAATTGCTCTACATTATTTGCCCTACTCTTTGGTTTCCTCATTCTGCAATCATTTACCAATGCAATCATTGAGTGGCACACTTTTGGGAAAGTGTTGACCAGTCAGTAGTGAAAGTTCATTACAGTTAAATTGTCAAATACTTTTGACTTTTACTTAATAATAACATTTTTATTACATTATATGTGCACCATAGGGTTATGAACGTTGATTATTTTATTAATAATAAAATGTAATACCCAATTGAGATTTAGTGGACATTGTGAGTTTGATTAACAACATCCCTCCCCTCTTTCTAAGTAGGTAGTGCAACTACCTCTTAGTAAATAATTCCGCACCAAAACAATTTGTGCATACTGTATACCATACAATACATTTGTCTCTTTATTTATTATCTATTTTTATACCCTTTACCTTTAAAAAAGGTAAATAGGGTATACTAATTTTGTGCTTTTGAGAAGGGTTGCAATTTCGAGAAGGAGGCGTGGTAGGTATGGACATATATATACAGATATGATCAGAATCACGTAATAATCAATTTTTATTTTGTCCGACCGTCTGTCCGTCCGTCCGTTTGTGGCCACTTTTTTCTACACGGTTATATCTTAATGAAATTTTGCAAAAGTATAGTCTGGAGAAAGATACAGAACCACATTGCTATATGGGCCGATTTGGATAGAGACCAAGGATACCTCCCATATACCGAACTTATTTCACCTTTTTTAAAATGACTATAACTTTGGTCCAATTGATGACATCGTGACGGAATTTGGCAGTTATGGCGATGTGGGTCCCACTAAACACTATACAAAAAGTGGGCGGTATATATTAACTGCCACGCCCATTATTAACAAATATTTATAACTTAACATCTGGTGGAGATTTACGGGCGAAATATCACGTGCACGAACATGTGGACATTATAAAGCTATCTGCAGCAAATGGGGTCGATCAGGGAAAATCTTCCGGGTCTAAAATTTAAATTAGTCTACCTATGCTCGTATTAATTCCATTCGAATTGGCAGAAATATACATGGGGTCCATAATAGTGTGTGTGCAGGATATAGCGATAATAATACTTGTAGTATATGTATGCATGCATGCTCATCATAGCGCATAACTTGAGCGCGAGTATGCAAGCTGTAGCGTGCTGCCTTGTGCGACCACCAAAGCAGTTCAATTGCCTGGTGCGGCACGCTTGCACTCTTTAATGTGCAAGGGTGTCAAATTACACACGGGCAATGCACTTGAAATAACTGTCGATGCAGAATTGACAATCGGTGCTGCAGCAAACATATGATGAGCAGGCATATGGAAAATACATTGGATTTCCCCTGCAGTGAATATGTAAATAATAATAAGAACCAATCAATACATTTCATTTACTTGCATATTATGTATTTAAATAAGTTATGCAAGAGCAAGTGAATGAATTGATATTAATTGGTGAATAAGAAACAGTTCGTAAGAAGTTTCTTGTACACGAAAAGGAAAAATAAAAATCAGACTGGTGCTGACACTCAATAGAAACACTCGTCTCATTATTTATCTTTGCCTTGTGGCGAAAAAGGAATAATCTGAGCCTTGAGGCTTATGTTCCAAGAGCGGCCTTTGGCCTATTTTCTCGGCGTTCTATCCACGCCTTAAAAGGATATCTGCAACGTTAAGGGCGACCCCATAATATATTCCACATCTAATGAATCAGGGCGTCTCTACTTTTTAATATATTGTTCACTCTTTTAAACAATGAATATTACATGGCGATCCTGCCCAAACGGATTTCGGAGCGTTATCCAGCAACTTTACTATAATTAATAATATAATTAAATGACTCAGGCTGAAGTTGATGAAATTTTTACCAGGTAGGAGGCGTACATAAAAAGCGCCACGAAGGACATTCAAGAAGAGTACGTCCCACAGCCGATGTGTCAACAGCCAACCACGGAAAAATATACACCAACCCCGCTAACACTAGGGCCGCAGCCATTGACCATTGAACGCTACCTTGCTCGCCAACAGAAGCGTGCAAAAACACCACCTCAGCAGCAGAAGAAGCGGAAAACGAGATCCGGAAAAGCTGTAAGGCTTCGCAAGCAAAGAGCAGAATTACATCGCATTATCCCAATCACAAAGGACTGCGAATTAAAGAAGAGCCTAATACTCAAATAAAAAAAAACTGAGAAATGGGACAGAAACAATCGAAGAATGAGGAGATCATCCTAGCTCCCAATAACAATAATGCAAACAGCCAGATGACGGCAATGTATGACAGCGATTCGGTATATAAAAGTATAGTAGGATTTTTAGGATTAGCTATTTTTATTATAATAATAATTAAAATAAACCAATACTATAAGAAATATGTTAAGCGTCAAATCCGAAAAAGCACAGATATACTAAGTAAAGTATAGATGAATAAAATAAAAACATAAAACAAAATTTTTAATTATTATGCAATATTTTCTCTTTAAGAAATACAGTAGTTGAAAAATTATCTCTAATCACTATTCAAGCCATTATAATTAATTAATGTCGTTTCACCTTAAGCACTGCCGAGTTAAACTAATTTCTTGGCCTATACAACCAAATAAATAATTTGTTAATATCTAAATACAAACACACTATGGCAACTTCCGATCCTCTTCCCAACTTTTCAGTTCCAGCTTTCGATATTTGCACAGCAGCAAAAATCATACCAGATTTAGATGGCAAAATATCAACTCTATCGAAATTCATTGGTCTTGTTGAATTTTATGCAAAGACTATTCCAAACGCCCACATACCTACACTGGTAGAATTTATATATGCAACGAAATTTTCTGACTCTGTCCGCAATAAGTTGCTAGTTGAGCCAAAAGCAGTCACTGTAGAACAACTAGCAGACGCCCTCAACAGAAACTTCAGGGTGCATAGTAATGCAAATAAGATTCAAGCAGATCTGACTACTGTCTACCAAGGAAAACTGAAAGTATTCCAATATGCTACAAAAATAGAGAGCTTAATTGCAGGCCTCAGTAGCATACAGATCAGTGAACAGGGTAATGAAAGCAAGGAGTTAGTAATAAAGCTTAATGATGAGTTAGGCCTTACAGCATTTAAAAAGGGTTTGAATAACAATTTAAAACCCACAGTAATAGCAGCTAGGCCGCAGACATTAACAGAAGCCATCCAAATAGCAACAGAATTAGAAGCAGAAAGCACACCATATGCACAGTTTAATAGACCACATAATTTCACCATGAACAGGCAACGAAATTACAATAAGAACAGCGTACGACGATACGAGAATACAAACAGAAACCAAAACGAACGTGACAAACAGTCAAACCAAAACTACAACAATAACACACGGCGGTATGAAAATACAAACAGATACCAAAATGCCCGTGATAATCAGTCGCATCAAAATCACAACAACTACAATACGCGACAAAACAACGGTAGGCAGGGAAACTGACCTACCCCCGGCCAAGAATGTCCGGGGCACACCGCGAAAATGCTGAGCACGTAATAAACTCAGTAAATTTAGAAACAAACAGTAATTATATAGTTATAAGAGTAGCAGGTAGAAATCTAAAGTTTTTAATAGATACGGGAGCAGTCATTTCATTGATAAAACATAAATATGTTAACCCAAAAACTATTGATAATAAGAAATGCATTTCGATTAAGGGAATATTTGATAAGGTAACATCTAATTTAGGTTCAGTAGAAACAGAATTAATTTTAGAAAATCAAACTATTACACATAAACTTCATATGATTAACAATGAGATACCAATGGCAACAAATGGTATACTAGGAAGAGATTTTCTATTGAAACATCAATGTAAATTAGATTATGAAACGTGCACACTACAAATGCACATAAATGACGAACAAGTTACTGTACCAATAAACACACAGCTAAAAATAGCTGACACTATCTCTATACAACCAAGAAGTCAAGTGCTACACGCTCTGTCAGTACAAATAGCAGAGGACAGTTTAGTACACAGCATGGAAATAGCAAAGGGTGTTTTTGTGGTCCAAAGATGGACATAAACACATGGCGATTATAAATACAACAAGCTCTGAAGTAACATTGGAAAATATTTCGCTCACAGTAGAACCTGTAGCAAACTTTTATATTGTAACAAGAAATAAAAATACCACAAGCAATAATGATGATAGATTTTCAGAAATCAAAGATTTTCTAAAACTCAACAAATTAGGTAGCAAAGAGAAAAATTCAATAGTCGACATATGTCGCAAATATCAAGATATTTTTTATTTAGAAGGAGAAACATTATCAGTAAATAATTTTTATGAGCAAAACATATCCACCATAAACAACACTCCAGTATATATAAGAAACTATAGGCTACCAAATGTACAAAAAAATGAGATAGATAGACAAGTTTATGAACTTCTACAAAACGACATTATTGAACGTTCTGTTAGCCCATACAATTCTCCCCTACTGGTTGTACCTAAAAAGAGTAATAATGGTGAGAAGAAATAGAGATTGGTTGTTGATTTTAGAGCACTAAACAAAAAGATAGTAGATGACAAGTTTCCACTATCTCGTTTAGATGACGTGCTAGATAAATTAAATAAAGCTAAATATTTCTCAACCTTGGACATGACAAGCTCTTTTCACCAGATTCCAATTGAACCCAAATGCAGACCTCTCACAGCATTTTCAACCAGTCCAGAACACTTTCATTTCAAACGCCTACCATTCGGCTTAAAAATCTCTACCAACAGTGTTCAACGCATGCTTTCGCTTGCGCTGAGTGGACTCCAAGAGTCGGCTTTCCTTTATGTAGATGATATCATTGTATTTGGAGCAAATCTTAGAGAACACCATATTAATCTAATTAAAAAAGACGTCAGTGGCAGAAAAAAAAACTAAATTAAAAAATTAAAAGACAAAAAGGCGCCAGGATATGATCTGATAAGCGGGAAAATGCTAAAAGAAATGCCTGATATAGCTATAATATACTCGTATATCCGAAATATATTTAACTGCATGCTAGAAACTAAGTATTTCTCTCGCTTATGGAAAGTTGCACAGATAACAGCCATCAGCAAGCCAGGAAAAGATGCCACCACAACAACTTCTTACCGACCTATTAGTCTATTGCCAATACTATCGAAAGTATTTGAAAGGATTCTACAGGACAGATTAGAGCCAATCTTAACAACAAAAAATTTAATACCCAGCCATCAGTTTGGATTTAGAAGATAACACTCAACTGTGCAACAGGTCCACAGGGTTGTAAACAAAATCCTTTAAAGTATAGACAACAAAAAGTACTGCGTAGCTGTATACTTGGACATTGCAAAAGCATTCGACAAAGTGTGGCACAAAGCACTTCTATATAAACTTAAGCGAATATTTCCACAAAATTATTATGACATTTTAAAGAGCTATATAAGCGAACGACAGCTCTACATAAAATATGACGAGGATTGCTCAGACATCCTACCAATAACAGCTGGAGTACCACAATACAGCGTATTAGGACCTCTACTATACTTAATATTCACAGCAGATGTACCAATTCCAACGAAAAGCAATGCGATGATAGCAACATTCGCAGTCGACACAGTTTTAATGGCATCACACAATGACGAAAAAAGGCAACAAATACAATCCAACATATATTGGACAATGTAGTAGCATGGTGTGACTTATGGGGAATAGAGATATACGAGTATAAAGACAAAACTGTACAAGTTGTATAAACAAACAGAAAATCGTCAAAATACAGCCTTGCTATAAAGGGCAAAAAAATAAAAACTCACTCTGCTGCAAAATATCTTGGAATAACCATAGACGAAAAATTGACTTGGAAGCAGCAGATCATTAACAAGCGAAACGATGCAAAAAATTAGTATCGACAGTTAAGCTGGCTACTTGGACGAGCATCTAGGCTATCTCTCTACAACAAACTAATAATATACAAGACAATAATAGCGCCTATCTGGAAATATGGAATCGAGATATGGGGCACAGCTAGGATATCAAACTTAAATTGAATACAACGAATGCAGTCAAGAATACTACGAACAACTACAAATGCTGAATGGTATATCCCGAACGAGGTTATAAACCGTGACCTACACATTGAAGCCATCAAGGATACAATCACAAAATGCAGCACCAAACATATACACCGACTGAGAGGCCATCAAAACCTGGAACTGCGTAGTGCAGCAGACACGGAGGGTGCAACTCCAAGAAGATTGAAGCGAATAACCGCTGCAGAACTTACAGGAAGGTTTAAAAAATTAAATACATAACAATAACAAAATAAATAATTAATTATATACATAAATAAAATGATGGATAAATAGAGAAAATTTAATAAACATATAAATAGAAGAAATTCTTTTGGCATTGGCAAAAAGAGCATATTAAATCCAAACCTGCACAAAATATTACTTAATATTATTGTTATAGATTGTAATATATAGAGGAAGAAATGAAAAAAATAAAAATAGAAAATTGGACGAGGAGGAACTCGTTGCATTCAAACGAGTAAAATCAGCACTTGCCTCTGAATAAGCGCTGCTTCTTTATCTGGACTTCGGGAAAGCATTTGACCTCATAACTGTCGTCTCATCACACGCCATGGTTTTGGCGCTGTCACAAGGAAGTCAACCAATCACAATTTTCTCATCGACAATCAACGCCACCGAATATAATGTGAACTCCCAGGCACTGTGTGGGCATTACAAAAGCGCTTCAAAATTATTTATACGGAATTTAAACATCCTTACATTCGTATTGTCAGAGAAAAATGCAAATTCCACACTGAAGCGCAATAGGTCATATATCGAAGAGTTTTCGCCCAAATTCCATTACAAACCAGGAATATTGAACATCGTAGCAGATGTCCTATCGTGCCAATACGTGAATAGAATAAACTTTGAGGACGATGACGAGCTCCCTGAGTTCTAAATATCAGCAGTAATTAATCTAGTTAGCTGTTGCGAAAACCAACTGATCATCCGCGTCGAGGATCAATCCAAAACGAAGACTTCCATATTGTTCCGGAAACAAATTAGGCATAAAATATTCTATGCGAATGTCGCGGATCTGCCGAAGCTCTTGATCTTCAGTGTGATGAACGGTATTCACTGCGCTGAAGAAAGACTAAAGCATCTGTGTGAATTACTTCCTGATGCCTTTCCGAGGGATATTACAGACGCCCACGAGCAAATAGAAATGATAGCAATGGAACATATCAGGGCCCACCGCTAAGCACAGGAAAATACAAAACAAATTCTCCAAATCACATCGATGTGTTGCATTGGCCAGAAGAGAAAATACAACAAACGTCCCAGAACCTTAGAAATTGGGAACACATCCATTCCCATACACCTACACATATTCTCGACGGCGGGGTATAACTTATTGAGATGTCTGGATAAATTCTCCAATTTCGTTATTGTCAAACCATTCAAACCTCGAGCTATTGTGGATATCATGGGACCCTTGGTTGAAACCAAATCAGAATAGTAACTTAAATAAAAAAAAAAAATCAGAATAAATTGCGAACTTATATGAACCTGTGAACTAAAATATGAACCTATTGAATCTAATGGAAATAACCTGAATAACATTAAAGCTATGTAAATTAAATCAATTATTGTGAAATTTTAACTTTTGCGACCTAATCCGTAACTCCAAATAAATTGTAAATTAACCTGGATTTTTTGAAGATCTTTTATTGGGGATCAATATTGTTTAAGGTTGTATAAGGTTTGCTAGTGCTTGTTGGTTAAGTGGTAGGTAAGAATGAACAGTGCTGGTGCTCGCTCAAGTGCAGTTAATGCGTATACCGGTTCGAGCAGATTCCCGTTCGATTTCTCAATTTATGCAAGATAAATACGGTTAGCTTAATTAATAGTAATTTCAAGAAAAAATACTTAAATAAAACTTTACGAGCGATATTTGAGCCACCGTTGTCGATTACATACTTAAGCAAGCTAAACCAAAAACCCTAGCAAATAGTAATTTTTGAATAGTCGACTAGTGAGTAAGGAATAGTTTTTAGAAAAATAAAGCAGTACTGAAGAAAAATTTAATTGAACATTTTTCAATTAAAATTTTTCAAATAGTACTCGGAATGGTAAGAGAACAAATTGAGATGTCGATGTGCGTAAGAATATTGTGCTTACTGAAATGCTATGGGGACTTGTAATTAAATTGTATATATTGAGAGACGAAGTTCGCTAAAAATCTACCTCTGCAATTAATGTAGATATATCTCCAATTGGGGTGATTACTATTGTAGTCACCCATAATCAGGCTAGAGGATGTCATGTGTCCAAGAACATTTTCAAAATTAGTTGGGTTAAAGTGTTTGTTGGAAGATACATACTCGTATGTAGGCAGATATCACTGCAAAAAAAATCGATTTTATTAATAGAGTTTGACTCCAATAGCATCAAAGTCATTATTGAAAGAAAATTCTTTGTATTCAATAGAGTTATGGATGAGTATGGCCACTGCCCCAAAGAGTTACATGGTAAATTTGAATGGAATAGGGAGTTGGGTGAGTTGGGTTGGATATGCTGTTCCTGCAATGCTATTACTTTTATATTATGTTTCCTTATTAGTAACAATAGCTCAAAATGATTATTAACATAGCCTCTATTATTCCATTGTAGTATTTTAAGTTTCATATTGAATTTGAAGATAAACGATTAGTTGTCTTTAAAAGAAGGTCGATTGTGAAAATTTGAGCTTTGATTAATGTATAGGTATACCAGTTTTAATATAAATACAGATAAATTGTAAGAGTGAAAATGTTTCTTCTGAAATATGCAGTAATGAAAACAAATGAAAACACATTGATGATATATAATATTTAAAAGAATTAAATATAAATGTTTTTGAGGTTAAGCCTAGTAAGTTTAAAGATCTTCCATGGTTTCATTGCTACATTTTCCATAATTTGCTGTTGTTTTGCTAGACTGTATAAGACTAGTTTTCTGCCTAATTTGTTTTTGATTTTTTATGCCCTTTACCTGTAAAAAAGGTAAATAGGGTATACTTATTTAGTGCTTTTGAGAGGGGTTGTAATTTCCAGAAGGAGGCGTGGTAGGTATGCACATATACGAGTATATTCAGATAAGATCAGAATCACTTTCTAAGCAATTTTTATTTTATCTCTCCGTCTGTCCGTCTGTGGCCACTTTTTTTCTACACCGTTTGAGCTAACTTAAAGAAATTTTGCAAAAGTGTAGACTGCACAAAGATACAGAACCAGATTGATAAATGGGCCGATTTGGACAAAGACCACGCCTACCTCCCCATATAAGGAACTTTTTTCACCTTTTTAAAATGCCTATAACTTCGGTTCCATTGACGGAAACGTGACATTATTTGGCAGTTATGGAGATGTGGGTCCTACTAAACACTGTGCAAAAATTGGGCGGTATATATTAACTGCCACGCCGACTATTAACAAATATTAAGAACTTAAGATCTGGTAGAGATTTACGAAAATGACGAAATTTTACGGGAAGGAACATGTGGACATTATAAAGCTTTCTGCAACAAATGGGGCTGATCAGAGAAGAACACGCCCACTTTTGATATAGGGAACTTTCGGGTCTAAAATTAAAATTAGCCTACCTATGCTCGTATTGATGCCAGCGGAATAAAAATTGGCAGAAACATACATGGGTTCCATAATAGTGTGTGTGCAGAATATGGAAATCATAATACAACTGCCACGCCCACAATTAGCCAAAAATCATTGCTGTGTTCCTATTTAAGATTTATCAATGAAATTTCACAGGAAGGTTGCGGGTACTAACATTAAATACCACACACAAAATGGGCGTGTTATTTCTACAGCCACGCCCACAATTAAGATATTATTATAGCTTGCGACCTATACAATGTTTTTGGAATTTATATTAGTGGTTATATTGACACTAGAAAGCCATACACAAGATTCGGGGTCGATCAGAGGAAGGATCTTTCATTGAAAGATCTCTGATGAGGACAAGTGGCGTGTCCGAAATAGCTATGAGATCTGCCAAAAAAAAAAGTTTCAATAATTCTTCTTCTTCTTCTGAAAAATTATTGCGGTGGAATAACCACATACGCAATTGCAACTACTGTTGTAACTTGTCTTGTCAATAAATTCGTTACAAAAATAATCTTCGTTTAATAATAATAAAAAAATATCAGTGAAATTATTTTTAAATATTGCCAATTGAAAACCTAAGCTCAATAGTTTCCTTCGGTTTTGGATGGAAAAGCAGGTTTTCTAATTAAGCATAGTTTCTATTCTGTAGAATCTGTTCGACGCTATACGAATTTTCTGATGATGAAGAAGACGAACAATTTAATAAGGACGAAAACTGTTCTGCATTATCGTTCGTATTTTCATCTTGAACTATATATTGCTCCATATATTTATCGGAGCCCAATAAAAATTTATTTCTGCGTTTAATATTTCTTTTTAACGAAAGCAATGGATCCGCAGATAGCAACAAATGTATCATTAAGTCTTTGTTAGTATCTTCTCGTCTTGTTTTTCAACAATGAGACAGCCGATGTTTTCGAACATTCTTATGGGATGCTTCCAACGCTTCTTCTGACAAAGAACCTAAAAGGAAACAAAAATTATTCTTATTCAAAAGATAAATTGAATAAATGTCTTCGCATCCGTGGACCAAAACATTGTGGACAGAACTGGGCATATTGTACCAACCATAATTTCTGAGGTACAACTCCCTGGTGTCTTTAAGCAGTTGGCCAAACTGCTCTTGTTGAATTTTCTTTCCACAAGATAAAATCCGTAGCACGAGTGAAAATTGGTAAATCAAATTTTTATCAAGCTTAGTTATTTCTGCGGCTATGTCAATAGTCGAAAAAAGCGGCGAGCAGTGCTTCCGTCGTTAGTTGTGCCAAACCCTTGCTTGACTTGGTCAAAAAATATGTCTTTTTATCGAAATTATATTGCAGAAGAGTTTTTTAACTTATTTAAAAAGAAAATATCAGCACCAATTAACCGCGTAAAACTAATAACTGAATAGTTTACAGTAGACAAAAAACGTTCTAATAATACCTTAGTGAATAGTATCAAATAGGTGGTTTTTGAACTTTTGATCAAATTCCTCTAAAACCTTACAGGATGGAGCAAGTCTGAGTGGAATTCGAATTTAGCATCCAAAAATCTATGAGCGACAAATACTTTGTTCCCCATCGCGAAATCTTGCAGGCTAGTGTAATTGTACAATAATATCAAAGCAGGCAATATACTGAAGTATGCATTTTGGAGCTTATTTAAAAATAGAAATTTCCAAAAGGCGGAAAAAAGCGGAGAAGGTTTTACTTTCTCCTGCTAGTAGAAGGCCTAATGTGACATAAAAGAGAAAAAAACTGTAGGAACTTTATGGAGCTTTTTTTTTGGTCTCCTAAAAATTGTCAATTTTCTAGATTTTGCATCAACAACAACTTGCGGCATTAATACACTGTAAAATTTTTATTTCACATTTCTTTTCAAAAAAACTTATTGGTTCTAAATTTTACATATTTAATCTTTGTAAAAATCATAAATTTAAATACTTACAGTTAGAAAAGGGTTTTTAATCAAAAAAAGTTCCCAGCGGTCAAACACGGTATATTCTCCACTAAAAAGTTTTATGCAAAATCTCTTAGATTTGAAGTGCTGTATATAGCGGGAAAATGATTTTTCTTTCTTTAAGTTGTAGTTTTCTCTTAATTGGAGTTTTATTTTTCCAATGATACCAAAAACTTAATATTCTGACACACTCACTTTTTTGATTTTTATCCATAAAAGGAGCACTGTGCGACGTTGTGAAAAATTTCTGTTTGGCGTCATTTTCGTCAAGAATACCATCGTTATTATCACTACTCGGAAGAGTCCGGTTGTGCCGACCCCTCCCCTCTTTCTAAATGTGAATTCACCCGTAGGACTCGGTGCGACCCGATACTGTCTCTTCGGCTTTAGACTCCTGAACTAAGTCGCTGATTGATTCTATTGGTATTCAGTGTTTTGCCACAGATCCTGATGGTGTAATAGCCAAAATGCTGCTGGCGTAGTGAGAGTGCGTTTTGAGTGCGATTGTAGGAGATTATACAGTAACTCCTGGAATTTTGATGATGCTCTGATGAAGGAAGTCGATAAATTGTACCGTGACTTATCTGGCGCTTCCTATTCCGCGCAAAAGAGTATTATAGCATGTGCCCACTAGTTTCATACGTTTTGCTTTGCCTGAGTACACCGCCGTAACCACTATTAGATCGTAAAAACGATAGGGTCATCTATTTATAGACTTGGTGGCTACCAGAACTGCAGCCGATGCTAGAATGGCCACTTGTTCACACCGTTCATGCTCTAAATTCTATATTATTCAGGTGAGCAACTCTTCCGGGTGATATCGCAATCATTTTGTTAGATCCCGGCAATTTTTCACTTTCTTTGTGGATTGACCAATGTAATGTTCTTGTGATTGGCTCTCGGCTATGTAGTCGTACCTGGTCTCTGGTACTAAACTCCAATATGCGTTCAATCGCTTTGGGATAGCGTACACTTTATACATCGTCAATCATTCCCGTAGTGGTACTGGAACTCTGATAACTATTGTTAGACCTTTTTCTGTCTACGTGGTTCGTACTTCGGCTAGTTCGTGGAACCGTGCTATTATACCAAGAGATGCCTCTCAATGATGGCACTGCCTCGGATAATTTGTTCAAAGTTAGAAACAATATATGCAACTTGCCATGCAATAGGTCGCCAACCACCGTTATTCCTGTGTTGATATTCACACTTACGCTTTAGCTCAGTACCAATGGCCGCATATTGTTTTCCAGAAATGTTATACTTCATGCTCTGGCTTCGACGCTGCAATACGCTTCTTTTAAGTCCTTGTTGCATATGATGATCCACCAAGATATTCTTATCTGCCCATAGCTCTTTAAAACTTCAAAAATATACGGAACCTATTTACTTATTTTTTTTACCAATTTTTCCAATATTAATTAATTAAATTTAAAAAAAATTACTTTATAAAAAGCCATTGGTATTAATTTTACTTTTACGTAAATCTAAAAAAATGTTTTAAATTTTTTTTTATGTGTAAACATATAATTTTTTTATATAATATGTATTTTATTTTTTATCCTAATACATCGAAATTATTTTATTCTTATTTTGTTTTTTCTTTCGAAATTCGTTTTTATTTTTAATCGTGAGTATATTTTTTGCCCATCTGACATAAGTGAGAGTATTCCAAATAAACCCGTTTATGTGAAAACATTGTCAATTGTATGACTACATTTTTCATCGCACCTAATGTTATTTAAATTAATTATCGCCGGTATCGGTATGTACGAGTATATACCCTTAAACCCTCTACATAGGTAGTCACCTTGTCGCGGTGTAGGGGCTTGATATGTGCTGGAACATGTTACATGGAAGACTGGGATGTGGTCCAGCATATAAACAAAGAACTACCACCAACGTACAGGCTGAAAGTAGATAACTACGATTCCTGGTCAGACGTTGAGGGGCTAGCTAGGTTGCCCGCTTGGCGCTAGCTAATTGGTCAGCCCTTCGGGGAAGTGCGGCTATCTTTCAGACCAATGGCTCATTTTCAGTACGGTCATGTCTCTGCTGAGGTTGAGCCGCCGATAGCCGGGCGGGGAGAAGGAAAACTCCCTGGGGCAAGGGTTCGCCCGCGCTCTGGATCTCCAGTCTGGAGCGCGGACGGGCCTATTGACCCAAACAAACCCCCTAAACCCACAGTGGAACAGCTATGCTTGTGGGCTTGCTTGACGGGGTAGAGCCAAGCTTAATAGCGAACTTGGGGTGCCCAGGCAAGGCCCCATTTCAATCCATGCCTTACCGCGCTACCGGGGCACCGGGGCGATATTTCCCCTTTACTCGTGGGAACAAAATGAACACAGATAAACAAAAACCGAATGGCGAGAGCAGCCACAATAGCTCACGCAAAGAGGCCACAGCACCTCAGCAAAGAGAGGCAGAGCAGCCCTCGATTGGCGCGAGCCAAAACGCTGACCTCCAAAATCCGAGAGGCACGGAAGCAGCAGCTGAAAAGCCTAAAAAACTCAGCGGCGCGGGAAAAAGAGGTTCAGTTACTTCCTCAAGAAAGGGTTCAGCAGAGAAGAGGCTTACGCCAAAGCTATGCTTCCTATGCCCAAAAACAAGGTCGAAGGCGGAAAACCAGGCCCCAAAAGGCAGAGGTCGGTCGAACACACACCTCCAGAGGCCACATATAAAAAGCGGCTAAGGGATGATCAACCCTCCACCTCCAAGGCCGTAGCAGCAGCAGCAGCACCGGCTATTAAAACAGCACAAGCAGCAACCTCTGCAGCAGACGAAAATACATCCAAGAAGAGGCAGCCCACTGCCTCCTACAAGGATGTGGTGACAGGCATCAAAATGGCAGTACTCGCAAGAGACTATCCCAATACGCCCCTAACAACGGAGCAAATGGACTCCATCCAGAAACTCATCCTGGATAAAATCATAGCCGGAAAACAACAGGCTACAAAACCAGTGTTCCTGGGCGCTATCTACAAAGCAGGATACATGGTTCTGCACTGTAAAGATAGCGCGTCAACAGACTGGCTAAAAGCGGCCATCACCAACGCGTCGCCTTGGGAGGGTGCTTCACTGTGGGTCACAGAGGAGTCCAAGATACCTCACTCGCGGATCGCTGTGGGGTACTTTCCCAACTCCCAGTCCCTGGAGACCGCTAGGATCCTGGACTTTTTGCAGGGGCAGAACAAAGGCCTCCACGTCGAGTCGTGGCGCACACTACGAAGAGCTGAAAGAGGCTCTAACGTAACTCTGGTCCTAGCAGTAGACCAGAAATCAGCAGCCAGCCTTGTGGAATCCGGTGATAAGGTCAACTTTAGATTTGGCCAAGTGAGTCTCAGGCTAAAGGCTGCATCCCCCAATGCTGATGAGCTGGCGGATAAAATGGATGCTGTGGAGTTGGAAGAAGAGGACGAAAGTACTCCATCCAATCCCAACTCAGTAGCACCAACATGAAGTGCATCCAGGCAAATCTTCACCATGCTAAGGCTGCAACGGCCGAACTTAGCAGAAGGTTTGCCTGTGGAAGCACCAACATAGGACTTATCCAGGAGCCCTGGTTACATAGAGGCAAGATAGTAGGCCTCAAGACACCAAACACAAAGGTAATCTATGATGTGGGTGCAGTCAAACCAAGGGCTGCACTTATCATTGATACCAACATTAAATATCTGCCATTTATAGAGTTTATGAATGGCGACACAGCAGCAGCACTCGTCGAAGTGGATGCAAATAGGAAGAAAATAGAGGCTGTCGTAGCCTCAGCTTACTTTCCAGGAGACACCAACGAAGCACCACCACCGAATATCATAGGTCTAGTGAACTACTGCAAGACACACAACAAGACGTTAATCATTGGTTGCGATGCAAATGCGCACAATACAATCTGGGGCAGTACAGATACAAACACAAGAGATGAGTCGCTCCTAGAATATTTACTACAAACTAACATAGCTATTGTAAACAGGGGCAATAAACCCACCTTTGAAAATGCCATACGACAAGAGGTTCTTGACTTAACACTCATAACAAATAATTCACTTGATATGATCACGAACTGGAGAGTCTCTGATGAGGACTCAATGTCTGATCATAAACATATTCTCTTTGAAATCATGGTGTTAAATAAGAGCGTAATGCTCTATAGAAGCCCTAAATCAACAAACTGGGATAAATACTCAGAGTGCTTAGAAACTAAGCTAACCAGAAGCATGCTTCACATAAGATCGACAGAGGAATTGGATGCATCAGTTGAAGCTCTGACTGACTCCATTATATCCTCATATCACGAATGTTGTCCACTCAAGACAAAAACCTCAACGAAGAGGGTCCCTTGGTGGAACAAAGAACTAGCTAATTTGCGTCAAATAGCAAGGTCTAAATTCAATGTCGCAAAGAAATACAAAACATGGGACGAATATAAAAAATCCCTGACACTATACAACAAGGAACTGAGGAAATCAAAAAGGAACTCATGGAAAAACTTCTGTGAAGAACTTAAAGATGTCCCAACGACAGCCAGAATACAAAAATCACTGTCCAAGGGGGTAATTAATCCAATTGGCACTCTAAAGGCACCGGATGGTACTTTCACAAACACTTTTAAGGATACACTAGAGCTTCTTCTTAAAACTCATTTCCCTGATTCCCGGCCTAACACAACCAGCGACAACGATCATGGGGTGTCAGCGTACAATCGCTACAGGGCAAGAAACTCTACTATCTTCAGAATAGTAAAATTTGAAAGGGTTGAATGGGCAATCAACTCGTTTAAACCCTACAAATCACCTGGACCTGATGGTATATTTCCAGCCCTACTTTCAAAAGGGACCAGGAGATTAATACAAATTTTGGTTCAAATCTTTAGATCTACTTTAATATTGGGATATGTTCCTAAGGTTTGGCGGGAGGTTAAGGCTATATTCCTACCAAAGGGTGGAAATAAACCCCCCGAATCTCCCAAATCCTACAGGCCAATCAGTCTAACGTCCTTCATGTTAAAAACCATGGAAAAGATATTGGACTGCTACCTAAGAGAGGAGGTAATCTCTGATACTCCACTACATAAGCTACAATTTGCCTATCAAAAAGGGAAATCTACAGTCACAGCACTGCACACAATTGTTCGTGATATTGAAAAGGCACTAGGCCTAAAGGAGGTAGCCCTCTGTGCATTCATGGACATTGAGGGTGCTTTCGACAATGCGAACTTTCAAGCAATAGAACTGGCACTCTCCAACAGGGGAGCAGATCCAGCAATAGTAAAATGGGTAAGCAATATGCTAAACCAAAGAATAATCACAGCCTGAGTGTTACAGCGGTAAAGGGATGTCCGCAGGGGGGAGTACTATCACCACTGCTATGGTCCATACTAGTTGATAACCTAATACAGATCCTTAATAATAAAGGATACAAAACAATTGGATATGCAGATGACATATCTATAATAATCCAAGGCAATCATGAAAGGACTATTGGAGACCTGATGCAAGATGCCTTAGACACAACATGGGAGTGGTGCAGGAAAGAGGGGCTATCAATCAACCCCACCAAAACCACTATTGTCCCCTTCACCAGGAAAAGGACATTTGATATCCCAACATTAAAAATAAATGGAATAGAGGTACCCTTACATGAAGAGGTAAAATATCTAGGTATCATCCTGGATAAAAAACTCACCTGGGAGGCACACCTTAACTCGGTAATAAAAAAAGCCACGAAAAACCTTTGGACTACAAACCAACTTCTGGGAAAATCCTGGGGTCTGAGCCCCAAAATGACCTTCTGGATATACACCCAAATGGTTAAACCCATCATACTATATGGGGCATTGGTATGGTGGGGAAAAACAAAACAAACAACAGCCAAATTAAAACTGTGCAAATTACAAAGGCTGGCATGCCTAAGCATCACAGGGGCTATGAGAACTACCCCAACTGCTGGCATGGAAGCGCTGTTAAATTTACCACCGCTACACCTAGCAATACAAGAGGAAGCTGCAAGGCAAGCACTCTCAATCCATGCAAATGAAAAATTCAAACCAGCAAATCTCACTGGACACCTAGAAATTCTAAATTTGGTCAAAGATTCAAGACTCAATTTCACCAAGAGGTACAATGTCATACTCCCATCAAGGGAGGAGTGGAACGATAGCCCAACATGGCTACACGATGATTCGCAAAAATGGTATACAGATGGATCCAAAACGCTCAAGGGGGTAGGAGCTGGAATAGTGGGACCTAGAGCACACAAATCAATAACCCTAAGTGCAGATACCACGATTTTCCATGCGGAGCTCTATGCTATAATGGAAACAGTGGAAATCTTATCTAAAAGAGGACTTAAAGGAGTAGAAATTAAAATACTCTCAGACAGTCAATCAGTCCTCAAAGCTCTTAAAAGCTACACATTTACATCAAAAGTCCTTATAGAGTGTAACAACGCACTCAACGAACTGGCCATCCACAATCAGGTCTCTCTGGTTTGGGTGCCAGGACACGAAGGACACGAAGGTAACGAAAAGGCAGACCTTTATGCCAAAAAAGGGGCTGAAGGATCATTTATTGGACCCACCCCCTTCTTTGGCTTTAATAAAAACAACATAAAACAAGAGACCAAAAAATGGATCCAACATAAAATCAGCGAATATTGGAATGGCATTGACGGCCTCGATCACTCCAAAAAATTCCTGAGCTTTGACGCTAATAGAGCAAAAATCGCTCTTACCTTAAACAAAAAATGCCTTAGATCACTCTCTGGAGCATTAACAGGCCACTTCGCCTGCAACAAACACCTACACAAAATAGGTATATCTAGCACGAGCACTTGCAGATTCTGCTGTGATGAAGAGGAGTCTGTGGGACACTTAATCACCAACTATGATGCATTAGGCCACAGGAGACACAGGATCTTATGTTCCTATATACTAGAAGATGAAGACCTTCAAAAGCTCTGTCCAAAGGAGCTGGTCCGATTCCTTGATATACTAAGTATACTAAATAATTAAGTACGAAGGGGCGCACAATAGATCAAGTTGGTCGCAGTGCATAAAGGCCTTAGCCTAACCCTTACAATCATTACATCATTACATACCCTTAAACGAGTGCATACACCCTGTAACTTATGACCACATACATACATTCCAGGCACTTTTTCGTGTTTCTAACTTAATTTTGTTTCTTTCGTCTTTCCCTTTCAAAGTACACAAGATTTTACTTAATATTAATATAGTAATATGCATTCGGAAACAGGAGTGATATTTTTTTTGCTCATCAAATGCGAAATATGAGTGTCAAGAAGTGTAGTACACTACAAACACATGTTATTTAGTTGTAAGTTCGCAAATGGAATAACTTTAGTTAGTCATTGTGGGTTTTTGGGTTTGCATTTAATCGTTACCACCGCGGTAATTGGGCTGTGGATTTCTGCAACCGTGTACGGCCCTAACCACACAGGAGAAAATGTTATTTTTCCTAGTTTGGTTTTTCAATAGTACTCGGTCACGCACATGAAATACTACTGGGATTAGTACTTTATGGTAGGCTTCCCTGGCTGCTCGTTTATCACGATCTTGGTTTTCTCTAACCAACTCATGCGCTCACTGTAGCTGGTATGTCCGCTCTTTATTTGAGTCATCTGCATTGTATACTGGCGCACATTTGCGTTTAAAATTTTCTGGAATGTTGAAATCAAACCTGTAGAGTATTCTGAACGGAGTTTGCTTCGTTGATACATTTACAGTATTATTGTTGATAAAACTAGACCGAAAGGTTTGAGTGTTTGTAGAGAACTAACTTTATTAATAGTATACATATGTTTGTACATGTAGCATGCGTGTACTTAAGTAAAGAAGTATTGGAAGTAAATACAGTAGAAGTATTGGAGGTAAACACAGTGGGATATAATCTGATAAATATTCTTAAAACTCCCACTTCTTTTCCTTTTCTTTTTAGGATTCATTAATATCTTAGTTTTTTTTTAATTCAATAATATTCATGAGTTGTCTAAAACGCACAAATTTTTCTTTTACTAAGGGCTTAGTGAAAATATCTGCCACTTGCTGATTTGATGAAACATAATTAATATTAAACAGATTGTTTTCATATTCTTCTCTAATAAAATTAAATTTTACATCAATATTGTTCGCTTATGATATTCTGGATTTTTAATTAATCGAATAGCTCCTTGATTGTCCATATTAAGATTAGTCTCTGGGTATTCGTCAGGAAGTATATCACGTAGAAGTTGCTTTATCCACATAAGCTCTTTGACGGCCTGGCAGCTTGCCACAAATTCAGATTCGGTAGTAGACAATGCAACGCAGCGTTGTCTCTGTGATGCCCATGCAATGCACGTTGATCCCATCATAATAACAAGTCCACTGGTTGATTTTCTTTTAGTGACGTCACCAGCATAGTCGGCATCGCTTAAACAATTTAAAACAAAGGAATCTTTTGTTGGAAAAAGTATACCATATCTTTTTGTGCCATTCAAATGTTTGAAAATTCGCTTTACGACATTCACATGTGCATTTGTCGGGTTTTCCAAGTATCTGCTACCGTACCCAAGGGCAAAACTTATGTCTGGTCTCGTTGCTAGCGTTAAATAAATCAAACTACCAACCGCCTGTCTATACGGATAGCTCGACACTGCTGCACCATCAGCTAATGTTAGCCCAGTTGTCGAAATATCGCAGGGCGTACTAGCTGGATCGGCTTGATCCATGTTGAACTTCTTCATTAACTTTTCGGCATAACCATGTTGGTTTACATGTAGACTGCCATCTACCAACTGTCGAACTTCTAGTCCAAGGAAATGTCTAGCCTCGAACACTTTTATGCTGAATGAATGCTTTAGGAATGCTAAAAGCTTATCTATGTCTGCCTCATCTTCTGCCGCAACTAGCCCATCATCGATGTAAATAGCCATTAGCAATCTTTTTGCACCAGCTTTGTTAGTGAAGACGCAATTATCAGCTTTACTTGCCACCAGACTGAATTTTTTAAGGATTGTTGAAAAAGTCTTATTCCAACATCTTGACGCTTGTTTTAATCCATATAAACTTTTCAGCAATTTACAAACTCGCCACGTGTTGTCTGAATATCCTTCAGGTTGATGAACGTAAATATCTTCCTGGATGTCACCATACAAAAAAGCTGTTTTGATGTCAAACTGCTTCAATTTCAATTGTTCAGTTGCCGCTATACAAAGGATAGCCCTTACCGACGTAAACTTGGCCACAGGACTAAAAGTCTCCAAATAATCAATCCCGTATTCCTGAGTAAATCCACGAGCTACTAATCTTGCTTTGTATCGCTTTTCTTCATTTTCAGTAGTATCTTTGATCGTGTATACCCATCTTGTGCTGATGACTTTAGCTTCTTTTGGTAGTTCAGTCAAAAACCACGTTTTGTTGCCATTGAGTGAATTTATTTCCTCATCCATTGCCTGTTTCCATTCTTTGGCTTCTTTGCAGCTTCTTGCTTGCTGATAATTCGTTGGGGTTTGACTGCTCGCCACAAAAAGGTGTCCCTCAGCTACAAATGCGTTAGGCGATTTAGATTGGCTATGCTGGTTACCATTATTTACGTCGAGATACGTCGATTTACTACATAGTCTGTCACTTATAAAACTTTGCTCAGGTTCAGGTCTTTGTTCAGCACCCGGCACGTCGATATCTGAGAATGGAAGACTTTCACAGAATACCTCATCATCAATTCTGATTGTTGATGCTATATACCATTCGCCATTTCTTCATTTTGTTCTGCATCCTCAGTAGCTTCTGATGATTTTCCAAATTCATTTTTGAATGCGACGTCTCGAGAAATTTCCACCTTGTTTGTTCTTGAATTGTATACTCTCAATCCCTTAATATCGTCTGCATATTCAACGAATATTCCTTTCTGGGATTTAGCATCCCATTTCAATCGCTTTTGCTTCGGTACATGAATAAATGCCTCCGTGCCGAAATCGTGCGAATTGTCTATTTTAGGCTGCTTACCAAACCCCAGCTCAAAAGGTGTTATTCCTTTTTGCGAACTAGTTCCTGTTCTGTTTAATACGTATACAGCACAAGTAACAGCCTCCGCCCAAAACGTTTTTGTCCAGATTCTTAGCATATATCATTGTTTTTGCTAATACAACAATAGTACGCATTTCACGTTCAGCAGATCCATTTTGTTCTGGATTATATGGCACCGTTTTGTGATGAGTTATACAATTTTTTCTCAGTAGTGAATCCACATTTTTGTTTATAAATTCAAGTCCATTATCCGAACGAAGTATTTTGATTTTTCGTCCCGTTTCAATTTGAACGTCGCCAATGTATCGTTCCAAGTACTTTAAGACTTCACTTTTTTCTTCAATAAAATATACTTTTCGATAATGCGAGAAATCATCTTTTAGCAAAAGAAAGTATTTCGATCCACCAACTGAAATCTTCTCCATCGGTCCACAGACATCCGCATGAACAATTTCTCCAACATCTGATGTTTTGCTCTTACTGATTGGAAAGGGCGTTCGATGCTGTTTTCCTAAAACACAAGCATCACAAAAATTATCGTCTTCATCGGAATAAGGCATGCCAATTTTTTTTAAGAAATCGTTTACAGTAATCTAAGTTTTGATGCGCCAACTTGTTGTGCCATTCACTTAGAGGACGTACGTTACTTTTCGTATAGTATACAAAATTATCAACTTGTTTTGACGTAAATCAATTTTAATAATCAGTTTGTAAAATTTATCAACGCGAACTCCCACTAGCACTGCAGTTCCATTCTTTAAGAAAACACATCGTTGATGATTCGATGTCATTTGAAGCCCTTTATCCATCGCGCTAATTGTCGAAAATAAATTCAAACGAAGCTCTGGTACATACAACACATTAGCTAAATGATTGCATATCCATTTGTTGTTGTTGTACGATTTTATGTTGTTCGCACCCCTGCTATAAGCTTTAATAGTGTTGTTGTTGCGCAAACGAATATCCATAGCCACATCAAATGGCTGGTAAGTGACAAACCAGTTTTTGTTTTTCGTCATGTGGTCGCTTGCGCCCGAATCCACATACCATTCGTCTTTGTCGTCTATGCTTTTTGCCGCCTCCGCTTAACACACAAATGCACTGCCTTTCATTTGATATTCACCAGTTTGCTTCTGTCTTGCTTTACAGTTACGTTTCCAGTGTCCTGGCTTTTTGCAATAAAAACATCTTCCAGACTTACCATCTGCATTGTTATTGTTGTTTTCAAATTTTTGTGAGTGTGCCTTTTGTTTTGCAAAAAGAGCATTGCCGCTATCCATGCCCTTGCCTAAGGTCTTCATACGAACTTCTTCTAGCACAAGTCTTGCTGTTAAATTTTCTAACGTCTGTTGCTCAGGGCTCGTCGACTCCCATGCACTGTAAAAATGAGAGAAACTCGAAGGAAGAGTCATCAATATTTTTGTTATTACCATTGATTATGAAACAGCTTCACCAACATCCTTCAGCTGCGACACAAGCGATTCCAGCTTTGAAATATGTAAAGCAACATCATCCTCAGGGTCTTTTTCAAAACTGTAGAATTTTTGTTGTAGCCTGTGTACAGTCGACGCGGATTTACATTCGTACACGTTTTCGAGTTTTTGCCACATTTGTTTTGCTGTCTTGCAATTCATTATATGCTGAAGTGGTTGCTGTCCAACTGGCAATACGATAATTTGTTGAGCCTTGCTATCACTTCTCAACCACTTCGCATCCCGTTCCACGCCCCTGGGTTCACGTACAGTTTTATTATCAGCTCCTGTACCGGCATTTGTACCCGCAGCTACCGTGATTGGTTCATCAGATATACTCGTACACTGCCACAAGTCACCTGCGTTCAGAATTACCTTAATCTGAAAACGCCACATATTCCATTGGTCAGCTCTTTCTAATTTTTCAATTCTTGCCAAATTGCTTTCCATGTTGTTTTTTTAAATTTAAATTTTTTTAAAATAACTATTATCAAAAACTTTACGTTCTGTCCAGATAAATTCCAAAAAAAAACTTTACTTTAACTTTACTTTCGTGTCTGGGCCCATAACCTGATAAAACTAGACCGAAAGGTTTGAGTGTTTGTAGAGAACTAACTTTATTAATAGTATACATATGTTTGTACATGTAGCATGTGTGTACTTAAGTAAAGAAGTATTGGAAGTAAATACAGTAGAAGTATTGGAGGTAAACACAGTGGGATATAATGTGATAAATATTTTTAACAATTGTGTACATGCATTTCCGTAGTTAAAGACTAATCCCAGTTAGAGCCATCCACTTTGACAAAGCTACGCAAGTATTCTGCCAGATCTCTATGATTTCGTTCCAGCGAACAGTTCGATTGTGGATGATAAGGAGTAATGTGTAATTTCTGAATTTATAGCATTTTTCACCTCCTAGAGAATAATTCGAGACGAAAAAATGCTTTGGCTACCGTACTCACCTCTGCATCAGGTATGGGGAGGTTTGCCATATACTTTGAAAAATCATCTCGGAACGTTAAGATGTACTTATTTCCCGAAAGCGCCTCAGGTAAAAACCTACAATATCCATATAAAGTTTATCAAATTGTTGTTCTAGTGTCTCAGTTAACACCATTGCTATGCTTGTTAGCATCGACTTTTGTTGACCTGTCATTTTGGGCAACTCTTTACATATTCTTTTATATCCCTGTGCATACTTTTCCAGGCGTATACCATCTAGAGTTGTTTTATCCCGGTGTGTTTGCTCTGGTCTGAACTACAGATATCTTCTGTGATAAGTGCATCTGCATTTAAGATCTTTTCCCAGGCTTGTATATGATTTTAAAATCATACTCAGACAATTTATGCCGAAAACGTGCCAACCGAGAGGTTTGATCTTTAAGATTCGCTATGCTTCTCAGCGGTTGGTGTTCGGTATAAATTTTGAATGGGGGTCCTAGCAGATATGCCCAAACATTCTTCGTAGCCCACACTATGGCTGGAAATTTCTTCTTTATTGTGGAGTATCTCTTCTCCGTATCGCTAAGCGCCCTGCTTGCGAATGTTACTGGTCGGTCATTACCGACTTCGCCTTGTGACAACACTGCTTCTAATGGTTCATTGCTAACATCGGTGGTCAACAAAAAAGTTTTAGTAAAGTCGGGGTACATGAAAATCGGTGGCGATCTAATTATCTTTTTTAGCCTCTCGAATGCAATTTGACAGCTCGCTGTCTTCTTTAAGTAGAAACTTATTGATTGGCAACGCAATTCAGGCTAGTCCTTCTATGAACTTTCCATTATAGTTCCCTAGTTCTAGGAATGCTTGCACTTCTTTTCTATTCCTCGGAATTGACAAATATTTTACGCTTTCCACCTTCTGAGGGTCCGGCAATGCTCCTAACTCTGAACAACGATGACCTAAGTAAACCACCTCTCTTCGCAAAAATTGACACTTCTCCGTGTTCAGTTTCAAATTGTGTTCTCGTAAATTCTGGTGCACCTGGTACAAGCGTTGCGACTGCTGCTGCAAGTTCTTCCCATAAACTACAATATCATCGAAATACACAAAACAATCTAACCCTTGTAAGCCTGTAAACTCATGATTCATTATCCGTTGGAAGGTAGCTGGTGCTCTTGTCAAACCAAACGACGTTCTATGAAACTTATAATGCCCCAAACCGGTACTGAACACGGTTTTCTGCTTATCTCGGGTTTCCACCAGAACCTGATGGTAGCCACTCGCTAAATCAAGCGTAGACAAATATTGACTCTTCCAGGATTTCTTCTATCATTGGTATCGGGAACACCTGCTTGATAGTTGCGTCGTTCATTTTCCTAAAATCGACGACCATTCTCCACTTCTTCTGACCCTTCTTTGGTACCAAAATTATTGGTGAGTTCCAAGGCGAGATACTCGGTGAAATTACGTTATCCTTTAACATTCCTTCCACTTGCCTGTTTACCTCATCTTTGTGAGCTTGTGGCAGTCTATACTGGTTTTGGAATATTTTTGGTTGATCCACTCTAATAAGTATTTCATGCTCTACTTCCGGTGTATATGTTAACTGGTCTCCTTCCAGCAAAACTATGTCATGAAATGACGTAAAAATCGCTTCTATAGATGACTTCTCATCCGAGTTTACTCTAGGGTCTAACTTCAGTGATTCTAGTACTCTCTCCATTCTCTTTCTTATATCTACCCGTTTAATCTGATTAACCGATCCATAATTTGATTCTTTAAAATTATCATAACTAGTGAACTTAGCCCTAAAATCCCTATCCATATAATAGTCCTCTTCTGATGCATTTAGTACGCAAGCGTACACCTTACCCTTGTCAACATGCGTTATGGTCTCACCCATATATACGCCCTCCGTTAGCTGCTGCTTGTGGAAAACAACAGTCCTAAGTTTCGTGTTTATATGTATAGTAACTACTCTGGTTGACCTTGCGGTTACTACCTCCATACTACTATTCTTAACCCTGTTCACGGTTCTTTCCTGCCTTGACCGTACTGGAAGAATCATATTCCTATACTTATTCTTACCGAAAAATGATAACTCTTTAGTTACTGCATCCAGAACGCTGCGGCACCAAATGTTATCCCGCCCGAGTATACCATCAGCCGGAACAGCTTCCTTTTTAGTTTCACTATGCTCATTCTGAAACTTACGTCCCTGAACTCGCTGTGGTTCACCATAACTGAGCTTAGTGTCCTAATAGACCCCCCAAAGGCACCATTATGACCCTGACACTCGTTTCATCAGTTGCCAGTCCTCTTAGAAGAACAATTATTTTATCGAGGCTTGTGCCCGCTCCTGAGTCTACCAAAAGCACTAGTTTTCGATTAGGTGCCTCCTTGTAGGTTATCTCGATGGACGCATTGGCTAACTACTAACTAAGAAACAAAGCCTTCTTGTTCCCAAAACGGATCCCTAACTCTCTGATACTCTCCCACAAAGAATTGTAGATCTTCCTTATATACCTATATTCCTTACGTGCTAGCCTAGCTATCTTATCCTTGTACTCCCATACCGCTTTTACTGCTACCGGCCTATACTTCTTAATTTGATCAAAACCAAACCCTTCTACTAGAATCACCACTGTACACCAAATCGAAACGCAATGAAGAAGAATATTTTGGAGTTCCTCAGGCTCCTCCCTCTTCTCTGTCATCGCCCCTACATCGGTAGACACGCGATTTACTATCCTTGCTACTTTCTGCCAAATATTTGCTTTTTCCTTCTAGGTTTTCCAGTCTATTGACCTCTGGAAGTTTCCCTGGTCTCTTTGTTGGGATTGATTTTGCCTGCATTCTACTGCTCGATCTTCCATTCGTCCACAAGAGAAGCATTTCAACCCCTGTATGGTGTTGCTCAACCTCGCTTCACTTCTGGAATTCAAGTTTGGTCGGTGCTGACTACCCTCAGTGTTGAAGGGATTCTTTCCTTGGCTAATTCCTGCCGTGGAATTAATTCTAGGTCTGTTGAAATTATTCCCAGCTTCTCTCCTGGGCAGATCCTGGCGTCGCGGTTGGCGGTGGCTGTCTCCTATTCTGCTCCCATTCTGAGCCCCCTAGGCAATATCGATTTGCCTGATGACCATAAGTTCGGCACTCCATACAGTGCGTGTTCTTGCGTTTAAAGTATTCATCCCTTGTATGACCTGGCTCACGTGAGAATGGGTGAATTAAATATGTTTTCTTGGTTCTGTTGTGGAAATTGACCCACAAATCTACTGACATATCGTGTGTTCCGAACTTGTGCCGCAATTGCCTCTGCAGGCGTGTTAGTCCAGCAGATTCCACCTATTGTCGTTCGCTGTTGGATTGCTGCTTCAACGGAAGAGATCGCTTCAACCAAAATACATTTACCAGGTATTATTAATAGAAGACCGCTCTCCAAATGTCATTTTCTCTCAGTCATAATAAGTGTCAAAATGAATAAACAATGTTGCTTCTTTTCTAAATTTTGGCCGCTAATTTTGGGCCTTGCAGTTTTTTTCGTAATAAGTAAAAACTCAAATGCCCTTTATTTTTTGGGTTTTTTTCATTTATTATTATTTAAAAACAAAATTATACATACACATATATAACAACTAATACAACTTAAAATAATGTTTTTAATAATTTGCTATTGCCTATTATTCTCAGTTTTTTTTTTTTGAGTTGCTAAAACTGACGGAACTGCACAACTGTGAGAGTCTTGGTCTTTTAGTCACTGGGCCTTGCTCAATATTGCACACATTTTCCAATGAAGAAAGCGGCTGAAAACGGTTTTGCAATGTACCATAAAAAACTGATGGCACTGAATTTTGAAATAGTAGCACTTTTTTAGTTGTGGCGGCTTCCGGATTATTTATAAAGTCACAATTTACAAAATGTTTCTCAAACGCTTTTGATTTTTCTTTTAAATCAACGCCACAAGCCACAATCCACCGATTTCGCTTTATTCGCGTCTTTATGATCGCTGAAAAATCCAACTTTTTCCTTTCTCCATGTATTATTGCAAATAACGCTACGATAATGCACCATTTTTCTATTTATTATTGTTTATATATATTTTTAAGTGATTTCACTACACTTTGGAAGCTGACGATAACACTTTACTTGTTTCCAAGCACAATAATTTATTTATTTTCCTTTTTTAGTTTGTTTTCGTATACAACATTCGTTAAGAGAGCAGATTTGACACATATTATCACTGTTTTCCTCTCACTCTCTCAATTAATAATACCTGGGAAATGTATTTTGGCTTCAACTAAATCTGCCATACTCCTCTGCGTTAGATTAAATGTGTAATTTGCTCAATCCCTATTTATTAAGTCTGCTTTGAATACAAAAAACATAGCCCGTTCTACTTAAGCCTTGCTCCAATGTTTCCTGGAAACTGAACGCTGGCTTCCACCTCAACAGCTTTCCGCAAAGATCTAAACCTGCGTCCCCAAGCTCTCAGGTCCTCACCAGGTTTTTGTGTTGCCTCCTGGATCTTTCTTATGAGTGTGTCATAAGATTTCTGTTTCAAATATGTTCTACCTTAAAGTACATACAAATACAACAGAGTGCTTCTTGAACTATGCGCTAGTAAATCATCCGTGGTCCTTTGCCTTTATTAAATGTTTCCCAACTCCCCCTGCGATACTCTGCTGTGCTAGCTCACAACTTTCTTTGAAGCTTTTGATCTCAATTCTCAGATCATACATCTATACGTCCGAAAACATAGGCACCCAGCTTTTCCACGGCATAAGCAACCTCCAGCTTACCCATTGTTCATGGATCTCTTTCCTTAAATGGTTGCCAGTTTGATGCTTGTACCAAAATGGCTGATGAATTGTTATATGGTGCTTGTACTGTAACGACTTTTTTCGCCGGGTTAAGCTCGCCGGATTCCAAGAAGTCGTTTACAGAAAATCTCTAAAGTATTCAAAACTTATTTACGTGGATTTAATTATTTTATTTATTTATTAATTTAAAAAAAGGCTTAACTACGTGTTACAATTATTTTGACTAACTTAAATACGGACACAGTTCAACTCTCTGTCCCCCTAAATATCTGTTGAATTAATTCCACGAGAAAGGAAATTCCACACCGTAGACTCGTTTAGATTTTGCTTAGTTTCTGTGGCGTGTGTCAGCTTGGGTTTCTAGGAGAGAATCGATTATAAACCATAATCTCTTTTAGATCCCCCTAGCTTCTGTAGTGTTTGTCAGTTTGGGTTTCTAGCAGAGAATCGATTATAAACCATAATCTCTTTTAGATCCCCCTAGCTTCTGTAGCGTTTGTCCGTTTGGGCTTCTAGCAGAGAATCGAGTATAAACCATAATCTCTTTTAGACCACCCTAGCTTCTGTAGCGTTTGTCTGTTTGGGTTTCTAGCAGAGAATCGATTATAAACCATAATCTCTGTTAGATCCCCCTAGCTTCTGTAGCGTTTGTGAGTTTGAATAACTCTGTTTAATACGATACGTCTGGTTTGCCTGATGGCGAAAGAAAGAACCGTCTTGTCTGTCTGATGGCGTAAAAAAGAGCTGTCTTGTTTGCCTGATGGCGAAAGAAAGAGTCGTCTTGTCTGCCTGATGCCGAAAGAACGAGCTGTCTTGTCTGCCTGATGCCGAAAAAAAGAGCTGTCTTGATTGCCTGATGCCGCAAGAAAGAGGCTTAGTTTCCAGTTGCTCCTGCTTTAATGCTCCAGCTTCAGTGTAGATCATCCAATAATTTTTGTTGTGCGGGAACTGTAGTTTGTTGTAGTATCTGTCTGCTATCTCGTGTTGTTGCATGTTACTACTGTTTCCCGCATTGTTCTTCTTGTTTGAACTTGACCTTGGGCCACCTTCAGAATATTGTTGTTGCTTTCTCGCTGTTTTTATTGTAAGGTTTTTGCCCTTGGGCCACCTTCAATGTTGTGTTGTTGTGATGCTTTACCTAGTTGCTGTTCCATGTCTTGTTTGTTGTTGTTGCTATTTGTCCTTCGGCGCCCTTCGGCACTTTGTTGATATTTTATATCGATGGCATAAAATATTTAAAAATATTAAATATTTTGGATATTTATTTCTGCTTCTCCTCTTTATGCTTTGTCCGCAATGTTGGTGTGCTTAGCGATCGGTCTGTCGTGTTCCACTTTGTGCTTTGCCTTCGTTTTTGGGTGTTATTAGTGGGCTATTTTCCGAAGTGATGCAGTCGGCAACTTCTGTCTCGATCTCCTGTAAATTCATAACATTGCGTTAGGCACTGTTGTTTTAAATTCATATCAGTGCGTTAGGCACTGTTGTTGTGAATTCATATCAGTGCGTTGGCCACTGTGGTTGTATATTCATGTTATTTTCGCTGTGGTCAGCCGGTTGCACAATTGTTTGTGTAGTATTCTCTTGTGTTATCTTGCGTTGGTGACTTCGTTGCATGTTTTTCGTCGCTTATCAAAGGGTTCCACTGTCTCAGTTAATTGTGGCCGTGTCTTCTGTTATCCCAATGTAGAGTATAACACTTGTTATTGGTAGCATTACTCTGGTGGGAGGTGACTTAAACTATATTGTATCATGGCTGCTGTACTGAATATGATGGCGGTTGTGTATGTGCTTTTTAACAATGCAGGTGGGAGGTGCCAAAGTCTTAGGACTATTTACGTGTATATTTTAGGGTTGGTTGTTTAAGCACTTGGCCCCTATGTTAAATATACACGTTTGGGCATTATGGCAAAAATAAATATGTAAGGGCAAATTTACGCCTACAATTTGCTCCTTACAGTACGTAGTATAATCAGAAATTGATTAAGTAGGTTGCTATTTCGGTACTTGTACCAATATAGATGTTGAGATTGTTATATGGCGTATGAACCAGTATAACTTAGAAAGAACACAAATTCGTGTGGTTGATGGAGTCAATTATTAAAACTGATTGATTTATTTCAGAAGAGTGTGAACTTATATACTAGTTGAGACACATATAATTACAATAGGAACGTAGGTAGCACTAAGATAACGCGACTCCCCCGTCTAGAATTTTGGGAACCATAGTGATTCCGAAATGAACCTGGCTATGTCGTTGATGTTGATGGAAGATAGTTCGGTTAAGGTAGTGAAGAAAGGTGAGCCTAGGAATTTTAATCTTCGCTTGGCCTGAGCTGGGCACTCACACATGAGATGAAGTACTGTTTCTTCCTCCTCCTCAGAGCCACAGCTGCGACAGAAGTCGTTACGGGGCAGTGCTAGTCTTTCAGCGTGTTTCCCGATCAGACAGTGTCCCGTGAGCACATTTATTGTAGTGCTGATGGAGTTCCTGCTAATATTGAGTAGCTGACTAGTACGCCTTATGTCAATAGTGCTCCAGGTTTGTCTGGCAACACTACAGGTATGTTCATTTAACCAGGCTCTTTTAGCTGCCTCTAGGTAGTCATGTTTTATGGCCCATTTGACCGTGGCCAGTGGGTACAGTGGGACATGAAAAGAGGGGGAGATGTCAGGGAGCAGCGTACCTATTTTGGCCAATTCATCGGCCTCGCAGTTCCCTAGAATGTCGATATGTCCAGGCACCCAGCATATGTGAACTTGTGAGTTACCCGAGACGACGTTCAGGGAGGAGCGGCAATCGAGTACAAGCTTGGAGGTAGTGAATACACCAACTAGGGACTTGATTGCCGCCTGACTGTCCGTGAATATGCGAATGTTCACATCGCATACTTCATTGCGAATAAGCCACTTAGACGCTTGGAATATTGCCATTACTTCCGCCTGAAAGACGCTGCAATGGTCAGGGAGACGATAGGAGAGCCTGATGCCAAGTTTTCTGGAGAAGATGCCGCAACCGACCTTATTCTCCAGTTTCGAGCCATCCGTATATATGTCAATGGAACTGCCAGTGACCACTAAATTGTTGGACCATTCCTCTCTACTAGGAATGTAAGTGTCGAACCCGTGGTTTAGATTAGGTGTAGAGCACGTATAGTCAGCGTCCGTCTGTGCGGGCGTGTCCTGCATCAGAATATTGGCGTGGCCCAGGTTCAGCCTTGTCCAGCGCGATATAGCATTTTGTCCGGTTGCCGAGCATTTTGTTTGTTGCCTGACCAGAAGCCTAGTGGGCAACCAATGTAGGAATGCAAATAGAGCTTTGGTAGAGGTGGTACGCAGAGCCCCTGTTATCAGAACCGCTGCTGTTCTTCTAGCCTTGTCAAGAGGTTTTAGGTTCACCCTCTTGTCAGTTGCGGGCCACCAGAAGACAGCGCCGTAGAGAAAGTACGGCTCAACCACCGCTGCATAGAGCCAGGACATGAACCGTGGCTGAACGCCCCACCTTTTTCCCATGGCTCTCTTGCAACAGTACAGAGCACACGCGGCTTTCCGTACCCTCTCCGCCAAATTTGCTTTCCAATTTAGCTTAGGGTCCAGGATCAGACCTAGATATTTGACGCTATTGCTTAGGCTAAGCGAGTTCCCATTAAGTTTGGGTAAGTCAAAACTCGGTATTTTGTACTTCCTGGTAAAGAGCATAACCTCAGTTTTGGAAGGGTTGACATCTAGGCAAACTTCAAGACACCATTGGGACATAATGCTAAGAGTATAGCTTAGCTTCTCTGGTAGTGTTGAAAGATACTTGCCGGAAACAGAAATAGCAATGACGTCCGCATAAGCTATAGTGCTACAGCCGGTCTGATCTAATCTCCTAAGTGGTGTGTTCACCGTCAGAATCCAGATGAGGGGTGAGAGCACGACGCCTTCTGGAGTACCTCTCTTGACAGTCCTTTTAGCATGCACGTTTCCTGTTGAGGAATAAATGAGGCGTGTTTTCAGTAGCTGTTCGATGAACCTAAGCAGGCTGGGGTCCAGGTTTAGGTTTACTAAGGATTTAATTATGGCGGAGGGACAAATATTCCGCAGACTTACCTTTAGTATAGGCATGTTGTGATTTAGATAGACACGTGGAATTACTAGAGCTCCTGATTTGTAAATCAAGGAACCTTTCCAGTGATTTCAAAAGAAAGGAGGACAAAATAATTGGTCTATAGTCCTTTGGCTTGGTGCGGTTCGCCTTTCCCGCTTTAGGGATGAATACTACTCGAGCTTCTCTCCAGCTTTTAGGAATGTACTACCATCTTAGGCATGCATTACAAATATGCAGTAGCCAAGGCGCAGCCGCACTTGCAGTGTGCTGAATATCCGCGGGAATGATGACATCAGGCCCGGGTGATTTAAAAGGCTTAAAGTTGTTGATGGCCCACTGAATATATGTGTGGGTCATTTGGAAATGGGTTGAGTGACTTAAAGAATGGTTGGTGTCAAGAGACCTGCAATCCACAAAGATTTCATTCCCCGGAAGTGTGTTTCTATTAGGGCGATTAGAATATCGGTTTCAGAGTCAGACCAGTTACCGTCCGATCTCTGAATACATTCGAGAGCCCGAGGGGTGGTATTTAAGATCCTCCGGAGTCTGCTTGTCTCGGACGAGCTTTCTATGCTGCCACAGAAGTCTCGCCAAGACGCTCGTTTGGATCTCCTAACCATATACTTGAGTTCCCTTTGTTTGTCTTTGAAAGGGAGCCAGTCATTTGTAGCTTTGGCTCTGTTGAAGAGCTTGCGGCATTCTTTTCGTAGCTCAGCAATTTCCGAATTCCACCAAGGGGATTTGGGGTTCCCTCTAGGCTTTGGGAAGTTGCAGGCTGATTTGGCAGCAGAGTTAAATAGTGCTGTAATGGTTTCAAACGCTTGATCTATATCGAGGTGATTGATGATAGTGGGAGGAGTCGACTGCAGGCCCGACTCCATAATGGCCTGGAATTTTGTCAAGTCAGTTCTTTTTCTGTTAGTGTGCATTTTGCGCTCTGCCGTATCTAAGATATCAGATATCGCAATTCTAAAGCAAATATAACAATGGTCCGAGAATGAGCATTGCTGCGAAACGCGCCAACTCGAAATAAGATGAGACGAGTGATTATTGCCAAGGGTGAGATCGAGAACCACCCTTCTATTGGAGTTAATAAAGTTTGGCTCTCTCTCCCTGTTAGCAATGACTAGATCGTTAGTGCAATGTAGTCGCTTAGGTGCTTGGTACTGAACTGATTTATTAAATCACTTAACTTAACACAACACCTTAACCTGTTCTTATACCGCAAAGAGTACTTAACATGTATGTAAATAACTTAATACTTAACAACTCTCTCCCTAAGCTGTATACAATTTTAAGAAATATCTAGGAACTTATCTCTATATCAAATGCCAATAAAGAAAATAAAATTAGTATTACATGGTTATATATTCATATAAATAAAATGCAATAAGTATTTCGAAGGTTATTGTTTATAATTAATTTTTACTCGACGTTCTCGCAAAAGTCTTGGCGCTTTCGGCGAGGTCTCCGGCACATCTGAGCACCCACCATTCTCCACAGCTGACGTGTCATGATTTGGACCAATGCTGGTTTCAGTTGCTTGGACTTCGTTTTCCGATATACAATTCTATTCTTCAATAGGATGACCGGCGTTTGGATTGTTTACACTATTATAGTCCGGAATCATTTGATCGAGGTGCCTCTTAATAATGCTGTTAGTGTGGGCGATCGTGCAATTGTAAGTGCGCGGACCCAATCGCTCCCTTACTGTGGCCTGTCGCCACGCCTTTTTATTTGTATCTGTACCCTTATAAAAACGGAAGAACCTGCCTCAAATAGCTTCTCTCTAGTGCCTCTATGATATTTTACATTACCTAACTGCTTCTTTATTATCATATCTTTCACCAGAGGAGGTTTTAAGAGGCTGAAGCGATTCTTTAACTCTCTTCCTAACAAAACCTTAGCTGGCGATTCCCACGTTGTGCAATGCTGCGATGATCGATAATCGAACAAAAATCTGCTAATGATTATGTCTATGTCTTCTCCTGGGTTGGCGCTCAGGCTTGCCTCTAACGATTTTTTAAATGTCTTCACAAAATTTTCCGCCTGCCCGTTCGTAGCTGGAAACCCTGGTGGTGTGAGTACATGCCTAATAACATTCAACTCTAAAAACCGTTTGAACTCACTGGCTGCAAATTGTCGGCCGTTGTCACTAACCAAAGTATCAACCAACCCAAACCTACTGAACACCTCCCTCAATTTAGAAATTGTGAAAATTGTGGTAATTTGCTTCGTTTTAAAGACTTCCACCCACTTTGAATGTGCATCTATAACGATTAAGAAATAAAAACTTTTCTTGGGCCCGGCAAAATCTATATGAATACGCGACCAAGGCGTTTCTGGTGGCACCCAAGGGATTAATCTACTTTTGTTTGGGTTTTCTTGTATAATTTTACACGGATAACATCTCGCGACCAATGCTTCAGTATCACTATCCATTTTAGGCCACCATACGTATGATCTAGCTAAAGCTTTAGATTTTACTATACCCAAGTGAGATCTGTGAAGCTCCCTAAGAACACTAGGTCGGAGTCGTTGGGGTATCACTGTCGGGTAATCCCACAAAATACATCCGTATTCCACAGATAATTCCGACTTTTTATCTTTAAATCCTTTAAAAGCGTCCCCTTCCAGAGTATGCACGGCACCCCTGTGAACAGCTTCTTTTAACTTCGCCAGAATAGGGTACCGAGATGTTTCTTTAGCAATCGCTTTGAAATCTAACTTCATTGCGTTACTTTCTGAAATAAAATTCACATAATTTTTCCCTATGCGCTCCTGTCTTACCGCTTGTTGGGGCAAGCGCGACAAATTTTCGGTGAAATTGTGGGAACCTTTAACATGCCGGATTGTATAATTGAACCCTGACAAAGTGAGGGCCCAGCGCTGTATTCTGGCTGCTGCCATGACAGGCAAGCCCTTATTATCGCCAAAAATTGACAGAAGTGGCTTATGGTCAGTCTGTAATGCAAACTTGTTGTCCAGTAAATAGTGCCTAAGCTTAGTCACGCTAAAAGCTATTGCTAAGGCTTCTTTTTGAAGCGCACTATAATTTCTCTCCGCTGCGGTGAGCGCTCGAGAGATAAAAGCAATGGGTTTAACACTGCCGTTAGGATACACATGTGAAAGAGTTCCAGCCTCTGCCACATTTGAAGCATCCGTTTCCAATATTATTGGATGGCTAGGTTCAAAGGGCGCCAGAAACCTATCAGATGTGATCTCATTCTTTAAAGTTTTATAGGCTTCCTGACTTGCTTTTGTTCAACTGAATTTTGAATTCTTACGCAACAATGCATATAGTGGCTCCATTTTATTAGCAAAGCTGGGAATGAACTTAGAGTAATAGTTTACCGATCCCACAAAAGCTCTCACTTCAGATACATTCTTAGGGACAGGTGCCTCAACTACCGATAGAATTCGTTCTCTATTCTTCGATAGTCCTTCTGGAGTTATATCAAAACCTAAGTATGCAATTTTTTTTCAAAGAAAACGCATGTTAATTGCATTAACAGTTGATGTGCAAACCTCATTGGGAGGTATGTAACATTCAAACTTTTAATGCATAACATCTTCTTTTGCATACAATTAGGCTTGTGTTAAGCAAACCTTGCCAGCTTAACGATGGAATTTGCATTGTTGACAAAAACTCCAATATATACTACATCAGCGAAGGCATTGCACTGGATGAAACATGATATCAAGTGCAATACGCTGAGAAACTCAATTCAAGGCCATCTTGCAAATTTATCAATAATGCACATTTCATGGTTATGCTGTCAATTCAATAATACCTAATATGTATAGCCAAATTATATGTAATATATGTATATAGAAAATGAATAAATACCCACGATTGGCACATCCAAAAGTCAGTCAATCAGTAAGAGTTAATTGTGAGTCTTTTCATTTTAACTTAACATTGATTGATTCTCCTTCTCCGACACCAAGGTTTATGTGCCTGTTGTCAAACCCACCATCAACTCGGTACAAGCACCGCTGTTGACGCTAGGTCCTTTTTCAACGATACCAAGGTTTACGTGCCTGGTATCAACTTGTAATCAACTCGGTACAAGAACCGTTGTTGAAATTCAGCTGTTAATTTTAGTTTAACATTTTGGTGACCCCGACGTTTGCAACCTTCTGAGTATCAGACGGAAAGGATAACTGGTTCAAGTGCCAAGTATCCATCGATCCACTGATCATTGAAACATCCTTCAGTAGGCAGCAAACAGCTACCAGGTAGTATCCACATTCATCAATCAAGTCCTAAGCTAGTAACCTGCAGAAGACTTCAGACATCATATACATCATCAAACTATCAAGTGTCCTGTAACCAGCAGACGACAACAATCAAGTCAGCATTAGCCGGTAACCAGCAGACGACTACAACGAATCCTGCACATAGCATTCAAAAACACGATACGTCAGCATCATGGGAATGGATGAACTATCATTGAGGCAAGATGAACTTGCACTGGCTCTACAAAAAGCTATAGCCAATTACAAGCAGGCGCCACAAGAGTGCAGAACAATAGATGTCATAACAACAAAAGCCAAGGAGCTGGATGAATTGTGTGTACAGTTTGACAAACTCGACAATACCATCCGCGACCAACATGGCAAGGAAGTCGACCACCCACATTTTGTGAAGGATTTACACACTGCCATTCGCACGAAATACCGAGAAGCATGCGATGAGATGGACAGAGCAGTACAGGCCATCAAACGTCTCCAGGCAGCATCAACCTCAAAGGCTGCACCGGAGGTACTCAAAACAGTACGGTCGCCGCAGCCAGCCACCAGACAAAGCGAATCAAGCACCGTGATAGCTGCCCCCAGAAGTCCGTCAAGTCAGCTATGCTCATTAATTGACAAACAAAAGAAGTCAATAGACACAGCTAGCAAACTACTTAGCCAAGTGCTTAATAGTGTGACATAACAAACGTCACACTATTATGCAATGCAGGCGAAGACAGTAGAAACGCATTGGAAATCTGCCCAGGACCTGCACCAAAGGATCTGGTTATCTGATGAGCCCAGCTCATACGACTACGAGGGTTTTGCCCAGATTGAGCAAGCAATCACTGCACAGATTGTGCAGCTTGAGAATCAGCGGCATCAATTATGCAAGCCTCTCCAACAGCAGTCAACAGGCAAACAGCCAATATGACGACATCAGGTCTAAAACTTCCCAAGGTTGAACTACCAAAATTCGATGGCAGCTACCACAAGTGGAGGCAGTTCCACGATCTATTTATGGACTTGGTCGACAAACAACCAATTCCAGCTTGCCAAAAGATGTGGTTCTTGAAGTCCAGTTTATCCGGTCAGGCGGAAGGACTAATTCGGCACTTCACAGCATCGGCAAATGATTACGAGGCTGCATGGGCGGTGGTCAAGGATCGATATGAAAACCCTCGGCAGCTGATAAACGCAACGTTAAGCAGACTGCTCTCCCAACCGACAATCAACAACGATCAGGCATCAGCGATTAAGTTCCTCCACGACACTACCAAGGAGTGCATCATGACTCTACAAGGTCTAGGAGTGAGCACCGACAGCTGGGACTCCATTCTGCTGTACATATTAACCCAAAACCTACACAAAACCACTCACGCATTATGGGAGCAATCCTTAAAACAGCCGAAGGAGATACCATCTGTAAACGAATTCCTGAAATTCCTTGAACTTAGATTCCAGTCATTGGAAGCTTTAGGAGGAAGACTCAACAAGGATGCGGCAGAACAAGGGCGACCAAGGGTCTACCAGGCGTTAAGTGTTTCAGTGCCAACAGGTCCAGCATGCATCACATGCAACCAACATCATGCGCTATTTCAATGTCAAGATTTTCTCAAAATGACGCCAAGTCAGCGGTTAAACACAGTCCAAAAAGCAAACTACTGTGTAAACTGTCTGAAAGGTGGGCAAAGAAAAATACAAAGATTTATTTCTTTTTTTAATAGCCTTTATTACAGCACTATGTGCTTCTACCAGTTCTGATTTAGACTAAAACTTAAAACTAATTTGTTTCTAAATAAAGCTTTCGTTCACCTGCACATTTCCTTGTTCATCAAAATTGAGTTGCGCGTGTAGCGCAAGCAGACAGTTATCGTTGACAAATTTTGGTGGGAAAGGAATGTGCAATTAAACACCTTTAAATAATAAAATGATAAATGCAATTAAGCACCTTTAAATAAAGTAATAAATATTTCGTTCACGGTGGAACGAAATGTGGAAAATAATGAAATAATGGATGGGGTGTTAACTCCTCCCTCCGAAATTCCAATCGTCCCCGATTGGTTTAAAAGTATGGAATGTCGTTTAGACTCTTGTGCCTTGAAACTGTTTTAATTGGCAACTGGAAAGATTCATTGTTTTGAATAATAATTTCCGCTGTATTGCGTTTATGAAATTTGAAAATCAAAATTAGGATTACTATGAAGACTATTAGCCCGAAATGAGTAAACAAGCTAGACTTAACCAGCAAGTTTAAGGAACTAATTTTTTTTATATTTTTAATATTTAGATCCTTCATCAAAAGCTGTAAAACTTAAATTATTAATTTTAATAGTTTCGTTAAAAAATTTTATCAAAAATGATCCATTTATATTTCTTGTGTAATTTTTTATACAAATATTTCCATCAAAATTATTTAACAATATTAGCCCATTATCAAGGATTTCGAGTTTTTTAATATGGTCTGAGTTTGATACAATGCAATTATATGGTTTGTTTTCTAATAAGTTCTTTGTACAATTTTCATTTTCCAAGTTTACAATCTGATCTTGTTTGCAAATTTTTATCTATTTATTGATTTGCAATGCTTTTCTATGCCATAATAATTATCACTACATTTCAAAATTTTTTCAAAATTTATTTTTAAAATAGTATTATTTCTACTTAATGGTTTAATTACAAATGAATTACAAATTTCTTTCCCTGTTTTTGGAATTTTTATAATATAAATGACAATATTTTCTCTTATAGCAATTTGAATGTCGGCAAAATTTAATGATTCTTCTAAAGAATCGAATGGCATATTTTCTTCTATAAAAATCTTATTAATTCTTTGAGCTTCCTGATTTGATATTATGAATGTTTTAATGATATCGGCTTTTGCTAGGTGAATTGCATTATTAATGTTTCCTATTTCTTCTTTTATTATGTCTATTTTGAATTTAAATTGGAGAATTAGTGCAGTTTGAAATTCATTACTGTTGTGGACCGTTTTAATTATTGAGTTGCTTATTTGGGTAATCTTGTTAATTCTGTCAAAAATGTTTTTGTTAATGACTATTTGCTGGTTATTATTTTCCACTAGTTCCTCGAATTTTTTGTTTATGGCGATCAGATCATCATGGTCGGGATTTCCAGCAACCCATTTTATTGCTGAACCCAAGACATTTATTGATCGTTTGATTTTATTTTTCGGGAGGATGTTGTTAATGGAAATAATTATGTTGTTAATTTCATCAGTTATGAATGGATGTAGGGGATGGGATGAGGGTATGTTTTTGCCAAAGTTTTCCTGTAGGTCTCTTATTGCTATGGAATATTCCGTCAAATTGATCATGTGTAGGATCCTGTATGTCCCACTCTGGATTTTTCCTGTGCCATCTTCGATGGTAACTATTTCGGACTGCGTATAGTCAAGTATTTCGACCGATCCGAAACAACAAACAAGTTTTAGGGAAAGCAGTAATCTAAAAAAAAATTGCAATTGTATTAGTTTCTTATGCGGTCTTTATGAACTATTCTTCCTGATTCTGTTGTAACTGTAGAATGTTTGTTTTCTTTCACTACTTCCTCCTTGTATCTTTTTGAGAGTTTGGTGCCTAATCTTTTGTTTTGTTTAACGAAAATTCTTTGCCCTATTTCATAATTTGCTATTTCTTGTCTATTTTTATTGTGATATTGTAGGTCCTTGTCTTGTTTTGCCTTTAGTTTTCCAAAAATTTCATTCCTTATTTCTTTTATATTATCGGGGTTAACTGAAGTGGGTCTGCCAAAAAATATGTCCACGGGCTTTTTCCCTATTACCGAATGAACGGAGTGATTGTACTCGTTGACAGACCATTCTAATAATTCTTCGAAATTTTTCCCAGGGTGTTCTAGTTTTAGGCATCTCATAATTTCCCCTAGGGTCGAATGAAATCTTTCGATTTGTCCGTTCACAGTACTTTTATAGGGTGGTGCCGTAAAAATTTGAATATTGAATTCGTTTTCGAGCATAAACTTTATCGGTTGGGAACAAAACGTTTTTTCGTTGTCAAAAACTATTGCCTTTGGAACTCCAAAGTAAAATATTATTTCCCTTAGTGGGTTTTTTATACTTTCTATACTTTTACCGTCTACCATTTTGACAACAGCTAGCTTTGAAAATTTATCAATTGAGGTGAGTACTTTGTGTTTGTCCGTTGAAAAAATGTCAATATGGATAGTGTGACCTGGATATTCAGGTAGGGGTGTAGCACCTAATTTTGGATTATTTGGGTGTCGGTCATATTTACATTCCTTACAGATTTTGCATATTTTTATTATATTTCCAATTTTTTTCGCCATAGCGGGAAAATAGTATTTCTCTAGTATCTGCAATCTATTTTCTTTTTCATTTCTATGAGCACGATTATGTGTTTCGATTATAATTCTAGTTTGGTCTTCTGTATTGGTAACGTCGTCGACCATTTGTTGAGTAAACCGAACTTTATAATTGCTGAAGTATGTTGGATAAATGCCTTGGATTTTTAGCATTATTGGCTCTGTTGTTTTAATACTATTTATTACTGCCGGGTTCAGGTATTTCCTGAGAAGTGATTTCAATGATTCTTCTGAGAACGTTTTCTCGGTTATAAGATGTCTACGGTAAGTGGGGAAAATAATTTTAAATTGATATGAACTATTAGAATCTTCTGAGATAAGAAGTTGGTTTTTAAAGACATTGACTGGTATTTCTACAGACGGTATCAGATTTTCAGAAGAGCTATCACTGCTATGAACTGTAATCGAATTTATATTTGGTATAGGGGGTCTAGAAAGGAAGTCCGCAACTATGTTCGTATTGCCTGGTTTGTAAATTAGCTCATGATTATATTCCTCTAATTGCGCTTTCCATCTTTTCATTTTCGCATTCGTATTCTTGTTGCTTAGAGCGAATGTCAGGGGCTGGTGATCAGTGTAAATTTTTACCTTTTTTGATCCGTATAGGAAACATTTGAGTGACTGTAAGGCCCAAATTATTACCAGCATTTCTTTTTCGTTTACTGCAAAGCTTTCTTCTGCTCTGCTTAACGTTCTGGAAAGGAAACTAATCGGTTTTCCATCTTGCGAGAGTACGGCTCCTAAGGCGTAATTAGAAGCATCTGTAGTTAGCTCGAAGGCTTTTTCGAAATCGGGATAATGAAGCATTACATCATCTGAGATCAAACAATTTTTCAATTGATTAAACGCTTCTATTTGTTCCGCTGTTAAATTTAGCAATGTCCTTTTGGACAAGTTCTTTGGAATTCTTCCGAACTCTCCTCTAAGTATTTCAGTGAGTGGTTTTGCTATTTGCGCGTATGCTTCTATAAATCTTCGGTAGTGCCCCGTCATTCCCAAGAAGGAACGTAAGTCATGAACATTTTTTGGTTGTGGAAAATTTATTATTGCTTCTATCTTTTTTGATGTAGTGCGAATACCATTTTGACCGACTATGATACCAAGGAATTCCGTTTCATCTTTGATAAATTCACATTTATCAAATTGAACCTTTAAATGCGCTTTTTCCAGTGTATCGAAGACAATATTAAGGTTATTAAAATGTTCCTCTTTGGTTTTGCTGAAAATAATTATATCGTCGATATAAATATAACAACGGACTCCTATGTGTTCTCTTAGCACATCGTCTAAAGTGCGCTGGAAAATAGCGGGCGCGTTTCTTAGGCCAAATGGAAGTCGAGTGAACTCAAACTTACCATTAGCTACGGAAAAGGCTGTCTTCTCAATATCAGCTTCGTTGAGAGCAATTTGATGAAAACCGCTTTTAAGATCAATTGTTGAAAAATACTTATTTGATCCTAAATTGGCTAAAATAGTAGTAATATCCGGAATAGGGTACTTGTCTGGTATATCCTCGTTTAATTTACGATAATCGATAACCATACGAAACTTCTTTTCTTCAGAAGCATCTTGTTTTTTCGGTACGATCCACACCGGTGAATTGTATGGGGATTTCGATGGGCGAATAATGCCATCTTTTAATAACTCCTCGATTTGTTTGTCAATTTCTTTTTTTAGTGGCATAGGGTATGGATACGTTTTGGAATATATTGGTCTATCGCTCTTTGTTCTAATTTCTGCTTTTACATTTGTGACATAGGTGAGGGCTTTGTCAGGCTCGGAGAATAAAGTTGGATAAAGGTTAAAAATTTGTTTTAGCTTTTCATTATCGTTGGGGCAAAGATGATCTAGTCTCAGTGTGGTATGTGCTATAGAATTTATTTGTAACTGGTGCATAGGATAACTATATTTATTCAGTAATGTAAAATAGTTTTCCTTAGTAAAAATCACTGCATTTAAATTTTTCAAGGTATCATTGCCTATTATGGCATCAAAGGTTTTTAAATTGGGTAGAATATAAAATTTAAGTTTACCTATTTCGTTGTTAAAAATATCAATGTTTGCATGTTGAGAAATTTTAACTAGTCCACCAACTGAGTTTGCAAAAAAAGGTTTGTTTGGAATGGGATTTCGAATATAAGTTGAACTTACGTAGTTTTTATTAGAACCGGTATCTAAAAGAAATTTTAACTCATTGCCATTTTTCATTTTGAAAAGAAAATATGGCAATGAGGAGTTTAGTCTAAAAAATTAATGTCGTCATTAGTGGGTTCTACCTGTTCAAATTCATAGTTTTCTGTGTCATATCCATATTGATGGCTTTGGGAGTCCTCATAATATTCTATAGGGTACCCTTCACTATCGTTGCTGTAATCTGGCGGAATAACTTCTGCTGCTTCCGTATTAAAAACTCGTTGAACCTTACTGGGTTGTTGGGTATTTTGTGAGGGTGGGCGCTTATTAGCTTGGTTATAGTTATTTTGAGGGAATCTGTTAGTGGGATTTTGCCAAATTGGCCGTCCAAAATTTTCAGTTTGTTGATTTTGAGGTCGATTTTCATAATTGACTTGTCTTGTTTGAATTGATCTGTCAACTTCCATGGGTACTGGTCGTTTAGGTGGTAAGGGAGGTTTGGCGTTATTTTGTATTGGGAAGTTGGAATGGTTTGTGCCAAATTGGGTTTGCCTATATGGATAGAAATTATTTGACCTGGGAAATTGTCCATGTGGGTTGGTAAGCTCTGGATAAAAAGGACGTTTAATTTGGTTTGGTCGGTATTGGCCCACAGGTTTAATATTTGACTGTACCGTTACCATGCTGTTGGCATGATTTGTCCTATAATTCATATTACTGAATTTCAGGCACATATGGAGAGCTTGCGGTAAGCTGCATGGTTCTTTTACGCTTAAAAGACTTGGTAAATTACCATTCAATCCCCGCACGAAGGTATCCAGGGCTTTCCCCCTGTAGGCTGCCGTCATTGCTGATAACGCTTCTTCTCCTAACTCAAGACAGTCTATTTTGTCCAATATGAGAGAAAGGTATTGGTAGACCTGTTGGTTAAATTCTTCAATAGAACTTCCACGCTGGGCAAGAGTAGTCATTTGGTACTCAAGGGTTCCGACGTCTCTTTTATCGGCGTAATGTAACATTAGGCATTTCTTAATTTTGCTCCATTCCAGTGGGGTTCTATAAGATTCTAAGGCTGCATCGGCCTCGCCGATTATTTTATGCCTTATAGTATGTAGAATTGCAAAATATTTTGGAGTTTTTTAATTTTGTCCGTGCATTAGAAGGATCCTATCTACCGATTTTCGCCATGAATTGAATTCGCCCGGTTTCCCGGAGAATTCCCTAAGGCACTTGACCACATCAGGTACCCTTTCTGATGAGTCACTGTTTATGGAAAAGTCTATTGTCAATTCCTCATCTTCTTCTGTCCTAGGGTTAAGGATGGAAGAGACTGTGTCTGCGATCAGACTCACAAATTCTTTTTTTTTGATTGTTAGTGAATGAGGATGTGAGGTTAGTACTCGTAGAAGCTCCTAAGTTTTATTTTGCCAAAGTCGCAGATAGTTGCTCACTTTCTGTCATTTTCTTAAATATTCGTAAATACTTTTTTTTAGGTAATTTAAAATTTTAATTAATTGATATTATCTTATTAATATTTAAAAAAATTTTTTTTGTTTTATCTTATATTCAATAGGTTATTTAAATTTTAAGCATGAAATAATCTTACATTAATATTCCGCTCGCCTGGAACATGTTGAAAATTCCGTTTCGCCGGGCTTGACTGGCTGCGACCATACGTACGCCCCCTGTCAAGAGTTTTACTAAGGAACCAATGTCAAGGCTTGATAACGATATTTGTTCTCGTTGCTCCTTATGGTGCTTGTGTTGATAAAATGTTGGTTTTCGTTGTTGGTTTACTTTGTCTTTGCTTTTTCTTAGCTGTTTGCAGAGTGTTCTGAGATCAATTTACAGTTACTTCTCATTAATATTCTGCTCGCCTGGAACATGTTGAAAATTCCGTTTCGCCGGGCTTGACTGGCTGCGACCATACGTACGGCCCCTTTCAAGAGTTTTACTAAGGAACCAATGTCAAGGCTTGATAACGATATTTGTTCTGGTTGCTCCTTATGGTGCTTGTGTTGATAAAATGTTGGTTTTCGTTGTTGGTTTAATTTGTCTTTCCTTTTTCTTAGCTGTTTGCAGAGTGTTCTGAGTTCAATTTACAGTTACTTCTCCTTTAATCGTATTTAGTTTTTAAATTAAATTAAATTAAATTATTAAAATTTTCAATTTTTCCTGGCTTTTTTTATTAAATGTTTTGCACAGTTTTCTGAATAAAATTTTATAGTTGTTTTTTTTTTCTTTAAAAAAAATTGGATTTTGGTACTCTTTTAAAACAATGGTTTCCACAATGTTTGGAATAAAATTTGAATAAAATTTTTCTTCAACTGAATTTAATTTTCAATTTTAAAAAATTGGATATTTTTCTGATATTTCTTTTTTGATTAAATATTTTCACAGTATTATTATTAGATTTAATTTTTTTCAAGGTTCACGTTTTTTGCTCGGGCGCCAAATAAAAATACAAAGATTTATTTCTTTTTTTAATAGCCTTTATTACAGCACTATGTGCTTCTACCAGTTCTTATTTAGACTAAAACTTAAAACTAATTTGTTTCTAAATAAAGCTTTCGTTCACCTGCACATTTGCTTGTTCATCAAAATTGAGTTGCGCGTGTAGCGCAAGCAGACAGTTATCGTTGACAAATTTTGGTGGGAAAGGAATGTGCAATTAAACACCTTTAAATAATAAAATGATAAATGCAATTAAGCACCTTTAAATAAAGTAATAAATATTTCGTTCACGGTGGAACGAAATGTGGAAAATAATGAAATAATGGATGGGGTGTTAACTGGGCACAATGCCAAATCTTGCTTGTCAGGCAACTGCACCAAATGCAATAGAAAACACAACACGTTGTTGCATCTAGAAGCACGGGAGCAGACCACAAGAGGAAGCCGATCAACAGCAATCAATTTAAAATCAACTACAACTCTGTCCAATACCGCAGTGGCATCAGCAGCCACCGACATCATGCCTACACATCGAAGCTGTTATGTCTTGTTGGGAACAGCTAAAATCAGAATAACAGCTGCGAATGGACGATCGGGTGAATTCAGAGCCATTCTCGACTCAGGATCACAAATCAACATCGTCTCCGAGCGTGTCATTAAAAGACTAGGCATATATCCAATCGAGGCTTCGTTGTGCATTGAAGGTATTGGGAATGCCCAAAGAAGAGCTACGCACCGCGCTAACATGAAACTGGAATCTCGAACAAGCAACTTTGCAGCCGACTTCGAGGCATTTGTGCTGCCAAGCATTGTTCCAACTCAACCAGCTCAGCAGCTAAACGTTACAAAATGGCCGATTCCTAAGGGTCTCCAACTGGCTGATCCGGACTTTCATCAACCAGGAAAAATCGATGTTCTCTTGGGCGCAGAGCTATATTACGACCTCATAGAAATGGGCCAAATCAAACTTTCCTCTGAGCTCCCAGTCATGCAAAACACAACGCTTGGTTGGGTGATAAGTGGAAAAAAGTGGAAAGTTTTTAATGTCATCGTAAAAGGCTCTTCCTTGGGTACCCTTGACAATCAATGTCAATGATGCCTCCATTTCTTCAGCTGTTGGTGCTATTGTAGGGTGGGACCTTGTTTCTTAATACTTTCACATACCGAATGACATATGCTACAATTCTTTGCAGGCGTCGAAATGAGTTCCTGTGATTGATTTCTTCCCAGAAAGTTGTTGTCTCTTTCGAATTGAGTGTTAGAGCTGCACTCGTCTGCCGCCTGAGTTCCAAGGCACATTGTTCTCGTTAAGATTGAAGTGGCCAAATTGTCATAGATCCGTGCAGGAACTTAGGTCCATATAGCCAAAACAGGTTGTCTACCAATTTAGCTGCTGTCACGCCTCTTGATACCAGATCTGCGGGATTGTCTTGGGACGGCACGTGACGCCATTGTTGTGGATTAGTTGCTTGCTGAATAGCCGAAATTCGGTTTGCCACGAATGTGTGGTAGTGTGCTGATTCTCCATTTATCCATCCCAGCACCGCTGTGGAATCAGACCAAAGGAGAATAAGGTCGGTTGCGGTATCTTCTCCAGAAAACTTGGCATCAAGCTCTCCTATCGTCTCCCTGACCATTGCAGCGTCTTTCAGGCGGAAGTAATGGCAATGTTCCAAGCGTCTAAGTGGCTTATTCGCAATGAAGTATGCGATGTGTACATTCGCATATTCACGGACAGTCAGGCGGCAATCAAGTCCCTAGTTGGTGTATTCACTACCTCCAAGCTTGTACTCGATTGCCGCTCCTCCCTGAACGTCGTCTCGGGTAACTCACAAGTTCACATATGCTGGGTGCCTGGACATATCGACATTCTAGGGAACTGCGAGGCCAATGAATTGGCCAAAATAGGTACGCTGCTCCCTGACATCTCCCCCTCTTGTCATGTCCCACTGGTCCCACTGGCCACGGTCAAATGGGCCATAAAACATGACTACCTTGAGGCAGCTAAAAGAGCCTGGTTAAATGAACATACCTGTAGTGTTGCCAGACAAACCTGGAGCACTATTGACATAAGGCGTACTAGTCAGCTACTCAATATTAGCAGGAACTCCATCAGCACTACAATAAATGTGCTCACGGGACACTGTCTGATCGGGAAACACGCTGAAAGACTAGCACTGCCCCGTAACGACTTCTGTCGCAGCTGTGGCTCTGAGGAAGAGGAAGAAACAGTACTTCATCTCATGTGTGAGTGCCCAGCTCTGGCCAAGCGAAGATTAAAATTCCTAGGCTCACCTTTCTTCACTACCTTAACCGAACTATCTTCCATCAACATCAACGACATAGCCAGGTTCATTTCGGAATCACTATGGTTCCCAAAATTCTAGACGGGGGATCGCGTTATCTTAGTGCTACCTACGTTCCTATTGTAATTATATGTGTCTCAACTAGTATATAAGTTCACACTCTTCTGAAATAAATCAATCAGTTTTAATAATTGACTCCATCAACCACACGAATTTGTGTTCTTTCTAAGTTATACTGGTTCATACGCCATATAACAATCTCAACATCTATATTGGTACAAGTACCGAAATAGCAACCTACTTAATCAATTTCTGATTATACTACGTACTGTAAGGAGCAAATTGTAGGCGTAAATTTGCCCTTACATATTTATTTTTGCCATAATGCCCAAACGTGTATATTTAACATAGGGGCCAAGTGCTTAAACAACCAACCCTAAAATATACACGTAAATAGTCCTAAGACTTTGGCACCTCCCACCTGCATTGTTAAAAAGCACATACACAACCGCCATCATATTCAGTACAGCAGCCATGATACAATATAGTTTAAGTCACCTCCCACCAGAGTAATGCTACCAATAACAAGTGTTATACTCTACATTGGGATAACAGAAGACACGGCCACAATTAACTGAGACAGTGGAACCCTTTGATAAGCGACGAAAAACATGCAACGAAGTCACCAACGCAAGATAACACAAGAGAATACTACACAAACAATTGTGCAACCGGCTGACCACAGCGAAAATAACATGAATATACAACCACAGTGGCCAACGCACTGATATGAATTCACAACAACAGTGCCTAACGCACTGATATGAATTTAAAACAACAGTGCCTAACGCAATGTTATGAATTTACAGGAGATCGAGACAGAAGTTGCCGACTGCATCACTTCGGAAAATAGCCCACTAATAACACCCAAAAACGAAGGCAAAGCACAAAGTGGAACACGACAGACCGATCGCTAAGCACACCAACATTGCGGACAAAGCATAAAGAGGAGAAGCAGAAATAAATATCCAAAATATTTAATATTTTTAAATATTTTATGCCATCGATATAAAATATCAACAAAGTGCCGAAGGGCGCCGAAGGACAAATAGCAACAACAACAAACAAGACATGGAACAGCAACTAGGTAAAGCATCACAACAACACAACATTGAAGGTGGCCCAAGGGCAAAAACTTTACAATAAAAACAGCGAGAAAGCAACAACAATATTCTGAAGGTGGCCCAAGGTCAAGTTCAAACAAGAAGAACAATGCGGGAAACAGTAGTAACATGCAACAACACGAGATAGCAGACAGATACTACAACAAACTACAGTTCCCGCACAACAAAAATTATTGGATGATCTACACTGAAGCTGGAGCATAAAAGCAGGAGCAACTGGAAACTAAGCCTCTTTCTTGCGGCATCAGGCAATCAAGACAGCTCTTTTTTTCGGCATCAGGCATACAAGATGGTTATTTCTTTCGGCATCAGGCAAACCAGACACATCGTACTAAACAGAGTTATACAAATTGACAAACGCTACAGAAGCTAGGGGAATCTAAAAGAGATTATGGTTTATAATCGATTCTCTGCTAGAAACCCAAACCGACAAACACTACAGAAGCTACAGGAATCTAAAAGAGATTATGGTTTATAATCGATTCTCTGCTAGAAACCCAAACTGACAAACACTACAGAAACTAAGCAAAATCTAAACGAGTCTAGAAGAGTGTAGAATCGCCATTCTCGTAGAATTAACTTGACATATATTTAGGGGGACATAGAGATGAGGGGGACATCAGACAGACAAGACGGTTCTTTCTTTCGGCATCAGGCAAACCAGACGTATCGTATTAAACAGAGTTATTCAAACTCACAAACGCTACAGAAGCTAGGGGGATCTAACAGAGATTATGGTTTATAATCGATTCTCTGCTAGAAACCCAAACTGACAAACGCTACAGAAGCTAGGGTGGTCTAAAAGAGATTATGGTTTATACTCGATTCTCTGCTAGAAGCCCAAACTGACAAACGCTACAGAAGCTAGGGGGATCTAAAAGAGATTATGGTTTATAATCGATTCTCTGCTGGAAACCCAAACTGACAAACACTACAGAAGCTAGAGGGATCTAAAAGAGATTATGGTTTATAATCGATTCTCTCCTAGAAACCCAAACTGACAAACGCCACAGAAACTAAGCAAAATCTAAACGAGTCTACGGTGTGGAATTTCCTTTCTCGTGGAATTAATTCAACAGATATTTAGGGGGACAGAGAGTTGAACTGTGTCCGTATTTAAGTTAGTCAAAATAATTGTAACACGTAGTTAAGCCTTTTTTTAAATTAATAAATAAATAAAATAATTAAATCCACGTAAATAAGTTTTGAATACTTTAGAGATTTTCTGTAAACGACTTCTTGGAATCCGGCGAGCTTAACCCGGCGAAAAAAGTCGTTACAGTACAAGCACCATATAACAATTCATCAGCCATTTTGGTACAAGCATCAAACTGGCAACCATTTAAGGAAAGAGATCCATGAACAATGGGTAAGCTGGAGGTTGCTTATGCCGTGGAAAAGCTGGGTGCCTATGTTTTCGGACGTCTAGATGTATGATCTGAGAATTGAGATCAAAAGCTTCAAAGAAAGTTGTGAGCTAGCACAGCAGAGTATCGCAGGGGGAGTTGGGAAACATTTAATAAAGGCAAAGGACCACGGATGATTTACTAGCGCATAGTTAGTTCAGTTATACCGCACTGTTCCTGTCCGTGATACTCTTAATTACTGGGCTCATATGGAAAATACGAAGTCAACGTGGCGTCAATGTGCCAGAAATCATCACGTCAACAGATACGGTGCCGCAGCCTCGCCCTCGCCACCAACCAATAGAGAATCTTATATAGGTTGAGCTGTGCTCAACGCGCGGGAGAAATGTTAATTGCATTAACAGTTGATGTGCAAACCTCATTGGGAGGTATGTAACATTCAAACTTTTAATGCATAACATCTTCTTTTGCATACAATTAGGCTTGTGTTAAGCAAACCTTGCCAGCTTAACGATAGAATTTGCATTGTTGACAAAAACTCCAATATATACTACATCAGCGAAGGCATTGCACTGGATGAAACATGATATCAAGTGCAATACGCTGAGAAACTCAATTCAAGGCCAGCTTGCAAATTTGTCAATAATGCACATTTCATGGTTATGCTGTCAATTCAATAATACCTAATATGTATAGCCAAATTATATGTAATATATGTATATAGAAAATGAATAAATACCCACGATTGGCACATCCAAAAGTCAGTCAATCAGTAAGAGTTAATTGTGAGTCTTTTCATTTTAACTTAACATTGATTGATTCTCCTTCTCCGACACCAAGGTTTATGTGCCTGTTGTCAAACCCACCATCAACTCGGTACAAGCACCGCTGTTGACGCTAGGTCCTTTTTCAACGATACCAAGGTTTACGTGCCTGGTATCAACTTGTAATCAACTCGGTACAAGAACCGTTGTTGAAATTCAGCTGTTAATTTTAGTTTAACAACGCATTTACTCTCGTTCAACCGTAAACCGAGTTCTTCCAACCTGCTAAGAACCTTTTCTAATGTGCTCTTGTGCTCCTCGAAGGTCGCCCCAGATATGACGATATCGTCCAAATAATTTACAACGTTGGGAATCCCTCGCAAAATATTCTCAACTGTCCTCTGGAATATTGCAGCTGCCGGCTTTACCCCGAAAGGTAATCGAGTTACTTTAAAAATGCCGATATGCGTACTCCACGCACACAAAAGCTGTGACGACTCGTCTAATTCCAATTGACTGTACGCATTTGACAAATCCAATTTCGAAAAATAAGGCCCTTTTACAGACGCAAATATCTCGTCTATTCTTGGCAATGGATACTTAACATCCATTAAATTCTTATTTATTGTTGACTTGTAGTCAAATTCGCAAGTCTCCATTTGCCTTTAGGACCGGTACCAAAGGCGTACCCCAATCGGAATTATCGACCGGTACTAACACACCTTTCGCTACCAATTCATTAATCTGATCTTCTACCTTTACTTTCCAGGCCAACGGCACTGATCTAGGCTTGCAAAATACCGGCTTAGCTTTTTCCTCCAACTCTAGCTTAACTTTACTCCCCCTTTGAAAACAGAATTAAATTTTTTTTATTAACTATTTACAATATTAACTGATCCGTTAACTGCATTTATCCCCATTCCGAATTTTGACATAAAGTCCCTACCGAAAATTGGTGGGCTCCGCGTTTCACTCACTATAAGCCTAATTGTATGCGACTGACCGCGACACTTAATTTTAGCACTAAACTCACCCAAAGTTGCAATATCGCTGCCGCTGTAGGTGAAAAAATTGATGTTGCCCACCTCGAGCCTTTCTGGTGCGAAATATTTATCAAAATCCAGCTTCGATAGTAGTGAACACGCTGCACCTGAATCCAACATGAAGTCCAACTCAACACCATTGACCTCTGCAGCTACCATAAATGGGGTGAATGAAGAAAATGCTGGGGACTGAGATGTACCAGAGACACTAAAAATTGAAAAATTATTTAAACTATTGTCTTCACATATCACATTAACAGCTGCATAACAGACGCTAGCTAAATGCCCACTTCTTCCGCATTTATTACACGTCTTATTCCTGTACTTGCAGTTTGCGCTCGTGTGATTTCTCCAACCGCAATGCCTGCACTTTTCCTGTACTCCTCTTTTGTTGCTACTGCTGTTGTAACTGTATCCTTTGCTGATACTCTCTCCGCTTTTGCCCTTGTCACGGCCTTGACCTCGTTTGCCTTTGGATGTTCTAGCGGTTCGTTGAGCTATTGCGTTGACCGCTAAATCTCCTTCTACCAGTTGCAGTTGTTGTTGCTGTTGCTGTGCAGCGAGATTCGCCTCCACAATCATAGCGATCTTGAATGCTTTTCCATTGTTAGCGATTCGTCCTCTTCGCATAACCTTTCGAATGACCTTCCCTCCAGTCCGGTTACAAATTTATTTAAGACGAATTCAATTAGCAGGCTGCCAAATTTGCAATCCCTGGCTAACCTCTTTAACTTGGCGTACCATTCCGAAACTTCTTTGCTCCTATCGCGCGATGCTGCAAAAAACGCTTTGCGCTCCCTAAACATAATCACCATTTTCGAATAATGTAATTCCAGAAGCGCACACAGCTGGTCATACGTCTTGCTTGCGGGCTAATCAGGGTCACACAAATCCCTTAATAACCCGTAGGCCTCCATACCGATGGCTTTCAATAAAACTGATCGTTTCACTTGGTCTTCTTGACACGAAATTTCGATAAAATGGGAGTCCAATACCTCCATCCAGTTCCTCCAGCCGTCAAGATGCGGACGAAATTCGCGGACACTCCTTGTGTTGCTGTGGTTGCGACCACCACGCTTTCATTTACCGTAGCCATTATAAATTGTTTGTGTATTACACTAATTACTTTTTACTTTGTATTTTTTATGCTCGTCGCCACTGCAATGTAGTCGCTTAGTTGGTTGGTACTGAACTGATTTATTAAATCACTTAACTTAACACAACACCTTAACCTGTTCTTATACCGTAAAGAGTACTTAACATATATGTAAATAACTTAATCCTTAACAGTTAGAAAGAATGAAATCAAATAGTGACTGACCCCGCTCGTTGGTGTCCGTGCTGCCCCACACCTCGTGATGGACACTGGCATCGGCCCGATGAATACCGGGATGCGCATCCTGTTTGCCTCCGTTACCAGTAGCTTTAAAGTATCCGGAGGCGGCGTCTGCCTGTGGTCGTGCGCCATATAGCTGCTGACGATCCATGTAGCCATGGTGTTGGTAGAAATTTCCATGGCTACATTATCCTTGTTGCTGAACCTGTGAAGAACAAGACCGGTAATGTTGTTCTTAACAAGAATACAGGCTCTGTGTTTACCTCGATCCTGCACGAATACTGTCCGATATCCGCTTGTAGTGAGTCCGCGAACCTGATCATTTACGACCCAAGGTTCTTGGACCAGTATGAGTTCCTCTCCTTTTTGAGTCAGGTGGAGGATCAGGGCTGCTGAGGCAGCCATGGAATGGTGAAGGTTAATCTGTAATACCCTCACCATTCCCGGAGGTGGCCATCATCGTCACGCTGGCTGCCTCCTCTTCTGACAGAGGAGAATCACCAACGTCGTCGATATTGGTTATCGGACGTCCGCAGAAACTGCCTACCGATTCTGAGGCCGAAGCGTAACTCTCTCCATCATCGAAGGTGAGATCCGGTTCGGCCTGAATGGGGGGCTTGTATGCTCCCTGGTTGTCGCTGCTATAGACCTTGAGCGAGATCGAACTAAAACCATAGTTGATCTCTCCCTTTTTGGCATTAATAGGGGCTAGAGAGTCCTCATTAAGAATAATGATGATCTCTCGAGAGTTGCCCTTGGGCTCGCTTATTTTTGCAACCTTCCAGTCATCCGTGGGGAGGTCGTAATTGCTGAGCCTAAGCAACTCCAGAATTTCTTCCGGCGAGGAGTGCTCTGCCGGAACCCAGGCCCTGGAATGCGGGCGGTTCGGGATCTGGTCTCTGGGAACAGCTAAGAGCTTGGCCCCCGGCCAGATTTCGGCAACCATTGAGATGGCCATCTTGTAAAGCTCAGCCGAGCGCTCATCTGAGCACGCGATGAGCTTCACGTGCCCCTGATACCATCCCGCGTCCCGGCATACAGGTGATGGGCCAGGATTGGCCCTCAGGATCTCCCTGTAGATCCTGAAAAGGGCTTCTCAACCATTTTCCAGTTTGCTGGGGAAATGGTACCGTCACTGTTTCCAATGTCAACGATTGCCCAGATGAGGCCCTCTTTGGCTACCTCATTAAATGGCCGGGTAAGTCTCGGCTTGGAAGCCAGTTGTGGGCGTTTAGTTTCCCGTACGACTGATTGGGAGGGGTGCTCAGCCGACCGTTGCCGTTTCTGAGCACCTTCAGGGGGTGGCTGCGGACGAGCACCAACTTTTGGTGAGTCCATGCCAGCGCTCCCTTGTCTTTATCAGACATTGAACCGAGGTCGGCAGATTCCAACCTTTGCAGAATCCTGAAGGCGGACCTCCGGGTTCTGTACGCCCGTGTAGACGCATTCAAATGCGTGCGAGCACCTGAAGGGAGATTGGTGCTGGGGCCCGTGCTGGAGGAGGTCGGCTTATTTGCCGAAGCTCTCCCTGTACCAGTCCGAGGAGCGGACGGAGGGGCGACCCTAGCACCCGGCCTAGCAGCCCTGGTGCTGGGGTGGTCCGAAGCAGGGTTTTTATGACCCTGTGATGATGCGCTTGTAGCTGTGAGTGGGGCTGGTCCTTTGGTCGTAGCTACCGACGACATCCTTTGTCTGGCGACCAATGTCCAGGACGAAGTTGTTGTTGAGCTTAAGGCTGTTTTTTTGCCTAACTAAGCTCATTGTTTTGGTTGGTGTTGGCTCCCCTTGTGGGTTGGCCGAAGGTTTTTTGCGGGATTTAAAAATGTGTCCATGCAAAAAGGGTCCCCACTCAAAGTCGCTATCTCAGTACGAATGTGTAGTCACCTTATTGGTCTAATGGTTATCTATGCAGATGCAGGGAGGCCATGCAACGGTTGGCACAAGTCCTTATGGGTGCGAGTCCTCAGAGCCAGATCAGTGCTAATTGAGAGCCAGTCTCAACCAAACCTACACCGTCAACCAAAAGACGACGTACATCGAACGTACTTTGAGGCTGGCCAAGGTTTTAACGGGACAGAGACGGATGTGACCTTAAACTGGAGCCGTTCACACTGGGTTTCATCCCAGTGGAATTTGGTCCAGAAGCCACACCCGCCAGCCCAGGAGCAATCAAATAAAAAGTTCGTTGCGGGGTATTCCGTGGACGAATAGTGTCGTGCCATCCAAAATCAGATGCTCTCCACACGGTGGTTGCACCGGATGCCGGGGGGGGATATAGACCTTTTAGCGCTATCCAGAGTGCACCACGAGGAGGCGATCTACACTACACTCCTATAATTACAATAAGAATTAAGTAATTTAACTAATGCTTACGTACAAAACAAAACGGAAATATCATGTTACTTAAAATTCAAGAAATTCAAAATAAATTTTCACGCACATGAAATTGCTAAATTGTGCATTACGTTTGTGAAAATGTAACTAACTACAATTTGATGGGCATATTCGTTCGTGGACCAGAGCGACCGCTACGCTCGGCATATGGTTAAACATCCTCCCGGCCTTGAGCGGCAGTCGCTCTACCCGATCTATCGTAAGTCGTAACGAACTCCAGGTCTGCTGTTTCAGCTGCATCGTGATCGTTGATGTTAGTAGATTTTCTTATGTATTTCCCAACTAACACTGTTGTGAGAATTACGATTATTAAGAGTGCTATATAACTGACCGCATACTGGTGTACGTCGTGAGGGCTCGTGTTGTCGAATAGTTCGCCTCGGAGACGGCTCATGTTCTGTTGTAACGCCTCTAACTCCAGCCGATGGGTAATGTAGTGCGCGATCTCACTGCTTGGGATGGGTGTGTTCTTTGATATTCGTGTGAAATTACGGACATTTAAGTTTGGCACATATGATTGTCTTCGAATGGCCTTCAGGTTTGCATAGCCTTGGATTGTAAGTCGGGGTTGTTTGAAATTGCATTTTTTGTTCAATGCCAGTATTCCCTATTGTCGAATTGTTAGTTGAGTCAGCTCGTTGATGTATACTATATTTATAGCATAGATCAAGTTATTAGGATCGTGCAGTTGTATCCAATGTGGTCTTGGGCCGATAATTATAATGGGACATGATTCATCTGCGACATGATTCAGTAAATTTAATTTGCAGGAACCTTCGTTCATGGAATCTTTAGAGAACAGTGGTCGGGTTTGCCGACACAGATAGGGGTGTTCCTTCATCAGAATACAACTTCTCAACTCCGCATTTTGTAGTGGCATGTACTGGTCTCGATGAAGATTTATGATTAGGTACTGGAAATTACTATGAATTTTTGCGAACGAGTCACTTAGCTGCCACGGAACTGGTGTCATTTAGGAATTTAAATATAATATAGTCATTATATGGTAGAAACTGAGTAGGTCATCTGAAGAAATAGGCAGGCTAAGGTGTTGCGGCAGGTTAGCCATGATGTGAAGTAACTCTGTATGCAGCTGTTGAGGTGTGAGTAGTGTCGTGCTGACCTTTCCATGGTGTATATCAGCAAGGATGTCAAACATCGCGTCCTGGACGCGTTCTAGGTATATGGCCTCCAAGGCAGTTCCTAGTGAGAGCTCAGTTAGCATTAATGATGCTGCGCCCTCTCTGAGCTGGTTATCAGTTTGGTTCAGAGCTTTATTTGTCAGATAAAGTTTAGCTTCTATCTCTTGCTGACTTCTTTTCATAATGTTGATTGTACTATCAATAACAGAAGTTTGCTTCTGCCAAAGGTCCTTGAGATGTTGCTCATTTTGTTGAATTTTTTGAATGGTTTCTTCGGCGTTTTTTGCATACTCTGAATCAAGTATGCCAAACAGTGAGTGTGCAACATTACCTATGAATTCAATTGCGCCTCGTTTCGTACGTGTATTGTGACTGGCCTGTAGTAATTGATATCTGGCGTCCAATTCGTTGTATTATTGTTATTGTAGTGGAGCATGCTGTCGGGTCATGGGTTGATTCACACGATCGCTGGAGTATTTGTAGATAACCCTTGAGTTTGTCAAACTCCTTCCAATATGATTGCATGTCCACAATCTGCCATCCTTTATGGTAAATGGTATGATTTGCTCCTGGGTCGACTATTGATGTTAAAGGTTCCCCTATCAAAAAATGACCGGGCGTGAGTGCTGCTAAGTCATTTGGATCCGATGATAAAGGAGTTATTGGGCGAGAATTTAGGATTGCCTCAGCTTCCACTATCACAGTCTCCATTTCTGCATACGTTAAGGCCGCTGCAGCTAATGTTGACTGTAGTAAATGTTTAGCGGATTTGACTGCTGCTTCCCATAAACCGTAAAAATGTGGGGCGCGGGGTGGAATGAATGAAAATTCGATGTGCTGCTTACTACATTCGCTGATAATGTGCAGCTTAGCGTCCTTAGCTAGGATAACTTGTTGTAATTCGTACATAAGATTTTTTGTGCCAATAAAGTTAGTGGCATTGTCACAGTAGATTTTCTTGCAGTGTCCTCGTCGTCCTATAAAACGCCTTAGGGCTCCAATGAAGGCCTCTGTTGTTAAATCACTGACTATTTCCATATGTACGGCCTTGGTAGCGAAGCAACAGAATACAGCTACGTATGCCTTAAGCGGACACTTCCCGCCCAGCTTGAAGTGTGTGTATATTGGTCCAAAGAAGTCGACGCCGGAAATTATGAAAGGTCTGGCCGGATGCACCGTCTGTCCTTAGGAAGGTTTTCCATTATTTGTTGTAGCATGACAGGCTTCATTCTTACGCATCTCACTCTGCCCTGAATTACCGACCTGGCTAACACCTTTACCTTGATTGGCTAATATCTTTCCCTGGCCTTGTAAGGCAAAAGCATTGGGTGTTTGGCGTCGTAGGTAAGGCTAGATGACTTTAACCGCCCCCCTACTCTGAGAATTCCATTTGTGTCAACGAACGGGGAAAGAGAGCTGAATGAGCTATTGTTACTCACTGTCGAATATTCCCCTAATTGTGTGAATTTCTTGCTAAATTCTTGCTGCTGCATTAGCCTTACAATAGCTGTTAGAGCACCTGGAGCGTTGTATGTATGCTACAATCCTTTGCAAGCGGCGGAAAGAGTTGCCATGATTGATGCTTGACAAGAGGTTAGATCCTTTGTTGATAGTTGCTACTGCAGAGTCCGATACTATTGATTGCTTGGCCTGACGTAGTTCTAATTAGCATTTTCCTAGAGCCGGTTGGAGTGGCCAGATTGTGATAGATCCATGTAAAAAACGTACAACCATCAATCTTCAACTTTTCTGGAGTCGGGCCTCTTGATATTAGATCCGCTGGGTTGTCTTCTGATCGGACATATCGCCATTGTCTTGGAGATGACCATCGTTGAATGGAAGAGATTCGATTGGCGATAAATGTATGATAATGTGCTGAGTCAGCACTGATCCAGCCGAGGACTGCTGTGGAATCTGATCAATAGAACACTTCAGCATCGAAGAATGTTGCTCCTTGTTTTAGCTTCTGTATTATTTATACCGCAAGTTTAGCAGCGCAAAGTTTAGTCTGGACAGCGTAATTTGTTTTGTAGGAGCTACTCTAGATTTTACGCAATGAATCGTACTATGATGGTCCACGATCATCTGATGATCATATATAAGCCACTGCACCATAGGCCCGCTTTAATGCATCTGCGAAGATATGTATTTGGAGATTTTTGGGTGATGCTCCACTAAATATGTATCGTGGGATACTGATTGTTCGTAGTTCCCTTAATTCAGTGCGAAAATGTAGCCACGATGTATGTAGATTTTGTGGCAAGTATGCGTCCCAGTCTACGTTGATCTTCCAGAGTGTTTGAAGAAATATTTTGGCTGTGACGGTTACTGGTGCAATGAATCCAAGAGGATCAAAAAACCTAGATATGTCAGACAGAGTACTGCGTTTTGTGATTTTTTTTTCCTTCTGTGGTTACTATCTTGAGAGTGACTGTGTCACTTATTGGTTGCCAGCTAAGTCCCATTATCTTGATGCTGTCCTTTCCGGGTTGACTACAGTTTAACGCTATCTCTTGATCACTAGTTGGAACATTTTTTTAGCAGATGAAAATGGTTGGCGCACCACTTCCGTAACTTAAATCCGGCCGATCCAAGCATATTTTTTAACTGTGTTTGAATGTCGAGTGTTGCAGACAATGTATTGACTCCAGTCAGTGCATCGTCTACGTAGAAATTAGAATTGATTGCTGCTGTTGCTAAAAGGGAATTTGTGAGCTTGTTGGTTCGCTGGTGTTCGTAATGTTTTAATGGCCAGCTATGGAGCCACTGATGTGCCATATGTGACTGTAGCTAGCTGATAACATTTTAACGGCTGCGACGAGTCTTCTCTCCACCAGATAAGCTGGTACTTCCAATCCTCCTTAGGAACCCAAATTTGCCGATACATTTTCTCAATGTCAGCGGTGAAGGCATATTGTGACAACCGAAACCAAAATAGTATTTGAACCACATCATCTTGTATACTGGAGCCAATTATCATAATGTCGTTGGGCGATATATTAGCTAAAGTTTTGGCTGCTGCATCAAATACGACACATAATTTTGTTGCGGAACTGTCTGGTTTCATCACCACATGGTACGACAAGAAATAGTGCGGACCTTTGATGGTGTCAGTTGATACTTCCTCCATATGTCCCAGGGATTCATAATCTCTCATAAACGCGACATACTGGTTCTTAAGCTCGGGATTTCTTTCTAGTTTGCGTTCGACTGCGAAGAACCGTTGAAAGGCTATGTCCCTTGACTCACCCAAATGCGTAGGGTCTCCTTGGAAACGTAGTTTTACAATGAAGCGGACATCTGTGCGTCGTTGGGTATGATGGTTGTAGTGTTCTTCACATTGTCGTTCAGTGAGAGTAAACTTGGTTGCATCACATTCTTCCGGACGCCAGAATTTCTCCAATGATTCTTCAAGATTTTCATCGTCCGTGCAAACTCCACAAGTTGCAATTGGACTTGATGTATCCTGCCTGTTGTATGCACCACCAACTATCCATCCGAAGAGTGTGTTTTGTAAAATTGTTCCCCCTTCTCCTGGTGATAGTTGTCCGACACATAATGTTTGGTAAAATAACAGTGCGCCTAACAGCAGATCAATTCGAGCTGATTCATTGAATGATGGATCTGCTTGTTTAATGTTTTTATGAATTGACCACGGTGAAATGTCAATAGTTTTTTGCGGCTGATCAGACACGATTTTAGGAAGAATTTGCGTTTCTAAGTGTGTTGTGAATCCAGTGGTCGTTGATTCCAATCCGACGATCACCGTCTCTGTGGTTCGCTTTTTGCTATTACCGATTCCTTCAATGGAAGTGTCGGCTTTTCGCTTACGCAATCCTAATTGCCTTGCTAGGCTTTGTGTTATGAAATTCAACTGCGAGCCACTGTGGAGAAACGCGCGACATTTGACTTCCTGTCCCCAATCGGATCTTAACGTTATGGACACGGTACTCAACAGTGCTGGTCCATGAAGAGTTGGTTGCATAGGCAACGCTGCTAATGAAGCTGCTGATGATGGCTTGGTTGTGTTGGCGATTTCCTGTTTTTCTTGGTCTGATGTTAGCTGCAAATGCAGAAGCGTATTGTGCTTCCTTGGATACTTGGTACATGTTCTTGATGAGCAATTCTTTGAACCATGACCAGTTTTCAAACAGTTGACGCATCGTTTTAGGCGTTGAATTGTGTTCAACCGTTGACTTGGAGTCATCTTCAGGAACCTTGGGCACAGGTAGAGTGCGTGTGACTGCTTACATATGTCACACGCTGGAGCTGATGTGGTGGCACTTAACGCTTTAAGTGCCACCACATCAGCTCAAACGTGTGTGTGCGTAGTTGCCATGCTGCTTGCCCCTTTCGCTATTAGGCTTGTTGCTCTTGATTCCCAGCGCTTCCAGGGTTTGGAAACGTATCCTCAAAAAGGCTAGGAATTCCTCCAGTGATGGCATTTTAGTTGGGTCCTGGATGGATTGTTCCCATAAAACGTGCGTTGACTTGCTGCGCTGCTGAACTAGGATGAATAGCAGAATTGGGTCCCATGATGAAGTGTCTAGACCCAAATTCTGAAGGCTTAAAATGCACTCTCACGTTGTATCATGCAGTAATTTGACGTTCGTAGCACTCTCGAGATTTGATGTAGTTTGCGTTAGTAGTCGACACAATGCTGCGTTAACTAAATGGCTCGAGTTTTCGTACCGTTCGTTGATCACTTGCCATGTGGTCACGTAGTTGTCTGCCGATGTGAGATGACAAATGAGGGCTTCTGCCTCTCCTATAAGGCTGGATTTCAGGTACCACATTTTTTGGCACTGTGGTATGGGCTTCTTATCCACCAGTTCCATGAATAAATCTCGGAATTGTCGCCACTGGAGATAATTACCGTAAAATTTTGGAAACTCCACCTTTGGCAATTGTAATTTTGGAGATGCATTTGTTGGCGTGCTTCTATCCACAGCATTGCATCTGCTCGATTGTTGGCCCATGTCCAAGAGGAGGGCCAATTTGTTGTGAAACTGTTGTTCGCGTTGGAAGAAGTCTTCAATGTCGTACGTGATGTCTCCAGCTTCACACAGTAGTTTGTGCAGACCTTGTACTATCTGCCAATGTTGCTCTAGATTGCTTGCCTGACGCGTGTAGAAACTGCCTGGGTGTATTGGCTGGTTGGCAAGCAATTGATCAATCGTCTTAAAGATGTTAGTGATGAGTAGTCCTTGTCGTTGAACATGCGACAGAACGGGTTGCGAACGTGACTGTTGTTGCATAGCTCCACATTGCTGAGTTAGTGGTTGTAGCCGTACTAGTCCAGGTGATTCTGCTCTTGGCACTGGTGTTGTTGTCTTCGGGAGTATCTTCGATGCCTTCAGCGTATTGATAGTGCCTTGCATTTCCTCGCGAAGCTTGTAATATTTGGTATGGGTGAGAAGTGTCATCCCCATAGCTTTTCCAGATCACAAGGTCAGATTGGTTGAATTGTTACCATTGATTATCAAGTTCTTGCATCCTTTTTTCCACGAATTCTAATGTCCGTCGTCAGCTATTTTCTTATAGCTTGATATCAGTGTTTGAATGGTCAATGCTCTGTCGTCTTGTTGACGAACCAGCTTTGACATGTTGTCGGAAGTCATGATAAATTATTGAGAAGCTGTATTCAACTGATGTCCTCAGGAATGGTAGATGTACGGTGTCCTGTTGATCACGTCGGGTCACGAAAAATATTTAAGGCTCTTTCTCCTTAAATGGTTGCCAGTTCGATGCTTTTACCAAAATGGCTGATGAATTATTATATGGTGCTTGTACGTAGTATAATAACAAATTGATTAGTTAGGTTGCTATTTCGGTGCTTGTACCAATATAGCTGTTGAGATTGTTATATGGCGCATGAACCAGTATAACTTAGAAAGAATACAAATTCGTGTTGTTGATGGAGTCGATTATTAAAACTGACTGATTTATTTCATAAAGGTGTGAACTTATATACTAATTGATGCACATATAATTACAATAACAATAAAGTAATTTAACTAATGCTTACGTACAAAATAAAACGGAAATATCATGTTACTTAAAATTAAACAAATTCAACATAAAGTTTCACACACATAAAAATGCTAGCTTGAAAAATTGTGCATTACTTGCAAATATAACTAACTACAATTGGATGGGTATATTCATTTGTGAAGCAGTGGGATCGCTACGCTCGGCATATGGTTAAATACCCATCTTACAAGTTGTGATTATGTTATTGTACTCAACGTCGACTTTAATGTATACCAACTGAAGTCCGCCCACGATAAACCCCATAAACTCATCATAAACATATAGTTCTTACTTCAATAAAATAATTTCCCATTTAACCCGATTTCGTTTTTTTTCGTTTATATTATTTTTCATTTCCTAAGCTTCGTTTCACATGACATAGCAGCGGCGAAGGTTTACATATCACGGTAATGGTAAGCATAATAAAAATCCACAACAAAGTCCCAAAACCAAAACAATATTTAAAATTGCGATGCCACAGTCCGACTCTCGTCAGCTCTTTATGAGCCAAATGCCACAAAATCATTTTTCCCACGAAATTAAAAAAAAGGTCTGTCTCGTCCGTATTGTTTCCCACAGAAATAAAAAAAAAGTAAGAGATTCAAGCAGAATTGCCAAAATAAACAACAAAATCGTTGTACGGTTGAAACAAAGGAGTTCAATGGAGGGAGCAAAAATGGTGAGTATGTTTATAGTAGGACATTTTAGTATTTAGGTGAATTTTTGTCGACGATTCTTCGGTGGCCGTGTGGGCGCTTTTGCACCGGTCATGCAGAAGAAGCAGCATCGGGGCTGAATAGCCGCTGCGGTTAGATGACATTAGGTCGATTCAAAAGAAAAAAATTTTTTTAATGGTCAGGTTGTATAGGGTTGTTCCACTAAGATTAGGTTCATATATTTACTTACTTTTTATTTCAGCATTCGGGGGGTGTGAAACGTGTAAAGTGATTTTAAATGAAACAAATTTCCTCGCTAATCCCTATTGTATTGCGAACTTGTGCATACCGGTTGGTTTGGTTCGGAAAGAACGTGCCACGGTTCATGCATTCATAATAGAGGATGGTGTTCTTTATGCTCGTTTCGCGGGACTAAAAGTTTTATTCCCTTGTCCGTGTCAAGTATCGGAATAAAATTAGGTTCACTTTTTGGGGGCGTCGCGAGTATTTGATTGGCAGCGTGTTCGTGGCTGCGGTTAGGATAATTTAAAGTTCGGTTCATATAGTAAAATTGGATATTTATTTTCTTTAAATATCAGGAAATAAATGACCAGAGTACCAAATGCGTAACGGTTGCAGAAGGTCGAAGGAATGAACTGAGGCCTATTTCAAAGGTGCCGCGCACACACCCTTATTGGCATAGACGTGGTGGAAAAGCAGCACGGGAGAGAAAGCGGCTGGCATTTCTGAGGAAGGCAGAACAGGCGGATCAGGAAGTTTTTGTAAGTAAAATCGAAGTGATCGTTGAATTGTATTGTTTGATAAAACGAGTTAATTAATTTATTTATGTTTTTATTTGGTAAATACATTCCTATTTGTTTATGAATTGAGATAATAAATACATTCTGGAGGCATGTGAAATAATTTAAATGGTTGTTTTAAATTTTTGGCATTTGAGTTAGGGTATTAGGTGAAAATATTTGAAGAGGTGCCGTCAACACATGTTGTCGCATCAAAGTTTGTGTAGTTCCGAAAAGCGCAGCAATAATGAACCAATATTTCGCACGGGAAAGCGAAACAGCTCAACAGAGCATTGTTCGGAAATGAATATGCGTATAATTCTGCGGTAAAATGCTTCTTTGGGTGTAAGAAATTTTCTGGTAGTACTTTTGTGGAATAAAGTAAATGAAATTATGAATAAACTGTAATTTGGTATACTGGTTTGCGTGTATTTGGGGACTAATTGAATTTGGGGTAGTCATATTGGATTATTTGAGGGAATTTTCAAGTGATTTTTTAAAATTAGGATACTGTAACAGTAGGTTCATTCAAGGTTGTGAGCTTGCAAAGCGGAGCATAAGCCCTGATGAGTTACAGGATTTCTTCGACTGTGTTAAGCAAAGGTTATTTGGAGTTGCATACAACCTTGTGCTGCCAAAACAATTCGCCAGTGTCAATGAGCTTTACGGCCTTCTGAAGAGAACTTATTTAAAGGAGAGAACTCTGGAAGACATATCCCAAGAGATTAGAATCGGGAAACAGCTGGCAGGGGAAGACATACGCGCCTTTGCCAGGCGTTTGGAGTCACTTCGGATGATGGCCCAGGAAGTAATCAAAAATAAGTACGATGGCGTTGGTGATACCGCATTATTATACGAAGTTGACAAGTCCGTGTTAACAACTTTCGTAGTGGGCCTCCGTAACTCCGCTCTAAAGATTCATATGTTGAATAGCAGAACAGGAAATCTGGAAGAACTGGTAGAAGAAGCAATTAGAGCACAAGTCCTCGTGGAACGGAGTACGGCCGGTTTGGGGGAAATACATATGTTCGAGAATAGACAGGACAGTTTAACTGCCGCTGTCATGGATAGAGAAGGAATTAATTCCGTCCCAAACGTATACAGAGGAGCGTATAATCCCGGTGTCTCCGACAGCAGAGCCGTGAATCAGAGAAATCCGCACAGGTAGTTTGTACAGAGGGCACCCACATGTTCGTTCTGCCATAAGCCAGCTCATACAAGGGATGAATGCATTACACGCAAAAATACGCCCTACTGTATGGAGTGCCAAACATATGGTCATGAGGCAAGTAGACAGTGCCAAATAGACACTAAATGGGATCAAAGGAGAAGGCAGCCAGTTACGAGGCGCCCGGATCCACCCTTAAGGGACAGCAGGGGTAGTAGTCCTCGAGATAATTCAACGGAATGGATTAACCAAGGAAGAAATCCTTTCAACACTGGAATGGTCAGCAGCGACCAAATTGGAATTCTAGAAGTGAACAAAGGATAGGCAACACCCAACAGGGGTTGAAGTGCTTCTCATGTGGACGGATTGGACATCGGGCAGCGGAATGCAGGGCTAGACAATTCTAACAAAGGAACCAGGGAAACTTCCAGTGGCCCAGTCGAGGCCAGTAGACTGGAAAGCCAAAAGAAAGGAAGTTACAGATAGGCTGGAGGTACGTGTGACTGGTAATGTAGAAATTACAGTCCAGGAAAAGGAGGAGCAAGAGGCTCTCCAATACCACGTACCGAGTAACGTAAGAACAATGGTTCAAGATACGGAGGAGCAAGAGTCTCTCCGGGAAAAAATTTTTGATTGCGTATTGATTTGGGTAACTGTGATGATTCTAGTACTTAGATAAGGTTTTAATGAGGTTAGAGAGTATAGGCCAATCGCCGCGTACGTGGTACGAGGATGTATAGTTAAGATATTCACGGTAATTTTGAGGGAGTATAGGATTGTAAGGGATAACTGCGGTGCATGGAGGAGAAAATTGGAAGTGTTAGGAAGTAGATACGCGTCCATTTTGGACCCAAAAGGGCGTTGTTTCGTTGTGAGCAGGATAGGAGATGCTTTTATCAAGATACCCTGCAATGAGGCAGATAGTGGAAAGCTAGTGCTTTAGGTAGACTCAGGGGCGGACACTACCCTCGTAAAATCTAGTGTTTTACGGAAGGGGCTAGACATTAATCAAATGGACGTAAGTACGCTTAACGGAGCGTTTGGAGGGTGCATTAGGATATTGGGGTCGCTCAGAATAGGGCACAGTGGAGTTAAGGGTATGAGTTTTAGAGTGCACGCAGTGGAAGTGGATAGGAAAGGTATCCCGGCTGATGGGATAATTGTCCGCGATAATCTTTGGGGCCGCACCATACTAGATGCGCTCGAGAAGCAGTTATCATTTTATGATGGTGATAAGAATAGAATCCTTACTCTATCATTAATGTCATGGCAGGAAGGAACCGTGAATAGGGTTAAGAAGTGTGGTATGGAGGTAGTAAACGGAAGATCGACCAGAGTAGTTACTATGCATGTAAATACGAAACTCAGGACTGTTGTTTTGCACAAGCAGCAGCTAGCTGAGGGCGTATATATGGGAGAGACCATAACGCACGTTGACAAGGGTAAGGTGTACGCTTGCATACTCAACGCATAAGAGGAAGACTACCCTATGGATGAGGATTTTAGGCCTATGTTCACTAGCTACGATAATTTTAAGGAACCGAATTATAGATCGGTAAATCAGATTAAACAACAGCAACAGCTTTCTCAGCGCGTACAATGCATCGGCAGGTCAAAAATTCTGTGAGGACTGATAAAAGGGCATATGTGGAGGGAATTGCTGGTGTAGCAGAGCGATCAGCAAACTGTAACAACTTGCGGGGCGTATATGCAGCCATAAAGAGATTGACAAATACGAAACCTAACATACCGCCTATCAAGGCTAGTGACGAAGATCAACTCGCGCGCTGGAAAGAATTTTTCGTGGACAATAGCGTAGAAGCGGAAAACAACACTACGCCCTTCTTTGCTGAACAGCGAAGAAGAAACCCCAACAGAAACATCCCTGTCGACCCGCCCACCACAGAAGAAATCAGCCTAGCAATGCATAAGCTAAAATTCAACAAAGCTGCTGGACCTGACGAACTCCCTGCTGAACTGTTGAAGTATGGCGCTAATATAATCTCTCACGCACTCTACCCTATCATGCATAACATCTGGGCGACTAACACCATCCCCACTGACTAGAAAGAGGGAATCATAATCACTATTCCAAAAAAAGGAGATCTCAGCCAATGTAAAAATTGGAGGGGCATAACCCTTCTCAACTCCATCCTGAAAATCCTAGCTCTTATCATCTTAAATAGAGTGTCAGGTGTACTCAACAGCCAGTTACGGCGTGAACAAAATGGGTTCAGACCAAACCGATCTTGCGTGGACCACATCAACACTTTACGCATAATTGTGGAGCAATCTGTCGAATGGAGATCGCCACTATTTCTCCTTTTCGTGGACTTCGAACGTGCATTTGACACGGTATACAGAGACGCAATATGGCGCTCCCTACAAAATTGCGGAGTTCCGGACAAAATCATCGAACTCATTAAGGCCCTATATAAAGACGCGAACCTTAGTGTGCGTTATAAAGGTAAAAATAGTGCCAACTTTAATATAAACAGAGGCATTAGGCAGGGGTGCGTTCTGTCACCACTGTTGTTTATACTGGTCTTGGATGATGTCCTTAGGTGTACTAATGCGGAGACGGAGGAGGGGTTGCAGTGGAGATTAAACCAAAAGCTCAGCGATTTGGACTACGCTGATGACATCTGTTTCATGACGCACACGTTGGCCGGCGCCTCGTCAAGAATACGCCAACTAAGCCGTAAACGCTCATGCAGCTGGCCTCAAAATCAATTTCTCTAAAACTAAACTTTTGCGGCTGCAAACTGCAAATACATCTCCACTCACTGTACTGACAAATGATAACTTCACCATCAACATTGATGACGTTGACAGCTTCTGCTACCTTGGTAGCTACATAACAAAATATGGGGGTGCAACATCTGATGTGGCAGCACGCATAAACAAAGCACGGTCTGCATTCCGGAATTTAGATCGAATTTGGCGTTCTCGTGCGATATCGCTGCGCACAAAAATTCGAATATTTAACACCAGCATAAAACCTGTTCTGTGGTATGGGTCTGAAACATGGTTGGTCTCAGAACAAATAACTCGACAACTTCAAACTTTTGTCAACAAATTTGACTATTGACACACAAGTTAAAAGACGCAAGTGGAGCTGGATAGGGCACATTCTGCGTAGAGAAGACACCAACATTGCAAAGATGGCCTTTCAATGGAACCCACATGGTAGTCGGAAAGCAGGACGCCCACGACAAACATGGGTACGCACTATCCACGCAGAAAGTCACCACAGAGCCACCTGGAACGAAATAAGACACCTGGCTGCTGATAGAAAACGTTGGATAGCTTTTGTGACCGCCCTATGCTCCGACTAGGAGCGATATTTGACTCTTTTATTATTATGTCTTTTAGTTAACTTTGTTAGCATAAGTATAGTTTTATTGTGTCAAATGTCATGGAATGAATAATAAATCAGATTAAACAAGTTGATATAAGAAAAATAATGGAGAGAGTGCTAGATTCACTGAAGTTAGACCCAAGCGTAAATTCAGAAGAGAAGGCATTAATAGAAGCCATTTATACGTCATTCGATGATATATTTTTGCTGGAAGGATGCCAGTTGACATATACACCAGAGGTAGAGAATGAAATACCTACTAGTGTGGATCAACCACCAATAAACCAGAAGCAGTACAGATTGTAGAAGGAATGTTAAAGGATAACATAATTTCACCGAGTATCTCGCCTTGGAACTCACCAATAATTTTGATACCAAAGAAAGGAGGTGCTCAGGGTCAAAAGAAGTGGAGAATGGTCGTCGATTTTGGGAAATTGAACGACGCCACTATCAAGCAAGTGTTTCCGATACCAAGGATAGAAGAAATTCTGGATCAATTGGGGCACAGTAGATATTTTTCTACACTTGATTTAGCGAGTGGCTACCACCAAGTTTTGGTGGATACCCAATGTAAGCAAAAGACCGCGTTTAGCACCGGTTTAGGGCATTATGAGTTTAATAGAATGCCGTTTGGATTAACAGGAGCACCGGCTACCTTCCAACGGCTAATGAACCATGTGCTAACAGGCTTGCAAGGGTTAGATTGTTTTGTGTATTTGGATGATATTGTAATTTATGGGAAGAACTTGCAGCAGCATTCGCAACGCTTGCGCAAGGTGCTCCAGAAATTACGAGAACACAATTTGAAATTGAACACGGAGAAGTGTCAATTTTTGCGAAGAGAGGTGGTTTATTTAGGCCATCGTAGCTCAGAGGCAGGAGCACTGCCTGACCCGCTGAAGGTGGAATGCGTTAAAAATTTTGCGATTCCGAGAAACAGAAAGGAGGTGCAAGCATTCCTAGGACTAGTGAACTATTATAGAAAGTTCGTGGAAGGACTAGCCGGAATTGCGTTGCCGATTAATAAGTTGCTACGAAAAGAAGCAAAATTCGAATGGACAGAGAGATGTCTGCAAGCATTCGGGAGGCTAAAAGAAATAATTAGCTCGCCATCGATTTTGGCGTACCCCGACTTTGAGCAAACTTTTTTGTTGACGTAGGTGATCAAGTACTCATGAAGAATCAGTGTTGTGAGTTAGAATCAAGCTACTTACGCGTAGTTGACTCACAGCACCGGCTCCTATTAAATTCATTAAGAACGCACATATTTTTAGGGTGCAAATATTGAAAATGAACAGTAATTATTCATTAATTACGATGTAAACTTTTAGGGTGTCACAGTTCCGCAGTCAAGCTGACGAAGGGCATTTAGAATGCACCGACGACACTTTTACTTGCAGTAGGTCAGCGGGCTTGAGCAACTGACACCAAATAACAATTGCGTAACTGGAACACCAGAAAAGTGAAGACGTAGACTGTAATGTTTATTTGTAAATAGTATATAAGAACTAGCATTTTAAGAATAAAGCTCTCTTGTTGTTTTAAACCCAAAATAGTGCAGTGCTCATTTAATGAAGTAGTGTAGGTTTTACAGGTTCCCGCGACAGGACATTCCAGAGGACGTCTCTCGCCGACAAGCAGATACGGACCCCAACATTTTGGCGCAGCCGGTAGGATCCAACGTCGAGTGCCAGGAAAAGAGCACTCCTACGCGGGAATCCACCAATAGGAAACCATCAGGATAACCATCCCAGAGGAGGGCAATGGAGGGAACGAAAATGGTGAGTATGTCTATGGTAGGACATTCTAGTATCTAAGTAAATTTTGTCGACGATTCTTCGGTGGCCGTGTGGGCGCTTTTGCGCCGGTCATGCAGAAGAAGCAGCATTGGGGCTGATTAGCCGCTGCGGTTAGGTGACAATAGGTCGATTTAAAAGAAAACTTTCAACTTACGGTCAGGTTGCATAGGGTTGTTTCACTGAAATCAGGTTCATTCTTTTTATAATACATTTTGTTTCAGCATTCTCGGGGAATGTGGGACGTGTCTGTTTATTCACGGATTTTGCGTTATTGAATTGCGAACTTGTGTATACCGGTTGGTTTGGTTCGGAAAGAACGTGCCACGGTATAGGGTTCGTACGGTTATGATAGGGGATTTGTGTTTGTTTGTCGGTAGGGACATTTATACGATTAAATTTATATTGTTTTGAAATCAAAATAAAGATTGATTTAAATATTTGGCATTTTGAGTTTAGGGTATTGGGTGAAGAGGTGCAGACAACACGTGTTTTTGCATCAAAGTTTTTGAAGTTCGGAAACTACGATTTGCGTAGCAATGTTGAAGATAACAGCTAAATGCTGCTATTATGTGGCGCATACGTTACGGGTTTATTTTTAAACATGGATTCAAATTTCCGGGAATGAATCAAGACACTTTTGCCGGTAAAGCAAATTTCGGTTTTTACAAACATATGGCCTTTTTTATGGATTTTTGGGAGTATTAAGGATGGTGAGAGGAAAACAAGGAGTATTTGTGAGGAAGTCAAGGACCACTTTGCATTGATGGAAGGACTTAATGGACGCCGGTAGGTAGCGGAACTTTGTGATGGAAAACAAGTATAGCAGAATATGTATATAAATATAGAATTTACGGTGGAATGTTTTTTTTAAATTGGTATTTATCAATAAGTAAGATGGAATAAAATATTGGGATAAGTTAATAACAAGTTTTATCAATTATTGGATTTTTATTTGTAATTGGGATACGACATCTGTTCTGGCATTTGGGATATGACGAAGGAAGCGCAAGGATTACTGCTGAGGCAGGAGCAAATTGGCGATACGATTGAAAAATTGGTCCGTAATTTTAAGAGAGACGGCAGTTTACGTAAGGACAACGTGTATTACCGCAAGCGAATATCACAGTTGCAAAATCTAGGGAGAGAGTTCAACAATAATCACGGACTGTTGTTGCCTCACGCAGTTGAGTACGGCAAGGGAAAATATTTTGCGGAAAATTATGCAGACTACATAAATAGTCTGGTCAACGAATGGGCAGATACATTTAGTTCTGAATTAGAGGGACTAGGGCAAGAGATTGTGAGTTTGGTTTCGCCAGACGAGGAAATAAGGAACAGATTGAAATCAATACAGTCAGAGGTGAAACTGTTTACTGGGAAAATAGTTGACCAGTTCGAAGCGAGTACGAGCAGGGAAGAAGCTCAGGAATTGTGGAGGCAGGCGAACGCCGGAGGCGCTGTGTCACCATTAGAGGTAGTGGATCAAGCCTTGACGGCAATCCAAAAAAGAACAGAAGAAAAGTTGTTCAGTTTTCATAAGAAAGCAGAAGATTGGAGAGCACAAAAAGAGTATCTGGAGAATAAGGTAAAGCAACTTTCTCAGAGATTGACGGAAACAGAGGAAGCAGCAACGCTGTTGGAGAAGGAGTGTGCAAGATTGAAAAGAGGACGGGCGACCAATAGCAACCCACATAGAAAAGAGAGATCAAAATCAGCATCGGCTGGATTTACACAGACAGTATTGACATTGCCTCCTGAAGTTCGCTGGCCGGAGTATTTAACACCAGAAGGGATAAGCCGCATGGTAAAGCCAAAATTAGTACTTAATGAAGAAAGGCAAGCGGAATTTTTGTTTGGCGCATCTGAAATCGGTGTCGAGCCTTTTTCTCCGGGAGGCCCGATAAATAATAAAAATCAGGGATATCCGCCAAAGGAGCCGGAAGCAGTACCCGTGCAGCAAAGTTCCGATACTGTGGACAGTATTTCGCCTGCACGAACAAACGATCGAAGACTAATTAGTTTGAGTCCGTCACTGGCCAATTACCTCTCAGATCCGGGAGAAGAGAATTTGGAAACTCCCAAAGAGATTAATAAAGCTAAGGTTTTACCAGCAATTGAGAAAACACAAAGGAATAAAATGGGCATTCTGGAAGTTGCTCATGCGGTGGAGAAGTTGGTGCCCATGTTCTCAGGAGTCGAGTTGTATGATCTGAGAACTGAGATCCGGCGCTTCAAAGAAGGTTGTGAGCTAGCACAGCAGAGTGTTCCGGAAGCGGACGGGGAACACTTAATAAAGTGTATTAGGCAAAGAACCACAGGTGATGCGTTTGATTTACTAGCGCATAGCTCAGTAAGCGCCCTGCCGGAGTTATACGCACTTTTGGATCGGACATATTTGAAACAAAAGTCATACGACTGTCTCGTTCGGGAAATTCAGGAATCAACTCAGACACCGGGGGAGGATTTGAGAGCCTGGGGACGAAGGCTCCAGTCTCTGGGGAACGCTGCTGAGACGGAAGCCAACAGGCAGTTTCCAGAAAATGTTGCAGCTTACAAGGCTCAAGTAGAACGGACTATGATTTCTGTGTTCAAGGCAGGCCTGATAAATAGGGATTTAGCTAATTATACTCTTACTCTCACGCCGAGGAGTATGGCAGAGCTAGTGGAAGCGGTCTCGTCCGCTGAGGCAGCAATACAACAACGAACGACAACAGGTGGAATCTGCTGGACTGATGCTCCTGCAGAGGTAGGAACAGTACAGCAGCAAAACAGATGTGGAGTCGGTAGATTGATGGGCCAATTTCCGCAACAAAGAGACCAAGAATTCTTGGTTGAGAGGTTCCAGCCGAGGAAACCCATTTGCTCATTCTGTCATAAGCCAGGGCATACAAGGGATGAATGCGTTACACGCAAAAACACGCCCTATTGTATGGAGTGCCAAACATATGGTCATGAGGCAAGTAGACAGTGTCAATTAGACAATAAATGGGATCAAAGTAGAAGGCAGCCAGCTACGAGGCGCCCAGATCCACCCTTAAGGGACAGCAGGGGTAGTGGTCCTCGAGTTAATTCAACAGAAGGGATTAACCAAGGAAGAAATCCTTTCAACACGGGGAATGGTCAGCAGCGACCAAATTGGAATTCTAGAGGTGGACAAAGGTTAGGCAACACCCAACAGGGGTTGAAATGCTTCTCATGTGGACGGATGGGGCATCGTGCTGCGGAATGCAGGGATAGACAGTTCCAACAAAGGAACCAGGGAAACTTCCAGCGGCCCAGTCGAGGCCAGTAGACTGGAAAGCCAAAAGAAAGAGAGTAATAATAAGGCCGGAAATACGTGGGACTAGTAATGTAGGAACTACAGTCCAGGAGAAGGAGGAGCAGGAGGCTCTCCAGTATCACGAAGAGTTAGGAAGTGGATACGCGTCCATGTTGGGAACAGAAGGACATTGCTTCGCTATGAGCAGGATAGGTGATGCCTTCATCGAGATGCCCTGCGAGGAAGCAGCGAGTGGAAAACTAGTGCTATTAGTAGATTCAGGGGCGAACACTAGCCTCGTAAAATCTAGTGTTTTACGGAAGGGGCTAGACATTAATCAAATGGACTTAAGAACCCTTAACGGAGCGTTTGGAGGGTGCATTAGGACATTGGGGTCGCTCAGAATACGGCACAGTGGAGTTAAGGGTATGAGTTTTAGAGTGCACGCAGTGGAAGTGGATAGGAAAGGTATCCCGGCTGATGGAATAATTGGCCGTGATAATCTTTGGGGACGCACCATACTGGATGCGCTCGATAAGCAGTTATCATTCTATGATAACAATAAGCATAGAATCCTTACTTTTCCATTAATGTCATGGCAGGAAGGAACCGTGACTGGGGCTAAGAAGTGTGGTATGGAGGTAGTAAACGGAAGGTCAACCAGAGTAGTTACTATGCATGTAAATACGAAACTTAGGACTGTTGTTTTGCACAAGCAGCAGCTAGCGGAGGGCGTATATATGGGGGAAACCATAACGCACGTTGACAAGGGTAAGGTGTACGCTTGCGTACTCAATGCATCGGAAAAGGACTACCTGATGGAGGAGGATTTTAGGCCCAAGTTCACTAGCTATGATAATTTTAAGGAACCGAATTATAGATCGGTGAATCAGATTAAGCAGGTAGATATAAGAAAAAGAATGGAGAGGGTGCTAGAATCCTTGAAGTTAGGCCCAAGCGTGAATTCAGAAGAGAAGGCATCAATAGAAGCCATTTGTGCGTCATTCCATGACATATTTTTGCTGGAAGGAGACCAGTTAACATATACACCAGAGGTAGAGCATGAAATACCTACTAGAGTGGATCAAGCACCAATTAACCAGAAACAGTACAGATTGCCACAGGCTCACAAAGATGAGGTAAACAGGCAAGTGGAAGGGATGTAAAAAAAGATAACATAATTTCACCGAGTATCTCGCCTTGGAACTCACCAATAATTTTGGTACCAAAGAAGGGAGGTGCTCAGGGTCGGAAGAAGTGGAGAATGGTCGTCGATTTTAGGAAATTGAACGACGCCACTATCAAGCAGGTGTTCCCGATACCAAGGATAGAAGAAATTCTGGATCAATTGGGACACAGTAGATATTTTTCTACACTTGATTTAGCGAGTGGCTACCACCAAGTTCTGGTGGATACCCAAGATAAGCAGAAAACTGCGTTCAGCACCGGTTTGGGGCATTATGAGTTTAATAGAATGCCGTTTGGATTAACAGGAGCACCGGCTACCTTCCAAAGGCTAATGAACCATGTGCTAACAGGCTTACAAGGGTTAGATTGTTTTGTGTACCTCGATGATATTGTAATTTATGGGAAGAACTTGCAGCAGCATTCGCAACGCTTGTGCAAGGTGCTCCAGAAATTACGAGAACACAATTTAAAATTGAACACGGAGAAGTGTCAATTTTTGCGAAGAGAGGTGGTTTATTTAGGCCATCGTTGCTCAGAGGCAGGAGCACTGCCTGACCCGCAGAAGGTGGAATGCGTTAAAAATCTAGCGATTCCGAGAAACAGAAAGGAAGTGCAAGCATTCCTAGGACTAGTGAACTATTATAGAAAGTTCGTGGAAGGACTAGCTGGAATTGCGTTGCCAATTAACAAGTTGCTACGAAAAGAAGCAAAGTTCGAATGGATGTCAGCAAGCATTCGAGAGGCTAAAGGAGATAATTAGCTCGCCACCGATTTTGGCATACCCCGACTTTGAGCAAACTTTTTTGTTGACCACTGATGCTAGCAATGAAGCATTAGGGGCAGTATTGTCACAAGGGGAAGTCGGGAATGACCGACCAATAGCATTCGCAAGCAGAGCGCTTAGCGACACGGAGAAGAGATACTCCACAATAGAAAAGGAGTTTCTAGCCATAGTATGGGCTACGAAGAATTTTAGAGCATATTTGCTAGGACGCCCATTTAGGATATATACTGATCACCAGCCGTTAAGAGGCATAGCCAATTTAAAAGACCAAACGTCTAGGCTAGCCAGGTTCAGACACAAATTGTCTGAGTATGATTTTGAAATCATATACAAACCTGGGAAAAAGAATCTGAATGCCGATGCACTCAGCAGAGTACCGCAGGCACAGAAAGTATCAGTAGTGCAAACAAGGTCCAAAGCACGGTCGGATAAGGAGAAGGCCGAGAGGATACAGAAGGACAAAGTTGATGCTTCAAGAGATGTTAGCAATGCGGGTTTCGATACCAATGAGCAAGCAGCCAGTAGTGTGGAATGGCTGAAGGATATAAAGGATATCCAGGCTGTGTTAAAGGGTTTCCATGATTCACCTCTAGGTGGACACCAGGGATTCTGGAAAACCCATGACAGAATTAGGCGAGTATACGGATGGAAAGGTATGCTCAAGGACATAAAAAAATATGTAAGAATTTGCCCAAAGTGCCAGGCGAACAAAAGTTCAAGGCTAACCAAGATGCCCATGGTGTTAACTGACACACCAAAACAACCATTTGATAAAGTTCATATGGATATTGTAGGTATTTTACCTGAGACTGTTTCAGGCAATAAATACATCTTGACGTTCCAAGACGATTTCTCAAAGTATATGGCGTGCGTGGCTATACCCGATGCTGAAGCAAGTACGGTGGCCAAAGCATTCTTTGATGAAATTATAGCAAGATACAACATACCTAAGATTTTGATAACCGACAATGGTTCAAATTTCGTATCAAAACTATTCTCAGAAACGTGTAAAATGCTGGGAATCAAGAAGTTGCACATAACACCATATCATCCACAGGCGAATGGCTCACTGGAACGTAGTCATCAACCTCTGCCCGAGTACTTGCGCAGTTTTGCCAAGGAAGACGGCTCGAATTGGGATCAATGGTTAACCACTGCGATGCATGTACACAACAATACTGTGCATGTATCAACGAAGCAAACTCCGTTTAGAACACTCTACGGGTTTGATTTCAACATGCCAGCGAATTTGAAGCGCAAATGTGCGCCTGTATACAATGCTGATGACCCGAATAAAGTGCAAAAGTATCAGTTGCAGCGAGCGCACGAATTGGTTAGAGAAAACCAGGAATGTGCTAAACGAGTGGCCAGGGAAGCCTATAACAAGGTACTAAACCCAGTAGTTTTTCATGTGGGTGATCAAGTACTAATGAAGAATCAGGCTAGGAGAAACAAATTCTCACCTGTGTGGATAGGTCCGTATGTAGTAGCAGAGATACGAAGCCCAGTTACAACAGTCGTAACGATTAAGGGAAAAAATAAAAAGCTACATAATAATTTATTGAAATTATTCCACTTTAGACCACACAAATAAAGACATGTGTTAGCAGTGTTTTACAAGTGTAAACACAAAAATAACAACGTAAACATGTACGTGTGTGTATCAAATAACACATAAAGCTCCGATTTTCAAAGTCAAGGCCAGTAGAAGTGTGCCACTTAAAATCGAGCGATTAAAGTTGACGTAATAAAAGTGGTTATTATGCACTGTGGCCGAACGAAGCATAGTAGGGAAAAATATTTTTTTTTTAAATAATGATAAATATTGCACTAATTAAAAAATAAAATAAGATAGTAAGACAGTCGTGGGTAAGTAATATAAAACTTCGAATATGTACATACACACATACGGCAGTGTATGCACTGAAATTCGATGCATGAGCATTAACGCCAGGCAACGGAACTGCTGGTGAAGTAAGTACATATACGAGTATGTATATATGTGTATAAGATAAAGAATGAATGTACGAATGTATATTTAAAGAAGTAAGTATTCTAGTTAGGAGGAATGGGTATGTGCGTATGTATATTTTTGCAGATACTCGTACATAGGTTTTAACTGTTTATTGTTTAGGAAATTAGCGTATGGAAATTCGAAAAAATGTATAGTTAATTGGGGAAAATAACGTTAGTAATTAATTCTAGGTAAATTAAAGCGCCTTGAATGTATGTATGTATTCATATACGGGCTAATTACAGGATGGAAAATAGAATCGATAATGGATATATACATATCAGGCTAGAAGTAAATTTAAATAAAACGTAATTGTATGCGATGAAAGGTATAGTCATGCAATGGACAAAGTTTTGACACAAACGGGATTATTTTGTATAATCTGGTTTTTGTCGGAGGGCCAATGAATTGGTTCAAAGTTGAAATGAGTGATAACTCACGTGTTGAAAAAGAGCACGGAAAATTAATCAGAGCAAAACTGATGCCCTATATGGCTATGAAAACGCATAGTCCAGTCCTCTTTTCCTCCAGGATACGGTAGCGAATCCGATAATGTAAGGGGAGAAGACGAGTGGATGGCAAATTGAATGATATAGCATTCAATTATAAAAAAAGCATGTTGTAGAAATATTGTTTTTTGTTTATATATTCAGGAATAGCGTATGTTTAAGAAAAGTTACAGATTAAAAAATTATAATCGGAGTAAAAGTTCAGATTAAAATTAAAGGTAGTTTAGAAAAAAAAAATTAGAGTTAAAATATTAATTGTTTAAAATCTAACTTTATAATAAAATAAGTGTTATAATAAAAAGAAAAAGAAATTATACCCAAGAGTATATATAGTACTTATAGTGTATTTATTTAAATATTATATAATTTTGAAATTCATTTATTAAATTGACTTATGAAATGTTTGACAAAAATTAAACATAGAAGAAATATCAAACTAAAATGTATATTAGAAAATTGAGAAAATTATTATAGGTGTTCTCTAAATAGCTCTGATGATGTGAAGCGAAGCAGGAAGTTCCGGGAACAGCGGATATCGGAAGACGGTGCGGACTAAAGGACCAACATAGTATTCGGAAAGATGCGTTTTTGAAAAACAGAGATTTTTGGCAGTTATCTAAGGTTTGTGACCCCAAGGATGCCAACATATTAAATTGGGGATGAATGGCGACGGATGTAATTTTAATTTTGCGAAACGGCATATGGCCGCAGCATTTGAACGCGTTGTGGATGAGTTATTGACAAAGAACCAAAAATAAACAAGTTTCCTTGCGGAGTAATATTTTGCATTGGACAGTTTTATATTACAAGGTCCACCCAGTGTATCACGATCTCAACAGAATCGATTTTGAATAAGTTGAAGATGGGTAAAAGCTTAAGGAGGGTGACTGAAACCACCACCAAATATAATAAGCAGAGGAAATTTGGCTCACGGAAGTTAATTGCTTCATTGAATTATATGTCCAATCTAGAGTATGAACATATGATATGTGATTTACATATGAAATATGATTTAATACAAGAGGACACAGAGACTGGTAACCGAACACAGTACACAAATTACATAATTGAACGTGTATCTCAGAAAAATACCGATTGTCTCCATATCAAAGCCAAACGATGTCAAATACCATTATGAGGAAGCTCAAGAGAAACACTTCCACCATAAAACGCATTGCTGCAAAGTAAGAAGGTGTATTGTAATCTCTCATGTATTCCAAATGATTTTTACTGGTTGAATACTACTAGCAGAGGCAGTACCACCTACAGCCGTGGGGCACACTATAAAGGGAAAGAAGAAGGATACTAAAAGCAGTGTTTTAATGGCAAACCAGATCGGCAACCTATAACATCTTTGTACGTACCGATCCAGAAAGAAGGGAGGGGTATGCAGAGTTCATCGAGGGACTTCACTCTGACAACGACGGTCGTCAACTGGACCAGCAGGTAGCAGAGGGCGCAATATAATATAAGGTTTTATGTATAGAATAGAATTGTGTTATTGTTTAGATATTTGTATATACGCCAATGAGAAAAGAGTCAATGAAAGACCAAATTATAAAAAGGGGAATATAAAAAAAAAATAATGATGGATAAAAATAAGAAAAAAAAAAAAACAAAAACAAACAAACAAAAACAAAAACAAAGTAAAGAAAAAAATAAAAATAAAAGAAAGAAAACTACAAAAGAAAATAAAAGCTAGAGAAAAAAAATATATATATGGAAAAGAAAAGAATAAAAAAGGAAGAAAAAACCGTGATAGAACCCAAACAAGGCGATTTCATGGAAAAAAATAAAACAAATTATATATATGTACTATAGAGTTAAATAAATGCACATAATTGTTTACAGTGCAAGAAAAATATTGTAGAGATTTTATGGAAGTTAGTTGCACTAACTTCTTTTAGAAAGAGGGGAGGGATGTTGTGAGTTAGAATCAAGCTACTTACGCGTAGTTGACTCACAGCACCGGCTCCTATTAAATTCATTAAGAACGCATATATTTTTAGGGTGCAAATATTGAAAATGAACAGTAATTATTCATTAATTATGATGTAAACTTTTAGGGTGTCACAGTTCCGCAGTCAAGCTGACGAAGGGCATTTAGAATGCACCGACGACACTTTTACTTGCAGTAGGTCAGAGGGCTTGAGCAACTGACACCAAATAACAATTGCGTAACTGGAACACCAGAAAAGTGAAGACGTAGACTGTAATGTTTATTTGTAAATAGTATATAAGAACTAGCATTTTAAGAATAAAGCTCTCTTGTTGTTTTAAACCCAAAATAGTGCAGTGCTCATTTAATGAAGTAGTGTAGGTTTTACAGGTTCCCGCGACAGGACATTCCAGAGGACGTCTCTCGCCGACAAGCAGATACGGACCCCAACATCAGGCTAGGAGAAAAAAAATTCTCACCTGTTTGGATAGGTCCGTATGCAGTAGCAGAGACATAGTCCAGTCCTCTTTCCCTCTAGGATGCAGTAGCGAATCCAATAATATAAGGGAAAAGGACGAGTGGACGTAAATTGAATGATATAGCATTCAACTATTGAATAAGCATGTTATAGAAATATTGTTTTCTTTTTATATTCAGGAATAGCGTATGTTTAAGAATTTAAATTAAAAAATTATCATTTGTGTAAAGTTCACATTAGAAACAAAAGTAGTTTAGAAAATAATTATAGTTACAAAAATTAATTATTTAAAATCTAAATTTGTCATGAAGTAAGTGTAATAATCAAAAGAAAATACAAATTATACTATATAGGAAAATTATACCCAAGAGTATATATAGTATATATAGTATATTTATTTAAATATTAAATAATTTTGAAATTCATTTATTAAATTAACTTATGAAATGTTCGAAAAAATTAAACATAGAAAGATATCAAACTAAGATGTTAACTAGAAAATTAAGAAAATTATTATAAGTATTCAGCTCTAATGATGTGAATCGAAGCCGGAAGTACCGGAAACAGCGTATATCCGAAGACGGTGCGGACTAAAGGACCAACGTATTATTCGATGGATTGGGGATGAATGGCGACTAAAGTGATATTCTCGAAACAGCATATGGCCGCAGTGTTTGATCACGTTTTGGATGGGTTTATTGACAAACAATGGAAGAAGAAAAAAGTTTCCTTGCGGAGTCATGCTTTGCATTGGACAGTTTTACATTACAATGTCCACCCAGTGTATCACAATCTCAACAGAATCAATATTGGATAAGTTGAAGGTGGGTAAAAGCTTAAGGAGGGTGACTGAAACCACCACCAAATATAATAAGCAGAGGAAATTCGTCTTACGGAAGTCAATTGCTTCAGTAAAGTATATCTTCAGTCTAGAGGATGAACATAAGAAATATTATTCGCTTATGAAATTGATTTATTAGAAGAAGACACAGAGACTGGTATCTGATCGGAGTACGGAAATTGCGTCATTAACCGTGTATCTCATAGAAATACCGATAGTCTACACATCGAGGTCAACGAAGTCAAATTCCAATATGAGAAAGCTCAAGAGAAACACTGCAAATAGCACGAGACTCTTAATCTCGGGGTCGTGCGTTCGAGCCTCACGTTGGGCGCCAAGAGAAACACTTGCACCATAAAACGCATTGCTGCAAAGTAATTAACGGAGGAGTATTGTAATCTCTCATGTATGTCAAATGCATTTTACAAGGTAAATACTATAAGCAGAGGCAGTACCACCTACATCCGTTGGGGCACGATACATAAATCAAAAGAAGAAGGCCAGTACAACGGAAGTTTTAATGGTAAACAAAATCGCCAGCCTCGAATATCATACGTACCGGTCCAGAAAGAAGGGAGGGGTATGCGGAGTTTTTCGAGGGACTTCACTCCGTCAACGACAGCCGTCAGCCGGATCAGCAGGTAGCAGAGGTCGCAGAATAGCATAAGATTTTAGGTATAAAATATCATAGTATAATATAAGATCTTAAGTATAGAATTAAATTGTATTATAGCTAGTTGTTTGAAATTGTATATACGCCAGTGAGAAAAGAGTCGACGAAATACCAAATATAAAAAAGGGAATATAAGAAAAAAAGGGGAATAAAACAAAAAGAGAAATAGAAGAACAAAATAAAACAAAAGAAGTACAAGAAAAAAAACTACAAAAGAAGTAGTAAGAAAAAAAAGAAAAAAAACACAAAAGTAAAAAAGAAAAGAATACAATAATAGAACCCAGGTAAGGCGATTTAAAAAAAAAAAGATAAAAACTATACGTATGTACTATAGGTTAAAGAAAATGCACAGATTGTTTAAAGTGCAGAAAAGGGAAAAAATATTGTAAAGATTCATTAGAAGTTAGTTGCACTAACTTCTTTTAGAAAGAGGGGAGGGATGTTGTGAGTTAGAATCAAGCTGCCTGCGCGTAGTGTCTCACATCATCGACTCCTAACAGATGCCACACATTTGTGTGATTAGCATGTGTGAAAGTTACTTAAGAAAGCACATATTTTTAGGGTACGAGTATTTTGAATTAATACAGGGTGGCACAAATAAGACCAGCTGATGTGAAACACAAATAACTTTTTTTATTTTTTAGCATAATTTATTTTTTCGTTTTGCAGATTATAACTGAACTCTTGGAAATTTAAAATGAATACGTACAGTCCACAACAACGTATTAAAATTATCGAATTTTATTATTCTTCTCAACGATCAATTGTTCTGACGCAGCGAGTAGTTATGTGAATCAACAAAACATTTAAGTGGTTAGGTGAATAAACAAAACTGTAGGTTGTGGGGCTCCGAAAATCCAAGGGCAATACATCAGCGTCAGTCACACCCAATCAGATGCACTGTTTGGTGCGGTGTTATGGCCACAAAAATCATCGGCCCATATTTCTTTGAGAATGAGGATGAAACGCCAGAAACGGTCTCCGGGGCTTCTTACAGAACAATGATCGACAACTTTTTGCGGCCAATGGTGGAGCAACATCCTAATTTGTGGTTTCAACAAGATGGAGCCACTGCGCATACTGCTAGGCAAACTATTGACATGCTGCGTGAAATTTTTGGTGAACGCATAATTTCAAGAAATTCAGATTTCCCTTGGCCTCATCGTTCACCACATTCAACTGCGCCCGATTTTTTTTTATGGGGATATTTAAAAAACAAAGTGTATGTTAACAAACCACAGACACTTGGACAGCTCAAGCAGAATATTCGAGACGAAATACGGCGCCTGCAACCAGAAACATTACGCCGTGTAATGCAAAATGTGCTAAAAAGAACCAATGCCTGTATCGAGCAAAATGGTGGTCATTTGTCTGATGTCATATTTCACACATAGTCACGTTAAATTTCCATAAAATGTATTTAACATATTAAAATAAATCATTTAAAAAAACCGTTATTACAAGAGTTACACGTGTTTAACATCACTAGGTCTCATTTGGGCCACCCTGTATTACCTATGTAATATTTATTATGTAAACTTTTAGGGTGCTACAGTTTCGCAGCCGAGCCACCGAAGGGCATTGAAATTTAGAATGCACCATCAAAATTTCAGAATGGCGTAGGTCAGTTGGCTTGACCACCGAAACCAATTAACAGGTGCGAAACTGGAACACCAGAAAGGTCTATTTTTTTATTGTAATTGTGAATTGTAAATAGTATATAAGAATTAGTATTGTAAGAATAAAGGGGATTGTGATTTAAAAACTAAAAGTGTAATGTAGTGATTTTTTCCAAAGAGTGATTTAGGGTTTACAGGAACACGCGCATCCAGGACAAGTAGCGAAAAGGACGCTCCCGAGGACAACGAATACGGACCCCAACAATAGAACAGAAAGTGGACATTGCATTAATTAGCGAGCAATACAAAACACCCAAGTATGATGCTAATTGGGCAGAAGATACAAAAAAGCGAGCAGCCATCTGGGTCTGCGGCACCATTCCCTTCGAACGTAAAGCCAACCGGCAACAGGAAGGGTTTGTATACGCCAAAATAAAGGGGGTCGACTTTTATAGCTGCTACGCCCCACCAAGTGCCCGCCTCGAAGAAATGGAGGAAATGCTGGACCGCTTGGTTACAGATGCTCGAGGGAAGAGCCCCATAATAATTGCGGGCGATTTCAATGCATGGGCAGTTGAGTAGGCCATCATTAGAACGAATCGCAGGGGTACCGCATTCTTGCTAGCCTTCGCTAGCCTCGAAATAGTTAACTTAAATCGTGGTACAACACACACGTTTAATAATGCCAGATCGGAGTCAATCATAGATGTCACCTTTGCAAGCAGAGCGATCTCGAGACAGATAAAGTGGGAAGTATCATCTGTATATACGCATAATGACCACCAAGCACTTATATTTGAAATACTGTCACCAAAACGATTTCAAATGCGTAAGACAGATCGAAAGGTACAAGAAAAAGGCTGGAAGATAAAACAGATGGACTGCGAAATGTTAGAGTACATGCTTGACAACATGGAAGAAACGCAAGGCAGCGCAGAACTGAGGACCAGGCGACTTATGGACCAGCTTACTAATGCATGCGATGCCGCCATGCCTAGAAAAGGAAGAGGAAATGGGAGAACGCAAATGTATTGGTGGAATGAAAGCATTGCCTCCCGGCGTAAAGAATGCCACAGATGTCGCAGACGTTACCAAAGGGCTAGGGGTTCTGAAAACTACGAACAGACCCAAGCAGAATTCAAGGAAAAAAGGAAGCCATTGTGCAAGGCAATAAGAAAAAGTAAGAGTGAGGCTTTCACCATCCTCAGAGAAGAGGTACAAAATAATCCATGGGGCAGCGCGTACAGAATTGTGTTGAAGAAACTGCATATCAATTCTAACACACCTAAGCCACGCTAAAGATCCGATCCCGCCGGTGACAACAAACGAGGTTCTAGGAGCGGCAGATAAAATGAAAATCAACAGGGCTCCAGTTCTGGATGGGATACCAAATACGGTCATTAAAACTGCCATAAAAAGAAATCCAAACATATTCAGCAATCTCTACACGGAGTGTCTGAGGGAAGGAACATTTCCCAAAAGATGGAAGCGCCAGCGACTGGTACTCCTACCAAAAAGCGATACACCTATAGAGGAACCAGCATCGTACCGACCTCTGTGCATGCTGGACGCAGCAGGAAAGGTCCTGGAAAGAATAATCTGCACCAGACTTGAACCCGGGTTTGTCTAAACGGCAATATGGATTCAGCGATCCACGGTGGATGCAACTGCATCTGTATGCGACATAGCGCGGAAAGCCATGGCTGGAAAAAGGTGGCTAGAAGGCGCCAAACAATATTGCGCGGTAGTTACATTGGACGTTAAAAATGCTTTTAGCTCTGCCAACTGGTATCGGATCCTAAGTGCTCTACGCACCTTGCATATCCCTGGATACCTACTAAAAGTCATAGAAAACTATTTCAAGGATTTAATATTGTTATACGACACAGACGAAGGTCCAAAAGAGTACAACATCACAGAAGGAGTTCCACAAGGATCTGTGCTAGGGCCACTTCCCTGGAACGCAATGTACGATGGTATTCTGGAAATTGAGCGACCAAAAGGGATCGATATTATAGGGTATGCGGACGACATAGCCATAGAAGTAGTAGCCAAGAAACTTGTGGACGTGGCAGGCAAATGTAATGAAACAATCGGAAAAGCCAAGATGTGGTGGCAGATGGCTGGATTACAACTAGCCGAACACAAAACGGAGGCAGTACTAATGAGTAGCCGCAAAAATATTGAAAGCCTAGAAATAAGGGTAGGAGGACATATGATCACGTCACGCCCATATAATAAAAACCTGGGAGTCCTTCTAGATCATCGGCTCAATTTTAAGGAACACCTGATATCTGCAAGTGATAAAGCCATCAGAGTAGGAGCAGCCTTGGCAAGGTTAATGCCAAACACTGGAGGACCAAAGCAGCATGTAAGGAAGCTACTAGCCAGCGTTAGTACCTCCATTTTAATGTACGGAGCACCCATATGGGCTCCAGCAACAAGCTGCAAAGCGTATATGAGAGGTGTCACAACGGCGTATAGGCTGACAACAATGCGAGTGTGCTGTGCATTTAGGACCATATCCACTGATGCAGTCAGCGTCATCGGGGGACGGATGCCAATAGATCTCGCTGTAAAAAGGCCGCGGCCATTCGAAACTTGAGTAGCCAAGACAAAATGGATCCAGCCAAAACTGAGTTAAGTGCTGAGTTAAGTGCTCACAAAATGAATGGCAGGAAAGATGGGATATATTCACCAAAGGCTGGTGGACCCATGAGCTGATCCCAAATATACAAGTATGGATCGCCCGAAGACACGGTGAAGTTAACTACCACCTAACGTAATTCCTATCGGGACACGGATGTTTTCGAAAGTATCTGCACAAGTACAAAACATGTGGAGGACCCATACTGCCTGTACTGTGTTGGCTGCTATGAGAATGCAGAACATGTGTTGATGGAATGCGGCAGATTTACGGGTGCAAAACGCCTGCTTGTGCGTTATATAAGAGAGAAAGTAACCCCAGCTGGTGTTCTTCGGTACATGCTTGGGTCACAGGAGGCCTGGGATACAGCAGCGGATATACTGGTCGGTATCATGAAACAAGTAAGATACGACGAGCAAAGCGCTAGAGGTTTAGCGAGGTAATGCCGTTAGAATGACCAAGATACGAGAGTGAGGAAAAACTCTCAGCCCGCCACGTGAAGGAATGCCTTAACTGGATGTACCACGGGGACCCACGGAATCGAAGCAAAGGTGGTTTTAGTTGGGTTAGAGTCCTACACCTCGGCATGATGCTTTCCACCTAGAGCAAAAAAAAACATATATATATATATATATATATATATATATATATATATATATATATATATATATATATATATATATATATATATATATATGTATATGCTCGGGCGACCAGGACGAGCATCGTCATTGACATCTTCTCGGCCTTCCTTAAACCGGTTATACCACAACTGAACTTGTGTTCTCATAGTAGACTCGCCAAAGGCCACAGTCAACATTTCAAATGTCCTTGCGCATTTAATTTCATTTTTTACAAAAAACTGAATACAGTTTCTTTGATCCATTTTTTCGAATAGTACAAAACACGACTAACCTTTTTATATGTCAAAAACAAACTGACAATCCAAAATGGTTGGTATTGCCCACATATATAACAGACATATAACAGAAAAAAAAATGCGAACATCGAACATACGTAACTCACGAAAAGATGAAAATAACGGTTATTTTTTGATCACACCTCGTATATATATATATATATATATATATATATATATATATATATATATATATATATATATATATATATATATATATATATATATATATATCTATATATATATATATATATACATATATATATATATATATATATATATATATATATATATATATATATATATATATATATATATATATATATATATATATATACTCGTATATATAGGAATTATAGACATGTTTACCAGTATATATAAAATGCTATTACAATGCAAATTAGTGTGCATAATTTTCTGTTTCTGTCATAAAGCGAATGTCGAGAGGATAAGTCGGAAAGTGTGTGTCAAGTTGTAATTCGTAAAGCGGACATTATGAGGCTGCATAAGAAAAAGTGTAAATGAAATTTAATCGAATGATATATTTGTGTATAAACGATTTGTTGCTAAAACGTGAACTATTATCTTAATTTTGTTATTTTTTTTGACTAAATATTGAATTTAATAAACTTGATTAATTTTAAATTGCTAATCTATGTTTATTCATTTCCACATTGTGCCAGAAGTGTTTTTAAAAAAAATCGGCCCAAAAATGTTTAAAATAAAAAATCGACCCAAAAAGTTTATAAGAAGGAGAGGACAAATTAAATAATTAAAATTTACTTATGTCTACTAATGACCTTTCAGCATTGACAACAAAACAGTTACAAGAACTTCTGAAAAAGAGTGGTTTGCCATACTGTTACCAGCTAAAACTTGATTTAATCGTACGGTTGCAGAAGCACCAAGAAACCAACAACAGCGTCGAGCAAATAAGCAAAAAGAGACCATCAGCCATATACGACTTTGCTGTAAACTACAGGTTGTGCGGAGATAAAATAACAACAAGATCAACACAAATAACAATGACAAGCGAGGAAGCAAAATACCCTGTATGTAACAACAATATAGTGCAAAACAACATATAACTACGAGATGTGCAGGAGGCGCTGGAAACATTTGATTGCGAATCAAGCAGGAATATTAGAGAGTGGTTAAACGAAATCGAAAATGTTGCTTCAGTTTGTCGTTGGAACGATGTCCAGAAATTTTTGTACGGTAGACAGGGGTGGTGTCCTTGCTTGTCGACGAGAGACGTCCTGTCGCGGTTCGCCGGGCGCGTAGCTGAAAACTTTAAAACCACTAGCTCTAAATGAGAACACACAGACACTTTCCGGTCTCAAGATGAAAATCACAAGCGTTTATTCTTACAAATACTAAATCTTATATACTATTTCTTAACACTTATCTCAGTCTGTGAACTGACCTTTCTGGTGTTCCAGTTCCGCATCTGCTAATTGGTGTCAGTTGGTCAAGCCAACTGACCTACTACAAAAGTGGCGACGGTGCATTACGCTGCCCTCGTCGACTCGACTGCGGAACTGTAATACCCTAAAAGTTTACATAGTAACATTACACAAATCATTTTAGCTTAAAATACTAAGTATGTTTTACTGTTAAATAATTTTAGCACATGCTAATCCCACAGAGTGTGGCATCATTAGGAGTCAATGCTGTGAGTCAACTACACGTAGGTAGCTTGGTTCTTAACTCACAACAGCTGGTCGGGACAGCAAAACTAGCAGTTGAAGCAGAGAGCGACGTGTCGAGTTGGGAGAGTTTAAAAACAATATTACAAAACGAGTGTGGATCCCGTGAGAGTGAAAATGTACACAAAATGCTAGAGAATACTGGCAAGAGAACAGAAGAAACACTTTTAGAATACTTATATAAAATGAAAAAATTGCATCAGGCGGAAAGGTAGAGCCACACCACCTCATCGGTTATATAATTGCAGGTATACTGGATGATGCAGCGAACAAAACGATTCTATACCAATCGCGTAATATTGCAGAGCTAAGAAGTAACTTTAAAGCATACGAAAAATTTAAGATAGAGCAAAATGAAGAAAGAAACAAAAACAAACGCTATGACAGTAAGGGTACTAGTGGAAGTATGAGCTCTAAGGGCGACTTTAGCATCAAAAGCAACCACAAATTTGCGACCAATGTAAATAAGCGATGTAATAACTGTGGGGCAAAATCGCGTTGGGCACGTGAATGTCCAAACAAAGAAAAGGGGGCCCGTTGTTTAAAATGCAGTGAATTTGGTCACATCGCACCTAATTGTCCAAAACAGAGAACAAAATCCAGTAAACACCAGAATTATGCTCGGATTAAAAGGTGAAAATTCCAGATGTGTCTATAGAAGTGAAAATACATGGTGTCAAGTTAAGAGCGATGTTTGATACTGGAAGCGATATTAGCATCATAAGACAGAGTGTAACGAATGAGTTTGGAGTTAGACATTTCGATGGTACTGGTACGGGATTCGTAGCTTTTGGGGCACAAGCAAATCGACACTTGGTTTCGTTAAGCTTGGCACAGAAATAGATCGTACGAGCTAAATTATGATATTGTACCCGACAGTTGGATTAGTGAAGATATAATACTAGGCAAAAACATCTTACAGCCTGCATCGATTCTGATCGAAAATGGGAGACTTACGACCTATAAAGACAATTCTAGCGATGACAAATTGATGCTAGCGGAAGTAAATCTCATTAGGTATTCTGAGACAGCTGAAGAGCTAGATGGGTAACAGCGTACACTTGAAATTAAGCAAACTCCACAGCAATTACTTTTATCATACAATCCAAAGAAAGTAGGTACCTCATGTGTGAAGATGCGGAGAAGGAGATTGTCAACTCACAAATAGAATAATGGTTGGAGCAGGGCATAATACAGCCAAGTTCATCGAATTGCGCGAGCCCCATAGTACTGGCGCGTAAGAAGGATGGCACTCATCGGCTCTGTATCGACTATCGAAAATTAAATTCAAAGGTTATTCGCGATAGATATCCATTGCCAAATATAGAAGAAGTACTGGAAGGTCTTTACGAAGCACGAATTTTTACTACACTGGATTTGAGGAATGGGTTTTTCCACGTCGATGTGGACGAATCGAGCATGAAATACACATCCTTTGTAGCCCCGGATGGCCAATTTGAATTTCGGAAGGCACCATTTGGTCTTTGCAATTCGCCTTCAGCATTTCAACGATTCATCAATACTATTTTTAAAGATCTGATAAGAGATGGCGTCGTACTTGTTTATATGGACGATGTAATAATACCCGCGAATAACGAAGCAGATGCTGTCGATAAGTTCAAAAGAGTGTTACAAGTAAGTGAGGATCATGGTTTGTTGATAAAGTGGGAAAAGTGTGCCTTTTTGGAAAAATGCGTTGAGTTTTTAGGCCACATAATAGAAGATGGATCTATTCGCCCGTCCGAAGCGAAAACAAAAGCGGTCAAGAAATTTCCAACGCCTAAGAACACACACGGCGTAATGAGTTTCTAGGTCTTACTGGATTTTTCCGAAAATTTGTACAAAATTATGCTCAGCTGGCGAAACCATTAACCGACCTTACCAAAAGAAATGTAGTTTTTAGAGGGGGCGAAGCCGAAAATGAAGCGTTAATTTTACTTAAAGATCAACTTAGTGCGGAACCTGTACTGAAACTCTTTAATCAAAAGCTGCCTACACAACTGCACACAGATGCTAGCAAAGAGGGATACGGTGCTGTATTGCTGGAAAAACATGACGATTATCACCCAGTTTTTTATTTAAGCTACAAAACGACAGCTACAGAAAGAAATTACCCCAGCTACGACCTAGAAGTCTTGGCGATCATGAAAGCATTGAAACGACTTAGAATTTATTTCTTGGGTTTAAACTTTGATATCTTTACAGACTGCAAGGCATTTCAGCTGACAATGTCGAAGAAGGCACTTAACTGCAGGGTAGCACATTGGGGCTATGCAGATTCAGGAATTTGATTGCACCGTAAAACATCGATCAAGCAGCTGCATGCGTCACGTGGATGTATTAAGTCGACATCCTGTCATACTAAGAGTAGAAGATGCTATCCTTCATTCCATCAAAAACTCACAAGCTGCAGATGAGATGTGCCAGATTATTATAAAGCTACTAGAGTGTAGGGAGTATGAGAATTTCCAAATGCGATGCGGGGTGCTCTGTAAATTTGTAGAAGGTGCTTTGCTTCTGGCCATACCAAAGGCAATGAGAAATGAGCTGATCACAAAATTACACGAAAGAGGACATTTAAGTACCACCAAGGTAGAGGCGATAGTCAAACAAGAATATTACGTACCGAACGCTAGGAAATATATTGAGAGAGCTATATCGAATTGCATTGTTTGTATATTGGCAAATCGAAAAGCTGGGAAGCAGGAAGGATTTCTTAATCCAATCGAGAAAATCGACGTACCATTACACACTTTTCACATGGATCATATCAGGACATTGCCCTCAACAGCGAAGTCTTACAAGTATTTGTTCGTAATCATCGATGCATTTACGAAATTTACATGGATTTTTCCAGTAAAGTCTACTACTACGGCAGAGGTGCTAAGCAAGCTGGAAAAGATAAGTGAAATATTTGGAACTCCCTGCCGTATTATTACCGAAATATATATATATATATATATATATATATATATATATATATATATATATATATATATATATATATATTTATATATATATATATATATATATATATATATATATATATATATTTGGCTTTATGCTTTATTTTAGCGTTGCCAATTTATAACAATAATAAAAACAATTTTAATTTCGATTTAATAAATGTAAAATATATTACGATGCCTTAAATTAGGGAGGGTACGAGTCCGTCCGTCAGGTTCCAGCGCTGCGTCAAAAAGGAAAGAGAAAATGGAAAAACCGGAAACACGAAGTGTGTTGCTCAGCAGCCAACACAGGCTAGTTCCGGTTTTCCCATAAACACGCTGTGCGACAGCGACAGCGTGTTAATAGATGGCGCGCGGAACTAACGGCTGCTTGCATTGGCGTACCCGACAACTGGGTGTGGGTAGTGGTGTCGCCATAGGTATTCCTCCCCCAGTGATTGGCGCAGGAGGCGCGGAGAACGATACCCGTTTCGTCGGTCGACTCCCCGGCTGTGGTGAAGGTTGGTCCCCTGAGCGGGGCGGTGGTTGACTCCTCAGATGACTCCTTGGATGGATCGCTGGTGGGCCATTTGTCGCTGACGATGACGACGGTTGCGACAATGGCGATCGGGATGGCGATGATGATCGGGATGCCTGCAGCGATGGCGACGATGTTGAGTCACTCATTTCGAGGTGGGCCGGCTTCAAGCAGTCCGTAGAGATGGCTTTCTCGACGCCGTTCAAGTCGATGATGAAACTCTTGTCGTTGACCCGGCGAATTACCTTATGGGGGCCCGTATATGGCGGCTCGAGTGGCCTCCGGATTTTGTCCAGCTTGCAGAATGTTGGGGATCTCGTGTCCTTGCTTGACTGGGGACGTCCTGTCACAGTCCTTTCGGGCGCGTGGCTGAAAAATCAAGAACCCTAACGTAGAAATTAAACACTGTGACTTCTTAGTTTCAAAACACAAGAGAGATTTATTATTACGAAACCTAATACTTATATACTCTTTTTTAAACATCTATCTCAGTCTGTGAACTGACCTTTCTGGTGTTCCAGTTTCGCACCTGTTAATTGGTGTCAGTTGGTCAAGCCAACTGACCTACGCCTTTGAATGCCCTTCGGTGGCTCGACTGCAAAACTGTAGCACCCTAAAAGTTTACATAATAAGTATTACATAGGTAATATTAATTCTAAATACTCGCACCCTAAAAATATGTGCTTTCTTATGTAACTTTAGCACATGCTAATCACACAGAATGTGTGGCATCTGTTAGGAGTCGATGCTGTGAGACACTACGCGCAGGCAGCTTGATTCTAGCTCACAACATCGCTCCCCTCTTTCTAAAAGAAGTTAGTGGAACTAACTTCTAATGAATCTTTACAATATTTTTCTTTTTTCTGCACTTTAAACTATCTGTGCATTTTCTTAAACCTATAGTACATATGTATAGTTGTTTTCTTTTTTCAAATTCGCCTTATTTGGGTTCAATTGTTGTATTCTTTTCTTTTTACTGTGTTCTTTTCTTTTTTCCTCTTTTGTTTTATTTTGTTCCTTTATTTCTATCTTTTTTTCTTCTTTTTTTTTCTTTGTTTTATTCTGTTCTTTTATTTCTCTCTTTTTTTTTAAATTCCCCTTTTTATATTTGGTCTTTCATCGACTCTTTTCTCACTGGCGTATATACAATTTTCAACAACTAGCGATAATACAATTAATCCTATACTTAAGATCTTATATTCTACTATGATATTTATATCTAAAATATTACGTTATACTTCTGCTAACTGCTGATCCGGTTGACGGCTGCCGTTGACGGAGTGAAATCCCTCGATGAACTCTGCATACCCCTCCCTTCTTTCTGGATCAGTACGTACAAAGATGTTATAGGTTGGCGATCTGGTTTGCCATTAAAACTTTGCTTTTAGTGGCCTTCTTCTATCCATTTATGTAGTGTGCCCCATGGCTGTAAGTGGTACTGCCTCTGCTTATAGTATTCAACTTGTAAAAAAAAACTTTTGGAATACATGAGAGATTACAATACACCTTCTTCCTTTGCAGCAATGCGTTTTATGGTGGAAGTGTTTCTCTTGAGCTTCCTCATAATGGTATTTGACATCGTTTGGCTTTGATGTGGAGACAATCGGTATTTTTCTGAGATACACGTTTAATGATGTAATTTGTGTACTCTGGTCGGTCACCAGTCTCTGTGTCCTCTTGTATTAAATCATATGTAAATCACATTTCATATGTTCATACCCTAGATTGGACATATAATTCAATGAAGCAATTAACTTCCGTGAGCCAAATCTCCTCTGCTTATTTTATTTGGTGGTGGTTTCAGTCACCCACCTTAAGCTTTTACCCATCTTCAACTTATCCAAAATCGATTCTGTTGAGACTGTGATACACTGGGTGGACATTGTACTATAAAATTGTCCAATTCAAAACATGACTCTGCAAGGAAACTTGTTTATTTTTCGTTGCTAGTCAAGAACTCATCTACAACGCGTTCAAATGCTGCGGCCATATCCCGTTTCGCAAAATTAAAATTACATCCGTCGCCATTCATCCCCAATCTAATATGTTGGCATCCTTGGGGTCACAAACCTTAGATAACTGCCAAAAATCTCTGTTTTTCAAAAACGCATCTTTCCGAATACTATGTTGGTCCCTTAGTCCGCACGCTATTTAGAGAACACCTACAATAATTTTCTTAATTTTCTAGTATACATTCTAGTTTGATATTTCTTCTCTGTTTAATTTTTGTCGAACATTTCATAAGTCAATTTAATAGATGAATTTCAAAATTATATAATATTTAAATAAATACACCATATGTACTATATATACTCTTGGGTATAATTTTCTGATTTAGTATGATTTGTATTTTTTTTATTATAACACTTATTTCATTATAAAGTTTGATTTTAAAAAATTAATTATTTTCTAAACTACCTTTAATTTTAATCTGAACTTTTACACAGATTATAATTCTTTTAATCTCTAACTTTTCTTAAACATACGCTATTCCTGAATATATAAACAAAAAACAATATTTCTACAACATGTTTTTCCTATAATTGAATGCTATATCATTCAATTTGCGTCCACTCGTCTTTTCCCCTTACATGATCGGATTCGCTACCGTATCCTGGAGGAAAAGAGGACAGGACTATGTGTTTTCATAGCCATATAGGGCATCAGTTTTGCTCTGATTAATTTTTCGTGCTCTTTTTTAACACGTGAGCTACCACTCATATCAGTTTTGAACAAATTCATTTGTCCTCCGACAAAAACCAGATTATACAAAATAATCCCGTTTGTGTCAAAACTTTGTCCATTGCATGACTATGTCTTTCATCGTATACAATTACTTTTTATTTAAATTTACTTCTAGCCTGATATGTATATATCCATTAACGATCGTCTCTTCCTAGATCGTACATGGCTACATATATACATTCAAGGCACTATTTTATCAATTAACCTATACCCATATTCCTTTAATATGCCTTTCTTCATTTACCAATTCACTAAATTCCTAATTAAAGAACAGAAAAAAGATTTGCCTGCCGTATTATAACCAATATAAATATAAATATATATATATATATATATATATATATATATATATATATATATATATATATATATATATATATATATATATATATATATATATATATATATATATATATATATATATATATATATATATACGAGTATATAGATATATATACAGGGTGGCCCAAATGAGACCTAGTGATGTTAAACACGTGTAACTCTTGTAATAACGGGTTTTTTTAAATGATTTATTTTAATATGTTAAATACATTTTATGGAAATTTAACGTGACTATGTGTGAAATATGACATCAGACAAATGACCACCATTTTGCTCGATACAGGCATTGGCTCTTTTTAGCACATTTTGCATTACACGGCGTAATGTTTCTGGTTGCAGGCGCCGTATTTCGTCTCGAATATTCTGCTTGAGCTGTCCAAGTGTCTGTGGTTTGTTAACATATGTACACTTTGTTTTTTAAATATCCCCATAAAAAAAAATCGGGCGCAGTTGAATGTGGTGAACGATGAGGCCAAGGGAAATCTGAATTTCTTGAAATTATGCGTTCACCAAAAATTTCACGCAGCATGTCAATAGTTTGCCTAGCAGTATGCGCAGTGGCTCCATCTTGTTGAAACCACAAATTAGGATGTTGCTCCATCATTGGCCGCAAAAAGTTGTCGATCATTGTTCTGTAAGAAGCCCCGGAGACCGTTTCTGGCGTTTCATCCTCATTCTCAAAGAAATATGGGCCGATGATTTTTGTGGCCATAACACCGCACCAAACAGTGCATCTGATTGGGTGTGACTGATGCTGATGTATTGCCCTTGGATTTTCGGAGCCCCACAACCTACAGTTTTGTTTATTCACATAACCACTTAAATGGAAATGCGTTTCATCCGTCATCAAAAGATTATTTAAAAAATCATTTTGTATGGCTAATTGTGTAAAGCGAATAGCGTACTGTAGTCGTTGTTGGGGGTCTTGCGGTAGAAGCTGTTGCACAATTTGAACTTTGTATGGATACATCCGAAGATCCAACTTTAAAATTCTCTGTAATGTTGTTCTGGGTATACCCAATTGGCCGGAACGGCGACGAGTTGAGACAGATGGATCATTTGCAACACTCTGCTGCACAGCTTCCACGTTGTCTTCAGTACGAATATTTCGATGAGCACCTCTTCCTGGACGGTCGGCAACTGAACCCACTTCCTCAAAACGGAAAAGTAAACTTGTAATAATGGAAGATGTGGGCGCTGATCTTACGTTAAAAAAACGGCGATAATTTCGCTGCGTCAGAACAATTGATCGTTGAGAAGAATAATAAAATTCGATAATTTTAATGCGTTGTTGTGGACTGTACGTATTCATTTTAAATTTCCAAGAGTTCAGTTATAATCTGCAAAAAGAAAAAAAAATTATTTTAAAAAATAAAAAAGTTATTTGTGTTTCACATCAGCTGGTCTTATTTGGGCCACCCTGTATATATATACGAGGTGTGATCAAAAAAGAACCGTTATTGTGTGATCAAAAAATAAAGTCTTTATTTATTCATCAACAACTATGTTGTCCCCTTTAAAGTAATTCCCCTCAGATATAATACACTTATGCCAGCAATCCTCGAAACACTTCTGAAACGCTTTTTTTGGTATCGCCTACAGCTCCTGTTTCGATTTTTCTTTTAGCTCCTCAATCGTAGCAAAACGCTTTTCTTTCATCGGTGTCTTCAGTTTTGGAAAGAGGAAAAAGTCAGCTGGGGCCAAGTCCGGTGAATACGGTGGTTGAGGCATGATAACGGTTTTATTTTTGGCCAAAAACAGCTCCTGAGCGATGTCCATGCGACGTTGTTTTTGCTCAAAATTTAGCAATTTTGGAACAATCTTCGTTTCATGCCTAAAACATCCGTAAAAATTGCTTAGCATGAGCCGAACGATATGCCAACATCATCAGCAACCTCTCTGATAGTGATTCGACGTTTATCTATATATATATATATATATATATATATATATATATATATATATATATATATATATATATATATATATATATATATATATATATATATATATATATATATATATATATATATATATATATATATATATATATATATATATATATATATATATATATATATATATATATATATATATATATATATATATATATATATATATCTATATATCGTTTATCTATATATATATATATATATATATATATATATATATATATATATATATATATATATATATATATATATATATATATATATATATATATATATATATATATATATATATATATATATAAAGCGTTCTTGAGAAAACTTTTCGATAAACTTTACGAGAGCATACTGCAGCATTCTCAGGGGGTTCTTGAGTAAGTATTCAATCACGTTTCATTGCCCTCCGCTTAAACCTGTTGGTCCAGAACAAGGATAGTCCTGCAACCTTTGTAAAGAGATAGCCTCTCCAGATGAGCGACTTTAATTTTGCTTCTGACATTTCTCGCCAACTAGATGTGGTATACTACATCGTTGTTCCGCTTTATCACCTTGTAAGGACCTTCGCCAAGCGTACGATAGGATATTCCGATGTACCAAACTTAGGATATTCCAATGTATCAAACTTTAAATCAATATTATTACGAATATCTGCATAAAAATCATCCGATTTCATAGAATATTTAAATGAACCTGTAATTTTTCATAAAATTTTGGTTTTATATAGTCATAGTGAAAACTATACATTTTTAAATTTGATAACAGTAAACCCCAAAAATAGGCAGGAGTTGCCACCTGAGTCAGTAAGTTAGGTTGATTGGTGATGCCACTTAATTTTAATTAAAAATTCTTCAGAGTTGCATTTGCTTCAAAAATAATTTTCATTCATACGAAGTCACTCACTAGCAATAACATCAGTGAATTAATAGTGTGTGATAAACAACGATTTAACAATTGAATTATTCAACAACCATTATTATTGAATTAAAAACAAAAACAACAAACAACTTAATCGCAAATCCTAAAAGTAGACTTCAAACATTGTTTTAGTATCTACTAGTATATAATTATTTTACGTATATAGTAGCTAATTGTAATTAGTATATAATACGCAATTATAAGCATTAAACTACCTAATTGGTATCATGGAAAACTTTCGCACCCCTCCGCCTGGTGGTGGAGGTGGCGTTCACCAACCTAACCGACAACTGCAGCAAAGCTATGCACCAGGGGAAAATCGGCTGCTTATTAGAATTCAAAATCTAGAAATGCTTTGTTGAAAGCTACAAAAAGAGAACGCTGAATTAAAACTTCAACTAAACGATAATATAGATATCCGCACATCAACCTCAAAACCAATCTCTGAAAAAGAGTCAAAAAACTATGAAACTAATGAAGAAGAATTAGCTTTCGAAACTGACTGGATTCTAAACAAATCGAAACCTTAAAAAAAAAGGAAAGCAGAGTCTTCGCCTGAGTGCGTTCCTAACCATTCGGAGAATAATACCATTAAAATCACAAATTTGGACTCAAACTGTGACACAATAAAACAATTGCCTCCTACACCTCCCATAATGATGTCAAATATCGATAACTACCAACAAACCTACAGCCGTATCCTAGAAGCTGAAAAAGAACAATCCCTTATCAAGTTACTCAGTAATGGAGTCTACAAAACTAATGTTTTCAATATTGAAGACTACAGGGCTTTAACAAACATGCTTACGGATAATAATACACCATGGTATTCTATGAAAACAAACAAGACAGACCAATAAAAGTGGTAATAAAAAATTTGCATCGTTCTTGGGATGGGAAATCAATTATGGATGATCTTAAAAAACAGGACTTTAAAGTAATCGCTGACTACAGGGCTTTTACAAAAATGCTTACGGATAATAATACCACATGGTATTCTATGAAAACAAACAAGACAGACCAATAAAAGTGGTAATAAAAAATTTGCATCGTTCTTGGGATGGGAAATCAATTATGGATGATCTTAAAAAACAGGACTTTAAAGCAATCGCTGCTATAAACAAGCTAAAATGGCATACAAAAGAACCAATGAACATGTTTCTTGTGTCTTTTGATGCATCTGATGAAATAAATAAAATTTTTCAGATTACAAAAATCTTAAATACAATAATAACTGTTGAACCAGTCAAACAGCAACAAACTATACCGCAGTGCAAAAGCTACCAAGCATTTGGACACACAAAAAACTACTGTGGAGGACAGCCACGTTGTGTAAAATGCGCGGGTAAGCATATCACAGATAAATGTGAAAAACCGTCTACAATGCAACCGAAGTGCTCAAACTGCGGTGGTGAGCACCCAGCAAACTACAATTTGTTGCTGCGCCATGGATCACAGGGCCGTCATTCCTGTTGGCTAACAAAGCAATGTGGCTAAAACCGGACAATTTAAGACCGGCAGATGAAAGCGAAACACGAACAGATATTTTCTTCGTTCAGAAAACACAAATGGAAGACCTATTCAACTTTGAAAAATTTTCCATTTGGAGGCGCTTATACCGTGAGCTTGAAGTTTGCTCACTCACGAGAACTACCGAACGGATTAGCCTTTCAGTTAATACAACAAGCCAAATTCATTTGTGATTATTCTAACACAATTGAAGCGTCAGTTTTCGTTGAAGCGTCAGTTTCGTTGAAACGTAAATTTTCGCAGGATGGGAATATGCGATTATAGTTCTAAGAACATTAGCCTCTATTCCATCTAGACCGATAGTGCGTGGCGAAGAGGCACATCCTGCCCGAGGTAACCCTGCTATTTATAACAGAACACTACGGATCTAGATTGAGGAGTCAATAAACACCTCCCCGAATACAGGAGCAAACCTCTATAAAAAACCTCTGGGTTAGAGCAAGATGTCATACGACCCGTGTCGATGCTCAGCCTGGCTGGGGACCCAGGTCAAAAACTAGTCCAGTCTCAAACGGAGTGCTCCGGATACTTGGCGTCCTCTGGTTCTATCTAGCCTTACCCGCGCACACGGACCTCTGCGCGAGCGGACCTCTCTTGTCCGATACTCGTGGGACCATATATGCCATTTAATCCAAAAACTTCAAAACCAAAGGAGGGCGGTCCTCCCACAAAACCGACAGAGGCGATCCTGTCTACCGCTAATACAAGGGTGGTAGACAGATCGATAGCAGCAGGAGGCACATGGGGCTTAAGCTTTAGGGCTGGTACCAGCACGAGTGCTGGTAGTAGGGGACGGGGAGGCTTGGGAAAACCGTTTCTCTCTTCTCTTTCAGAAGGGTGCTGAAGGAAGAAACCCGGGGGAGGTTGTAAAAACCCAAACGCTTACTGCGGTCAGCGGGGCTGCCCCGGGGATCAATCGGCAGCAGACAGTAGAGGGGCCCAGCAGGTCAAAGAAGGTTGCTGGGGTAGGCCAGGAGGGTAGTTTAAGCCCGTCCGTCAAAGCAGGCCTTTTACGAAAAGAAGGCGGCCTTCAAGGTCTTGACCAAATATGAAGCTCTACCAACTGACCAGCGCAATGAGGAGCAGGCCAAATCGCTAGATTGGGCAAGGGGTGTGCTATCCGGCTTGGGCAAACTGGCGGTTTCAGCCCCAAAGAGACAACGTTCGGCTGAAGAGGCGGGTCACTAAAAGACAAAAAGTCGGCGGCCAGAAATACCCATCCTACAGCGAAGTTGTCAAAGGTAGGGGTGAGATGCTGGCCATCATTGACCGGAAGGAGGAGGAGGAATGGGTCATACCCAAAGAGAAGTGGAGGTGGGTGGAGCAAGCGATTGCCGAAGTCTACCTCCAGGTCTTAGAGGAAAATCCTGGACCTCCTCTCTCTGTCACGATGCGGGCTGATATCAGGGCAGGGCCAAGCTCATCGCATGCGATGACAGCAGGTCAGTCAACCTATACAAGATCGCGGTAAGCAAGGTTGGCGAGATTTGGCCGGGAGCCAGGCTCGAGGCCGTCAGCAGGGAGGAAGTTCCCAGCAGACCCAGAGCCCGGGTCTGGATCCCCGCTAAACCAGCTGAACCGGCGAATAGAGGAGATCATAAGATCTTGCAATAGAGAGATGCCAACCCATAACTGAAGGGTAGCGAAACTCGAGGAGCCAGTAGAAGGTAGGAGGCAGGTGTTGCTAATACTCAACGCTGAGTCCCTTGCCCCACTGGCAGAGGGAAAAGGGGTAGTCAGGTTCGGGTTCGTTGACGCAACCGTTCGGATCTACCGCAGCGACGAGCAAGCTTTGGAACCGGAGGAGATAGAGGATGACAAGGCTAGCTCTTTGAGGAGGACGATCTTCTTGACTACACCGAAGAAGAGGAGGACGCGAACGTTACGATGGTAGAGATAAGAAGGACAGATTCCTACGAAGCTGATACAAATCAACCTCCACCATTGTAAACTCGCCTCCGCGAATTTGATACTCCGCCTGGGTTCCGGTGGTTTTGACGTGGCCCTCATCCAAGAGCCGTGGATATGCGGCAACAAAATCTGCGGTTTCAAGAAGAGAGGCTTCAAGATGATAGCCGCTCAGAGCACAGGTATGCCTCGTGCTTGTATATTAGCAAAGGATAACATTAGCATCTTCTTGCTCCCACAGTTAAGTAATGGCGATACGGTGGCGGCAAGCATTGAGCTGCAAAATAGCAGTCTCTGGGTAGCCTCGGCATATATGCCTCACGACAAGGACGCTCCACCGGAGGAGGTTCGGACATTGGTCATGGAGGCAGCCGCAGCCAAAAGGAACTTGGTTGTCTCCAGTGACGTAAACGCACACAACACATTGTGGGGAAGTTCAAACACTAACGCAAGAGGTGAGCCAGTTTTAGACTTCATTATAGAGAATAAGCTTAGTGTGGTAAATTTAGGCTCAGAGCCGACGTATAAACCACAAAATAGAAGGGAAGTGTTAGATATTACCCTGACCTTCGATAACTTCGCTAACAATATAAAAAGATGGAGAGTGTTGAATGAAAATTCCTACTCTGACCATCGCTATATAGAATACGAAGTGAACTTCCCACTAGCTCCAGTTAACACGTTTAGAAATATACGGAGAACGGACTTGGGGAAGTATAGGAAAACTCTCAGGGCCTCGCTGCCAATAAATCCCATGTCTGATCCCACAGACCCTGTGAAATTAGACGAGCTGATCAATCAGGTAACCACGGCCCTGAATAGTTCACTGACAGCTGGGTGCCCGGTTGTAAAACTTAGAGGCAAAGGCCAAACCACCTTGGTGGTCAATGGACCTAGGCCTTCTCCGGAAGTCCAACAGGCGGTTATTTAACAGGGCTAAAACTTCGGGTCTGCCCGCGGACTGGGAAGCCTACAAGGCTGAGCTAAAAATATACAAGAAAGCAACCAGAACAGACGGGGTACCAACCTTCCTTTAGGCACGGACAGATGTGAGATTGGAATTCCAATTGCCACCTGTAAACTGATGCTGAAGGATAGGGTCGTGCGTGAGACCAATGGGTCTTGGGCACAAGAGGGCACTTAGTTAACGACTAGGCTAATGTAGCTGGAACTTAATAGTAGGAAAACTACAGACCTGCTTGCCCTGCCGAGAGAGAATATCTCTAAGGTCGTGGCATGTATAACTGGTCACTGGCTTTTCGGCATACATGCTCTCAGGCTGGGAGTATTCTCTAATGAATACTGCAGAAGCTGTGGGGATGAGGAGGAGGAGGAGACTGTGGAATATCTCTTCTGTAGTTGCCCCGCTCTGGCTAGAAGCAGAGCGGGCTCTTTAGGCAAATACGCTTTTAGCTCTCTTACAGAGGTGTCTAGCGCGAAGATCAAACAAATCCTGCGCTTTATTAGGGCTTCAAAATGGTTCGACGAGTGAATCGGAGGTGGGTTGTGGCGCGGTGTTATCACAATGGAACCATGGTGGTGTGAGTGAGCTGGTCCTTGAACTGGCTGCCACATTAACCTAACCTAACCTAACACAATTAAGGAAGAAATAAGTTATCTAAAAGCCGGTAAATACATAAAAAAGAACGGCTCACTAACCGCCTTCGAAGTTTTTCAAGATACAGACCATGATATATTGCGTATTAATGGTAAATTAGAGTATCTAAACAACAATGAACATGTTATCGTTCTGCCATGCAACCACCATGCAACATTTCTCCTTTTGCGACAATTCCACGAAAATATCACCATTTATCGCATGAATCCACAATTAACATAATTGAAGAAAAATTCCACATACCCCGTCTACTTGTTTTATATAAAAAGATGCGTCAACTTTGTCAATATCGTAAAAACAATGATGCCAGCTTGCAAGCGCCACAAAAGGCACCAGTGCAACCAATACGGCTAGCTAGTTTCAAACGTCCATTTACATACACAGGCATCGATATTTTGGGACCAATATTAGTAGCCATCGACGGTGGTGGGGATAGAGGTGGAAGGTCATAGTCACCTGTTTAACGGTGCGAGCGATCCAAATAGAGATATCTCACAGCTTAGACACAAATTCGTGTATAATGTACTTAAGCAACTTCCAATCAAGACGAGAAATACCAAGAGAAAGCATACAAGGTACAGAAAATTCATTCAAGGGTCAGAAAAATCATAAGCGAAGAACTAAAAAACTTACATTTCCCAGAACTCAGTCTTAAATATGACGAAATAAAATGGAGATTCAACCCACTCGCAGCTGGGATTGATCATGGGAGCGTCTCATACACTCGATTAAAACGATATTTTACAAACATTTGCCCGTCAATGAGCTTTAATGATGTGGCTTTAAAGACCGCCATGTGCGAAATAGAGTTCATCATAAACTCCCGACCTCATACATTCGCTTCGCTCGATACCAGCGACGATGACAACCTGACTCCAAACCACCTACTCTTGGGATCGGTTAGTGGGTATAAACAGATTTGTTCCGAAAATATTAACCTACGATTGCGACGGCACCAAACTCAGTTAGATTCTGGCATAGATGAGGCAAAGAGTAAACACCATCACTCATGAAAAGAACAAAATGGCATATTAAGCAGCCAACCATAGCAGTTAATGATGTGGCACTTGTCGTTGATGAAAATCTATGTTATGCCTAAAGACACTAAACTGAGACCATAAGAACCCAACACGGGATAATGCAATGCCCCGGAGTTAAAGTGGCGATTCTGGCCGTAGCAAGCGCGGCACAAGATAACTCGCTTACGAGAGGGTGAATGTCACCGCCACCACGCGTATAAGTTGTGAGGACTAAAATCTTCTGTGGGAAATTTTGGCCCACACTACAAATGACAGAGTCGCTACGAAACTATATACACACACACATCACGATAAAATACCCGAACCGAAGCAACTGCATTAGAAATTTAACGAAAAAACTACATACGTTGTAACCAATCAGCGCAGCAGTGGCGGGAGAACAGATCACCATCAGCATATTATACCAGTTGGAATAATAACTAGGATTACAACAAAAGCAACCTCACGCACAGCCAACGATCTTGTCAATCAGCGCTATGCTTGCAAAGAGCGAGGAAAAACACAGCGACGAGGAATACAACAAATACATGCCGGACAAGAGAAGGTGAGTGCACGAACTCAGCGGTGGAATTTGCCGAGTGCGCTCGCTCGGAAATCTTACACCAACAACACGAAGAAACGAGAGCGAAGCACAAGAGGGACAACGACAGAACCACCACCACGCCAACGGCCGGCAAGTACAAAGCACAAGAGGGAAATGCTGGTTGGCAGTTAAATTAAATATTTAACAACAACAACACTATTGGATTCCGGACAGCGCTGCTGGCAGGCAACAATACTGCAGGCTAACCAGGGACCGTTGCAGTGAGGTGGCTGACCGCCAGAAGTTGAAGGTGGCCCAAGGGCAAAAGACGGCAACACCAACAAGCCTGACTGCAACAACAACAAGCCTGCCACAATAACAACAATCGACTACTGGCCAACGGAAGTAAAATCACACAACGGTGGCCTGCGAACAACAACATGTGTCAGCCGCTGCGACCTGGGACTATATAAACCACGTAGCCCAGGCAGTAGGTCTCTTCGTCGATCACCAGCATCCTGACTAGCAACAGCTCTACAAAGTACAATACGAACATAGAAAGCTTAGCAAGAACCTCTGGTTTTTAATCGTTTTCTTGCTAAGCCATACACAGACAGAGACTACAGGGATTCAGTGAGAGCCTCTGGTTTTTAATCGTTCTCCCACTGAATCACTGAGACACATACACCACCGAGACTTAGGGACTTAGAGGGAACCTCTGGTTTTTAATCGTTTTCCCCCTAAGTCATACGCCGTACAGAGACCATAGGAACTCAGTGAGAGCTTCTGGTTTTTAATCGTTCTCCCACTGAGTCACAGAGACACACACTTACCGGGACGTAGAGACGTGAAAACAAGTACACATTCAATAAGTTATTTATACAAACATAGAGTTAAGGAAGTAGTATTGTTTTGAGCAAGGACTAACAAGAGTCCATAATCAAATAATATATAGTAAATAAATACGTTGAAATTAATTTAACACACAGGAATTTTATATTTTTCTGTATACGACCCCTGGAGCCGCTGAGTTTTACCCCAGCTATAGAAAAGAGTCGTTACAAAGTATGCTACCAAACTCAGCAGTTTGCATATAAATACCCTATGTTTATAGCCTTAACACACTATATATACATATATATTAACTTACTCTTCTTCAATTCTATAATTACTCTCATTAATATATATGTATATTCATTACCTACATACATCTTGCCTCTGCTTCTCGCAACATCTAGGATACTTTAAAGAATAACGGTAGTCTGCGGTGAGGAATTTAACCGTTCACACTAAATAAAGGTGAAACCATTTTAATACAGTAGAGTTCCATAATAAATGTTATATGGAGAGAACACACTTACTATTTTAAAGCTCATTAAATGTAAAAATAAAGTGCCATTCAAATTATAATAATCCTCTCTTTTATTAACTCCATAAAATAACACCCACCTTGCAGAAAAGACAAAAAAATCTTATAATGTTGAATTTAATGAGTAAAGTATTATATATCTAATATATCCATTAAGGAAAACAGACACCAACTAGACATTTATGGTGTTTTCCTGAGCGAAACCTTTGTGTACTTTGAATTATGACGATATTGTTGTAAGAATATATACTTTCGACTGTTGTAAGTTTAAATGTGTCGCTATTATTAAAAAAAACTTAAAATATAATTAATAAAAAATGTAGTATTTTAAATGTAGTATTTCAACGTACATATAGAAGGAACTTTATTTTCCCAGTATTTTCATTTAGAGATATAAAAAAAAAAAATTATATTCTTTTGTACTTCAAGCTACACTAGTTTACAAAATAAAATTTTTTCATGTACATTCGATGAGAGGTGACTTTTCTTATGTATTTTCATCTGCTGAATTCGAAAATCAAGGTTAAATTTTTTTCATGGAATTGTTTTTGAGATATTGTAATTTTTGTATTTTTTTGACCTTTTTTCGCGTTACAAACCATATCTCGAGCTAGAAATGTCCGATTAAAGACCATTAGTAAGACGATTAAAGTAAGACCAACTAGAAGAAAATCGACCGAAAAATGACAAAGTTATAAGCAATTGAGTGAATAAATCCACTCCATATTTTCCAAAATGCCTAAAAGAAAACGAGCATTTAAGTGCGTAAACAATCCAAATAATTTCTGTTACTTGTGTGACAATTTTGTCCTCCAACAAAATAGACGTAGATTCACCGATTTGGGATTTGGATTTATTCACTCAATTGCTTATAACTTTGTCATTTTTCGGTCGATTTTCTTCTAGTTGCTCTTACTTCTTACGGTAAAGTATCATCTTTACATATATGAAGAGAAACCAGACTTTTTTTTAACGATTTGTACTTTTCCGCCGGCAGAGAATCACTGTAAAATATAATTTTTTTGAAAATGTGACCTATTTTCATCGATATATTTTGAACCGCTTCACCAATCAAATATCCGATTATACATGTTTGTTCGTCATCTCAATACCTTGCATTGGGTATGACCCAATCGGACATATCTAGCTCGAAATATGATTTGTTACGTGAAAAATGGTCGAAAAAATACAAAAATTACAATATCTCAAAAACTATAAAACTATAAAAAATTATACTCAGCTTAGCTCTGTTAAAAAAATCGTTTACAAATTGTCGTAAAATGGTTTGTAAAAATAAGGAATGAGCTTTTGTTTGAACAAGTCATTGATGTCGTCTCTTTTTTTTGGTATACCTGGTTTCCGACGAAAAGGTTTGCTTAAATTAATTGATGTTGCTCGCTTTTCGTCTTTAATTGTTCCTTAGTGTATGTGGATTTGTAAAAAACTGAATTTGGTGATTCTGGTTTAACTTTAACTACTTGTGACACTTTCAGCTCTGCCATGTTCAATGGACCGATGTCATTTGACACTATTTTTAAGTCAAAAAATTTCTGAAAACAAAGTTCCTTTACAAATAAATGGGTATATGGTTTTTTCGCCGATCGGATTATTGATGAGAGACTTATGGTTGATTGATTACGTCGTATAACTACAAGGCAACCATAAAATTATTTTCTTGCTGTCCGGCACAATTATTCGAATAAAATATTAGTTAAGTTTCATCAAATTTTGACAAATTTTTAATGTATTGAAGTACGCAGGTACCTATTTAACTCCAGCTTCAGATCAAGTTTTCTTTGTTCACCGTGCTATGCTCTTTGGTCGTGTTCCAATATTTGGAAAGCAAGTTTTTCACGTTTCTCCAGCTCGAGAGGGGACGATCGTTGAGTGTTTTTAAAAAATAGTTTACAGACACGCGAGTTAAATTCTAAAAGTACGAGTAAAAAAATACGAAATAGATTTTAGCACTTGTGTGCGTTCTTTATTTCCATATCTTAATAACTCACTTCACAGTGCATGGTTAGGACTATTTATACAATATGTGCAGTGCACATTAATGTGTCGTGCTGAAAATGATAACGTTGTTTAGGTTAGTTTTGTTTGTCGGAAGGTAACGTTGTATTGATGTGTGAGTGAGATAATTAATATATTCCTTAACTAGCGCAACATTACCACCTTTTTTGAAAAAATACGCATTATTTTTTTGGCGAGGACTTCTGGCTTCCCCATACGCACATAGCGCTATTTGGGCTCGACATTCAATTGGCTTTAAATTGTCGTTGCTTTTCAATGTTTCCAAGTTCCCAGTATACAACACATGAAGTTTTCATTCAGTTTTTCAGGTTTAACATTTTTGCTCATTCTACGTCGTTCGTATTGTTGCTCACTATTTCTTTTTTTTAAATAACGTTCTGTTCTCCTTTTCTGGGTGTTTTGCTTTTTTCTCTCTTCATTTAATGAACTTCCTAAAATTAAAGTAGGAGTTTGCAGTTATCACCACTCAGTATAATGCCTAATCAGAAGTTAACGTTGCAGGTTATGAGTCAGAAAAGATATTTCCAGTGCGGGGCTTGAAAACTGACGTACCAATTTTTTCTTCCGAACTAAAAATATCACTACTTTCGTAAACAGACTGGACAACTGCAGTAGCGGTGTCATACAAATTGTTCTCTAAAAGTGGGCGGAATACAGTCGTTGAAGTAGTTGAATGCTTATGTATTTCTTCATTGCTCTGATAACTACCACTATCGTGGAATTGTTTTTGAGATATTGTAATTTTTGTATTTTTTTGACCTTTTTTCGCGTTACAAACCATATCTCGAGCTAGAAATGTCCGATTAAAGACCATTAGTAAGACGATTAAAGTAAGACCAACTAGAAGAAAATCGACCGAAAAATGACAAAGTTATAAGCAATTGAGTGAATAAATCCACTCCATATTTTCCAAAATGCCTAAAAGAAAACGAGAATTTAAGTGCGTAAACAATCCAAATAATTTCTGTTACTTGTGTGACAATTTTGTCCTCCAACAAAATAGACGTAGATTCACCGATTTGGGATTTGGATTTATTCACTCAATTGCTTATAACTTTGTCATTTTTCGGTCGATTTTCTTCTAGTTGCTCTTACTTCTTACGGTAAAGTATCATCTTTACATATATGAAGAGAAACCAGACTTTTTTTTAACGATTTGTACTTTTCCGCCGGCAGAGAATCACTGTAAAATATAATTTTTTTGAAAATGTGACCTATTTTCATCGATATATTTTGAACCGCTTCACCAATCAAATATCCGATTATACATGTTTGTTCGTCATCTCAATACCTTGCATTGGGTATGACCCAATCGGACATATCTAGCTCGAAATATGATTTGTTACGTGAAAAATGGTCGAAAAAATACAAAAATTACAATATCTCAAAAACTATAAAACTATAAAAAATTATACTCAGCTTAGCTCTGTTAAAAAAATCGTTTACAAATTGTCGTAAAATGGTTTGTAAAAATAAGGAATGAGCTTTTGTTTGAACAAGTCATTGATGTCGTCTCTTTTTTTTGGTATACCTGGTTTCCGACGAAAAGGTTTGCTTAAATTAATTGATGTTGCTCGCTTTTCGTCTTTAATTGTTCCTTAGTGTATGTGGATTTGTAAAAAACTGAATTTGGTGATTCTGGTTTAACTTTAACTACTTGTGACACTTTCAGCTCTGCCATGTTCAATGGACCGATGTCATTTGACACTATTTTTAAGTCAAAAAATTTCTGAAAACAAAGTTCCTTTACAAATAAATGGGTATATGGTTTTTTCGCCGATCGGATTATTGATGAGAGACTTATGGTTGATTGATTACGTCGTATAACTACAAGGCAACCATAATATTATTTTCTTGCTGTCCGGCACAATTATTCGAATAAAATATTAGTTAAGTTTCATCAAATTTTGACAAATTTTTAATGTATTGAAGTACGCAGGTACCTATTTAACTCCAGCTTCAGATCAAGTTTTCTTTGTTCACCGTGCTATGCTCTTTGGTCGTGTTCCAATATTTGGAAAGCAAGTTTTTCACGTTTCTCCAGCTCGAGAGGGGACGATCGTTGAGTGTTTTTAAAAAATAGTTTACAGACACGCGAGTTAAATTCTAAAAGTACGAGTAAAAAAATACGAAATAGATTTTAGCACTTGTGTGCGTTCTTTATTTCCATATCTTAATAACTCACTTCACAGTGCATGGTTAGGACTATTTATACAATATGTGCAGTGCACATTAATGTGTCGTGCTGAAAATGATAACGTTGTTTAGGTTAGTTTTGTTTGTCGGAAGGTAACGTTGTATTGATGTGTGAGTGAGATAATTAATATATTATTTAACTAGCGCAACATTACCACCTTTTTTGAAAAAATACGCATTATTTTTTTGGCGAGGACTTCTGGCTTCCCCATACGCACATAGCGCTATTTGGGCTCGACATTCAATTGGCTTTAAATTGTCGTTGCTTTTCAATGTTTCCAAGTTCCCAGTATACAACACATGAAGTTTTCATTCAGTTTTTCAGGTTTAACATTTTTGCTCATTCTACGTCGTTCGTATTGTTGCTCACTATTTCTTTTTTTTAAATAACGTTCTGTTCTCCTTTTCTGGGTGTTTTGCTTTTTTCTCTCTTCATTTAATGAACTTCCTAAAATTAAAGTAGGAGTTTGCAGTTATCACCACTCAGTATAATGCCTAATCAGAAGTTAACGTTGCAGGTTATGAGTCAGAAAAGATATTTCCAGTGCGGGGCTTGAAAACTGACGTACCAATTTTTTCTTCCGAACTAAAAATATCACTACTTTCGTAAACAGACTGGACAACTGCAGTAGCGGTGTCATACAAATTGTTCTCTAAAAGTGGGCGGAATACAGTCGTTGAAGTAGTTGAATGCTTATGTATTTCTTCATTGCTCTGATAACTACCACTATCGTCTTTCGGCGAACCTGGGTAGTATGTTGCATCATCGACAGAATCGTCAGACTCTTCTGAAAGCAGTGATGAACTGGAAGAACTGGAAGATAATAATGTTGACGATGAGGGGTTGCTAATGGTGAAGTCTGTCATTTTAAAACAACTTACAAAAAATTTAAGTTATATTATTTTGATCGTGCTTATTATCTATAAACAACTATTATTTTTATCAACAATTGCGTCCCATTTTGATTTCTCGAGAGTTTTTAGGCGTTACCATCGACGAAACTATCTTCAATAATGACACATTGTCTTATAATGTAAACGGGTGGCTTCTCAGTCTTCGAGGAAAAATAACGTTATAGAAGAAATACTTCCGCTGGTGATCATATTTTTTTTCCTGAAGTACGTCACATATTGTGCTATAAACTCGTTATAGTGCAGTAAAATATTTCAACAAAACGAAAGATATTATACAGTTCTCTTCTGCGTCCACTATGAAATGTTTCAACAGTGTAAAGTGAGTGTGAAATATAGGGGAATAATAAAACAAGTGGCCAGACTACTCCCGCTGTACGCAATTGTGGTGTGGGAGGGGTACTAAGTGATCAAGTGAATGGCAATATGCATGTGCAGTGTATTATAGAAAATGATTGGGCCAAGATATGCAATGCTTTTAACGCAATAATTTTCTTATAAAAATGAAATAATAAAAATTTGTAATAAAACATTTTTTAAGTTATTTATTATTCTCGATCTGTGTAAAAAGATGTATACGAGGTGTGATAAAAAAATAACCGTTATTTTCATCTTTTCGTGAGTTACGTGTGTTCGATGTTCGCATTTTTTTTCCTGTTATGTTGGTACACATTTCTGTCATATATGTTGGCCATACCAACCATTTTGGATTGTCAGTTTGTTTTTGACAGATTAAAAGGTTAGTCGTGTTTTGGTGTGCTCTTCGATTTTGTACTATTCGAAAAAAATGGATCAAAGAAACTTTATTCAGTTTTGTGTAAAAAATGAAATTAAATGCGCAAGGACATTTGAAATGTTGACTGTGGCCTTTGGCGAGTCTACTATGAGCAGAACACAAGTTCAATTGTGGTATAACCGGTTTAAGGAAGGCCGAGAAGATGTCAATGACGATGCTCGTCCTGGTCGCCCGAGCACGTCAACAACCGATGAAAACATTGACGCAGTGAAGAAAATGATTTTGGATAATCGTCGAATCACTATCAGAGAGGTTGCTGATGATGTTGGTATATCGTTCGGCTCATGCCAAGCAACTTTTACGGATGTTTTAGGCATGAAACGTGCGGCAGCGAAGATTGTTCCAAAATTGCTAAATTTTGAGCAAAAACAACGTCGCATGGACATCGCTCAGGAGCTGTTGAACATCGCACAGTGTGAGATTTAGTCAATCTAGCATCTCAAAATTAATTTTTATATGAAATTTTAGAGATATCCACTTGAAATTTGGCACGATCGTTAATGAGATTATAAGCTTCAGTATGGTGAAAGATAACTAGTTCCAGCTACTGTCAGAGGGGACTAGTTCCGAACTATCCTCAAAAACACTAGTTGGGGACAATTTTTTTTTACACATTTATATTAAAAATTTCTTCTTTTTTTCTCTTCTAACTAAAACTTGTCGATATATTGATATAAATACCCACATACAACCATTTCTATAAAATTAATTCAAGTTTCGAACTTTAGTTTTCGATGATTCTTTGCAAATGAGAAAAATAAAAAGTTAATGTTGTTTCAATGTTAAATTTATTGATATCTTAAACATAATAAAGAGGAAAAATTACAAAATTCAACGAAAGTTATTAAAAGAATGGAAAATATTCAAAATAAGATATTAATCAAAAACCAAAATAAAGAAATTATATACAAATTATACAAAAGTAAAAAGCGAAAAATAGAAATAAAAAAAAATAAGAATTTTATACAAAAATAAAAATTCCAGAGAGCTGCAAGCAAAGTTTTTTATGCTAAATCATCAAATTCATCATTTAGTTGGGTGTCAGACAAAAGTGCAATGATCTCAGAAGGTAAAGTAGAACGCTTGGTTTTTGGGGGCAAACGTAAACTTGCAATCAAAGGGTCTGACGTGATAAGCAACCTATGCAATAAATCTATGTTGGTGTCAACTCGGGACGTTTTTCTTGTGAACAGTTCGCGATACTGTCTCGACTCTTTATTGCGTGCTTCTTGCGCTTCTTCAGAAAAGTTTGCTATGGGAAGAATGCATGAAGAAATGATAGCTCCTCCATGAAACAATATTTTGTGGAGAGTTACTGGCATATAGTACCAAGGATATAAACTCAAATAAAGCTCTCTTGTTTCTGACGTAAAATTTTGGAATGCATCTATATTGATAAAATAGCCGCTGCTTATGCAAATAAGTATTACTCGAAACTCGAATGCTTACCCTTGCTCTTTTTATAGCTGTACCTCTCGAAGGGGATGCAGCCGACAACTCTTTGACAATGTTTGCTGAGTCTCTTTTTCCACAGGATCTCAGATGCATTGCGGTAGCCATAGTTAATTTTTCCGAAGCTACATTTGATATTAACTCTTTGCATTTCCGTTTTTGTGTACTCGAAGCACTTTCAGCAAACTCTTTTTCTCGCCTTCGGCGTTGCGGTATTTGTTTTGAAGTTGATGGTGCGTGATCAAGAGCAAAACCAACAGCAGAAATTTTTGAACTTAGCCAAATAGCATTGTCATGCATAAATCTTGCAAGCAAAGCTTTTTTATACGATTTTTAATTTTGGTATCGTCAACATCTGGTCCAAAAATTGATATAACGTGCTTTTCGACCGCTTCTGTTTTTTTCGCTTTTCACCTTGCTCAACCAAATCCAAAATAGCTCCTCTCGCGATATTTCACTCATACTAAAAAAAGGCAAAAAATGGGCAGGATTTTATTTTTTAAAATTGTTTTGGGCACATTAACAAAGATTCTGCTGGCATTCCCGTCACGAAACTCCGTGAGACTTGGAAGTTCTAGTCTATCAAAGATTTGAAAGCTTTAAAATTTGTCTTACCTTTTAGGTGGATATAAAACAAAAATTTTAAGTTTAAGTAATAACTTGTCAGAAGAAGCGTTGGAAGCATCCCATAAGAATGTTCGAAAACATCGGCTGTCTCATTGTCGAAAAACGGGACGAGAAGATACTAATAAAGAATTAATGATACATTTGTTGCTATCTTCGGACCCATTGCTTTCGTCAAAAAGAAATATTAAACGCAGAAATGAGTTTTTATTGGGCTCCGGTAAATGTATGGAGCAATATATAGTTCAAGAACGATAACGCAGAACAGTTATTAAATCGTTCGTCTTCTTCATCATCAGAAAATTCGTATAGCTTCGAAAGAGATTCTACAGAATAAAAACTATGCTTAATTAGAACATGTGCTTTTCAATTGTCTTAACATAAAATTAGGCACACATTAAGAATGTGAGTTAACGTTGTCTTTTAAATTGCATTCTATCCAAAACCGAAGGAAACGATTGAGCTTAGGTTTTTAATTGGCAATATTTAAAAAATAATTGCTCTGATATTTTATTATTGTTATTAAACATGAAGATTATTTTTGTAACGAATTTATTGTCAATAAATTCGTTTGAAAAATAATCTTCATATTCACAGAATTGACGACTATCGACTTACTCACATTATTATTAAACTTTACACCATAATTAATTATGGCCGCAAGGGTTTGGGGAGATGAGTACTAGCAACTAAAGCGTCAAAAAAAAAAAATTTTCTGATAGCCAGTGTTATGAGAAAACCGAAAACGGTATCAAAAAACCGATTTCAGTTTTGAAATCAGCATGTCATAATCCTTTAGGAAGTGAAGTTTCATCAAATTGGAACAACTCCTTCTATTTTTGTCCAACTTTTGTATGACAACGGAGCACTGTGCGCAGTCCTGTTTTTTTATTTAGTAATCAAGTTATTCCTTGTGCTTTCAATTTCATTTGCGTCAAGTCAGTCTACGATCGAGATGGACCCCAAGGTAGGTTACATCATTAGCTTGTGGAATAGAAACGCAATTTAATGTGACCGTAGGGCAATTGGCCTTACGAAGAGTAAATGTAAAGTGGGAGCTTTTGTTTTCATTTACGCGAATGCAGCCAGCCAGGACTCAATTAATTTTAAGTGCTCACTCAGATCTCTCGATGCGATTCTGGGATTTTTATGGCAGCTCAGAATGGCAGTATAGTTAGCAAATGTAGATGTCATGAGGCAACTGTCTGTGGGTAAATCCGAAGTAAACACTAGGTATAAAATCGGCCCGAGTACACTTCCCTGTGGGACTCCTGCTTCAATGTTATAGTCAGGGATAACAGACTCCTTGTATGACTATATATTGGCGATTGTATAAATAGGATTTTAGTATCTGTTGCACACTTGCAGGCAAGAATCGGCAGCAGACTGTCCCGTTGTGTTTTATCTTTTCTGGGCTTCGGAATCATGATTACCTATTATATCTTCCAAGCTGAAGGGAAATAGCCAATTCGAAATATGGCATTAAATTAGCCTTTGCCTTAACTTTGATTGGGTTAACCGTTTTTTGGGTGACTAGCGGTGGAATTACGAAATCATTTCTCCCAGGATTAGATTGAAATACTGTCTCCAGATGATGAGCAAACGCTAAGGCTTTATCTTTGTCGTTACTCGCCCAGCTCCCATTACTCAATCTAAGTGATGGCTCTGACTCCTTTGGAATATTTATGTTTTTATTAGCTTTCCACAAGGAATGATTGGACCTTTCTGTATGGCATAATTTTCTCGTTTAGTTTTTTAAGTATTTTTCCAGCTCTGCATGTAAAGCTTCACTGAGACGTTTTTTAGACAAAGCCTAGTTTTGTTTGGTCGTATCGATCAGTGTTTTTGCGAAAGACGTCTGAGACGTCTTTTTTCATTGTCTAGGTTTTCAATGTCCATTGTAGTTTTCCGGATACCATGAGATGCGAATGGTAATTTCGGAGGAGTTGCATTTATAGCTGCCGACACAAGAACGGAATTTATATTTTGAAGAGTTGCTTCGATTTCGCATTTTAGACGTGGTGTGATATTTATATAACTGCTTACATATTTTCGATACTTGTGCAAGTTATTTATTGAAGAGGTTAAGTAATGAGACTCGAAAACTATAGCTTTTTTTAATAATTAAATCATTACCGGTGAATGATCAGAAGATAAGTCTAAGTATGGTTTCGCTAAAAACAAATTTTTTTAATACCTTTTATTATCCAAAAGTCAAAAATCGAGGATCTGTAAGCCAATATGTTGGATAATCAGAGGACACGAAATCAAGTTTGAAGTGACGATTCATAAGAGCAGAGAATAGTTGCTTAACTTTGGGATTTATCAGCCTGGAACCCCAGAAAGTGTGCTTCGCATTAAAATCTCCTGTTGCTAAGAATTTCCTCTCAAGAGTTTTAAAAAATTAACTAAATTGCAAGTCAATGACTGGAAATATAGGCGCACAGTAAACCGCACTTAGGATGAATTTCTCCTCAAAAAATAGATTTCCTCTATTAGTGTGTTGTGGGTATTATTTTCATAACCATGAATACCAAAGTGTTTAATTCTTTTTATTACTAATAACCCAGTACGACCATGGACCTTTCCATCAGGATGGTTCGTAATATATATCTTTTAACACGGAATGGAAAAGTTAAATTTGTTTATAAGATGAGTTTCCAAGACAAGCATTGCATCAATTTTATTGGAAGACAAAAAGATTTCTAATCCGAATTTATGCTGGCCGATACCATTGGTGACAAATAGAAATGAAGTTAATTTTTTGGAAGTGAACATTTGCATTTGGTTTTGGTTTTTATGACCTTTTGAACCATATTTTGCATTGTGGTCATGAATTATGGTAAACATTGAGTAAGACTCATTCCCATAGATTCTAGTCTTTAAGAGTGCATACTATTGGCTGTATTTTTGGTTAATGTTAGTATTTACTATGTTTACTTACGACATAGCAGACGAACTATTTGAACATTTAGACTGCCTCAGGTTAGTGGTACCGGGTCTCGACTCAGAAGTAGGATTGCGTTGGATTTGTAGCAGTTGGAAGGGTTTTTTTTATATACACTGGATATCCGCGGTAGTTGGCAGTATGACTACCACCACAGTTGCTGCATTTTTTTTGCTTCTGCACTAGATATGTCTGACGAGCATTGTGACATATGGTGAAGATCCCGCAGGCGACACATACTGAACGTAGCGTGTAATACGTCTTTGTATGGCCATACTCTTGACAATTTGGGCATTGTACCAGATCTTTTCCCTTGTGTGGTTCTTCTACAGTGATACGTCGATGCAACAAATACCGGATATCGTAAATAGGGTGAGTTTCATTGCTTTTACATTTTCGCGTATCAGGTTCCAGCACGACTCGAAATAGTGGTTCTGGTATTTATTTCTTATTTTTTATATTGTAAATGGACTTCTCTTCAAAGCAAGCATCTTCAAGAGACTCTTTGATCTCGTCCAGATCTATATCAGATTCAATGCCTTTGATAACTACCACAAGTCCCTTACTACTTTTTAGTTGATATGTATAATAGCTCTTTTTATTTTTATCAAAGTGCGATATTATAATACGGAAGTTGAATTCTTCGTAAATTTGAACTTTTGTTTCCGCTATGTTGCCTTTCATTAATGGAGTAATATGGATTTCTTTACCACAAATCCGATAGAAAAACATCCCTAATATTTTTGACTTTTGTGCTATGGAAGGTGTTTCAACAAACTTTGTCGAAGTGGCTTCATCTTTGGATTTGTCATCAGACCTTTCCTCTATCATTTTAACTGTAAGGTCAAATGTTCTACGTATATTAAAACCACCTAATCTACACAAAAAGCGTACAAATTGGCTTCAATTTAAAGACATTATTTGTGATATGTTCTCCCTGGATATACCGCTAGAAGCGGTCGAAAATCTAAATAAAATAATACAAAAAAAGGTATTGAGAAGATTGCAACATTTGTTTTTAAAAACAAAGAAAATAATATAGATAGACATTTAAGGAGTCCCGTTAACCCAACTGTTTAATAAACAATTTTTTTTAAATAAAAATTACTAAATATCAAATTGTTGAAGAGAATTACAAAAAGCAAGAAGACAAAATTTCAAATGGCGGACTGTTATTACTAAAGGAATCTGTGGCAAGCAAATTTGATTGGAATGAAGCAGATCCCATCAAGAAATAAGAAAAATAGTTAATTTTTAACATTTATTGACATCTTTTCAAAATTTTCTTAGGGTATAACTCCAAACAATAATACTAGTCTAAGTATTACTGCAGGAATGAAGAGAATATTTTATAAAGTTGGAATACCTAAAAACTTAGAAACTAATAAATCAACAATTATTTTCAAAAGTTGATAATTAATTTTAACGTAAATCAGTATTCAGCGTATATCACATTAAATGCACCTATTGTTGAAGGATTTAATATAACTATAAAAATTAAGGATATGGAAATTTAGTTTATATTGAAATTATCGATAGATAAATATTATAAAGCAAATACTAATAACAGGTGGCACTTAGATTAAATTATATGTGTGAATGTGTATAATATTTGATCATACAACTTGAGAAAGCTTGAGAAAAAATATTCTGTTAAGCGTTTGTTGATGGATCTGAATTTGAATCTGTATATAATTAAGAAGATATTAATGTCAACATTTTATGTAATATAGTTGTAATTAGATGGTTATATTTAATGTTAACATCTTGGAAAAAATTTAAAAAAATTATAAAAACTTGATATTATTTATAAAAGCTGTTTAAAATAGTGAGACCAATTAATATTAATCTATTTTAAGATAATATTGTATTTGTCAATGGACTTGAGCTACTTTACTTGTTATACTTGTAGAAGTAGAATAGGAAGTTTTAAATTTGTTTATAACATCGGTCATAACTGCACTTTTCTTTGGACTTATTTCCTTCCACATAATCTTTTTCACTTCCTTAATTTTAATCTTCGAGCGCCGTTTCGATGGTCGCTCAATTCAAAGTTGTTAGAGTACTTCAGTCTGTATTAAATTTGGTATAAACGCATGTTGGAGATGATGTGCACATGCTTCGCTCTTTTCTCCATTACTGTTTGCGCAATTACCATCGGAAAGCCTCATAAACGATTCCCAGTGCTGGGCCGCTTCAGTTTACTTATAGCTTTCCATAGCGAGTAACTGGTATCTGCGGTCCCTGACAGACTTTTCAGGTTAACTTGTAGACTCATGTTCTCTCTTTATATATTGTGTCAGAATACTAACAAATGCAACCCTACCTACTTTGCATTAATATAAGGTATATTACGATATTATGATTATATTTAGACTAACCAACAGAATATATATGTATGTACTCTTCTTTTCTATTACTTGCATTAAAGCTATTGAATTGAACGGACGTGTTCTTTTAATTTCGGTAACAAAGGTTATGGGCCCAGGCAGCCAATAATTAGAAATAATGTACTACCTCTTTGGTCGAAGGGTATACGCAAAGGTCGAACTGTTTAACTAATAGTTGGTTTTTATTTGTGCGGATTGAAAAAAAATTAATATGAATTTAGCGTCAATCGACAAATTAAGTGGTGATAATTATTCATCATGGTCACTCCAGATGAAGAGTTTACTAATAACGATGGACTTATGGAAAGTAATTGCGGAAGAGGTTCCGAATGAAGTAAAGGCGGCCTGGAAAATTTGCGACCAGAAAGCGCTGGCAACCATGACTCTCTGTGTAAAAACACCTGAATTGCTAAACATTAAAGGATGCTTAACGGCAAGGGCAGCGTGGGATACACTTGAAAGCCTATCTAATGCAATGGGACCGGCAAGAAAGGTAAACCTCTTTAAAAGCTTGGTCAAATTTAAGTTTTCAAGCAGCGAAAAATTTGCACCGCAAATTAATGAGTTTTGTTCGTTGGTCGAAAGTCTGGCTGAAATTGGTGTAAAACTTGAAAATGATTTAACTACAATATTACTATTATGCAGTTTGCCGCCAGCTATGGAAAACTCTGTAGTTGCAATTGAAAGTAGAGATAATTTGCCGTAACTTGAGTCTTTAAAGCAAAATTATTGGAAGAAGAACATCGTAGAGGTCAAAAGGTCGACATCAGTTGCGAAAAGGTTTTTGCATTTAATCACCAAAAAGTGGAAGAAGGGGGCACATACGTTCTTAGTGCCGAACGCATAGAAAGGAAACAACGATGGCCCTCAGCTGCGTGACTAATCCGAATGAAACCGGCTGGATATTAGACAGTGGCGCTTCATCACACATGTGGGTATTGAAAAAAATAGCTTTTCTGTGCTTTAGCCATATGAAAAAAATATTGCATCAAGTGAAACGTTAAAGGCAGAAGGTATTGGCACGATTAATGTTAAAAATAAAAATATGAAAATTGTGTTAAGTAACGTGTTGTATGTACTAAGTTTGTATACAAACATCTTATCGGTTAGTAAAATAATTGAAAATGAAAATAAGGTAAATTTTTTCAAAGACAGGGCAGAAGTGAAAACTAAAGATAACCAACTAGTGTGTGTCGCGAGTTTGGAAAACGGCGTGTTTGCAATGACAGCTAAGTCTAGTGAAATAGAGCGTTGGCATCAAAGATTCGGTCATCTCAATTATAATTCTATAATACAAATGTCTCGTAAAAATATGGTACTTGGCCTGACGGTTAATGTCAAGAGTATGCCAGACGGTTTTAAATGTGAAACGTGTGCAATCGAGAAAATACATCGAAAGCCGTTTAAAAGCTATTCAGAAGTACATAGTGCGGGCATTTTAAATTTCATACACAGCGACGTATGTGGCCCAATGCGTATAGCGTCACAAGGTGGTGCGAAATATTTTATAACATTTATAGATGACTATTCTCGATACATGCATATAGATTTTATTGGAAAGAAATCGGATGCATTTAATTCATACAAAAAGTTCATTAATCAAGTCGAAAATGGGAAAGAAAATCCAGCGGTTTCGGTCAGACAACGGGTTGGAATACGTGAATAAAGATTTTGAGGTTTTTTTGAGTCTCGTGGCATAATACATGAAACTACTGTAACTTATACACCTCAACAAAACGGGGTCGCAGAAAGAGCAAATCGTACGTTAGTTCAAATGGCACGGTGTTTAATGAATTCAACTAATCTCCCTCAAAGTGTGTGGGCTGAAGCCCTGAATACAGCAGTTTATATAAGAAATCGGTCCATCACCAGCGTAATTAAAGAAAGAACTCCGTTGAAGTGCTGGTTTGATAGGAAACCATGGATCAAACATTTTAAAACTTTTGGTTGCAAGGCAGTTGTGCTTGATAAGCGATTACGAAAGTCAAAGTTTGAGCCCAGAGGAGTTGTGCTATACTTTGTGGGTTACTCTAATACATCTAAAGCATATAGATTTTACAACAGTAAAAATAGAAACATCACTCTAGCTCGGGATGTGGTATTCCTAGAAAATGAATTCTATAAAGTAAAAGGTGAACACGAAAAAACAGAGCCTGAAGGGCAATTTTCTATTATAGACACGGGCTCAAAAGAGATCAAAATAGAAGAGCCGGAAGATAATAGAGAAGAGAAGACCACTGTAAATTCGGAAAATGAGATCGAAGTATTCGAAAGCGCAAGTGAGGACAGCGAACCAGAAGTTCAGAAAGCGGAAAGTGGACACAACACAGGTGGAGCTAGACTCACGCGGACAGCAGGTGTCTGGAAGAGAGCGAATAAACCGAGCGGAAATAATGAAGTGTTAAATGCGTTTTTGCAAAAACCCTGGTACGGTGACAGCAGCACTTTGTTCTAACAACGCAGCGGAGTGGAAAAACGCTATGAAAATAGAATATGACGCATTAATAGAAAGTGGAACCTGGGTGTTGGTTGAACTTCCAAAAAATAAAAACATTGTCGGATCGAGAAGGGTGTTCAATACGAAATTTAATCCAGATGGAACGGTAGCAAAATACAAGGCCAGATTGGTGGCGCAAGACACAGCGGGCAGGCGTGGACTACGTAGATACTTATGCGCCTGTCGTAAGACATACGTCGATTAGGATGATATTGTCAATAGCGGTGAAGTATGAGCTTTTGGTGTATCACATCGGTGTGATTTCAGCATATTTAAATGGAGATCTTAAAGAAGAAGTGTATATGCGCCAACCGGAGGGATTCGTGGACAAAGATAAACAAAATCGCGTATGCAAATTAAACAAAGCCTTGTATGGACTAAAACAAGCCGGCAGAAATTGGAATGATAAATTAAATGAAATACTTTGCAACATTGGTTTCTATTGAAGCAAGTCAGACAACTGTATTTACATTTTGAAGACCGATGAACAGATTAACAGTTAAGTTTCTTAAAAAAAATACACAAATCACTTTTATTAGTTATTATCTTTTATTTAATTTTCATAAACACTTTAATCAATCGAAAATTCTTTTGAGACAACCTGCTCTCTTGAACAAACTTTTTATGACTGAACCCTTGCACAAACTTTTTATGACTGAACGCCATTGCCATTTTGCTCTGGCTCTCTTATATCATCTTAATTCTACTTTATCTACGCATTAAAATATATTCCGTGGGAACATATTTTAATGCGCAGATACGGATCCGTGGGATCGTTTTGAATGCGTAAAATAAAATACGCATTCAAAAATGCTCAAATGCGTAACTTCTTAAAATGCGCATTTTCTCAAAATGCGCTTTTTCTCAAAATGCGTAAATTCTCAAAATGCGCATTTTCTCAAAATGCGCATTTTGCCAACGCATTTGTAACCCTTTTTACGCATATGTAACTCGCCCACCTTTGGTCCGAGACTCCGGCGAGGATAATGTTTTTTGTACATTTGCTTAATTCTATTAAATTAAAAGTAAGTATACAGTCATAATTTAATTTTCTTATAGTAGTATGTACATCATTTCTTTTGTTTTTTGTTTGTTTACGTCATTTTTTTTTTTTTAATTATTGACTTGAAACTTTTTGTTTCTTTTTATATGTGTTTTGTAATATTTTTGGCCTCTTTTTGTACCTACATGATCTTCATCTAATCTATGTACATTAAATTTCTTAAATTTAGAATGATTCTTTCCTCCCCTTTCCTCTTTTATAAATACAGGTCCAGTTGTGAGGTCTACATCTTCTCGATTTTGGTTTAATTATTTGTGATTTTTTCTTTAATTTGTATCATTCTATCTTTAATAGAAGGATACTCTGTTTGGTTTATTGAGCCGCTAACAAAATTTATTGGTTTTTGTCCAGTGGTTGTATGAATCGTGTTATTATAGTAAGTAATGATTCTATAAATTTTTTCTTCTACGCTTTTTAAGTCTTTGTTAGGATCATACCTTAGAAGTCTTAAGTGTTCGTTTATTGTATTGTGAAGTCGTTCGATATCTGAATTAGATGTATGATTGCTACTTGAGGTATAATGTATTTCGATATTTTCATTTTGATACATTTGTAATAATGGTAATGCTTTGAATCCTAATTCATTGTCTACAATAATTTTTGTGAAATGACCTGCTGTACTGATATATTGTATAAGAGCTCTTTTAAACTCTATCCAAGATCGATTCGAAATCTTAATTGCTTAAGCATGTTTTGAGAATTTGTCTATTATGGTTAGAAACAAAGATTTATTTAAACTGTAGAATATATCTATATGAACTATTTCTTTGGGGGCTTCAGGTGTATATGTTATTTTGTATTGGTGTTTGACTGGTCGTCTGTCATATTTTTCCTTGTTACATATATCGCAGTTATTAATGTATTGTGTAATTCTTGTTTTTAATTTTGGGTGGTATATTTCGTTCCTTACTTCATTAAAATTTTCGCGTATTCCTCTATGGTTATTTTTATGGTGTTCGGTTTTTATATATTCACTTAATTCATTCTCATCTGTTATGCCTTTTAGGATGTTTTTACATCTTACAATTTTAAATTTATTATTACTATTATTGCTAAAGTTTTGTCCAATAATTAATTTAAATTTTTTGTATAGTTCTTCGTCTTCTACTAAAATAGCGTTAGTTTTATTACTTTCAAAATGATTTTTAATTAACATAATGATAGTGTCATCATATATATATATATATATATATATATATATATATATATATATATATATATATATATATATATATATATATATATATTTCAACACAGGATAATTTATTAATAGTCGTTTCAATGTTTCAAAGCTATTTAAATAATCGCTATCTTCTAAATTCAATTTTATACCTTTCTTTAAATATTTAGTTATCGGTTTCGCAATTTTGGCGTAATCTTTCATGAATTTTCGATAGTAACCAGTCAAACCAAGAAATTGTTGAATTTCTTTTGCTGATTTTGGTAGTGGAAAATTTTGTACACAGATTATCATTTGTAGATTAGGCTTTATGCCTTCGTTTGTAACAATATGCCCGAGAAATTCGGTTTCATGTTTCAAAAACTCCGATTTGTCCAATTGGACTTGGAGATTGGTTTCTTTAAGTCTTTGAAAAATTTTCGTAACTGACTCCAGATGCTCTTGCAATGAAGTAGAGAAAATTATAATATCGTCAAGATAGACTAAGCAAATTTTGTTAATGTAATCTCCTAATACATTATTCATTAATCGTTGGAATGTGGCGGGGGCTGTTTTGAGTTCAAAAGGCATTCGAAGAAATTCGTAATGTCCGCCCTCTACACTGAATGCTGTTTTATAAATATCTTCTTTCGCAATCTCTATTTGGTGGAAACCTTTTGCTAGATCTATAGTAGTGAAATAATGGCATCTTCCCAATTTTTCCAAAATTTCATCCATATTTGGAATAGGGTATTTATCATCAATCGTTACCTCATTTAATTTACGGTAGTCTATCACTAATCGCCACTTACGGTTTCCGCTGGCGTCTAACTTTTTAGGTACTACCCATACTGGTGCTGAATATGGTGATTGGCTTGGTCTTATAATTTTACTACTAATCATTTCCTGAATTTGTCGTTGTACCTCCTCCTTGTGTACATAAGGATATCTATATGTTTTGACTGCTATTGGTGTATGATCTTTAGTACGGATTCTGTGTTTTATTTCATTAGTGAAACTAAGATTTGTTTTTTTTTTATAAAATATTTTTGAAAATTTTTTAATGACCGAAATTAATTTGTATTTTTCTTCATGATTTAAATGCTCTAGTCTCATTTGATCAAAAAGAATTTTTTGTTTTTTAAATTCATTCACATAGAAATTATCATTTGAAATCGCTAAGGTTGGTTGACAATTGAAAATAATTTCTTTTGGCTTAGCATCTTTTATTTCTACAATGGCGTTCATTTTATAATTAGAGACTTCGTATATACCTTCTTTAATTTCTATTTTTTTATCTTGTGATGTTTTGCCAGGAGTATATACTAAACCTTTTATTTCCTGAACTGGAATGTCTACTTCATAAATACCTTTCTTTGTAAAATTAAAACTTTGAGTTTTTGTTAAAAATTGAATACATATTTGTTTCTGACCGATTTGAATAATATTTCTTTCAAAATTTATTATTGCTTTTAACTGTTTTAATATATTATTGCCAATGATACCGTCATACTCGTCATGAAATTTGCAAATAAACATGTCTATTTTCTCATTGGGATCGCCTAATTCTTCAAAAAGGGGTATGGATACTGTTTACGTCAGTTTATTTCATTTTATTTTCAATTAACACCAGCAAAAGTAGTTGAAAATTAAATAATAAATACTGTTCACTAAATGTTTAAACTAATCAAACAATATACACAGAAGCTAAGTTCGTCGACTGTTGCCGGTTGAAGGCTGGTAAAAGAAGAGATCGGAAAATCAGAAAACTCGCCGCTCGTGGCTCGTGATACCACGAGGCGGCTGAATATTTCAGCAAAGGTTGTCCGCCATCCGGTGCTGAATCTGCCGTACCCCGCGATTCAGCAAAGCACAGCTGTGCTTTACTTATCGCAGGTCATGGCAGCTCCAGCACCGGGCGGCGGCGCATATTCGAAGGTTCATGACGGGAACAGATACTTTTTCTATTATTTTAATAAAGTGTTGGAGTGTCTTTAGATTGATCGGATCAGTTGGTATTTTCCACTTAGGATCACAAATATTGGGATTTATAATTGAATGTGTCGCACCGGTATCTATTGTAAATTTTAATGTTCCTAAATTGGATTTAACTTCTATATATGGTAAGTTCTGTTAGAGGCTGAAAGCCGAAAATTTGTAGGATCTTCTTGTTCAATATTTGTTAACATCGGTTCTGCTGGTAATTGTCGTGATACAAAATTTTTATTATTATTAGTAATTGGTTGTCTTTGGTTGTAATTAAAATGTCTGTATTGCCGCTGTGAATTGTTAAAATTTTGACCCTGATTATTATATTGGTTGTAGTTCCTAAATTTACTTGGTTGATATTGATAATGATGGTTATATTGTCTCTGCTGGGCACTGTTATGTGTACGTGTATAATTCTGTCCAGATTAATGTTTAGAAAAATTTTGCTTTACTGTATGTTGGTTTGGTTTCTTCTCACTAGTATGAGCATATCCGGCCGATTGCAGAATATCCATGGCTTCTTCCAAGCTAGAGGGATTTCTACAAAAAAGAATTGTGCGCATTGGCTCAGGCATTTTATTTTTGAATATATTTAAAGCAGTTCTCCTATTATTTTTTAGGAATTCCGACGCAGTTGGATTATTTCCTAATGAAAAAATTGTTTTGTTGTTAAGTCTTCTTAACTTATTTGTTATTTCATTATAAAAACCAACGCTATTATTTCGAAAGACTACTGCCCTGAGTTCGTCAAATAATTCTTCACAAGTGACTCTATCTCCAAAATTATTATATAGAATTGTTTTCATTTCCCTCCAGGATCTTGCATCATGATGAATTTCTATAATTTCCCTGGCTTTTCCTTTTAATTTTCCCTTAATTAAATCCAAAAAAAAGTAGTTGGGAATTGTTGTCAAAGGTATCTAATAGTGGATAAATCCTATCTATTAATTCAAAAAAAGTTTGAATTGCATCTGAGTTCCCTCTGAACTCAGGTAAATTATTTATATATTTAAGGGGATCTATTGTAACAAAATGTCCAGTCATAGATGTTGATGGCGATACAGGCACAATTTTCGGTTCCATTTTTAAAATATTTTACATAGACTTAAAATTAAAATATTTACATAGACTTAAAATTAAAATTAAAATATTTACATAAGCTTTAAATTAAAATTCAAATATTTAGATAAACCATAATTTTAATATTTACTATTTCCTGTTTTTGTGGTTGCTGCTTCTCCTTTGGTTGTAGTTGTGTTAGGATGTCTGCATTCTTTATAGTTGTAATTATTTAATATATTTAATTATTTATATGTCCTTTTGCTGTGGTTGCTGCTGCTGTGAATTTTCTTGTAGACGTACATATATATACATATGTGATTTATAGTTGTCACTGCCAGCTGATGTATGCGTAATAACTTTTGTGGTTTTTTTTTGTTTATATACTTTTGTTTTGCTTTCTCCGTTTTTTAAAACTTTTATTTTATAATTTTATATAGTACGTTTAAAATTGATTTTATAATTCTTTAAAATATTATTGAAATTTTGAATTATGCTTTTTTTTAATGTTTGATTTTTATTTTATTTTCATTTGTTTTTAATTTATAAAAAAAATTTTATAATTTCCTATAAGACACTTGTCTTATTTGTTTTGTTTTTGGAATGCCCGGTTAAATTTTAAAAAAAAACTCTATTCATATTTTTCAACAGAATATGAATAGCCGGGATCCCATCCTCGTCGCCAATTAAGTTTCTTAAAAAAAATACACAAATCACTTTTATTAGTTATTATCTTTTATTTAATTTTCATAAACACTTTAATCAATCGAAAATTCTTTTGAGACAACCTGCTCTCTTGAACAAACTTTTTATGACTGAACCCTTGCACAAACTTTTTATGACTGAACGCCATTGCCATTTTGCTCTGGCTCTCTTATATCATCTTAATTCTACTTTATCTACGCATTAAAATATATTCCGTGGGAACATATTTTAATGCGCAGATACGGATCCGTGGGATCGTTTTGAATGCGTAAAATAAAATACGCATTCAAAAATGCTCAAATGCGTAACTTCTTAAAATGCGCATTTTCTCAAAATGCGCTTTTTCTCAAAATGCGTAAATTCTCAAAATGCGCATTTTCTCAAAATGCGCATTTTGCCAACGCATTTGTAACCCTTTTTACGCATATGTAACTCGCCCACCTTTGGTCCGAGACTCCGGCGAGGATAATGTTTTTTGTACATTTGCTTAATTCTATTAAATTAAAAGTAAGTATACAGTCATAATTTAATTTTCTTATAGTAGTATGTACATCATTTCTTTTGTTTTTTGTTTGTTTACGTCATTTTTTTTTTTTTAATTATTGACTTGAAACTTTTTGTTTCTTTTTATATGTGTTTTGTAATATTTTTGGCCTCTTTTTGTACCTACATGATCTTCATCTAATCTATGTACATTAAATTTCTTAAATTTAGAATGATTCTTTCCTCCCCTTTCCTCTTTTATAAATACAGGTCCAGTTGTGAGGTCTACATCTTCTCGATTTTGGTTTAATTATTTGTGATTTTTTCTTTAATTTGTATCATTCTATCTTTAATAGAAGGATACTCTGTTTGGTTTATTGAGCCGCTAACAAAATTTATTGGTTTTTGTCCAGTGGTTGTATGAATCGTGTTATTATAGTAAGTAATGATTCTATAAATTTTTTCTTCTACGCTTTTTAAGTCTTTGTTAGGATCATACCTTAGAAGTCTTAAGTGTTCGTTTATTGTATTGTGAAGTCGTTCGATATCTGAATTAGATGTATGATTGCTACTTGAGGTATAATGTATTTCGATATTTTCATTTTGATACATTTGTAATAATGGTAATGCTTTGAATCCTAATTCATTGTCTACAATAATTTTTGTGAAATGACCTGCTGTACTGATATATTGTATAAGAGCTCTTTTAAACTCTATCCAAGATCGATTCGAAATCTTAATTGCTTAAGCATGTTTTGAGAATTTGTCTATTATGGTTAGAAACAAAGATTTATTTAAACTGTAGAATATATCTATATGAACTATTTCTTTGGGGGCTTCAGGTGTATATGTTATTTTGTATTGGTGTTTGACTGGTCGTCTGTCATATTTTTCCTTGTTACATATATCGCAGTTATTAATGTATTGTGTAATTCTTGTTTTTAATTTTGGGTGGTATATTTCGTTCCTTACTTCATTAAAATTTTCGCGTATTCCTCTATGGTTATTTTTATGGTGTTCGGTTTTTATATATTCACTTAATTCATTCTCATCTGTTATGCCTTTTAGGATGTTTTTACATCTTACAATTTTAAATTTATTATTACTATTATTGCTAAAGTTTTGTCCAATAATTAATTTAAATTTTTTGTATAGTTCTTCGTCTTCTACTAAAATAGCGTTAGTTTTATTACTTTCAAAATGATTTTTAATTAACATAATGATAGTGTCATCATATATATATATATATATATATATATATATATATATATATATATATATATATATATATATATATATATATATATATATATATTTCAACACAGGATAATTTATTAATAGTCGTTTCAATGTTTCAAAGCTATTTAAATAATCGCTATCTTCTAAATTCAATTTTATACCTTTCTTTAAATATTTAGTTATCGGTTTCGCAATTTTGGCGTAATCTTTCATGAATTTTCGATAGTAACCAGTCAAACCAAGAAATTGTTGAATTTCTTTTGCTGATTTTGGTAGTGGAAAATTTTGTACACAGATTATCATTTGTAGATTAGGCTTTATGCCTTCGTTTGTAACAATATGCCCGAGAAATTCGGTTTCATGTTTCAAAAACTCCGATTTGTCCAATTGGACTTGGAGATTGGTTTCTTTAAGTCTTTGAAAAATTTTCGTAACTGACTCCAGATGCTCTTGCAATGAAGTAGAGAAAATTATAATATCGTCAAGATAGACTAAGCAAATTTTGTTAATGTAATCTCCTAATACATTATTCATTAATCGTTGGAATGTGGCGGGGGCTGTTTTGAGTTCAAAAGGCATTCGAAGAAATTCGTAATGTCCGCCCTCTACACTGAATGCTGTTTTATAAATATCTTCTTTCGCAATCTCTATTTGGTGGAAACCTTTTGCTAGATCTATAGTAGTGAAATAATGGCATCTTCCCAATTTTTCCAAAATTTCATCCATATTTGGAATAGGGTATTTATCATCAATCGTTACCTCATTTAATTTACGGTAGTCTATCACTAATCGCCACTTACGGTTTCCGCTGGCGTCTAACTTTTTAGGTACTACCCATACTGGTGCTGAATATGGTGATTGGCTTGGTCTTATAATTTTACTACTAATCATTTCCTGAATTTGTCGTTGTACCTCCTCCTTGTGTACATAAGGATATCTATATGTTTTGACTGCTATTGGTGTATGATCTTTAGTACGGATTCTGTGTTTTATTTCATTAGTGAAACTAAGATTTGTTTTTTTTTTATAAAATATTTTTGAAAATTTTTTAATGACCGAAATTAATTTGTATTTTTCTTCATGATTTAAATGCTCTAGTCTCATTTGATCAAAAAGAATTTTTTGTTTTTTAAATTCATTCACATAGAAATTATCATTTGAAATCGCTAAGGTTGGTTGACAATTGAAAATAATTTCTTTTGGCTTAGCATCTTTTATTTCTACAATGGCGTTCATTTTATAATTAGAGACTTCGTATATACCTTCTTTAATTTCTATTTTTTTATCTTGTGATGTTTTGCCAGGAGTATATACTAAACCTTTTATTTCCTGAACTGGAATGTCTACTTCATAAATACCTTTCTTTGTAAAATTAAAACTTTGAGTTTTTGTTAAAAATTGAATACATATTTGTTTCTGACCGATTTGAATAATATTTCTTTCAAAATTTATTATTGCTTTTAACTGTTTTAATATATTATTGCCAATGATACCGTCATACTCGTCATGAAATTTGCAAATAAACATGTCTATTTTCTCATTGGGATCGCCTAATTCTTCAAAAAGGGGTATGGATACTGTTTACGTCAGTTTATTTCATTTTATTTTCAATTAACACCAGCAAAAGTAGTTGAAAATTAAATAATAAATACTGTTCACTAAATGTTTAAACTAATCAAACAATATACACAGAAGCTAAGTTCGTCGACTGTTGCCGGTTGAAGGCTGGTAAAAGAAGAGATCGGAAAATCAGAAAACTCGCCGCTCGTGGCTCGTGATACCACGAGGCGGCTGAATATTTCAGCAAAGGTTGTCCGCCATCCGGTGCTGAATCTGCCGTACCCCGCGATTCAGCAAAGCACAGCTGTGCTTTACTTATCGCAGGTCATGGCAGCTCCAGCACCGGGCGGCGGCGCATATTCGAAGGTTCATGACGGGAACAGATACTTTTTCTATTATTTTAATAAAGTGTTGGAGTGTCTTTAGATTGATCGGATCAGTTGGTATTTTCCACTTAGGATCACAAATATTGGGATTTATAATTGAATGTGTCGCACCGGTATCTATTGTAAATTTTAATGTTCCTAAATTGGATTTAACTTCTATATATGGTAAGTTCTGTTAGAGGCTGAAAGCCGAAAATTTGTAGGATCTTCTTGTTCAATATTTGTTAACATCGGTTCTGCTGGTAATTGTCGTGATACAAAATTTTTATTATTATTAGTAATTGGTTGTCTTTGGTTGTAATTAAAATGTCTGTATTGCCGCTGTGAATTGTTAAAATTTTGACCCTGATTATTATATTGGTTGTAGTTCCTAAATTTACTTGGTTGATATTGATAATGATGGTTATATTGTCTCTGCTGGGCACTGTTATGTGTACGTGTATAATTCTGTCCAGATTAATGTTTAGAAAAATTTTGCTTTACTGTATGTTGGTTTGGTTTCTTCTCACTAGTATGAGCATATCCGGCCGATTGCAGAATATCCATGGCTTCTTCCAAGCTAGAGGGATTTCTACAAAAAAGAATTGTGCGCATTGGCTCAGGCATTTTATTTTTGAATATATTTAAAGCAGTTCTCCTATTATTTTTTAGGAATTCCGACGCAGTTGGATTATTTCCTAATGAAAAAATTGTTTTGTTGTTAAGTCTTCTTAACTTATTTGTTATTTCATTATAAAAACCAACGCTATTATTTCGAAAGACTACTGCCCTGAGTTCGTCAAATAATTCTTCACAAGTGACTCTATCTCCAAAATTATTATATAGAATTGTTTTCATTTCCCTCCAGGATCTTGCATCATGATGAATTTCTATAATTTCCCTGGCTTTTCCTTTTAATTTTCCCTTAATTAAATCCAAAAAAAAGTAGTTGGGAATTGTTGTCAAAGGTATCTAATAGTGGATAAATCCTATCTATTAATTCAAAAAAAGTTTGAATTGCATCTGAGTTCCCTCTGAACTCAGGTAAATTATTTATATATTTAAGGGGATCTATTGTAACAAAATGTCCAGTCATAGATGTTGATGGCGATACAGGCACAATTTTCGGTTCCATTTTTAAAATATTTTACATAGACTTAAAATTAAAATATTTACATAGACTTAAAATTAAAATTAAAATATTTACATAAGCTTTAAATTAAAATTCAAATATTTAGATAAACCATAATTTTAATATTTACTATTTCCTGTTTTTGTGGTTGCTGCTTCTCCTTTGGTTGTAGTTGTGTTAGGATGTCTGCATTCTTTATAGTTGTAATTATTTAATATATTTAATTATTTATATGTCCTTTTGCTGTGGTTGCTGCTGCTGTGAATTTTCTTGTAGACGTACATATATATACATATGTGATTTATAGTTGTCACTGCCAGCTGATGTATGCGTAATAACTTTTGTGGTTTTTTTTTGTTTATATACTTTTGTTTTGCTTTCTCCGTTTTTTAAAACTTTTATTTTATAATTTTATATAGTACGTTTAAAATTGATTTTATAATTCTTTAAAATATTATTGAAATTTTGAATTATGCTTTTTTTTAATGTTTGATTTTTATTTTATTTTCATTTGTTTTTAATTTATAAAAAAAATTTTATAATTTCCTATAAGACACTTGTCTTATTTGTTTTGTTTTTGGAATGCCCGGTTAAATTTTAAAAAAAAACTCTATTCATATTTTTCAACAGAATATGAATAGCCGGGATCCCATCCTCGTCGCCAATTAAGTTTCTTAAAAAAAATACACAAATCACTTTTATTAGTTATTATCTTTTATTTAATTTTCATAAACACTTTAATCAATCGAAAATTCTTTTGAGACAACCTGCTCTCTTGAACAAACATTTTATGACTGAACCCTTGCACAAACTTTTTATGACTGGACGCCATTGCCATTTTTCTGGCTCTCTTATATCATCTTAATTCTACTTTATCTACGCATTAAAATATATTCCGTGGGAACATATTTTAATGCGCAGATACGGATCCGTGGGATCGTTTTGAATGCGTAAAATAAAATACGCATTCAAAAATGCTCAAATGCGTAACTTCTTAAAATGCGCATTTTCTCAAAATGCGCTTTTTCTCAAAATGCGTAAATTCTCAAAATGCGCATTTTCTCAAAATGCGCCTTTTGCCAACGCATTTGTAACCCTTTTTACGCATATGTAACTATTAACATCATGTATGTGTATGTCGATGATATTATATTAGCTTGCACAACAGATGAAATGATGCAAAAAATAATCACAAAGCTGGAAGAAAAAATCAAAGTGGTGAATAAAGGTCCTATTAACTATTATTTAGGCATGGAGATTCTGAAGCAAGGACGAAGAGGTGAAATGATAATTCATCAACACCGGTACACAACACAACTTTTGACAAAATGGAAAATGCGAGATTGTAAAGGCGCGTCTACCCCTTTCGCCAGTGGCACAGTATTAGAGAAATGCACTGACCCTACGAAATGTTCCGGATGTGACATTTTACAATATCAGTCGCTCATCGGAAGCCTTACCTATTTAGCGATAGTGTTGAGACCAGACATAGCACATGTTGTAGCAAAATTAGCGCAATTTAACTCACATCCGCATAGAGAACATTTTATGGCAGCGAAACGAGTGCTCAGATATCTTCGAGCGAGACCCAAAGGTGTGTTAACTTATAACGCTAACTGCAATAGTTTAATTTGTTTTACAGATGCGGATTGGGCTTTCGACAACATTGACCGTAGATCATATAGTGGGTTCACTGTATCGATGGGTTAAAATTTAGTAGCATGGGAATCCAAAATACAAAGTATCGTGGCTCTCAGTACGATGGAGGCCGAATATGTCGCTATGTGCTCGGGAGTTAGAGAGGTGACATTCCACCGAAGATTACTGCTGGAGATAGGATTTCGAGACCTGGTGAGCGAAGCTACAATAGTTTTTTGTGACAATCAGTGCGCTCAATTTGCAGTTAAAAATCCAATGGTAACCAAGCGAAGTAAACATATAGACATTCGGTACCACTACCTGCGAGACAAATATATGAACAACGAAATTGATATCCACTACGTCCCATCACCAGATAATGTGGCTGATATTTTAACTAAAAGTTTACCTAAGGAACGTCATGAAAAACTATGTAATGATATGAAATTGAAATTTATTGTAAAAACCTAACATTTGTCTTAACATTTGATTTAATCTTTCCTCAACCTCATATGTAATTTATTCTAAATGAAAGTAGTCGTGTTGAGGTGGAGTTTGTCAGAATACTAACAAATGCAACCCTACCTACTTTGCATTATTATAAGGTATATTACGATATTATGATTATATTTATACTAAGCAACAGAATATATTTGTATGTACTCTTCTTTTCTATTACTTGCATTAAAGCTATTGAATTCAACGGACGTGTTCTTTTAATTTCGGTAACAACAGTTTTCCAGAAAATTAGTTTTAATTAAATTATATTATTGTAACTATGTTATTTTTATTTAAATTATATATGTTTAAGCATATGCCGAGCGTAGCGATCCCACTGCTCCACGACCGAATATGCCCATCAAATTGTAGTTAGTTATATTTGCACATACGTAATGTACTCGTACAATTTTGCAAGCAAGCATTTTTATACTCGTATGTGTGAAAATTTGTTTTTCAATTTCTTTAATTTTAAGAGATATGATATTTCCGTTTTATTTTATACGTAAGCATTAGTTAAATTCCTTAATTGTTATTGTAATTATATATGTATCAATTAGTATATAAGTTCACGCTTTTATGAAATAAATCAGTCAGTTTAAATAATTGACTCCATCAACCACACGAATTTGTGTTCTTTCTAAGTTATACTGGTTCATGCGCCATATAACAATCTCAACAGCTATATTGGTACAAGCACCGAAATAGCAACCTAACTAATCAATTTGTGATTAAACTGGTACTGGTACAAGCACCATATAACAATTAATCAGGCATTTTGGTACATGCACCGAACTGGCAACCATTTAAGGAAAAAGATCCTTAAACATTTTTGGTGACTGATCAACAGGACACGGCACATCTACCATTCCTGAGGACATAAGCTGAATACAGCCTATCAATAATTCATCACGACTTCCGACTACATGTCAATGAAAGAGCTGGTTCGTCAACAAGATGACCGAGCATTGACCATTAAAACACTGATATCAAGCTATAAGAAAACAGCTCACGAACGGAGGACATTAGAATTCGTGGAAAAAAGGCTGCAAGAACTTGATAATCAATGGCAACAATTCAACCAATTTGACATTGTGATCCGGAAAAGCTATGGGGATAACACTTCTCACCCATATTTTGCGAAGGACATACACGCAATGTGGGTGCCAAATATTACAAGCTTCGCGAGGAAATGCAAAGCACTATCAATACGCTGAAGGCATCGAAGATACTCCCGAAAGAAACAACACCAGTGCCAAGACTAGTACGGCTACAACCACTAATTCAGGAATGTGGGACTATGCAGCAACAGTACCGTTCGCAACCCGTTCTGTCGCATGTTCAACGACGAGGACAACTCATCACTAACATCTTTAAGACGATTGATCAATTGCTTGCCAACCAGCCAATACACCCAGGCAGTTTTTACACGCGTCAGGCAAGCAATCTAAAGCAACATTGGCAGATAGTACAAGGTCTGCACAAACTACTGTGTGAAGCTGGAGACATCACGTACGACATTGAAGACATCTTCCAACGCGAACAGGAGTTTCACAACAAATTGGCCCTCCTCTTGGATATGGGCCAAGAATCGAGCAGCTGCAATGCTGTGAATAGAAGCACGCCAACAAATGCATGTCCAAAGCTACAATTGCCAAAGGTGGAGTTACCAAATTTGATGGTAATTATCTCCAGTGGCGACAATTCCGAGATTTATTCATGGAACTGGTGGATAAGAAGCCCATACCACAGTGGCAAAAAATGTGGTACCTGAAATCCAGCCTTATAGGAGAGGCAGAAGCCCTCATTGGTCATCTCACATCGGCAGACAACTACGTGACCGCATGGCAAGTGATCAACGAACGGTACGAAAACTCGAGGCAATTAGTTAACGCAGCATTGTGTCGACTATTAAAGCAAACTACATCAAATATCGAAGTGCTACGAACGTCAAATTACTGCATGATACAACGCGAGAGTTCATTTTAAGCCTTCATAATTTGGGTCTAGACACTTCATCATGGGACCCAATTCTCAGCAAGTCAACACACGTTTTATGGGAACAATCCATCCAGGACCCAACTAAAATGCCATCACTGGAGGAATTCCTGGCCTTTTTTAGGATACGTTTCCAAACCCTGGAAGCGCTGGGAATCAAGAGCAACAAGCCTAATAGCGAAAGGGGCAAGCACCATGGCAACTACAGCACCTTAAGTGCCACCACTTCAGCTCAAGCGTGTGACATATGTAAGCAGTCACACGCACTCTACCTGTGCCCAAGTTTCCTGAAGATGACTCCAAGGCAACGGTTGAACAGAATTCAACGCTTAAGACGATGCGTCAACTGTTTGAAAACTGGTCATGGTTCAAAGAATTGCTCATCAAGAACATGTACCAAGTGTCCAAAGAAACACAATACGCTTTTGCATTTGCACCTAGCATCAGACCAAGAAAAACAGGAAATCGCCAACACAACCAAGCCATCATCAGCAGCTTCATTAGCAGCGTTGCCTATGCAACCAACTCTTCATGGACCAGCACTGTTGAGTACCGTGTCCATAACGTTATGATCCAATTGGGGGCAGGAAATCAAATGTCGCGCGCTCCTCGACAGTGGCTCGCAATTGAATTTCATAACACAAAGCCCAGCAAGGCAATTAGGATTGCGTAAGCGAAAAGCCGACACTTCCATTGAAGGAATCGGTAATAGCAAAAAGCGAACCACAGAGACGGTGATCGTCGGATTGGAATCAACGACCACTGGATTCTCAACACATATAGAAGCACAAATTTTTCCAAAAATCGCGTCTGATCAGCAGCAAAAAACTATTGACATTTAACAGTGGTTAATTCTGAAAAATATGAAGCTAGCAGATCCATCATTCAATGAATCAGCTCGAATTGATTTGCTGATAAGCGCAGGGTTGTTTTACCAAGCATTATGTGTCGGACAACTGTCACCACCAACTACCCTCTTCCGATGGGTAGTTGGTGGTGCATACAACAGGCACGATACATCCAGTCCAATTGCAACTTGTGGAGTTTGCACGGACGATGAAAATCTTGAAGAATCATTGGAGAAGTTCTGCCGCTTAGAAGAGTGTGATGCAACCAAGTCTACTCTCACATTAGCTGAACGACAATGTGAAGAACACTACAACCGCCATACACAACGCGGCACAGATGGCCGCTTCATTGAAAAATTTCCTTTCCAAGGAGACCCTACGCATTTGGGTGAGTCAAGGAACATAGCCCTTCAATGGTTCTTCGCAGTCGAACGCAAACTAGAAAGAAATCCCGAGCTTAAGAACCAGTATGTCGCGTTTATGAGAGATTATGAATCCCTGGGATATATGGAGGAAGTATCGACTAACACCATCAGAGGTCCGCACTATTTCCTGCCACACCATGCGGTTATGAAACCAGAAAGTTCCACAACAAAATTACATGTCGTATTTGATGCAGCAGCCAAAACTTCAGCTACTGTATCGCTCAACGACATTCTGTTAATTGGCCCCAGTATACAAGATGATGTGGTTCAAATACTACTTCGGTTTCGGTTGTCACAATATGCCTTCAGCGCTGACTTTGAGAAAATGTATCGGCAAATTTGGGTTGCTTAGGAGGATCGGAGGTGCCAGCTTATCTGGTGGAGAGAAGACTCGTCGCAGCCGTTGAAATGTTACAAGCTAGCTACAGTCACATATGGCACATCAGTGGCTCCATACCTAGATGAAGAGCTAGCGTTAAACTGTGGTCAACCCGGAAAGGACAGCATTAAGACAATGGAACTTATCTGGCAACCAATAAGTGATGCATTCACTTTCAACACAGTAACTACAGAAGCAAGAAAAATCACAAAACGCAGTACGCTGTCTGACATATCTAGGCTTTTTGACCCTCTTGGATTCATTGCACCAGTCACCGTCACTGCCAAAATATTTCTTCAAACACTCTAGAAGCTCAACGTAGACTGGGACGCATACTTCACACAAAATCTTCATACAACGTGGCTACATTTTCGCACTGAATTAAGGGAACTACAAAAAATCAGTGTCTCACGATACATATTTAGTGGAGCATCACCCAAAAATCCCCATATACTCGTACATATCTTCGCAGATGTATCAGACCGGGCCCTATGGTGCAGTGGCACATATACTATACATTTTTATAATTATTATTATTATTACACTTTATTCTAATAAATTGAATTATTACAATAAATACAATTAATGAGTACTGGCTGCCAGGGCCTTCGATTCGAAAAAATCTTTTAAAAAATGTGACTCTAGATAGTATAAAATCAATAGAGACCATTTTTAAGTTGTATAGATTTCAAAAATAAAATTTGAAATAATAATAGATTAACTATTATTATTTCAAATTTTATTTTTGAAATCTATACAACTTAAAAATGGTCTCTATTGATTTTATACTATCTAGAGACACATTTTTTAAAAGATTACTAGGGACTAGGCGTATCAAATACATCCCTTCTAATTGCACTAAAAGCTCTGCAATCGTTCAATAAATGAGTGCGCTGGTTCCCGAAGCAGTAAGGTTTCGTGGGAAAATGAGGCATCGGGAAAATGAGTCGAACAAAAATTTTTATTTGCTTTAAGGTGCATAATCCTGGTTAGGTGGGTTTGATATTTATAATAATTATTTACATTTACATTGATCCATAATTTAATATAAGAGTGCTTTGGTGTGTCAGTACGACCTGAGAATGGTCAGATGAAAGTTCGAAGTTTAATTGAATAGTAAGATGTTCGTGCTGATGCGTATCATTATGAAGAAGTTTATTAGATCAGGTCTGTTTCTCATATCACTCGACCAGCATATTGGTTCTCCAGTGCTTTTTTTCTTTTTTATTTCCCTTTATTTCATACATCTGTCGCCATTCTATTGACACCTAGTACATGATTTGACAATTTGTTTGGAAATTAATATTAATTAATTAATAATATTAACACATTTTGGCCAGTGCCAAGGAGTGATACAACAAAAATTATTTACATTAATTATAATAGTTCACTATAATTATATTATAACAATTTATGATCAAAATTATGTTTATGATAATTATTTACATTTACATTTATAATACTATTACTAGTATGTGTAGTGTGGATTTCCTAGTTCATTAGGTCGTTTGGTCGAGTTCTCTTTAAACGGCGCATGGTGGTTTCTTCTAGTTGTAGCAACTCTTTTATTTCTTCGTTCTTATGCCCATGCAGTGTATCATAGTATTTTGTGGATATATTTTTTATCTCTTCGTCAATTCTTGTCATATTTAGTTTGCGGTGTATGTCTTCATTTGTTGTGTACCAACCAGACTTTATGATCACTCTTAATGTTTTAGATTGCTGTCGTTGAATTTTTTCTATGTGTGACTGCTTTGCCATTCCCCATACTTGGAGCCCGTATGTCCAAATTGGCTTTATAACTTACTTGTATAGCAGCAACTTGTTGTTAATTGTGAGTTTAGATTGCTTACCCATTAACCAATATAGTTTCCTAAATTTTTCTTTTATTTGTTTCGTTTTTTGATTGATGTGGTAGTGCCAATTTAGCTTTGAGTCCATGTGTATACCAAGGTATTTAGTTGTATACCCTATTTATATATATATTTTTTGTTTATTTTAATAGTTATTGGGTTAAATTTGGTTTTAGTTGTAAAAATTTTTTGTAGAGGCTTATCTTCATTAATTTTCAAGCACCATTTATCAAACCATTCCTTAACATTCCATGTGTATATCTGCAGATTTGCAGTCGCAGTATTTAGATGTTTGTCAGATGCTAAGAGGATTGTGTCGTAGCAAAGGTAGCAATTGTGGTATTCAGTTCTTTTGGAGGTGGTATATTTGAAATAAATATGAAATATAGCAGTGGTCCTAAAACACTCCCTTGAGGAACTCCAGCTGTTGTAAGATGAATAGACGAACCCTCTTAATTATATTTGACGTAAAAAGTCAAAAGTCAAAGTCCTTTATGATATACTTTGTCAAATGCTTTTGCAACGTCCAAGAATACAGCAACACAGTACCGCTTATATTCTATGTCTGTTTCAATTTTGTTTGTTATACGGTGTATCTGTTGAATTGTTGAATGTCGTTTTCTGAAACCGAATTGATGATTTGGTATAATGCGATTATTGTCAATCATCTGGCTAAGTCTATCATGTTATAGTTTTTCAGCAACTTGAGGGATTATGGGAAGTAGGATTGGTCTATACTACGAAGCAGTTGTAGCATCTTTTCCCTGCTTCGGTAGTGTAATAATTTCAGCAACTTTCCATACTTTGGGAAAATATTGTAGTGGGATCATTGAGTTGATGACATTCCTTAAGTAGTTATAACCTATAGTAGGTAGCTCAGCGAGAGCTTTTCCTGTCAACATATCGTATCCTGGTGCTTTTTTGTGGTTTATTCGTTTTTTAATACAATTAATTATTTCTGTTGTGTTTGTTTTCTTTATTTTGGTTGTAATGTCTATATTTAAGTCATTGCATGTTTCAAAATATTTATCTTCGTTATTTGATAGGACTTTTTCAAAGTATTTAGCCAATGCAGTTGCTTTTTCTTCATGAGTTGTCATCTTTCCGTAGTGGTGGCTGATACCTTATCTGAGTTTTTAATTTCTTTGTGCATTTCCATAATAAGTAGTTAGTATCCTGGGTATGCCAAGTTGTTTAGGTATTTTTCAACTTCTATATTTTGTCTTTTAGTTAATATTTTCTTGAGTTTTTTGCAGGCTATATTTAAATTGTGTTTATCCTCAGGCTCTAGTTAGCTGCCACCTCTTTCTCCGCTTTCTCTTCTCAATAATTTGCTTTCTTATGAAAATATCCGTTCTAGGTTTATTTCTTCTAAATTTATGCTGTTGGCTTGATTTGATTCCTGTGTCTAGGAACACATCGTTGAAGTGAATAATGGCACGTTCAATGTCTAATTGTGTTTTCAGTGTGATAGACATATTCAGTTGATTTTCAATATGCTGTCTATACTCATTCCAGTTTGTTTTGTGGTTAAAAATCTTAGCTATTGGTTCTATGGGTTTGATGTCAGTTGTATTATCGGAGAGTGGTCTGAAGAAAGTTCAAAACAAGCTTTAATTTTTAATTGGTTACACTTTATGTTTTTTGTTATGCTGAAGTCGATTAGATCTGGTATCTTTTTCCTATCTGTTGGCCAGTATGTGGGTTCAACTGAGCTTAAAAATTTGCAGTTATTTTTGTTCATAGCATTAATAAGATTTCGTCCTTTTTTATTGGTTAGCCTAGTTCCCCAGTCAGTGGGTTTGGCATTCAGATCTCCAACTGCAATGAATCTACGCCAAGCGTCTTTATGTAGTCATCATTTTGATCCGTCGTTATTAGGTTATTTGATTGATTAAAAGTATTTAATGAGAAATCTGTTGCTGTTTATTTTCAGATAGGTTTTTAATATTAGGTTCATATTTCGTATTCATTAGTTTAACGTATTAATATAATATTTTAAATTTTTACTGTGGTATTAATATTATCTGCACTACTTTCACACAGTTTTCATGCTACTTCAGAAATCAAGTCTTCAAATTTTGTTTTCCACACTACGGTGCTTCGAAGTTCAACTAATTCCATTTCTAAATTATCGATACCTAGCCACATAAATTCGGTTAGCTCCATTGTTTCAAATTCTGTTTTGTATGGATATAAAATAAAGTGCAATGTATTTTCCTAACTTTTAAATTGATTGAATCTCTCCTTAAAAGTTTATTTTATTTTCAATATTTTTTAATTGCATTTTCTTGAATGTCAACCGAGTTTGCAAAAAATATTGTGTTTTGAAAATGTTTTGTAATTTAGAAAAATATTTCATGATTTTCATTTCCAAATCCTTAGTAAAGATGTCAAGTTTTGTCATAAATATTTTAATATTTTCAAATATCGTTAAAACAATTAGTCCATGCCCTTGAAGTTTTTTATTCAGTTCATTAAAATGCTGAGTGAGGTTGCATGAAAACATTAAATCATTTAACCAATGGATTATTCTTCGAAGCTATTGTCTTTTTCAATTAAAAATAGCTTAATTTCTTCTAATAACGTCACAAAGCGATTAAGGACTTGTCCAAAACTAAGCCATCGCACGCTGTTGTATGCCAAAATCCCTGAATATTGGCATTCTCTTTCCTCTAAGAATTGTGCAAATTGTCATTTATTAAGAGCTCTTGCGTTTATAAAGTTGATTATTTTTATTACAACTGACATTATACTGGAAAATGTTCTTAAACCATGCTTCTCACATGAATCTCAATCAGAGAATGTGAAATATTTTGCTTAAGATGCATAGTCTGTTGTTACAGAAACTATTTTCTGAAGGTCAACATCCATTTTTTCAAATGCAATATCAAATTCATTAAAAATATCAAGACTGGTACACTTCCCTTTCAACGTTATTAGTTTTATTTAGTCTTCTTTCATTATATTTCCAGACTTATACCGAGTAAAAACTGCTAATTGTGTATAACTATTTACATCATTACTCTCATCTAAAGCAATTGAAAGCATTTATGCATAATTTAAGTCGTTGCGTATTTACGAACAAATTTTTTTTTTATTTCTATTATCTATCTACTATCTTTAAATATATTCCGACTTATAGGTAGCTCATTTATTCACTTTGGAACCAAAAATCTCTTTAAAACACTGCTTTGAGAAAAGCTATATTTTTTCTTTTGAAAAAAATACGTTTCTCTTTCTTCATCTATTAACATGCCGAGATTCGAATGCAGCGTTTCAAAATGTACTTTTGCAATATATGTACGCGAAGTCACTTTTTCATTACAAATTACACATTGTATTCTTTTCTATCACACCATATTTATCAAACCATTCCGTTTGACGTGGCCTGGAACTTGCATCGGTTGTTTTAATTTTTTAACCGCCGACATAGTACAGAACTACAATTAAAAATATTTATATTTAGAATACAATAATTTGAGAGATTTTTTATTAACATACCTAATATACATACACATCAATACACATTACTTTTAAATGCGTTCGAAATGGATGCCACTAAATTCAGCACTGGTACTGATTGTTACAGGCGCGAGTTATGGTGTTAAATTAAAACTAGAATGTTGTCAATTCGATCTCTTCTCTGTCTTTATTACACCACTTCGATCTTAAGACTAACTTAAAATATTTTCTCTACTCTATTTTACTATTCAAATTCGGTTGGCCTTGAAGTGCAAATCATGCCACCAAGCATACTTTGCGTTCGGAGCCTTAACTGCACTTGAGACCATCCGCTATGCAATAACAAAAACATAGCGATAACGTTATTGCATAGAATGTGAATATTTTAACTAACGCAACTTGTTTACACACACATATATTTGTTGCTGTTTTCTACATTAAATAAAATAATATTATTTTATGATCGCAGTTCGGTGCATGCAAAAATGCGCCGAATCAGCGTCTTTACTTATTTTAATAAATGTGAGAGATCGAGTTGCGTTGGGGACGTAACTCCTCCCCCCATAAATTGGGGACTCTCCTGAGTCCTAATAATAGTACAAAACAAAATTGTATAAGTATATGTCTTTTTTTTAATTCTTCTCTTTTATTTTGGAAGGTTTGGTTCTTAATATTTATGTTACAATTGTTGAATGAAATTAGACAATTTTTATTTATAGTAAACTAGCTGACCCCGCAGGCGTTGCCCTGCGTGAAATCATGTGTTTTGAAAAGAAAAGAAAGTTGAATTTATATTGTGTTGAAAATCATTTATTTGCGATTTTTCTACATTTTTTCAATGTAACGCAGCTTGATAAACAACATTTTTTGTTTTCTGTTCCGGTGCGTAAATGTACAGAGAAGATGGTTTTCCAACTCGTGAACACGCCACGTATAGCTGGCCGTGTGAAAAACATAGCATTTCCAGATTTATGCCACACACTTCCAACGACTGTCCTTGTGACCTGTTGATTGTCATCGCAAATGCAAGTTTCACTGGAAACTGAATACGTTTGAACTGAAATGGCAAATCGTTTGAACTCAAAGGAGCTCGTTGGATCAAGCATTCTGCCCACTTGTAAATCCCTTTCAAAATTCATGCAACTATCACATTATTCGATAGCTGCGTCACAATCAGTCGGGTTCCATTACACAGTTTCGGCGCATGAAGATTCCGAAGCATAATAATGACAGATCCAACTTTGAGATGCAAATGATGCGGCGGCATGCCAGGCAAATCCAAAGAATTTAGAAATTCCACTGGATAATTCACGGCTTCGTCTTCATTTTCAACACGATCGATCGATTTGTATGAGCGCAAATCTCCCGGAATTTGACTTTGAATCGTCCAGTTTAAGTCATTAACATCGGTATTTTTGGTAGCTAAAATTGCGCGTGCACGCAACCAATCGTAGTTACGATAATTTTGGCCAATGTTCGGATAAACATTCGCGATGAGTTCAGCTTTCGTTGAAGTGAATTGACAAATGGCAGGTGGAATTGATATCAAACCACTGGAAGTATCAACCGGAATTTTCCCATTTCCAATTCTTAGCAATTCTTTAGAGAAAACTTCTGCGGTGCTATCCTGTTGCAGGAACGCTCGCATATTCATAGTCAATCGTATGGTTTTCACGTACCGCCACAAATACAGTGACTTGAGACAATTCATCCGGCGCTGTTGATTTCGGAATAACAGGAAGTGTTTGTCGAAAATCGCCTGCTAACAGTATCATTACGCCACTAAAGCGACGATTATTATTCCGCAGATCTTTCATTGTTCTGTCAAGTGCTTCTAGAGACCATTTGTGAGCCATTGTGCACTCATCCCATATTATCAGTTTACAATTCTTCAACACTTTTGCCATAGCTGATTGCTTTGAAATGTTGCAAACAGGTGTTTCATTGATTTGCATGTTTAACGGAAGCTTCAGTGCCGAATGTGCCGTTCTTCCACCTTCTAGTAGAGTTGCAGCAATCCCAGTAGATGCGAGAGCCAACGCAATGCCATTTTGAGATCGTATTGTTGCCAAAATCAATGATATCAGGAACGTTTTCCCAGTTCCGCCGGTCGCATCAAGAAAAAATAGTCCACCGTTTCCATCATTGACAGCCTTCATCAATTCATCACACGCACTCTTTTGCTGCTCATTCAATAATGGAACATTTCTTTGTACTTGTTGTTCCAAAGTTATTCTGTCGTATGCACGCTCACGTTACAATTCACGATTCAGTACATCTCTGATTTGACGATTTGGCGCTTGCATATGAATTTCAGTCAATAGTTTGCCACTCATAAGCAAACACAAATCTTCAATCAACACCAATGCTTCATTGTAGATGCCATCGTTCATTTGTAATTCTGAATTCCATGTTGCCACTCAAATACGATGTAAAATGTCTTCGGCAATGTAATTTTTGTACGTATCCCATATCCCATTGACGCGGATTTTTAAGGCTGACATGTCGAAATGATCATCGCGAAAAGTGTGCGAACTTCAATGGCATGCGAAGTAGCTATCGCATCGTCCATCGTTTGATTCCAGTGATTATCATGTTCCAGCAATTGTAATTGCTGGCATGCTTCTCGAAAAGTTGCACACACCGTACCATTCACAGTACGCAATGACTCAAATGAAGTTGAACCGCGTACATTAATCAATAGCAACCGAAGGTAGAAGCAATCGTCGTTTTTCGGGTGGATTGTGTAAATTCGTCCTAATGCATTAGTTGAGAACACACCTGGATGTCCATCTACTGGTTGGCCTTGCTTTCTGCGTAACCATTTCTTCGACGATGCATTCCATGTATAATATCGAGGCATTTCCGAATAAAGCAATGTTCTCTCAAACGGATCACTGGCGCAAGTTGAGAAAAAAATAGTCAATGTTGTTGCTGGTGGTGTTTTCGCTCGCTGCACTGCATTCTCTGGGTTGAAATACATTTCTTGGCCATTCTCCAAATGAACTGCGAGATGTACAACAGTCGGAAAACGCTCATGAATTACAAAAGAAAATATTCTCCAAAGCGCTTCATTGCAGTTCACGTATTGACCCATTTGATACTGGCTGATCTCATCTCGTTCAAGGCCAATAACCGCCATGTCGCTTCCTTTGGTGACGTACTTGCAAACGGATTTGATCGATTTCACAGAACTGCAATACATTGATATGAGTTTTGAATGTCTTAGATAATATTGGCGAATATGGTACGATCCATGTGTTGTCAACTTTGATATTCACTCCTCTAAATTGAATCCTGAATGTTCTGCCACTGTTGTCTGATGAGCGACGCCGATAGAGTGGATATCCATCATTTCCAGTTTGCGTTTCCGAAAGAAAAGCACGTGGATAGTGTTTCGTGCATTTATTGTCAGACATACAAACCGTAGTGGGATTGTCGTGTCCGCAAGGTCCATGAACCACATTGGTTTTCACCACTTCGTATAATTCTGGATCCATCTCTGGATCAGGAATTTCCGCAGAAATGATGTAATCAATTTGATCTGGTGTAATCTTGTCCACCATCCAAAGAAGAATGTGTGCGTGCGGCAAACCTCTTTTTTGCCACTCAACAGAGTACATCCAGCATCTAACAGCACCATATATACGTTGCTTCACGATAAAGTCCATCAAATATTATTTTTGAGTGACTGTTCAATTTTTTACTCTGTCAGATTCTATGGTCGTTTTCAAAAGGTCAATACTCCAATTGAAATGCTCATTTACAATTATCTGGTGATTTAAAGTACCAATAGAGTTATGGTTATTTGTATCGATAATTTTAAGGTGTTCGGTTATTTATTCCCTATCTTCGTTGTCCATTGTACCAAACGCCCATTTATGTATACTGCCTACAAGATTAATTAGACCACGTTCCTTCCTAATATTATTGTTTGGAGTAATAATCTCAATTTCGCTTTTAGTAAACTTATCTCTCTTGTTAATAGATCTCCGTTCATTAAGCCAATCATTTCTATATTTTTCTCTAGAATATTTATTATGCTTGCGATTTCTGCAGTGTCTATAATATGCAAAACCGAAATCGTATTATTAACTATCTGTACTTCTCTGAGTCGGACTACAGTGTAACCTGTGTTAGAGCTGATTTGGTTCACTTGTAGAAAACCCTCTGCGCTCATCATCAGGGTTAGAAGTATGGTTACCTGAAAATTTAAGTGGTCTTCTAATGTTGGTAGTATGAATGTTTTCTAAATTAGCTCTGACGAATTTTGGCTCGTTCTTATGTCTCAAACTTTCATAATTTTTAATGAAACCTTCGTTTCTTGTTTCAATATAAATTTCTCTTCTACTATTTCTTTTGTTGAGAATATTATTTTTCATTTGTATTAATCTATCCTTAATGATTTTATGATCTACTTTATTTTCCTGAACTTCCAGTGGAGTCGTTTTAATTGTAGAGTGATAAGAAGTGTTATAAAACCTAATGGCTTTAAGGACTTGTGTTTTTATTGGAAGTTTTTCTTCCGTATTTAAAATCCTAATTCGTTCGGTTAGCGTATTATTTAGTCTCTCGATGTCTGAATTCCCAGTATGACTGTTGGGCTTAGTAGTATGAAAAGAAATATTTTCATTATTCAGGAAATCTCGAATACTTTGCGAATTAAATTCGTTATCGAAAATGAACTTTTTTATCTTACCTTTTATTGCTAAAAATTACCTTTTATTGGAAAAATTTTGATTAGCTCTTGTTGTAATTTGTTATAATCGTGATCGCTAAGCTGGGAATAAATTGTAATTTTACCTTTGTTTATTAATTTCTTTGTTATATTCGCTTAATTGTCGATCATTTGCATTTTCTTCTTGAGAATGTACTGTCTGAACTGCTAAGGAATCTTCGGACTCGTTAGCACCATTTTCTCCTGTGTTTAAATTTTTTACTTGTTCTTCGAACAATCTATTAAGTGGGAGCCCCAAATTTTCGGAGTCCAACAAATTTATTTCGTTAGTATTAATATTTATTCTACTGAGAAAATCGGCGACTTTATTGTTTTGTCCCTTAATATAATCGATATTAATGTTATATTCCCCTAACGATACTAACCATCGCTGTAAACGTGGGTTGATGTCCCTTCCTGTAATCTTTGCCTGCAACCATTTGATTGGTTGATGGTCGGTTTGTAAATCGAATTCTCTACCGAAAAGATAGGGTCTATAATATTTTGTACCCCAAACTATCGCTAGTAACTCTTTTTCGATAGTTGAGTAATTTGTCTCGTTAGTATTAAGAGTTCTAGAGGCAAAACTGATTGGATGTCCGTCTTGAGTTAAAACGGCTCCGATAGCAAAATTACTTGCATCAGTTATTAATGTGAATTTCTTGTTAAAATTGGGATATCTCAAGATAGGATGATTTGTTATAATATCTTTTAGTTTTTCAAATGACACAATGAAGTTGGGATCATTGGCATTTATTTTAGAATTTTTCTTTAGGCATTTTGTGAGTGGTTGGGCGATTTTGGCATAATTTTTTACAAACTTTCTGTAAAACCCAGTAATGCCTAGGAATGACTTTACCTGCTTCTGGGTTGTTGTAAGCTTCGTGAGCCTCTTGTGATTGTCGCGTACGATGTTCAATCATTCCGATTCGTGCAGATTCCCTGGCAGTAGCATATTCCTCTTCCGTACGACGTGCTGTATAATTACGTTGGTCCGTTGTACGTCGGGAACGCAGACCGATATTAGCGCGACCTCTTTGTGGCATCGTAACAAATTTCAATCTGTAATTGATCACTTTGTATGAAACACACATAAAGTTTTCACGGAATAATTTTCAATAATTTACCTTTTGAATAGCCGAAATAAAGAAAGCAAACGACCGCAATTTAACGATTCAAATATTTTACAAATCAGCTGAAGAAATAGCACAAATAAATTCCAATGGAAATGAGGTTAGGTATTCACCAACAAACGAAAATAATGAACTAACTTTTTTTGTTTGAAATGTCAAAAATTTCACTCAAAAACTGTTGAACCACAGATTTAAAATCAAATATTTTGTGAATGTAAACAATTTAACAATTTAATGTAATGAATTTAACTCGAGAAATCAATTAAAATTTGGAAAAATGTCAGAAAGTCAATTGACCGTGTCCGCACTGTTCGAATAAACAAATCAGAAAGAACAATATTCGCAGCTGTCAAAATAAATAAGCGTCTACAGCTCCATCTCTTTTGTTATTGGAGTATCAGTCAGTGCTTACAACACCAATATGAAACTAAATGTGCGCGTGCAACACCACGCACATACAAAAAAAATTAGAACAAAAAGTGAGATTAGGTTTTTCTAATTTTCGAATTTTCCGAATTTTCCGACTCTTCCGAATGTTTTGAGATCGATAGACTTGCAAGAAACAATTGGAAAAAAAAAATTTGAAAGGAAAAAATTTTGCATGGAAAAAAGTCCTTTTTGGAATTTTTTAATTTTCCGACTTTTCTTCAGGAAAAGTATAAGGTTTTATTTATTTCTAAACCTTCCCAGATCCACAACGAACAACCTCTGAAAATTCCATCAAGATTGGTCCAGCCGTTCTCGAGCCTCAGCGTCACTAACAAACAAACATTCATTTATATATATATAGATTTTCTATCATTACAATTTTGATACAATTCAATTTTATCTGCATTTTTTTATATACTGTTGAAATAATCGGCGATATCTCAAGAGATGGTTGTCAATTCCTTCGCGAATCATCAATCGATAAGTGTAAAAGTTCATTGCACTGATTTTCTTATTTGTATTGACACCTAAAAGTTAACAAAAAATGAAGTTACAATCAAGAGTGTTTGTTTTTCTTTTACTAACCATTGGCAGGATTGATCATGTTGTATCTCAAGTGATATCCATCTTCACCACGGCAGAACATAAGCGGATATTGTAGTGAGTCATACGATCGATGAGTTTCACTGATACGCTCTAATGCATCTCCAGCTCGACGTTTAATAACAATGTCACGGGATTTTAAATTATCGCCAACAACAACAATTGATATTTCATCGGCCGTCGGTGCATTATATTGCCGTTCATGAGTGCCTGCTGGTCGTTTGTCCGCTTTTATGACGATTCTGTGATGGCATCCTTTCTAACGAAGTTTTGAATCATCGAATTAGTTCGTTGTGTTCATGCAACATTTCTTGCAATTGCTGCACAATTTCTCTCTTCGTCGCATTGAAAATTGCACAACATCGATTCACTTCTTCATTTGAATCTCCAAGAAAATATATTTGGAGATATTTGTGATCTTGATCAGGATGCGGCTACAGCGACCCAGCAAGATGATAAATTTGCCCGTGAATCTGTATAGTTGCAGACAAATATGTTAATTTCTGTATTTTATTGGCGAGATAATAAGTGTTAGATTTTTGGTGAACTAATCTTGAATGTGGGATTGTAATTATGTTCATTCACAATTTCCCCACCAAACGACGTCATTTGAAAACAATCGTTATACATCTTGGAATTTTGTAAAAAATGATTCGAATTTGATGATTCACCGTAAAGCAACGACCGCAATGGCTCTGGTGGAGGAAGTAACTCTGGTAATTTCACTTTTCCGCTTGCGCAACACAATCCGGCCGGTTCTTTTGGAAATTTCAGTGCTTCGCAATGTGGGCAAATGACAGACATCGAACCAAATCGAACTGATGCGTGCGCACCGTATTCAATGTCCGGCTCATATCGAAAGGCAGCACGTTCGATATTCAAATTAGGCAATCGTTGTTGTTGCTGGCGTTGTCGGTGAGCAGCCAAACGTTGTTCTCTTGCTTCATGAATTTCCTGAGCACGAACTTGTCTTCTTCTCAATCGTTGTTGCTCATTGTAAGCTTCGTGAGCCTCTTGTGATTGTCGCGCACGATGTTCAATCATTCCGATTCGTGCCGATTCCCTTGCAGTAGCATATTCCTCTTCCGTATGACGTGCTGTATAAATACGTTGGTCTGTTGTACGTCGGGAACGCCGACCGATATTAGCGCGACCTCTTTGTCTCATCGTAACAAATTTCAATCTGTAATTGATCACTTTGTATGAAACACACATAAAGTTTTCACGGAATAATTTTCAGTAATTTACCTTTTGAATAGCCGAAATAAAGAAAGCAAACGACCGAAATTTAACGATTCAAATAATTTACAAATCAGCTGAAGAAATAGCACAAATAAATTCCAATGGAAATGAGGTTAGGTATTCACCAACAAACGAAAATAATGAACTAACTTTTTTTGTTTGAAATGTCAAAAATTTCACTCAAAAAATGATGAACCACAGATTTAAAATCAAATATTTCGTGAATGTAAACAATTTAACAATTTAATGTAATGAATTTAACTCGAGAAATCAATTAAAATTTGGAAAAATGTCAGAAAGTCAATTGACCGTGTCCGCACTGTTCGAATAAACAAATCAGAAAGAACAAACAATATTCGCAGCTGTCAAAATAAATAAGCGTCTACAGCTCCATCTCTCGAGCCTTAGCGTCACTAACAAACAAACATTCATTTTTATATATATAGATTTTCTATCATTACAATTTTGATACAATTCGATTTTATCTGCATTTTTTTATATACTGTTGAAATAATCGGCGATATCTCAAGAGATGGTTGTCAATTCCTTCGCGAATCATCAATCGATAAGTGTAAAAGTTCATTGCACTGATTTTCTAAAAGTTAACAAAAAATGAAGTTACAATCAAGAGTGTTTGTTTTTCTTTTACTAACCATTGGCAGGATTGATCATGTTGTATCTCAAGTGATATCCATCTTCACCACGGCTGAACATAAGCGGATATTGTAGTGAGTCATACGATCGATGAGTTTCACTGATTCGCTCTAATGCATCTCCAGCTCGACGTTTAATAACAATATCACGGGATTCTAAATTATCGCCAACAACAACAATTGATATTTCATCGGCCGTCGGTGCATTATATTGCCGTTCATGGGTGCCTGCTGGTCGTTTGTCCGCTTTTATGACGATTCTGTGATCATCAGATGGCATCCTTTCTAACGAAGTTTTGAATGATCGAATTAGTTCGTTGTGTTCATGCAACATTTCTTGCAATTGCTGCACAATTTCTCTCTTCGTCGCATTGAAAATTGCACAACGTCGATTCACTTCTTCATTTGAATCTCCACGGAAATATATTTGGAGATATTTGTGATCTTGTTGATCAGGATGCGGCAACAGCGATCCAGCAAGATGATAAATTTGCCCGTGAATCTGTATAGTTGCAGACAAATATGTTAATTTCTGTATTTTATTGGCGAGATAATAAGTGTTAGATTGTTGGTGAACTAACCTTGAATGTGGGATTGTAATTATGTTCATTCACAATTTCCCCACCAAACGACGTCATTTGAAAACAATCGTTATACATCTTGGAATTTTGTAAAAAATGATTCGAATTTGGTGATTCACCGTAAAGCAACGATCGCAATGGCTCTGGTGGAGGAAGTAACTCTGGTAATTTCACTTTTCCGCTTGCGCAACACAATCCGGCCGGTTTTTTTGGAAATTTCAGTGCTTCGCAATGTGGGCAAACGACAGACATCGAACCAAATCGAACTGATGCGTGCACACCGTATTCAATGTCCGGCTCATATCGAAAGGCAGCACGTTCGATATTCAAATTAGGCAATCGTTGTTGTTGCTGGCGTTGTCGGAGAGCAGCCAAACGTTGTTCTCTTGCTTCATGAATTTCCTGAGCACGAACTTGTCTTCTTCTCAATCGTTGTTGCTCATTGTAAGCTTCGTGAGCCTCCTTGTGATTGTCGCGCACGATGTTCAATCATTCCGATTCGTGCAGATTCCCTTGCAGTAGCATATTCCTCTTCCGTACGATGTGCTGTATAATTACGTTGGTCTGTTGTACGTCGGGAACGCCGACCGATATTAGCGCGACCTCTTTGTCTCATCGTAACAAATTTCAATCTGTAATTGATCACTTTGTATGAAACACACATAAAGTTTTCACGGAATAATTTTCAGTAATTTACCTTTTGAATAGCCGAAATAAAGAAAGCAAACGACCGAAATTTAACGATTCAAATAATTTACAAATCAGCTGAAGAAATAGCACAAATAAATTCCAATGGAAATGAGGTTAGGTATTCACCAACAAACGAAAATAATGAACTAACTTTTTTTGTTTGAAATGTCAAAAATTTCACTCAAAAAATGATGAACCACAGATTTAAAATCAAATATTTCGTGAATGTAAAGACTTTAACAATTTAATGTAATGAATTTAACTCGAGAAATCGATTAAACTTTGGAAAAATGTCAGAAAGTCAATTGACCGTGTCCGCACTGTTCGAATAAATAAATCAGAAGAACAAACAATATTCGCAGCTGTCAAAATAAATAAGCGTCTACAGCTCCATCTCTTTTGTTATTACAGTATTAGTCAGTGCTTACAACACCAATATGAAACTAAATGTGCGCGTGCAACACCACGCACATACAAAAAAAAAATGAGAACAAAAAGTGAGATTAGGTTTTTTTTAATTTTTTAATTTCCCGAATTTTCTGACTTTTCCGAATGTTTTGAGATCGATAGATTTGCAAGAAACCATTGGAAAAAAAATTTGAAAGAAAAAAATTTTGTATGGAAAAAAGTCCTTTTTGGAATTTTTAAATTTTCCGACTTTTCTTCAGGAAAAGTATAAGGTTTTATTTATTTCTAAACGTTTCCAGATCCACAAAGAACAACCTCTGAAAATTCCATCAAGATTGGTCCAGCCGTTCTCGAGCCTTAGCGTCACTAACAAACAAACATTCATTTTTATATATATATAGATTTTCTATCATTACAATTTTGATACAATTCGATTTTATCTGCACTTTTTTATTTTTTATTTTTTATTTTTTTACAATAGGAATTTTTGTCACGTTGGGGCGACGTATCTAGTTTTTGGTCACGTTGAGGCGACGTATCTTAACTACTCCCCCCTTTAAATATCAGACGTCCCCGTCTGATCCATCTCGCTAATGACATTATTAATGGTTATCTTTCGCCGTTTCTTTGCAAGGAACTAGGCTGCGCAAATTAATAAAATCAGGAAAAATAAGGAAGCAGAGGTGTAAAAGGTTCTTTTTACTCCTGAGTGTAAGTAGGAAATGCTTTCCAGATTTTTAATATTTAATTCGTGTAAGTATTGTAAGGATAGGAGAGAGATATGGTCTGTAAGGGTTACAGAATGTGCCATAGGAGTCTCAGGACTTCTGAATGCAGTTCTGCGAAGATTCACGAATTCTGTAGAGTTTACCATTACTTTGTTTTCGAATGTTATCAGAAAGGAGCCCTTCTGGAGAGACCTTGTTTCGCCTTCTAGAAAAATCACGGAGGGTTGATCGTTAATGATAACGATACCATCATTAACTTCCGTGATAAGTGGCGTGCTATGTGCAGAAATTGTACCACAAGAGGCGGTATAATTGTTAAGAAGACTGTTAAGACATGAGCTGTTTTTGCTGTCGAGCGGCCGGAGAATGTAACCACAGACTTTCTTTTACAATTTTTTAGCATTAAATACTTATTGCCGCATTTTGCGACGTCATTGGTTTCAAATGATACAATTTTGTTGTGGTGGACCACTGGATAGATCAGTTTTTTCTCGTGAAATTGCTTAATTCTTGGAAATTTAATTAGGAATGTTATTATATTTTCATTTTGTAGTATCTTTAGTTTCGAGTTTACAATTATTTCGCTTATACTGATGTTAAAGTCTGACTCAGATTTAAAAATGAAATCGACCTCCGAGCTGTCCAACAGAATGGGATTAATCATTTGCAGCTTCCCCAGAGCTATTGACAAGGCAATGTTATCCAATTCTCTAATTATTGCCTTGTTTCTGCCGCTCAGCAGGTCGTACAAGCGTCCAGAATCTATATCGTTAGTTTTTGTTTTATTAAGTAAAATATTAACGGTCCTAGTCAAGTTATTAATCTGTAATTGCATCTCTGTGTTAATGGTTCTCTGGAGGTTACTTGCCGTTATTAGTTCGTTTTGCTTATCGTGTACTTCCTCGAAGTCGTCTTAGTCTGGTGTACCGGCTACATACTTTAGTGCAGTACCGAGAAAGTTAATGCTGCGTGCATGCCTATGATGAATGCGCAGCGCGTCTATTGTCCTCAGAATTTGGTCCAGGTCTGCTTCTAATAACTTTTTCATATGAGATAGTGGCAATAATTCAGTTAACTTCCCCGTTGCCTCCGCTATCACTTCAAAGTCCGTTAAGTTCGTGACATGTGCCAACATTCCGTAGTTCTCAAAAATAGCGACGTTTCCGTCCGAGAGCGGGATATAATGGGAAGAGGAATAATCTAGTATGTTGGCTTGATTGATGAGTGGAGAGGATAGGGATATCAGGATTCTGTAACGAGGAATTGGACGTTATCTTTATGGACTATTTTGTTATCAATTTTAAGGGTGGTGCCTAAATCTTGTTGGACTATTTTTTCAATAAAAACTTTGCTGAACTTATTTCCCAGACGTTTATTAACTTTAACATATACCTTATCCCCGGGTCTATATGTTCTAGCGACTGCCTTTCTATTGTGGAAAGCTAAGTCAGCCTTTTGTTTTTCGATTATTTTTAGTCGGATTTTTTCTTTTAAGCTATCTGGTATTGATTGAATTACATCCACTGGTCTGAGGTTTGTAGTGGAGTGGATTGTTTTGTTGTATTTCATTGTAGCTAGAAGAACAAGTTCCGTGGAATCCTCCATTCCATATTCCAATTTCAAACATCTGGCTATTTCAGTCAGTGTCCCGTGAAATCGTTCGACCTGTCCGTTGGAACCGCTATGCATAGGTGGAGTTGCATGGATATCAGCTCCGAAGTTATTTCTTATGAAAGATCTCACGGTTTCCGAAACTAGAGATTTTTCATTGTCGCAGATAATTGTTTTGGTGTCTTTGTACAGGCTCAGCGCCTCTATAAGGGCCGGCTTAACATCGACTATGGCTCTGGAAGCTACTGGCTTGATAGTGGCAAATTTCGAGAACTTGTCCAAGCAAGTCAAAAAGAATTTTTTATCTGTGTTGTAGATGTCTACATGCAAGATTTCTCCTGGAGAGAAGGGTATTGGTGTTTCACCAATTTCGTATTTTTGGGGATGTCTTCGGTATTTGGCCTCGCGACAAATTTTACAACTTGATACGATTCCTTTAAGTTTTTTTCCTATGTCTGTGAAGTAGTAGTCCTTGAGGACTTGCGTTGTATTTTCTAAAACTGAGCGGTGTGCCCTGTTGTGTTCGGTTAATAGGAGTTCGGTTTGATCATTAGTGTTAAAAACATCTGTTACGAATTTCTCCGTGTATCGAAATTTTACGATTGGATAATTTGTTATAAGGGTGTGTTGAATTTGTGCTAAGGTGTGTAAGTCGCAGTAAATTGCGTTTACTATCTGTGGATTTATAGCATCCTTAATTCTATCGAAAATGTCGTCTATTTCTCTGTATGCGATGTAATGGCGAATGCGATTTCTAAAAAGGATTTTAGTTTCAACTCTTGGTTCTGACTCTTGAGTCAGGATAATTTGATTTTTAAAAGAATTAACTGGGTTCTCCACTGTGGGGATAACTTCCGTGAGGGACATTTCGCTTCCCCAAGCTTGAACTGAGGATGTGGACTTTGAATTTACCATTGAGTTGATGTATTGCCTAGATAGAGCGTCGGCAACCACATTATCTTTGCCGGGCTTATAGAAAAATGTTGGTGAGTACTCCTCGATGAAGGCTCTCCAACGCTTTAATTTAGAATTTGGGTTTTTATCTGACATGGAAAAGGTTAAAGGCTGATGGTCAGTCAAGATATTCAGTTTATTAACTCCATAAAGGTAGTGTCTTAAATTTTTTAGAGCCCACACAATGGCTAGAAGTTCGCCCTCATTAGTGGCGTAGTTCTCCTCGGTAGGAGACAACGTCCTAGAAATCATAGTAATTGGGCGTCCGTTTTGTGAGAAGACAGCTCCAATCGCATGTGAAGAAGCATCTGTCGTTAAATCGAATGGTTTTTCGAAATTGGGATACAAGAGTAGAACTTGAACTCTTCTGAAGACAATATTTCTTTAATTTTGTTAAATGCAAACAAGGCGTCAGTGTCTAAACTTATTTTAGTGTGTCTCGACTGTTGGGTGCTTACATGACCGTTTTCTCCCCGTAGATATCTAGTTAAAGGTTTCGCTATGGCGGCATAATCTTTTACAAATCTTCTGTAATAGCCGGCCAAGCCTAAGAATGATCTAAGGCCTCTTAAGGTTGTAGGGGCTTCGTACTGTAGTATTGTTTCAATTTTCTTTGGGCATGTTTTTATGCCATTAACGGAGACAGTAAACCCCAAATATTCGACTGATGTTTGGAAAAATTTAGATTTTTCAATGGAAACTCTCATGTTTGCATTGTAAAGCTTCTTTAATATTCTATCAATATCGTACACGTGTTTTTGATCTGAATCGGAAAATATGATTATATCGTCGATGTAGACGTGGCAGGATTTGCCGATTTCGTCTCGTAAGACGTCGTCTATAGCACGTTGAAAAACACTGGGTGCATTTTTTAGGCCGAATGGTAAACGACAGAATTCGTATTTACCATTGTTGACACTAAATGCTGTTTTTTCGCGATCACGTTCTGATAGGTTTATCTGGTGAAATCCACTTTTGAGATCTAAAGTAGTGAAAAACTTTGCTTTACCGAGATTCGATAAAATAATTGATGGGTCGGGAATGGGGTATTTATCTGGAATAGTCTTCGCGTTGAGTTTAGTATAGTCGAAAACAAGACGTTTGTTGGGTTTCCCATTTTCGTCAAGTCCCTTTTTATCGACAACCCAGACTGGGCTATTATAAGGAGATCGGGACGGTCTTATTATACCATTTTTTAGGAGCTCTTGAACTTCCTTGTTCACAAAGTCAATCATATGAATAGGGTAGGACTGATACCTCGAGTAAATGGGCTCCTGGTCCTTTGTCCTAATTGTTGCGGATATTTTAGTGTTGAAGGGTAAAGATTCGTTTGGAGTGGCGAAGACTCCGAAATTTCCGTTAATTTTTTTGAAAAATATTTCTTCGATATTTTTTGGAATTGCTGCAGTTTCTAATATGGCATTCACTGCATCTAGTTTGAAGTATTTTAATTTTTCTTGCCCATTCTCAAAATAGATTATGTCATTTTCTGTATCGATGACTCCTTTAATGCTTTTTAAAAAGTCGAATCCTATAATTCCATGAAACAGAGATAGGTTAGGGAGAATAAAGAATGTGTCGATTCTGCCAAGAACGTTAACCAATGTTTTACGGTTGATAATGTCGGCACCGTGAATAGACTTAACTTGGAATGGTTTGTTTAGTTTTTTAATATTTTTTAAACCGCGAATATCCGTGATGTAGCTTTTTGAAGCTCCTGTATCGATAAGAAGTTTTATAGTCCTACCGCCTACTACTCGTTCGATATAAGGGAGGACGGATCGTCCCCTAAAAAATTAACTTCATCCTCACATGGCAAGTCTGCGGAAGGTTGGTATTCTGTTGGGTCTTGATTAACTGGTTGGTCTGAATATTCCTGAAATCCTTGAACTTCTTCTGAAACTTGGTCCTGTTGGATTTGCTGTTCGAGGTGATTGATTCTTTGAATCTTATTTGGAATTTGTTTGTCAGATGTTGCTCTCTTTTGGTTCTGGAAATTATTTGTACGCACAGTTCGCATGCTTACGTCGGTGTCTATTTGCTGCGGTGTTAGGAATGGGTTAGTGGCCTGTTGATTTGCGGCTGGAGCGGTATTTGGCATGAAAGCACGAAAGTTTGAACGTGGTTGATAGTTGGGGTTTGGATTATTAAAACGTTGTGACTGATTTGACATTTGTTGAGGGCGATTTTGGAAAAATGGCGTATTTGGTTGCATAAAAGGGCTTAAAGGTGCATTCGGGAAATTGTATTGTTGATTATTAGGATTTTGTCTGATGCTTCCTGGGTTTGCTCTAAGAAGTGGCTGAGCCGAAAGGGTTGGCAGGGCCCTGTTTAAGCCGTTATTGTAAATGGCAGCAAAATGTTACCGGTTTTGGTTGGTTTCCAATTCCTGAGCCAAGGCCAAAGCCGAAGGTAAGTCCGCTGGCTTACATGAGAAAAGCGTGTCACAAAGAGGTCTTTTTAGTCCTGAAATAAAAACTCGTAGGGCATCTAGTCGATACTTTTGGTTTAGTGACTGAATGAGCGAAGCGTCTCCCTCATAGGACATTGTTACCTTGTCAACAATAGCGGTCAATTTTCTTTCAACTTCGTCGTAAAATTGAACTATAGTTTTCTGTCCTTGCCTGAGCGTTGAAAGTTCCTGCTCTAATGTGAAAATTGATTTTTTATCCGAGTACGTAAAGTCTAGCCTCGCTATAATTGCTTTATTTTTAACTGTTAACTTATTTAAAACTGTATTGTATGCGCTTAATGTAGCGTCCGCGGTGCCAGTAATTTTGTTTCTTAAAATGGCCACAGCCTGATAGTATTTTGAGCTTCCTGTGTAAGGTTCAAATAGCTTGTGCGCTGTAATGGCGGCTTGACGCCAAGAAACGTATCTAGAGGAGTCGCCCTTAAATTCGGGGACAGACTTCACAATGTCTAGTGTCTCTTCACATTGTATGTTTGAAACGATTTGTATTTCTTTGTATTCTTCTACAGTAGAGGTTGGTTGCAAATCATTGATTTTTCTAGTCAAATCATCTATGGTTGATTGAAATTCTTGCTTGGTCGCTTGGATTGCCTGCTGAATGGCAGTGTCTAGAAGTATTTTTAGGTTTGCAGCGTCCATTGCGCTTCCACTACTTTTCGCTTTACTTTCTGAAATTGACAAACCCCGTAGTCTTGTTAAAAGTTCGTCTGTTTTCCTGTGCGCTTCCCCTATGTCTTGCATTTAATTCAGAGGAAAAAACAATAATTTCGGCAATCTTGGGAAAACAGGAAAGATCTATCGGTTTCGGAAGCAATTTCTCTCCAAATCTGGTATTAACTTGTAAAAATTCTCACATTGATTTTTTATAAATAAAATTCACTTTTTCATAATTCAGTAGAATTTACTTAAATAATTTAATGAAATTCAATAAAACCTTCACATTAGTTTTTTCTTAAAAACAAAATTCACACTTTTTTTATATAATTCCGTAGAATTTACTTAAATAACTTCGTGACATTAATTTATTCAAAAACAGAATTTATAGTTCTGAAAAATTTACTTAAATAACTTTTTTAAATCAGTTGCTTCAAAAACAAAATTCAATTTTTGTAATTCCGTAAGATTTACTTAAATAATTTTGGGAAATTCACAATCTTTATCGTCAATTAAAAGAGACAAGAATATCTTAAACTTTAACTTACATAAAAATGAACATTTTGGTGATTTTGAATGGGTGTTATGCTTCCTTTGCTGTGCTAAAAAGTTGACAATCGGCAGCTTGTTTTTTGTTGTTCCTTTTCCTCAAAAATCTTTCGACGTTCTTAGTTTCGTATGATGGTTTTTTTTATGGTTCGTTCTTTTTTTGAAAGTGCCACAAATTTGGCAATTTGCTTTTTTATTTCAAAAAATTTTGACGTTTTTACGATAATTGCGTATGATAGTTTTTTTGGTGGTTTTTTTTTTTTTTAGTGTTACAAATTTGGTAATTTGTTATTTTAATTCAAAATTCTTTCCACGTTTTCATAATAGTTTCTTGCTTCTATTTTTTTTACCTTATGAGAAACTGCTTGATTTCTCTTTTTTTTTTAAATTTCGCGATTTCCTTTATAAGGAATTTTATTTACGCACTTTATTTAATTTTACGTTGGGCGCCAGTAAACAGAACACAAATTATATCTTTTTAATAATTTTATTTATTAAACTTAATGGTTTTACCGTTCATATTTATTTTAACAATTTAATATAACCTTTTAATGATTTATTTATTCAATTTAATGGCTTACCGTTCATATTTATTTTAACAATTTAATATAACCTTTTAATGATTTATTTATTCAATTTAATGGTTTTCCATGCCTGCTATGCAGGTTTGAGACTTGAAATAAGACTGACTTTTAATCTAACAGAAACTCTGTGGCCAAAATGTCGACTAAGCGAAACAGTCTATTTGGAAGGTAAAATAAAACATCAGCCAGACGCTGATGGGACAAAATTTGAAACGCTCGTGTGGTTTGTTTGCACAATTGCATTCGCGTTAAGTCAAAACAACAACAATGAATGCTTTAAGCATAAGAACGGACAACAACAATGCATGCTTTAAGTATGAGAACGGATGTGCGCGCGGCTTGCATGGAGTTCGCAAGTTCGAAATATGAAACGAAAGGAATTTTTTGTCACGTTGAGGCGATATATCTAGTTTTTGGTCACGTTGAGGCGACGTATCTTAACTTGTATACTGCCTACAAGATTAATTAGACCACGTTTCTTCCTAATATTATTGTTTGGAGTAATAATCTCAAATTGGCTTTTAGTAAACTTATCTATCTTGCTAATAGATCTCCGTTCATTAAGCCAATATTTTCTATATTTTTCTCTAGAATATTTACTATTCTTGCGATTTCTGCAGTGTCTATAATATGCAAAACCGAAATCGTATTATTAACTATCTGTACTTCTCTGAGTCGGACTACAGTGTAACCTGTGTTAGAGCTGATTTGGTTCACTTGTAGAAAACCCTCTGCGCTCATCATCAGGGTTAGAAGTATGGTTACCTGAAAATTTAAGTGGTCTTCTAATGTTGGTAGTATGAATGTTTTCTAAATTAGCTCTGACGAATTTTGGCTCGTTCTTATGTCTCAAACTTTCATAATTTTTAATGAAACCTTCGATTCTTGTTTCTATATAAATTTTCGCTTCTACTATTTCTTTTGCTGAGAATATTATTTTTCATTTGTATTAATCTATCCTTAATGATTTTATGATCTACTTTATTTTGCTGAACTTCCAGTGGAGTCGTTTTAATTGTAGAGTGGTAAGAAGTGTTATAAAACCTAATGGCTTTAAGGACTTGTTTTTTTATTGGAAGTTTTTCTTCCGTATTTAAAATCCTAATTCGTTCGGTTAGCGTATTATTTAGTCTCTCGATGTCTGAATTCCCAGTATGACTGTTGGGCTTAGTAGTATGAAAAGAAATATTTTCATTATTCAGGAAATTTCGAATACTTTGCGAATTAAATTCGTTATCGAAAATGAACTTTTTTATCTTACCTTTTATTGCTAAAAATTACCTTTTATTGGAAAAATTTTGATTAGCTCTTGTTGTAATTTGTTATAATCGTGATCGCTAAGCTGGGAATAAATTGTAATTTTACCTTTGTTTATTAATTTCTTTGTTATATTCGCTATATTATCGATCATTTGCATTTTCTTCTTGAGAATGTACTGTCTGAACTGCTAAGGAATCTTCGGACTCGTTAGCACCATTTTCTCCTGTGTTTAAATTTTTTACTTGTTCTTCGAACAATCTATTAAGTGGGAGCCCCAAATTTTCGGAGTCCAACAAATTTATTTCGTTAGTATTAATATTTATTCTACTGAGAAAATCGGCGACTTTATTGTTTTGTCCCTTAATATAATCGATATTAATGTTATATTCCCCTAACGATACTAACCATCGCTGTAAACGTGGGTTGATGTCCCTTCCTGTAATCTTTGCCTGCAACCATTTGATTGGTTGATGGTCGGTTTGTAAATCGAATTCTCTACCGAAAAGATAGGGTCTATAATATTTTGTACCCCAAACTATCGCTAGTCACTCTTTTTCGATAGTTGAGTAATTTGTCTCGTTAGTATTAAGAGTTCTAGAGGCAAAACTGATTGGATGTCCGTCTTGAGTTAAAACGGCTCCGATAGCAAAATTACTTGCATCAGTTATTAATGTGAATTTCTTGTTAAAATTGGGATATCTCAAGATAGGATGATTTGTTATAATATCTTTTAGTTTTTCAAATGACACAATGAAGTTGGGATCATTAGCATTTATTTTAGAATTTTTCTTTAGGCATTTTGTGAGTGGTTGGGCGATTTTGGCATAATTTTTTACAAACTTTCTGTAAAACCCAGTAATACCTAGGAATGACTTTATCTGCTTCTGGGTTGTAGGCAGTTTTAGTTTCTGAATTATTTCAACCTTGGCACGATTTGGTTTTACACCTTCAGGTGTTAAAATGTGACCAAGATATTCAGGTTCCTTTAGGAGAAAACTACATTTATTTACCTGAATTTTTAAGTTTGCTTCTTTCAGTTTATTTAAAATTTTTTGGATACTTAAGGTATCTTCTTTCAATGACGTGCTAAAAATAAGATGTCATCGAGGTAGACTACGCTAATTTTGTTGATGTAGTTTCTCAAAATGGAATTCATCAACCTTTGAAAAGTTGACGGTGCATTTTTCAGTCCAAACGGCATTCTGACGTATTCATAATGCCCGAATGGAGTTGAGAAGGCGGTTTTGTGCCTATCAGTAGTTTTTACTGGAATTTGATGGAAGCCCTTCGCTAAGTCTAGCGTCGTGAAATATTGGGCTTTCCCGAGTTTGTCTAATATATTCTCTATATTTGGCATGGGAAACTTGTCGCTGGTTGTAACCTCATTTAATTTTCTATAGTCTATTACTATACGCCAGTGTTTTTTTCCCGAACTATCTGCCTTTTTTGGTACTATTCAAAGGGGGCTATTGAAAGGAGAATTGCTCTCTTTAATAATGCCTTGCTCTAACATTTGCGATATTTGTCTTTCTATTACCTTTTCATGTACCTGGGGGTATCTATAGTTTTTGCAGTAAATTGGGGAATCGATTGTTGTATTAATTTCATGTGTTACTATATCAATCGCTGTTAGGTGGCTTTCTTCTGTGTAAAATAAATCTTTATACTTATTAAGTAGCTTTTCAATTTCATATTTTTCTTCTTTATTTAAATGGTTCAGGTTGAATAAAGGTTCATTAGTTGCTTCTAAGGTACGTATTTCGTCTGCAATGTAAGGAAGTTTTCTATTTTTGAATAATAATGTTTGATTATTAATGGTCAGAATCTCATTCTCTAAGTCAACCTTAGTATTAAGGGGTACTAGAAAATTTACTCCGATTATAGCATCGTATTTGCAACCAGTAAAATTAGCGACCTTCCAGGAGATGGTTCCTGAGACATTAAATTCTCTAGGTATTGGTGTAATGATCCTGGTTGATATTTGGGTAAACCCATTTATAGTCCTATACCAAAGTGTATTTGGCAAGGGTTCTTCTTTAAAGGTGGTAAAAATATTTGGCTTAACGATACTAGTGTCTGACCCCGTATCGATCAAACATGTAAGTTTAGTTTTTTCTATAGTAATATCTACTAGCGGTAATTTTGGTGTGGAGGCCCTGGGGAAAAATTGACATCATTTTCCACTACATTCCCTACTTCCATGAGCTCAAGGCTTGACCTTCGAGTGTTATTGCGATTGTTACTATTTTGTGAAATTCCTGTTTTTCTACTTTGGCCTGAATTATTGTAGTAAGGTTGGTGCGGTCTTAAATATTGACCATAATTGTCAGAATGAGTTTGGGTAGTCCTTAAATTACTAGTATTGTTTGAAAAATTGCTATAATTATGCTGATTTTGACCATTTCTATAATTAAAGCGATTCTGGTCAGGCCTTGAAAATCCCGAATTAGTTCTTAAATTATTGTTAGCTTGGTGCTGGTCAGGTCTGTTATTATTGCTATTTTGGTATTGTTTAAAACGGTAGTTTTGATTATCGCTTTGCTTTTCAGTATAGTTATTTGACTTATACTGCCGAGAGTTTTGTATATTATTTTGAGAATAGTTAAAATTATCAGTATATTTTTTATTGTAATTATTATGACTACCTTTGTTGTTATTAAAAATTTTATGATTTAAATCAATAGTTCTATAGTCATCTAGAAGCTTAAGTTTGTTAAATTTATCAAATATTTCTTTAATTGTTTTTTCATTGTCGATATGGGCTCGAAATTGGCCATCGATTTTTTCTAATAGGAACTCAACTAGGTCTCTGTCAACGTTATTTGGACTATATATATTTGGTTTATTTTCGTCAAATTCGTATATCTCGTTTATTTCATACTTAGATTTTAAAAATACATCTAGAAGTTCTCTAAGATTTCTAACCTTTATAATTCTGCAGAAGTTGAAAATCTCTGCGTAAGATTTGGTTGGCCGGAACTGTTTTTTTAGATTCTTTTTAACATCTTCCCATGATGGATTGTTTCCTAGTTGTCTTATGCAACTGCCTGCCTCTCCGAATAACTTCTCGCTGATAACAATTTGAATTTCATATTCGTATAGTTGCTGGTTGGTGCCGCATAGGTTTATTACTTGTTCCACACATTTTATAAATGCTGTCAAATGGTGTCCCATTCCAAAAGGTTTTAGCTGCCTGAATTTTTCGATGATGTATTTTGGGCTCCATGTAAATATTCCTTGCTGTTGTTGATTTTGCTGGCTTTGTTGATTTTGTAACTGAATATATTGCAGCTCTATTTGTTGATTTTGTAGCTGCACCATTGCTTCCTGCTGCTTCAGTACGGTTTCTAAATGTTCTATCATTTGCCTAAATTGTTCTTCGGCTGCCATTTCTTCGTAATTAATGTTTCTGTTTGCGTCGTACTTATCACGTTTTTTACTCATAAATGCTATTTTTGAAATTATTGGATTACTATTTAGATTTATTAACGATAGTCTCTTTAGAGCCAGATTTAAGTTTTTTTAAAGTTCACTTTTTTTTCTTTGAAAGAAATTGTAATTATCGCCGAATTTACACAAACTTTCCGAAAAATGGTCTCTTTAGAGCCAAATCTAAGTGTCCGTGCAAGTAATTTCTAAGAACCGACTGCGCCAGTTATGGTGTTAAATTAAAACTAGAATGTTTTCAATTCGATCTCTTCTCTGTCTTTATTACACCACTTCGATCTTAAGACTAACTTAAAATATTTTCTCTACTCTATTTTACTATTCAAATTCGGTTGGCCTTGAAGTGCAAATCATGCCACCAAGCACACTTTGCGTTTGGAGCCTTAACTGCACTTGAGACCATCCGCTATGCAATAACAAAAACATAGCGATAACGTTATTGCATAAAATGTGAATATTTTAACTAACGCAACTTGTTTACACACACATATATTTGTTGCTGTTTTCTACATTAAATAAAATAATATTATTTTATGATCGCAGTTCGGTGCATGCAAAAATGCACCGAATCGGCGTCTTTACTTATTTTAATAAATGTGAGGGATCGGGTTGCGTTGGGGACGTAACTCGCGCCTTAAATTTCGAGCCAAATTTTCCTAGATATCTGAGAAGAGAGGTGGCTGAAGAGGTGTAGCTTTTATTAGATTCGTTCGCAGGCAAGGTAACGAACCGAAAACATGCCCGTGAGTGTGCGCAGTTCTCATCTGGCTATGTGCAGATGTCATTGAATAAAGACTTGTTTTGTGCTACACTACTCGCTGTTCGCATTTTACTATTTTAACTGGCGCAGTCGGTGTGTTTTAAATAAAGTGTTGAAAACGGAGGCATTGATAGTGAAATTTACTTAGTGCTGCAGACACAACACAAAAAGTTTAGAGAAAGAACCTTTAATTTGCTAAAGGAACAGTACAAGTAAAAGGGAAAACAAGCAATACTAAGTTTGAAAAGAAACGAAGTGGATTTAAAATAACGTGAACTTTTATTCTAAACTTTGATAAACGACTGGGAGAAATTCGAAGTTTTGTGGAAAATATACAGCCTTTAACTAACATTTATAAAAATAAAAATAAAATAAACATTTAATAAAAATAATTAGCCAAAAATAGCTAGCCAAAACTTACCAACGGTAAATCCAGCAAGTTCGGTAATGGAGCAGTGCTTAGTAGCCATGACAAGGCTTTTGTACCAATCAGCTGAACGGCAATCAACAAGCTTAAGAAGCCGGATAGAAAAAGTCTCAAAGTATTTTCCAGCTTTTTCCGGTGATCCAAAAATGCTGCCCTCATTTATTAATGCAGTAGATCGAGTTCTCGCAGATTATGCTTCGGATGGAGCAGTGGCATACCATATCATATACGATCTGAAGATACAAGGAACTGCCAAAAACTACATTCATCTGAATCAGCCAGCCACTTGGGCATTATGCAAGGAAAGGCTTATGCAACATTTCAAATCTTCGAAAGGCCAGATGGAATTAACGGCTGAAATATCGTCACTTAGAGTAAGTAGTGTAAGTTACTTATGTGTTTAGGTTAGGGTTATTATAGATTTTATAACAGAATATTGTGCTCTCAGGGATAACGGTACGGTTATGAAGGAAATTTTCTCTGGAATGCTAATTCAGAGGATTAAACAGTTAGCGTCCGGAACATTGGCATATGCCGTAAGAAATATTGTTTCGCTTAGAGAAATTGAAAAAGTAATTAATGATTTCATTGGTATGGATGAGCAGAACTTAAACACTTTTCTGTTGATAAAAAACTATAATAAAAACTTTACTAGTAATCAGAATATTAGAGTAAATAATAATAGACAGTTTGGCAATAATAATAAAAGTAATTTTCAACAACGTAGTCCAGAAAAGCCATTTGAAAATCGGTTTCACGTTAATAATTCAAGGCAAATTCACAACAGTTACGAAAACTATAACTCTGCTTATAATAACCATTCATTTAACCAAAGGTCAGGTGTAGATTATAACAATTATTCCAGTTTCAATCGTAATAATAGTGGTAATTTAGTAAATCCAGTTTCTAATCATTTAAGTTATCCTTGGCAAAGTTCAGGTGGCTCAACCAATCGCCGAAATGAAAGAAATAATATTACCAACCAAACACAGCAAACACGGAAGTCCAATATTCCAATGGACATTGACACAATGAGTCAAACTTTTGATGAAAAAACGAATGACACAGAAGATGTTTTTTTTTTTAAAATGAGCCTAGGACATCAATAAAGTATATTTAAATTTAACTATCTTTAATCAAAAATTTATTGGGTTAATTGATACGGGATCCACTTTAAGTATCTTAAAAGAAAGTAGTTTCGAAAAATTCAATTTACCCATTTTATTTGAAGAAGGAAAAAGAACTGTAAGAACTATTAATGGCGAAGTTAGTAAACCAAATAAAACGGTAATTACACCATGCCCTTTAGAATGTAATGCTCCTCAAAACGCCAGAGTGGAATGGGTGATGTTGGATTTCAATAAACCATTCGATTTAATACTGGGTATGGATTGGATAAGCAAAAATGTTAAAAAGATAAATTTTCAAAACTGGCAGTTGGAATTAATAATAAGTTGATCCTTCCATTCTTAACAAAAACTTTGCAGGATATGGTAGAGATTTTAGAAGTAAGTGATGTTCAAAATATAAAATTAATTCATTTAAATAGCCAAGAAAAAGGAATTATAAACAGGCTCTTAAAAAAATTTGAGAAGTTAATTTATAAGGAAGGTGACATTTTAACAAACACTAATTATCCATGAAATTAAAACGGTAACAGACCAGCAAATTAACTCTAGAGTATATAGGTTACCACCGAAACATGAAGAAGAAGTTAGAAAACAAATATATGAAATGGAAAGGCAGGGAATCATAAGGCAAAGTAAAAGCAAATAGAGCTCACCAATTATTGTAGTGCCTAAGAAGAAGGATAATACCGGTGTTCAAAAATACAGGATAGTTGTTGATTACAGAAGGCTTAATCAACTTACCGTTGATGATAAATATCCATTACCCAATATCGATGGAATTTTGGACAAATTGGGTAAAGCCCAATATTTTAGCACACTGGACTTAGCAAAGGGTTATCACCAGATTTTAATGTCGAAAAAGGACATAGAGAAAACCGCAGTTGTGACTCCGGCCGGGTTGTATGAGTACGTTCAAATGCCTTTCGGCCTTAAGAATGCTCCTGCCACTTTCCTAAGGTTGATCAATGAAGTACTAAGAGAGTACATTAATAAAATTTGCGTCGTTTATCTTGACGACATTCTTATTTTTTCGACATCTCTAGAAGAACACAAAATGTCTTTGGAGAAAATTTTTACAAAGCTTCAAGAGCACAATTTGAAAATACAACCAAACAAATGTTGTTTTTTACAGAAAGAGACCCTTTTTCTAGGGCATATTTTAACAGCAGACGGAATTAAACCAAATCCTCAAAAAATTGATGTAATTCAAGTGTTAGAGATTCCAAAAACCGAAAAACAATTAAAGGGATTTCTCGGTATAACTGGCTATTACCGAAAGTTTATTAAGAATTTTTCTAAAATAGCTTATCCTATGATAAAATATCTTAAAAAAGACTGCAAAATAAATATTAATGATCCAGAATATATTGGAAGTTTTGAGAATTTAAAAGCATTGATTTCTTCACATCCAATTTTCAAATATTCTGAATATGACAAAGAATTTACAATAACTACCGACGCTAGTGATTATGCAATAGGAGCCGTATTATCACAACAAGGACATCCTATTTGCTACATATCAAGGACATTGAATAATCACGAGAAAAATTATAGTACAATAGATAAAGAGTTCCTCGCAATTATCTACTCGGTCACTTATCTCAGGCCTTACATCTATGGAAACAAGTTTAGAATTGTAACTGATCATTGTCCGATTAATTACTTAAATTTTAAGTACAAAGGTAAAGAGTGCTCACCTCGACCTTAAAGATGGTTAATCAAACTCCAAGAATTTAACTATGAAATAGATTACCTTCACGGAAAGGAAAATAAAGTGGCAGATTTTTTAAGCCGTATCGAAAATTCACCAAAACTAAATTCTAACAATGATAATGAGTCGAATTTCAAAATGTCAGATACTATACACTCGGCGGAAGAGGAACTATTAGATCATATTTTTATAAAAGAAGAAATAGTTAATAATTATAAAACCCAAATAATATTAACTTTTAGTCCGACAAATGAAATTCAACATGATGGATGAAAACATTATAAAAAATATTTTAAAAAACAACATAAAAAGAGGTCATATAGGAATATTTTCCGAGGTACCAGACACCGATTATAACAAAATACAGTTAATAATTATTTCAATGTTTTCTCATGACAATAAAATAAAGTTTAAAAAATGCACTAAGAGAGCGACTGAAATTAAAAAAGAGGAAGATCTTCATAAACAAATTGCTTTGTATCATAATAACGAATCCATGCACAGTGGTATACATGAAGCATATCAGAGTTTAAAAGACAAAATTTACTATCCAAAATTAAAAGAACAAATCCAACTTATAATAAGTAATTGTGAAAAATGCCAACAAATTAAATATAATAAAAACCCGATTAAACCAATGTTCAACTTTACTGAGACTGCTACTGAAAAAAATCAAATCCTCCACATCAACATTTTTTATTTCAAAAAACTATCTTTTGTAACTTTTATTGATAAGCTCACCAAATTTGCTACAGCGTATGATATTACAGACCGAAACTGGAGATCCAAAAAGAAAATTATAATAGAGCAATTCGCCAAATTCGGGAAACCGAAAAAGGTAGTAATGGATAATGAATTTAGGGCAGAGCAATTAATTGAATATTTTAATAAGGAAAATATAGAAGTGCATTTGACAACTCCGAATAGTCATACGGGGAACGCAGATATTGAGAGGCTCCACTCGACCCTGATGGAAAAACTAACAGGAATCGACGATCCGGACCTCTCAGCAGAGATCAGAATTCAACTCGCTGTAGGAAATTACAATGACAGATACCATTCCACAGTTAAATGCACTCCAAGATTTGCTCTTTATTATACTGAACCAACAACTTTGCATACTAATATAAACAAAGTTAAACGGCAGACAATTGACAAAAGGAATAAAATTAGAGAAAATTATAAGGAAAATAGAATCGTTGGCCCAATCAAAAACTACAAACAGGTACGACATAAAGATGCACCTTACTTCAGAATTACTCCTCTAGCCAATGTTCATTTATCTAATATTAAACAACTTTTAAAATTAACAATTAATAAGAATGATTTGGTTAATAAAGATAATGAAAAAAGCGAAATAACTGATGATAATTTAAGTATTTTAGCACTAGCAAGCGATATTAGCAAAACAGAGAAAATTGCGTAAATAATAATTTTACCAATGTAAATCATAAACATACATACATAAGTGAAAAAAAAAACAAAAAAAAAACAAAATTATATACGAGTATACTTATAAATATACCTAAATATATACGCAGTCACTAAAATAGAATTCAGGAGAATCCTTAAAGTAGCCCGAGGAGAGTTATGTACAAGTATCTATGTGCATATACATACACACATGTACATATATTATTTATTATGATGCCTGTGGAATTGTGCTGTTAGGTGGCGTGATGCTCCCAAACAGTTAAATCGTATGATGCATTAAAAATTAGACAATAAGCTTTTATAGATTGATGTACAGAGTTCAGTCTTAAGCAGATGTCATTGAATAAAGACTTGTTTTGTGCTACACTACTCGCTGTTCGCATTTTACTATTTTAACTCGCGCGAGGAAATAACGAACTGTTGTTTCTAAGAATCCTTAGATCCTACCGATTCTAGCTCTAGCATAAGTATCGAGAATAACAGACATGCGCATGGCGCCCATGGGCGTCTCACAAGGTGAAACAGAGAGGGGACGAAACAAGTGCTATGGAAGTCTCTTTCTACAAACAACTGAGCATAACCTTACAAAACTGCATTTTATCTGAAGAAAGTACTTTAAATTATTATTTGCTTTGGTTTGTCGATTTTTTTTCAACAAACAAAATGTGAGTAAAATTATACATTTTATTTGAGATTTTGTGAACACTTTAGAACAGTAATGATAAAACTGAAGGTTATAGACAGCATTTAATATTATTATTATTATTAAACCTTGCAAGGTGTTGGGGGAATGACTTCTACCTGCTGCTTTCGCCTCGAAAAGAAAAAGATTTTATAGAAAGAAGCATTTTGGAGACCAAGCCCGATGCAGGATTCGAACCTGCGACCCTCGGGGTGTGAGTCCAGCATGCTTACCACTGGACCACAGAGGGCGGCAGACAGCATTTAAATTGCTTTTGTGTCAATGCAGTGCTTGCAAAATTACAAAAAGGATATAAATTATCCACACAAATTAGAAAATATAAATAAACCCGCGAAAACAAACAAATGGTTGCCTAGCAATCGTGGGTCAGTGTGTGACCCACGGCTCTAAGGTTCGCCGTCACTGCCCTAGGGAGCTTGTTGATCAACCTAGAGATTATACCAACAACTATTACATCCTACATCATGCACTTACAGTATTGGTGGTCCCAAATGGCTTATAGATGACCGTCCCTTTGTGAATCAACCAACGGAACTCAGTAAGAAGAATCAAATATTATACATATCGAAGACAGGGTAATCTCCTGCACTGTAATATTGTATAGTATTCGCTCGACACGTGGCGGCCTGATGGTCCACTAATTAAACTATCCAGCTCCTTCCAATGACTGTTGCGTACCGTGGCAATCATTTTGCTCCATTGCACCGCCATATGAGGCAGCAATCGGTAATTGTAGCAAAAGAACTGGAGTATGGCATAGATCATCTGATACGTCTAGACCAAATCATTATTTTGTTATGGAAATTAAATAACTAAAATCTGGTTCAGATTTGTTACACTTTAGCCGACTTGTACCATTGAATCTCGACAATAAGCAATATGTACGCGTTGGAGAGCGCATTGACAAAGTATACCTGCCACACATTTTGCAGAAGTCCAGTACTCTGGTTCTACTCCTAATTCACTAAGCCCATGACAAATCATTGCACGGTGGAATACAGCTTATGCTGCGTAATAGCTTTTGGATTCTGAAGCCATGTCAAGCTGTAAAGATGTTCACAAATTAGTGATCTGCCGCGGCATCGGCGGCTGATACTGTTGCAGGAAATGGCTTAGTTATCTAGGCGTTAACTCTGGTTTTTAGCCACTGGTGTGGATTATTCTGGTCCATTTGCTCTTCGTATAGGCACGAAGTTTTTCCTTGGGAGATACGTTAAATTGTGTCCAACCAAAATGGTGTATGGGACGGGTAATACCAGCACACCCGGCAGCGACGGTGCCGTACGTAATGTCACTCTAAGAACAGCGAATGGCTGAAATACCCGGGCTGTCCAAAGCTGTGCAAAGTGATCGATTTCGAATCAGGCAGTTCGACCGGACAGGATGTTAAGGTTGTGACGGGGTAGCAGAGCGGGAATATTGTGAGGGTGGCAGCTCTTGCATTTTTGTTTTTTTGTTTCCTTTTGACATTCGTTTGATCACACGTTTCAAAAATATCGTAAGAGGTAAAAAATACATCATTAAAATTGTTTTCTTTTCGCAATGATACGCTTTAACAATGAAATGGATACCAAGATACTTATTATTTGTACCGGAGGACACGTGTGGTTTCTGGCTTACTTGGATCGACTTAGTTTTAAGTTCCAATTTTTTTAGCCATTAATTTTACGTGTTGATTGTAGATCAGCCGAAGCTGGCATGTGGTTAGAATGAGTTACCATAATTACGTTTCGCGTTACTGAGAGGGAAAAGGGGAAGAATCTTACTGGTGCAGTATAGGATATGCAAACGCTTGCAATTGCTTATACCAGGTATATTTGTCAAACACTCGCGTTACTGAGATGGGGAAGACAATCTTTTTTGGTAACGTAAGTGCCGTGCAATCACTCACAATTGGTTAACCAGAGTTATTTCTTAAAGTAAAGTACCTCTATGTTGTTATTGATAATGTCCGGATGGTGGCTCGCCGACGGAAGAAGCTGACTGACTTGGTGTACCGGGTTTGATGCAGTTCGCCTCCTTCTTCATTGTTCGGTTCTCTTCGCCTTGAGATTCGAGTTTAACTGTGTGAGCTGGAATTTCGTCTCGCTTCCTTTCTGTTATTAACTGGCTTATATAAAACATATTTAATCTTGTTTACCATTGGGTGCAGCCACTGGAGAATGTTCTTATATAAAAATCTATATATATTTATTTTTTTCATACATCATTTATACATTTTCCAAATTTCCATTATATTTATTTATACTTTTGTGCATTTCTTTGTGTCTGTTCTATACAGCACTGTATACATGAAAGCGCGGATTTACTATTCTTCGTTATGCGTTCCTCACACTCCACACTTTCTTCGGAGGGCGGTTCAGATCCGTGATGCCAGCGGAGCTAATGCCTTCTTGATAGACTCCAGGTTTAAACCGGTTCCGGCTCTGGGACTTTCGTTCGTCTACAGCTGTCGTGCGATTTGCAGTGTTACGAGTGCAATCTCAACATGTTTTCGTCCTGGTACATCGGGCTGAGACCAACTTTCATATCCTGTGAGCGGAAGTCGTAGGTTGGTGATGGGGTTTCTCAGCGAACTGCAAGATCACCACAATCTTAACGACTCTATTGCTATGGTACATGTATTTGCTTGTAGCGCATATTGTCTGCATTGAATATTATTGGAGCCCTTCGAGGCATTTTAACGGCCCTCTCCATGGTGAGCTATTCGCGTAGTAGTATGGCCTCTCAGCCAGGTGAGTCTCCCTTCTTATATACGAAGCAGAGGACACTTGAAATGTTGACTGTGGCCTTTGGCGAGTCTACTATAAGCAGAACACAAGTTCAATTGTGGTATAACCGCTTTAAGGAAGGCCGAGAAGATGTCAATGACGATGCTCGTCCTGGCCGCCCGAGCACGTCAACAACCGATGAAAACATTGACGCAGTGAAGAAAATGATTTTGGATAATCGTCGAATCACTATCAGAGAGGTTGTTGATGATGTTGGCATATCGTTCGGCTCATGCCAAGCAATTTTTACGGATGTTTTAGGCATGAAATGTGCGGCAGCGAAGATTGTTCCAAAATTTGCTAAATTTTGAGCAAAAACAACGTCGCATGGACATCGCTCAGGAGCTGTTTTTGGCCAAAAACAAAACCTTTATCATGCCTCAACCACCGTATTCACCGGACTTGGCCCCCGCTGACTTTTCCTCTTTCCAAAACTGAAGACACCGATGAAAGGAAAGCGTTTTGCTACGATTGAGGAGATAAAAGAAAAATCGAAACAGGAGCTATTCGCGATACCAAAAAAAGCGTTTCAGAAGTGTTTCGAGGATTGGAAAAAACGCTGGCATAAGTGTATTATATCTGAGGGGAATTACTTTGAAGGGAACAAGATAGTTGTTGATGAATAAATAAATACTTTATTTTTTTATCACACAATAACGGTTATTTTTTGATCACACCTCGTATAAGCGGTATTCATGAAAACAATTTCTGAATATCCGTTCTTTCTTCTGTTCATCCGTATGAAGTGCACGTCTCATGAAGTCTTGAACTGCAAGCAGATTGTCTTCGAATTAGTCTTTTGACTTTTGTGAGCGGCGTTAAATCTCGTCCGAAAATCTTCAAAATATTGCGGTAAAAGCAAGTACCGTATTAAATCTCTTTCGAATGCAACAAACTTTTGCCATCTTTAATTTTTATTTAAAATACAGTTCCTGCTCTGGAGCTATTGTATGGAGCCGAGATATGTCTCAGATTCCCAGGATACGTTATGTTGAATATTAAAACGATATATTTCCAATTTTTCCAGCACTGGAGCACGAAGCGATTTACCAGAGCTTTAAAACTTTAATATAAGATAATTAATTCAAGGATTAAAACGGATAAATTTGATTAAATAAAATGCTTACACTTTTGTTCTTCTTTTCGTGGCCGTTTAGAATTCAAAGTGACAATTAACAAAGAAAATAAAGAAAATCAGAAAACCATGTTGACAGATGGGCCAAATAAAATTTAATAAGGAAATCGCTTATTTAAGGTTGTTAACATTACCCCCCCCCCCCCGTATCACGATTATACATGTGGGGGTGAGTACCTCGTAAACATCTAAACAATACTGCCTTCATTGTTATTAACTTCCAAGACCGCCAATTTCGCAACCGGACGATGGTACTCTCCACCTGCTGTGCGAACGATCGCGCAGCACTCCTGGCCATCTCCCCCAACCATTACTTCTGCTATGACTCCCTTCGGCCATGTATGTCGGGGTAAGTTATTGTCCACAACAATTACTACGTCTCCCACTTGTGTAGGTTTAGTTTTATTAAACCAGGCTGTGTGTCTGCTCAGATCAGGTAGAACTTCAGCCAACCACCGCTACCAAAATCGGTTTGCCAAGAATTGTGAATGACGCCAGCTTCCTTTTACATATTGGTCATTTTCATCAAATCTTCCTGAAGATTTACTGCCAAAGGATGAACCCAAAAGCAAATTTCTGGGTGTGAGGGCTTCTTGTTCCGCTGTGTCGAGTGATAAGTATGTCAATGGTCGACTGTTTACGATGATTTCTACTTCCAGCAGAAGATTCAATAGCTTCTCATCGTTCAGTTTTGTGTCAGGTGTTATAATTTGGTATAACACGGTTTTTATAGCGCGCACCATGCGTTTCCACGCCCCGTCCATGTGCGGGTTCGCGGGGGGAATAAGCGTCCATTTCGTATCGGTACTAGTGAACTTACCGCGGAGAGTGTTGAAGTCGAGTTCTGCATATGCTTGTCGCAGTTCTTTCTCGGCCGCCTTTAAATTTGTGCCATTCTTCGAGCAATAAAATTTCTTATGACGATTGCGCACGAGCTCATGTTAAGACTATGAGCGACTTCTATGTGCACAGCTCTACTCGTCATACAGGTTAAGATAGCATCATATGCCTTTCCTGAACGCCTTCCCACTGTTACCAGGAACGGCCCGAAAAAATCCAGCCTGATTTACGTGTTGATATTTTCGATGGTAATAGTCGACACGTAGATGCGTAACGTGATGTTGCTTTGGCAATATTATCAGGTTTCTTGCGGTGTTGATTATTGGAGGAGTATTTTCAAGGCGACTCCTCATGCGAATGATTATTGCTTCATCGACGAATGGGCTAAGCTTCCGCAAAAGGCTAGTCTTAGGTAACACACAACGCGGGTGCAAAGTTTTAATTTCCTTGGAATAAATGTTTTTTTGCGCAAGTCGCAGAAGAAACTGTTCACTCCAGCGAAGCATGTCAGTGTCCAAAAACGGTGTTGTAACACTAGTCTCAGTTCATCTTTTAACCTTTAATCTTTCAACAAATATGCTATGCTCCTTAGCAGTCGCTCCCCTTTTGGAAACCTGGACACATCGATAAATTCTCGCTCTTCCAATGACACACCATGTTGGTGTGTTGTTATCTCTTCTACCGACTCGTTCATGCCGCTACTGTGATTCAAATCGTACCTAGGCCACTCTCGGTTGGGCAATCGTAAAAATGGTGGTCAACGAACCAGGAACTTCTAGCATCGAATTCTGGTGAGCAACTCCACTTTGTGGCTAAATCTGCTACATTAATTTTTGTGGGTAAGGAGTTCCAATTTTTTATCTCGGTTGATTCCTGAATCTCTTCAACGCGAAATTTGACAGTCTTCGAGTCTGACCAATAGTATTTAGCGTCAATCTGCAAATCATGGCTCTGCACAATCGAATTTGCCAAACGAGCTCCAAGAACAGCCGCCATAAGCTCCATTCTAGGTATTGATATTGGTAGAAACGGGGATACCTTTGTAAGGGCACACACCAATGTAGTTTCAATGCCGGTTGCGCTCTCGATTCTGAAGTATACTACGGCCGCATAAGCTTGCTCTCTAGCGTCCACGAACACGTGCAGTTGAACTCCACTTGCTTCGCTATCTGTTAGTGCGAAATAGCATCTTGGTGCTCGCACGTCCTTCACCTTTTTAAGATTTTCCAACCATCTATGCCAAGTGCCAGAAAACTCTTCTGGTATAATCTCATCCCATTCTGTACGACTTCGCCAAATCTTCTGTATTATCACCTTCATAAAAATCGTAAAAAAGACCAAAAATCGTAATGGATCAAAGATTGACATCACCAGTCTCAACAATTCTGGTTTCGGCGGCAACCTTGAACAGCACAGAACCTACTCACTGGCTTCCGTAGAATTAAGGCTGAACGTAAAGTTGTCATCCGTAGTTCTCCACCACAATTCTAGAGATTTATCCGTTTCTATTCCTGGTCAACTGTTCGTCCCGCTTTACAGAATCGATCTGCTACACCCACCTTCCTTACCAAGGGCCTCTAAGACTTTTAGAGAATTGCTTAGCCAATTTCTCCCAACCTCCACGGGCGTGTACTTCACGTACGTCTTCAGCAAGTTGAATCGCACTATCTGTCGAATTTGTGCTGTCAAGCATATCGTCGACGTAATGCCTTTCGATGATTGATTTAACGGCTAGTGGAAACTGGTTCTGATGTTCTACAGCGTTCTTATTTTTGGCAAATTGTGCTAATGATGGAGAACAACTGCCTCCAAACTCAATACTTGGAGTGCATAAATGTAAGACTGACGGGACTCACCATTTCGCCAGAAAAATCTTTGCGCAAATTGGTCATCTCTATCGACCGCCACTCTGTGGAACATTTCGGTTATTTCACCTGCCACTCCAACTTTCCCAATTCGGAAATTGAAAAGTACTCCTGGCAATGAAGCTAAAATATCCGGTCCTTCTTAAGACAATCATTAAGTGATATTCCGTCAAACTTTGCAGCCGCATCCCAAACAACTCTTATCTTTGACGGTTTGCTCGGATTTTTAACAGCAAATATTGGAAGATACCTAGTACAAGGATGTATGTCAATTATCTCGTCAGGAACAAGTTTTCGAGCGTTGCCCTGGGTTTGCATTTGTTCTATGTGATCGTTGACTTTCATCTTTAACTCGTCATCTTTTGCTAATTTTCGCTCAAAACATTTCAATCTCTGTAAGGCCATGTTGTAATTTTTGGGCATCTGCACGTTGTCCAACTTTCACAACAACTTTGCAACGAAGTAATCGCCATCACGAGTGTAGCTCATTATTCTACACAGTCTCAACTCCTTTGAAGTTCATTGGCTGATCTTCTAATTTCATATTTTCCAGCATCAAACTCTGCAAAGCTCACACTCACATATGTGCAATTGTATGTCAGCATCAAAACTATCGCGATCCAGCACGCCATAAATTGTCCAACCCAGTCTGGTTTTTGTTGCAGCAGGTTCATGAGATTTGTCCTCTCTGAACTTAAAAGGCATCACCACGTTTTTGTTGTTTACTCCAATTATCATTTTCGGGGTGATGTCGTCATACGATTCTACAGGCAAGCCTCTCAAATGTTTGTACTTACCAGCCAATTTGCTCAATTTCATTGTTTGAGTGGATAGGCCAAGATGCTCTACGGAATGCTATCGACGAGCGAATATATCTTATTCGGTTTTCTTCGTTGTGAAATCTTTAAGTCTAGAATTTGAGATTCCGGCTCTATACGCACTTTTCCGTCTGTCCAACGTAAGCATAACTCCTTCTTCATACCTTCAAGCAGTAATTCATCCAAAACCCCTTTTTCAATAAGCGTAGGACCAGAGCCTTAATCTTAAAATGCGAACAGGTTGACCGCTCTATTTTTTCCATAGATGGTGATTGGCACAATTCTGAATAACACGCTTGAACACGCCACATTATTTCTGTTGACGGCACGATCTATTATCATGCATTATCAAACAATGATGGCACAACTTGTTTTTAACTACTTCGTCCCATTTTTGCTTGTTGTCCAATTCTTAAAATTTATCGCATTTCAAAATCGGATGTTCTTCGTCACAAAAGTAGCATTTAATAGGTTTTCGCAGGTGTTTAGAGATTCCTTCTTCTTCGTGGTAGTTCATATGTTGCGTCCTGCGCACCTCAGTGGCCTTCTTAGCCAAGGGAATTGATATGGAACTACTCGCTGATTTTGCTAATTTAAAGCCACTCGCTAAATAAAATCAAACTCTCGAACCCTGTTGCTTATGCATAGCCCACTGTGACGCCATGGGCGCTGGTAATTTCTCGACGAGTTCTTGTAGCAGCATCGGTTTGTTCAAATGATTTTGCAAGCACGCTGCCTCCATCGTTGCGATTAAATTCTGTACCTCAAGAGCGAAATTAACCAACGTTTCGAGCTTATTCTGATTTACGCATGGTGATGCGCGCAGCTTAGATACCATGGAGTTAATAATATTTTCTGGTCGACCGAAAACCATTCGTAGCGTCGCAATAATTTTTGGCACTATTGCCGGAATCATAAGACTCCTGTGTACATACTCACGAGGTCTTCCCTTCAATGCATGTTGCAGACGAAGCAAATTTTCGTCAAGGCTGAATCCACAAACGAGTAGAGTTTTTAAAGCTGCTTATAAATACCGTCCACTCTTCCGGATTGCCGCTGAACATTTGCAAATCTCTGGGCACGACGTGACGTGCGTTAATCTGCGTCTCGCTCAAGCTGCACGGTGGTGTAGCTGCAGCGAAACGTTGAGTAGCTACCTCAAAATAACTTATTTCGCCTAGACCAAATGAGTTGCCGCCGATATCATTTGGAGTGATACCAGCTATGGTGTGCCCTTGTCGGCAGTATCAACACCAGCACTCACTTTGCTTTCCTTCACAGTACGGACACTCTCTGTACCAGCAATAGCATTTTCATTTGCCCATTTTAAAGCGCTGCGAGTGCATGGCGCTCTAAGCGCACATGCAGCATCAACACCACCATCGTCGTATTTCTTCATTATAGCATATTTTTTCTCAATGAATGACATTCTCAGTTGTCTTTCTTCTTCCAATCGCAGTAACTCAAGGGACATAAGGCGCGAACTTCCTTGCTCACCGTGGACTTGCTGTGAATCGTTCATAGACACCCCCATTGGAAACTCCTCGGTATTTGCCTCTGTTGACAATTGCTCCCTTTCTGCCTCTGCAGCTGCTGCCGATGCTTTACACTTTCCGCAGTCCGTTTCAATTTCTGCTATATCCTCAGAAACGTTGACGCAGGCAAAGTGAAACCACTCATCGCAGCTGTCACACTGAATCATTTGCATATTATCTTGTTGATTGCAAAGACCACAGACATTTTTCGTAGGCGCCACAGAATTCGCGCCACTTCTTGTAAGTACCATAATTGCCGCGAATTACGTGCAACGCTACCCAAAAGTTTTTAAAGATGTTGAATATTTAAACGGCCGAATTCCAATTTTTCCAGCACTGGAGCACGAAGCGATTTACCAGAGCTTTAAAACTTTAATATAAAATAATTAATTCAGTGCTTACAACAGATAAATTTGATGAAATAAAATGCTTACCTTTTGGTCTTCTTTTCGTGGCCGTTTAGAATTCAAAGTGACAATTAACAGAGAAAATAAAGAAAATGAGAAAACCATGTTGCCAGATGGGCCAAAAAAAATTTAATACGGAAATCTATTATTTAAATTATCGGAGTCGCCGTTGGCAGGGTTGTTAACACGTTACAAAAATTGTATCTTTTAAACCAGAAAAGATTTATTGTTCTTAAGACTATCTATTTTAACAAGTATTTCCTTAAACTATAGTCTAATATATAAACCAGAGATGTTTCTCAAAGTCAAGGAGACTGACTTCTATATTGCTGCTGATGATGTCCGGTCGCTGGCTCGCCAATGAAAAATACTGACTACAGTGATGCAGCGGTTTTTATTCAGTTAACCTTCATTGTTCGGTTCACTTTTCTTTGTGCTTCGAGTCTGATAGTGCATGGGAACGTCGTCTCGTTTGCGGCCTATTAACTGGTTTCGCAACCCAGTTTTCACCTTGTTTAAGGTCGTTGAATCGTTTTGAGAAAGCCGTGTGCGTTTGTGTTCCGGGAAATCTACAAGTGTAAATTGTGAATTCGCGTAAATAAAGGAAAAAAAGAAAAAAATAAGTCTCATACCGATTTGTGGAAACTGTGGTGAGTTGTTTTTTATATAATATCTGAGATGTAGTTAAAAAAATTATTTAATACAAATATTTTACACAAAAAAAAGAAAACCAAAACGCTCAACTTACTTATAGTGCATATACAGCAGCTGTTCCTGTCACACGAAATAATAGGCAGGAGTTGCTATCTGTGATCGGTACTCTGGGCTGATTGGCGCTGTCACATAATTTTAATTATTTAAAGTTCTAGCATTCTCAAAAGTAGAACAAAAAAGAAAAAGAAAATGAATAATAGGAACAAAAAAAATGTATATACGAGTACATACAAATAGGTAATGATGGTACCACACCACTAGGTGGAGGTCATTCATGCAGACTAATGAAAAATACTGCTAATTACAAACCTCAAGATGAAACTGCAGCAAAGGAGCTTTGTTCAAAACTAAAAGAAATGGAAACAATGTGTGCTGAGTCAAAAATGGAAATAGCTAAGCTAAATGTTGAAAATTTTAAAGTAAAATCTGCCAAAGATTGTATGAAAACTGATGGTCAGAAAGCGTATGCTATATAACCGACGAGGAAGGATTGGCTCGTGAGTCTGATTGGATTTGGAAGAAAAAGAGTCCAAATAAAATGCGAAAAGCTGTCTCGTCTCCTGAAGTCTCTGAAACAACAGCTAATAAAGCTCTGAACCAAGCACAAAATTTGAAAAAATTCGTGAAACTGCCACGCTTTCCACCTATTATGGTTACTGCTACAATAAAAAAGAAGCAAAGGAAGATTTTTACTTAAAATTGTTAAATAAAAATATGTATAAAGTTAGCATATTGGATGCTGCAGACTACAGAAACATAACTAAAGCACCCTCTAATGTAAATGTCTATTGGCATACTTCTGAGAACAAGCAATCTGTACCAATTCGAGTTGTTGGAACAAATTTACATCACTCATGTGAATTAGTTAATTATGAGATCTGAAAACATATGGTTACAAAGTGTTGAATGCGGTAAACAAATTGAAGTGGAAGACCAAGGAACCTTTAGATATGTTTCTTCATATGTTTTAATCTCAATTTATTTCACGACAATCTGTTCAGCTGGATCTTCAGTATTACTTATATTATATTGGGTTATAAATATGTGTATGAACAAAGTTAGATTTCATTCATTCACAATGTTTTTTTTTGTTGATTTAATCTTATTTTCATATTTAATTTACACTTAGGGGGCAAATCTGAACGGTTACTCCGATGGTACTTATATTCTTAATTTTCGCACGCTGGTATTGCTGCTTTTCAATACTACCGCCAGGTTCTTGGGATGGACTTTAAGACGTTTGCGATATGAGAGGCTAAATTTCATGATGTCATCAATTACTTTCGAGATGTTTAGATCGCGATGAATGATGTCGTTGTTGACATACCAACAATATAACTTTTGACTGGAATCGTTGTAGGATGTCCAGGTTTGACTTCGGTGCTGATCCCCAAATTTGAAGACCGTAAATCTATATGGGTTTCAGTATTACTTTATATATTAGGACATTATTTTAAACGGTTAGGGCCGATCTTCGTCCACATAGCCAGAACAATGATCTAAACGTTATTCCATGTTGTTTCTGTTTAGAGAAGATGTGACAGCGCCACGTAAGGCACCGGTCCAGGTGCACCCCAAGGTATTTTACATGGTCTGCATGTGGCAATTGACAGTTATTTAGTGTCACTGGAGGACAAGAACCTGCACATAGGGTAAAAGTCGTTTCCACTGATTTTATTGCATTTCCTTTTATTCGCCGCTTCGATTGGCCTTAAGTCGACTTGATTCAGGTTCACCGGTAAATGCCTCGAAGCTATCTCAGGGTTTTTGTAGCTAACCATTCCAACAGTATCTTCTGAAAAAGTTGCGGTGTATGTGGTATCAGTCAGAGGCAGATCAGTCCTGAATAGTGTGTAGAGTACATGTTCTAAAACGCTCCCTTCTGGAACACCAGCTTGGATTGGATATAGGGAAGTTACGTCGCTGTTAATTTTGGCCATGAATAATCTGCATTCTAAGTAGGACTTTAATATGGCAAAGTTGTGATAGGGTAAATGTATTTTTAATTTGTACAGCAAGCATTGGTGTCACACCTTGTCGAATGCTTGGGTGATATCCAGGAATGCGGATGAACAGTATTCTTTGTTTTCTAAAGCATTCCGAGCCAATGAATATACTCGGTTTATTTGCTCTATCATAGCGTAATGCTTTCGGAATCCAAATTGATGGAAAGGTATAAGCTGTTTTGATTCGATGATTCGAAGGAGTCGCGTCAAAAGCAGTTTCTCAAATAGTTTAGATAGTATCGGAGGCAAGCTTATTGGTATATGAGGTGACCACTTCTGCCGGTTTCCCAGGTTTGGGAACAAGGATATATTAAGCTACTTTCCATTGGCTTGGGAAGTGGTACAATCGGATAATCGCATTGAATAATTGGGCAATGAATTTATAACCGCAAACTGGTAGCTTCTTTAGGTATTCGTAATGAGGTCATATCCCGGCACTTTTTGGTCTTTTAGCGTTCTGTTGATGGGTCCTCTAACTTATTTTATTTTAAAATGCTGGATCGGAATATCCATTTGGTATGGAGCCTCTAGTGATCCAGCTATTCTGATGTCTTCTTGTCGATATGTGCTAGGAAACGGTTCAAATACTTCCAATAAATGAGGAGCTTTCTCCTTGTCAGATCTGGCCCATCCGCGGAAACATTCGGAAGTCCTGTACAGGCTATGCTTGCAGTATTGCGTGGTGTGTCCGTAATGTTGGCATCTGATACATTGGGGAATTTCACATTTCTTTCTAGGTGGCTTAATTTTAATTCGTGTATTTAAAAGTGTATTACATTCGTATCTCTTTTTGATATTGCTGCATTGCTTCAGGCTAATGTAAAGCATTGGAAGAGGCTTTTTGTGGTTCTTTGTTTAGACAAATAAAATAAAATTGTCAAAATACAACCAAAGTCCGCTGAAAAATACTCAGTCATTGCAAAGGCCCTAACCGAAAAGAATACTGAGTTTCATACTTTTAAAATGAAGCAGAAAACAAACTTTTATGTAGTACCAACCCCAATCGACGAAATACGAAAAGCAATTGAGGACCTGGGTTATACAGTTGTGGACATTTCCAATATTAGATTAGACGCATACATAGCATAATCTGTACATCATGCACAAGGTGAATTTACTTACATGGTGGCTGCAAGAACAAATTTTTATGAACCAACTTTCCCTCAGTAGCTGTCAAAATTTAAATTATAGAAAAATGCGATCAAAACAAATATGCAAACAATTACAAATAGAGTTTTGATTTGAGTGAATAAGTGTTTTTTAATTGTTATTTTTTTAGTTTGAACATTATGAAGAAATTATGGGACTACTTAACTATTAAATATATTTTATATAAATTGTGTGCCACTTTAAGCAGCTCTTATGTATTCCTCCATTCCTCTCAATTTCGTTTATATTGATCGCACATTTCTTATGTTTGACAATTCCGGAGGTACGAAATTCACCTTGCATCCACCATGTAAGTAAATTCACCTTGATCATGCGTTAACGTGTTGGGGCCGCTTACGCAAAGAACATATAGAATATACAATTGATATGAATGAATTTAAGCGAGTTCTGCTAGTGTGAGAAAGTTTCAAAATTTATGTACTCTAACCATAGTAATTCCTCAATTCACTTAACTTCTCAAAATAACTGAAAACATGAAATTTTTTTTGGTAATTTCTTATTGTCAATGAACCCTCAAGATCCACAAGTCGAAATATTACAGTTATATTAAAGTAAAAACTTAATTCGATAAACTAAAAAACTGTTTTCGTCATTATTAAAGAAAGAAACATTACCTCTGTTTAATTAAAAGCATAAAGTCGTTAACTTAATTCGTTTTGAAGATTTTTCTGAGATTATTGAAACTGTTGTTATATTTAAGAATACTGTAAAAAAGTTTAATTCTCGTTTAACAGGCAATTTCTTAATTCTTGCCCCTCCTGGTTCTAATTCTAAGTTTAGTGTCCATATCAAGGTGGATTTACTTACATGGTGGCTGCAATAGCAAATTTTTTTGAATCAATTTTCCCTCAGTAGCTGTCAAAAGTGAAATTATAGAAAAATGCGATCAAAACAAATGTGCAAACAATTGCAAATAGAGTTTTGATTTGAGTGAATAAGAGTTTTTTAATTGTTATTGTTGTAAAGTTTGAACTTTATGAAAAAATTATGAGTCTATTTAACTATTAAATATATTTTATATTAATTGTGTACCACTTAAAGCAGCTTTTATGCATTTTTCCATTCCTCTCAATTTCATTTATTTGGAACAGAATTTAATCGCACATTGCTTTTCCGGAGGTATGAAATTCACCTTGCAACCACCATGTAAGTAAATGCACCTTGGTCCCTATATGCTCCTACATTCATCGAGTCAACTCCCCATACTTCACCACTCACACATCAGAGATACAAAAATTGGTACTTTTATAAGTTTTCCAAGCTTTTAATAATCTATTTTTTCTTTTATATCGTGAAGAATTAATTACATAAGAATAAGGTCTCCGTAATGCTCACAAATTAAGTTTACTTTTTAGCAATGAGAAATAAAAAATTATTGCACATTAGTTCTTGGGAAATAATCCTTTTCGAGGAATTTTATCAAATATGTGCGAATTTAACTGCACTTTTGGATTTTTGAACGCCCCTTGAATTGAGTTTATTTTTACATAAAGTTATATCTAACATACATAAAATATGTGTTATATATACATATATATATATAAAATAATCTAGTTGTCCGCAATTTTCTTATCTCCACTTTGTCGCAGTGTCTATGCCCATTCAAATAGCCATTCTCATTGCCGATCGTCATGGCCAAAGCCGAAGTAAAAAAATTAGATTTGTCTTCACAATGAGTTTATGTAAGTGTTTAAATGAAATCAAATAAATTAATATAAACTCTGTAACGTAAACAATTCATTAAGAAAATAACCAAAAGTAAAAGAAAACATGAAAATAAGGAAATTTCCCGTTTCTACTTAATTTTGTTTACAAACAAAATTGTTAACATTCGGATTCATCAGCTATTTGTGTATGGTAAATTTTTAAGAATCCCTTATGAGAACAATCCAATCGCTCATATCATTTAAACGCCAAATGCTTTAAACACACTGCTTATTGATAATTATAATTATATATACAAAACGAAAATATATATTATTTTGCATTACTTTATTTTTCTTGTATATGCCATTTCTATTACTATTGTTTCCACAATTGTAAACTAAATGCTTAATTTTAAACAATATGTTTCTCTTGATATGAGGTGCTGTGTTCTGAAATTTCTTTTAGAATTGTGTATATAGTAAAGTGGAGTCGTTGGATGCTTTTCCGAAACTGAAAATTTATTACTCAAAAGTGCTGCTTATAAACTAAAATACAAAAGTGCTGCTTATAAACTAAAATACAACATGTCTTACGAACTAAAGTACAAGATGTGTGGGTGGAGTAAATTCGTAAGAATTCCTTGCAGCCTGGGAACTGCATAGTAAACAAAATAGAACTTGTGTGTGCTTTGCTCGATCTTCTTGGATTGCGCGCGGCAAGTCAAGCGATCGAGTTGCACGCTCGTACGTGACAAATCGTGAGATTGAGCTTGGACTTAAATTCTAAGTCAAGTAGCTAGTGGTCCGTGTGCAGTATGCATGACTATATATGTACGTAACAAAATGGAATTACTGAGAAGCGCTACTCTACACAATAACAGGCAACATTTAATTAAGCTGATTTATAGAACAATGCAACAATTGATATATTTCTCATAACAAAAATATGTACTTAAGTAAAATCTATTCAGTTGATGTATAATTTTGCACTAATAAAATTGAAATGAACCAGAAAAAAATTAAATAAAGTTTCGAATTTGAAAAAATGGAAAACAATAGTACTTAACGTCAAAAACATCACAAAAGATTGCATTATATGTTTAAAAAAAATTAACTTAATACATATAAGCGCATCACCTCAAAGCAATGCATAGCAATTTAATGCAAGTAAATAAATTATTGTTTTATCAGCAAATAAAACTTATGAAAAACATAAAATCTTATGTTTTGGTTCTGAAAAACGAAAACATCATATATTAAAGTATTTTGTTTGCTTTAGATCAAATACGGGAAACGAATAATATTTTCCAAAGAGAGCATAGAACATATATATACAAAATTGACGCGATTAAGACTGGGACATAGTTTCCAATATAGAAGAAACATGCCATTATGCTAACTATGCAACACAAAGACAATCTTAATCAAACTAATTTAAGAAGAATGCCATACCATCAAGAAAGCGCCTCAACCAATGATCAACCTTAGTTGTATCTGACTTACCCTCTAATTTCACAAAGAAAACATGTACATTGCTATGAACATCTTAAAATTATGTGACATGATATATCAAATTTAAGTTACAACACAATTTCAGGTGGAAAGCTTACAGTAGCTTAGTCTTAAGTATATTTTTCGAATTTACTTATTTAATAAACTATTAAAAATAACAATAATAGTTGATTTTAAGTTTGGTTTAAGGTGTTAACAAGAAACTTGCAGTATAAATAATGAAAAACCATTCTTAATATTCATGTTGAAATCCACTTTAATGCAACAATGTTAAATCCTTTAGGTCATGGCGAATTCCAACTCGTAGTTAAATATTTCACCACATTTCATTTGCAATATTTAAATTTACAAGGAAAGTAATTTTTTAAAATATTGATAAATAATTTATATTTTTGAATTAATATATTTCATTTGCAGATTAATACAGTAATGCCGCATACGAAGAATTGCCATAAAACCATTCTACTGTAAATAATAGTTTTTTCAAAACCCCACCAAAACAATTATGACTTATTATAGTCACTTTCTTTATCATTAGTATATGCAGTGTGGAATACTGAATGTACACACATACATGTGTAAATAATTTTTATATTGAATAAAATTATAATGTATAAAAACTTTGTGTGTTATAAATATATTTTAATATTGTGATATATTTTAAATTTTATTCTTTTTTGTTACATTTTATTGTTATATAGTTTTAATCTTTAATTAATTTTATATAATCAACTTATACAAATTAGTTTTTAGTATTTTTATTTTAATACTAATATATATAATTTAATATATTGTAATGGATGTAATAGGCCTACAGGGGAGCCGAGTATCCAAAAGAAAAATTTACTCAGTAACGCACTACTGCATAACGCCTCTATACAAGCTGAATATATCTCATTATATGAATATATTGTAACGACTAACCTTATTATATATAATAAGGGGTCAGAACCCAATCTCATTACTGCTAATAGGCAAGAAGTCCTTGACATAACCCTTGCCTCCGAATCAATTTTTGATCGGATCTCAAATTGGAGAGTTCTAGAGGAACACTCCTTTTCGGATCATATGTTAATTCAGTTTGACTTCTAGATAGTCTACCTAGCCCCACAGCTATTAAAAATATCAGGAAGGCAAACTGGGACCTCTACAAGGTGACTGTAGCTAGGCTACTACCTCAGAACCCCACAAGCACAAGCACGTGTGCCGAAATTGATAGGTCTGTGGAGGTTCTAATGGTTGCTCTTAATAAGGCTCTATTGGTCTCTTGCCCCTCAGTAGATCCAGAGAGAAACAAAAACCCATTTGGTGGGGGGAGGAAATCAGGGGACTCAGACAAAACTGTAGGAGACTTTTCAACAGCGCAAAGAAGTCTAGAGATAGTGCAGACTGGGTTTTATATAAGACAGCACTCAGAGCCTTCAAAAGTAAGCTTAGGAAGGCACAAAGAGAATCGTGGAGAAACTTTTGCGGTGACATAGAATATATCTCTGAGACGTCCAGGTTGAGGAAGATCCTATCAACTGCTCCATTGGTACCTGGTTTCCTGAGGAGGGAGGATGGATCTTGGACTCCAAATGGTAATGAGACTCTAGAGATTCTTCTATAGACTCACTTCCCTGGTTGCTCGAGCAACATTCCGCGGAGAACGAAACCCCGAATGTAGTTGAAGTCAACTCAGACATAATCACGAAGACGAAATTGCAATGGGCTATCCGTAGCTTCAAACCATTTAAAGCATCTGGCCCAGATGGTGTAGCTCCAATTGAAAATCAGCAGTCAGAGAATCTTTTAATAGAGTGGCATATACATAGGTTGCAATGCTTCAAAATAATATAATTGAGTGCGTTTCATGTGCCCGAGTATTTGCTTTGACACATCCACTATTTGTAACAATATTAATAATATTTTCTACAATACGAAATACTATTTTCAATAAAATATTTTCTTGATTTTGGAACAGCAAAAAATTGTAAACAAAAACAGCTGTTTTTTATTCACCACTTTACACAAACATGGCAACCCACATATGTTATACGTGTACAACAAACACAATAAATACACATACACTATACGTGTGACCAAAAAAATGGTCGAATCGGTAAATAAAAAAGGCGCGAATTGAATGTCTATTTCTATCCTTCTTTGCCCTAAGTATCAACCTTCTTACGGAGCTCTCCTATTCAGGCTTGGCTGCGGATCTTACCATGTACGCTTACGTTAGCAAAAAGCTCCTGTTGTGATGTCATGTTTGTTACAACATTTTAATTCATCCAACAAATTAAAAGTCATGTCAATGTTTACAGTCACGCTAATATTTGCAATTATTTAAATAATTTTTTTAAAATATAGATTGTAAATTATTCTTTAAAATCAATAAGAGCTCGAACAAATGAAAATATCCATAATCTGTTTGAAGTAAAAATAAAGACTATTACAATGTATACCTACAATCACAGTTATCGGGTTTTTCAATAAGAGCGCTACAAAAGTTTTTTTAAATAAAACAAAACCGGTTTTAGATATCAATGAAATTCTTTATTCCTGTGAAAGTACGTTCGATGCCATTATGTATGGAACTCGATTTCTTTTGCATGGCCAACACGAGCACGGTTGCAGAAGTCCAGACGCTGAACCCAATTTTCAACGGTTTTCAAGCATAAATCGGCCGATACTGCTGCAATTTCACGTGCGATATTCGTACGAAGTTCATCAATCGTTGCTGGCTTGTTGGCATAGACCATAGACTTGACGTAGCCCCACAGGAAATAATCTAACGGCGTCAAATCGCACGACTGAGGCGGCCAATCGACTGGACCATTTCGTGAGATAACACGTTCACCAAACTTGGTTTGCAGTAAATTGTGGCATTCGCTGTGTGGCTTGTGGCGCCGTCCTGTTGGAACCACATGTCCTCCAAGTCCATATTATCCAATTGGGCCCAAAAATATTCGGTTATCATTGAACGGTAGCGATTCGCATTCACAGTAATGTGCCGGTCTTGATCATCACGGAATAAGTACGGCCCAATGACGCCGCCGGCCCATAAACCACACCAAACCGTAATTTTTTCGGGATGCAATGATGACTCATGGAGTACGTGTGGATTGCTGTCTAACCAATAACGCATATTTTGTTTATTGACGAAGCCATTCAGCCAGAAATGAGCCTCATCATAAATTGGACGTAGCGCTCTTAAAGTTGAGGCGACTGAATCCGAATTTCGGTAGTAAATTTTAATAATTTTGACTCGTTGTTGGCTCGTATATCTTTTCATGATGAAATGGCAAACCTTACTGAAGAGAAATGTCAAAAGAGCGGAAAAACTATGGCGTCGTTTGCTGTCACTATCAATTTACTTTTGTAGCGTTTCTTTTGAAAAACCCTTTATAAAGTAATTGACAATCGGGTGCAAAATGGCTGCCGCTATGGTGGTCAAATCCTTTATTTATAGAAATCTTGGCTTATCCTTACATTACTTCTTTAATTATTTTTATTTTGTTCGAATATTGGTATCATCCGCATATCTTAATGTCATTAAGCGATTTTCTGTAGGTATGTCGCAAGTGAACTTTCCTGCGTAGGTATGCTTTCCTGCGGGACTCCAAATTTAAAGTCATAGTCAAAGGCGACAAACTATTTGTAGTCTACAGTTCTGATTGTGCAAATAAGTTTTGAAATACTCATTTGCATCACCATACAATATCTGCGTTGGCTTGGAAATGTCGTGCGTATGGACGAAGAAGTTCCAGCAAAAAAGGTGTTCGAGCAGCTGGGAAACGACGTAGATGAATACCATGCCTCCGATGGAAGAACCCAGTCGAGGAAACTTTAACTACGGTTGGCATAAAGGATTGGAGAAGGCGTGCGCAGAGCAGAGGCGGCTAGCGAGTGGTGTTAAGTTCGGCCGTAACCCTATAACGGGTTCTTTTTACAGATTCTGTGATTAGGCCACATAAGTATGTAATTAAGTAGTTCAATTACATAAATATCAGAAATTTTCAAAATTACAGATACTACAACAAATCATCTAATAGTTAAGGATACTTTTCCTTGTTTAATGAAAATATTGTTTTTCAAATGAGCTACCTGAGCTCCCAATAATTAAAAGACTTTCGTTAAACAATATAATGACGTTTTTAATATGAACTACACAATTATATTAACTTTAACATAATACCTGCCACAATGCCCGATGTGGGGCAATATCGGTCCCACGGTAATTTAGTTAACATAAGCAATAGTAGTCATGTAGACCATTTTATGAAGACATCGCAGTGTGTGCGCTAGGTCATCGATACTGCACAAATGCATGCCCTGGCTTTCTGCTGCGCATGTGTTAAAGCATCAATTTTATTTCGGCACGTGCACAGGCGACGGTGCCATTGAGTGCCACTTGCGTCACTCGCAAGCTATCTAGTTAACCTAACCTAACCTAACCTACCATCTTACTCCCCAGAAGTACAGGCCAAACGGTTCAGCAGATACTGACATAAATCAGTGGCCAAAAGGAAGGCATCAACACGCCGCTCTGAAGTGCTGAAGACTAAGGAAGATGGTAACGAGTAGCTGATGTCCATCGGAATTGGATGAGCAATCGCTCGAATCCATAAAAAAATTCGGAAAAGGCATTAGCTGTAGTTTTGGAGAAATTCCATTCCATGGCATAGCAAAGGACAAGCCAGCACGAAGCAGTTCGGCTCCAGCAGAATCCGCGCCAGATGCATGGGGTGCAAGCAATGCCAGAGAAAGTAACAATCGAGACGGAGCAAATACTGTCAGGAGGAAGTGAGACGAGACACCAGCCAACACCTCCTAAATCCAGAAAGCCCCAACGAGTAGGACGAGAGGATGCTGTTAAGTAGCAGCAGCTTGTGCAATTGCCTATCCAAATAACTTCTCCATCAAATGAGTAGATGCGCCCAGGTTAACGTCCATTAGGCGAAAGCTGTCACGTCAGTAATTGCAAGGACATTTTCTAAATTTGACCTGGGAATGGTATTGTTCCAAGAACTTTGGCACTACAAAGGTGCAACTAGCTGCGAATGCGGAATTTAGTATGGGATGACAGCCATATCAGACCCAGACCCTGCATCCTATTTAGTAAAAATATTCAATTTATGAAGAGGGGCTTGGTCCCATTCCAAGCCCTTTTCAAAATTGAGGGCAGCAAGCACGTCGTAGTAGTGACAAAAGCACACTTTCCGGATGAAGAAAGCTTTCCACCGCCGGTAGAAGTGCTGCAGCTGGTGGAGTTCTGTGGCAAAAACAACCTGCCACTAATACTGGGATACGACACCAATGCACACAACACGATATGGGGCAGCACGGACGTCAACAGCACTGGTTAGGTATTTCATTGAGCAAATTCATACATAATCACCAGCTTGAGGACAGTGTGACTCAATTAATTGGGGTAATACTAAATCCTTTTGACAGCAGTTCTTCTGAGAACCCAAGGGGCAAAAAAAATTGAGTTTGGTGGAGCAATAATCTCTGTGCCCTCAGAACCGAAGTCGGTAAGCATATAATCTCCCTTTGCCCATATAGCAAAGTGGAATGGGCAAAGGGAGATTATAGTGTTAAACTGATATACTACAATATAGAAATAACAAAAGCTAAAAATACCAGCTTTAGGAACTTTTCTGAGAATATCTCTTCTTTACGAGGAGCAGTCAGGCTATATAAAGCTTTCGCAAAAGCCAAGCCAGGCATAAAGATGTCTTTAAAGAAGGAAGAAGGCACATACTGGTACTCAGGACACATTTTCTAAAATGCGTGGCAGAAGTAGACATTTGGTCGTGGCGCAAGCCGAAGAATCCCGATTTTGAAACCAGGAAAGCAGCAGTAAACATAGCTTCGGCAGCAAAAATTGATTGGTCATTAAGCACATTTCAATCATTCAAGTCTCCGGGTAATGACTGTATCTTTCCTGCTCTTTTACAAGAGATTATTACCGTTCATAGTAAATATACTCGTATGCCACAGCAGCTTTCCCTTTGGGTATATGCTGTAACGACACGCTGGGTCTCTTTAAAATTCTACAGCTGAGGTAGACTCAGCGGTGTCCAGGGTTCCTTAGCAAGAAATAAGTCTTAGACTGTGGTTAATTTCGTAGATACTTTATTGTCTCTTAGTTATTTACAAATTTTATATGTTTTCGCCTTCAGTTGGCGAATCGTATGGTGGGGGGGTTTTGTGTCGCGCGTTCCAATGTCGTATAAGTCCGGCGCGAGTGACGAACTCGCTCAAGTAGTGGTCCGGCGCGAGGTAGGAGTCAGTTTGTCCGGCGCGAGTGACTAACTCGCTCAGGTCGTCAGAAGCGTCAGGTCACTGCTTGCCCCTCGTGTATATTATGCGCGTTGTGAGGCTTTGTGTCGCGCGTCACAGTGGCGTAGATGCCCGGCGCGAGTGACAACTCGCTCAGGTAGTCGTCCGGCACGAGTGACTAACTCGCTCAGGTAGGAGTCAGTTTGTCCGGCGCGAGTGACTAACTCACTCAAGTAAATGTGTATGTTCGGCGCGAGTGACTAACTCGCTTTTTTTTTTTTTTTTTTTTTGGATTTCCATTATTGGGACGGAGGTGGAAATCTTCAAAATGACACTGGTAAAATTACGGCACCAGTAATGTGGAATTATTACCCACTAAAACCACCTCCATCGTAGCCTAACTCGTTCAGGTCGTCAGAAACGTCTGGACACTGCTATTGCGATATAGACTATGCGTTCACGCCTCCGCTGTTGTTCAATAAAGTTCGATCACTATAGTTCGATGAAGAAAAGTTCTGGCTTGCACTGTTGTTCGATGAAGAAAAGTCTTGCTTGCGCCGCTGTCTGATGGAAAAGTTCTTACTAGCACTGCAGTTTGATGAAAAAGGGTTCTGGTCACTGCCGCTGCTAGGTATCAAAGAGATCTTGCTTGCGCCGCTGTCTGATGGAAAAGGGACTGAGTACCCCGTTGCTGCTCCTTATATAGCGCGGTGGCTGGTCGTACACAATGCGTGGCGTGCTGTCATTGGCTATCAGAATGGCTTGGTTTGGTCTTCTTCTTCTTCTTCCCGATGGCGGCCATATGTTTCAGCACCGCGTGGGTCTCCTCCACGTGTTTTCACGTTGTCTTCTTCTTCCCGATAGCTGCCATATGTTCAGAGCCGCGTGTGTTTGTTGGCAGTGGCGTGATAGTAAAAGTGACTCACCAGTGTCGGGTAACTGGAGATCTCCTCATTTTACGAGTGGTGCCGATGTGTTATGTCATCATTGAGATTTATGCTCCTTACAATACAAAGGTAGTGTTCATATTATTTATATATACTCGTATATATATATATATATATATATATATATATATATATATATATATATATATATATATATATATATATATATATATATATATATATATATATATATATATATATATATATATATATATATATATATATATATATATATATATATATATATATATATATATATATATATATATATATATATATATATATATATATATATATATATATATATATATATATATATATATATATATATATATATATATATATATATATATATATATATATATATATATATATATATATATATATATATATATAACGGGTCCGCCATCTAACTTTTTTTGTCAACTAGTGCTTATTTCGTGAATGGTAACACTTAGCTCATGTCTGATTTGACAGATAATTAGTTTTATCCTTCCTCTGAAAGAATATGGTTGTGTATACGCTTGAACAACGCTGGGAAATATTGCGACATTACTTTGAAAATCATGGTAATGTTGCAGAATGTGTGCGAAAATTGCGTACGGATTTTGGAACAAGAGAAGCACCGTCAGTTCCGTATGTTCGTTATCTTGTGAAAAAAGTGAAAGAAACTGGCATCCTCATCGATAAACCAAAGCGTGAAAAGCCAAAAACAGTGCGTACACCCGAGAATATTGCTGCTGTGGCAGAAAGTGTGCGTGAAGCGCCATCAACATCAATTCACAGTCGTTCTCAACAATTGAACATTTCGGAGACATAATTGAGACGAATTTAGCATAAAGACCTTGGTATGACGCCATACAAAGTCCAATTGGTTCAGGAGTTGAAGCCTGACCATCCAATGCGTTTTCGCTTCGCTAAGTGGGCCTGCGATCGACTTACAGAAGATGCCGATTTTGCCAAAAAAATCATATTTTCAGATGAAGCTCATTTTAATCTTGGCGGGTATGTAAACAAGCAAAATTGTCGCATTTGGGGCACAGGAAACCCGCACGCATACATTGAAAAGCCGATGCACCCAAAACGAGTCACTGATTGGTGCGGATTTTGGTCCAGAGGCATATTTGGGCCATTTTTCTTCGACAATGAGCAAGGAGTGGCCGTTACAGTCAATGGCGATCGTTATCGGGCCATGCTGAACGAATTTTTGTTCACAAAAAGTGAAGAGGAGGATATTGGCAACAATTGGTTTCAACAGAACGGCGCTACGTGCCACACAGCCGAAGCTACACTCGATGTTTTGCGCCCTGTTTTTGAAGATCGCATTATCAGCCGCAGAGCTGATGTCGTTTGGCCACCTCGGAGCTGCACCTTTGACACCGTTGGACTATTATTTCGGGGGTGCCCTCAAAGATAAGTGTTACGCCGACAAGCCAGAGACAATTGACGCTTTAAAGGACAATATTCGTGAAGCCATTGGTGAAATACAGCTGCACACAATCGATAATGTGCTTAAAAATTGGACCGATCGTGTAGGCAACTGCATGGCCAGCCGAGGCAGCCATTTGAATGAAATAATTTTCCATTATTAACCGGAAGGATTGTACTTTCAAATAAAAAAAGAAATTTGAGAAAATATCCAGTAGTTTTTTTTTAGAATTAAAAAAAAAAAAAAGTTATTTGGCGGACCCGTTATATATATATATATATATATATATATATATATGTACCTAGGGAGTTGATCCCTAGTAGACCTAGAGCGCGCGCGTGGATCCCAGTCGAACCGTCGGACCCTGAGGCTATCCTGGAGATTTTTAGGTTGAACAACCATCAGCTCCCGACTAATAATTGGAAGGTTACTAAGGTAGAGGAACCAAGAGGGGATTACCGGTCAATAACCCTTGTGGTGAACGCCGAATCTCTGGCTACTCTATCGAAATCCAATTGGGTCGTGGGCTATGGCTTCTCATCCACAAGCCTTAAGATCTACAAAAAGGACGAGCAACCGTCTTACACGGATCAAGCGGTATTGAATCCCTCAGGGGTAACTGCTGATCCTGCTGCTGCTGAGGAGTCCGCCATGCACCCGAAACGCAGTGACTCTATGTCAACTGTGGGGGGTTTGGAGAGTCTCCTAGGGACAACCACACTCAGTGAGGAGGAAGTCCTTCTGGAGTCAGACTCGGAGTCTGAGGCTCATGTCACGGTGGTAGAGGTGACCAGCGCTACAAGTAGCAGAGATGCTACGAATAGTGCAGATTAACCTCCATCACTCGAAGGCGGCGTCTGCCAGCCTTCAGCTCCGTCTTGCAAAAGGCGGAGTAGACGTTGTCCTGATCCAGGAACCCTGGACACACGGGGACTTGGTATGTGGTCTCAGGACTGAAAATTATATCTTGCTGTATACCGTAACTGAAGGAAGACCTAGGTCTTGTATCCTCATTAGGAATAATGTTAGCTCATTTATTCTCCCCAATTACAGCAACAAGGATCTAACGGCCGTCTGCCTGGAAACTGGCTAGGGACGGTACTGGTTGGTCTCGGCGTATATGGCGCATGACCATGAGATCCTTCCAGAAGCAAACCTACAGAAGCTTGTTGTGGATGCAAAGGCTCAACGGGTGGCTGTTATTATTGGATGCGATTCCAATGCGCACCACGACATCTGGGGAAGCACGGATGTCAATGAACGAGGTGAGTCATTACATGAATATATTGTAACGACTAACCTTTCTGTATGCAATAAGGGGTCAGAACCCACTTTAATTACTGCTAATAGGCAAGCAGTACTTGACTTAACCCTTGCCTCCGAATCAATTTTTGATCGGATCTCAAATTGGAGAGTTCTAGGGGAACATTCCTTTTCGGATCATAGGTTAATTCAGTTTGATCTTCTAGATAGTCTACCTAGGCTAAGGCTTTTAGAAATGTCAGGAAAGCAAACTGGGACCTCTACAAGGTGACTGTAGCTAGACTACTACCTCAGACCCCCACAAGCACAAGCATGTGTGACGAAATTGATAGGTCTGTGGAGGTTCTAACGGTTGCTCTTAATAAGGCTCTATTGGTCTCTTGCCCCCTCAGTAGACCCAGGGGGAAACAAAAGCCCACATGGTGGGGGGGAGGAAATTAGGGGACTCAGACAAAACTCTTGGAGACTTTTCAACAGCGCAAAGAAGTCTACAGATAGTGCAGACTGGGCTCACTTCCCTGGTTGCTCGAGTACCATTCCGCGGAGAACGAAGTCCAGCGGAAATGTAGTTGAAGTCAACTCAGACATAGTCACGAAGCCAAAATTGCAATGGGCTATCCATAGCTTCAAACCATTTAAAGCATCTGGCCCAGATGGTGTAGCTCCAATTGAAATTCAGCAGTCAGAGAATCTAATAATAGAGTGGTTGTTAAAGATCTATAATAGTTGTCTTGAATTAGCGTATATTCCAGACTCATGGAAGCATGTGAGGGTAATTTTTATACCCAAGGCCGGCAAAAGTTCGCACACAGCTCCAGGGGACTTAAGACCCATTAGTCTGTCCTCCTTCTGTCTAAAAATACTGGAAAGGTTGCTAGATATTCATCTGAGGCTCACTATAGACAGACAGAAGCTGTCAGTCTCTCAGCATGCCTACTTCAAGGGTAAATCGGTGGAGACAGCTTTACACTGCTTGGTCTCTAGTATTGAGTGCTCCCTGCACAACAAGGAGTTCTCCCTAGTGGCTTTCCTGGACATTGAGTGAGCTTTTAACAACATTAAATCAGACGCAATAATCGGTGCGATGCGAGACTTGGAGGTGGAACCCGCCATTAGCAGGTGGATTGAAAATATGCTTAGTAGCCGGATAATCAGTTCACATCTGGAGGCGGCGTCGGCCCAGAAATCCGTGTGCAGAGGCACACCTCAAGGTGGAGTTCTTTCTGGAGTGGGAAGGGTGCAAGGTGGTTGCGTATGCGGATGATGTTGCTATAAGTATCTCGGGTAAATACATATCTACTTTGAGGGACTTGATGCAAAACATGCTGAACATTCTCTCTAAATGGACTATTGACTGTGGGTTGGGGGTTAATCCGACGAAGACTAAGCTGGTACTCTTCACTAGGAATTATAAAATTCCTCAATTTATTGCACCAAAACTAATGGGTGTAGATATTGACCTTGTCGAGGAGGCTAAATATCTGGGCGTGATCCTAGATAGGAAGCTGAATTGGAAGGCTAATATAAGCGAGCGCAATAGGAAGGCTCAGGTAGCTCTGTACTCTTGCAAAAGATTTATAGGCAAAAAATGGGGGTTACAGCCTAAGGTATCCTATTGGATATATACAGCTTTGGTACGACCAGTCCTATTCTATGGGGTGCTTGCTTGGTGGACAGCCCTAAGTAAGTCCACATACAATAGGCTGATAACAAAGGTACAAAGACGGCAGAGGTACTCATAAGTAGTGCCATTAGAACGACTCCAACGGCAGCATTGGACATTATGCTCAATCTGCTGCCTGTTAGGTTTTTTGGCGAAAAAATGGCTGCAAACTCAGCTATCAGGCTAAAAGTTACGCATCAATGGGATGCCATTTCAAGACATTTTGAGGGGATTCCTGACACTTTCGACTACATCACACCAATGTACGCCTTCAATGGTATGTGCAAGATCTCCATTCCCTCCAGGGACGAATGGATGGATGGCATCCCCCCTCATGTAGAAGGGGTTCACATCTACATAGATGGATCGAAACTACAGAATAGGGTGGGAGGTGGTATATTCTGAGAAGATTTGGACATTAACATGTCCTTTAGGATGCCCGACCACTGCAGTGTTTTTCAGGCAGAGGTCGCGGCTATAGAGGCAGCACTGCCTTGGCTAAGGAAGAAGAAGATATCTGGACTTGATATTTGCGCTCTGTCCGACAGCCAAGCTGCTTTGCGCTCCCTGGATTCGGTTATTAGATCAAGAGCTGCCGCAAATCTTTAGACGAGATAGCTAAGCAGACCCGTCTGCATCTGCGCTTGGTTCCCGGTCACAGATCTCTGTGACCGGGAACTGCAAGGCGAATGAACTTGCCCGTGAAGGTACTACCATACCGATGGAACCAGATAGGTCGCAATTCGGTACTCCTATTGCCACATGTAAGCTCTTAGTAAATACAATATCCTTAGGAACAGTGGGCAGGCGCTGGTCTGAACTTTCAGGATGTAAAATATCTAGACAAACCTGGCCAGAGATAAATGTCAAGCGCTCTAAGGACCTACTGGCTCTAAATATACAAAGCATAGGCCCCGTGATTAGCGTCCAAACGGGACACTGGACTCTAGGCACACACGGCTGTAGGCTGGGGATCGCCTCTAACGACTTCTGCAGGAGTTGCATGGACGAGGAGGAGAAAGAGTCCACTATTCACCTGTGGTGCACGTGTCCTAGGGAACTACTTTTTGGACTCCTTGGGAGATACCTCAAAAAAAAATATTAGCTCCATCAACTGCAGGAGTAAATTTGTATGTGTTATTTATATTTATATGAAATAGCTAACAAACTGCTGTTTAGTAAAATAGAACTTCTTTTAAATAATAATTTTATTGTTCCTATTTTCATAAATTATATTTACTTTATCCCCATATAGTGGATTTTTATTATTATAATTTTAAATATTTCATAATTCCTTTCGTATAATTTTTTTCACTTTTCGAAACATAATTTTTTCAGTTCTCAGCAAATTTATTTGCCCATCCGACATAACCGAGAGTTTAGAAAACATGTGATTTGAAACATCTGAAAACAATGTCAATTGTATGACTAAATTTTTCATTGCATTTATTGTTCTTAAATAAATTATCGGCTGGTATATATATAACAAACATGGGTACGCACTATCCACGCCGAAAGTCACCCTAGAGCCACCTGGAACGAAATACGACACCTGGCTGCTGATAGAAACCGTTGGAGAGCTTTTGTGACCGCCCTATGCTCCGACTAGGAGCGATATTTGACTCTTTTATAATTATGTATTTTAGTTAACTTTGTTAGCATAAGTATAGTTTTATTGTGTCAAATATTATGGAATTAATAATAATATATATATAACCATAAACAAGTATACCTCACCACACCATGTAACTTACTCGTTTATGACAATATACTCGTACATACATTCCAAGTACTTCTAATTGATTATAATTTAATTTTGTTTCTCTCGTCTTTTCCTTTCAAAGTACACAAGATTTTACTTAATACTAATATAGTAATACTTATTAGGAAAGAGGAGTGAAATTCTAATTGTGTTATAGATTTGTTCTGTATAAGTACTTACCCTATATTATAGGCACAATTTGTAACAATTAATAATTTCTTTTCTTTTCCTTATTTTTCCCTTTCATAGAACTCCAATTTTAACTATTCTTACTTATTCAATGAACTATTTTTTAATACATAACTTTGACCCACACTGTCTGTCCTTTAAAATATTACAACACTTTGCTTATCCTAAATTCTACTTACCTCTTAATCATATAAAATCTAATAACAATTCCCACAATATCTACTCTAACTCATTTCTATTTATGTTAACACCTTCTTTCATTCTCTCTACATTTTATTTCAAACACAATGCTTGCACAATTGCGTGCTTTATTTACATAGGTACATAGTTAGTTCACCCGTGTGTTTGTCGTTCAATCATAAATGTAGAAAACTGACATTTGACTGAGTATTATACTTTCATATTTTATGTGTGTGATATTTATTTAACATGGTAGCTATATTCATACTTCTTAATCCTATCACCCTTCTTTCCTCGTCCTTAAAAGTATATTTTCGCTAAAGTATATACGACCTAATCGAGCTAATAAAACAAATATACTTACTATCCAAATTTTAAATTATTATAATTTTTTTTTTTTTTTAAGAATATATTAAATTTTTCACCTATTACATTTTCTCTAATATAGTTACTTATGAGAATGCATGCCCATACATTCATTCCATATTTCCTATTACTTTGCAATCGGGACTGATTGTGTCCATCTTCATATTATGTGCCCTGCTTGTACGAATGTACGTCCAACTTCATTTCATTTCGCTTTGCTCGAATGCACTAAAAAAATTTGAATTCGTATTCTTCTTTCCTCAACTGAAATTTAATTCTCGTATCTCTGTTTTTAGGTTTTTTCATTATTAAAATTTTCTTACTTAATATTTGTCCCAATTCCTTCTCTTTTCATTCTTGTTCTTACTACAATTCTGCTGCAGTGTTAGCTTGCATATTCATATTCTGTAAATTGTTGACGACCTTAGTCAAACTGATCCAATTTCTCGCTGGCCTTGACTTTGAAAATGAAATTTACGCTATTTTATGCTTGTTAATAGAATGCTGATTTCAGTTGCTCATCAAATGAGGAATATGAGTGTCTACAGGTATAGTACACTATAAACACTTGTTTTTTAGTTGCGAGCTCGCAAGAGTAAATTTAGCAAGTTATTGTAAAGTTTTTTGTGAATGCTTTTAATTGTTACCACCGTGGCAACAGGGCTGCAGATTTTAGCCACCATGTATGGCCCTAACTACACAGGGGACAATTTATTCTTCCTAGTCTACGTGCATAACCTTAGTCAACCACTGATACCAGTTGGAGCCATCCTCTTTGGCAAAACTACGCAAGTTTTCTGCCAGAGGTCGATGACTTCATTCTTACGTCGCGTTAGTATGTGAATTGATAGGTAGTCATATATAATTTCGTAATCCCAACATTTTGCACGTCTCTGAGAATAATTTTGATATGAAATTCGATCTGTTGTCAATCATCAACGCTTTCGGTATGTTGTAACGTGCTATAATTTCGTCAAAAAATGCTTTGACTACCGTACTCGCCTCTGCATGAGGTATGGCTACTCATGCCATATACTTTGTAAAATCATTTTGGAACGAGATGTAATATGTACTTATTCCCCGAAATTGTCTGAGGTACAATACCTACAATATTCATGTGAACTTTGTCAAATGGCTGTTTCGGTGCGTTCGTCAACACCATTAAAATGTCTGTCAACCTGTAGTTCTTGTTGACCTGACATTTTGGACAATTGCTCACGTATTTTCGTATATCTCTGATCATCTTTTTCCAGGCGTTACTTGTTTGATTATTTTGTCTGTATGTATGTATTATTTTTCCAAGACCCCTGGCGTCCACTGTTGGGGGCGGTGTGTGTCTTCTTTTGTATGCTTACATGTTGGCCGGATCCTACCGACTGCGCCAATTATATATATATATATATATATATATATATATATATATATATATATATATATATATATATATATATATATATATATATATATATATATATATATATATATATATATATATATATATATATATATATATATATATATATATATATAACGGGTCCGCCATCTAACTTTTTTTGTCAACTAGTGCTTATTTCGTGAATGGTAACACTTAGCTCATGTCTGATTCGACAGATAATTAGTTTTATCCTTCCTCTGAAAGAATATGGTTGTGTATACGCTTGAACAACGCTGGGAAATATTGCGACATTACTTTGAAAATCATGGTAATGTTGCAGAATGTGTGCGAAAATTGCGTACGGATTTTGGAACAAGAGAAGCACCGTCAGTTCCGTATGTTCGTTATCTTGTGAAAAAAGTGAAAGAAACTGGCATCCTCATCGATAAACCAAAGCGTGAAAAGCCAAAAACAGTGCGTACACCCGAGAATATTGCTGCTGTGGCAGAAAGTGTGCGTGAAGCGCCATCAACATCAATTCACAGTCGTTCTCAACAATTGAACATTTCGGAGACATAATTGAGACGAATTTAGCATAAAGACCTTGGTATGACGCCATACAAAGTCCAATTGGTTCAGGAGTTGAAGCCTGACCATCCAATGCGTTTTCGCTTCGCTAAGTGGGCCTGCGATCGACTTACAGAAGATGCCGATTTTGCCAAAAAAATCATATTTTCAGATGAAGCTCATTTTAATCTTGGCGGGTATGTAAACAAGCAAAATTGTCGCATTTGGGGCACAGGAAACCCGCACGCATACATTGAAAAGCCGATGCACCCAAAACGAGTCACTGATTGGTGCGGATTTTGGTCCAGAGGCATATTTGGGCCATTTTTCTTCGACAATGAGCAAGGAGTGGCCGTTACAGTCAATGGCGATCGTTATCGGGCCATGCTGAACGAATTTTTGTTCACAAAAAGTGAAGAGGAGGATATTGGCAACAATTGGTTTCAACAGAACGGCGCTACGTGCCACACAGCCGAAGCTACACTCGATGTTTTGCGCCCTGTTTTTGAAGATCGCATTATCAGCCGCAGAGCTGATGTCGTTTGGCCACCTCGGAGCTGCACCTTTGACACCGTTGGACTATTATTTCGGGGGTGCCCTCAAAGATAAGTGTTACGCCGACAAGCCAGAGACAATTGACGCTTTAAAGGACAATATTCGTGAAGCCATTGGTGAAATACAGCTGCACACAATCGATAATGTGCTTAAAAATTGGACCGATCGTGTAGGCAACTGCATGGCCAGCCGAGGCAGCCATTTGAATGAAATAATTTTCCATTATTAACCGGAAGGATTGTACTTTCAAATAAAAAAAGAAATTTGAGAAAATATCCAGTAGTTTTTTTTTAGAATTAAAAAAAAAAAAAAGTTATTTGGCGGACCCGTTATATATATATATATATATATATATATATATATATGTACCTAGGGAGTTGATCCCTAGTAGACCTAGAGCGCGCGCGTGGATCCCAGTCGAACTGTCGGACCCTGAGGCTATCCTGGAGATTTTTAGGTTGAACAACCATCAGCTCCCGACTAATAATTGGAAGGTTACTAAGGTAGAGGAACCAAGAGGGGATTACCGGTCAATAACCCTTGTGGTGAACGCCGAATCTCTGGCTACTCTATCGAAATCCAATTGGGTCGTGGGCTATGGCTTCTCATCCACAAGCCTTAAGATCTACAAAAAGGACGAGCAACCGTCTTACACGGATCAAGCGGTATTGAATCCCTCAGGGGTAACTGCTGATCCTGCTGCTGCTGAGGAGTCCGCCATGCACCCGAAACGCAGTGACTCTATGTCAACTGTGGGGGGTTTGGAGAGTCTCCTAGGGACAACCACACTCAGTGAGGAGGAAGTCCTTCTGGAGTCAGACTCGGAGTCTGAGGCTCATGTCACGGTGGTAGAGGTGACCAGCGCTACAAGTAGCAGAGATGCTACGAATAGTGCAGATTAACCTCCATCACTCGAAGGCGGCGTCTGCCAGCCTTCAGCTCCGTCTTGCAAAAGGCGGAGTAGACGTTGTCCTGATCCAGGAACCCTGGACACACGGGGACTTGGTATGTGGTCTCAGGACTGAAAATTATATCTTGCTGTATACCGTAACTGAAGGAAGACCTAGGTCTTGTATCCTCATTAGGAATAATGTTAGCTCATTTATTCTCCCCAATTACAGCAACAAGGATCTAACGGCCGTCTGCCTGGAAACTGGCTAGGGACGGTACTGGTTGGTCTCGGCGTATATGGCGCATGACCATGAGATCCTTCCAGAAGCAAACCTACAGAAGCTTGTTGTGGATGCAAAGGCTCAACGGGTGGCTGTTATTATTGGATGCGATTCCAATGCGCACCACGACATCTGGGGAAGCACGGATGTCAATGAACGAGGTGAGTCATTACATGAATATATTGTAACGACTAACCTTTCTGTATGCAATAAGGGGTCAGAACCCACTTTAATTACTGCTAATAGGCAAGCAGTACTTGACTTAACCCTTGCCTCCGAATCAATTTTTGATCGGATCTCAAATTGGAGAGTTCTAGGGGAACATTCCTTTTCGGATCATAGGTTAATTCAGTTTGATCTTCTAGATAGTCTACCTAGGCTAAGGCTTTTAGAAATGTCAGGAAAGCAAACTGGGACCTCTACAAGGTGACTGTAGCTAGACTACTACCTCAGACCCCCACAAGCACAAGCATGTGTGACGAAATTGATAGGTCTGTGGAGGTTCTAACGGTTGCTCTTAATAAGGCTCTATTGGTCTCTTGCCCCCTCAGTAGACCCAGGGGGAAACAAAAGCCCACATGGTGGGGGGGAGGAAATTAGGGGACTCAGACAAAACTCTTGGAGACTTTTCAACAGCGCAAAGAAGTCTACAGATAGTGCAGACTGGGCTCACTTCCCTGGTTGCTCGAGTACCATTCCGCGGAGAACGAAGTCCAGCGGAAATGTAGTTGAAGTCAACTCAGACATAGTCACGAAGCCAAAATTGCAATGGGCTATCCATAGCTTCAAACCATTTAAAGCATCTGGCCCAGATGGTGTAGCTCCAATTGAAATTCAGCAGTCAGAGAATCTAATAATAGAGTGGTTGTTAAAGATCTATAATAGTTGTCTTGAATTAGCGTATATTCCAGACTCATGGAAGCATGTGAGGGTAATTTTTATACCCAAGGCCGGCAAAAGTTCGCACACAGCTCCAGGGGACTTAAGACCCATTAGTCTGTCCTCCTTCTGTCTAAAAATACTGGAAAGGTTGCTAGATATTCATCTGAGGCTCACTATAGACAGACAGAAGCTGTCAGTCTCTCAGCATGCCTACTTCAAGGGTAAATCGGTGGAGACAGCTTTACACTGCTTGGTCTCTAGTATTGAGTGCTCCCTGCACAACAAGGAGTTCTCCCTAGTGGCTTTCCTGGACATTGAGTGAGCTTTTAACAACATTAAATCAGACGCAATAATCGGTGCGATGCGAGACTTGGAGGTGGAACCCGCCATTAGCAGGTGGATTGAAAATATGCTTAGTAGCCGGATAATCAGTTCACATCTGGAGGCGGCGTCGGCCCAGAAATCCGTGTGCAGAGGCACACCTCAAGGTGGAGTTCTTTCTGGAGTGGGAAGGGTGCAAGGTGGTTGCGTATGCGGATGATGTTGCTATAAGTATCTCGGGTAAATACATATCTACTTTGAGGGACTTGATGCAAAACATGCTGAACATTCTCTCTAAATGGACTATTGACTGTGGGTTGGGGGTTAATCCGACGAAGACTAAGCTGGTACTCTTCACTAGGAATTATAAAATTCCTCAATTTATTGCACCAAAACTAATGGGTGTAGATATTGACCTTGTCGAGGAGGCTAAATATCTGGGCGTGATCCTAGATAGGAAGCTGAATTGGAAGGCTAATATAAGCGAGCGCAATAGGAAGGCTCAGGTAGCTCTGTACTCTTGCAAAAGATTTATAGGCAAAAAATGGGGGTTACAGCCTAAGGTATCCTATTGGATATATACAGCTTTGGTACGACCAGTCCTATTCTATGGGGTGCTTGCTTGGTGGACAGCCCTAAGTAAGTCCACATACAATAGGCTGATAACAAAGGTACAAAGACGGCAGAGGTACTCATAAGTAGTGCCATTAGAACGACTCCAACGGCAGCATTGGACATTATGCTCAATCTGCTGCCTGTTAGGTTTTTTGGCGAAAAAATGGCTGCAAACTCAGCTATCAGGCTAAAAGTTACGCATCAATGGGATGCCATTTCAAGACATTTTGAGGGGATTCCTGACACTTTCGACTACATCACACCAATGTACGCCTTCAATGGTATGTGCAAGATCTCCATTCCCTCCAGGGACGAATGGATGGATGGCATCCCCCCTCATGTAGAAGGGGTTCACATCTACATAGATGGATCGAAACTACAGAATAGGGTGGGAGGTGGTATATTCTGAGAAGATTTGGACATTAACATGTCCTTTAGGATGCCCGACCACTGCAGTGTTTTTCAGGCAGAGGTCGCGGCTATAGAGGCAGCACTGCCTTGGCTAAGGAAGAAGAAGATATCTGGACTTGATATTTGCGCTCTGTCCGACAGCCAAGCTGCTTTGCGCTCCCTGGATTCGGTTATTAGATCAAGAGCTGCCGCAAATCTTTAGACGAGATAGCTAAGCAGACCCGTCTGCATCTGCGCTTGGTTCCCGGTCACAGATCTCTGTGACCGGGAACTGCAAGGCGAATGAACTTGCCCGTGAAGGTACTACCATACCGATGGAACCAGATAGGTCGCAATTCGGTACTCCTATTGCCACATGTAAGCTCTTAGTAAATACAATATCCTTAGGAACAGTGGGCAGGCGCTGGTCTGAACTTTCAGGATGTAAAATATCTAGACAAACCTGGCCAGAGATAAATGTCAAGCGCTCTAAGGACCTACTGGCTCTAAATATACAAAGCATAGGCCCCGTGATTAGCGTCCAAACGGGACACTGGACTCTAGGCACACACGGCTGTAGGCTGGGGATCGCCTCTAACGACTTCTGCAGGAGTTGCATGGACGAGGAGGAGAAAGAGTCCACTATTCACCTGTGGTGCACGTGTCCTAGGGAACTACTTTTTGGACTCCTTGGGAGATACCTCAAAAAAAAATATTAGCTCCATCAACTGCAGGAGTAAATTTGTATGTGTTATTTATATTTATATGAAATAGCTAACAAACTGCTGTTTAGTAAAATAGAACTTCTTTTAAATAATAATTTTATTGTTCCTATTTTCATAAATTATATTTACTTTATCCCCATATAGTGGATTTTTATTATTATAATTTTAAATATTTCATAATTCCTTTCGTATAATTTTTTTCACTTTTCGAAACATAATTTTTTCAGTTCTCAGCAAATTTATTTGCCCATCCGACATAACCGAGAGTTTAGAAAACATGTGATTTGAAACATCTGAAAACAATGTCAATTGTATGACTAAATTTTTCATTGCATTTATTGTTCTTAAATAAATTATCGGCTGGTATATATATAACAAACATGGGTACGCACTATCCACGCCGAAAGTCACCCTAGAGCCACCTGGAACGAAATACGACACCTGGCTGCTGATAGAAACCGTTGGAGAGCTTTTGTGACCGCCCTATGCTCCGACTAGGAGCGATATTTGACTCTTTTATAATTATGTATTTTAGTTAACTTTGTTAGCATAAGTATAGTTTTATTGTGTCAAATATTATGGAATTAATAATAATATATATATAACCATAAACAAGTATACCTCACCACACCATGTAACTTACTCGTTTATGACAATATACTCGTACATACATTCCAAGTACTTCTAATTGATTATAATTTAATTTTGTTTCTCTCGTCTTTTCCTTTCAAAGTACACAAGATTTTACTTAATACTAATATAGTAATACTTATTAGGAAAGAGGAGTGAAATTCTAATTGTGTTATAGATTTGTTCTGTATAAGTACTTACCCTATATTATAGGCACAATTTGTAACAATTAATAATTTCTTTTCTTTTCCTTATTTTTCCCTTTCATAGAACTCCAATTTTAACTATTCTTACTTATTCAATGAACTATTTTTTAATACATAACTTTGACCCACACTGTCTGTCCTTTAAAATATTACAACACTTTGCTTATCCTAAATTCTACTTACCTCTTAATCATATAAAATCTAATAACAATTCCCACAATATCTACTCTAACTCATTTCTATTTATGTTAACACCTTCTTTCATTCTCTCTACATTTTATTTCAAACACAATGCTTGCACAATTGCGTGCTTTATTTACATAGGTACATAGTTAGTTCACCCGTGTGTTTGTCGTTCAATCATAAATGTAGAAAACTGACATTTGACTGAGTATTATACTTTCATATTTTATGTGTGTGATATTTATTTAACATGGTAGCTATATTCATACTTCTTAATCCTATCACCCTTCTTTCCTCGTCCTTAAAAGTATATTTTCGCTAAAGTATATACGACCTAATCGAGCTAATAAAACAAATATACTTACTATCCAAATTTTAAATTATTATAATTTTTTTTTTTTTTTAAGAATATATTAAATTTTTCACCTATTACATTTTCTCTAATATAGTTACTTATGAGAATGCATGCCCATACATTCATTCCATATTTCCTATTACTTTGCAATCGGGACTGATTGTGTCCATCTTCATATTATGTGCCCTGCTTGTACGAATGTACGTCCAACTTCATTTCATTTCGCTTTGCTCGAATGCACTAAAAAAATTTGAATTCGTATTCTTCTTTCCTCAACTGAAATTTAATTCTCGTATCTCTGTTTTTAGGTTTTTTCATTATTAAAATTTTCTTACTTAATATTTGTCCCAATTCCTTCTCTTTTCATTCTTGTTCTTACTACAATTCTGCTGCAGTGTTAGCTTGCATATTCATATTCTGTAAATTGTTGACGACCTTAGTCAAACTGATCCAATTTCTCGCTGGCCTTGACTTTGAAAATGAAATTTACGCTATTTTATGCTTGTTAATAGAATGCTGATTTCAGTTGCTCATCAAATGAGGAATATGAGTGTCTACAGGTATAGTACACTATAAACACTTGTTTTTTAGTTGCGAGCTCGCAAGAGTAAATTTAGCAAGTTATTGTAAAGTTTTTTGTGAATGCTTTTAATTGTTACCACCGTGGCAACAGGGCTGCAGATTTTAGCCACCATGTATGGCCCTAACTACACAGGGGACAATTTATTCTTCCTAGTCTACGTGCATAACCTTAGTCAACCACTGATACCAGTTGGAGCCATCCTCTTTGGCAAAACTACGCAAGTTTTCTGCCAGAGGTCGATGACTTCATTCTTACGTCGCGTTAGTATGTGAATTGATAGGTAGTCATATATAATTTCGTAATCCCAACATTTTGCACGTCTCTGAGAATAATTTTGATATGAAATTCGATCTGTTGTCAATCATCAACGCTTTCGGTATGTTGTAACGTGCTATAATTTCGTCAAAAAATGCTTTGACTACCGTACTCGCCTCTGCATGAGGTATGGCTACTCATGCCATATACTTTGTAAAATCATTTTGGAACGAGATGTAATATGTACTTATTCCCCGAAATTGTCTGAGGTACAATACCTACAATATTCATGTGAACTTTGTCAAATGGCTGTTTCGGTGCGTTCGTCAACACCATTAAAATGTCTGTCAACCTGTAGTTCTTGTTGACCTGACATTTTGGACAATTGCTCACGTATTTTCGTATATCTCTGATCATCTTTTTCCAGGCGTTACTTGTTTGATTATTTTGTCTGTATGTATGTATTATTTTTCCAAGACCCCTGGCGTCCACTGTTGGGGGCGGTGTGTGTCTTCTTTTGTATGCTTACATGTTGGCCGGATCCTACCGACTGCGCCAATTAGGGTTAGGGTTATCTTCAATATGTATCCTCATGTTGGCCGGATCCTACCGGCTGCGCCATTTATATTCGGAGCTGTGGTGGTGTGTGGTGTGCTCGCCTAGATGTTACACTGCAGGACATTTACTGAGTGGTTGTTAGCAGCCTGAGTTCACTGATTTTTGTTCTAACCGCGCGAGTTGAAACGCGCTCAAGTCTATTTGTTAGAAGACTTTCTTTATTCGTAAAACACCTGCTTATATACCTGCTTATATAATGCAATCATCGATTGGCACACTTTGGGAAAGTGCTGAACTGTCAGTAGTGAAAGTTCATTGCAGTTCAATTGTCAAAAGCGCGCACCTAGAAGCATGCAATCGACTTTTACTTAATAATAACATTTTTATTACATTATACGTGCACCTTAGGGCTATGTACGTTTATTTTCTTATTAAGAAGAAAATCTAATTGCTACTTGGGATTAGCGGACATTGTGAGTTTGAGTCACAACATCACCTAGAGGTAAGTCATGGAACCCTTACAGTCCCCCTGCATATCTTTGTCAATCGCGAGCCACTCTACCTTGCTGGCTGGCTGTTCTTCTGTTTCGTCATTCATTTATTTCACTTCTATCGCATCTGCTTCAACTACTGATCGTTTAACATTGGTATTCTCCCTGTCGGCCTTTGCCTTGGCTTTACTTTGGACTACCGATATCTTTTGCTTTTAGGGCTCTCTGCTAAGTACATTTGCATTCAGATTTTTTCCTCCCAGTCTTAAATATAATTTAAAAATCACTTTGATCTTTCTATTTGTTTGATTTTGAAAGGCCGCTTTAATAGATATGCCCTGAAATTTTTCGTAGATCATACAATGGCTAGAAGATGGTTATAAGTTGTGTCATCCAAGTCAGTGTAAAAAGCAATTTTACCCTATCATATATGTCTTCGGACAATGTCGGCAATTTTTTCCGGCTTTTTCAATATAAATTCTATTGTTACCCAATATTTTTTCAAATTCTTTTTCTTTTCTTTCTACCAAAAATAATTGAGTTTTAAACCTATTCACAATTGTGTCCAAGATTAGAATGTGATAGTTCAAATCTTCTTCTTGTGAATGTGCTGTTTGGGCATCCATTGAAACGTTACCTACATTTTCTTCGTAGAAATCACTTTCGTATAGATTTATTTCATTGTTATCAACATCGATGCGACTTAAAAAATCTGCAATTTTATTCTCTTTGCCTTTAAGATAATCTATCCTTGCATCGTATTCCCCTAATTGAATCAACCATCTTTGGAGTCTTGGGTTGATATCTCTACCAGAATTCTTGGTGTGAAGCCACTTAAGTGGTTGAGGATCTGTATTCAACAGTAGAGTAGCTTTTCTCATTATCATTTAGAGTACGAGAAGCGAAACATATCGGATGTCCGTCTTGTGTTAGAACAGCTCCTAAGGCAAAATTGCTAGCGTCTGTTATTAGCTTAAATTTTTTATTGAAGTTTGGATAGTGCAGAATTGGATAATTTGTAATTATTTCCTTTAACTTTTCAAAAGAAGCTATATAATTTGGGTCGCTGGTATTAATTTTCGAGTTCTTTTTTAGATATTTAACCATAGGAAATGCAACTTTTGCATAGTCCTTGATAAATTTACGATAGAAACCAGTTGCTCCTAAAAATGACTTAATTGGTTTTTGTGTCTTGGGCAGGCACAAGTTTTTGATAGCTTCGATCTTTGTTGGATTTGGCTTTATGCCGTTTTGTGTTAAGATATGATCTAGGTATTCAGTTTCTTTTTTTTTAAAACTGCACTTATCAACTTGAATTTTCAGTCCCGTATTCTTAAGAGTTTCAAAAATAGATTTAATGTTGTTTATATTTTTCTTGCAACGATGTGCTGAATATTAAAATGTCGTCTAAGTACACGACACAAGTTTTATTGATATATTGCTTTAGTATTGAATTCATCAACCTCTGGAAAGTTGCGGGAGAATTTTTGAGGCCGAATGGCATTCTCACAAATTCGAAGTGCCCAAACGGAGTTGAAAACGCAGTTTTCTTCCTATCCTCAGGTTTTACCATAATTTGGTGAAACCCTTTGGCCAAATCAACTGTGGAAAAATACTGAGCTTTCCCCGATTTGTCCAAAATATTGTTTATATTGGGAATTGGATACTTGTTGCTAACAGTACATTCGTTCAGCTTCGTATAATCCACAACAATTCTCCACTTCTTATTCCCAGAACTGTCTGACTTTTTGGGGACTATCCACAAAGGATTATTGTATGGCGAGTTACATTCAGTTACTATACCTTGTTGGAGCATTTCATTTAATTGCCTTTCTATTTCCTTTTCATGTACAAATTCATGTATAAATTTTTGCGTATATCTGTGTCTGTGACTATTTCATGTTGAATGCTGTGAGTAAAGGTTATAGTATCTCCTTCCAAATAAAATATATCTTCATATTGGGTCAATAATTCATGCACTTTTCTTCTCTCCTCACTATTAGATGGTGTAAATTAATTTTTCCTAAAATATCATTTTGAATAGGTTCAAGTGAACACACATCATTGGTACTGATTGGAAAATTTGTGTTAGTAAACCAAATTTTACAACCATACATTTTCATATATTTTTCGTCTAAATCAATTATCGCATCAAATTAGGTTAAAATATTCTGCCCAATAATTAGGTTAAAATATTCTGCCCAATAATGTTAGGTAGATGGGCTACATTCCAAGAAATAGTACCATGAGCACAAAATTATTTTGGTATTGGACTACCCTTTAAGTAATTTTGCTTACACCATTTATTTCATTTTATTTTATTTTTTTATATTTCATATATTTATTTATTGTATCTTCTAAGCTTAGACTAACAATAAGTAAGCATATCTTAAAAACTAAATAATTAATATTAATACACCTTGCACATACTTAGTGCTTTTTAGTAATAACAATGTTATATGTTAGTTACTGTAATAAATGTTATATTAGTATTTGTACATGATTAAGGTGTCGATGTTAGTTGCGCTGGTGATTTCGTACGTTTTAGGCGACTTGGAACCCTATTACATGCTAGTATCCTAGCGAGATGATTTGGGTGCTTTTTGATTTTTTGTGCATATTTTAAGCTGGCGTCGAAGATTTCCTTTTTTACGAGCGGAATGTCCAGATCTTTGTGAATGTTTGTATTCTTTATAAACCAAGGAGCTCCAGTAATGGTTCTTAGAATTTTGGACTGCTCTCTTTGAATCAGTTCTATGTTAGAGTTTCTAGCGCCGCCCCACAAATGGCTACCGTAAGTCTAAATTGGTTTTATGATGGCTTTGTACAGCAGTGTTTTATATTCTAGGCTCAACCTGGAATTTTTGTGCATGAGCCAGTGTAGGCTATTTGCTTTCAAAGTCATTTGTTATTTTATTTGGCTTCGATGTGGCGCTTCCGTGTCAAACGAGAGTCAAGAGGAATTCCTAATTACTTCACCTCCTTTGCTTGAGGAATAGGAACGTTGTTGAGTTTTATCGCTGGACATGTACCTTTTTTTATAGTAAAGGTAATATGCGTACTTTTCGATTCATTAACGTTTATTCGCCAGTCAGCCAACCAATTTGTTACTAGGACCAGATGATCTTCTAAGTCACGGGATGCGATTTTGGAATTCGGATGAATGCTAAGGATAGCTGTAACGTCTGCGAAAGTTGCTGTTGATAAGTATTTATTGGCAGGCATATCTGAGGTAAAAAGTAGATACAACACCGGACCTAGCACGCTTCCTTGTGGTACGCCAGAGTAAGCATTATTGTACCTTACCTTGAACTTTCTGCCCCTCAGATACGCTTCCAATATGTCGTGTACTTTTGTGGGCAACAGTTTTTTATTTTGTAAATAAGCCCCTCGTGCCAGACCTTGTCAAATGCCTGCGCCCCATCTAAAAAAATGGCTGAACAATATTTCTTTTTGTCGAATGCGTTTTTTATCTCGTTCACTATTCGATGAACCTGCTCTATTGTACTATGGTTTTCGCGGAAGCCAAATTGGTGAGTGGAAATAGTGCGTTTTTCGTTTATATGCGGCATTAGTTTTGCAAGAAAAATCCTTTCTAGGAGTTTTGATAAGATAGGGAGGAGGCTAATCGGTCTATACGATGACGATTGGGATAGGTCTTTTCCTGGTTTCGGGATCATTGTGATTACTGAAACTTTCCAGGCATTAGGAAGGTATCCTAGGCGCAACAAGCCAAGTGAAGTAAGTAAGATGATGGCTATTTGGGGTAACTCCTTGATTATTTTTCCAGTAATGAGGTCGTGTCCTGTAGCTTTCTTAAGAGCAAGGTTACTAATCGCATTACTTATCGCTGTTTTTAATTTAATAGGCGAGCATGTTGTATCTGGCGAGGGGGTTAATATTAGGTTATTGGTATTGCGAGGTGGGTTGGAGGTAAAAACTTAAGTGTTCGGCGAAAACAGCAGACTTTTCATCATCGCTTATTGCCCAGTTTCCGTTTTTTGTACGAATCGGTGGAATTCCGCGTGTAGGTGCTTTCATTTCTCTGACAGCTTTCCACAGAGAGTAATTGGTGACGTCAGTCGGAGAAAGGTTTTGGATATATTGGTCCAGGCAACGATCTGATTCTAGACGCAGGGCATTTCTCAAATTTTCACTGGCAATAGATAACTTCCGTTTTAGGAAAGGGGACCTGGATTTTTGCCATTCACGACGTGTCCTCCTTTTTTCAGTAAGGAGAATATCGATTTAGGTTGAGGTTTGTGGGCGCCGGATGCTGTTGCAGTTGTTGTCACGCTTGTCCGCAGAGTGGCGCACAGCTAAAGTTACTGTCGAGGTAAATTGTTCCAGAAATGTTTCAGTGTCCCATTAGTTTTGAGATGTGGGTTTAGGCTGATATGAGTACTGATGTCTCTTCTGTATTTCAGCCAGTTAGTTTTAGTGGGAGTGAATTCGTTGGTAGGGCGTAACTTTTTGTTCAGATGTATTATAATAGGAAGGTGATCTGAAGAGAGGTCGTTAAGGTGTTCTACTTCGAGTTGCTCTCGTTTTAGGTTTCTAGCAACTCCGAAATCAATAAGGTCAGGCGTGGGTCTGTCGGCCAGTACGATGGTTGTCCTGAAGAGATAATATCAATCTTGGTGTCAGAAAGCATGAAGTTATAAAATTATTTTCCTTTTGGTGTTGTTAGCCGTGAGCCCCAGTGAGTGTGCTTGGCATTGTAGTCGCCAGCAGCTAGAAAACTTGTTGCAAGTGTGGAGAAGAAATCTGAGAACTGATTACTTGTTATTTTAAATTTAGGTGGGCAGTACACAGCGGATATTGTTAAGTTATCCTCCCATCCGTCCAGACAAATTGATGTTGCTTGTAGGTACTCCTTGTTGTATTCTTCCATAACGAAGTATTTTATTCTTTGTTTGATTAGGATTCCAGTGCCACCATGGGCTTAAGCAGTGAGATGCTTTGTATCTTAGAATTAATATCCCGGTATGTAAAAATTGTGTTTTTCGGATATAAGAAGTATGTCGATTTCATTAGTGAGTAAAAATTTGTTGATTTCTAATGATTGATTTCTGCTGTCTTACACCGTTTGCATTCCATTGACAGATCTTAAGTACGTTTATTTCGGAGATAACAGAAACTGCATGAGCTGGTTTTGGTTTCTCATCATTTCTTGAATCATTGTTTGTATGGAGGTCATGAACTGCGTCATACATTGTGTGAGCGTTGCTATCATTCATTCAAAATTATGCAGATTTGAACCAGTCTCGGACTGCTGATGCTTCCCTAACTTAAGTACGCCTGCATAAGTCACCTTGACTTCTGTGGTTGTGCAATGGTCGGTATATTTGGACTGGGTTGAGTGCGCTTATTCTTTAACTGAGGGTCATTGTTCTTCATTTCCTGGTATACAGGGCAACCTCTGTAGTTGGCAGTATGGTCACCATCACAATTACTGCACTTTCTGGCAGCTTTATCAGTTTTAGTCTTCGTACATTCTGATGTGGGGTGTAAATCACCACAGGCAACACATACAGTACGAAGAGTGCAGTAGGACCTTGTTAGCCCAAATTCTTGGCAATTAGAACATTGATCTGGGCCGTTTCGTTTGAGAGGCTCCTCCACAGTAATTCTGTGATGCATAAGATAGCGGAGATTATAAATACCATGCACTTCTCCTTTTTTAAGCTTTTGGGTTTCAGGCGCCAATTCTACGCGAAACAATGGCTGAGGGATTCTGTTGCGATTTATTATATTTATAATAGAGCGGGCAGTGAACCCTGCTTCATGTAGTGCTTCTTTGACTTCAGCAGGGGGAATATCTGATTCAAGTCCCTTTATGACAATGGTAAGGCCTTTGCTATTTTTAAGCTGATAGGTGTAGCAGCTTTTTTTATCAGTGTCGAAGTTTTTTATAACTACTCTGTAATTGCTCTCACTATGGATTTGGATTTTTGTTTCCTGGATATTTCCTTTTCCGGTGACATGGAAATGTTTAGGACCAATGAGCTCGGTAAGCTTTGCAACTAATTTACTGGAGTTACGTTCTCGTAGGTAAATGGGAGGTGGTTTGAATATAATATTAGGTTTGGGTGCGACTGCATCCTCAGCACTTTGAAGTAGTGCGAAGCGATTATTACTAGAGATTAGGCTCTCGCTAGTTTTGCTGATTTTTGCGATGTTAGTTTTGATTGCCCTCGATTTTGGGCTTCGCTTACGCTTAAGGATATACCTATCTAATCCAGTTTGTGATGTTCCCTTTTCCCTGCTGGGTTGCTTGAAAAATTTTTGGTTGAGTGGTTTGCATTGATGGTTGGTGTGAGAGCATTTTCAGTGAGTGTGCGAATTTGTTCTAGCACGATCGGACGAGTGAGAGAGAGACGTGGATGGAACCTGTTTGCACTCTTTAGTTATGGACGCCGTTGGGCTGGGTGTTGAGCATTTAACGCTCCAAGAGGGCGCATGCGCAGAGAGTGCCAGAGACACTTTTGGACATTGGTTCTGGTTTGAGTGCGAACTGTGTGTACTTGCACTTGCATTGTTAAGTGCAGTTGCAATTGAACGCTGTGGAGTTGCAGTCGCATGAGGGCCGCTGCCCGGCCACTAGCCGTTGTGGGACATGCTACTTCCGCTCGCTTGTCTCTGTTTTGCAGGCAAAGGTGTTGAGCGAACCACCTTCGTCGTCAAACCGCTATCGACAGTCATGCCGAGAACATCCGACCTTGCATAGGGGAGAGAAGGTAACATACTGTACTCACTCAGTTGCGCGATTACCGGACGCTGCTGGGAAAGCGACTGAGGCAGATCAGGTGTTGGTGCAAGTGCAGGCACACTTTGAGAGCGCATGCTCTCGACAGGAGAGCGAACTGGGTGAGTGGGAGAGCGCAAAACGCCCATCCACTGACCGCTATAGTTCCGCTTCTTTATTAGAAGCTAATACAAATTCAAATTTCTTGTTTAAAAACTGATATTTGATATTTCGCACAAACTCTTTTTGCCAATTTCACTCACTGACTTTTATTATGCGTCTATTTCGCTGGGCTTAAAACTCGAAACATTAAATTATTTCACTTTAAATCACTATATAATTGAGGAGCAACCGAAAAACACATCCGAACTCTCTTGCTTTCGATAGCATCATTGACACCATTTACGGTTGAAAAAACCTTTGGTTTTTCCCGTGAAAAAGTTTGATACTTTCTTGCTACATTTGGAGTTATTATACTAGTGCTTGAGCCAGTATCTATTAACGCGTTAAAAGTGTTATCTTCTATACTTAGTTTAGTTAATGGCAATGTGGGTTCCGAGTCTCGCAGAAAAAATTATTTTCGTGATTCATTTCGTTGATATTGATGTTGCTGTTGTCGCTGTTGCAGCTGCTCATTTTGTTGTTGTAGCTGTTGTTGATATTGTTGTTGCAGATGATCATTTTGTTGTTGCAGCTGTTGTTGGAGTCGTTGGATGATTTCCTCCTGCTTCTTAATGACGTCCGCGTTCTTATCGAATGCTTTTTGCAAACTGTCTTTCATATCTTCGCTGTTTCACAAATTGTTCTTTTTCTTCTTTTGTTTTTCTAGTTCACAACTTGTTTTTAATTTCTTCACTTAACACTTTTCCTTTTTGTAAATTTCTTTTACTTATATCGTTTTCGCTTTTGCTCATTTGTCTTATATATTTGTTTAGTTTGTTATCGCTTAAATATTAACTTTGCACAAAATATGCTTAAAAGTTAACTTTTGCTTTTCAATTTAAATTATAATTTGTTTTTCTTTTCCTTTTTGTAAATTTTTTTTTTTTTTTTTTTGTACGTTAGTAACTTTATTCAAAATTGCATTTCTTTTCTTCTAATACAAATTTATGTTCTAGGTTGTGTATATTTGCTTAGCTAATTATGAAAATTTGTATATTTGTTATTTTTTTAAAGTTACTGGATCCTCAGACGGCTTATTATTCCGTGTATGAGAGGATATATAAAAGCAATAGAAAAGGAAATGAGTAATAAATATATTATCAAAAAACAAAGAAAACAAAAAAAAAACTTATTTTTGTTTTTTTTGTTTTTTTTTCTTTCTTTTTTTTTTTTTTTTTACGTATAAAGCTAATTAGATATCACAATTTTTAGTTTTAAGCTTTTAGATTTAACTATCTTAAGTTCAGTACATATAGCTTTAATTTATTTTTGAAGATATTGATAGATTTTGCGTTTTTGATTTCATCAGGTAGTGTGTTGAATTGTTTTATTGCGCTGTGCTTGAAACTTTTCAGTTGTTTTGTTGTTCTGGCTTTTGGAACTTCCAAGTTGTGTTTTTGTCGCGTGTTATGGTTGTGAATTGTATTTCTTGTTGTTAGTGCCAATTTAGATTTGAGCATGCAGTTCTTGACTTTGTAAATATATTTACATTTTTCTACGTAAATCAGCTGGTTGATGTCCATTTGTTGAGTATTTTTGTATAAATTTTTTGTTGAAATCGTTGGATTTTGGTTATATAGGACTCTAATTGATTTATTCATCAGCCTTCCAATTTGCTCTACTTGAAATTTGTTGCTTTGGCTCCAAGTGCATAGGTTGTAACGAATTTTGGAAAGAATGTATCCCGTGTATATAAGTTTCGCTGTTTTTCTTTCAAGTGTGCCAAGTCTTTTTACCGCTCGTACTATAGGTAGAATGGAATTTTTTATTTCTTTAATGTGTTGCTCATAGTTTAGTTTTTCATCAATAACCATACCCAGGTATTTTGTAAGCTTAACCTTCTCGATTTCGATATCGTTGATTTTTACTTTTATATTTATTTCAATGTTGTGATTTGTTCTAAAGATAATGTAATTGGTTTTTTGTATGTTAATGCTAAGTCCATTTCCACATGCCCACTCATAATATATCTTCATGTCATGGTTTATTCTGTCTTCTAGTTCTTTTTCTGTTCTTGCTGTTGTAATAAAATTCGTATCATCGGCATAAATGTTGTAGACTGAATTAAATTTGCAATTTTTTATGTTGTTTATATATAATAAATAAAGTCTTGGGCCCAGGATCGATCCTTGAGGCACTCCAATTATACTTGTGAGCTCTTCACTACATTCGCCATCGATTCTTACGATATGAGGCCTGTTGTTGAGGTAGCTTTGTATCAACTTGTTAGCTACTCCTCGTATACCTATATCATTTAGAGTATTAAGCAATTTTGTATGATCAACAAGGTCAAATGCTTTTGAAAGATCTATAAATGTTGCTGCAACTAATTTTTTTTCATCTAGTTCGTCGTATATTTTTTCCATCGATGATGTTATCGCTGACTCAGTACCGCTACTCGCCAGGAAACCAAACTGATTTTTGTCAAATCCTATTGTTGTATTGATAAAGCCTTCGATTCTATTATCAATCGCTTTTTCGAACACTTTGCTAAATGCATTCAATACTGAGATTGGCCTGTAGTTTTCGCAGTTTTCTTTTTTACCCTTCTTATAAATTGGTGATATAATGGCCTTTTTTAAACAAGTTGGGAAAATTCCAGTTGTGAAACATTTGTTAATCATATCGACAATTATAGATGAGATTGTTGGCAGCAATAGTTTTATATCCTTAACAGATATTCCATCCACTCCCTTTGCCGCATTGCTATTAAGGTTTGTGATAATGTGTTGTATTTCATTCTGGCTAACTGGTTTAAGAAAAATTGATTTTGGATTTACTATATTCGATGTAACTATATTTGTTGTTCTAGTGTTTTTCGCTAAATTTGTTGCTGCTTCATTAAAGTATTTATTAAACTTGTTTGTAATTATTTTTTTGTTTTTAGTTGTCTGTTCTTGACTTATACTTGAGGTGTTCTTTGTTTCATCCTTATTTTTAAGTGTTGAGTTAATAACGCGCCATAATTGTCTTGAATTATTTCCAGATTTTGTAATTTGTTCATTTATGTGTTTCTGCTTGTTGTTTTTTATTAAAGACTCTACATCTTTTTTAATTTTTTTGTATTCATTGTGTTTATTTTGATCATAAGGTTGAGATTTCCATTTTTTGTATAGTTCTTGTCTATGCTTTAGTTTTTTTTTAAGTTCAGCTGTGATCCAATTGTTATCTCGAGACCTGATTTTGATATGTCTAGTAGTTATTTTTTTCGCATTTTGTATTATTTGTATTAATTCTTCTATTTCTATTATTGTTCTGTTATTAACCTCATTTTTTACTATATCTATCATTTTATAATAATTTGTTTTTGGTATGATATGATCTTTCATCGGTTGTTTTTTCGGTTTTAGTTCTGTTATTTTTGCCGTGGTATATTTGTGATCGGAAATGTCCGTATCCTCCAGATTAAAGCTTATTTCGTGTGTTGTATCGACATTTGAGATAATGTGATCTATAAGTGTATTTGAGTTGTTCGTTTGTCTTGTAGGTAAATTGTTGTTAACAAATGTAAATCCATTGGTAAGTATCAGGTCTGAGTATTTGATGACAGTATTTGTTCGTTCTAATAAGTTAATGTTAACATCGGCAAAGTAGATACAGTTTTTTCTATTTAGCAGCTTTTCTTCAATGAAATCAATAAACGTGTTATTATTTTCATTCGGAGCCTTATAAAACGTACCAATCGATATAGGTTTTTTCATGTTTGTTATTTCAATTAATGTTAGGTTGTAATTTTCTTCTTTAATGAGTTCATTGTATGTAATGCATTCTTTAATAAAAATTACAGTACCACCACCACGTTTTTCATTTCTACAGTTATGTATGGAGTTATAATTTGGTATGTTGTATGTTTTTATTTCGTTGTAATATAGCCATGTTTCTGTGACAATTATCACATCTATATTTTGCAAGTTATTGACCATTATTTCTAAGTCATATAATTTATTTCGAATACTGCATATGTTTAGGTAGAATATATTTAGGCTAGAGTTTTCTTTCATGTTTGGTAGCTAATTCGTTCTCTTTCCGCATTTATTTTTGCTATGTGTACACTACAATTTTTCGCACCTGCTCTATGATCGCAGGCAAAAGTAGATCCATGTTTATTTGCTCTTAAACAATTAATGCACTTGTAATTTCTAGTTATTTTACATGTTCTAGTGTCATGACTTTCTGCACACATTCCGCAAGCTTCTTCTCCTTCGCATTTTTTACTTGAATGGTGATATTTTTGACATTTAAAACATCGTGTGACCGATACATATTCTTTTACAAATTGAGACCTATAGTTAAGCATGACGTACCTGTTTGCCATTTTTTCTAGCGTTTTCAATATTTCATAAACCTTTAGACTTGTTAATTATACCCTTTACCTTTAAAAAAGGTAAATAGGGTATACTAACTTTGTGATTTTGAGAGAGGTAGCAATTTCAAGAAGGAGGCGTGGTAGTTATGGACATATATCTATACAGATATGATCAGAATCACTTTCTAAGCAATTTTTATTTTGTCCGTCCGTCTGTCCGTCTGTGGCCACTTTTTTTCTACACCGTTAGAGCTATCTTAATGAAATTTTGCAAAAGTATAGTCTGGACAAAGATACAGAACCAGATTGCTATATGGGCCGATTTGGACAAAGACCATGCCTCCCAAATAAGGAACTTTTTTAACCTTTTTTAAAATGACTATAACTTCGGTCCAATTGACGGAATCTTGAATGTTATTTGGCAGTTATGGAGTTGTGGGTCCCACTAAACACTGTGCAAAAAGTGGCTGGTATATATTAACTACCACGCCCACTATTAACAAATATTAATAACTTAAGATCTGGTAGAGATTTACGGACGAAATTTTACAGGAAGGAACATATGGACATTACGAAGCTTTCTGCAACAAATGGGGCTGATCAGAGAAAAGACACGCCCACTTTTGATATAGGGAACTTTCGGGTCTAAAATTAAAATTAACCTACCTATACTCGTATTGATGCCAGCGGTGTAATAGTGTGTGTGCAGAATATAGAGATCATAATACAACTGCCACGCCCTCAATTAGCCAAAAATCATTACTGTGTTCCTATTAAATATTTATCAACGGAAGTTCACAGGAACGTTGCGGGTACTAACATTAAACACCACACAAAAAATGGTCGTGTTATTTCCACAGCCACGCCCACTATTCACATATTATTATAACTTACGACCTATATAATATTTTTGGACGAAATTTTATATTAGTACGTATATTGACCCTAGAAAGCCATATACAAGATTCGGGGTCGATCAGAGAAAGGATACGCCTCCATCCCATATAATGAACTTTGGGGACCCAACTTAAAGACAATTACCCTATCTATGCTTCTAGTGATGATATATGAAAACAAATTGGTAGATGTATACACTGGGTCTGTACTGGCATGCATTCCAAATATGGGCAGATTATAACTATTGCCACGCCCACAATTAGCCAAATATCATTACTCTCTTCCTATTAAAGACTTATCAACGAAATTTCACAGGAATGTTGCGGGTACTAACATTAAACACCACACAAAAATGGGCGTGTTATTTCTACAGCCACGCCCACTATATTGACATATTATTATAACTTACGACCTATACAATATTTTTGAACGAAATTATACATTAGTACGTATATGGACCCTATAAAGCCATATACAAGAATTGGGGTCTATCAGAGAGAGGATACGCCTCCCTCCCATATAATGAACTTTGGGGACCCCACTTAAAGACAATTACCCTATCTATGCTTCTAGTGATGATATATGAAAACAAATTGGTAGATGTATACACTGGGTCTGTACTAGCATGTGTTCCAAATATGGGCAGACTATAACTACTGCCACGCCCACAATTAGCCAAAAATCATTACTCTGTGCCTATTAAAGATTTATCAACGAAATTTCACAGGAATCTTGCGGGTACTAACATTAAACACCACACAAAAAATGGGCGTGTTATTTCTAAAGCCACGCCCAGTTTTCACATATTATTATAACTTAAGACCCATACAATATTTTTGGACGAAATTATATATTAGTACGTATATAGACCCTATAAAACCATATACAAGAAATGGGGTTGATATAATCATTTCAAGGTACGCTACCAAAAATTACCGTAAATGCTCCTCCTAATGATGATTTATGAAGAAAACATCCCCATTGTTGAACACAGGCACAAGAAACGGTAAAGGGTATTTCGTAGTCGGTCTAACCCGACTTCAGACTTCTTTACTCGTGTTTTAGCTAAAGCTTTGGCCGCTTTGGCCGCTTTGGCCGCTTTTTCCGACTGCGCCAGTTATAAGCTGAATAAAACAAATTAATCTTATGCTTGCAATGAATCTTAAGACTGACTTAAAGTATTTTTCTATTATGCTACTAAGCACATTTTGCATTTGGAGCCTTAATTGAAGTTGAGACCATCTGCTATGCAATAACAAAAACTAAGCGATAACGCTGTTGCATAGAGGAATGTGAATTTGTATATATGTATGGATATACGAGGGCGGATTGATATTGAAGCTACCTAAGTAGGAAAATAAACATTTTTTTTTCAAAAACCATTTATTTCTCAACATAGTCTCCTTTTACTTCGACACACTTAGTAAGACGATATTCCAACTTTTTTATACCATCTGAATAATACGATTTCGGGAACCCCTCAAAATACGCGTTGGTTTCGGTAATCACTTCTTCGTTTGAGATGAATTTTTTTCCTGCGAGCCATTTTTTCAAGTTTGGAAACAGGAAAAAGTCACTAGGAGCTAAATCTGGACTATAAGGTGGATGATTAACCAATTTGAAGTGTTTTTCACGTAATTTCAGCATCGTATCTAATGCTGTGTGAACCGGTGCGTTGTCTTGAAGAAAGAGCATTTTTTTATTCTTGAAATGTGGTCGTTTTTCCTTGATTGCATCAGTCAATTGTTCCAATAATGCACGATAATACTTTCCTGTGATTGTGGATCGTTTTTCAAGATAATCGATGAGCAATATTCCGTGTGCATCCCAAAATACAGTGGCCATAACCTTGACAGCCGATTTCACTGCCTTCGCCTTCTTCGGAGCACTTCCACCAGCTTCCACCCATTGTTTTGATTGATTTTTGGTTTCAGGTTTGTAGTGGTGGACCCACGTTTCATCAACAGTTATTAATCGACGCCAAAAATCAACAGGATTACGCTTTATCATGTCCAAACACCGCTGTGAAGTGGTCTGTCGAACTCGTTTTTGTTCGACACTGAGCAAATGCGGCACCCATCTTGCCGATAGCTTTTTCATATGCAAATGTTCATGCAAAATGTTGAGCACACGTTCATATGATATGTTTACCATTTCAACAATCTCACGCAACTTGACTCGGCGATCATTCATAACGATATCGAGGATTTTCTTGATATTTTCTTCAGTAACCACCTCTTTTGGCCTTCCTGTTGATGGTATTGTTGCAGTGCTTGTTCGGCCGCGTTTAAATACAGCAATCCAATATTTTACCATGTAATCTGACGGAGCAGACTCACCGTAATGTTTATCGAGCTTTTCTTTTGTCTCTTTCGCTGTTTTCCCTCTCAAATAATAGTGTTTAATCACTGCACGAAATTAGCTTTTTTCCATTTTTCAAGAAACACAAAAGTTGCTTACTTCAAACGACTACAACAAATAAACTAATCGATGAATTTGGGTGAAATTTTAACAGCTGACGTTTGACAGATCGCGATTTCAAAAAACTTTTTGTGTTTGTGCTGCCATCTAGCGCTAGGTAGTTTCAATATGAATCCGCCCTCGTATGTATTTATATATGTAGGGTATGCGGACGTAACTCGCACGCCATGAATTAAGAAAAATCATGCTGAAACGTAGGGATGTATTTATTTCCTGAAACCGTGTCTGGAAGGATTCCTACAATGTCCATATAAACCTTATCAAAAGGTTGCGTTGGTGTGACACCATTGGCATCTTTGTGAGCCTGGAACTCTTGTTAACCTGACACTTTGGACAATTCTTGATGTATATCTTTATATCTTTGAGCATACCCTGCCATCCATATACTCGCTTAATGCTTTCATGGGTATTCCAGAATCCCTGGTGTCTACCTAGAGGTGAATGAATCATGGAAATCCTTTAACACTGCCTGGATATCCTTTTCATCCTCCAGCCATTCCACACTACTGGCTGGTTGTTAATTGGCATCGCCACCAGCATCGCTCACATCTAGTGTCACTTCACTTTTACCCTCTTGACTTCTCCCGGCCTTCCCCTTCTCTGACCTTGCTTTGGCTCTAGTTTGCACTATTCATATCTTCTGTGCCTACGGTACCCTACTGAGAGCATCCGCATTTAAATTTGTTTTCCAAGGCTTATAGATTATCTTAAAATCATATTCAGAAAACTTATGCCTGAACCTGGCCAACCTGTAGGTTTGGTCTTTCATTTAAACGGACGTCCTAGCAGCTACGCCCTGAAGTTTTTGGTAGCCCAAACGATGACTGGAAACTACTTCTCTATAGTGGAATACGTTTTTAGCATCACTTATCGCCCCACCAAACTCTGTGACAGCACCGCTTCTAATGCTTCATTACCAGCATCGGTGGTCAACAAAAAGTCTTTTCAAAATCAGGGTACGGAATAATTGGCGGTGAGATAATTATTTCTTTTAGCTTTTCAAACGCCTTCTGTCCATTCAAATGTGTCTTCTCTCCGTAACAGTTTGTTAATTGGCAACACAATCCCAGCCAAACCTTCGACAAACTTTCTATAGAAGTTCACTAACCCCAAAAATGCCTGTACGGCCGCATGCGTAGCACCTCAACCCCTGCCCGGGACTATTCTCATTAGGTCTATCCCTACCGTTTACCCCAGCTACTTGCTGAGCTGGAGATTAAAGATTGCCATTTGGATTTCCGGCAAACCCGACCAACAACGGCGTTACTTCCAGGCCGCCATGCTGCCGGTTGCCCCGCACCCCATGTTGGAGTTTTTCCTCCACTGCTATTGAAACTCGCCTAGTGCCCATACGTTTGACACTCCATACAATATGGCGTGGTCTTTCGTCCCTCGTATGGCCCTGCTTGTGACGAACTGAACATAGGGGAATCTTCTGTTGAAACCTTATTCCTATACTACCCTGATCCCTGAATCTATCTTCGCTGACCCCAGGGCCATCCATTCTTCCGGGTGTATTCGACACTATGCTGTCGAACTCTCTGCCCCCGGGTGGGTATAGTCTGCCTGCTCCCTATGATCTGTACTTCCCCAATGCTAACCCGGCTATGTTCCACCAAGAAGCTCTCACAGCCCCTCCGTCAGATCTTCCAGAGTGCCTGGCCCCATACCTAGCATGTGTACCCTGAGCGCGGGCTCTAGTATACCTACTACAAATGATGCTACTACTGACTTATCTATCTCATGCAATAGCACTGCATCTCCAGTTCCCCGTGTTTTCCGTGCCCCGAGCTGTCTAGCGAAGGATCTGATGTCCTCATTCGCCAGTTATCTTAATTTCTTGGGTTACGTCTTCCAGAGTTCTCTCGTTTAGATAAGTTCCTCTTAGGAGCCCGCAAAGCTCATCCGCACTGCCGAATTCCTTTGGCAGCACAAGGCAGTTTGCGACTCCGAACAACCTCTATTTCACATATTCAAAGAAATTCTGTAACTCATCTGGGCTGGTGCTCCTCCTTGCAAATTCACACCTCTGAATGAACCTACTGACTTCTGAACGTCAGGCCTCCGAAGTAGCACCAGTGAAAGCGGGTACTGGCCTGGCCACTCTTTTCGAAATATCACCTATACCCATCTTTTCTATACTGCCCGTTTGTTACTTACTGATTTCTTCTCTCTAATCATTTCGTCGAACTTCTCCCCAGATTTTCTCCAACAAATGAAAATTGAACATTGCACAATATGCAAAATATTCGATAAGAATTATCGCTTTGGTTGCAGGATGCTTTGCCTGCTTCAGGGTTCCTTGCCCTTGGCTTCCTACAGATTTGTTGCAGGATGCTTCACCTGCTAAAGGGTCCCTTGCCCTGGGTTTCCTCCTGTAGGTCGTGATGACCAGCTGTCAAAATATATAGCAGCCTTGCGGTCACAACTACCTGCTGCCCCAAAATGTTGTGGTCCGTGCGCGTCGTCGCTAGTGGCGAGTGTCCTTTTGCTGCCGGTAATAGTCGAAGACCTAGTAGTTCCTAATAAGGCGCTTACAGCTGCCAGGTTGTTTTCAGTTGTGAAATTACCAAAAGAGAAGAATTTATTCTTAAAATCATAAGTCCACAACTGTATCCCATAAGTCCACAACTGTATCCCATAGTTCCATATAGGTTTAATGATTGTATTGAAAAGAATAATTTTATTTCCCAATGATAATTTTGTATTTCTACCAATAAGCCAGTTCATATAAATAACTTTAATTTTTGCTTGAATACTTTTCATTTCAAGGTGTTTTCCTCATGTTAACCTATTGTCAAGATACAATCCAAGATTTTTAGCTTCTGTGAGGAATGGACTGTTCATTACTGTGAATGGAGAGACTGTTCTCTTGCCTTAATGTGAAAGTCACAAGCGCTTATTCTATTTCTTTAGTTTTAATCCTCCATGTCCGCAGTCAATGCTCTATTTCATTCAAGTGGGTTCGAAGATTACAAGTTGCTATCCTTGGATCAGTATGTGTGCTTAGTATTGCTGTGTTATCTGCAAACGTCGATGTCAGAAATTTTTCATTTGTTGGTAGATCTGAAGTGAAACTATGGGGTAGGCCTGCTGTTATTTCGAAACTTCGGAGAAATGAATGTTTTTTTGTTTTACTACGAACTTTCAATTTCAAAGGTAGCTTTTGAGTATAGCATGGGTTTTTTGTGGAAGTTGAAAAAGAAAAAGTAACTAAATTATATATAGCTTTTCGTACAGGTTGCGAATTTGTGCTCCGGGAAATCTCAAAGTATACAGTAGAGATTAGCGTAAGAAAAAACAAAAAAGATGCAAAAAACATAAAACACATATCAACTTGTGGAATCTGCGGTGAGATTCTTTTCATATAATACCTGAAAAATAGGAATAAATAAATAAATAAAAATTCAAATTTTGGATGCAAAAAAAAAACAAAAACACTCAACTTACCATCAAGAATTTATGTACACGAAATAATAGGCAGGAGTTACCACCTGTGGGCGGTACTCTGAGGTGATTGCTGTTGCCACTTTTAATTTAAATTTCTAACATTACCAATAGTAGAACAAAAAAATAAAATAAAATATATAAGAAAAAAAAAATTTATAAAAATGAAAAAAAAATCCATAAGTAGAGGTCTTACAAGCAGACAAATGAAAAATACTGCTAATTACCAAACTCAACATGAAACTGCTACACAGTCACTTTGTCCGAAAAGAAAACAAATGGAAACAATGTGCTGAGTTCAAAAAGGGAATAGCCAAGTTCAAGGCTGAAAATTTTAAACTAATCTTTGCCAAAGGTAATATGAAAACTGATAGTCTGGAGGAACTAGCTCGTGAGACTGATTGGATTTTAAAGAAAAAGCGGACAAATAAAAAGCAAAAAACTGACTTAACTCCAGAAGTGTCTGAAACCACATCTAATAGAAATATGAACCAAGCAGAAAATTTTTGAAATGATGGGAAAAAAGAAAGAAGCACATAGAGATTCTTACCTAAAATTGCTAACTAAAAATGTGTATAAAGTTAGCGTATTGGATGCTGTTGACGACAGAAATGTAACTAAAGCACTCTCTAATGTAAATCTCTTTCATAATATCTCATTCATACGAGAACAAGCAATCTGCACCTATTCGAGTTGTAGCAAAAAAATTTAATCACAAATGTGAAGTAACTTTTATAATATCAGACATGAAAAAACAAGGTTACAAAGTGTTGAATTCTTCTTCGTCTTAGGTGGCCATTACAACCCATGGTCGGGTTACGGCCGATTTGATCAGCTCTCGCCAGGCGCCTCTGCTTCGCGCGCGTCTTCTCCAATTAGTTACACCAAGTGTGGTTAGTGCTTCCTCAGATTCATCCATTCACCGGAACCACGGCTTCCTTCTTCGTCATCGACCTACGGCTCTATCCTCAAATACCTTTTTCGCCGGAGCTTCTTCATCCATACGATGGACATGATCCAGCCAGCCTAGTCGCTAAATATTTATACGCTGGACTACGTCAATGTTGGCGTAGACCTCATACAGCTCGCAGCTTTATAATCAACAAAGAGATGATGGTGTCGATTTGATTTCCGTGGGTCTTTTCCAGGATTTGGCATAATGTAAAAATGTGGTCTATGGTTGATTTACCAGATCTCCTCTAGACGTTAAACTTGAGAAGTCTCTCCTAGACTTGAAACTTAGAATGTGTGTTGGATTTGGGTGACGCCACATTATTTTTCCCTGTGAAGACAAGAAAAGCCTAGGGTAATAACCCTAATTTGTTGACGACCACCGCAGATGAAAAACGGACAATGATTTACGGATATGCACCTGGTATGTCCGGACCCTCTATATGGAAGGTGCATCTATCCAGCTGGAGGAAGCCCTCTTGAAAATTAAGGTGGACATCACCGCCATATAGCAGATGCGATGGAAAGGGCAAGGCTGCTCAAAACGAGCAGACTGCGATATCTACTATAGCTGCCATTCAGAGAAGCAGCAATTATGGAATGCGAAGAATGTACGCAGTCTCGGTTAAGCCCAACCAACCAATCTCTGGACCCGACGACGCCGGTGAACTCTAGGCGCACAACTCCCATTTCATTAGAGCTGCAGCGGAGGAAGTCCCTGATGAGAAAGGAACAGCGGCGCCTTTCTAGATGTAAGAAAAGAGAACAGGAAAAACGTGAGCGTGAGAAACTCGGGGTGTATCAGGACAAGATGGATGCACGAAAATTCTATCGACAGGTAAAGCGTCTTACTTACGGTTTCAACACCGGAGCATCCACTTGTAGAGATGAAAATAGAGAGCAGTGCACACTGATATTATAGAGACAGCATTTCTTAAATCTACTTACGGGTGACGATTGTATCAATTCCACCCAAGAGGAATGCAGTGCGATATCGCCAATCGACGAGGACAGAGTGGAAGTACCACTACCTATCCATGAAGAGGTTCGAGTTGCTATCCAATGACTCAAAAACAACAAGGCAGCAGATGCTGGCGGCCTGCCAGCCGAATTGTTTAAAGCTGGGACGATGAATTGAAAACTTGTATGCATAAATATAGCTAGAGGAAAGTATGCTCAACGATTGGAAACTCAGCGTGCCTTGTCCTCTACTAAAGAATGATTTCCATTTCATATAAGGTCCTGTCGAGAATATTATGTGAAAGATTGAAGCCGCATAAAAAAAACACTGATTTGATTTTATAAGTGTAGTTTTCAATCTGGTAACTCCGCTATAGACCAGATTTTTACACAAACTGTTGAATGCTGTAAACAAATTAAAGTGGAAGACTAAGGAATATTTTAGATATGTTTCTTCTAACCTTTGATGACTCGGAAGATATTCAAAAAGTTTACAAAATAAATGCAGTACTGAATTAGGTCGTGAACATTGAAGCAAGAAGGTTACAACAACTAATATCGCAATGCAAATCATGTCTTTGGTAATACCGAAAACTACTCTGTTAAGCGACCAAGGTGCGTTAAATGCGCTGCAAAACGGAGTACATTGGATTGCAAAATTTTTTAAGGAGTTTAGGGACCAAATTATGGACAACGCTTCTTTTTAATTTGCTGCGTATTGTTGTTCGGCTTTGGAAAGCGTTCTAGATATGAAAGTTATTGGTTTGTTGTTTTGCGAAAGTACAGCTCCAATCGCGTAGTTGGAGGCTTTATTTTGTCAGTTGAATTTCTTTGGAGTAGTCAGGATATGTGAGCATTACAACTTTTCCGATGTGTGAACGCTTGAGTTTTTCGAAAGAGTCCATTGCGCCTTTATTTAGAGATATATTTACTTTTTTGGATAGATTCTTGGACAATTGTCCATTTTCCCCTCTTAAAAGGACTGTAAGGGGTGTCGCCAGCTTTGAGTAGTCTTTGATGAAGCGGCGATAATAACCTGAAAGTCCCAAAAAGGAAGGAAGATCTTTTAAAATCTGAGGAACTGGAACATTAAATATTGCATCTACTTTCTGTGGATTTGTTTTAAGACCATTTTCAGATATTATGAAGCCGAAAAATTCGACTTCCCTTTTCAAGAATTCGCATTTATCAAGTTGTATTTTCCCATGTAGCAAAGATCTGTTTAATATCGTTGAAATGAGTTTCTTGATATTTACTAAATATGACGATGTCGTCAATATAGACGTAACATCTTATCCCTATGTGATCCCTTAAAATGTCATCAAGAGCTCTTTGAAAAATTGAAGGAGCATTCTTGAGACCAAAAGGTAATCGAGTGAATTCGTATTTACCATTATTCACCGGAAAAGCTGTTTTCTCAATATCTGATTCCTTTAGAGGAATCTGATGGAAGCCGCGCTTTAAATCGAGTACTGAGTCTTCCAAGCTGTGACAGTACTCCATTTATTTCGGGAATGGGATACCTGTCGGCTATTGTAACTTTGTTTAATTTTCTGTAATCTATCACCATTCGGAATTTTTTCTCTCCAGACGCATCTAATTTTTTTGGCCTATCCATACAGGTGAATTGTATGGGGATCTTGATGGTCGAATGATACCGTCGCGAAGATATTCTTTGATTTGTTTCTCTACTTGATCCTTAAGGCACTTTGGGTATGGATAACATTTGATATAAATGGGGCTATTGTTTGTTTTACGGATTTCATCTATAACTGTGTTGGCATATGTTAGTTTTTCGTCGGGGTCACAAAGAAGTGTATTGTATTTAGGCGTCAGTCTTCTTATATTGCCCTTTTGATTTTGTGGCATGTGGTCAGTTCGTATGTCTATTTTATTAACTGATTGTGTAATGTGTTGTTTGATTTTAATTTTAACTTTGTTTTGAATTGTTAGGTAATCGTGTTTAGTGTGGATGATTGCTGAAAGGTCCTTTAAGCTGTCATTAGAAATAAAAATTGTACCTCCAAATTCGGTATGCCAAACAGATTAACTTTAGTGTGGTGAGTAATTTTAACATTACCACCAATGGAATTTGCAAACAAAATTTTGTCATTTGGTATAGCCTTGGGTACTATACCGGGTTGTTTGTAATTTTTGTTGGACCCTGTATCTATTAGAATTTTAAGAATTTGCCCACTCCTCGTCTTGTATTCGAAATATGGCAAGGAGGAGTTAGCTAGTCTAAAAAATGTATGTCCGAAAGATCGTTAGCGATTTCCTCTTCTAATTGCTGTTGGTCAAAATTGTCTTCTACGTATTCTTGGGTGGCTTGATCGTAGTTGTCGATTTCTTCTATAATTTGGTTAGATGTCTCATTTATTTCATTTGGGTATACCTCACAATCTATGTGGAAATTTCTTTGAAATTTATTAGGTCTCTGAAATTGTTGAGAAGGTGGGCATTTTCCTTGAAATTGATTTGGTGTTGGTCCGTTCATGTAGTTTACTCTTTGCGTTTGGATGCTTTGATCAACATCCATCGGTTGAGGCTTTGGTAAGGGTTTTGGAGCAAAAGGTCGAGGTGGAGCTTGTTGTCTCTGTTGGTTGAAAGCTTGCGGTTGGTGGGTGAATTTTTGTTGTTGTTGCTATTGTTGACTAAAGTTTGTGGCTGTGGGTAGAAATTTTGCTGTGGCCACTGCCGATGGGGAAAGGGTGGATAATGGGTGGGCTGATGTCAATCTCCTTGCATTTGTTGATTCCAATGAATTAAATGTGGATATAATGATTGTTGAGAGTTCCTACGTGGAGGTGGAGGCGGGGCATGATGAGTTTTGCGAGAATTATATTGAGCGACATTTGCTCTAAAAGTTTGATTTTCCAAGTTTAGACACAATTGGAGTGGTTCAGGGAGTTCAGGGGGCTCTCCAATTCCTAATAATCTATCTTACTAAAAATTTGCTTAAAGAAGAAAAAGATTCCTATAAATAAATTTTCTCAAAATTTCCCCTTACTTTGCGAATTACCATTATTTTATATTCTACGATTCACTGAATTTTATATTGTATTTTTAAAATTTATCAAATGTTTGCACTTTGCAATTAGATTCACCTAACTAATTCTTGTAGATTTAAAATTTAATTGTTTGAAAATATTTAAATTATACTTCACCTTTATTAAAAAAAAAATGTACTTCAAATATTCAAATTTCGTATTCGCACTTTACTAAATTTTTTCACTTAGTTAAATCATGAAAAATTGTTTCCCTTTATAAACAAAAAAATATTATCTTTCAATTAAGCTTACAAAACTAAGAGCAACTTCATCCCGTTGCTGCCCCACGCTGTCTGCATGGAATTTGTCCTATTTAGCTGGGCTGGCTTACTCGGGTTCCAGTGTTAGCACCTTGTCTTTCAATAACTACGTGGCGCTCTGCGAACGGATCTTACAGAGGCTTATTTTCCTTGGCCAGTCGCTACGCCAGCTGTTTCTTTTTTTGCAGGAGTCGTCCGGTGTTGAGTAGTAGAGCGCTGGGGAATTTCTTTCCCTTCGGGATATTATTATTTTTCCGGCACTCGCGGACGCGGCTAACTATTTCGAATTTTAACCGGTTTAACTCAACGAAGCGCAACTGGTCCCTGCTCGGACGCCAGTTTCAAAATTAAAAATTTAATTTGTTTTTTTAAAAAGGTTGGAGCATTAAGCTCCGCTTTATTTGTCTTCAAACTTAAGACTGATTTTAGTATTACAATTTTATTAACTCTAAACTTATTAATGCTTAACTTGCAATTCCGGCACATTTCAAATATTGCTTTTTTGTATGCCCCAATTAGCGATTAGCGAGAATAATTAAAGTACGAAAATTGCTTACCTATTGTCTACCTATTTACTCGCCCAATTGGCAATTTACAATGTTAGCGAAAATAAGAAGTGAAAATAATTTGGCGTGTGATAGCTTATATATATATACGAGTATATAAATATATATATATATATATATATATATATATATATATATATATATATATATATATATATATATATATATATATATATATATATATATATATATATATATATATATATATATATATATATATATATATATATATATATATATATATATATATATATATACGAGTATATAAATATATATACTCGTATATATATATTTTTTTTTTCTTGTTATATACATTGTTTAATCCACATATTTAGTATTATTATTATTATTTTGAATAATTATTATATCGTATTTTTTGGTATTTAATTATAAAATGAAATAGTTGATAAGTATTTTTGTGATGTGTTATTGAAAATATGTAGTTCTGACAAATAAATAAAGACATATTTCACAACATTGTGCTATTCAATCCAATATATAAAATATATAACAGGTATTGTACATGGAACAGCAATAATAACAATACTATAATTGATAATATGAATAATTGATAATATTATAATACGGCAATCAATAAAAACAGTAAACAAAATCGAATTAGATCGACTTTTTCATGCTTTTTTGGGTTTTGGTTCGTTTGAGAAGCGATATTCCGATTATTGTCTTCTTGGCTCATCTGCCATCATTTTTTAGCGCGAAGATACCGGAGATTATATGGTGAGTTTCATTTTTGTTCAGCTTTATTATGGTTGGCTTATTTCTATAAATTATATTCTTTACTGATATGCTGTTAAAACCTTCAAATACTTGGATTAATTCCTGTTTCAATCCTCTTCAGAATAACTGATAACCCTTTAATACTTTTAAGCTGATATGTGTAAAAGCGTATATTTTTACTTTCTAAATCATTAACTATTTCTAGAATATTCCTCCTAAATTTCTTTTTCACTAAAGATACAAAATTTTTTGTTATTTTTTTTGTAATTCATTATAAATTTATTTATTGTATCTTTTCAATTGAAAACCAACAATAATTTTTCAAAGCTTACAACTAACTAATAAATAAATTGAATCTCCGCGCCAGTGCTTGGAGTAATTTTAGTTTAATAATTAAAAATTATTATTTTAAAATAGTGTATTTAAAGACGAGATGTATATATCCCTTGAAGCAGATTCCTTGCTAGTTAATTTGGATGACTCTTAAGTTTGGTTTTATATTTCCTTGTTAAGTCTACTAGTTCTCTTTCAACCGGTGATATATTCAGGTCACGGTGAATATTTTCGTTTTTGACGAACAATGGAGCGCCGGTGATCGTTCTCAAGACTTTGGATTGAACCATTTGGATTATTTGAAAATTTGAAGAACTAGTAGTTCCCCAAATCTGGACACCGTAATTCCAAATTGGCTTAATTAAAGCCTTGTATATAATCACTTTATTTTTTGTTGATAATCCAGTACAAGGAACTTTCCTTGATTTTCATTTGGATTTTCTTCGCTTCTATATGCTTTCTCCAAGTGAGCCGTCGGTCGAAATGCACTCCTAAGGATTTGACCTCTTATGATTGCGGTATTTCAATGCCATTTAAGAAGACTGCCGGACAAGACCGGGGGTTGAGGGTAAATGTCACATGTACACATTTTTGCTCGTTTATCTTGATGCGCCAATCGGCTTGCTAACTTTCTATTTTCTTTAAATGTTCTTCTAAAGCTATCCGCGGCTTTTGTTGAGTGCGTAGGACAGCTGTGTCATCTGCAAAAGTCGAGGTAACGAGGTGTTTAACAGTTGGCAAATCAGAAGTATACAAAGTGTATTGCATAGGGCCAAGCACATTACCTTGTGGCACTCCAGCCATAATTTCAAAGTCTGGTGTTAGGAATTCTTTATATTTAACTCTGAATTTCCGATTTATTTAATATGACTCAAGAAGCCTGTGCGAATTGCTCGGCTGAATCTTTCTAATTTTATAGATAAGTCCTTTATGCCAGACCTTGTCAAAGGTCCGTGCGCCATCTAGGAATATTGCTGAGCAGCTCATCCTATTTTCAAATGCTCGTCTTATTTCAGAAGCAATGTGGTCTACTTGCTCGATAGTCCCATGATGCTTGCGGAACCCAAATTGATGAATTACGAAAAGCATTTTTACTCATTATATGCTTCCTATTGCGAATAATAATAATATATGCTTCCTGTTTCCAAGAAGGAGATGTTAAAACTCAATAAAACAAGTTCTGTGTGAGATGCTATCAACGAATTTTTTTTTTCTGAAACTTCTGTCAATGCAAATATTATTATATTATGTGTGGAATATGACTTCGTTCAAAAAGCTACTGCGGGTTCGCTGGGTTCTGATGTCTAATTTTCGATGATCTCTGCGCAAAGATTAGGTTGATTTTGAGTGATGGCACTGGTTATATTCAGCTGGCCCTGTGGCCAGTGCGATGTGACGCCATTAGACTATTGTGAGGTTTAGTCTTATGGCGTCACATCGCACTGGCCACAGGGTCAGCTGAAGTCGCCTCTGTCTGAGATAACTATGTCCTCAAATCGCTAAAGCAATATGTCAATTGTGGCATGAGCTTAGTGGCACGCAACGGGCCTCTTATTGGAACTACATGTCTTTTTCATCCATATCATCCAATTTGGGCCAAAAGAAATTGGTAATCATCGATTGGTAGCGCTCTTCGTTGATGCTGATTGCAATGCCATCGTCGTTTTCGAAGAAGTACATACCGACGATGCCGCAGGCACACAATCCATAACAAACTGCAACTTTCTGTGGATACATTGTCACTTGGTTGACCTCGTGTTAATTGGCATAGCCCAAATCCGGGAATTTTGCTTGTCGACGTACCCGTTTATCCAAAAATCGGCCTCGTCGTTGTAGATGATTTTTGTGCTGAAATCGTTGCCATAAGAGTACCCATTTTGATAATATAATTGTGTTGTTGGCACGTGCTTCTCAACATGTAACTTGCCAAGATTATTAGACTGAAAAATAAAAAAATTGGAAAATTAACAACAGATAAAACAATATGACAGCCATGAGTGGTCAAAAACTACGCGTCTCTATTTGACAACCCTAATGCAGAATTCTCGATTTTATCCTCTGAGAGATTAGTGAGTAATATATCTGTTAAATGTGTGTGTTTATATTTATATTATTGTAATTGTTTACCAAGATTGAGTGCCGGAAAGCAGGATTGCAATACAAATGCCGTCAATTTGATCAGTAGTAAAACCGGAATAAGAACGAATCGGAAGGCTGCAGGCAGGAATTTCAGAGCCAAAGAGACAATTACTAGGAAGCTAGTTGTGTTGGTAGATTCAGATGCAAACACCAGCTTAAAAAAATATACAGTGTTATGGAATGATAAAATAGAATTGCTAATATATAATTGAATTTGAAATGAAATGAATACGATGGCGTTTGTAAAAACGCAAATACTCGTAAGTAAAGTAATTTTTTGCTACCAGTCCGTACTAAGAAGTTAAGTACTGGCTTTAGTGTATTTAACTGAGTAAATGGGAGAGAGATGCATAGATAATTGACATCCATTTGGGCGGGGTAAACAAGAAAACACATGTATTTGCGGTAAATACGAAATGTGTAACTGTTCTTTTGCATAAGCAGGAGCTGGCAGAAAGTTTGTATATGGGAGAGATATGATATAAGTTAACGTAACATATGCAAAAACTTCAATATAAATTAATATGCAAGCCACTCAGTGCAATTGCACTTCATATTGCACCAGCGGTCACACGGTCTACCTGTGGTGGCATAATTGCACGCGCGGATCGGATGACACAATTATGCTAACGTAGCGTCTGGAGCAGTTCCGCCGGTGGGAACCGAAGCAACTGGAAGGAAGACACGCAGCGGCAGCATGATCGCCCCAAGGCAGCGAGGCTTATATTATTTTCAACTTAAGTTAGTTATAATTTGAAGTTATCTAAATAAAGACGTGCCAAGAGCACAATAAAAAATAAAAAATATTTTTTTTTTTATTTTAAATCGACATAAAATAATTTAACTGGCGCCCGAGCAGGGACCAGTCGCGAAATTCGGAGTCTGACCGTGAACTTCTAAAAGGATACGTTTTGAATTAAAAATAATTTTCGTTCGTACATATAATACAAAAGTGGAGTGACAAAAAAAAAATAATAAGCTTTGAATGCTAAATAAAGAAGTTTCAAAACAGTGCAAACATTTGTTAATTAACTGTGAAAACATTTTGTTGGAAAGAATTTTAATATGCTCCGCTTCCTGTAATTAAAAATAAAATTAATCTACGCAATTACTAAAACAATATACATTGGCCAATGTTACGCACGAACTAACGTAAAACAAAATAAAAAAAACAAAAGGAAACCAAATCACTAAACTAATAAACTTCGTGGAAATCAAAAAGTTCGCTGGGAAAAAATCTTCGGAATCTGGCTGGTCCAAAAAATCCTGTAGTGAGTGTTATTGGTGATCGAAAAATCTAGTATCTCATAATATTAGTGGTCACAAAATCCAATAACGAGTACTATTGGTAATTTAAAAAAAAAAAGAAAAATCCAATTACTAGTGCCCTCAAGTAGTGCCCGCGTATTGGTAAACAAAAATCCTTTAGCAAGAGTCCTTAAGTAGTTCGAAGCTAAGGTCGCGAAAAAAAAATCCTTGTAGGATACTCGCGCCGACTTAGTACAGAGAAAGAGGACCCCTAGTAGCTTTTAAGCAAACGGGACGCGTTGCACGCACGCCGCTCTGTCAAAACTTTAATTGAATTAAAAACAATAATTTAAAAAAAAGGAGAAACAAAACTACAAAAAAAAATAATAAATATTCTGAAAATATTTGAAATACTAAAAAGAATGAAAACAAAAGAATAAATCAGCTAAAAATCCAGTTAAATCGCTGAATGAAAATCCCAAAAATTGGTGTAAAATAAATTTTGAAATATTGCATATGAAAAAAAAATAATAATAATAAAAATTGAAACAAGATTTCTATACTGGTAAATGAAGAAAATATTTGCGTGAAATTTAACAATAAAAAAGGAAAAAGGGATAAGAAAAGATACGAATTTAGAAAAAATATATACTCAAGCACAAATTTGAAATTCGAAAAAATCGAAAATACAAGTAAATAAAAACAAAAAACAAAAAGTGAACAATTTTCTTTTTTTTATATACAAAAAAGAATGCCAATAAGTGTCGGAATGCTTTTAACACTATTGTAAGTAATAATTAATCTTCATGTCAAAAATTTTGTATTAACGCAGTTTAAGAAAACTTCAAAAACCTATTGAAAGTTTAACCTAAAATTGATTCATATTTAAGAAATAAAATTTTGTAACATTTAAACAAAAGAGGAAAACACATTCCCTAAAAACTATTTGATAATTTTAAGAAAAAATTCAAAAGAAAATACCTATTGTAATTTTGGGAAGAAAAAAAAATCAAAATGCAAAACGAATCCATCCTTAAACCTTCCCTCCTTGACCCTTTCTCAAGCTCCTCCCCCACGCAACAGCGAACAAGCCAAGGCACCGCATTAGAAAGCATGGTGTCTACCATGGTTAACCGAATCTTGCAGGCCGAAGGACGGGACATACTAAGATCCCTAGTAAACCCACAGTCGGAATCAAATGAGGCAACCGACCAGACTATCAATGAGGAATCTAGAAATGACATGTCGGATTTAGACAGGATTCCCGATGTGGTCAGGTGTCTAAGAGAATTCTCAGGAAAAGCAGGGGAATTCAGCTCCTGGAAAAAGAGCGTAGACAGGATTTTGAATATTTATGAGGGTTCAAAAGGAACTCCTAACTAAAACTAGGTACTTTGGAATATTAAATGTGGTTAGGAATAAAATCGTGGGAGAGGCAGACATGGCCCTCGAATCCTATAACACTCCGCTCGACTGGAAAGCTATTTCAAAATGCCTCACAATGCACTACGCTGACAAACGTGATTTGGGTACTTTGGAGTACCAAATGACACCATTGATTCAAGGGAACTTGTCAGTAGAAGAATTTTACCAACAGGTGTATAAGAATTTGTCATTGATCCTTAATAAAATAGGCTGTATGGAGATAGGAGCGGAGTCCATGAATCTCTTGATGCAAACTTACAGAGACAAAGCGCTGGACACATTCGTTAGAGGACTTAAAGGCGACATGCCCAAGTTGCTGGGCATACGCGAGCCGGCAGACCTGCCACAGGCTCTACATCTTTGCCTGAAACTTCAGAACCAAAATTATAGAACAAATTACGCGATCAATACACATACAAACACTAAAAGGCAGATATCTCAACCAATGCCACCACATAAGGGATACTTTGGCAATAACAATTTTTATCCTCAGCTGGCGCACTTCCCCAAATTCAACAACAATTACGCCCAAAATCAACGCCCCTATTTCAATAATTCTAACTTCCAAAACCAACGCTTCCAAAACGATCGGTTCCACTATGCACCTCCAAGACCAATGGCACCTAAGCCACCAGTACCTATGGAAATAGACCAGAGCCTCCGGACAAGAGCAGTAAACTATGCCAACAGGCCACAATCAGGATTTGCACCCAAACGTCAGGCAAGCAGCCAGCATGCTGGAATTCCATATAAGACGCAAAGAAACTTCCATATCAATACAGCCAACGCCTATCTCAATGACTTTAACCGGACTATAGCGGAGGAGGAAAATCGTGGTAATCAACCTTCTAATGAACATGGAACAGGTGCATCTCACGAACAGGATATTGTAGACTATTCGGACATCTATTTTTTAGGAAATCCTACTAGTCGCTCCCATACGTCGAAACAAGGACAGAGAGCGGCGAGATACTAAAGATATTAATGGACACAGGGTCAAATAAAAACTATATTCAGAATTCACTAGTACCAACACCCACACTTAACAAGAGCCCATTCTTCGCCAATTCAATAGGAGGAGACATCCAAATAACTCACCATACCGTAGCACATCTTTTCGGCCAAAATGATATTGACATCAAATTTTATTTGTTACTTACCTGGGAATCCTTCCATTCGATCCTTGGAAATGATAGCCTTAAGGAGTTAGCCGCTGTAATCAACACTGAACATGGTTTCATGTCAGTTCGAAATGGAATAAAAATTAAAGCTAATCAAATGTCATCGCAGGGCGTGAATGCCATTGATATCGAGGTAGACCACATTCCCTTACCCGTAAGAAAAGACTTCCTCAAATTAGTCCCTAGATATGCTAGCCTATTTGCTGACCCCGACGAAAAATTAACTTATACAACTCGAGTAGTAGGAGAAATTCGGACAACGAATGACACCCCCGTTTATACAAGGTGCTATCCCTACCCTATGTCTCTAAAGGATGAGGTCGAGAAACAAATCGATCAACTTCTGAACGACGGTATAATAAGGCCATCGAGATCTCCCTATAATTCACCTGTGTGGATAGTCCCAGAAAAAGCCGATTTATCAGGACAAAAGAAATACCGAATGGTAATTGATTACCGCAAACTGAATGCAGTAACAATTGCAGACCGCTATGCCATTCCTGAGATTAAAGAGGTAATTGCTCAACTTGGGAAAAATAAATTCTTTTCTGTTATAGACTTAAAGAGTGGGTTTCATCAAATACCACTTAAGGAATCCGATATTGAAAAAACAGCATTTTCTGTAAATAATGGAAAATTTGAATTTTCAAGGCTTCCTTTTGGGCTGAAATATGCCCCAGCAATCTTTCAAAGAACGCTTGACGACATACTTCGCGAGCATATTGGCAAAATATGTTTTGTTTACATCGACGATATTGTCATCTTTAGCAAAACTACAGCGGATCATTTAGAAAATATAGAGAAGATCTTTAGGACTTTGGAAGATGCCAACATGAAAGTTCAATTGGACAAGTGCCACTTTCTAAAGGAAGAAGTTGATTTTTTAGGATTCGTAATATCGGAATCAGGAGTAAAAACTAATCCATCAAAGGTCGAAAGCATCGTCAATTTTCCACAACCTAGGACACTGAAGGAGTTGCGTTCCTTTTTGGGTATGTCAGGGTATTATAGGCGTTTTATAAAAGGATATGCGCAAATAGCCAAACCTCTTACTTCCTTGCTACGGGGAGAAGCAGGACGGGTACCAAAATCTGTTTCTAGTAGAAAATTAATATCAATGAATAACAGTGCAGTTGAGGCATTCAATAAATTAAAAAATTCACTCGTCTCCGAGGATATCGTCCTCTCGTACCCAAACTTTAACTATGCGTTCCACTTGACAACAGATGCTTCAAATTATGCCATTGGAGCAGTCCTGGAGCAAAATAGCAGACCAATAACCTTTATTTCGCGAACGCTAAGTAAAACAGAGGATCAATATGCTGCTAACGAGGAGATGTTAGCAATTGTTTGGGCACTAAATTCTCTCAGAAGCTACCTCTATGGTGCAGCCAAAATAGTTATTTTCACAGACAACCAACCGCTTACATTTGCCTTGAGCAACAAAAATAATAACAGCAAAATGAAACGCTGGAAGGCAATACTGGAAGAACATAACTATGAACTCAGATACAAGCCAGGAACGACGAACGTGGTCGCAGATGCCTTATCAAGACTACCACTAACTACACAAATAAATTCACTTACTGCCTCACAGCATAGCGACGAAAGTTCCTCTCATGACCGCATACCAGCGGTCAAAGTTCCTATAAATGCCTTTAAGAACCAAATTTTCATCCTTTCTGGAAACCCTGATAATTATCAATTCGAAATACCATTCCCTACGTACCACAGGCATATCGTCACTAAATCAGAGTACACAAATCAGGATCTAATATCAATCCTTAGAAGACATTTAAACCCGTGCGTAATTAATGGTCTGTTTACAACAGAAGAAATAATGGCAAAAATTCAAGAAATTTGTCCGGAACACTTTAGTAGATACAAAATCCGTTTCACCCAAACAAAAGTCAATGATGTAACTAGCGAAACAGAACAGGAAGAGGAAATTCTAAAGGAACATAGAAGGGCCCACCGAAATGGGCGTGAGAATAAAATCCAATTATTAGAAAGGCTTTACTTTCCGAAAATGAATTCAAAAATTAACAGATTGTTGAAGGAGTGTAGAATATGCCAAGAGCATAAGTATGACCGTCACCCCAATAAGCCCCAATTAAAAGAAACCCCAATTCCTGAATATCCTGGTCACATTCTACACATAGATATTTATAGCACAGAAAGGAAACTAGTCCTTACAGCAGTGGATAAATTCTCAAAATACGCGCAGACAAAACTGATTCAATCCAAGGGAGTAGAAGATATCCGGGAACCACTACGCCAATTATTATTTAATTATGGAGTTCCAAAAATTGTTGTGATTGACAATGAGAAGTCCTTAAATTCTGCCTCTATAAGATTCTTATTATATGACCAGTTAAGCATACAAATTTTCAAAACACCCCCTTATGTCAGCACAGTCAATGGGCAGGTTGAAAGATTTCATTCAACTTTGACGGAAATTATGAGGTTCTTAAAAACTGATGGAACTCATAGATCTTTTGAAGAATTGCTAGATAGAGCTGTGTATGAATATAACTGCTCCGTGCACTCGACAACAAGGAAGAAGCCAATCGAGGTATTTTTTGGTAGGAGGATTAGCACGAACCCAAGCCAATTCGAAAAAGCAAGGCAGGATAATATCGCACGGCTAAGAGAAAAACAAAGCATCGATTTAGGGCAACAAAATAAGAAAATGCATCCTATTAAAAACTATGAGCCTCGAGATGTCATTTATGTAAAGCTAAATAAAAGAGTAGGATCCAAGTTATCCCCACGTTACAAAAGGGAGACTGTTAGAGAAAACAAGGCAAAGACAATAATAACTGAAACTGGGAAAGTCGTCCACAAAAGCAATATTAAAAGTTAGACTCTTTTTTTTAGGTTTCTTGTGGCCTCTTGCTTGGCCGATGTAAAAATTTTGGACTACTCAAACTCAGAATTGATCACAGTAGAAACAGGATCATCAAAATTGCAGTCTGGGACGGTTAAACTGATTCATATAATTGACCTTTCCTCTTATGAAAAAATTATTGAAGACTTACGAGACGAAGTCAACAATATCAACGACACAAATCCTCTTCATCCATTCCTTCGACACGAACTAATCCTCATCCAAAACCACCTAAACCGCCTAAAACCTAGAAATAAGCGTTCATTAAATTTTTTGGGAAGCGCATGGAAATGGATAGCTGGCAGTCCAGACCATGACGACTTCGAAATTGTAAAAGGAAAGATCAATGATGTATCATCAAATAATAACAAGCAAATTGTCATAAATAAAATGCTAATGGAAAGGGCAAGTAATATAACGAAGATTACAAATAATATTTTAAAAGTTTTCAAAGATGAAAAACATGCTCAAGATGCCCATGTAGCCAATGTTAAACTCAGACTAGATATGATAAAGGAAGAATTAATAAATGTAGAATATGCCGTGCACTGGGTAAAGGCTGGGATCATAAATTCATTTATATTGTCTAATACAGAAATAAACGTTGTAAAAGAAATTTTCGAAAAAGATGATATCCCATATATAAATATTGAAGAAGCCTTTGAGTTTGCATCTGTAAAAATAGCATCAAATTATACCACTCTTGTTTATATAATGAGCATTCCGACAACTAAAAGTGAAGCATGCAAAACATTGATTGTCAAACCCGTTAAAAAGGGGTCATTCATTAATAAAATCGATTTTGAGAAAATTCTGCAATGTAATAAAAAAACTTTTGGTATAAAAGACAAATGTAAAAATTTCAACTTTCTATCCATTTGTAAAGAAGATGAAATAATTGACATAAGTAATTCACATTGCATTCCAAACCTCCTTCGGGGTGAATCATCCGACTGCCTTCGAACCAACAATCAACACATACCTGAGGTAGAAGAGATCCTTCCCGACGTAATCCTGCTAAACCAATTCAATGGGACAATTACGGCTAATAATGATCAAATTAATCTGACCGGCACCTTTCTAATTTGGCATCACAATATTACCATCAACATAAAAAACAAAACCTTCTGTAACGAGCAAATAATATCTTCGAAGCCTATGCCATCTATCCTACAAAGAGGGAGCAGCTTTAAAACGGTTGAAGAGCTACTCACGTTAGAAATGATGAAAGAACTCCATCTTAACAATATTTAAAGCATCGAGTTGATTGGCGATAAACAAATCTATCCTGTCATCATGGGGTCAAGCCTGTGGATATTGCTACTATCCGCAATCGCAGTTGTCATCGCAAAGAAATGTGTTTCCAAGGCAAAAACAAACCACAAATTGGTGATCGAAACTAGGCCAATACCGAATCCAAGAGGGAATTCAGAGCAACAGCCCCAAACGTCTGCAGCAGTAGAAACGGTAAACGAGAAGCCCACCAGGATCTCTCAAATCCCATTTTTTTGACGACACGCGAGGACGTCTGTTTTTGAGGGTGGAGGAGTTAACGTAACATATGCAAAAACTTCAATATAAATTAATATGCAAGCCACTCAGTGCAATTGCACTTCATATTGCACCAGCGGTCACACGGTCTACCTGTGGTGTCATAATTGCACGCGCGGATCGAATGACACAATTATGCTAACGTAGCGTCTGGAGCAGTTCCGCCGGTGGGAACCGAAGCAACTGGAAGGAAGACACGCAGCGGCAGCATGATCGCCCCAAGGCAGCGAGGCTTATATTATTTTCAACTTAAGTTAGTTATAATTGGAAGTTATCTAAATAAAGACGTGCCAAGAGCACAATAAAAAATAAAAAATATTTTTTTTTTATTTTAAATCGACGTAAAATAATTTAACTTATATGATATATGCTATTTTTATAAATACCAATGAGCCAGATAAGTACATATATACTCGTACATACAAGTCATCACTTTATAGTCCATCAAAACAGCAGCTAAACGTAAGAGATAGAATATAAGTGGTTCTACAGCAACTGAAGTCAGGTCCGAGTATAAATTCAGCGGACTTCATATCGAGTAATTACATTTTGTAACTACTTTTTCGACGGGGTGAGCTCGCCTTGATGGAGTATACAGATGATTTATTAATATTGGATATAGTACGATTTCAACCGATTGGCTGTTCTTTTGAAAAGTAACAGAGTAATCTAGACTAAGGTTCTAGTAAGTCAGTAATGAATCATTTCGCCGTAGATTTATGTTTTCTATTTATTTATTAATTAAAAGTTTAAGTACGGATAACACAGTTGAATTTTATTTATTTTTTTTAGTAGCTTAATTACTGATTACACAGTTGAAATTTACGGCTCCGTAAATGTCTGTCAACTTAGTTTTAGGAGAATGGCGATTGCAAGCCGTAGACTCGTTTAGAATTCTTATTGTTTTCTATAGCGTTTGTCAATTTGGGTTCCTAGCAGAGAATCGATTATAAACCATAAACTCTTTTAGAATCCCTCTAGCTTCTGTAGGGTTTGTAAATTGGGGTTTCTAGCAGAGAATCAATTATAAACCATAAACACTTTTAGATTCTCCCTAGCTTCTGTAGCGTTTGTGAATTTGTGCGTTGGAAATAAATTAGTGCCATCCGTCTTGGTTGCTTGATGAAGGAAGAAAGAGGCTAAGTTGTCGGTTGCCCCTGCTTTTATGCTCCAGCTTCAGTGTAGATCCTCTAATAAGTGTTGCTTTTCATATTGTTTTAATTTGACTTTGGGCCACCTTCAGCACCTTGTTATTGTTTTCTTGCTGTTGTTGTTGTAAGTGTTTGTCCTTGGGCCACCTTCATTGTTGTGTTGTTTTTGTGATGATTCACCTTGGGCCGCCTTCAACCTTTTGTTGTTGTTCCTTGTCGTGTTTTTGTTGTTGCTACTTGTCCATGGGCAGCCTGCAGCACTGGTGTCTCGCTTAGCGATCGGTCTGTCGTGTTCAACTTTGTGCATTGCCTTCTTTTTTGTATGTTGCTAGTGGGCTATATGTCGAGGTAATGCAGTCAGTAACTTCTGTCGCGATCTCCTGTTGTAAATTCAATTCCTTGCGTTAGGCACTGTTGTTGTAAAGCGCATTACTTTAACTGTGGTCACCCGGTTGCACAATTGTTTGTGTAACATTTCCGTCTGTTGTCTTACGTTGTTGACTTCGTTGCATGATTTTGGTCGTTTATCACAGGGTTCTACTGTCTCACTTGACATTGCGGTCGTGTGTTCTGTTCTCCCAACACAGAGTATAACACATGTTGTTGGTAAAGTTACTATGGTGGGAGGTTCCGTAGACTCAGATCTATGATGGCTGCTGCACTAAATATGGTGGAGGCTATGTATGTGCTTTGTAAGACTGCAAGTGGAAGGTACCTAAGTCTTAAGACTATTTACGTGTATATTTTAGGGTTGGTTGTTTAAGCACATGGCCCCTATGTTAATATACACGTTTGGGTGCGTTATGGCAAAAATAAATATGTAGGGGCAAATTTACGCCTCAAATTTGCTCCACACATGTCCTCCCCACTTTGCGAACGATAGAAGATGTTCATCTATCGCTGCCAGAGGGTGATTTTGTAGGTTCCTCGCTGGAATAGGATTCTTTTATTTGTTTCAGGTATCTTCTCTCGCAGTTGCTGGACCAAAGTGTGGGGTAATCCGACCCCTTTTGATCCGTCGAGTTCTAGTGCGTCTTCAAATGTGATGTCGTCCAACATATCTCGTTTGGTGGTGTGTAGGCTTCGTCTGGTCCTTTGTGCCGCTTCCAGGTACCTCCGCACGTATTATCAGGGCTCGATGAGTGCCATTGTTTGGGGTATTTTTTTTTTGCGAGCAACGTGTCTCTTCTATTACGTGGGGCAGATGGTGTTGGTGCTGGGCCATGCAGAGTTCCTCGTGCTAATTGTCTCAGGATGTGAACTTTCTCTTTACCTTTTTGTGTCACGGAGTCGGCCGTATGCCTCATGTTCCAGTGGTCTGCGGTTGTAAGAGTCGAAGAGTAGTATAGTGGTCCCTTTTCGATCCTTTGCGGCTGCTCCGGGAAAAAGCAGATGATCGCGAGGTGACCAATCTTTGTCTCCTTGCTTCCCTCCCGTTTCATATTGACAACGACTGGGGAGGTGAAGGTGTCTATACAGTATGGCTCATCGTAGCGTGGGGCCATCTTTGCTTTGGACATATGGTACTATTTGGGTAGCACCAATTGTCTGACTTCTGGTTTCCAGGGCCTTCGCTGTAGGTTTTAATACCGTCGTTGATCTTGAACCGGTCGCTCCAGATTTCTTGTCACCAATGTATATGCTTCCTTGAGTAGTTCGGCTCTCTCGTTGGGCGTTTGTTTCCGTTGTCCTGTTCCAGGGGTGGCTTCATCATACAACGCTCCTGGGCGGCAGGGGTCCCGTCCTTGTATCAGGATCGCGGGGTTGTAGCCAGAGGTTTCTGATACGCTGGTTAACTCCGGCAATAGGTCATCCCTCATTTGTTTACCAGCGTATTGGGAGACCATTATTCACATTTCACGGTTGGCGCGTTCGGCTGCATTTTCCTGTTGTGTGTAGGGTGCGATAAACTGGTGCTTGATACCGTAGTCTTCGACAAAGCGCTGAACTGCGAACCGTTGAAGATTTCAAGTATGCGTTTATTTAATCGGCAGTAGTAGATTTCGGAATGACTGGTAAAGTTTGTCTAAAGCAAAGGTCGCCCCAAGGGTATATTTAACAAAAGCGGGGGTCGATCTGAGCCAGGGGATTTTGCGATTTTCGTAAAAAAATACAAAGTTTGCTTTAATGAACAGAAAATTACTTTTATGGGGGTCGATGGAGATTTCGAAAAATTATATAGGGGTCGATGATCAAAAAAGTTTGGCGGCCCATGGTGTAAGTCTCCAGCTAACGGCATCAAAGCAACGCAAAACATATATTAATTTCCTCGTAGATCTTTCATTGTCCTATCCAATGTTTCTAATGATTTTTTGTTAACCATTGGACATTCATCCCAAACGATTATCGCATATTGTTTCAAGATTTTTGACATTCCGGATATTTTAGTTATGTTGCATGTAGGATTGTCATTTGCTTACATATTCAAGGGCAGCTTAAGTGCAGAGTGTGCTGTTCGACCGCTATCCAGTAAAGTAGCTGCAATCTCAGAAGAAGCCAATTCCAGTGCTGTTTTACGTTGCGATCGTATCGTTGCTAGTAACAACGAAATCAAGAATGTTTTACCAGTTCCTCCATTGGCGTTCAAAAAATTCATTTCACCATTTTCATCGTTAACAACATGCATAATCATGCCGTATAATGCTTTTGATCATTGTTCAATTTTGGAATATTTTTTGAGCAAATGCATCCAATACGTTGCAATCGTAATCTCGTTAACGCTGCAAATCTCGGTTAAACAGATCATGCATTGAGCGATTTGGTGACACTATGCCAAGTTGTGCCAATGCTTTGTTTCCAATTGTTAAGCAAATGCCTTCAATCATGATCAATGCTTCATTATGCATTTCCGGTGTGTACAGCAAGTGTGGATTTGACGTACTACGGCGAAGTCTGTTCAAAATATCTTCCGTCATGAAATCTTGACAATTTCTCCATAGTTCAAGTGGATTTGATGGGAAACCTGATGATACAATTTTTGCAAATAGTGTTCTTATTTGGTGAAGAGTAGTATGAAACTGCAGCATCAGCAAGGGTAGCCTCCCAGTGTGCGTCATCCTTCAGTAAATGCTATCGTTTATACGCCTCACGACATGTTGCACACAATAGTCCATCAACTGTTTTAAAGCTTTGAATTGAAGTTGGACTACGAATGTTAACCCACTATAAAGGCTAATAAAAACACTCAACATTGTGGGGTGAACTGTGTAAATATGTCAGAAAGCATCTGCTGAGAACACATTTGGGTAGCCATCGATTGGTCTTCCTTACTTACGCCGTGGAAAATGTTTTTCGATTTATTCCAAGCCTAATATGGCTGTACATCTGAGTATAACAAAGTGCTGGCGAAAGAAAGCTCGATTAATATTGTGATGTGTCACTGCTCTTTGATGTGCATTTCCTGCGGTAAAATAAACGCGTTTACGATTTTCAAGATGGACAGCTAAATTAATGGATGTTTCTCATGAATTGGGAATGTGAAAATCCTCCATACCGCCTGTATACTGCTGACATAACGCCCTATTTGAAATTAAGTGATTTCGTCGTTTCTATTTGGATCAGGTACACCAAACACAGCCATGTCGCTACCTTTATTTACTTATTTACAGATGTATTTTATGGCCTTCGCCGAACTACAATACTCCACGTTAATGTAGGCTTTGTACGTTTTGGACAAAATCGGTGAATACGGCACGATCCAACGATTATCAACTTCAATATATTCATCTCTCATTTTGATAGTTGTTGATTTTCCATTATCCTCTGTCGATGTGCGACGATAATGCTATGTTCCCACCTAAAGCTCTACCGTGGTTAACTATTTTTTGGAGATCGTACTCGTTACTATCTGTCTATCGTTCCCACTGAAAAAAAATGTTTAATTGTGGTTAAGATTCCCGCCAAATTTTTTCCTGTCGAAACATTACAAGGTACAGAATGTTGAATAAAATCGGAAAAAATTTTATTTATTATTAATCAACATTTAGTTTTGAGAGAAAATTTTATGAAAATTGAGCAGATCAATAAAATAAGTGTTGAATTAATGCGGAGTAATTTTAATGAAAGTTAATTGAGTGTTTTCTGCGCATACCACGAAGATCTGGCCTTTTCTCTTCCCATAAATTTAAGAATAGTACTTTCTTTCCTTCGGTCCACACTTTTCTTTTTTAATTGGAGTACCACCCATAATTAGTATTTATAATCTTTTTTTACTTTTTAAACGTTCTGCAGACAGCAAATAATTTTGAAAATGTAAACAAATGAGCAATGACACACCAAGAATTCAATCAGAAAAAATTTTAAGACAACCATTAAAAAGTGCAATGAGTTTGTGCAAATTATACTAAAGAATCTACAATTTCATTCTTTAATTATAAAATTCTATTTATTTTGCACACATTTTATTAAAAAAGGTTTGAATATGAAAAACCTAAAATTTTCCAATTTCCAAATATAATTTAGTAAAAATTTATCGACCTGGCAACGACAAAAATGTGAACAAAAAAAAGCTCTCTCATCAAATAGTTAAAAAGGTTTCTTAACCACAAGTAAATTCTCTCTCAACTTCGAGTTTAACAGTGGTTAATTTTCAGCTGTGAGCAGGAAATTCAAATTTTCAAAAAATGGCGTAAACCATGGTTTACATAAGTTTAGCTCTCTAACTCGGTTAAACACAAAAACGAGAACAAACCCTGTTGGTGGAAACATAGCATGACATGAGTATCCGTCATTGCCTGTAACTGTGTCTGAAATCAATGCTCTGGGATAACGTTTCGAACATTTACCATCAATCATGCATGGTAAGCACACGGACCATGGATCATGCTCTTTCTGATCACTTTCAATAATTCGGTATCGGTCGTTTCGTCTGGAATTTCTGCAGATATGATGATCAACCAACCATATCAATATGTGTGCTTGAGGGAGTCCTTTTTTTGCGATTCGACAGAATAAATCCAGTATTGCGCTTCGCTAAATACTTTGTGTTTGACTATGATTTCAGCTTTTGTTTAAGCACACGTACCATTATGTCCTGACGATCAGTTGGCGATTGTCCTGGCAATAAGTATTCTCGAAGCTTACTCCATTGTGGATTACAGATCGAAGTGATAAACAGGTCTGGTCTACCATAAGAATGAAAATATCCCATCGCATCCTTTGCATACTCATGCATGCTACCCAGTGTATGAAGATGGCAATATTGTCAATTGGCCAATGTTATTTGGGTTTACACCCTGGTTGTCATCATTTTTAATGGCATCACGTAGATGTTTGTACTTTTCAGCGCGTAGCCTTTTCTGATGGAACCTAATGAAATTCAAACGTTCAGTCCCGATTTTCGCATACGAGTACATGTCGACAACATACTGATGAAAAAGTCTTTGACATCACAGAATATGATTGTTTTGATTTTGACGAATCATCAATTTGTACCCAGAATAATAATAATAATAATAATCCATTGCGCTGACCGTTTTATTTCGAATTTCCACAACCTGTAATTGAATTTTAAACTTTTGTAAAAACTGTGTTACCCATTTGTGAGAATAAATTTCACTAACCAGTTATCAACTTACCGTCTTCCCCTTGCGAAAACCAAATCGAATATTTCGAAGCATCATAAGAGCGATGAAGTTCAGAGACACGTTGAAGTTGATCATTTCTACGATGAAGGACGATATCGCGTGCATTAAATTCTTCTCCAACGATTACCACTGATAGATCATCTATTGTTGGTATATTGTATCTTCTGGCGTGCTGTCCAGTTGGACGTTTTGTCAGCTCTTATGACAATTCTATGATTATCCGACGGCATTCTGTCCAATGCCGTTTTAAACAAAGTCCCCAATTCGTTCTGCTGATGAAAATAGTCTTGAAAGATAGCAATTATTTCTCTGCGTACGTTCGGAGAAATAGAATTTCTTCATTGAAATTTCCAAGAAAATAAATTAGCAAAAACTGATGAGAATTATCTGCAAATGGAATAACGATCCGACTCCGTAGTACACCTGCCCTTGAATCGAAATATCAAAAGATGTTAAGTTAAAATTTTTGTAAACATTGCAATTTTCGTTTATTTCTTCGATCACCTTAAATGTTGTCATGAAATTATCTCTGATAATATCTGTTGCACCAAACGAAGTCATTTGAAAACATGCATTGTAAGCCTGAATACTCTTCAGGAAATGCTTTGATTCTGGTGACATTCCAGAAACCACAGAATGCAATGGTTCAATGCCGGCAATTTGACTTTCCTAATTTCACAGCACAATCCTGGTGTTTCAGTGCTGAATTTGAGTGCGTTGCAATGTTCACAAAGTTTGTTCATTGAACCAACGGTCACTAATTTCTGTGAACTATAATCCACATGACTATTATAGTTGAATGCAGAACGATTGAAATTTATACGTGCCCGATAATCAGTGTTCCTCGCTTCTGGCAACCGAGAACGTGACCGCGCACTGCGTTCTCGATCATCTTGTGTTCGCTGTGTGGAGCTTGCCTCCTGGCATGAGTAGATTGTCTACTAAGACTAAATGCTCTTGACATGAATCTCAAAAATACTGGTAAAATAAATAATTATATTTTCATTATCCTCATACAACACCACAAAAAATGCACCTACTTCGAATTAACTTTAAAGAATTTCAAATGTAGCCAAACGATTTGTTCGAAGTATTGAAAAACACAAAATGGCAAAAAAAAAAAAACTCTTACATACATTAATATTTTTCCAATAACTTACAACACATTCATACGAATTGGTGTATGAATTCTTTTTTACTCTATAGCTTTTGCTCGCGAGCTTGCAGTTTCTGAGAGATTTTCTTCAAAGCAAATGACAAACAAAGCTATACAGATTGCCAACTAATAATAAACAAAACATTTTTCAAGCGTTTGAAAATTTGGTGTTTATGTGGCGTTTAAGTGTTCTCCGAACAATCTCGCTTGCTTATACATAAGCGTGAGCGTACTTTTATTAAATTTCACTTTCCCTTTTTTAAATTGTTTTTCAACATGCCTATTACTTTCGTACCGTAATTATCTACATTGAAAAAAGAAGACCAACGAAATTGGTTGAAAATCAGACATCTTTCACCACTTTGTTTTATATATAAGATATGAAAGAATCAGTATCCATGTAGTTTACCACCAATTTTTCATTAAACTTTCTCTTCATATATTGATAGTTGATAAGGTCACACATCTTCGACTTCGAAAGTTCAAGAACTGTGAAACATAAGTACGCAGGTTTATTGTACGTTACATTATCCATATATTGAATAGCAATCATATTAATTTCAATTTCAAATTATTGTTTAAAGTTATACAATAAAACAAAGTCTTTTAATATATAACTATATATCAGTTATTAAAATATATATATTAAATTAAATTAGCAACTAATTAAATAGATTAATAAAAAAATGAATAAGTAAATAAATAATAAAATAATTAATAAATTAATACAATAAGAAATGAAAAGAATACTGACAGAAAAGAATAATAAAAGAGATATTTGGTTATTTTCAAGGGTAAAATTTAAAGAGCTCTATATCAGCTCTACACAAAAGTATTGGAACACTAAATACTTAAACTCACTAATCTCTGCCACGCATCTCACAGCAGAAGGCAGCGAATTCCAGATCCTGATGGCATTAATGAAAAAGTATCAAGTTGAATTAGAATAGGTAAATTTAGATATTATCATGCACCGACTTCTTTCTCAAAGAGATAATTAGGTGTTCTCATGATAATCAGCTTGTGCCGAAACACACAATTTCTGATCCGTAAGTAGTTCTCAATACTGCACCCAAGAACACTTGTCTTCCAGGAAGTTATATGGTCAAACCTACGTAATCCAAACACATATGGTGTGGCATAGTTAAACACAACTTGTATTTTATGTAGGGAGTTTGAATCCAAATTACTATATACAAGCTCTGAATAGCAAATTATGGGTACAACCAGCTGCTTAACTAACATTTTCCTAGTCTCGACAGGGGTAAACTCTGCTGACATACGTAACTGTCTCAGCACAAAAAAACTTCTTTCACAATACTATTTACTTGATCAGTGCAAGTGAAAGAAGAATTAATATGAAAGCCCAAACTACATGATCTCTCAACGAATTTCAGCTGTGCACCACCAATAGATATCAAATTAAGTTTGTCCAATTCTATTCTCTTCGTAGAGATTGGTAAAACATAGGGCATTAACGGGTTTAGGAAAAGTCCATTTCTTTTTGACCAGTCAAATATAGAATTTATATCTTCATTCATTTTAAGACTCAAGTCATCAAAATACTCCATGCGCCCAGGAAGATAAATCTGTAGGTCATCCGCATTTGAATGTATATTTACGTATTTACACACCGACAAAATGTCATTTGAAAATATAGTAAACAGGAGTGGGCCAAGAATCGATCCCTGTGGAACACCCGAAAAAACATGCCTATAATCGCAATAGATATTGCCCAACTTTACTCGCTGCATTCTCATTGTTAAATAACTATTTATAAGACCAACTGTATTGTCACAAAACCCATAGTACCGCTTTAATTTTAAACAGAGCAACGAATGATTAACGCTGTCAAAAGCCTTAGAGAAATCTAGGAGACATAGAAAAGTAAGACGACTTTGGTACTACATTACCCGAATATCATCCATAACCTTAAGTATAGCAGTCGCACAACTGTGCCCCGATCAGACTGCAATGGAGAGAAAAGATTGTTTTGATGAAAGTAACCTGAAATTTGCTCAGCCATGAATGATTTACAAACTTTTGATAGAGAAGGTAAAATACTAATAAGTCTTATATCACCTGGCTCCAATGCAGAGGATTTCTTAGCTACTGGAATAACGATACCAACTTTCCACACATTAGGAAAGCACGAAGTCGTAAAGCAATGATTAATAATGTGGGTTAAAGGACTAAGAATAAATGGTAATATAATCTTAAGAAACTTAACCGGCAAGCTATCCTCACCAATTGCATTTGACTTAACCCTCAACAGACATCGCCCCACATCAGCCTCACAGACACAGCAGAACTGAAAAGTAGACGTGGCAGAGCTAAACATTCCAAGAGCAGGCGGAGAAACCGAGCCACATGATCCCGGAAAAGCAAAGGCATCACACATAATACTAGGATCCAAATTGCAGACTGCACTATCACTACTACTTACTCCAAGGTTCCTCGAATTCCTCCAAAGTAGCATGGTAGGAAGGGAACTTTTCCACTTGGAATTGTAAAAATTTCTTTTGGATTCACGAACAATAAATACAGTTTTATTTCGATAAATAGTTTCCAATTATCTACAGTAGGCTTTTTTTTTCCATTTAGCATTCAATTTATTTCGCTACCTAATGGCAAATTTTACTTGCTTAGAGTACCATGGATAAGAAACGTTCTGAATTGCCACTGAACGAATGGGGACATATTGATTAAAAATCCTATCAATGGAACCAACAAACAAGTCCAACTTCTCATCCACAGAGGTTTGACACCAGCATTGATACCAATGCACTCGACTCATCTCACAGAATAGTGATTCGTAATCAATAGCATTAAAGTCACGATATGAAAAAAAATTCAGCAGAGCATCATGGCACAGTGTTATGTTTAAGGCACAAAAAATTAAACCATGAACGGAAATAAAAGAGATTTGATCCAAAAATTCAAAGAGACATCAGATACCAGAAAGAAATCAAGTAAACTAGGGTCTACATTATTTCCATAACGAGTAGGTACACCCGAGTTTACTACAGATAATCCAGCAGTCGCTACGAGCTCATATAATTTATTCCTAGCAGTACTATCACACAGCAGATTCACATTAAGATCGCAACAAATCACCAAGCGATCATAATCAGTCAAATTATTGGACAGCTCAGAAAAAAAAGGTTCAAGTTGACATATTCTCTTAGGGTTATACACACAAGAGAGAAAACTTTTTGTACCTCCATCATAAATTTTAACATTCAAAAACTCAATGTCACACCCATTAGACAAGCTTTAACAAATCAATATTTAGGCAAGTTTTGCAGTATATTGCTACACCACCTCTCTCCTATTCAGCCTATCACTCCTTATTAACTTGTAGTCTTTAATACCATAATGGGCATCCAAAACATCATCCTGAAACCATGTTTCCGAGACACATATAATATCCACTAAAGAGCCATCAAAAATATATCTCAAGTAATCTAATTTCTCTGAATTCAGGCTCCTAGCATTAAGATGCACAATATTAAGACCACAAACGCTGCCTGCACAATATATCAAGAGAGCTTTATGATTTTCATTAACACCATCAATAATCGTTGCTGCTTAAGCTTCGATGTATACTGCATCACCACTCGATTGCTTTTGGTTAAGCTCTCATGAACAAAGATCGGAGTTTGTCCACTTAAACCAATATCAGAGAGCAAGATGGATCTCTTCTTTTCCTTAGAGGATCCAGCAATAGCCCGAAAGAGATGACTCCTTTGTTGAGCTGTTTGCAGTTTAACCAAAATAGGCACAGCCCCGTGTTGGGTCTGGCCACGGTTCGAGCGCAGACGGAATATTTCTCGAACCCGCGGCGAGTCACAATTAAAGGATTGGCATATTTTACCAAATACATCACTAAGTATATAGTTTTCTGACTCAGGTACTCCATTGAAACTTAGATCAGTTGAGAAAGCATCATTATCAAATTTTTCCACTTGGGATTGGAGAGAGTGCACAGTTGATTTCAGAATCTCAGCTTCAATGGCAGATCGCGCAATTGCAGCCACTCGCAAGTCGATCTCCCTGAACACCCTCTTCATGTTTGCCAACTCATCAGCCAACTCACTTATCTTCTGCATCACCCTATTATCTAGCTATTTCACAGTTTCGTTAAGCTTAGCAAGAAAGCTCTCTTCAAGCTTAACAAGCCACTCATCCCAAGCAGCTAGCAGACCAGAGAAATTTTGCCTCTCTTTCCTTTGTGCTGCCTGTCTAGTTGCGAAAGTCATTTTAAAACCCAGTTTTCTACAATTATTTCAGACTGTCCACGTACAAAGAGCACAATTTCAACAAACACAGACTCTCCATTACATATTTAGAGTTGTTTGGCAAGTTAACAAACCAAATATATCTTGTATCAGTTCAAAACCCGCGTTAACTTGTTAGCACATAAAACACGTCTATTATATGCGAAATTTGTAGAACTATGAAAATTTGGTTTTAAAATTAGATTAATTTTCTCCCATTCAGTAACAATCTTCACATTTTTTCTTTTCTCAACATATTCCATAGTTTTTCTGTATGCATTATTTGCAATAGTTGTACAATATTCAAATCAATATACATTTTTAACCAAGGTTGTCTAGACTTCTATGAATCTTGATCAACTGTAACCCATTCCGAAGACACTATTGAAGGTTGAGGTAATGTATTATGTAAATTCGTTTATTATTTAATTTAGTAGTTAGTTTAATTGGTGAATTTTTGATTTCAGCACAGAACGGTAGATCATTGTCATTGTCGTGAAGTTTTTGAGGATAATCTAGATAAACTTCTAAAATAAATCAGAAATCATTGCTATCGTTCACTTTTGAAATTTTAAAGGTATCCACATCAGCGTCCTCAAGTCATTCAAACTAACTATGGGGGAAATATTCCAACATTATCCAACCATATGAAATATTTGAACCTAACTACATCTAACATTTAGTTGGATTATTGCAATCATATCACTCAAGATATTTATTGTTAGGAACTGATTGAAGCTTCGAGCACTGTACTTTACTACTTCTAATTGTATTCTTGAATGAAATTATACATATTTATTTCGGTGGACAATTCCAAATTGATTTTAGTCATTTTAAGTATAGCATTCCATGCTAAACCCAGAATTGTATAATAATGACACAGAAATATATATACAAACGTGACGAAAATTTTGTTGGAAGATAAAAAACGACACCGTTTTATCTATAGAACTGCTTTATTAAGAAGAAAGACAAACTTAAATTTAAGAAGTAATGTGAGCATAATTACTTGTGTAGTGTATGTACACTGAGAAATATCATGTCTTGTATTTGAACACTCCTCGTCATCGCAGGATATATCTCTGTTTTAAACGTATAACAAAATAATTTTGCTAAATACATTTTAATTCAAATAAAAATACAAAAAAAAATTCACTAGTATACATTCCATAATTAGTAAATACCCTTTTCTTTTACAAATTCTTCATGTTTTTAGTTAATATATTGGCAATCATATCACTGCTACATACATAATTTAAGTCCATTTCGGTAGCTTTGAACATATCTCGAATATGATTGTGCATGATATCGATATGTTTACTCCTCGCGTGGTATGCGGGATTTCGAACAAGATGCTGCGCACTCTGGTTGTCACTGTGGATCATCGGATTACATATTTCAAACCCCATTTCACGAAGTAGTTTTCGTACATATTCGGCTTCTCTAGCTGCTGTAGGTAAGCTGACATATTCAGCCTCAGTGCTAAAGAGCAACGATGCATTGCTTTTGCGATTGCCACGAAAAAACATAGTTCGCTGCGACGAATGCATATCCAGTAAATGATTTTCAGTCACAATCTTCAACTGCCCAAGCGGCATCTACATATCCTTCGACTGGCTTTTGTGAATTTTGGTAGTGTAACTTATATGATGCCGTTTGCTTTAGGTAGAGTAAAATGTTTTTTAACGCTGCCTCGTGCTCGCTGTGTGGGTCATTGTTACGCAGGTTGCTCCTCAATTATATGATGATTTAAAGTGAAATAATTTAATGTTTCGAGATCGAAGTCCAGCGAAATAGACGCATAATAAAAGTCAGTGAGTGAAATTGGCAAAAGGAGTTTGTGCTTAAAATTTGAATTTGTGTTAGCTTCTAATAAAGAAGCGGAACTATAGCTTTCAGTGGATGAGCGTATTGCGCTCTCCCACTCACCCAGTGCGCTCTCCTGTTCAGCGCATGCGCTCTCAAAGTGTGCCTGCACTGAGTACAGTATGTTACCTTCTCTCCCCAATGCAAGTTCGGATGTTCTCGGCATGACTGTCGATAGCGGTTTGACGATGAATGTGGTTCGCTCAACACCTTTGCATGCAAATCAGAGACAAGCGAGCGGAGGTAGCATGTCCCACAACGGCGAGCGGCCTGGCAGCGGCCCACATGTGACTGTAACTCCACATCATTCAATTGCGACTACACTTAACAATGCAAGTGCAAGTACACACAGTTCGCACTCAAACCAGAACCAATGTCCAAAAGTGTCTCTGGCACTTGTTGTGAGCTAGAATCAAGCTACCTGCGCGTAGTGTCTCACATCATCGACTCCTAACAGATGCCACACATTCTGTGTGATTAGCATGTGTTAAAGTTACTTAAGAAAGCACATATTTTTAGGGTGCGAGTATTTAGAATTAATATTACCTATGTAATATTTATTATGTAAACTTTTAGGGTGCTACAGTTTTGCAGTCGAGCCACTGAAGGGCATTGAAAGTTAGAATGCACCATCAACATTTCAGAATGGCGTAGGTCAGTTGGCTTGACCAACTGACACCAATTAACAGGAACGAAACTGGAACACCAGAAAGGTCAGTTTTTGTATTGTAATTGTGAATTGTAAATAGTATATAAGAGTTAGTATTCTAAGAAATAAAGGCTTGTGATTTAAAAACTAAAAGTGAAATGTAGTGATTTTTCCAAAGAGTGATTTAGGGTTTTCAGATACACGCGCACAGCAGAAGGACGTCCCCCGTCAAACAAGGACAATACCCCAACATTTTGACGCAGCCGGTCTAAAGGACCTATTGGAGGAATCCCAGGGCAAGGAACCCTGAAGCAGTGAGGCATCCTGCAACGAATTCGAAGGACCTCAATTAAGGACACTAAGGAAAAAGATGTCATCGAAAAAAATTTTGGTGAGTAGAGTGTATATTAGCGTAATCTAAGTAGATACTTCTGCGACCCTGAAGGCGCCGTAGCGCTGGTCAAAGAAGTTGCAACATACAGGCGCGTTTGCGCTGTTGCACGCAGCTTTGAATGGCAACCATAAACCGTCAGTATGATCGGACGGTCTATGTATGTTCATCCTAGCTGTGAGGATTTTTTTTGTAGGGGATTTGAATTTGTTTGTCGTGAGGGACATTTATACTGTTTATAAAGCCATGTAGTCTATATTGAGACATTTAAATTGTTTTTGTATTGTTTAAATTCTGATGTTCTAAATTTATGTTGTTTGAAAACAAACATAAAACGTTTGATTTAAATATTTGGCATTTTGAGCTTAGGGTATTAGGCAAAAATATTTCAAGAAGTGTTTACAACACGTGTTGTTGCATCAAAGTTTGTGTAGTTCCAACACTAAAATTTGCGTGGCAATGTTGAAGAAAACATTTAAATGCTATTATTACGTGGCGCATACGTAACGGGTTTTTTTGTTTTTAAATATGGATTCAAATTTCCGGGAATTAATCAAGACACTTTTGCAGGTAAATCAAATTTCGGTTTTTACAAACATATGGCCTTTTCTATGGATTTTTGGGAGTATTAAAGATGGTGAGAGGAAAACAAGGAGTATTTGTGAGGAAGTCAAGGACCACTTTGCATTGAAGGAAGGACTTAATGGACGCCGGTAGACAGCGAACATAGAACTTATGATGGAAGTTAAAGGAATATTCAGATAGAATTTACGGTGGAATGTTTTTTTTAAATAAATTTGTATTAAGTAAGACAGAATAAAATATTGTAACAAGTTTTAACAATTATTGGATTTTTATTTGTAATTGGGATACGCCATCTGTTCTGGCATTTGGGATATGACGAAGGAAGCGCAAGGATTACTGCTGATGCAGAAGCAAATTGGAGAAGCGATTGAAAAATTGGTCCGTAATTTTAAGAAAGATGGCAGGTTACGTAAGGACAACGTGTATTACCGCAAGCGAATAACACAGTTGCAAAATCTGGGGAGAGAGTTCAACAATAATCATGGACTGTTGTTGTCTCACGCAGTTGAGTACGGCAAGGGAAAATATTTTGCGGAAAATTATGCAGACTACATAAATAGTGTGATCAACGAATGGGCAGATACATTTAGTTCTGAATTAGAGGGACTAGGACAAGAGATTGTGAGTTTGGTTTCGCCAGACGAGGAAATAAGGAACAGATTGAAATCAATACAGTCAGAGGTGAAACTGTTTACTGGGAAAATAGTTGACCAGTTCGAAGCGAGTACGAGCAGGGAAGAAGCTCAGGAATTGTGGAGGCAGGCGAACGCCGGAGGAGCTGTGTCACCCATCCAAAAAAGGACAGAAGAAAAGTTTTTCAAATTTCATGAGAAAACAGAAGATTTGAGAGCACAAAAAGAGTATCTCGAGAATAGGGTAAAGGAACTTTCTCGGAGATTGACGGAGACAGAGGAAGCAGCATCGCTGTTGGAAAAGGAGTGTGCGGAATTAAAAAGAGGACCGGTGACCAATAGGACCGCACTAAATAGGGAGAGATCAAAATCAGCATCAGCTGGATTTACGCAGACAGTATTGACATTGCCTCCGGAAGTACGTTGGCCGGAATATTTAACACTAGAAGGGATAAGCCGCGTGGTAAAGCCAAAATTAGTACCGAATGAAGAAAGACAAGCGGAATTTTTGTTTGGCGCATCTGAAATCGGTGTCGAGCCTTTTTCTCCGGGAAGCCCGATAAATAACGAAAGTCAGGGATATCCGCCAAAAGAGCCAGAAGCAGTAGCGGTACAGGAAAGTCCCAATACTGTGGACAGTATTTCGCCTGTACGAACAAACGATCGAAGACTAATGAGTTTGAGTCCGTCATTGGTCAATTACCTCTCAGATCCGGGAGAAGTGAATCTAGGAACCACCCATAAAGATAGCGCTCAAGTTTTACCGGTCATAAGTAAAACAAAAATACGCAAAATGGGTATAGAGGAGATTTCAAAGAGAGTGGCCAGGCTAGTACCTGTGTTTACTGGTGCAGCTTCAGATGATTTACGGTCAGAAGTTAACAGATTCATTCAAGGTTGTGAGCTTGCAAAGCGAAGCATAAGTCCTGATGAGTTGCAGGATTTCTTCGACTGTGTTAAGCAAAGGTTATTTGGAGACGCGTACAACCTTGTGTTGCCAAAGCAATTCGCCAGTGTGGACGAGCTTTACAGTCTTATAAGGAGAACTTATCTGAAGGAGAGAACTTTGGAGGACATAACCCAAGAAATTAGAATCGGGAAGCAGCTGGCAAGTGAAGACATACGTGCCTTTGCCAGGCGTTTAGAGTCACTTCAGATGATGGCCCAGGAAATAATCAGGAATAAGCACAATGGGATTGGAGATACAGCGTTATTACACGAAGTTGACGAGTCGGTGTTGACAACTTTCGTGGTGGGGCACCGCAACTCCGTTCTAAAGATTCATATGCTGAATAGCAGAACAGGATCTCTGGAGGAATTAGTAGAGGAAGCGATTAGAGCACAAGTTCTCGTGGAACGGAGTACGGCTGGGTTAGGCGAGGTACACATGTTGGAAAATAGACAGGACATGTTCACCGCCGCTGTCGTGAACAGAGATGGAAATAATTACGTCCCAAACATATACAGAGGAGCATATAATCCCGGTGTCTCCGACAGCAGAGCCGCGAATCCGAGAAATCCGTACAGGGGGTTTGTACAGAGGGCACCCAAATGTTCGTTCTGCCGTAAGCATGGTCATACAAGGGATGAGTGCATTACACACAAAAATACGCCCTACTGTATGGAGTGCCAAACATATGGTCATGAGGCAATTAGACAGTGCCATGGAGACTCAGAATGGAATCAGAGTAAAAGGCAGCCAGCTACGAGGCGCCCGGTTCCACCCTTGAGGGACAGCAGGGGTAACCTCAGTAGTCCCCGAGTTAATTCAACAGAAGGAATTAACCAAGGAAGAAATCCTTTCAAAACTGGGAGTGGTCAGCAGCAACCAAATTGGAATTCCAGAAGTGAACCAAGGATACGCAACACCCAACAGGGGTTGAGATGCTTCTCATGTGGACGAATGGGTCATCGGGCAATGGAATCCAGGGAAAGACAATCCCATCAAAAGAACCAGGGGAACTTCCAGCGGCCCAGTCGAGGCCAATAGACTGGAAACCAAAAGAAGGAAGTAATAATAAGGCCGGAAGTACGTGGGACTAGTAATGTAGGAACTACAGCCCAGGAGAAGGAGGAGCAAGAGGCTCTCCAGTATCACGAAGAGTTAGGGAGTGGATACACGTCCATATTGGGAACAAAAGGAGATGGCTTCGCTATGAGCAGGATAAGTGATGCCTTCATCGAGATACCCTGCGAGGAGGCAGCGAGTGGAAAGCTAGTGCTATTAGTAGATTCAGGGGCGGACATTAGCCTCGTAAAATCTAGTGTTTTACGGAAGGGGCTAGACATTAATCAAATGGACTTAAAAACGTTTAACGGACCGTTTGGAGGGTGCATTAGGACATTGGGGTCGCTGAGAATAGGGCACAGTGGAGTTAAGGGTATGAGTTTTAGAGTGCACGCATTGGAAGTGGATAGGAAAGGTATCCCGGCTGATGGGATAATTGGCCGCGATAATCTTTGGGGACGCACCATACTGGATGCGCTCGCAAAGCAGTTATCATTCTATGAAAACAATAAGCATAGAATCCTTACTTTTCCATTAATGTCATGGCAGGAAGGAACCGTGACTAGGGTTAAGAGGTGTGGTATGGAGGTAGTAAACGGAAGGTCAACCAGAGCAGTTACTATGCATGTAAATATGAAACTTAGGACTGTTGTTTTGCACAAGCAGCAGCTAGCGGAGGGCGTATATATGGGAGAAACCATGACGCACGTTGACAAGGGTAAGGTGTACGCTTGCGTACTCAAAGAATCGGAAAAGGACTACCTGATGGATGAGGATTTTAGGCCCAAGTTCACTAGTTACGATAATTTTAAAGAACCGAATTATAGATCGGTTAATCAAATTAAGCAAGTAGATATAAGGAAAAGAATGAAGAGAGTGCTAGAATCACTGAAGCTAGACCCAAGCGTAAATTCAGAAGAGAAGGCATCAATAGAAGCCATTTGTGCGTCATTCCATGACATATTTTTGCTGGAAGGAGACCAGTTGACATATACACCAGAGGTAGAGCATGAAATACCTACTAGAGTAGATCAACCACCGATTAATCAGAAACAATACAGATTGCCACAGGCTCACAAAGATGAGGTAAATAGGAAGTGGAAGGAATGTTAAAGGATAACATAATTTCACCAAGTATCTCGCCTTGGAACTCACCAATATTTTGGTACCAAAGGAGGGAGGTGCTCACGGTCAGAAGAAGTGGAGAATGGTCGTCGATTTTAGGAAATTGAACGACGCCACTATCAAGCAGGTGTTCCCGATACCAAGGATAGAAGAGGTTCTGGATCAATTGGGGCATAGTAGATATTTTTCTACGCTTGATTTAGCGAGTGGCTACCACCAAGTTCTGGTGGATACCCAAGATAAGCAGAAAACCGCGTTCAGCACGGGTTTAGGGCATTATGAGTTTAATAGAATCCCGTTTGGATTAACAGGAGCACCGGCTACCTTCCAACGGCTAATGAACCATGTGCTAACAGGCTTACAAGGGTTAGATTGTTTTGTGTATCTGGATGATATTGTAATTTATGGGAAGAACTTGCAGCAGCATTCGCAACGCTTGTGCAAGGTGCTCCAGAAATTGCGAGAACACAATTTGAAATTGAACACGGAGAAGTGTCAATTTTTGCGAAGGGAGGTGGTTTATTTAGGCCATCGTTGCTCAGAGGCAGGAGCACTGCCTGACCCGCAGAAGGTGGAATGCGTTAGAAATTTAGCGGTTCCAAGAAACAGAAAAGAAGTGCAAGCATTCCTAGGACTAGTGAACTATTATAGAAAGTTCGTGGAAGGACTAGCCGGAATTGCTTTGCCCATTAATAAGTTGCTACGTAAAGAAACAAAGTTCGAATGGACAGAGAGATGTCAGCAAGTATTCGAGAGGCTAAAAGTAATAATTAGCTCGCCACCAATTTTGGCGTACCCCGACTTTGAGTAAACTTTTTTGTTGACCACTGATGCTAGCAATGTAGCATTAGGGGCAGTATTGTCACAAGGGGAAGTCGGTAATGACCGACCAATAGCATTCGCAAGCAGAGCGCTTAGCGACACGGAGAAGAGATACTCCACAATAGAAAAGGAATTTCTATCCGATCACCAGCCGTTGAGAGGCCAATTTGAAAGACCAAACGTCTAGGCTAGCTAGGTTCAGACATAAATTGTCTGATTATGATTTTGAAATCATATACAAACCTGGGAAAAAGAATCTGAATGCCGATGCACTCAGCAGAGTACCGCAGGCACAGATAGTATCAGCAGTACAAACGAGGTCCAAAGCACGGTCAGATAAGGAGAAGGCCGAGAGAATTCAAGGGGATAAATTGATGCAACAAGAAATGTTAGCAATGCAGGTGACGCTGCTAATGAACAAAAGAGCCAGTAGTGTGGAATGGCTGGAGGATATAAAGGATATCCAGGCTGTGTTAAAGGAATTCCATGATTCACCCCTAGGTGGGCACCAGGGATTCTGGAAAACCCATGACAGAATTAGGCGAGTATACGGATGGAAAGGTATGCTCAAAGACATAAAAAAATATGTAAAGAGTTGCCCAAAGTGCCAGGCCAACAAAAGTTCAAGTCCAACAAAGATGCCAATGGTGTTAACTAACACACCAAAACAACCATTTGATAAAGTTCATATGGATATTGTGGGTATTTTACCTGAGACAGTTTCGGGAAACAAGTACATATTGACGTTCCAAGATGATTTCTCAAAGTATATGGCGTGCGTGGCTATACCCGATGCTGAAGCAGGTACGGTGGCCAAGGCATTCTTTGATGAAATAATAGCACGGTACAACATACCTAAGGTTTTGATAACCGACAATGGTTCCAATTTTGTATCGAAATTATTCTCAGAAACTTGTAAAATGCTGGGAATCAAGAAGTTGCACATAACACCATATCATCCACAGGCGAATGGCTCATTGGAACGTAGTCATCGGCCTCTTGCCGAGTACTTGCGCAGTTTTGCCAAAGAAGACGGCTCGAATTGGGATCAATGGTTGACCACTGCAATGCATGTACACAATAATACGGTACATGTATCAACGAAGCAAACTCCGTTCAGGACGCTCTACGGGTTTGATTTCAACATGCCAGCAAATGTGCGCCAGTGTACAATGCTGATGACCCGAATAAAGTGCAAAAGTATCAGCTACAGCGAGCGCAGGAGTTGGTCAGAGAAAACCAGGATTGTGCTAAACGAGTAGCCAGGGAAGCCTATAAAAAGGTACTAAACCCAGTCGTTTTTAACGTGGGTGATCAAGTTCTCATGAAGAATCAGGCTAGGAGAAACAAATTCTCACCTGTGTGGATAGGTGCGTATGTAGTAGCAGAGATCCGAAGCCCAGTTACAACAGTAGTAACGATTAAGGGCAAAAATAAAAAGCTACATAATAATTTGTTGAAATTATTCCACATTAGGCCACGCGACTAAAGACATGTGTTAATAGTGTTTTACAAATGTTAACACAAGAGTAACAATGTAAACATGTACGTGTGTGTATCAAATAACACACGCAGCGCCGATTTTCAGAGTCAATGCCAATAAAAGTGTGCCACTTAAACTTGGGCAAGTAAAATTGACGTAATGAAAATCTGCTTATTAAGCACTGTTGCCAAGTGAAGACAGTAGAGAAAAATATTTTTTTTTTACATATTAAATAATAAGAAACGGGTTCATGCACGTATTTAAAAAATAAAATAAAATAGTAAGACAGTCGTGGGTAAGTAATATAAAACTTAACTTCAAATATGTACATACATACATACGGCGGTTAATGCAATGAAAGCAGTAGCGCCGGCACCGTTGGTGAAGTAAATATATATGTATGTAACTGTATAATGTACAGAATGAATTTACGAGGGAATATTTAAAGAAGTAAGAATTCTAGTTATAGGAATGGGTATGGCCATATAATGTAGGGACATATGATTAGGAATTAGGAATTTGCAGATACTGCAGCAGGCTATATGTAGATATACTCGTACATAGGTTTTAACTGTTTATTGATTAGGAAATTAGAGTATGGAAATTTGAATAAATGTATATGTTGGGATATAAAAAAAAATGTATAGGTTGATTGGGAAAATAAGCAATTAATTCTAGGTAATTTAAAGCGCCTTGAATGTATGTATGTATTCATATACGAGCTAATTACAGGATGGAAAACAGAATCGTTAATGGATATATACATATCGGGCTAGAAGTAAATTTAAATAAAAAGTAATTGTATACGATGAAAGATATAGTCATGCAATGGACAAAGTTTTGACACAAACGGGATTATTTTATATAATCTGGTTTTTGTCGGAGGACCAATGAATTGGTTCAAAACTGAAATGAGTGATAACTCACGTGTTGAAAAAGAGCACGAAAAATTAATCGAAGCGAAACTAATGCCCTATATGGCTATGGAAACACATAGTCCAGTCCTCTTTTCCTCTAGGATACAGTAGCGAATCCGATAATGTAAGGGGAAAAGACGAGTGGATGCAAATTGAATGATATAGCATTCAATTATAGAAAAAGCATGTTGTAGAAATCTTGTTTTTTTTTTAAATATTCAGGAATAGCGTAAGAAAAGTTATATATTTAAAAAATTATAATCTGTGTAAAAGTTCAGATTAAAATTAAAGGTAGTTTAGAAAATTATTAGAGTTACAAAAATTAATTATTTAAAATATAAATTTGTAATGAAATAAGTGTTATAATAAAAAAAAACAAAAATCATACTAAATTGGAAAATTATACCTAAGAGTATATATAGTACATATAGTGTATTTATTTAAATATTATATAATTTTGAAATTCATTATTAAATTGACTTATGAAATGTTTGACAGAAATTAAACATAGAAGAAATATCAAACTAAAATGTATACTAGAAAATTAAGAAAATTATTATAGGTGTTCTCTAAATAGCTCTGATGATGTGAATCGAAGCAGGAAGTTCCGAGAACAGCGGATATTGGAAAACGGTGCGGACTAAGGGACCAACATAGTATTCGGAAATATGTGTTTTTGAAAAAGAGAGATTTTTGGCAGCTATCTAAGGTTTGTGACCCCAAGGATGCCAACATATTAGATTGGGGATGAATGGGGACGGATGTAATTTTAACTTTGCGAAACGGCATATGGCCGCAGCATTTGAACGCGTTGTGGATGAGTAATTGACAAGTAACGAAAAATAAGCAAGTTTCCTTGCGGAGGCATGTTTTGAATTGGACAATTTTATATTACAATGTCCACCCATTGTATCACAATCTGAACAGAATCGATTTTGGATAAGTTGAAGATGGGTAAAAGCTTAAGGTGGGTGATTGAAACCACCACCAAATATAATAAGCAGAAGAAATTTGGCTCACGGAAGTTAATTGCTTCATTGAATTATATGTCCAATCTAGGGAACATATGAAATGTGATTTACATATGATTTAATACAAGAGGACACAGAGACTGGTAACCGACCAGAGTACACAAATTACATCATTAAACGTGTATCTCAGAAAAATACCGATTGTCTCCACATCAAAGCCAAACGATGTCAAATACCATTATGAGGAAGCTCAAGAGAAACACTTCCACCATAAAACGCATTGCTGCAAAGTAAGAAGGTGTATTGTAATCTCTCATGTATTCCAAATGATTTTTACAAGTTGAATACTATAAGCGGAGGCAGTACCACCTACAGCCGTGTGGCACGCTATATAAATGGAACGAAGAGGGCCACTAAAAGCAAAGTTTTAATGGCAAACCAAATCGCCAACCTATATCATCTTTGTACGTAGCGATCCAGAAAGAAGGGAGGGGTATGCAGAGTTCATCGAGGGATTTCACTCCGTCAACGGCAGCCGTCAACCGGATCAGCAGTTAGCAGAAGTATAACGTAATATTTTAGATATAGATATCATAGTAGAATATAAGATCTTAAGTATAGGATTAAATTGTATTATCGCTAGTTGTTGAAAATTGTATATACGAAAGTAAGAAAAGAGTCGATGAAAGACCAAATATAAAAAGGGGAATATAAAAAAAAGGTGTAAATAAAAGAACAAAATAAAGCAAAAGAAAAAAAAGAAGAAAAAAAATGGAAATAAAATAACAAAATAAAACAAAAGAGGAAAAAGAAAAGAACACAAAAGTAAAAAGAACAGAATACAACAATTGAACCCAAATAAGGCGAATTTGAAAAAAGAAAAACTATACATATGTACTATAGGATTAAGAAAATGCACAGATTGTTTAAAGGGCAGAAAAGAGAAAAATACTGTAAAGATTCATTAGGAGTTAGTTGCACTAACTTCTTTTAGAAAGAGGGGAGGGATGTTGTGAGTTAGAATCAAGCTACCTGCGCGTAGTGTCTCACATCATCGACTCCTAACAGATGCCACACATTCTGTGTGATTAGCATGTGTTAAAGTTACTTAAGAAAGCACATATTTTTAGGGTGCGAGTATTTAGAATTAATATTACCTATGTAATATTTATTATGTAAACTTTTAGGGTGCTACAGTTTTGCAGTCGAGCCACTGAAGGGCATTGAAAGTTAGAATGCACCATCAACATTTCAGAATGGCGTAGGTCAGTTGGCTTGACCAACTGACACCAATTAACAGGTGCGAAACTGGAACACCAGAAAGGTCAGTTTTTGTATTGTAATTGTGAATTGTAAATAGTATATAAGAGTTAGTATTCTAAGAAATAAAGGCTTCTGACTTAAAAACTAAAAGTGTAATGTAGTGATTTTTCCAAAGAGTGATTTAGGGTTTTCAGATACACGCGCACAGCAGAAGGACGTCCCCCGTCAAACAAGGACAATACCCCAACACACTCTCTGCGCATGCGCCCTCTTGGAGCGTTAAATGCTCAACACCCAGCCCAACGGCGTCCATAACTAAATAGTGCAAACAGGTTCCATCCACGTCTCTCTCTCACTCGTCCGATCGTGCTACAACAAATTCGCCAACAGTGGCTGAGCACAAAACACAAATCCAAATCCAGAGTGAGAGCAATTACAGAGTGGTTATAAAAAACTTCGACACTGATAAAAAAAGCTACTACACCTATCAGCTTAAAAGTAGCAAAGGCCTTACCATTGTCATAAAGGGACTTGAATCAGATATTCCCCCCGCTGAAGTCAAAGAAGCACTACATGAAGCAGGGTTCACTGCCCGCTCTATTATAAATATAATAAATCGCAACAGAATCCCTCAGCCATTGTTTCGCGTAGAATTGGAGCCTGAAACCCAAAAGCTTAAAAAAGGAGAAGTGCAAGGTATTTATAATCTCCGCTATCTTATGCATCGTAGAATTACTGTTATTACTGAATTACAGGAGCCTCTCAAACGAAACGGCCCAGTTCAATGTTCTAATTGCCAAGAATTTGTGCATACAAGGTCCTACTGCACTCTTCGTAGTGTATGTGTTGCCTGTAGTGATTTACAGCTGCTAGAAAGTGCAGTAATTGCGGTGGTAACCATACTGCCAACTACAGAGGTTGCCCTGTATACCAGGAAATGAAGAACCATGACCCTCAGTTAAAGAATAAGCGCACTCAACCCAGTCCAAATATACCGACCATTGTACAACCACAGAAGTCAAGATGATGTATGAAGGGGTACTTAAGTTAGGGAAGCATCAGCAGTCCGGGACTGGTTCAAATCTACACAATTTTGAAGGAATGAATGCAACGCTTACACAATGTATGACGCAGTTCATGACTTCCATACAAACAATGATTCAAGAAATGATGAGAAACCAAAACCAGCTCATGCAGCTTCTGCTATCTCCGAAATAAACGTACTTAAGATCTGTCAATGGAATGCAAACGGTGTAAGCCAGCATATGTTAGAAATCAACAAATTTTTTCTCACTAATGAAATCGACATACTTCTTATATCCTAAACCCATCTAACTGAAAAACACAATTTTTACATACCGGGATATAAATTCTATGATACAAAGCATCTCGCTGGTAAAGCCCATGGTGGCACTGGAATCCTTATCAAACAAAGAATAAAATACTTCGTTATGGAAGAATACAACAAGGAGTACCTACAAGCAACATCAATTTGTCTGGACGGATGGGAGGATAACTTAACAATATCCGCTGTGTACTGCCCACCTAAATTTAAAATAACAAGTAATCAGTTCTCAGATTTCTTCTCCACACTTGCAACAAGTTTTCTAGCTGCTGGCGACTACAATGCCAAGCACACTCACTGGGGCTCACGGCTAACAACACCAAAAGGAAAATAATTTTATAACTTCATGCTTTCTGACACCAAGATTGATATTATCTCTTCAGGATAACCATCGTACTGGCCGACAGACCCACATAAGATACCTGACCTTATTGATTTTGGAGTTGCTAGAAACCGAAAACGAGAGCAACTCAAAGTAGAACCCCGTACCTACCTCTCTTCAGATCACTCTCCTATTAAAAACTAACTGGCTGAAATACAGAAAATACATCAGTAGTAATCTCAGCCTAAAACTAATGAGCACATTGAAACATTTCTGGAACCAGTTACTCTTTGTGGAAAGCTGTCAGAGAAATGAAAGCACCTACACGCGGAATTCCACCGATTCGTACAAAAAACGGAAACTGGGCAAGACGCGATGATGAAAAGTCTGCTGTTTTCGCCGAACACTTAACACTTAAGTTTTTACCTCCAACCCACCTCGCAATACCAATAACCTAATATTAGCCCCCTCGCCAGATACAACATGCTCGCCTATTCAATTAAAAACGAAAGAAGTAAGTAATGCGATTGGTAACCTTGTTCTTAAGAAAGCTCCAGGACACGACCTCATTACTGGAAAAATGATCAAGGAGTTACCCCAAATGGCCATCATCTTACTTACTTCACTTTTTAATGGGTTGTTGCGCTTAGGATACTTTCCTAATGCCTGGAAAGTTTCAGTAATCTCAATGATCCCGAAACCAGGAAAAGACCTCTCCCAATCGTCATCATATAGACCGATTAGTCTCCTACCGATCTTATCAAAACTCTTAGAAAGGCTTTTTCTTGCAAAACTAATGCCGCATATAAACGAAAAACGCACTATTCCCACTCACCAATTTGGCTTCCGCGAACACCATAGTACAATAGAGCAGGTTCATCGAATAGTGAACGAGATAAGAAACGAATTCGACAAAAAGAAATATTGTTCAGCCATCTTTTTAGATGGGGCGCAGGCATTTGACAAGGTCTGGCACGAGGGGCTTATTTACAAAATAAAAAAACTGTTGCCCACAGAAGTACACGACATATTGGAAGCGTATCTGAGGGGCAGAAAGTTCAAGGTAAGGTACAATAATGCTTACTCTAAATGCTTTGACATCAAAGCTGTCGTACCACAAGGAAGCGTGCTAGGTCCGGTGTTGTATCTACTTTTTACCTCAGATATGCCTACTAATAAATACTTAACAACAGCAACTTTCGCAGACGTTACAGCTATCCTTAGCATTCATCCGAATTCCAAAATCGCATCCCGTGACTTAGAAGATCATCTGGTCCTAGTAACAAATTGGTTGGCTGACTGGCGAATAAACGTTAATGAATCGAAAAGTACGCATATTACCTTTACTATAAAAAAAGGTACATGTCCAGCGATAAAACTCAACAACGTTCCTATTCCTCAAGCAAAGGAGGTGAAGTATCTAGGAATTCATCTTGACTCACGTTTGACATGGAAGCGCCACATCGAAGCAAAAAAAAAAACATATGAGTTTGAAAGCAAATAGCCTACACTGGCTCATGCACAAAAATTCCAGGTTGAGCCTAGAATATAAAACAGTGCTGTACAAAGCCATCATAAAACCAATTTGGACTTACGGTAGCCAGTTGTGGGGCGGCGCAAGCAACTCTAACATAGAACTGATTCAAAGAGCGCAGTCCAAAATTCTAAGAACCATTACTGGAGCTCCTTGGTTTATAAAGAATATAAACATTCACAAAGATCTGAACATTCCGCCCGTAAAAAAGGAAATCTTTGATGCCAGCTTAAAATATGCGCAAAAAATCAAAGAGCACCCAAATCATCTAGCTAGGATACTAGCATGTAATAGGGTTCCAAATCGCCTAAAACGTACGAAATCACCAGCACAACTAACATCGACACCTTAATAATGTACAAACACTAATGTAACATTTATTACACTAACTAACATTTAAAATTGTGATTACTAAAAAGCACTAAGCATTGGCAAGGTGTATTAATATTAATTATTTAGTTTGTAAGATATGCTTACTTATTGTTAGTCTAAGCTTAGAAGATACAAAAATAAATATATGAAATATAAACAAAAAAAAATTGTTACGCTGAGCTAGTTTTGTGACTGAATGTAGTATATCTGGCCTTGTTGGTAAACCTAAATACTCGTACATTAGAGCACCAACCATACACTGGTATTTGGTTGCATCTACCTTTCTGCAAAATTCGTTGGAAAATTTGGTGGCAACGGTGTTGAGGCTTTACTTCAGTTTTCCATACCGTACTATTTTTAGAGATTTTCAATGTATTGACCCTGATATACAGTTATAGCTACTGTAGCGCCATCTAAGTCGACTTCCATGCCTAGAAAGTGAATTAAGGTGCCACCGTCTACCACACCAAAATATGCAGCAATTTGTGTCATTCAGTTCCTTTCTAGAAGATCTTGCGAACAAAATATCATCAAGACATACGGCAATAATATTGAATTGATTTTCAACTTTTCTAGTGTAAGCACATGGATCTGCCTCACCTGCTATAAATCCAATGCTGCGTAATATACTGTCCAGTTGTTATGTTCCACTCGCGGTCTTTTTGCTTCAAACCATAGAGCGCTTTCTATAGCTTTAGCATATAATAAGGATGCGCATATCTAATGCAACCCTCGTTCTGCCACATGTACACCGTCTCTTTAAATTCGCCATTCAGTTTGCTAATTGCTACTAAACGTGATTTAAAGCGCTCAATTTCGCTATGTTTGTTTCTCTTTAAGTTGAAAATCCAACGACATCCAATTGCCTTATGGCCTTCTGGAAGCTCGACTAGCGACCAAGTGTGTTTTTTAATAAGTGCCTTGTACTCCTCATCCATTGATGCCATCCATTGTTGATTGTTTTCGCCATTTAATGCTTCAGTCACTGACACTGGTACAACAATATTCTGTTGTACCATTTTTAGTGCACTCACAGTGCTGTAACGTTTTCTAGGACGTCCTGGTTTGCCCGTCCTAATAATCCTTGGTCTTCCGCCCGCTCTTTTTGGATTATTGACAAGCACATCTTCTGAAGAGTCACTTATAACATCTGCTTCATATGCTTCTTCAACTTTTGTTTGTTGGTTGTAATACGGTTCATTTTCTGATTGTTGTTGCGGCTCTAGCAATTTAGTGTCGAAATGTACGAATTCTACATTGGTTTTTTCCATTATATTTTTCAAAAATATGACATCTCAGCTGATGATGACTTTCTTCGTGCTTTTATTAACTAAACGATATACTTTCGACTGCTCTGAATATCCAACAAGCGTCATATCCTTGCCTTTGGGATGAAATTTGTGCTTCTCCGTTTCGTCTAGGTGAACAAAAAATCCTGAAATGCGTTACTGAGGGTTTTCTCTTATACCATATCTCAAATGGTGTTTTATATCTTAGTTAGTGGCTCGTTTTGTATGTAAGCTGCTGTCAGGATTGCTTCCGCTCAATATGCTTCATCTAATCCCGACAACACCAGCATACTTCTCGCCATTTCTACTGTACTGTTGGTTCTTTCTGCGACACCATTTTGTTGAGGTGTATATGTCACAGTTGTTTGTCTTTGGATACAATTTTCAGCTAAATAGTTGTCGAACACCTGGTTCAAATACTCACCACCATTGTCGCTGCGTAGAGTCCAAATTTTCTTTTCTGTTTTTCGTTTCACGTTTATTTTAAACGATTTAAGTGTATTGAACACATCAGATTTTTTTTTAAAAACCGTACTTGCATGTATCGCGATTTATCGTCTATAAATGGTACGAAATAATTGTAGCCCGAAAACGATTTTTTTTCATAGGGGCACAGAGATCACTATGAATAATTGAAAGCAGTTCTTCTGACCGATTTTCTGATGATAAAAATGGTTTCACACAAATTTAACTTTGAGCACATATGTTGCAGTTATAATCACTTTATTATTTTCGCTCACCTTTTCGCCTTTTTTCATATATTTGCATTCTGATGCATAGTGCTCACGCCAACTGCAATTATAACATTTAATGTACTTTCTTGTTGTAGCTGCTCCATGGTAGCTCTTTTGATTTTTGTTTCGTGTCCGCATAATATAGTTACTTGATTGCCATTGCTTAGATTTTCGTCCCCCTTCACTTGCCATCACTCGCCTTCTTCAAGTAACTTTACTTTTAACATGCTTAACGCTGGGAATATCTCCCTTGCTTCAATTGACCCTCCGAAATTTTCATAAGTTTCTGGTAAGCTTGTTAGAAGAATAATGAAGATAATTTCCTCAGAAATGTCGGTATCCGCTTGTGAGAGCATTTCAACTATGTTAGAAAAATCAAGTATATGGGCAGACACACTAGAACCCTCTTGTAATTTTAATGACATTTGCTTCTTAAATAGAGTTACCTTCCAAGCTGATCCTTTTCGATGGTAAATTAAAAACAAATTTTTTTATATCCTAGTTTGATTACTTTCTGTTAATATACAACATTTAGTAATTGTGTAATACTTAATATACATACGAGTACATATACAGGAAGTTTTACAGTTTCTGTAGCCACTGCCATATCAACCTCTACATTATATTTATTGCTTTCATAAACGCATATTTAAAAATAGAAAGTATATATTATAATTAGTTTAAAGTCTCTTTAACCGTCGACTGGTGGTGTTTTCTATTTCAACTAGTTTAGTTCATTATTAGGGTGCGAGAAAAGTGTATTTTTATATCTGTAACTAATGAGTCTTATCTCCTCGCTAACCAGTGGAACATACCATGGAGCATTTAAAATTGTCCGTAATAATTTGTTTTGAAACCTTTGGATAATTTCCACATTCGTTTTGTTGGCGGTGCCCCATATTTGAAGCCCATAGGTAGGTAGGTAGGTAGGAGTGGCCGCCCAGTTTGCCAAAAGCACACTTGAGCACACATAATGGCCCATTGTGATACCACGGTGTGGCGCCGTTCAAGCACTGATTAAAAAGTTCCCATACTTAGGATGGTGATAGTCAGCGCAAGGACAGCGCCAGGAAAGGCACGACTCCCCGTCATGTTTCAGGAAATCATCCTGATACTTTGATGAACCTGGCTATGTCCCTAATATTAATGGATGGCAGCTCTGTCAGGCTTGTAAGAAATGGGGCACCAAAGGTCCGAATTCCTCTTCTGCTCAAGGATGGGCAGTGTGGCATAAGAGGTGGAAAACCGTCTCGTCTTCCTCCTCGGAGCCACAGTCTCGGCAAAAGTCATTTGAGGGTAGGCCCAGTCTTTCTGCGTGCTGTCCCATTATGCAGTGGCCGGTCAAAACCGACACAGTTGTCGACAGTGATACGCGATCAAGTCGAAGCAGTTGATTGGTTCTGTTTTTGTCCATTCTTGCCCAAGTTAGTCTAGCCATGTGGCAGAATTCCTCGTTAGCCCAGGATTTGTAGGCGTCAGCCAGATAATTCCGTTTGATTTCGAGCTTGGCTGTTGCCAGTGGAATGCCGATGTTTACAGAGGGGTGAATGTCGTGCATTAGCGTGCCTGCCTTGGCAAGCTCGTCCGCCTCGCAGTTTCCCGGGATTTCGCTATGTCCGGGAACCCAGACTAGGTGCACTCGAGAGTAACTTGCGAGCTCATTTAAAGATGTTCGACCTTCATGAACTAGTCTTGATGTGGCCGTGGAGTCAAAAAGAGATTTAATGGCGGCCTGGCTGTCTGAGAATATAGATACGTCAACAGCGCCGATATCACTACTCAGCATCCATTTGGCTGCGTGGTAAATGGCCATGACCTCAGCTTGAAAAACGCTGCAATGGTCTGGGCGACGTAGGGAGATGTTTAAGTCCAGCTTGTCGGAATAAACACCTCTGTCACTACCTCCAAGCTTGGAACCGTCGGTGTAGATTTCGACTGTTTCACCGACGATTCGGTTTTCTGAGGTACAGTCGCTTCGACCTGGAATAGTGAGGTCGAATTCCCTGTTCAAATCGGGATAGACCGACATATAATCGATAAAGTTGGGGACAGGTGGGTCCTGATTCAGAATTGAAGCATGGCCTGTCAGGGTTATGCGCCAGTGCGAAACAGCATTAAGTCTAATCGCTGTCAGCTTGGCTTGTTGCTTAACCAGGATCCCCGAGGGGAGCCAGTGCAGCATGGCAAAAAGGGCTTTCGTAGGTGTGCTACGAAGAGCGCCAGTGATCAGTAGAGCAATGGGTCTTCTGATTTTATCGAGGGGTTTGAAATTACAGGCTTTTTCGAGAGCTTGCACCAGAATACCGACCCGTATAACAGGTTTGGTTCAACGATGGCCGTGTAGAGCCAGAGCACGACTCGAGGACGAAGTCCCCATCGTGCACCAACTGCTCTTTTACAGCAGTATATAGCGCATGTTGCCTTACGTGCCCTCTCAGCTAGATTGGCTTTCCAATTAAGCTTTGGGTCGAGAATCAGGCCTAAGTACTTAACGTGTGTGCTCAAAGAGAGCGGAGTGCCGTTTAGACTAGGCATTGTAAACTTTGTAATTTTGTACTTCCTAGTGAAAAGCATAGTCTCGGTTTTGGATGGGTTAACCCCAAGTTCGAATTCGCGACACCAGTTCGACACAATAGAGAGTGAATAGTTAAGTTTTTCGGAAAGTGTTTGGGGGAATTTGCCGGATGCCGCGATTGCTATGTAATCCGCATAGGCTATCACTTTGCATCCCGTAGATTCCAATCTCACCAGTAGTGTGTTAGCTGCCAGGTTCCAGAGGAGGGGTGATAAAACACTCCCTTGTGGCGTGCCCCTGTTAACCACCCTCCTGGATTGGGCACTGCCGATCGTGGAAGTGATGATTCTAGATTTTAATAGAAGCTCTATAAATTTAAGAAGGCCTGAATTCAGGTTAAGATTATAGAGTGCGGAAATGGCAGCGTTGGGGCATACATTGTTGAATGCTCCCTCGATGTCCAGAAATATGGCAAGTGTGAATTCCTTGTACGCCAAGGATTTGTCAACTTGAGAAATGAGAGAATGAAGTGCTGTTTCAACCGATTTGCCTTTAGAGTAAGCGTGTTGAGATACAGAGAGAAGAGAAGGGTTGATCGATGTCCTGATATGTAGGTCAAGAGCTCTTGCTAGAACCTTAAGAAGAAAGGATGTTAGACTTATGGGTCTGTAATCCTTAGGTTTGATGTGTGAGGCCTTCCCAACAATTGGGATGAAGACGACCCGAGCCGTGCGCCAGCGTAAGGGAATATATTGCAATCTGAGGCTTGCATTATATATTTGTAGCAGCCCTGGAAGGATAATCTCTTCCCCATTTTGGATATCGGCAGGAATGATGCCGTCCGGTCCGGGGGACTTGTATGGCTTAAAGGTTTGAATGGACCACTCAAGGTGACTTTTTGTCACTTGAAATGTGCGGAGGCTATCATGGGAAACCTGCTCCACCTGGTAGAGTGCTTGATCCGCTGAGGCTAAACTCCCTGGGAAGTGGGTGTCTAGCAGGATATCAAGGGTTTCGGCGCTTGAGTGAGTCCAGCTGCCATCTGTATTTTGGATACAGTCGTGGGCTTTGTTAGAGGAGTGGAGAATTTTATGAAGACGGCTAGCCTCGGACGTCGATTCAATGCTTTCGCAAAATTCCCTCCATGATGCTCGTTTCCCTCGCCTAATGGCGTAGGTTTGCCCCGTGTTTCGGGAGTGATGCAAGAAATATGAGTGGCTTTTTTAAAAGCTGTGGTCAGATCGTCGACCGCCCGATCCATGTCGGGACATTTGTGGATAATGGGGGGAATCGTTGCTAAGCATGACCCCAGTTTGAGCCGTAAAAGAGGCCAGTTCGTGTTTTTTCTATTGACTGGTTTAAGAGATCCTGTATTACCTGTAGTCTCTCTCGAGTCGATGTCAAAGGCGATATAGCAGTGGTCCGAAAAGGAGCAATCCTGTGAGACGAACCAACTGGTTATCATGTTGGAGTAGTTATCGCTGACGAGCGTGATGTCAAGCACTTCCTTCCTGACGGATGTAAGGAAGGTCGGCTCATTTCCCCGGTTAGCAATGCCTAAGTTATTTGACATGATAAAGTCGAAAGTCGAGCTGCCACATACTTCGTGATGGGCATTGGCATCGGCGCCGATAATTACCGGAATCTGTTTTTGGTGGGCTACAGCAACCATTTGCTTTAGTATGTCTGGTGGCGGAGAGTCGCCATAGTCATGAGCCATGTAGTTAGAGGAGATCCAGAAGATCCGTGGACCCATTTCAAATCATTAAATCCTTTACGCTTATTGGTCAGATCGTCTGTGCGTAAATGTTTTGTTGTTGCATTTAGAGTGGGAGTTGGTTACTTTTTGTTAGGCTGTGGGATGTTGCATGCTGGGTATGAGTTATGTGTGCGGAAAATACTTGTAGTATTTTCCGTCCTCACAGTTCCTCCCTACTTTGTGGACGGAAGAGAACGGATGCTTCTCCGCGGAATAGTACTACTCGGTACGGAGGTCGTTGCAAGCACAGGCGTTTCCTCTTGGCTGGGCTTTCCTTCAGAGTGGCTATCGTATTTGCCACTAGTGTCGCTGGTAAGCTATCTGCCTTGGGTCCCCGGAGTTCGGCTACATTGTGGAAGTGGAGGTTTTCCCCGGGTGTGGCATTCAGTGTTGGCGGTGTCCCCGTGTGCTTACGTTTAGTCATCTCTGGTTTTTCACTGTCGGATGTGTATGACTTCAATCGTATCGCTGAGTCGCCTGTGATTGGCATTTGTTTCTCTGTTGGCGTTCTCCATGTAGCCCCGTTCCATTGTTTAATTCCTTTGCTGTGGTGGCTTTTGGAGTTACGTTTGTCTCTCTTGTCGTCGCTTCTGCTGTTGTTGGTGCACTCGGTTGCACCCTGGTTGTCCCTTGATCTGTCGTTGTGTCTACGTGGTATGTCTCGGCTGTTTCTCACTGGTGATGATCTAGTAGGTACGCTGATTGCTCTGATGGTGGGTCGCCTTCGGTGTGCGACCTTCTTGCTCTGGGGTGCTCTCGCGTCCTTTTCCGAGGTCCATGTGCTGATTCCTGGGAGGTCCTTCTCTCTATGCCTTTGTGGGATACGTTGTCCGCTTTCGCTCGGCATATTCTGTGGCAGGTGAATTCGTTTGCATGAGTCATATTTGTTCCTGGTGGTGTGTGTTTTCGAATGCGTTGCTTTTCTGTGTATTCTTTGCTGTGCGTCTGTTGCTTATAATTTCTGGCGTTGGTGTGCTTCTTGAAATGGGATGCATTGAAATGAGGGAGATTCTCAACACGAATTGTCGTGCACGTTACAATTTCTCGGGATTGCATGCAACTGTTATGAGGTCCTAATGTGATCTCCTGATCACCGCATTTCAATGTTGTTCCCAGGCTTGTCATGAAGTCTATTTCCAGGAGCAGATCATCACTGGAGTCCGGCATGACCAGTAGCTCTAGATTGCATGCCTTCTCTCCAAGCCTTACATTCGTCACACATGTCTCTCTGACTGTCCTACTACTGCCGTCTGCCATACGCACTCTAGTATGAGATTTTCCCAATTTGCTGGTGGAAGCGCGTAGCTTTCGTACTACCTCTCTGCTCACAAAACTGTTAGTTCCACCTGTGTCCAGTGTCGCGGTGATGGTTTCTGTGCCTATGGAAACGGTGGCGAAGATTCGTTGCCCGACACAGTGCAATGCTGTTTCCAATTGTGAGCCGTGTCATCTGGATGGTTTGTGTGGTATACTTTAAAGTTCGGGATTTTAAAGTAGCTCATACTGGTAAAGTGAGTTTCAGACATGAGCATAGAATTGTCATTTATGAGTTGGTTGACTTCTGTTTTGTGCTGTAGGAGTCCATTTGCGTTCCATATAAGTATATTTTAACTTATTATTTGTTTTTTCCTTTAATATTGGCTGACAATATTGAAATAATGTTCATGTTAAGCATTTGTGCCATGAGTTGTTTCCTCATGTCCTTGAGCTCAGCGAGCTCATTGTTTCATTGTTCTGAGGTACGGGATTAATATTGGGCTGTGTTACTAGAATTGGCTGTATGTCTTGTTAAAGTACTTGTGCGTAGGATTTAAGGCGTCAATTGCGTTAGTTGGTACCCGAAGAGGGTCATCTTTGATTACGGGGAGTTCTTTTCTTCTCAACGTTTAACCATTAGGGATTTGAATATTTCGCAGCCTTTGTAGCTTGCAGTGTGCTTTTCACCGCATATCGCACATTTTAATTTATCACTGTCATGTTTTATAGTGCAGTGTATAGTTTTGTGTATACCCACGCATTTGAAACAGACTGGTTCCTTCGTGCAATAGTTTTTGTTGTACCAGAATTTTTGACAGGTTGCATTGAGGTATGTCTCTTTTTCGTGGGGGGGTTCAAATAATATTTTGCAATGAAGTAAGTGGTCAATGCTGTAAATATTTTTGTTATTTTCAGTTGACTCTAGTTCCACAAAAAATAGTGGTAGGGGTTTTTGGGTAATTCGTTGCTGAATATTGTAAATATTCTTGATCTGCAGTATAGTGCATGTTTCTTAAAACTACTTTGAATCCCCTTTGCTCTTTAGGCTTGTACGTGTAATATTTCGTGTGTTTTTCTTTCAGCATTTTAATTATTTCAGAGTAACTTGCTGAGTCAATAGGCTGTATTTTGGTTTCGTTTTTTAATATTCTTAGTTCATACTTATTTTTTGTAGTGCCATCAAGAGCATTAATTAGTGTGCTTATTTCTTGGACACCTTGAATATAGATTGGGGGGGGGTTTGAATTTTATTAAGTCGATAATATATGGTCCTGGCATCGTTTTCGTCGTCTGTTGTGAGCAAATCAAAGCGGTTTGAGGAGGTTGGGTTTAATGTGTTTTGTTTAATATTTTGTGTTATTGATTTGTGTTTCTTGTTGCTATTTTTCGCGCTGGGTTGATTCTCTGCTGCTCTTTTTGAGTGTGTTAAATTTGATACATTGCCTGTTGTACATTTGCTTGTTGCCATTCGTAGAGAGTTTGAAGATGTTGTTCTTGTAGTCGTTACATTAGAAGAAGCAGTTGTTGTGAGTACTTTGGATGATGTAGGTATATTTGTGGTTGTGGCTGTCACTGTTATTATTGTTAGATGGTTTAGTAGAACTGGATCTACCGCTGTTGTTATAGTTGTTGCCGCTCTTTCTATATAAATTAGAAGAGTGGATGAAGGAAGCATGATGTTTTTTTTTTGTGTATTTGTCATCTCTTGCTCACTGACAGAGAATGAATTTTTTACGTTTGTGTTTGTGGGTGGAGTTTTCCGGTGAGTGTGATGAGTGAGAAACACAAATTTTTTCCCCACGCGCACTTTTGTTTGTTTTGATTTGTTAAATTATTATTTTTATAATACTTTATTTGGAAATATATTTGAAATGTGTCGCAGATAGCTCTCGCAAATTGTATTCACCGATCACTACACTATCGCACTTATATATCACTGTATTTATTTAAACAACGGCTAGAATACGGAGCAAAATTATATGCGACCGCACACTGTAGCTATAAAAATATATATATATTTGGCAAATGTTACGAAGAGTGTTCCAAGGTTCAATTGATGTTTTGCTATTCAGCTGCGTTGAATTCAAGCACAATATAATTGTTGCCAGCGATTTCTCCACTTTCGCCTCGTATGCTACTCTTCCCTCATCCGTTGACCCCGGAATGATTTTTCCGGCAATCAGTGTATGTATGTATTCAAATACTTTTCATTGGAATTTACCATAAGCCATAGTTATTTTCATTTAATTTTTCGATAGAATAAAGTCCCGACGCACTCATTTTGCTATTATTTTTATATTTTGTCTTAAATCTCTGTAACACAACGGGGCATGCCAGGGCCCAAAACCTTTGTTGAAAGATAAGAAACGACATATGTCTAATCTATAGAACTGCTTCATTAAGAAGAAAGACAAACTTAAATTTAAGAAGTAATGTATGCATGATTGTATATGTATACTGAAAAATATCATGTGTTGCATATTAACAAAGTTTCAAATACTTCACTCAGCAGAATTGCATCCGTTTTTATATATAAGATCTCTAATCATTTATTGTTTGACAATTAAATGTATGCCAAATATTTAAGTCATGTTCATAGTCTTCAACAAGGCCATTCATTAAGGCCGAGAAGAACTGCTCACGTGTTGGTAAGATGTTTTCCTTTAATTTTTCAACTGAATCATAGGGAAATAACCCTTTTCTTTTAAAAAGATCACATTACAATGGATTTGAATATATTGACTTTATTTTTTTAAAATTGTCATCATGTAAGTCACAATCCAAGCTTGATGGCAAAGTTCGAAAAGAGTGAAGAAATCGTAGCTGCAATATATGATTTTTTGAAATTGGAATCACTTTAGTGAGAGAAATATAAGTTTCCTTTGTAAGAAGTATAATTTGAATATCATCTGGAAATTCCCCCATAGACATTAAAAATATATGAGAACCATGACCGGAAAAATTATAGAAAATTGAGCTGGTCCACCAGATCCAGTTAGAGGACAATGGTCATTTACCCTATTCTCTCTATTTAAAGACTTATTGCAATCTGAATGTTCATGTTATGTTTTTATCTCCTCGGGAGTGTTGGGGTCCGTGTTTGCCGTCGTTAGCTGCGTGCAAAAGCGCAATCGCGCCTGTATGTTGCAGCTTATTTATTTTGTTAACGCTTTTCTATGAACCCATTTTGAATAAGGTGATCGATTTCACGAAATTTTTCACCATATTTTCTCCCCATCAAGCAAAATTTTCAAACACAAAGAATGATTACAGCACTACTGACACATCTCCATTTCAATAAAATGCTCTGTTGAGTTGTTTTGCTTTTCCGTGCAAAATATTAATTAAACATTTCTGCGCAAATAGTTTCGGAACTACACAAACTTTGATACAACAACCCGTGTTGTATGCACCTCTTGAAATAATTTTTCTTAGTACCCTAAGCTTATTGTTTTTAGTTGTGTGTAATTAAATGTCAAAAATTGTGTATTCCAAAATGTCCCTAACGACAAACAAACACAAATCCCCTACCAAAAAAATTCCTTACAGCTAGGACGACATACATAGACCGTCCGATCATACTGATGGCCCATACGAAGCAGCGTGCAACAGCGCAATCGCGCCTGTATGTTGCAACTTATTTGACCAGCGCTACGGAGCCTTCGTCTGTTGCAGGATGCTCTGCCTGCTTCAGGGTTCCTTGTCCAGGGTTTTCTCCAGTAGGTCCTTATGACCGGCAGCTTTATGCTGGCAACCTTGCTGTCACAAATACCGGCTGCGCCAAAATGTTGGAGCCGTCGTTAGTGGTGAGCGCCCTTTTGCTGCCGGTAATAGGCGCGGCGTCGACGAGTACCTAGTGGACCCAAATTAAAGCAAACAACGTGTTGTTCTCTTTTGAATATCAGACAAGACAAGCCCTTTATTCTTAAAATCATAAGTCTTATATACTGATTACAATGAGCACTTACAGTATAGGTACTGACCTTTCTGGTGTTCCAGTGACGCATCCGTTGATTGGTGGCAGTTGGTTAAGCCAACTAATCCACTCAATGTAAATGTGTCGATGGTGCATTCTAAATTCCAATGCCATTCATCAACTTGCTTGTGGAACTGTGACACACTAAAAGTTTACATAATGAGTGAAATAAAAATCAACGCACCCTAAAAATATGTGCGTGAATATAACTTAAATGTTAACTAATGTGTAGTGTCGATTAGGAGTGGATGCTGTGAGTCAACTGCGCGCAGGTAGCTTGATTCTGACTCACAACAAGAGAGAGAAATTCCATTGGTACTACTTTCGGAATGCAATTTACAAACAAAAACTTTGTGTCACCGATTACATTTTACAAAAATAACTTATTACATTGTCCCCTGAATATGTATTAAATATATAAATGTTATCATTAAACGAACACTTAATATAATAACTGTATGTTATAGGTATATACTTATGGATATCTCGTACATTTGTTGATGTAGATATATCCATAGGTTCTAACATACATTCAAAGTCTGCATAAATAACAGATAAGATATCCAATTCTTGTTTAAGAATTTCAAATTTTAAAATATTACTATTATTATCAGAGTTTGGCATAGTTGTTACAAATATAAGAAACTACAAACGTAAACTGAATGATCATACTTGGAAATTTGGCTTCTCAACCATCTACTCTTATTTTATACACAGATCATGTGAGTTATTACCACGATCACCATCATCAATAAAACGCAAATTTATATGAAGCATTTTTTCACAATTTGTGTTATAATACGGACCGATAATTTTCTTGTTCTCCTTATCGCAGCTGAAAACATTCCCATTTATATTCAAATTATTTTTCTCAAATATTACAATATCTTGAAGAGCAAGAGGGAAGCTCAAGTTTGTAAAATTTAATTATATATTTGAGAGTGTTACCATATTCTGATGAATATTTGAAAAATAATTTAAATTATTGATGACGGTGTATTTTTGCTGCTGTTGTTGTTTCTGTTTTCTAGAAAAAGTTTCTCAGCCCATTTAAAACTATCGACATCATTATTATATATGTTAAAACATACATGCTTGTAATGAGAGCCTTTTATAGGACTATATTTATTCACACTAACTTCAATCATTTTGAGAGAGACAAGACTCCAACCACTAACTCTCTCTTGGAATTCATCAATTTTACATAATAATTGACCTGTCTGATTGTCATACATGTCATCAATTTCCATCGCATTCTGTATAACAATAATTCTGGTCTGAAATGATTTCATATCCAATTCAGATTCATCATCTCATCAGTAATGAATTTTATATATTTACCAAACAATTCCATGTTCGTTTTAATCATATAATGTTCAATTTGATTACTTTTCAAATCTCTCCCTACTATAGCATCTTTAGCATTTTTGAGAAAAATATTTGATGTTTGTATACGCGATTTAAATTAATTAGTTCTAAACGATATATCACTCCTTATGAATGGACACGATTCTCTTTTTTATGTTCATTGGTTCTCAAATGATGAAACCAACATGTTGTTGAAATTTGCTCATTGCAGACTTCCTAAAATCAGAAGCTACTGGTAGTAGTACTACTAGTACTGTTACTATTCGATTGAACTATTTCATATTCTTCATGAATATCACAATTAAAATGGTTTAATTGATGTCTATTTGTAACACGAGGTCTGTTCAAAACGTATCGCGAATTTTGAATTTTCGCGGGCTACGGATGTTCCATTTTCGATCTTTTTGTAGCGTTATGTTGGTACTCATGACCCTCACTTATGTTGACAATCTCGGCCATTTTGAATGTTCAGTTAGTTTTTGACAGCTGTTGTGCGTGGACATGTTTTAGCTTATCTTCGATTTTTGTCTCTCCCGAAAAATGGATTAAAGAATTTTTATCAAATTTTGTGTGAAAAACAACATAAAGTGCGCGGGAGTATTCCGAATGTTGACTGCTGCATACGGCGAAGCTACTTTGCACAAAAGCAAAGTTTATCGGTGGTACAAAATGTTTTCAGAGGGCCGAGAAGATGTGAGCGATGTGATGAAGTAAAGAAACTAGTATTGGATAATCATCGAATCACTGTCAGAGAAGTTGCTGAGTACCTAAATATATCGATTGGCTCGTGCCATTCGATTATCACTAAAAGTTTGGGCGGGTCGCCGCAAAATTCGATTCTTTGCTGCTGATGTTTTTGTTATTGTTGTCATCGTTGAACTTCTTAGAACGATGCTTAATATATATATGTATACATATATATATATATATATATATATATATATATATATATATATATATATATATATATATATATATATATATATATATATATATATATATATATATATATATATATATATATATATATATATATATTGTAAAGACGGAAAGTACCAGAAGTATTTTCCGCATACACCTCCTACAAAGAATACAACAAAAACTATATGCTACCACCAGAGACCGTGTTAACTCCACAAACAAATAACGATGTCCACCATATTTTATTTGTTTTAACCACAAACAATATTCAAGCATGCAACCATCCCCGATATCATGCAGCTTAAAAAGGTAACCACCTCCCACGCTAAATGCAACAACAAAGGCAGCGGATAAGTATAACAAAACATTTACGCACAGACGATCGGATCAATAAACGCACAGGTGGTGAGGAGCGCAGAAACCGAAAGAGTTAGACTGATGACGACGACGGCCTAATAGTACAAAGAACATCAAGAGGGACTAGTACGGCTATAAAGGAGAAATGAAACAGCAAGCAAACATTTCTACAACAGTGCAGCGACCAAAGGCGGAACACAGAGAAACCCGAAAGAGCACCACACACACGCTAACCGATCGCACACACAAAGCAGTAAGCAGGCAGAGTGCAAACCAATCTCTGCAACAACAACAACAACACTACAGCGACCGAAGGCGGAGCACGGATGACAACGAGAGCGCACCACACATACGCGAGCCGATCGTAAACACAAAGAAGTAGAAACCAGTATTTTAACAACAACAACACTACAGCGACCGAAGGCGGAGCACGGATGACAACGAGAGCGCACCGATCGTAAACACAGAGCCGTAAGCAGGCGGAGTGTGAAAGAATATATTAACAGCAACAACACTGCAGCGACCGAAGCCGGAGCACGGATGACAACAAGAGCGCACCGATCGTAAACACAACGCCGTAAGCAGGCGGAGTGTGAAAGAATATATTAACAACAACAAGACTACAGCGACCGAAGGCGGAGCACGGATGACAACGAGAGCGCACCGATCGTAAACACAGAGCCGTAAGCAAGCAGAGTGTGAACCGATATATTAATTACAACAACAGCAAAGCGACAACTAACAGCAGCGATCAGGCCACACTACTGCAAGCAACAACTACGATGGACAACTAAGGGAATTACAACAAGTTGGTTAACCAGCGGAAGTTGAAGGTGGCCTAAGGACAACTGGACCACAACAACAACGAGCATTGATCCCATGGCAAGCTTTCGCTATATAAGCGGAGTAAACCAAACAATGAGCCTCTTTGATCCAGCATCGCTCCGTGAGTATACAACGCACCAAGCTCCTAGAGACGCACCAAGCTTCGAAGCTAGTTACTTTGACTATTTACAATAAATCAACGAAGACAGAGCCAGGAGTTTATGGTTTTGACCGACTCTCCCTGGGACACATACGCAAAACAGACAGAGCCAGGAGTTTATGGTTTTGACCGACTCTCCCTGGGACACATACGCAACGCAGACAGAGCCAGGAGTTTATGGTTTTGACCGACTCTCCCTGGGACACTAGTACAAAGCACGGACACTACCACGAGCACACAGAATAGGGTAATAATTAAAAATAATTGCATAGGAAATAGGTATAAAATTTTATAAATAAATAAAACACTTATTAAAACTAACACTATTGGAATAAATTTCTGTAAGCGACCCTGGAACCCGCTGAGTTTTTCCTCAGCGAAAACGAGTCGTTACAATATGTATATATATATATATATATATATATATATATATATATATATATATATATATATATATATATATATATATATATATATATATATATATATATATATATATATATATATATATATATATATATATATATTTATATATATATATATATATATATATATATATATATATATATATATATACGAGTATATTATATTTTATATATATACTAGCTAACCTGGAAACTTTGTTTTGCCTAAATTTTTAATAAATAAATGTAAAATAATAAAAGATGTTTGGAATTAATTTTAAAGTATAAAAATTTTTATTGAAAACAGTGCACGATATTTCTTCTTTCTCCATTTTCCGCATAAACAAATAAATCGGTGGGCTTACCAACGCGTGAACAGGCTACATATAGCTGTCCAGAGGAGAAGCACGAATTCTCTAAATCTAATCCACAGATTTGCATTGACTCGCCTTGTGCTTTGTTGATGGTCATGGCTAAACGAACCGGGAACTGCAGTCGTTTAAATTGTATTAGTGCATTTGTTGGAATCATTGGAATTCGTGGCAATAAAACATGTTCGCCTTTGAATTTTCCATTAATGATAGTTGCCTCAATAACGTGTCCCTTAAGTTTTTTAATAACTAATCTCGTTCCGTTACAAAGTTTTAGCGCATTGAGATTTTGTAACAAAATGATTGGGGAACCAACTTTCAATTGTAAATTATGTGACGGAAGACCTGGTAAATCCAAAGAATTTAGAAATTCTATGGGGAAATTAACTGCTTCATTTTCATCCACCACTGTATCAATTGATTTAAATGAAAATAATTCAGTTTCCAACATGTTTTGAATTTGTATATTTGTAGCATAAACATCAACATTTTTAGCAGTTAATATCGCACGTTCGCTCAACCATTTATGATTATTGATGTTTGCTCGAAGATTAGGAAAAACATTTTCTATTAATGAATCTCTTGAATCCAAAATATTGCAAAAATCATCTGGAAGTCTTACTGTTTGTTTTATTGGGTCTATAGCAATTTTTCCATCACCAATATCAAACAATTGTTTAGAAAAGCGTGCAGCAGTTGTATCATTTTGAATTTGGACACGCATATTGGTTGTTAATTTGATTTTATGACCGCTGCGCCACAATGGTGATGATTTTAAACATGCATTGATCTCATCTGCATAGGTCGATCGTGATATAACTGGTAGTGTTTGACGGAAATCTCCAGACAACAAAATAAGAGCTCCACCGAAAAGTCTATCAATATCTTTCAAATCTTGCAATGTACGATTTAGTGCTTCCAATGAATATTTGTGTGCCATTGTACACTCATCCCAGATAATGATGTGGCAGCTTGATAGTACTTTACGCATACTGGAATGCTTTTTAATGTTGCATACAGCATTTTCATTCGTTTGTATGGCAATTTCAGTGCAGAATTTGCTGTTCTGTCTCCGTCTAATAATATCGCAGCAATTCCAGATGATGCGATGGCCAAAGCAATTTTACTTTCAGAACGTATTTGTGCTAATAGAAGCAAAATTAAAAACGTCTTTCCAGTTCCGCCTGATGCATCCAAAAATACAAAACCACCTTCTTCAGCAGCGACTGCATGCATAATTGTAGTGAAAATTCTTTTTTGCTCTGGTAATAATTTTGGTTATTTGTTTGAACATATTCAACCAACTGATCAATATTGTATGATTGTTCACGTTGCATATCTCGGTTAAACAAATCACTTGCTGGTCGATTGGGGGATGGCATTCCCAATTTCATGAGTGATTCATTCGAAATATTCATGCATAAAGCTTCCAGCTTGATCAAAGCTTCATTATATATTTCTGGCGTGAAATCTAAACTAAGATCTGCACGAATTGTACGAAGCGCATGAAGTATATCTTCAATTATATTTTTCCCATAATTCAGTTGGATTTGTTGGATAGCATGTTGTTAATAAAATGGCAAACAATATTCGCATTTGGCGTGGCGTTGAACTGGCAGCAGCGTCGGCAAGAGTTAAATCCAAATGCAAATCTCCTTCTAATAATCCTAATGCTCGGCATGAATCATTATACGTTGTATGTAGTTGACCATTTACAGTTTTCAAATATTCGAACGATGTTGGTCCAGGAATATTAATTAATAACAATCGTAAAAAAAAGCATTCTCGCTGTTTGGGATGAACTGTATATAGTCGGCCTAATGCATTAGTACAAAATATTCCTGGATAATCGGCAACAGCTTTTCCTCTTTTACGGGGCTCCCATGTTTTTCTCGACTTATTCCACATGAAATAGGTTGGTACTTCAGCATAGAGCAATGTTTTCGCAATGTTTGCTTCATTCACTTGTAATCTTTGTTCCGTGTTTAAATTTGCTCGATCCGTATTTCTTCTTTGCGATGCCGAAGTTCTGCGACCAAGATCTGAACGACGTCGTGGCATTTTATTGTTACACTAATTAGATGTGGAGAAAAATTGTTTGGTTTTGAGTTAAGTGTGTTGCAATTGTATATTGTTGAAAATATAAATATGATCATATTGTAAAAACACATAATATATTCCCCCTTTTTTATTTTACCTTTGAAAAAAAATCGAATTTAAATATTTTGTGTTGTTAAATTTGTCTTCAATGTGTTTTTTATATACGCAAAATCTAATAACTAAAAATGAAATGTCAAATATTAATACATATTGAATTGATATGAACCCCTATCAAAAAAAATCTTTCTCTAAACCTAACGAACAGTGTTTGTACGAAATGTATGAAAAAAAACGTTTGTGGCGCCACCGTCGGATAAAATATATACTATAACCTCACAGGTCACGACACAAATATATGTTGTAAATTTAGCTATGATATCTTTTATGGTTCCGGAGATCCTTCGAGACGGACCTACGCACGAACGATTTTATATAATAAGATATATACATATATATATATACTCGTATATATATAAAATATATATATATATATATATATATATATATATATATATATATATATAAAATAATATATATATATATATATATATATAAATATATATATATATATATATATATATATATATATATATATTATTCGGAGCTGTGCGCAGTAACACTAGTATGCATTGAAGAAATTTTCAAGAATGAGCTCCATCCATTTCATAAGAAACGAGTACAGAAGTCTGAAGTCGGGTTAGACCGAAGTTCAAATACCCTTTACCTTTCCATGTGCGTATGAGTTCAACAATGGGGATATTTTCTTCATAAATCATCATTAGGACCATATCTACAGTAATTTTCGGTAGAGTACCTTGAATTGATTATATCGACATTTTTTGTGTATAACTTTGTAGTGTCAATATAACTACTGATATAAAATTTTGACTAAAAATTTTGAATAGGTCGTAAGTTATAATAATATGTCAATAATAAGCATGGCTCTAAAAATAACATGCCAATTTTTTCTGTGGGGTTTAATGCTAATGTGAAATTTCATTGATGTATCGTCTATAGGAACTTAGTACTGATTTTTGGTTAATTGTGGACGTGGTAGTCTGCTGATATTTGGAATGCATTTTAGTACAGACCCAGTGTAGACATCTACAAATTTATATTCTTATATCATCACTAGAAGCATAGATATGGTAATTGTCTTTAAGTGGGGTCCCCAAAGATCATTATATAGGAGGGAGGTATATTCTTCATCTGATCGACCCCGAATGTGGCTTTGTAGGGTCCATATACGAGTACACACTATTATAAAATGTCGTCCAAAAATATTGTATAGGTCGTAAGTTATAATAATATGTCAATAGTGGGCGTGCCTGTAAATGTAACACGCCCATTTTTGTGCGGTATTTGATGTTAATACTGTGAGAACGAAAATACTCAGATCATTCAAATTTACGCTCCCACATTGGCTGCGCACAGACGGCCTTTTTAAGCCTACCGGCGGAGGATGCCAAGAAGGCACTGCGATTAAAACATCTGCGTGTAGGATGGGCGAGCTGCCGACTAACAGAAGTCGTAACGCCACAACGCTTCTATAAGTGCTGGGGCTATGGGCACAAGGCGGCTGGATGCAAAGAGCCGGATCGATCTGGACTCTGCCGAAAGTGTGGCGAGACTGGCCACATGGCTGCGAATTGCCAAAATGAAGCAAAGTGCGCTTTGTGCAAGGGGGCGCATCCAGCGGGCAGCAGGAAATGTCCACGACACCAGGAGGCATTGGAAAAGAAGAAGGTATGAGAGTACTTCAGCTCAACCTAAATCATTGTGAAGCTGCACAGGATCTTCTGATGCACTATAAACATGAAGTGAAGGCAGATGTGGCGCTAATTTCGGAACTTTATGCAAGGAAAGATTCCCCAAAGTAGGCCGCGGATGAAACAGGCAGAGTAGCCATCTGGTCCATTGGGGAGACCACCCCTCAGAGCAAGATGGAAACCAGAGAGAGCGGTTATACCTGGGTGAAACTGGAGAACATTTATCTCTTCAGCTGCTAAGCTCCTCTAAGTTGGACACTGAGACAGTTCGGGGAAATGATGACATCGCTGATGGAAGAAGCGAAAGGCAAACACCCCATAATTATTGCAGGCGACTTCAACGCGTGGTCTCGGACTTGGGGCAGTAGCCATATAAATTGCTAGAGGACGCTTAGTTGAAGAAAGCTTCGCGCTTCTTGAATTAGTACTGTTGAATGCGCTAGGTCACTACACATTCGACAATGGAAGAGGCAGGTCCATCGTAGATCTAGCCTTTGCGGACGACACAACTGCCAGTCGAATTAGCTGGAAAATCAGTGATATATACACGGGCAGCGATCACAATGCCATTATAATAGACATGGAGCGAAGAACAAAGCAGTACACGCGTAAGGCGCAAAAAATTGACTGGCGAAAGGGGGCGTTCGACGCGGAGTCGTTTGACGTCATCTGGAAATCAGCGTCTATTGAAGGCGAAACTGCAAGCACCATGGCTGCGGAAATCGCTAAGTACATTAAGGAAGTATGTGATGCAGCGATGCCGCGAAGGTCCAACAATACATCAAGGACTCCCGTTTACTGGTGGACCGATGAAATTGCTGCGATTCGGAAGAGCTGCCATCAAGCACGACGTAAGGCGCAAAGATCTCGATCGACACCGAATTTCGAGGAACATCAAGCAGTATGCAAGGTACGCAGAAGAACTCTGAAAGCAGCTTGCAGGAGAGTTCGGACCAAGACCCGTGGGGTCTAGCATACAAAACGGTCATGCGCAAAGTTAAGGGACCCAGAGCGCCTCAGCCTACATGCCCAGAGATGATGCAGCGTATAGTGGTAACGCTCTTCTCCCCACAGAGCGAAACGAGAGCCATCCAGACGTACAGATGGGACCTATAGTCACTGTCGATGAGGTTTTGTCGAGTATATCACGGGTCGACGACAACAAGTCTTCTGGTTTGGATGGAGTCCCAAATGTGGCATTCAAGGCAGCGGTAAGAGCGAGACCAGAACTGCTCGCAAAACTGTATGACGCCTGTCTGAGCAAAGGCATTTTTGCAGACGCGTGGAAACGGCAGAGGCTGGTGCTGTTGCTAAAACCCGGAAAGCCACCGGATCCGGCATCCTCCTATCGTCCACTTTGTATGCTGGATACAGTGGGAAAGATCTTAGAGCGTATCGTTTGTGAAAGACTGCAGGAGACATTCGAGAGCCCAGGACGGCTCTCCGACCGACAATTCGGTTTTCGGAAAGGGAGGTCTACAGTCGACGCGATCAGAGCGGTAGTAGACATTGCTCGAGATGCGATGAGTGGCACTAGATGGCAGGGTGGCGCCAAAATGTTCTGCGCGGTGGTCACTCTAGATATCAAGAATGCCTTGAATCCTGCGAATTGGGGACATATAATGCAGGCTCTGGAGATTTTTGGAGTACCAACATACTTGCGGCGCATAATAGGTAGCTACCTCGACAACAGGGTGCTGCTGTACGAGACAGAGGCGGCCGTAAAAGCATACCAAATAACCGGCGGGGTTCTTCAAGGATCGGTACTAGGGCCCATGCTATGGAACGCTATGTACAACGGCATCCTGGAGCTGAATATGCCGGAAAACGTTAATATTATTGGTTATACTGATGATATCGCATTGGTAGTGGTGGTCAAACATATTGAGCATTTGCAGGTGGTGTGTAACGATGCGATCGCAAGGGTGCGTAGGTGGCTCCAATCAGCGCACCTGGAACTTGCTGCTCAAAAAACTGAGATTGTACTGATAAGCACGCGGAAAAAGCGAGAGGAGATGGTGGTGGACATCGGTAATCACTGTACTATGTCGCAACCAAGCATTAAATATCTTGGAGTTAGCATTGACGCAAGGCTGTCATTTAAGGAGCACCTGGTAGCGGTCAGCAAAAAAGGCTCTAAAATTCAAGGCGCCCTTGCGCGGATTCTGCCAAACATTGGAGGCCCACGTGAGGGAAGAAGACAACTTCTGGCGATGGAAACGGATTCCTTGATGCTCTATGCAGCACCCATCTGGGCAGGAGCAAAAATTACGCATTTCAGAGAGGCTGGCGCAACGCAACGATTTAGTGCGCTTAGACTCACCTGCGCCTACCGAACGGCCTCCGACGACGCAATTTCCGTCCTTGCTGCAAAAATGCCCCATGGACTTACGAGCGTTGGAGCTGCAGCGACTGTACTACCGACAGGGCGTAAGGCCTACAGCCGAACGAAGTCTAGAGGAGCGACGGCGATGCACCGAAGAGTGGCAAGAAAGATGCGAGCAGTCCGAGAAGGGACACTCCAGCTCATTCCCAGGGTGTCCCAATGGGTGAACAGGAAGCATGGTAGTCTAAACTACTACATGACGCAGTTACTCAGCGGTCATGGATGCTTCAATGCATATTTCTACCGCTTCAAAATAACAGAAGACCCCTACTGTCCAAAATGCACGGGCGAATTCGAGAGCGCTAGGCACGTGATGCTTTACTGCTCACGCTTCAGGACCTGGAGAGAGGAGCTGGGATCTGCCTTGGGCAGACCACCGACCACAGTAAATATATTGGCTGCAATGCTGGAGTCACCCGCTAAATGGAACGCAGTATCGACCTTCGCTGAACAAGTAATGGTGGCGCTACGCAAGGAGGAGCGTGAATGGAAGCGGCTACTGCGTCAACAGCAGTTAGCAAATGTAGCAGAAATTTCGCCACGGAGCAACAACCAGCAGAGGACTTGTTTTAGACTGACAATTACAGACGATTGAGCAATAATGCTCATGACGGCCTCCCGACGTAATCACATTATGCGGTGGGTTGATGTCCCACACTGACTAATTGGCTTAAAGCTTTCCCCCTCGATAAAAAATAAAAAAAAACATTGGCTGCGCCGCCAACAGCAGCCAATAGAGTACACACACACGCACTGTAAGAACGTAAATAAATTTACATTTACGCTCTCACAACAAGTACAACAGCAGCATATTGTATGCATGCACGCACCTATGCACTAGATCAAATGTAAGCAGATAAAAGGCGCTAAGCAGAAAAGAGTATACCAAAAAAAAAACACAGTGTGCAATCATCCCCAACATCCCACAGATTTGGTAACCAACGTAATTAGCACAAACAACAAGAGCGACGGCGACAATGGAAAGATCTGCGCTCCACCAAACACAGCGTTCGACTTTTCAACTGGGAGCTCAGTTGAGCTAAGAGTTCTTCAAGACTTACAGTCCGATCACACCAACAACTATGCAATCGGAAAAATACAACAACAGACACTAGCGTAACGAATAATAGAACGCATGAAATTCGACAAATGCTACACTAACAACACGCAGAAACGAAATTGAAACACAAAGGGACCACGACAGAACAATCGCTACGAGTGTTGCCAATACGAATAAAGCACAAGGGGGAATGCAGAAGAAAGTATATTATTAAAACATTTAAAACGTGATAACAACAACACAGCAGTGAAGGTCGCCCAAGGACAAAACGCGATAACAATAACGCAACGGTGAAGGTGGAAGGTGACACAAGGGCAAGCAAAACCAACAACAACAATGCAGGAACAACGGCAATGAACAGTGGCATAGCAATAGAGAATTGGCCATTCCTACAACAATACTGTGGCAGCTCAAAAATGAGTCTCTTGCTTCCATACCGACATCTCGAAGCAACACCAGCGAAGACTTTAGCTGCAGACAGACGCCAGCGACACTTGTATCAGTCTAGAGCCCACTCTGGTTGACTTCAACAGTGAACACTTAGGGAACTTAACGCAGACACAACAGTGGTTTAAGGTTTTTACCGACTCCACTGTGACATTAACTTACACAGACAGAGCCAGTGGATTAAGGTTTTTACCAACTTCACTGGGACATATTGACACGGCTAGGCACTACATTAGCTAGCTACCTATAATATAATTAAATTACTGTAGGAAGCTTGATGATAGTTATTTAAGTAGAATGTAATTTTAAATAAAAAACGATTGAAATTCAAAATTCACGCTCGTTAGAATAAATTCTGTTTACGAACCCTGGACACCGCTAAGTATACCCCAGCGTAAGTAAGTTCGCTACAATAACCGCAATCTTCCTATGAAATTTGGTTGATAAATTTTAATAGGTACCTAGTAATGATTTTTGTTAAATTATGGGCGTGGCAATTGTATAATGATCCCCATATTCTGCACACACACACTATTATCGACCCCATGTATATTTCTGCCAATTTTTATTTCGCTGGCATCAATACGAGCATAGGTAGACTAATTTAAATTTTAGACCTGAAAGATCCTTATATTAAATGTGTCTTTCCCCTGATCAACCCTATTTGTTGCAGATAGCTTCATAATGTCTACATGTTTCTTCCCATAAAATTTCGTCCATAAATCTCTACCAGATCTTGAGTTATTAAAATTTGTTAATAATGGGTTTATCAGTTAATATATCCTCTCCACTTTTTACATAGTGTTTATTAGGACCCACATCTCCATAACTGTCAAATTTCGTCACGATTCCGACCAATGAGAAAAGTTCCTTATATGTGAGGTAGGCGTGGTATATATCCAATTGGGCCCATATAGCAATCTGGTTCTGTATCTATGTCCAGACTATACTTTTGCAAAATTTCATTAAGATAGCTCTAACGGTGTAGAACAAAAGTGACCACAGACGGACTGACGGACGGACAAAATAAAAATTGCTTAGAAAGTGATTCCGATCATATCTGTATACTCGTATATGTCCATACTTACCACGCCTCCTTCTTGTAATTGTAACCCTCCTCGAAAGCACAAAATTAGTATACCCTATTTACCTTTTTTAAAGGTAAAGGGTATAAATATAGCTGGCCTCTGTTGTCGAGTGGTAAGTCTGCCATTCTCACACTTAGAGGGCCGCAGGTTCAAATCCTGCCCCGGGCTTGGTCTCAAAAGCGCTTCTTTGTGAAAAATAATTTTCTCTTCCTGTCGAAAGCCTCAGTAGCTAGTACTCATTTCCCAACACCTTGCAGTCACAATTAATTAAAAATTAATAATGAAATTAATAATAATAAACAAATTTTTTTCTTACTTTTTCATTTAATTTGATTGCATTTTTGCTGGGAATATACCCTAAAATTAATTAAAATACACAATACAGTGTGATTATTACTATATTATTCCTTTACAGAGATACTACATTTGGTATTAAGACTCTTATATGATGTATAAACATATTCTAAAAAAGTTGCATTTTGTATACGAAGATACATATGACTGCATGATGCCAACTTTTTGAACTAAGATAACTTTCAGTCTTGAGAGCATTAAATTAATTTTTACAAAGCTAAAAATATGTGTATGCCATATAAAGTGTGCTTTTAAAAAAATTGCTGTTTCAGATAGTTATTAAAATTTATACTGGTATTTTATTTTGTTTAAAAGTTTAAAATGGTTTCAAATTGTTGGTGGTACTAGTTCTTTAAAATAAAAAATAAATAGTATCGGTTTTTGTTCTAAACTTTACATACAGTCAGCGTCAAATAAAGTATACAGATGCAATGGACAGATGCAATGGAAACTTACTTTATTACTTATTTTTTAATACTAATTTTGAATAAAATATATTTACATAGATTCACTTAAAATCAAATAAATAGGTAAAAACTCACAAGTTCACGCGTCAAAAAAAAAAGTATACAGTTTCAAATAAATGATAAATTCTAAGTCTGAAATAAAATGTAAGTTAAAATTATTACTTGGTTTGTTTGCCCCTTACCTTTCATAACTGCTTTTAATCGCTTTGCCATTGATTTTATTAAATTGGCTGTCACTTCTAGAGGAATTTGATGCCATACTTCGAGCAGAGCTGCTTTTACGGATTCTTGGCTGGTTATACCCCGCTTCCTTAATTGTCTGTCTAGATCAGCGTTTCCCAATCTTTTTAAATTGGCGACACACTTTTCTTGTTCGCTTAATGTCGCGACACTCAATAAGTTTAAATTTTTAAGAATACCTTAAACCTAAAACTCTTTACTTATGCTTATTAAAGATTAAACCATTTAACAATTGCTCAGTTTTCTTAGTTCATTTATTTGTATAATTAGAAAATTAAATAACAAAATCATTGTGAATAAAAAATATAATATAGTAAATAAAATCAATTAAAGTGAAATATGTGCTTGTTTTTCTGCACACAAACGTTCAATTCTAGAGCGAATTGCTGACAAACATACTCTCATTTCCTTTTCTATATTCAAAATTCGTTCTCTATGCATATTTTTAATTTTGGTTAATGTGGAAAATCCAACCTCACATAAATACGTAGTCGAAAACGCCAAAAGAAGACAAATTGCTTCATTACCAATCTCAGAATAAGTTTTGGTAACTTCAATCCAAAATTTTTCTAAATGAATTTCATCATATTGCATTTTAAGACTTCGGTCAGTCTGTATGCTAATTAGCTGTTCTTGTTCTATCAATGGCCACTCATCACTTGGATTCAAATTAGCGTATGGATTACGAACCCAATCAAATTCACTAACGGTGAGTGAAGGAAAATAAAAGCTAGTTTGCTCCTGAAAAGATGATAGGTGGGTTTTTATTAACGAAGAAGTTATTGCTCCATTAGGATCGATTTCAGCAAGAAGAGGGAACATATTTATCTTCTTATTTTGACTTTTCCAAAGACAAATTTTTTTCGAAAAGGCATCTATTTTGTCGTTGGAAGTTAATATGTTCTCTTTTTTGCCTTGCATACTTGTATTTTATGCATTTAAATGGGAGAAAATTTCGGCTAGATATGCCAATTTCGCACACCATTCCCTGTTCCGTAATTGTGCCACAAATTCAGCTTTTTCTTCAGATTGAAAGAACTGCCGCAGCTCTTCTCTTAGTTCAAATAGCCGAGAAAGCATTTTTCCTTTTGACAGCCGGCGAACTTCAGTGTGAAGCAACAAACTCATGTGTAATGAGCCCATTTCCTCGCATAGTAATCTGAAAAGCCTCGTTTTTAATGGCCTTGCTTTAATAAAATTTACCATTTTTACTGCTGAGTCAATCACATTTTTCAACTCGGAACCAAGATTTTTTGTCATCAATGCCTCCCTATGAATGAAACAGTGTGTTCCAATTATATGAGGAAACTCTCTTTTTATGATTGAAACGAAACCCTTAAATCTGCCAGTCATGGCTGTAGCTCCATCCGTGCACACCGGTGTACAGTTTTCCCATGAAATCCCATCATTTTCCAGAGAAGATGTAACCACATCATATATATTTTGGCCGGTTGTCGTCGAAGGCATCTCTTTGCAAGAATAGAACTGTTCAATAATATATCCATCGTCAACAAATCGCATATAAATCAAAAGTTGACAATTATTGCTTATGTCGGTGGATTCATCCAACTGAAGTGCATATTTTCTCGAGTCTTTAAATTTTTCGGCAACATTTGCGGCTATATCCGAAGACATATGATCGATTCTTCGACTTATTGTATTGTTTGACAGAGGAACCTTAGAAATCACCTGCTCAGAATCTTCTCCTAACATAATTTTAACAATTTCTTTGCAAGCTGGCAAAATAAGTGTTTCAGCAATTGTATGGGGCTTTATTTTAGTTGCAATTATTTCGGAAACTTTATAACTTGCCAATTGTGCTTTATCAGAAACAGTAAACCTCTTTAATAATTGCTGCGACTCTTTTCTTTGGAATTTTAGCATACTCTCAAAATAATCGACACCTTTGTTGCTTAAAGAACCATGCTTTGTATTTAAGTGTCTCTGTAATTTATTAGGTACCATGGAAGCATTACTCAATTTTTCAACACAAACAATACGTTGAGGTATTGGACAGTCTTCATTTCCAGTAGCAGTAAATCCAAATTTGATATAGCTCTTGTCATACTTTCTGAAAGATATGGTGGTAACTTTTCGCCTTTTCTCCATTTGGCTTCCAGTTGGAGTTGTTGATTCTTCGAGTAGATTTTCTGCACCGTTGTTATCACAAGTATCATCAGTATTTGGGTTTTTTCTTTTAATTAGGAATTTATCCATTTCTAAATTTTTCGTTGAATAACTATATAAATTTTTTTATCAATTAGTCAACCTACCTCCAATAATCGTTGATTTGAGTGTACTCAAAAAGTTACTAATCGAGGTATTGCTTCAACAAGCGACAAAACGACAATGAAGCATCAGCCGAACGCAGCAACACGAAGAAGTTTTTTTATTTTTTATTTTTTATTTTTTTATTTCAGTCAACTCATCGAAAGAAGCCCAAAATTTTTGTTTGCTTCACTTGTTCAGAGTACATTTTTACATGTTCTATGTACGCCTTTGCTTGTACGCTCCCTCTCTCTCCTATCATGCTCTCTTACTCTCTTTGTTTTTTTCAAGTACATCAGCACCAGAGAGTGACAAAATTCCCATTAAGAGTACTGTTAAAGTATCAGTGACTTAACATGTACAAGTGTGAAGAGTGTTCGATCAAACCACATACCATACCCGACATATTATGTTGACGAAAAAAAAAATTATTATCGAAATTTCAAAAAAGTTCGCGACACACTTACATATGCTTGGCGACACACTTATGTGTCGCGACACATAGTTTGGGAATCACTGGTCTAGATGGTCAGCAGAAGTAAGCAGAAGTAAGGGAGCAAGTGTAAGTGCTAGTACCCTTCGTTGTAATAAAGTAAGATTTCCAAAAATAGAAATGCATTTCGAATATTTTCATTATGAACAAAGATATGATCTTTCAAAGGAGCCCATTGTATCTGTATACTTTATTATGACGCTGACTGTATGTATATTCAATATACCAGAGGATTGAGAACTTAAGCCAAATATGAAAATTCTGATTAATATCTCTTCTAGTTTTTGACATAGAGTCCTTTTTAAATAATACACAAATACAGAGTGGACGTGTTTCTTGTTCGATTTTTATTAAAAAGTATACAGTTCAATTTGGTATAGACTGGCAGTTCAAAACGACAGTCAGAAAGCGCCATTGTTGAAGAATATACTCGTATATACGGGTACATTCCTGCCCTAGTTTAAGCACATTTACATTTACACTTCAGTGTATATTAAATTTTGGAAAGCACTAGAATACATACATACATACATATATACATGAATTTATACATTGCTAAAAATATGCATTCTTTCAAGTACATGCGCAATCGTAAATATGTATATTGTAACAGCAAAATGTAACTAGGTCATGGTGCATCCCTAACACTGGCACAGTAGGGTAGTAGGCCCCTCACTGTTTGCATAACGTACGACAGCAATCAGCTAACCAACAGACAATTCGTCAATAAAAAACCGTAAGCAATGCAAGGTCCATTCTGCTCTTCGTTATCGGATTGCAGTGTAAAACTCAATGAGAACTTGTGGTATATGAATCATAATAACGAACTGCATAACAGTGAAATATATACATGTCGATATATGTACATATATAGTACAGTTTCATACTCGTAAATATAAATATATTGTTAAGAGAAACGGAGTCTAACATAGAACGTGCATCACAACACATTCATTACTCTGCAATTCGCATGAATAGCATTCACCAAGTGTGCATCACCTTTCGTCTCCTTCCCCATTACAACACGGCAATCAGTAAGTTGAATAAAAAGTAGCACAGGGTTTAGTCATGTGATGACCCATTAACATACTTTTCACAATGGAAATTTTCGTAGAATAAAGATTTTAAAAAAAACACACAAAAACACACAACGTTATTGTTGAAACACTACATTTTACTTAGTATCTGAGGAAATATAATTTTTTAATTATATTTTTAGCAAAGCTCTATTAATCATTTAATTTAATTAATAATTTAATTTTCTGTTTATTTTATTATGCATTTTAAATTGACATTAAAATAAATGCATAGGCTAGGTCATACCATACAAACCATAAATATTTTTAACTAAACACGCACCAAAAGAGACAAGTTTATGTTTTTTATAGAAACATTTTTTACCGAAATATGCATTCTAAAAAGACCTGATTTAATATTAGCCGTGTTCGATTTTGCAACTCCAACTCAGTAAATACTGAAAGTAGTATCCGATTAAAATAAAAAAACTTAGAGAAGTCGCAACTTTCAACGATAAGGACTGGGTAACTTATTTGCGTTAGAGGCTTGGAACATTCCTGCGTCAGTACATCTATTCATCTATGGCTAACTTTTTTCTTATCGTTAGATATACCTTAAAAAGTCTTTTAATACATTTGGCCCGGAATTTGAGATACAATCTGACTGTAATATAGACTCATTCAGGCGAAGACAATGCCTACTTCCCATAAATCCAACTTCATTCCAATTGGTGATAGATTGATAAAATTTGATAGTTATATACATATGGATCCTATTACACTGTGTGCCGAAAGTGCGCTGTATACGAATATGCACCATCACCATACGAATATACGAATATGCATCAGCATAAATAACACATATTCAAAACTTAAGACTCATCGAAATTTATGAACGAAATTTGGTGTGATTTTACACTATAAAGCCATATGCATAAATGAGGTGGAACAAAGAACGAACACGCCTACCTTCCATATAAGCAACTTTCGGAAACACCTTTAAAATTACATTAGCTATGCTTTTCATACTAATATTATTTCGACTAAGATTGCGTGCTGGAAATTGGAACCATATATGTTATATTATTATTATTAATTCCATGACATTTGACACAATAAAACTATACTTATTATACAAAGTTAACTAAAACACATAATAAACGAGTACAGAAGTCTCAAGTCGGGTTAGACCGACTTCGAAATACCCTTTACCTTTTCTTGTGCGTGCAAGTTCAACAATGGGGATATTTTCTTCATAAATCATCATTAGGACCATATCTACAGTAATTTTCGGGTACCTTGAATTGATTATATCGACATTTTTTGTGTATAACTTTGTAGTGTCAATATAACTACTGATATACAATTTTGTCTAAAAATTTTGAATAGGTCGTAAGTTATAATAATATGTCAATAATAAGCGTGGCTCTAAAAATAACATGCCAATTTTTTCTGTGGGGTTTAATGCTAATGTGAAATTTCATTGATGTATCGTCTATAGGAACTTAGTACTGATTTTTGGTTAATTGTGGACGTGGTAGTCTGCTGATATTTGGAATGCATTTTAGTACAGACCCAGTGTAGACATCTACAAATTTATATTCTTATATCATCACTAGAAGCATAGATATGGTAATTGTCTTTAAGTGGGGTCCCCAAAGATCATTATATAGGAGGGAGGTATATTCTTCATCTGATCGACCCCGAATGTGGCTTTGTAGGGTCCATATACGAGTACACACTATTATAAAATGTCGTCCAAAAATATTGTATAGGTCGTAAGTTATAATAATATGTCAATAGTGGGCGTGCCTGTAAATGTAACACGCCCATTTTTGTGCGGTATTTGATGTTAATACTGTGAGAACGAAAATACTCAGATCATTCAAATTTACGCTCCCACATTGGCTGCGCACAGACGGCCTTTTTAAGCCTACCGGCGGAGGATGCCAAGAAGGCACTGGGATTAAAACATCTGCGTGTAGGATGGGCGAGCTGCCGACTAACAGAAGTCGTAACGCCACAACGCTTCTATAAGTGCTGGGGCTATGGGCACAAGGCGGCTGGATGCAAAGAGCCGGATCGATCTGGACTCTGCCGAAAGTGTGGCGAGACTGGCCACATGGCTGCGAATTGCCAAAATGAAGCAAAGTGCGCTTTGTGCAAGGGGGCGCATCCAGCGGGCAGCAGGAAATGTCCACGACACCAGGAGGCATTGGAAAAGAAGAAGGTATGAGAGTACTTCAGCTCAACCTAAATCATTGTGAAGCTGCACAGGATCTTCTGATGCACTATAAAAATGAAGTGAAGGCAGATGTGGCGCTAATTTCGGAACCTTATTGCAAGGAAAGATTCCCCAAAGTAGGTTGCGGAGGAACATACTAACGGTAATTTTTGGTAGGGTACCTTGAAATGATTATATCGACCCCTTTTCTTGTGAATGGCTTTGTAGTGGCAATATAACCACAAATATAATTTCGTCCAAAAATATTGTACAGGTCGTAAGTTATAATAATATGTCAATATAGTGGGCGTGGCTCTAGAAATAACACGCCCATTTTTTGTGTGGTGTTTAATGTTAGTACCCGAAACATTCGTGTGAAATTTCGTTGATAAATATTTAATAGGAACACAGTAATGAGTTTTGGCTAATTGTGGGCGTGGCAGTTGTATTATGATCTCCATATTCTGCACACACACTATTATGGACCCCATGCATATTTCTGCAAATTTTTATTCCGCTGGCATCAATACGAGCACAGGTAGGATAAATTTAAATTTAGACCCGAAAGTTCCTTATATCAAAAGTGGGCGTGCCTTTTCTCTGATCAGCCCCAATTGTTGCAGATAGCTTTATAATGTCCACATGTTCCTTCCCATAAAATTTCGTCCGTAAATCTCTACCAGATCTTAAGTTATGAATATTTGTTAATAGTGGGCGTGGCAGTAAATATACACCGCCCACGTTTTGGACAGTGTTTAGTAGGACCCAAATCCTCATGACATGCCAAATAATGTCAAGATTCCGTCAATTGGACCGAAGTTATAGTTATTTTAAAAAAGGTGAAAAAAGTTCCTTATATGGGAGGTAGGCATGGTCTTTTTCCAAATCGGCCCATATAGCAATCTGGTTCTGTATCTTTGTCTAGACTGTACTTTTTATTAAGAAAGCTCTAACGGTGTAGAAAAAAAGTGATTCTGATCATGGACATACCTACCATGCCTCCTTCTCGAAATTGCAACCCCTCTCAAAAGCACAAAGTTAGTATACCCTATTTACCTTTTTTAAAGGTAAAGGGTATAAAAAGAGTCAAATATCGCTCCTAGTCGGAGCATAGGGCTCTCCAACGGTTTCTATCAGCAGCCAGGTGTCTTATTTCATTCCAGGTGGCTCTGTGGTGACTTTCGGCGTGGATAGAGCGTACCAATGTTTGTCGTGGGCGTCCTGCTTTCCGACTACCATGTGGGTTCCATTGAAAGGCCATCTTTGCAATATTGGTGTCTTCTCTACGCAGAATGTGCCCTATCCAGCTCCACTTGCGTCTTTTAAATTCTGTTTCAATAAGCTCGCTATTGGTGAGGCGCCACAGGTCTTCGTTCATGATCGTTGTCGGCCAGAAAATGCTGCAGATTCTTCGTAGACATTTGTTGACAAAAGTTTGAAATTATCGAGTTTTTTGTTCTGAGACCAGCCATGTTTCAGACCCATACAACAAAACAGGTTTTATTCTGGTGTTAAATATTCGTATTTTTGTGCGCAGCGATATCACACGAGAACGCCAAATTCGATCTAAATTTCGGATTGCAGACCGTGCTTTGTTTATGCGTGCTGCCACATCAGATGTGGCACCCCCATATTTTTTTATGTAGCTACCAAGGTAGCAGAAGCTGTCAACGTCCTCAATGTTGATGGTGGAGTTGTCATTTGTCAGTACAGTAAGTGGAGATGTATTTACAGTTGGCAGTCGCAAAAGTTTAGTTTTGGAGAAGTTGATTTTGAGGCCAGATGCATGAGCTTTTACGGCTAGTTGCGTATTCTTGACGAGGCGCCTGCTAACGTGTGCGTCATGAAACAGAGTAGTCCAAATCACTGAGCTTTTGGATTAATCTCCACTGCAACCCCTCCTCCGTCTCCGCATTAGTAAGCCATGGAAATAATTCATATATATTCATTACTGTGCTCCTGTAAAATATTAATTGACGAAATTATATACCACGAAATGATAATACTACAGTATAGAATATTGAACTGGCGCCACATATTATATTTATTAACGAAATTTTACTTGATGGATCAAAGTGGGTGCATTAACACTAATGTCACTACTACTAACTCGAGATCTATATATGAACTATCTTTCTTATTGATTTAGTGTAATAGAATCTTCATATATAAATTATTCTTATTAAAAGTATTGTTTACTATACAATTGTTTATGTCCTATATCACTATGATTAAACTCGCAAGCACACATTACTTCTATAGGCGTGGTTTGAGCAAATATATCAAAGATTTTAGAATTGGCCAATGATTGGAATTGGAGGTTAAGTATCTTTCCCTAAATTATAACTAAACATTTTGGGAAACAATAATAATCAGAGAATCCTAAGCAACACACTTACAAACTGGGTAAAGTTTCGTAAGTACATCAGTTTTCATATTAACTACTATTGCAAACCAACTTACAAATAGATGAAGGTATATTAGCTTTTACCAACGTCTTAATAAAAGCTACACAACATTATTCACCAACACAAGCTAAACCATTAAAAAATAATATCTGAAAAAAAATTCAGCTAGTAATCAAAGCAAAAGTGATATTGTCAACGGATTGGCAAAAGAGCAAATCACCAGCACCTAAAGTTGAAGTGGAATATGCAGGTTAAAACTTCGCAAAACCTTATGCCATGAGAAAGAAAAAGACTTGTAATACTTCCTGCAGAACTCACCCTCATCAACATCAACATCAACTCATTATTCGCAATAGAAAAACACAAAAAAGTATAAGGGTGTGCACGCTCAAAGCGGAGCGGAGCCGAGCGCAAAGATGATCAGTGCGAGAAGCAATGCGAAAAAGCTCAGTGCATATAGTTTCACAGAAATTTGCGTGGGTATGGCATACTGCAAGCAGAGCGGAGATGAGAGCAAAGAAGATTCAATCCGAGAAAATAGTTTTAAAGTGTTTTCTCGCGCTGACTCGCATTGACAATGTTTTTTTTCATTTATTTGTGTAAGATTTATGAAAGTTACACAGTGATTTTAGTAATTAATCCGTAATTAATTCGTTTAAAAAATAAAAAATGTATATTGAAATACTAATTAGTGAAGTATTTTCTCGTCCTAAATACCAGAGTTTTGGTGGAAAAGTTGATGTCCATCAGTTTCTGTGGAAATAAGAATACTAAGTAAGTATTAGTTTAGTTGTTTATTTCAGCTTATAAAATAAAAAACAAAATCACAAAATTGTTCTCTTATTAATCGTCCGTTTGTTAAAGATGTTTTGTTGTACTCTTTTCGTGATTTGTTTTTATTCTGTTCCTCCACTATATCTTTTAATTTTACATCCAATCTTTCACTATCAACATATAGATGCCACAATTATTTCTGCTTTGGCAGGGTCCGTCTCTATTCGTTTCCAGAGCAATCTAAACTTTGCGTTCATAATTTCAAATGGTAATTCTATGCATTTCCTTGCCCGAGAAAGAAATATTTCGTGCTCTTCAGTACAGTACGAGTATTTTCTATTGTATGGCCTTAACAACACATCTAACAGGGGGTATGTCTCTTTCCCAAGAAAAACTAATGGCAAACATTCTATACATTACCTTGTCTGAGAAAGACGAGCATTAAAATATTCGTGCCCTTCAGTATAGTCTTTTCTATTGTATGGCCTTAAAAACACGTCTAGCAGCGGGTATGTCTCGTCCCCAAGAAAAACTAATGGCAAACTAATGTTTGTCCCAGGTATATTGGTGTTTGGAGGAGCATTAGCTCATGAGTTTGCAAAAGATGAAATATTTGGGAAGAACTGAGAGTACCACCATAACTCTGCTTTCCATACCCTCCAACTTATATTGCAATAAACTTGCAGTTGGCATCAGCCATTTGAAAATAACAAATACAAATGGATTCGGGATCCATTCCGAAATGAATTCCGGAAAATTCCAGCTCTTAAGTCTGGTGATGGTGGGGGTTCTGAATCAGACATTTTGTCTAGTTGGCCGCATTTCAAATCTTGATTTTTTTTTAGGACCAAATGAAATGCCGGAATTCCAGTGGAAATTTGGGAATATTAAAAAGAAAAGCCGTTCCAGAGGAAGTGTTAAATGAGGACGAGGACATCTTGAATGCTTCCCAAAATAAATAAATGGAAGAGAATTGCAAATAGAACAGTTTTGCATATCATTCCATTCCATTACCCCATCAAAACCATTTTGTTTATAATGAACATTGCAATTGAAAAACGCAAGTTGGCTTCGATAGAAAAAAAATCTCAAAAAACATATGAGCGGGACGAAGACGAAGCTTCTTTGACTCTCTGCTTCCTCATGTTCGGAACTTGGAGCCAAAACAAAAACTCAAGTGCAGAATGGATATACAAAACTGGTATATAAATTTGTGTATGAGAAAGAGCATTTTCGTCCCACAGCTGGTACATTCATCCCAACACCACTTTTAAATTAAGTTTTACAGTATACGGCTATATCCGCAACTATCAGCAATCGATCTTCTGATCATAATAATTATTGGTTGGACTTAAGCATGAACCCAAATTTTCCACCTTCTACATTTAATAAAATCGAAATTATTAACTTGCCAGGAACTTCGAGCAGCTTTATCAATGAAATTAACATGCATATTGTATAAGTAATTTTGATCAATAAAATTAAATAAAATTTTTCTAAAATATAATTAGATTTTCTTACTTGAGAGTAAGAATTAATCGCTCACAAGATGTTATTAGTACTTTAATGAAATTGGTCCAATGCGTTATTAAGTTTAAATTCAATGCTCTTAAGAATATAATCGAAAGAATCAATACTATATTGATAAAATTTTTCAGGATATTTCCGTAAGTCATCATATAAATGATGAAATTCTCCAATCTATTTTCTTTTGAAATTTAGTTGGTGCAGTCCAAATAGTTTTTCTTTCATAAAATAATTTAAAACACTAGAAGAAGCAAAATACTATTCATCAGAGGAATCCATTAATTTTCACTTCACTTGCATAAACACAAATCAATTAAGATTTTGAAAAATAAATACTAAGAGCAAAAGAAAAGCGAAAACCAGTATCAGCGGCATTTCTCGCATTTACTTCGACACCCCTGATTTTGTCTCTCGCATGAAAAAGTTCCGCTTTGCGCTCGGTTCCGCTCCGCTCCACTTTGAGCGTGCATTCTGACAGCACCCTAAGACAAATACAGTTCGAGGCTTCCATACGTACTTACAGTGGAAATCGGGACAGATCTGATGAAGACAAAGCCAGCGACTTTATTGAATATATAATTAGTATTTTTAAGACAAATTCAACAAATAGCATTGTACCACTCCACTATTGCACTCTGGTTGGAATTACATTTTTTCCCATATAGTCTAAAAATAAACTTAATGTATTGAAATTGAACACGCAAAATAAATTTGAGAGGACAAATATAGATTTCGAATAAAATTGTTTTTTGATTGGAGCACTCCTTCGCGTACTTCCCACAAATCTGCCTACTTCCGAAAGAATTCTCATTTTAATAAAATATTTTCAAATAACATTTAAAAAAATTGACTGATTAATCACAATTTTAGCTCATTATCATCAGATTCATAATCCATTTCTTCAGAATAGTATTAATTTTTTGGAGTTGGTGATTCCAAATGGAATTGGGTCTGCAGAAAGTGGTTTCTTTTTATTATTATTTCCATCTTTAATAGAGATTGCTTGATAGAAAAGGATCTGATCTGATCTGAGCCCTATAAAAACTATCGCTTAAATTATTAAGACGGCTGTTTTGTCTAGCAAGTGATCTCTATCGCGTTTGTTTGGGATTATCGATATGAACTCCAAACTTTTCCCCCAATTTTGTTTGAATACCTTTTTTGAGCATCATCATTTTCGCCTTATCGTTCTCACCGGTTATATGCCATTTCTTCAACGTAGTTCTGTAGGACATATTGAGAACAAACTCAATAAGCCATATCCAGGCATGCAGGGGACAAACTCCGTATTGAAGTGTTCCAGGTTTTACAGCGAATACGTCTGGTCTAGTATCGGCAGCTTTTAAAAATGTTTGTTTGGATTGCCTCCGCATATAGGACATTTACTCCGAATAGGCCTAATCTAATATCGCAATTTTTAAAAATGCTTTTGGATTTGCTCAGCATATAAGATAACATTGATATGACCTGGTTCCTGTTACAATATTTAAAACTATATCATCAATTAATGTCATATGCAAATCATAAGAAACAGTTTCATTTTCGAAGCAAACGGTTTTAAATTTTGTATTTGTTGGTACACATTAAACTTTTCTTTTAAAATATTTTGTTTGGTGTATTTTTGACTGGTGATGTATTTAGAAATTATATTTTTCTATTTTTCAACTAGCCAGCAAAATCAAAAAGACTTGGCTGCCGATTTTTACAAATGATCCCACCCAAATTATCTATCAATTGTAACGGTATAATTGTGGTGACAAACAACGATTGCCCAAGGCTTTCAGGCTCATTTTCATTAAATTCCTGCTTGTAAAGGTTTTGCCCAGTCGAGCCGTCAAATCTGTAGCTCACAGAGTTTCCCCTGCGAAATTTTAGGAAAATTCCTCAAGACAGATTCCTGCGCAAAATGATTAAGGACAATTACACCCAATAAAAACACCTGGTGCAGCAGGTGAGCTTCACATGGAAAACTTTGTTTGGCTGATGAATCTACTTTTGCCACGTAGGCAGGGCCAGCTAAGTCTTAGATAGTTAGAAATAAGAATTCAGTATTGAAGTAATAATAACAAGCACATAGTGCTGTCTAAATGAAGAAATTTAAAATAAAACAATCGTTTATTTAATTGGCACCAGAGCAGGGGCAGTGTAATAAAATAAGAATTAATATAATTAATTTAAAAATTTTGGATTGGCCCTTTATAGTACTTACAGCCCACTAAAATCGTAAAATTTATCATCGATTACCTACTATAGTAAATTAATGTAAAATTTGCCTAAACAAAATAATTAATAATAATAAATACAACGAACTTTGTCGAACAATTTTAGGTGACTACAAATACTTGAGCGTTACCATAATGAATTCACCTAATCAAAATAATAAACAATTAAAACATCGAACGTTATCTAAAAATTGTACTTAACTGTTACCATAATAAATCAGTTCATGTTGTGACATTTGCATAATGAACAGTAAAAACAATGAAGTTTGCCAAAAATGTTGTGTCACCAATATCAATTATTACCATAAGAAACACACAAACAAACGTTATTAGCACTCATAGACAAAAAAGAAACACGCACGTAGCAAGCTAACCAAAATCATATGTAACCAACAAGCAACAAACCAACTGTAACTGCCGCATAGCACACGAGAGAAAATAATGCACCAAAGAGGATTTTTCATTATGTAAGAAAAAAATTTGTTACTCTCAATATACCCTTTACATTTAAAGAAGGCAAAAAGGGTATACAAATTTTTCCTTTTGAAAGGGGTTGAAATTTCAAGAAGGAAGCGTGGTAGGTATGGACATAAGTATAGAGATATAATCAGAATCACTTTCTAAACAATTTTGTCCGTCCGTCTGTCCGTCTGTGGTCACTTTTTTTCTTAATGAAACTTTGCAAAAGCATAGTCTGGACAAAGATACAGAACCAGATTGATATGTGGGCCGACTTGGACAAAGGACACCTACGTCCCATATAAGAAGCTTTTCTCACCTTTTTTAAAATTAGTAGAATTTCGGTAAAATTGATGGAATAGTGATGCAATTTGGTAGTTATGTAGATGTGAGTACCACTACAGAATATGCAGGTATATATTAACTGCCACGCCCATTATTAACAAATATTCATAACTTAAGAACTAATTGAGATTTATGGAAGAAATTCTACGAGAATCAACATTTGAGCATTATAAAGTTAACTGCAAGAAATGAGGTACATACATCATAGAAAGGACATCCCCACTTTTGATATAAGGAACTTTTGGGCCTAAAATTAAAATTAGCTTGCTTATGCTCGTGCTGATGATATCGGAATAAACATTGGCAGAAATATACATTGGGTCTATAATAATAAGAGGATAAAATTAGGGGAACATAATATTACTGCCACGCCAACAATTAATCTAAAATCATTACTAGGTTCCTATTAAAGATTTACCAACGAAATTTCACAGGAAGGTTTTCGGTTCTAACATTAAACACCACTCAAAAACTGGGTGGGTTATTTTGACAGTCATGCCCATTATACAATCTTTATAATATTTTTTGACGAAATTTTATATTAATACGTATATTGACACTACAAATCCATAGACAAGAAAAACGGGTCGATCAGATAAAGACCACGCCTCCCTCTAATACATTCAACTTAAGGTACTCTACCGAAAATTACCATAGATATGCTCCTAATGATGATTTATGAAGAAAACTTCCGCATTGTTGAACTCGCACGCACAAGGAAAGGCAAAGGGTATTTCGAAGTCAGTCTAACCCGACTTCAGTCATCTCTACTCGCTTTAATATTTAATTGAATCAAATTCAATAATCGATATAAGTGTACAGCAAATTTTTTATACCTATTAGCAGAGTATCATAAGAACAAAAATAAAAGAAACACAAAAATAATTTTCAAATAGAAAATATATAAATAAAATTAAATCTCGGAGTTGTATTACAAAAAAAAACGGAAAAATGTGCCGCGACTTTGTCGAAGCTAAATTTACACCCATCGTGCACTCAGAACTGGTAAGTTCTCCGAAACGGTAGCCGAAACAGTATGTTCTATTTTAAATCCTAGGACACAAGAGGATGAAGAACAGGTAGAGTAGATTTTATCAGAAACATCGATGCATTTGAACGAGTACCAGATGTAGTGAAACGCTTAAGAGAATTATCTGGGAAGCCAGGGGAGTACAGCTCTTGGAGAAAGTCGGCAGATAAGATATTATTAAGGTATGGATGGAATAAAGACACCTCAAAATATGTTGCTATCCTGCACACCATTCGACACAAAATTGTCGGTGAGGCCGAAGCAACAATTGAATCCTGCCGTACAACAATAAATATGAGTACAATAAAAAATGCTTTATAGCTACACTATTCGGACAACAGGGATAAGTACCCTTAAGCACCAATTGATCAATGTAGTAGTACTGTTGAACAATTTTACAAACAGGTCTACCAATACCATCTCTCATCTTGGACAAAATCGAATGTCTCAATTTAGAAGAGGCAGCTTTTACTGATATGGCAGCATCCTATAGAGAAATACCCCTTGACATATTTTTAAGGGCTTTGAATGGTGCTTTACCAAGTCTCCTAAGTGTAAGAGAGGCAACCAGTTTACCAAAGGCTCTTCAAATGTGCCTTAAGTTAGGTAACATGAACTACAGAACGAACCACGCCAATAGTATTAGCCGTATGCCATCAAATACTAAACCGGCTAACCACCCACAACATAGATCTTATCCACAGAAACAACAGGCGCGACCCTTTTACCCAGAGATTACAAACTTTTCACACGAATAGTTTCCCAGACCAAGTCCCTTACCGCAATATGGACATTTTCCCAGACCAAGACCCTTCCCGCAATATGGACAAGGTCGTCCCTATGTCACACCACAACCCAATTATTTTTGACCACCTCTCCCACCTAAATCGATGGTTGCGATGAAAATTGATCGCTCTATTCAGAAGAAAAACGTCAACTATCAGAACAGGCCACCGTACCATCAAGCCCAAAGGATTGGTCCGCAAGGTTAGCAGACTTTTAACACAACCCCAAGTTGATAACAACCAAGTGAATAAACGACCACCCTCGCAAATGCAGCAGCCCAGTCAAATCTCGAGAGTATATAACACTGAAACAAAAGAGTATAATCCTCCGGAATATGACAATGAAGTAGCAGAATATCCTGAAAAAATTACACAGACTAACAAACTTACCAACCCGAATATGAAGCGTTAATCGAAGAAGCCGAAAAAGACAAGCCTTCTAACGACAACATAAATTTTTTGGATACAATTTTTCCTCATTGCTATCTTTTTGTTATGAAATGAGAAATTGCAATGACTTAAAATTTTTGTTAGATACTAGCCCTAATAAAAATTATATTAAACCGAACTATATTAGAAACCCCATTCAGAACACACCCTTCTTTGAAAAACAGTTGGTGGGCCAGCCAAAATTTCCCATCATGCAAATATTGATATTTTCGGACATGAGATAGGGAAACTAAAATTACACATTCTAGTTTCCCTATTCAAGTTATTTTATATATTCAGATACTCCATTCACCCCCTGCAACTTTAGAATTGCGCATACTACTACATTCCCAATGCCTCTACAGAAAAAAACAACAATTACATATTAAAAGATGGCATTATTCGCTAATCGAAATCTCCCTCTAACTCTCCGGTACGGATTGTACCGGAAAAACCAGACTTTTCAGGGTTAGAAAAATTCCGTATGGCAATCGATTATCGCAAATTAAATGAAAATACCACACCAGATAAATATTCTGTTACAGATATCATCACTATTTTAACTAATCTAGGATCAAATAAATATTTCTCCACAACTGATCTTAAAAGTGGATTCCACCAAATTGTTCTCAACGACGCCGACATTGAGAAGACCATATTCTCCATTGCTACTGGAAAATTTGAGTTCACTCGACTTTTATATGGTTTTAGAAATGCTCCTGATATTTTCAACGCACTTTAGATGAGGTGCTAAGAGAACAGATCGGTGTCCGTTGTTACATCTATATCGACAACATTCACATTTTTAGCAAAAGCAAAAAAGAGGATTTAGATAATAATAATAAATAAATTAATAAATGCAAATTTATTAAAGAAGTAACCAAATTTCTAGTCGGTCAAAATGGCATCCGCACTACAGCCTAATAAGATGGAAGCTATAATATATTTTCCACGCCCAAAAATGTTCATAATCTACGGTCCTTTTTAAGAATGACCTGAAATTATCGTTGGGTTGCCTACGCACAAATTGCAGAACCTCTCACCGAAATACTTAGAGGTGAGCTGGGAAGAAGTTTTATTGAACTTTATTATCCTGATTTCGAAAACGCTTTTGAGATTACAACCGAAGCTTCCATTTACTCTTTAGGTGCCTTACTCTTCCAAGATGCCAGGCCAATATATTTCCTTTCAAGAACGTTAATCAGAGCAGATGAAAGCTTTGCAGCTAACGAAAAGGAAATGCTTGCAATAATTTGGGTGTTACATACTCTAAGATGTTTCCTTTACAGATTAAAAAATGTAAACATTTCCACAGACCACCAGCCATGGATCTTCGCTCTCAGCAACAAAAATACAAATGCAACACGATAGGCAACACGAATGTAGTTGCAGATTTCCTCTCAAGGCCGCCAACATCCAATATAAATTCAGTAACTGTTCACAGCAGCCTATTAATGTTTTCAAAAACCAAATTTTCATCTCCTAAGACTCCCATGCTTCATATAAATTTGATATAGTTTCTCCTATGTATCACAGATACATTATTATAGTGAAAGCCTCCTCCGACAAATCCTTAAAATCACTTTTAAATAAACAAGCGAATCCATCAGTAATAAATGATATTAAAACCACTGGTATTAGAACCACACATTTTATCCCCTGCATTTCGCTAATTATAAGATTCGCTTCATACAACTAACAGTAGATGATATTAAAAATACGGAATACAAAAGCAGATACCCCGCTATGGCAAAAAAATTAAGAAAGTCGCAAAATTGTGCAAAATCTGTAAGGAAAATCAATACGATTACCATTCAAACAATTCAAAATTTACCAGAATACCCAGGTCATATCATTCACATAGATATTTTTTCAACGGATAACACAAAGTAATTACTTCTATCGATAAATTCCCAAAATTAGCTGTAGTAAAGCAAATAGGCGGGAGGAGTATTGAAAGTATAAAGAAACCCTTAAAGAGAAAAAATATTTTACTTGGAATTCCGAAAGCCATTGTTTTCGACAATGAAAAAACATTAAATTCTCAACCAATAAAATTCATGTTAGAAAACGATTTAAATATTAAAGTATTTCCAGCACTACACTACAAATCCGAGGTGAAGGGACAAATTGAGAGTCTCCTCTGTTTAAAACATGAATACCATTTTGTCGAATTAATAGAATGGTTCGTTAACAAGTACAACCATTCTATCCATTCCGTCACAGGGAACAAACCTGTTAAAATATTTTTTGCCAGAACCGCTTCATCCAATTTGAATGATCGTTAAGAGACTAGGAAACTTTTTTTGAAAGTTAAAAGAAAACCTGGAAAAGGATTAAAATATAAAAGATATAGTTAACTACAAAGTAGGAAGTAAAATTTTTGTAAAGCAAAATAAGAGACTAAAAACGAAACTTTCCAAAAGATATAAAGAAGAAATGGCTAAAGAAACTAAATACGCTATCGTAACAACATAATCAGGAAAAATAATCCACAAAGACCGCATTAGAAATTAATGAAATCATATTTGTTTTTAGATCATTCCTTTCTATAGCCCTTCAGCTTTCTTATATTTTTGTTGAAGTACTAGACTACTGTCAATCCGAAATCGTTACCATCGAGGATGGAATATTAAGGATCTAAACCGGAACTTACAGGATTCGTCACATCAATAGTATATTCGACAATCGTAGAGGACTTATGGAAACACTTCATCAAGAACATACCACTCCCTCACCCAATCATAACAGATGAAATTAACAGTATGAACATAAGTATTAACACTATTGTAACGACTCTATTTTGCTGGAATAGAACTCAGCTGCTTCCAGGGGTCGTAAAGTTAATTACTTATATTCGTTTGCATAAAAGTTTTATATCTATTCTTTATTCATTTTAAAAAATATATGAAATGTTGTACTTGTTTATACAAAATTACACTTAGCTATTTAAATTTTATTCTTATGTACCTCTTTCTGTACGAGTCACGTCGAGCTGAATGTCTGTGTGTATCTCAGTGAGAAGGCGATTGAAAACCAGAATTCTCCTAAATACTAAGGACAGTACAGTAGTTTAAGATTTTTAACGATTCCAATGAGACTTATACATACGAAGGACAGAACAGCAGTCTAAAGATTTTACCGATTCTGCTGAGACCAAGACCACACGCAAACAAAGCGCGGAACAAACCCCAACATATCCGAACTAGGGCGTACACCGGATCTAAGTTACATTTCAATTAATTAACGTAAACACTTTTAATTGTGTAATAAATAATAAAATTAAGTGTCCAAATAAAAATATAATTTTAAATTAATACAATTAAATTAAGTTAACAGTTTTCAACGACTTGCAATAGAATTAAAGGTCAAAAAAGATATCATTAATTCTGTAACTTGTCTGTAACCGACTCCTGGAAACCGCTGAGCTTACCCCAGCAATTGGAGTCGTTACAGCACAGTGATGTTTCATGTTGTAGTGTTATATTTACAGATTTAATGCAGTCGGTAAATTCTCCTGAGACTAGTCGTTGTGCTTCTATGCAGACGGCTGGCTTGGAAATGTAATGCGCCGCGGTTAGTCAACATTGACTTTCTTATGGTTGTTGTTGCTTTCTTTGATGCCGACATTTGTACTCTCCGTGTTGCAATGCATTTCACTCACCTACTGCTTGTACTGTAGAAAGCTGAACGCTATTGCCATTTCTTTTGCCTTTTCATTGGTATATCTTAATCTTGCTTTTAATTCATTTGCATAGTTTTCAAAGTTATATATTTTAGTTTTGTTTTCTATGTTTTCATTGGGAAGATATGGGAGTTTCCCAAATACTAATTCATAAGGTGTGTAGCCTGTGTCAATATGTGGCGTTGTATTATATGCGAAAGCAAAATAAGGAATCCACATATCCCATTCGTCGTCGGTCGTCGAAGTCAGTAGGAATTCGTTTAGAAATCTGTGGTTGCGTTCTAGTGAGCCTATTGTTTGGTGGTGGTACGGTGTCGAAAATTGTTGTTGTATGTTCAGTAATGAGCATATGTTTGACATTAGCTCGTTTGTAAATTCTGTCCCTCTGTCAGATTTGAGTACTTTAAAATGTCCGTACTTTAGATTGAATGGTTCAAATAGTGTCTTAGCTGTTGTGTGTGCATCTTTTGTTATCATATGTGTGCGATTACAAATTTTGTCAGCTCGCATTGCATGGTCAATATTTTTAGTGGCCCTACGGTGTCGATGGATATTACTTCGAAGCTGTTAAAATGGGGGCGTCTGTTATTGTAAGTGGTTATTTTGTGTGTCTTGTTTGTTTACATTTCGCGCATGTGTCACAGTTGTTTATGAAATTTTTTATCATCTGGTTCATATCTTTCCAAATGTATTTTTGTTTTAGCCTCAGCAGAGTTTTTCTTACTCCGAAGCGTGGTATTCTGTGGCATTCGTCAATTAGTTTGTATTTTACTAAATAATCTGTTAAATTTTTTGGAGGAGTATATATTAATATTTTTAGATGAGGACTTTTTTTATTTATTTTTATTTTTTTGTACGCTTCTTTAAAATTTTCTTTTCCATATAGCTTGAATATTTCATCATCATTTGCTATGACTAATTCTTTTATATTTTCTTTCTTAGGTTTGGATATCAGTTACGTCAGAATCGAGTCTAGTCCCGTCGAGTTATCATTAATTCCTGCATGCTTTATATTTTCATTTGTATTCTTATTTTTAGATCGAAGCTTCTTCAGTGTCGAATCTTGATTCGCTGAATTATCACATTCGCCTATGTGCACAGTATTATTTTCAATATAATTATTCATTTTTTCAAAGCTTTGATTTTTGTTGTCGACATTGAATTTTAATTTTTTATATTCTTGACGTCATTCCCATATTTGAAGGTGATCACTCTTCTGAGATATACAATTTCTAAATTTCTTATTTTCATTTTTATTTGCCTCTTTATTCTTTGTTTCTTTATTTATCATGTTTTTTAAAGCCTCTCCTCTTGTAATTATCAATGTTATTTTTGCCATTTCGTCTCTTTCTGTCGGCATCATTTCTATTAGTATATTCCAGTCAATTTGTATTCTCGATAGTGCGTCCGCGTTTGTGTTCATCTTACCTTTCTTGTAAACTATGTCAAAATCGTAGTCGCTGAAATCTAATCTAATTCTGGTCATTTTAGATGAAGGATTTTTATGTGAAAATAGTGATATTAGTAGTCGATGGTCAGTTACTACGGTAAACTTCCGACCATATAAATACGGTTTAAAAAAATTCATGCCCCAAAATATTGCCAGTAGTTCTTTTTCTATTACCGGTTTGTTTAAGTCATGTTTTTGTAAGGATTTGCTAGCATATGAAATGGGTAAATCTTCTCCTATTTCTCCTTGTGATAATACGGCGCCTAGTGCATAATTTGATGCATCTGTAGTTAGTATGAACGGTTTCTCGAAATTTGTGTATTGTAATAGGGGTGGATCAATTATTTTTTTTTTTAGTATATCAAAAGCTGTTTGTGATCCTATCTATCTATGTCCATATGAATTTTACTGATTTCTTTAGTAAGGAGTTAAAATTTTTCGCAATATCTGCAAATGAATCTTCTATAGTAACTGCATATTGAATCTTCTTAGTTCATCGGCGCATTTTGGTTGTGGGTAATTCTTGACGGTCTTATATTTTGCTGGGTCAATTTTTTTACTCCGCCTTGTGTTACTAAATGTCCTAGGTATACCACCTCTGGTCTCAGAAAATTGCGTTTTGCTGCGTTCAGCATCACATTATGCAGTTTCAGTCTGCCTAGTACTTTGATTAGATTTTGATTATGGTGGTTTAGACTGCACCCGTAGATGATTATGCCATCTACATAAAGGAATGCTTCTGAATCAAATCCTGAGAGTGCTATTGTCAGCATTTTTTGAAAGCTGTTAGATGAAAGTTTAAGTCCAAAAGGTAGTTGTTTAAATTGGTAGTGTCCGTTTGAGGTAGAAAAGGCTGTTAGTGGTCGTGATTGTTTTTCAAGTCCTATCTGATGGAATGAACTAGTCATATCAAGTGTTGAAAACCATTTTGCTCTTCCTAGCTTGTCTAGAATGTCTTCTAGTCGAGTTAGTGGAAACTTGTCATTGATTATCTTGTCATTCAGTTTTCTAAAGTCTTGTGTTCTTTTTGGAAACCAAAAGGAGTGGAGCATTGTATGGGCTGACTGAAGGTTCAATGATGTTTTCATGTAGCATTTTCTGTACTTGTTCATTTACTATTTCTGTTTGAGTGTGTGGTAGTCTATATACTGGTGTGTTATCATTTGTTGTAATGTTTTGTGTATAAAAATTTTTTACTGTTAACGGTTCGTCTTCTAGGTCAAAAACGTCTTTATATTGACTTAGGATGTCCATGAGTTGTGAATTTGTTTTTTTGCCTGTGCAGTTAAAATTTAGTGTTTCATATATTTCCTATAGTCGTTTTGCGTTGTGACTGTGCTGTGAATTGTACTTCAATATATCATAATTTTTTAATAAGTCAGTTTCAAACTGGATGCCGTCTAGAATTAATCTTTAATATTTTTATGTGAGTTATGCCGTTTTTTGGTGCTATTGAGTTGCTTAGAAATATACCTTATTTAAATTCTTTGTTTAGTATATTTTGTCTTCATTTATGTAATTTTAAGGCTTGTATTATTTCTGTTCTTGCGGGTATTTTGATTTTTTGTATATCATGTAATTTGGTCTGCATAGGTATGGTTATGATTTGTTCGTGTATGTATGGAAATTGTAAACGTTTCATAGTATATTTTGCATATGAATTTTTCCAAAAATTCTATACCTAGAATGCCATCTGTTTCTATTGGGAATGTTTTGCTTACCAATTGGAAATGGTGGTTACAAGACTCCCCTCCTATTTCTATTTGTAGTTCTATTTGACCTTCAGAATATACCTCTTCATTTGTTATGCCTGTAAGTTTGCATTTGTCGTCGGGAAAGTATTCATTGTTTGCTAATTTATTACTTATTTTGCATAGTGAGATGTCTGCACCTGTGTCCATTAAAAATGTCATTTGTGTCTTTCTGTATGTCAGTGTAACGAAATTTGTGTGGTTATTGGATATCTTATACACATATAGTTTTGGCTTTCCAGAATGGTTACGCAATGTGGGTCTTGGACGTTTCCCTCATTGTGTATCATGTTTACGAAACAGTTTCTGTTTGAGTTAAAATTGTTGTTGTTGTTCTGCTGTCTGCCTGGTGAGTTGTAGCTGTTGTTCTGTCTGTAGTTGTTGTTGTTTCGACTATTGGGATGTGTGTTGTTGTAATAATAATAATTTTGTATTGCCACAGTTATTGTTTCTGTTGTTTGCATAGTTAGTGTTGTTGTAGTTTTTTTTTTGGTACTGTTGTCATAGCGTGTGCTGTAATTTTGTCGTGTGTTGTTTGTGTACTGTGGAGAAGGGTTGAATGAATTATATTGCCCTGGAGCATTGAAATTGGGCCTTGTACTGTGTGAGTTGAATGAATTATGCCTTACTTGCATCAGCTGTGATGTGTTGGGCATTGTTCTGGATTCGCTCTCGAGTTCAAGTGCCAATTCTGTTGCTTCTGCTAGATCTTTTGGTGTTGCCGCAAAAATTGTTGCTTTATAATTTTCATTCCGTCCTTTTTTAAGTATGTCCAGTGCTAATTTATTATTTAATTTAACTGTAATGTTTTTTTCTGATTCTGTCCGTTTCTCCTAGGTCATGCATGCTTAATCTGTTTCGGCTTTCTATAATTGCTAAGATTTTTTCTTTATAGGCGTTTATGCCTGAATGTTTTTGTTGTAGATTGCCTAACCTAGCTTCCAGTTGCGGTGTAGTCGTCGCGTCTTTGTATCTTTGTGGTAAGAGTGTAATGAGGGTTTGAAGATTTTCTGGTTTTGTGTAGCTTCCTATTGCTGTTCTTACATTTGTGGATAGCTTTGCGTGGTAAATGTATTGTAAAAACTTATTTTTGCCTGATTCGTTGAGAGATTTATTTATCAGCTCAGCAGTTACAATGAAATTGTCTAGATCTCTATAGTTGCCTGTGAAAATCAGAAAAGACATGGAGACTGTTTCTAAACTAAATGTCCCCATAGCTAAGTATTCTTTTTTTTTTAGTGTAGAGTACAGGACCTAGAACACTGCCTTGTGGTACACCCGCCTTTATAGAGAACAGTTCAGTGACTTTTTCATTGGCCTTTACTTTAAAATGCCGCTCTTCAAGATATGATCTTAAGATATCATAAAACGTCTAAGGTAGTAACTTTTTCAGTTTAAAGAGCAAGCCAGGGTGCCATACTTTAATGAACGCCTGTGTTATATCTAGGAAAGCAGCTGTACAATAACAGTTTACCTGAAGTGCGTTTCTTATTATGCTGTACACACGGTGCACTTGTTTTGTTGTGGCATGGTGTTCCCTAAATCCAAAGTGATGATTGGGTATTATCTTCTTGTTGAGCAGAATTGGTTTAAGTTTGTTTAACAGTAGATTTTCAAACATTTTGGAAACAATTGGCATAAGGCTAATTGGTCTATAAGAAGTGACTTCCTCCAAGGGCTTCCCGCGTTTAGGGATGACAATAATTTCGGCCACTTTCTATTGACGCGGAAAATATCCACATCTAATTATTGCATTGAAGAGATAGGTTATTCCTTTATTTGGTAGTTCCTTTAATATTTTACCTGTTATCAGGTCGTAGCCCGGTGTCTTTTTCATATTCAGTGTCCTGTGCACAGCATTATGTATTTAATTTTTTGTAAAGGGCGTAATATGTAACTCTAATTGTCCTGGACTATTGAGAAGATTCAATACCTCATTTTCCTCTTGCTGCCAAGTTGGTGGAAACGGCTTAAAGACCCCAGTAAGATGTTTGGCAAATGTAATTGCTTTCTCCTTATCAGTTTTTGCCCAGGAGCCATTTGCGCTTTTGATAGGAGGAGCACGGGTGGTCGGTTGCTTCAGCTTTTTTGTCACCTTCCAAAGTAAGTAGTCTGTGGTCTCTTTTGCTGACAAAGTGGACAAGTAGTGCAGTATTTCTTCATTCTGCATCTGCACCAAGTACCGCATGAGGCATTTTGTAGCTCTATTCAAATTATGTTTGTCTTTCGGATGCCTGTTACTTTGCCACACCCTTCTTAGTTTGCGATTTTTATCAACTATCTCCCTAATGACGGGATAGGAAGGATCCTTGTTCAGTTGATCTTTAGGCTCCGGAGTAGAGTTCCATGCAGCGTATTAGACAGTTTTGTTAAACTTTTCAACGGCAAACTCAATATCTTCAGCAGATTTCAGACAAATATTGAGTGGCAGAATGTCATCTACAATTTCCTTGAAATGCAACCAGTTTGTTTGTTTCGTATGTAGTGTGGGTGGTTTTATTGTGCATTCTACCTTCGAGTTCAGTGTTGGAATAATAGGAGAGTGGTCTGATGACAGATCCAGCGACGGGGATATATCAACACAGCTTCTGAGAACACCTCTCATCACGGATTCAATGACATCTGGAATTTTTTTTTCTATCAGATACTGGCCGTATGTGGGTTGACCTGTTGATACGTGTGTAAGGTTGTGTTCTTGCATTGTTTTTAGTAGCTCTCTTCCTTTCGGGTTGATTGTCCGAGAACCCCAAAATTGGTGTTTAGCGATGTAATCACCACCAGCTAAAAATCGTACACCTAGTGTTTGAAAAAATGGTAATATTGCTCTTTTTTAATGGAATTCCTCAGAGGTCAATACACTGATGTTATGGGAAGCGGTCCATATTGGTCCTGTATTGTCATGCTTGTTGCTTGAATGTGGGATTTTTCATAATTGTCTTGTACTGTGTATTTTATATTGTTTTTAATGATGATAGCAATACCACCGCGTGCTGTGCCGGCTGGATGATTTTTGTGATATATGTTGTACTGATTTATTTTTAAGAAGCTTTTGCTTGTGAAGTGTGTTACAGATATTAGCATTATGTCAATGTTGTTCTGTTCCATAAATGTTTTGACTTCATTACTATGACGAGAAAGCCCGTTCGCATTGCATACCGCAATTTTAAGTTTCTGTTCCATTAGGTCAGTTTAGAGATCACTGTTGTTAATAAATTGAGCATTGTTCCCATTTGTTCCATAAGGGTTTTCAGCAAACTCTTTAATTCAGTCATGTCATTTGATCGATGATTTGATTGATTTTTACTTTGCTGGTTTACAGTTTTCTCTTGTTGCGTGCTCTGTTTGGCGATTTGTGCATATGTGCAACCTGGTTGGCTTTCGGAATCTAGGGCCTTGTTAAAATTAATGTTTTCAAACACTTTCTGCCGTAGCATGGGGAATGTTTTTTTGCTGTACACATTACAGCCTCTGAAATTAGCCGGGTGGTTTCCTCCGCATAGCACACATTTCACATCCTGTGATTTTTCTTTACTAGGGCAGTCTGACGTTGCATGATTGCGAACGCATTTAGCGCATCTTTTAATACTTCGCTAAAGTCTTTCTCCTGTTTGGGTTTATATGTATGGAATTCTGTATTCTTTTCAGCCAGAGCTTTTGTAATGGTTTTGTACCCTTCTCCTGACTTTGGTTGAATTTTAACCTCGCTATCTTTGAGAAATTGGAGCTGATACTCATTATTGGCAATTTTTTTTAGCAGTTCTAGTAACGGTTGAGCATTATTTACTCCAGAGACGTAGTTTGGAGGGTGTTTCGGGATTCTTTGGTCCCTTTCTTGTGGACTAGTATCGTCGATTTCTAATTCTGATTGTTTCGCGAATCTATTTGAGCTAGCTGGCAAATCAAGCCAGTAGTCCCCTTGTTTTCACTGTCTTTGTTTATTTTGTGTTGTGTTTTCTTAGCTTGATCTAGCGCGTTTAGGGGTTAGGTTTGATTTCACTACAGGAATTTGTACACGACATTTAGATTGTGGATCGGTTTGAATATATCCTATTGGGTGTTTTATTGTGAGTGAATCAATATATGTATCTGATGAGTGGGTTATTGTTGTTGAGTGAATTTTAGGAGTAAGTGCATGGCTTTGTGATTCATTTTGTGTATTCCCTAGTGGGTGCTTAATTGTCAGTGTGTTAATGCTGGTGTGTGTTGAACGGGCAATTGCTGCTGAGCAAGATTCAGTAATTAGAGTAATTAGTGAGTTTGTTTGCACATATTGAATTTGTGTACGAAAAGGTTGTATTTGTTCTTGCATTTGATGAGACTAGAGTTGTAATGATTTTGTTAGTGGTCGTTAGGGCATCGGAGAGATTGTTTGAGGAGGGCAGGGCACCTTGTACCACCAATCTTTTGGTTTTTTTGTGGAGAAGATCGCTATCTGAGAGTGTCCGGCATAGATGGAACGCTATTGGCTATATTATCATAGGGAACGCACTCGGAGAGCCGACTCTTTGATTTTCCATAACTGAAGCTACCTCATTTTTTTGTGTGTTCCTACGGTCGCTCTGTGGCGAGCGTAAAACACTCATTTTGGCGCAAATACCGCGTAATATCTATGTATGCTTATTGTTATTGTTTGTTTTGTGGCATTTTGTTTTAACTTATTGTCAATATTTCCTTTTATTAGATGGCAAACTGCAACCACAACTAAATACTGTTTATCAAAAAATGCCAATTAAACGTCCTGTCGCACTTTGAAAGTTTTTAAAAGTTTTTTTTAGATTTGCAAACAGAGTGAAAAGAAACCAGACCGTACCGTTAGAGAAATGTGAACTATGTCTTTTGTTTCGTTTTCTCTTTCTAAGTTTTCTTCTAACTTTTGTACTAGCAGGTCTTTAATCGTTGAGTACGTATTGGTGAAATAGATTTTTGCACCAACGGGTTGTTTTGTTTCTTTTTCTGTATGTACTATATTTTGAAAAGCGTCTCTTAGTGTGTCTAGCTGTTCTAGCTTCTTTTTTGCGGTTTTGTTAGTATATTTTCTATTCGGGTTTTTTCTAATTATTACAAGTATTTCTGATAGATTTTTTCATATTTATTCAATTTATATATATTTATTTATTTTAAACATGACATTTTTATTTTTTTGTTTTAGTTTTTACACTTCAGTTATGACATTGCCATTCTTTTGTGTTTGTGGATATAATTCTTAAAATACTTGTCTCGCTTATAAGCTATTGTTAATAAAATTATTACTAAAAAAAATTACGATGTGTGCCTAAGGAATAGATTTTTTTTCATCCATATATTTATTTATTGTATCTTCTAAGCTTAGACTAACAATAAGTAAGCATATCTTACAAACTAAATAATTAATAACAATACGAGTACACCTTGGCAATGCTTAGTGCTTTTTAGGAATCACAATGTTATATGTTAGTTACTGTAATAAATGTTATATTAGTGTTTGTACATCACAAATGTGTCGATGTTAGTTGTGCTGGTGATTTCGTACGTTTTAGGCGACTTGGAACCCTATTACATGCTAGTATTCTAGCTAGATGATTTGGATGCTTTTTGATTTTTTGTGCATATTTTAAGTTGGCGTCAAAGATTTCCTTTTTTACGAACGGAATGTTCAGATCGTTGTGAATGTTGGTATTCTTTATGAACCAAGGTGCGCCAGTAATGGTTCTTAGAATTTTGGACTGTGTTCTTTGCATCAATTCTATATTAGAGTTGCTTGCGCTGCCCCACAACTAGCTTCCGTAAGTCCCAATTGGTTTTATAATGGCTTTGGAGAGGAGTGTTTTGTATTCTAGGCTCGACCTGGAATTTTTGTGCATGAGCCAGTGTAGGCTATTTGCTTTCAAAGTCATTTGTTTTTTTTTTTTTTGCTTCGATGTGGCGCTTCCAGGTCAAACGTGAGTCAAGATGAATTCCTAGGTACTTCACCTCCTTTGCTTGTGGAATAGGAACGCAATTTAGTTTTATGGCTGGCCATGTACCTTTTTTATAGTAAAGGTTATATGCGTAGTTTTTGATTCGTTAACGTTAATTCGTCAGACAGCCAACCAATTTGTTACTAGGACGAGATGATCATCCAAGTCACGGGATGCGATTTTCGAATTTGGATGAATGCTAAGGATTGCCGTATCATCGGCGAAAGTTGCTGTTGTTTAGTATTTATTGGTAGGCAGATCTGAGGTAGATAGTAGATACAGCACCGTACCTATCACGCTTCCTTGTGGTACGCCAGCTTTGATGTCAGTCATAGCATTTAGAGTAAACATTATTGTATACCTTGAACTTTCTGCCCCTCAGATATGATTCCAATATGTCGTGTACTTTTGTGGGCAACAGATTTTTGATTTTGTAAATAAACCCCTCGTGCCAGACCTTGTCAAACGCCTGCGCCACATCTCAAAAGACGGCTGAACAATATTGCTTTTTGTCGAATGCGTTTTTTTTATCTCGTTCACTATTCGATGAACCTGCTCTATTGTACTATGGTGTTCGCGGAAGCCAAATTGGTGAGTGGAAATAGTGCGTTTTTCGTTTATATGCGGCATTAGTTTTGCAAGAAAAATCCTTTCTAGGAGTTTTGATAAGATAGGGAGGAGGCTAATCGGTCTATACGATGACGATTGGGAGAGGTCTTTTCCTGGTTTCGGGATCATTCTGATTACTGAAACTTTCCAGGCATTAGGAAAGTATCCTAGGCGCAACAAGCCAAGTGAAGTAAGTAAGATGATGGCTATTTGGGGTAACTCCTTGATCATTTTTCCAGTAATGAGGTCGTGTCCTGGAGCTTTCTTAAGAACAAGGTTACTAATCGCATTACTTATTTCTTTTGTTTTTAATTTAATAAGCGAGCATGTTGTAACTGGCGAGGGGGTTAATATTAGGTTATTGGTATTGCGAGGTGGGTGGGAGGTAAAAACATCTCTTAAGTGTTCGGCGAAAACAGCAGACTTTTCATCATCGCTTCTTGCCCAGTTTCCGTTTTTTGTACGAATCGGTGGAATTCCGTGTGTAGGTGCTTTCATTTCTCTGACAGCTTTCTACAGAGAGTAATTGGTGACGTCAGTCGGAGAAAGGTTTTGGATATATTGGTCCAGGCAACGATCTAATTCTAGACGCAAGGCTTTTCTCAAATTTTCACTGGCAATTTATTTCATTTTAGGAAAGGGGACCTGGATTTTTGCCACGACGTGTCTTCCTTTTTTCAGTAAGTAGAATATCGATTTGGGTTGAGGTTTGTGGGCGCCGGATTCTGTTGCAGTTGTTGTCACGCTTGTCCGCAGAGTGGCGCACTGATCATCTTAGGGTCGAGGTAAATTGTTCCAGAAATGTTTCAATGTCCTCATTAGTTTTGAGACGTGGTTTTAGGCTGAGATGAGTACTGATGTATTTTCTGTATTTCAGCCAGTTAGTTTTAGTGGGTGTGAATTCGTAGGTAGGGCGTAACTTTTTGTTTAGATGTATTATAATAGGAGAGTGATCTGAAGAGAGGTCGTTAAGGTGTTCTACTTTGAGTTGCTCTCGTTTTAGGTTTATAGCAACTCCAAAATCAATAAGGTCAGGTATCTTATGTGGGTCTGTCGGCCAGTACGATGGTTAACCTGAAGAGATAATATCAATCTTGGTGTCAGAAAGCATGAAGTTATATAATTGTTTTCCATTTGGTGTTGTTAGCCGTGAGCCCCAGTAATTGTGTTTGGCATTATAGTCGCCGCAGCTAGAAAACTTGTTCCAAGTGTGGAGAAGAAATCTGAGAACTGGTTACTTGTTATTTTAAATCTAGGTGGGCAGTACACAGCGGATATTTTTAAGTTATCCTCCCATCCGTGCAGAAAAATTGATGTTGCTTGTAGGTACTCCTTGTTGTATTCTTCCATAACGAAGTATTTTATTCTTTGTTTGATTAGGATTCTAGTGCCACCATGGGCTTTACCAGCGAGATGCTTTGTATCATAGAATTTATATCCCGGTATGTAAAAATTGTGTTTTTCAGTTAGATGGGTTTAGGATATAAGAAGTATGTCGATTTCATTAGTGAGAAAAAATTTGTTGATTTCTAACATATGCTGGCTTACACCGTTTGCATTCCATTGACAGATCTTAAGTACGTTCATTTCGGAGATAGCAGAAGCTGCATGAGCTGGTTTTGGTTTCTCATCATTTCTTGAATCATTGTTTGTATGGAAGTAAGGAACTGCGTCATACATTGTGTAAGCGTTGCTATCATTCCTTCAAAATTATGCAGATTTGAACCAGTCCCGGACTGCTGATCCTTCCCTAACTTAAGTACCCCTGCATACGTCGTCCCTGTGTCGGGGTATGGAATTGACTTCTGTGGTTGTGCAATGGGCGGTATATTTGGAGTAGGTTGAGTGCGCTTATTCTTTAACTGAGGGTCATTGTTCTTAATTTCCTGGTATATAGGGCAACCTCTGTAGTTGGCAGTATGGTTACCACCACAATTACTGCACTTTCTAGCAGCTCTATCAGTTTTAGTCTTCGTAGATTCTGATGTGGGGTGTAAATCACCACAGGCAACACATACACTACGAAGAGTGCAGTAGGACCTTGTGTGCCCAAATTCTTGGCAATTAGAACATTGAACTGGGCCGTTTCGTTTGAGAGGCTCCTCCACAGTAATTCTCCGATGCATAAGATAGCGGAGATTATAAATACCATGCACTTCTCCTTTTTTAAGCTTTTGGGTTTCAGGCTCCAATTCTACGCGAAACAATGGCTGAGGGATTCTGTTGCGATTTATTATATTTATAATAGAGCGGGCAGCGAACCCTGCTTCATGTAGTGCTTCTTTGACTTCAGCAGGGGGAATATCTGATTCAAGGCCCTTTATGACAATGATAAGGCCTTTGCTACTTTTAAGCTGATAGGTATAGTAGCTTTTTTTCTCAGTGTCGAAGTTTTTTATAACCACTCTGTAATGGCTCTAACTATGTATTTGAATTTTTGTTTCCTGGATATTTCCTTTAACAAGAGGGGTGACATGGACATTTTTAGGACCAATGAGCTCGGTAAGCTTTGCAACTAATTTGCTGGAGTTACGTTCTCGTAGGTAAATGGGAGGTGGTTTAAATACAGTATCAGGTTTTGGTGCGTCTGCATCCTCAGCACTTCGCAGTAGTGCGAAGCGATTATTACTAGAGAGTAGGCTCTCGCTAATTTTGCTGATTTTTGCGATGTTAGTTTGCTGATTTTTGCGATGTTAGTTTTGGGCTTCGCTTGCGCCTTTTTATAAGGATATACCTATCTAAACGAGTTTGTGATGTTCTACTTTTCCCTGCTGGGTTGCTTGAAATATTTTTGGTTGAGTGGTTTGCATTGATGGTTGGTGTGAGTGCATTTTCAGGATTGAAAGTGCGCTCAGCCACTGTTGGCGAATTTGTCCTAGCACGATCGAACGAGTGAGAGAGAGATGTGGATGGAACTTGTTTGCACTCTTTATTTGTGGACGCCGTTGGGCTCGGTGTTGAACTTTGAGCGCTCCATCTGAGAAATAGATGGAGACGTTATTTCCGAGGCGAGTTGGATGTTGTTTATGATCGTTTCCTGTTGCTGTGGCTTGCTCTGGCTTTCACCCATTTTGTAGAGCTTCTATCATTCGGACCGTTTCGTCTTCGGTTGTATGTTTATTATCGTAGTCATCTCTGGTTGGTATGCCAGATTTCCCAATCATGCAACAGGTTATTTTCATGCATTCAATTTTATTGCTTTCTTCGCGTCTTAATTTGCAATTTAAGCACGTCGTTTCAAAGATACGAGGTGCTTCATTCCACGGAGGTGGGTTATTTTAGTATTTTACTATGGATAATAAATTGGCCAGTTAGCGTGTTCGTCTTGTTAGTTACCCTCCTCGTTTCTACAAAGGCTTCTGTGCGCACTGTTGGATTATCGTCTTCTTTTGTTCTATTTGTTGTTCCTGGCGTCTGTAGTGTTGTTCCTGGCGTCTGTAGTATTCTTGGGTACTGAGTGGTAGTGGTCCGACTTCCAATGCTGGTTTCGATATGTATACCGGCGCAGGAACGGTTGGTTTTGATGTTATTTCGGGCACTTATTCTTCCATGAATTTGGAGCTGTCTTTGAGCAGAGTTGTTTGTATTTGCTTCAGAATAGCGGCTTCTAGCGGTGTAAAGTTTTATTTGCTGGAACGTATGTCGTCTTCTTGGTAGCTATATTTGGCTGCTTGTCAGGTTCCAGATCAGTTGCAGGATCGCGATGTGGTGTAATATACCGGATCGTCATATGGTGTACGTATTCAGGATCGTCATATGATGATTGCAGATTCCATACGGTGCAAATTCAGCTATAGTTTAGAAAAATTCCTAGGCAAAGCGGAATACCGCCCGCAGCAGAGATTATGACAGAGTGTGGCGGTGGCCAAGCTGTTGGTTGTGCTTCCTTAGAAATATAATAGGCTAATGCGTGTTGCAGTTTTATATTCTTCAGTTTAACTCTGTTTTATTTAATGGCCTGCTGGCTCTTTTATATCATTTGAAATATGTGTCTGTCTTATTTTGTCTAACATAAAATATACCTATCTTACTTCTAGTAGCTACAAATTATGTCTCCAAAATTAGTCTCAAGTATCGAATTACCGATATTATTCTTTGACGAATCATAATCTTTGTTTACGTTATTATAATGGAGTGCAAGGGCAAGTCACTACACTGTCCAATATGCATGCGTCGCTGCATTATAGCTAGCACATGTCAATGCACCACCGAATGTGTGTATTTAGCGTATTTGGAATTGAGTGCAAGTGCGTGGCCATGCGCTATTGTCAGCTCGTTAGCATAGGTGAATTACTAGAGTGCTTGTGACAATGTGTGGTCGTCAGTGTACACTAGTGAGGTACACTACAAATCTTTAAATTTTGAAAACATTCAAATTGGCCTAAAAGAAAATATATTAATTTATATTATGAAAATACCTAAAACGGCAAATGAAATTTGTAATTCTGTTGTATTGAAACGAGAAATACTATGCTATAGAAAATGACTGCAAATTAATAAACGAAATAAAAATTTAAAAATTTATTTAGAAACTGAAAATTGTATAAAAAACTTATTAGAAAGCAAGTCATTTATATTGTAACAAATAATGAACATATTAAAAATGTTAAAGCTTTAAATAATGGACTAATTTTGTTAAATCATTTGTAACGACTCTTTTCTTTAGCTGGGGTAAAGTCAGCGGCTCCAGGGGTCGTCTACAGAAAATATAATACTCCGGCGGGTTAGATTTTTATTGTGTTTATTTAAATAAAAAAAAAATCAGACAAAACTACTTATTAATCCTATTCCTATACAATAGACTTAACCTTTGTGTACTCGTTGTCTGTCTTTCTGTCTCGGCAAGTGTATAGTCCAGTGACACAGGTACCCCAGTAAGAAACCGATTGGAAACCTGGTGTTCTTATTGAGTTGCTATGTCCTGGTTGTGTACGTGACTTAGTAAGAAATCGATTGGAAACCTGATGTTCCTACTAAGTCTCGACGGCGTATGGTTCTGAAGGCTGTTGTCGGCTCGAAGGTTATTCCCTGCAGAAGAGACTGCTGTTTGGGCCACACGGCTTATATAGCCCACTTTGTCACAACGGCTGGTGCATGTTGTTGTTGGCGGGCCACCGTTGTGTGATTGCACTTCCGTTGGGCGGCCCCGCTTTCTGCTAATCACCTCGTTTGTTGTTGTTGTGGCCAGGCTTGTTGTTATTGTAACATTTTGCCTTTGGGCCACCTTCAACTCCTGTCGGTCAGCCACCTCACTCCAGCGGTTTCTGGTTTGCCTGCAATATTGTTTGCTGCAAGCAGCGCTGTCCGAAATCCTGTAGTGTTGTTGTTGTTAAATATTATTATATTCAATTCAACTTGAAGCCAGCATATTCTTTCTCATTCCTCCTTCTGCTTTGTACTTGTTGACGGTGGGCTTGGTGGTCGCTCTGTCGTAGTCCCTCTTGTGCTTTGCTCTCGTTGCTGCGTGTTGTTAGTGTAGAATTTACCGAGCGATCGTACTCGGCAAATTCCACCGCTTGAGTTTGTGCCCTCACCTTCTCTTGTCCTGCATGTATTTGTTGTATTCCTCGTCGCTGTGTTTTTCCTCTCTTCGCAAGTGTGGCGCTGGTTGGTAAGATCGTTGGCTGAGCGTGAGGTTGTTTTTGTTGTAATTATTATTATTCCAACTGGTATAAAAAGCTCTTGGTGGTCTGCACTCCCGCCACTGCTGCGCTGATTGGTTACAACGTAAGCAGTTTTTCGTTAAATTTCTAATGCATTTGCTTCGGTTCGGATTTTTTATCGTGATACGAATATGTGTGTGGATATAGATACGTAGCGACTCTGTCACCTGTAGTGTCGGCCAAAATTTCCCACAGAAGATTTTAGTCCTCACACATTTTAAAAGAAATTTAACTATTAATAAAAACACATGTTAGAAATTAAGTGTAAAGTTTTTCCGCATAATTGTTTTCGAACATTTTTTTTCTGTTTAATTGTTTTCAAACATTTTCCTGTGTAATTGTTTACCGAATTTTTTCATAAGAATTGTTTTCGTATTTTTTCCCAATAATTGTTTACGACAATTTTCCAATTAATTGCCAGCATGAAACATTTATGATCCCGGCTGGCGAATTTGATTCCACGAATTCAGAATTTGTGCTCGCTCCCGAATAGCGGGTCTTATGTTTTGCTATGAGGAGCAAAATGTATATAATGGAGCGATGCATTCTGAAACGAGACAGATTGTGAAAGACAGCGGAACTGTGAGGATCGGCAGTCGGGAGCAGTAAAATATTTTTTTTATAACCTTACGCGTGCTCACACAAGCACTTTAATAAAGTTCATTTAAAACTTAACAAAACTCCCGTCTTCATATTTCGCGACACTTTATAAAAATAATAGTAATATGTGAATAATTTGTAAAATTAATGGTGCGAACAAGACGACAAAAAAGAAATATGTCGCATTCATCTACTGACACTGATCACCAAAGTGAAGAAGCTACAATTATTGAAACCAAAGGTAGCGAAACTGCTGAAATCCGAGAGCAGTTGAGAAGCTTGCAGCTTGCCGTGACGTCCTTAATGCCGCAAATACAGACAGTCCTCAATAACCAGAATGAGACAATGACAATGACAATGACACCAAGATAAGCATTCCATTGCCACCGGTGGACATGCCGTCACCGTACATGATGCCAACATGTATGCCGCCAACCAATATGCCGCCAACGAGAATTCTGCTGCCCCAGCCACTTCTTACCTAAGCGACAACACCGCCGTCGCCACTACAGTTCCAGTTACCTAAAAAACTAGTTCAGCCGCTTCAGACCAATATTTTGCCCACATTCGTTTAACAACAACCAGCCACAATATGAAAATGCCGCCAATAAAACAGTACGCCTCTGGAATCCTGTTTATAACCCAGTTAATCGGAAGTTAGTGGATTTATCAGAATTTTCAGGTCACCCAAAACAGTGGCCCATGTTCTCTGTATCATACAAAGAAACGACAGCCGCGTTTATGTATACTAATTTAGAAAATTTGACTCGCTTACAAAACGCATTGAAAGGTGACGCGAGAGCATTAGTAGAGGCTCTGCTCATACACCCAAATAGTGTAGACGGTGTAATGAATACACTGGAAATTCGTTGTGGACGCCCAGAAATCCTTATAAGGAGCCAGATTAGTAAAGTTCGGGCATTTCCGGCAATCAATATTTTTAAGCCGAAGGAGACTGTAAATTTTAGTACAATGGTATCTAATTTAACTGCTTTTTTAGAAAATTCTGGTACACAGAAACATCCTAACAATCCTAGTCTTTTAGACGAACTAGCGACTAAACTACCTATGCCAAAGAGAGAGGAATGGGTACGTCATACATTTTCCATAGCACCACGATATCAAACAGTCTGCGACTTTGAGATGTGGTTGCAACAAATCGCCTTATACGTCTGGATGGCAACGGAAATGTCAATCTCCAAGCCGTCAGCCATGGATATCCCATTCAACGACAAAAGAAGTAAATCCTACAAGCCAGTATACGCCGTTGCAGAGAACAAGACAAAACCAAAATGCAAGTGTTGCCAAGCCTATCATCCGTTGAACCAGTGCCCTAAATTTCAAAACTTAACCATAGAAACCCATCCGAGAAATGGGGAAACTGTGAAAGCTAACCGCCTTTGCTTTTCTTGCCTTCGTCCAGGCCACAACGTTGCATCATGTTACTCCAAACGAGAGTGTGGAATATTTTCATGTCGTAGATTACATAACCGTATACTGCATGAAATTCGACAAGCACCCCAATTCGCCGATGGAATAAATAATGCCGTAACCGAAATGACCACACCAAGCCAAGATCGATTACAGATTGGAACAGTTTTAAAAGAAGGTAACGATATAAATGTATTGAAATATTTGCCTGTTACTATACGTGGACCGAAGGCTCCAAGGTTTATTGTTAATTGAAGAAGGTTAATTGAAGAAAACTTCATTGATTCAATTGGTCTGAAAGGCACTTCGGAATTATTGTCACTTAGATGGATAGGCAATAAAACAACGAATGAGATATCCAAACGAATCAATGTGGAAATAACTGGTTCAGATAGCAATTCGTACTACCAAATGAATAATGTGCGTACCATCAAAATCTTATTCCTGCTACCGCAAACGTTAGATGTTGAGAAGTTACGGGGTGGTATTAAAACCTTAAAAGATTTGCCAATCAATAGTTATTCTAATGCCATACCGCAACTTTTGGTTGGCATGCCGCATATTAATCTCGTACGCCCAAATAGAATTAGCAATTTTGACGAGAAATTTTCAGCCCATAAGACAAAATTAGGGTGGACCATTTTTGGTTCAAATCAAGAAATAAATTCAGACGGATTAGTTTGTTTTATCGAATCCAACTAAGAGGCGGACATACGTCAGGAGGTAGCAGAATATTTTTCCTGGCAAAGTTACGGAACAAAAACTCCACAAATTATTAAGTCACAAACCGATAAAAGAGTTGAAAGCATGCTTATAGATACAACTCGTAAGATAGGACTTCACTATGAAACAGGCCTGGTATGGAAATCTGATATGATTCAATTTCCGGAGAGCTATAGTGCAGCTTTGAAACGCCTTGAATGAATCGAGAAAAAGATGTTGGTTGATGCTCAACTGTCTGAATGGTATAAGGAAAAGATTAAGGAAGAAGGTATGTCATCCAGTCGTATGCCAAGAAATTAACTCCAATTGAAGCCTCCCAAACCGACGAACGCACATGGTATCTACCACATTTTGCAGTAACACCAACAAAGACAACAAATGTCGCTTGGTCTTCGACGCCACAGCTACAGTAATGGCATGTCGTTAAACACCATGCTAATGAAGGGACCTGATAAATACCAACCAAAATCTTTGATTTCAATTTTGCTGTGTCAGCCGACATACGAGAGATGTTCCATCGTATTAGTGTGCAGCCAGATGATTGGAATGCTCAAATGTTCTTATGGAGAGATGGAGATTCTTCAAAGCTTCCAGATACATATGTGATGAAGGCCATGACTTTTGGGTCAGTTAGTTCTCCATGTTCAGCACAGTATATTAAAAATTTTAACACAGAAAAATTCCTACATGTACACCCGCGAGCCGGAAAAGCTATAGCTGAACTACATTATGTAGATGATTACGTCGACAGCTTCAGCTACGAAACAGAGGCCATTGAAATATCAAAATTACTGAAAACTATCCACAGCCAAGCCGGAATGGAACTACGAGGATTTTTATCCAACTCACTCAAAGTAAAACAAGATCTTTGTGATTCTTCAGCGCCGTCGATCTTAAAAGATGTAGGACTAACTAATTTATCAACAGAAAAGATACTTGGGATGTTTTGGAACGCAGACGCTGATGAATTTTGTTTCAAATTTTTCAAAAGTAGCAACATCAGTGTTAAATGGAAGTAGACGACCTACGAAACGCGAAGTGCTTAGCTTAACAATGTACATTTTCGATCCATTTGGATACCTGTCCAACATATTAATAATTTCGAAATTACTTTTACAGGAGTTGTGGAAATGTGACATTGACTGGAATGAGCCAATTTCAAAGGAAATATATGACAGATGGTATCTGTGGTACAAGAAACTTGATGAAGTCAAAAATTTCAGAGTACATAGATGTCATAGCTTGAATTTTCTTAATGGGAAAGCTGTCGTCCAACTACATGTATTCGTAGATGCCAGCGAATCTGCCTATGCCGCTGTTGGATATTGACGTATCGAATACATGAAAGACATTGAAGTGTCATACATTTTTGGAAAGTCGAAATGCTGTCCCTCAAAAACACTCTCAATACCTAGGCTGGAGCTACAAGCCGCCGTACTGGGAGTGCGATTAAAGGATGCATTTGTAGCAAACCATAACGTAGTACCGAGCCGCGTCATATTTTGGTCTGATTCAAAAACAGTCCTCCACTGGATTAGCGCCGATAGAAGTCATTACAAACAATTTGTGGCCCACCGTATTGGAGAAATATTGGACTCATCGGAAAGTGTTCAGTGGAATTGGGTTCCTGGAGATCTTAACCCAGCTGATGATGCTACCCGCCCACATAAAACAGTAACGTGTTCGCCGCCGTCAAAATGGATATGTGGTATGTCATTTCTATGGCTATCAGAGGAATTTTGACCTAAACCTCCGAAAGACTGGATTGGAAAGGGTGCTGACTCAGAAAAACGCATTAAATTTATTTTACATATTGACTCTAACGCCGAAATAATAAAATTTAATAGATTTTCTACCTATTATAAACTTTTGAAAGTAACAGTTTGGGTACAACAAGCCGTACTAATATTTAAATCATACCGCGCCAAACAGTTTCCTCAGCTAATAACTGCAACCGAAATTAGCTCAGCCGAATTATTTCTCTGCCGACTGCTACAGTCCGAGGTATACAGCCACGAAATAGAAAACCTCAGACACAGTATGACAATTTCAAAAACTAGGTCCTTATACAAATTAACGCCGATTTTGGATGAAAATGGTGTAATTCGACTAAGTGGACGCATCGATCACGCTTTATGAATCCCAGTAAACACAAGGCGACCTATAATTCTTCCGAAATGTCACGAATTAACAAAATTGATTTTTAAGCATTACCACGACCAATATAAGCATCAAAACCATGAGGTAAATTTATGTGTAGTACGAAGCAAATTCTGGATTCCACAGATTCGACAACTAGCAAGGACAATAAAATTTCAATGTCAAATATGTAAAAATAATGCCGTAGCTCAAGAGCCGCCGTTAATGGGACAACTGCCAAAGGACCGACTTTAGCCGTACGTTCGTCCTTTTACATATACAGGAATAGATTATTTCGGACAATGGAAGTCGCCATCGGACGCCGCAAGGAAAAAGATGGGTTGCAATCTTTACTTGTTTGACATTCAGAGCAATTCAATCGGAGTTAGCACGAGACTTGTCTCTTGTGAATGCATATTCAACACTCCCCGCCATGCGTCTGCCGGTGGTGCTTTGGAGCGCATGGTACGCTGTGTTAAGAGGCATTTAAGCTTCACTTTGAAAACAAGACCACCACAAGTGGACGTATTAAAGAGTATTCTGATTGAAGCTGAAAATATTGTAAATTCTCGACCTCTCACCCATTTGCCGTTGGAAAACGCAGAAGCAGAACCTTTAACTCCTAATCATTTTCTTTTAGGCTGTCCTAATTATGTCCAAACGCAAGAAGGCATGTCCGAGGAAGCAGTGGCACATATTGCAACAACTGAAACGACGTTTTGGAAACGATGGGTCCTAGTCTAGCTCGACGCACGAAGTGGCATAAGGAGGTCAGGCAAATAGAGGTAGGTGATGTGGCACTTATATGCGATGACAACAGTGCCAGAAATGAATGGAAACGAGGGCGAATTGTTCAAGTTTTCACAGCCTCTGATGGACAAGTCCGCTCAGCCGCGGTGGAAACGTCGACTGGAGTCATTAGGAGGCCAGCGTCAAAACTAGCTATACTGGACGTTAATGGTGAATCATAATCACCTGACTCCGCTTCACGGGGGCGGGATGTTAGAAATTAAGTGTAAAGTTTTTTCCGCATAATTGTTTTCGAACATTTTTTTTCTGTTCAACTGTTTTCAAACATTTTTCTGTGTAATTGTTTACCGAATTTTCTCATAAGAATTGTTTTCTTATTTTTCCCATTAATTGTGTACGACAATTTTCCAATTAATTGCCAGCATGAAACATTTATGATCCCGGCTGGCGAATTTGATTCCAAATTCACAATTTGTGCTCGCTGCCGAATAGCGGATTTTGTGCTTTGCTATGAGGAGCAAAATGTATATAACGAAGCGATGCATTCTGAATCGAGACAGATTGTGAAAGACAGCGGAATTGTGAGGATCGGCAGCCGGGAGCAGTAAAATATTATTTTTTTTTAACCTTACGCGTACGCACACAAGCACTTTAATAAAGTTCATTTAAATCTTAACAAAACTCCCGTCTTCATATTTCGCGACAACACAAGAAATTTAAAAGGATCATGTTTGATAAGATTTTTGAATGAGACTATAAAAACTAAAAAACTTAAAATTGATAACGTTAGAATCTCTTAGCCTGAGACCATTATCTGCAGTATTCTAGCACTTGCATTCTCGTTGACAGTTGAAGGAAGTGCTATTCTTAAAATTTATGAAAGAATTAAATACTGGGAATATAAATGAAATTTTGTCTTTGAATGAAGGAGAATAAATATACTAATCCAAACAAGAACATAGTGCTACTTAAATAAATGTTGTCATGTTGTCACCCTTATGAAAGGTAGCATCAACGAAACAAAAATTCAATTATAAGAGAGCAAAATTACAGAAAGCTTTGTTACGAATAAAAAGCAGTACTACAAGTATTAGCTTAATAGTACAAAATGCCTTGTGGTAGTTCTGAAAGGCATCGAACATTCAGTAGACCCAGCAGAATTTGAAACTGCACTACAGGAAGCCAAATTTAACACAACATCAATATACAACATATGCGAATAAAGTACCGCCAATATACCGTATAGAACTACACAAAACCAGTAAAAAGGCAAAGTTCATCACATTTACAACCTACGTTATCTCCTGCATCGCAAAATTACTGTGGAAGAACCTTTCAATAGGAAAGCAATGAACACACTGCCAAGAATGGGGCCATACTCGCACATACTGTACTCTACCAAGCGTTTGTGTTATATGCGGGGACTTGCACCTTATTTCCTTGTGCAAGAAACCAAAACAGGATGCAAATGTAAAAAAATGTAGAAATTGTGGGGAGAACCATACTGCCGACGACAGGGGATGTCCAGTTTATTTGGCCAATAAGAAAAAGGAATCACCCTCAAAAAGGGAAACTAGCACACCATTGTTATTTAAAAATGAAACTCCTAATAGCACCGACAGCACAAACACAAGTTCCCAAATACGCAAAAGTCTTAAAAGCAAACCCAGATGCACAAACGAGTCAAACAAATACCACTGAATTCGAATCCATGCTTCAAACACTTATACGAGCGCTTAATAATTTTATGTCTGGTATATACATTTGTGCACAATATGGTAAGAAATCAGACTAACCTCATGCAAAACGTTTTAAACAGGCTATAATGCATAAAATCAAAATTAGTCATTGGAATGTTAATGGGCTTCTCAATGTAAACATTAATTGCAACATTTTCTTAGATCAAACAAAATTGATATTATGCTTTGTCTTACAAATAAGAAATGCTTCAAAATACCACATTATATTCTCTACGATTCTAAGCATCCGATAAACTTGACTTGAGGCGCCATTGCAATTCTGATTAAAAAAAAGAATAAACTACTGCGACGAAAAAATAATTGTAAAATACTATCACTAATCAAGTACTTTAAAGTCTGAACTCGTTTGAATTATAGCGTTGATCGCAACAATTCTTTAAAATTATTTTTTAAATTAATCAAAACTTCGACGACAGCCATAATGTTAGAAGAAGAACAGGCGGATGCAAAGCCACTGCAGCCAAGAAATCGGCGCACAAAAGGAGAAGAGTGAAGCTGCATACAATGATAATATAGTGCAATGCGATAAATATGATTAATGGTTGCATTTTGTATGCACCGGGACTTCATCTGACGGTGAGTTCCGAGACTGGTCATGTACAGAACGCACGACGCAAACAGAGACTGCCGGCAACAATTTGCCAACAAATTCTATTATGTCAGGGAAATCTACTACTTTATCTAAACGCAAATCGATTAAGTTACGCTTGCTCGAGGAAGAAACGGTTATGCAGGAAAAGCGAGATGCTGAGTACATACGAAGATAGCTTTAACTACTCATGGACGAAAATGCTAGTGACGAAGAAGTCAGTGTCTATCTAGGCGTTCACCTACAGATGAACAGCAATTCTCTACAGAGGCCAAGTAAGTTCAGAGCAACTAAATATAACTTTTCAGAAAGCTAGAGGCAAACAGTCCAAATCTCGTAGACAGGACTGCAGGAAATACATGCAAGATCAACCTCTCGTCCATGCTTTTTCAGACATAACCAGAAAATCACCTATCCCTCTCAACAAACAGATAGCCTTTCAAAGATGCAGACATCTGCACAAGAATATGTGGCACGAAGTATCCAGCAAGTTGCAGCACGTCATTCATCGTCAAAGGACTTGCTCATATTTAGCGGCAATCTCGAGGACTGACCATTGTTCAACAGTAACTTTGAAGACAGCACTCAACTATGCGGATTTGCCAATGAGAAAACCTCATGCGCTTGCAGAAGTATCTGAAAGGTAAGGTGCTGGAGTTGGTCCGCAGCAGGGTTCTGTTGCCTACTAATGTTCAAAGTATCATTTCAATTCTGCGCATGATCTATGGGCGCCCAGAGATTATTATTCGCTCTTTAATGCTCAAAGTATCAAACGAGCCTGCTCCACAAGCAGATAAATTGGAAACAATCATATATTTTGCACTTGCCGTTCAAAACATGTACGCTACAATGAAAGCAGCTAGACTTGACGAACATTTGAGCAATCCAGTTCTGATGCAAGAGCTTGTTGATAAGTTACCAGCACAAATAAGATTACATTTAGAAATTTATAAGGGGTCACTTGTAGCCATCAATTAAAAACTTTCAGCACAAGGTTATTTGAGCTTGCAGAAATAGTCAGCGACGTAACACTAACTACAAAATCTATAAACATCAGACGAAAGAAACAGTTCACACGCATGCTGAAAATAAAAACAATGTAGAAAGTATCAAAGAGAATACGCGAAGATATGTAGTAAACAATGTGCTCAAGTTGATAATTGTGAAAGGTTTAAAAATATATATCTGAATGATATATATGACACATTAAAGCGAATGCGTTTGTGTCGTACTTGTTTACATCACCATTTTAATGCAACATATCGATCGAACAAATTATGTGGTGTAAACGGATGCACATACAGGCCCAACGCACTTTTGCACAAAAATAAAGAAATAAATACAATTTTTTTCACCAGCAGTGACAGGAGCGTTTTCGACTTACCACTAGAACTGCAATGCTCACAGGTCAGCACAACATTTCATATATTTTCGAATCATTCCAATTGTTATGCAAAGCGCAAGTGCAGAGGTGCACACGATCGCGTTCTTGGATGAAGGGTTATCATTGACACTAATGGATGGTTCACTGGCAAATGAATTGAAAATCGTTAGCCAACACACCAACACAACCTCTCTGCTTAAAGTGGACAGGGCAAACGCAGCACGTAGAAGAAGATTCACAGGTTTTGTCCATTGATATTTCAAGTACAAGCAGCAGTAAAAGGTATCTACTTCACAATATCAGAAGTTTTAATTCTCTTAATCTACTGAAGCAAACCCTTCACGTAAGCGACTAACTTTCAAATATTTACATTTGCGAGATATTCCTTTGGGGTCATATGAACATGCTGTTCCCAGAATTTTGATCGGCTTGGACAACTGGAAACTCGGGTTTCTACAAGCAGCAAGAGAAGGAAACGAAGGTGCACCAGCAGCTATGAAGACACACTTGGGCTGGGTGGCATACAGAAGATGCGAACATGATGGCTTCAAACAAGAAACCTTTATTCTCCATATGTGCGAATGCAAAAAAATTATGAAGAGATTCACGAAATGATGAAAGAGTACGTCTCACTCAATAGTTTGGGTATAAAATCATCTTCTCATGTCGTTAAATCAGCAGATGAACTGCGCGCTACCGCTAGCTTGGAAACTAACAGAATTCGAATTAATGATCGATTTGAAATATCTTTACTATGAAAATATGATGGAGTTAAGTTGCCAAACTATTTACCAATGGCAATGCTACGCTACGAATGTTTTTGATGAAAATTGTCTAAAAATCCTGCATTGGTGAATAATATTTAAATGCAAATGGATGGTTACTTGGCAAAAGGCTATATTCGAAAGTTATCAGATTGTGAGCTGAATAGTGCACACGATAGGGTATGGTATTTGGCAATATTTACTGTCTCTAATATGAATAAACCAGGAAAGCTTCGTATTGTTTGGGATGCAGTTGCACAAGCCTCTCATTAAACTCCATGCTCTCAAAGGGGCCGGATCAGCTGATTGCGCTTACGTCTATTTTGTATCCTTTTAGAGAGAAGTTGGTTGCAATTTGCGCAGACATTCGCGAAATGTTTCATCAAATCAGGGTGCACGAAGCAGATCAACAAGTGCAACGTTTCTTGTGTAATCACGATACAACAATCCAACTCTTCTAAGGTAACACAGGCGCTCGGTGGTAAACAAACGCAAAACTTAAACATCGGATTTGAAGAGACAATACCGCAACGTGTTCTGAATATGTGGTGTTGTACATTAACTAACAGCTTTACGTTCATAATGTCTACAAAGCCATCACTTCCTCAGCTTCTGTATGCAAGCATTCGTCCAACAAAGAGGCAAGTTCCTGGCGTGATGGTGACAATTGACTGCAGCCTCACGTATTTGTTGACTCAAGCACAAATGCCTAAGCAGCACTCGCGTACTTCATAGCTTCTAAAGAAAATTATGTAGAGTGGCACCTTATATCAGCAAAGATACGGGTCGCTCCTCTGAAGATAATGTCTATTCCGAGCCTGGATCTGGAAGCAGTAAGGCTAGGAGTACGTTTAACCATACATTTTGTTGAAAGACACAGACTAAAATTTGCAGACGTTCTGGTCGGACTCAAAAAGCGTCCAGAGCTGGATCTAGTCAGATTACCGCAAATACCGTCCGTTCGAAGGGTTTAGGGTAAGTGAATTACTTGTTTTATCAAATATGCGATAGTTGAGATATGTGCCCAAATGTGGTCAAATCCACCAGACATTACTTCTAGTCGTTGGTACAATGGTCTAGCATTGCTGAGGGACCCAGAAGAGCTTTGGCCTCAATATATATTCAAACATGAGACAAGTGAAGAACTGAAAGAACTCCTTTTGCATCATCTTGAAGCTAAGCCACAAATAATAGACGTTGAAAGATTTTCTAGCTGCGGTAGGCTTGTTCAAACTTACATGTACGTCCTTCGTTTCATATGGAACTAATCAGCGAATAAAACGGTTGTTGCAAATAAAACAGGCTGCATCGAAAAATATGCATAACTAATGACCGAAATCTACTTCTATGGACTGGCACAAGGTGACAACATCAGCAGTGAAGTATCTATTATACGTGCAAATAAAGACCTAACTATCGTTATTAAAAAATGCTTAAGTTAATCAAGACCTCTTTACAAATTGTCTCCTTACCAAGACGAACTACGTGTACTGCGAACAAGAGGAAGAATAGATGCTGCACTGGGTATCAATAATTCCGTGAAAAGTCCGATATTATTACAGAAAAATCATTAGGTGACAAAGTTGATAGTTCAATTGTACCATCGGCGTTTCCACCACCAGAACAATGAAACCGTAGTTAATGAGCTGCGACAAAAGTGTTCTATATGTCGGATGCATAGAGTATTGAAAAAAGTCAGGAACGAGTGCCAGCTATGCAAAAATTTGCTTTTTTCACCAGAAATATTACCTCCAGAAATGTCCGATTTACCCCAAGTAAGACTTTCAACATATACAAGACCTTTCTCATATATTGGTCTCGACTATTTCGGTCCAATGAAGGTAGCTGTAGGTCGACGCACAGAGAAGCGGTGCGGGATTTTTATTTACATACTTTACAGTCAGGGCAGTTCATATCGAGCTAGCCAGCACTCTGTCAAAGAATTCATGTATTCTTGCAGTTAAAAGATTTATAGCAAGGCGTGGCGTTCCTGTCAAAATAAGATGTGATAATGGAACCACTTTCCACGGAGCCGACCGAGAATTAGCCAGGCAATACCACATCAAAATACCTAATTGGCTGAGGAGTTCTCCAGCTCAATCAAGTGGATCTTTAACCCTCAATTGTCGCCACATATGAGTGGAAGTTGGGAACGATTAATCTAATCAGTAAAACAGACACTTTCGCAAATATTGCCTCGAAATCCAACCGATGAGCTTCTACATAGTATGCTACCAGAGGCTAAAAGAACCAAAAACTCGGGACCATTAAATTATCTCCCACTCGACGAAGAAACTGAAGAAGCTCATACACCCAACCACTTCTTATTAGGTTCATTTAATGGCGAAAAAGCTGATAGAATCCTATGCGATGATAACAATTTGCTGAAGAAAAATGGGATGCAAGCACAAAAATTAGCGAACTCCTTCTGAAAGAGGTGGGTACGAGATTTTTTACTCTGCGCACCAAGTGGTATCAACCAGTCAAAGGTATCGAGTTAGGCGATGTAATAGTAGATCAAACTAATCCACGAAATACTTGGTCGAAAGGAAAGGTGCTCGAAGTATCAGTTGCTAAAGATGGGCAAGTAAGAAGAGCTGTAGTACAAACTTCAACTGGGATTTATGAAAGACCGGCCGTTCGATTAGCAGTTTTAGATGTCCAAAGAAATGGTAGGCCAGACAAAGAGCATGACATACCGAGGGGGAGTATTGGCAATGTTAAGCGAGCTGAATAAATAAAAAAAATGAACACGATGCAATTGTCTCATAACCAAAATCTTTCTTTTGCGTCTGAATCTCAATGCAAAAAACTTATATTATAACTCAATACTAAAAAAGACTTTTAGAGTACTATCACTAATTAAGTACTTTAAAATCTGAACTCGTTTAAATTACAGGCTTGATCGCAACAGTAACAGAACAGCAATTAAAATACTTATTCGCTAAACTTGGGGCTGAATTCATAGCTGCAGGGGATTTCAATGCTAAGCATCACTATTGGGGATCAAGATTAATTACACCCGGGTAAGGAAACTTTTTTCTAGAATAGTTCTTTCAAAACTTGAGGGTAATCTAAAGAGCAACCAACGTACTAGTCTTCTGAGAGCCAGAAAATCAATAAGCTGATTCACTTCGGTATTACTAAGAACATTGAACGTAGTACCATAACAGCGACTCCTTCATTAGAACCCTCTGCTGATCATTCACACACTATTATAATAATATAATTAAACCATAATAATATATAAATTTAATAAATTAAATATCGGAAGTATATAAACATACTCAAACAACAGTTTCTCTAAAATGAACAATGAAATCGACGGGCAGTTAGATAAACTGTCAGAGTTGATACACTTTGCTGTCAAGCAGCAGCAAAGAATGACAAACGAAACGACATACCTCCCACTATATTAATAATAAATCCATTGAAGAGTTGGTTAAAAAAAAAGGAAATGAGAAGACTTTGGAAAGAACATCGCTCCACAAAACATTAAAAGTTGGTTGTTGAATATACCGCCAAATTAAGATGTGGCCTGTGGAAAATAGGAAAAATCATAAATGGCATATACTCGTATAACTCAAATATTTAATGATATTGCTCACAGTGGCTATTATCCCAAAGTTTGGAAAGTGTCGCAAATCATAATGCTTACTAAACCAGGGACTTTATCGTAAAGCAAAAATACTTCCTCTTCCTACCTTGCAATAACCGCAGGGACTCACGCAGGGCAGCTTCCTAGGTCCTCCTTTATATGTGCTGTACACATCTGATATGCCAACCACAAGTCAGACAATGACAGCAACCTTCGCAGGCAATATTGCGAAAATAGGAAAATCCTAGAACAGTAACAACTACATATATACAGAATCATATTAACACATTGCATCAATGGCCTGGAGAAAAGGCAGTGAATATAAATGCGTGCATTGCGTGGAAAAACAATTGCCCTTTTATTAATATCAAGAAGGCTGTCAGAGCCGCAGGTAACTCAAGGCGACTAACACATACTTAGGTACATGCCGTAATTGAGTTTCTGATGGAAGCCTGATCTATCACCTCCACATGGTGACGGCTGGAAACAGAGGTGCGCTGGGGGACTGGTGACGTGCTATATCTAATGGCACACATCAGTCTCTTAATGCATAACTGGCTAAGATAGACAGACTCCTAATCCAAGGTGGAACAGCTTATGCCGAGGGATGCGTGGTGCTAATGGGGTGATTAGTCTCGAATATGCGAACTCCGGATACCTGGTGACCTCCGGTTTTAATTAAATGTCTTCCCATGGTACAAGGGCTATGCCATGGGTGACCTATATTCCCTAATACTCGTGGGATTTCATATAGATCTAAAAAAAAAAAGAATTAAAAATAAACGATGAATCTGCTGATGGGCAATCATCGTCGGTCATTGCGACCGAGCCAGCTGTAGGGCTGGAGAACCTAACTTCGGTTGCGTGCAGAGTTGTTGGACATGCACCTAACAAATTACAACAACATCTACGTTGGTAGGTGTTATTGACCAACTATGCCTCGCATCAACATCTACGGTGTTGATTGCAGGTGCAAAGAATGAAACCTTTCGCGTTTCGATGCCACCACCACAAAATCCTGAATCGGGTCATGAGTCAATGGACTCTTCTGACACTGATACACTGTGTGGTGACAACAACAGTGTGATTTCAGAGAAATCTGGGTGCACGGTTATTGGTTCAGACCTAAGCAATCTGAACTTAAAAGGGGACTTCATAAAAATGACGTCGGCAGAGAAGAGGACCTTCAAGCAAGCGATGACAAGTGGTCACTCTAGAGAAAAGGCTCTAGAGATTGCTAAAAGGAGGTCCACGGCGAAAAGGGCTCGCTCAGTAGAGTCACCAAAAGAAACGCCATCTGTCAAAAAGACCAAAACGTCACCTTATGTAGGTAAGCCAACGTTCAGTCAGGTGGCCAGTATTATTCGGCTGGGAATTGTTCCGACCGATTTAGTAAGGGTACCATTCTCAAAAGAACTGTTGGTTCTTATCCAGGAGACCGTTATGGACGTGATGATAGAGGTCAGCGACAATAACGAAAAGCCAGTATTTGAGGGCCTAGCACACAGAAACGGATGGTTACTGTTCATATGCTCAAACGAGAATACGGCAAATTGGATGAGAAAACACATCGGCCTGATAAAAGGGAAATGTTGTTTGGAGATGACACTTGTTGAGGAAGCAAACTTTCCAAAAACATATGTGGTCAGAGGTTACTTCCCACAAAGCACCGAGCACACCAACGAACAAGTTCTTGCGACCATTGGGGCGCAGAATGAAATGGCAGCCAAGAATTGGAAGGTGATCCAGAGGTCAACCGAAGGTGCGTCACTTCACCTGGTTATCGCGGTGGACGATGAATCACTGTCTAAACTGTCACAGTGCAAGGGGAAGATAGCCTATCGCTATGGATACGTGCGTCTCATTTTAAAGAACAACAGAGGCGCAGAGAAAGCCAGCGATAGCTCAAAAGAACAAACAACGCCGACACTCTGGAGCAGTGCTGAAGGGCATGCTGGGGACACAAGGTCCAACGAAGTGGAGGCCGACAAACCATCGACTAGCAAAGCCGCGCTAGAACGACAATAACAAATCGCACGCGCAACAACAACAACAAGAAAACGCGATCCCGCAGTATGGCATGCGCCGAAAGCGCCTCAGCACCAAAAACCAAAAGCCAAGAATACTGGGGGCATAGGGACCACAAATATAAGGGTCCTAGGGGCGCGAGGCTCCAGAAACTCGCTGCGGAAAGCCGCCGCGAATGAGCACTCTTAACGTGCTACAGGCGAACTTGCACCATGCTAAAGGAGCATCGGCCACCCTGTGCAAGAGATTCGCCGCCGAAGACCTATCCATGGCCTTAATACAAGAGCCATGGACAATTGGGGGCCAAATCAAAGGTCTTTCAAACAAGGGATGCAAGTTGGTTTATTATCACTGTTCGCGGCCCAGAGCGGCGATTATGATTGATTATAATACTAACTATTTTCTCATTTCAGAATTCACTAGTCAAGATCTAGTAGCCATCCTTGTTGAAGTCTCAACAGAGAAGGGAGCGCAGGAAATTGTTTGTGCGTCCGCCTACTTTCCAGGTGACTCCAACATTATACCTCCCGTGGAGGTGCAGGGGCTTATTGGGCACTGCCAAGGTAACAAATTGCAGTACGTGATTGGCTGCGATGCAAACGCGCATCATCATGTCTGGGGAAGCTCGGACATCAACAACAGGGGTGAGTCTCTCTTAAGTTTTCTCTTAAGCAAAAACACAAACATTTGTAATATGGGTGCAAGTCCAACCTCTATTAACGCGGTTAGAGAAGAGGTACTAGACCTAACTCTAACCAGTCCGTACATCGCCAATTTTGTCAGAAATTGGCATGTATCTGACGAGCCCTCTCTGTCAGATCACATACATAAGATTCGACCTACCAGGTGAATCTGAATTAAAAAATTAAGTTTTCAATCCAAAAAAAACAAATTGGAGACTATATAGAGAATTATTAGAATCAAGATCCGACTCGCTGCCTACACGTATAAGTTCTGTTGGTGAACTTGAGGGGGCGGTGTATCGACTAAACGATATAATAATCTCAGCATATCATGAGAGCACTGTGGTCAAAACTCACAATGTGATTCGCAAGGTCCCATGGTGGAATGACAAGCTTGCAGATATGCGTAAAAAGATAAAAAAAACTGTTCAATCGTTGTAAACGCACGAAGGTGTGGGACGACTATAGGGTCGCTCTGACAAATTACAGCAAAGAACTAAGAAGATCCAAGCGTGAGTCTTGAGAGAAATTTTGAGAAAGCATAGTCGAAACGCCAGAGAGCGCTAGACTCCATAAAGCTTTACGCAAAGAACACTCGAACGGTGTTGCAACTTTAAGAAGACCAGATGGGTCTTATACAATGAAGAGGAGGGACACTTTAGAATACCTGCTTCAAGTGCACTTCCCGGGGTCAACTAGAGTGTCAATGACACTGGATCAGCCGTCATGTGACCAATGGGCCGTATTAGACAAAAGATACTGGAGTTTGTCTGGAGTAATATTTACCCCAGACAAGGTTAAATGGGCTGTTGGGTCCTTTAAACCATTCAAGACACCAGGTAAGGATAACATTTTTCCAGCCCTCTTGATAAGAGGACTGGACTGGATATAATGCTTGAATCACTTGTTGATATTTTTAGGAACAGTTTCAGCAGGGAGTACATACCATCCATATGGCGTAAAGTCAATGTGGTATTTATTCCAAAATTGGGCAAGAGGTCCAGCGAACTGCATAAATCTTACAGACCTATCAGTCTCACGTCGTTTCTTCTAAAAACTATGGAAAGATTGGTGGATCTACATATTAGAGAAACGCTAGACAGAACATCAACTCTGCACCAATCTCAGTTTGCGTATAATAGGGGAAAATCCACGGAGGGAGCGCTTCATTACCTTGTAACAAAGATAGAGAAAGTTCAATATTCCAAGGAAATTGCTTTATGTGCATTCTTAGATGTCGAGGGCGCCTTTGATAATACCGGATACGACTCTATAGGGGGGGCTATGCTCTGCAAAAATATCGATAAACCGACTGTTGGGTGTTTTAAAACGATGTTAAAATGCAGAGAACTTAGCTCATCTCTTGGAGACGAGGCCGTACCAGTCAAGGCAATGAAAGGCTGTCCACAAGGCGGTGTGTTGTCACCCCTTCTATGGTCTTTAGTTATTGACGATCTCTTAGTCAAACTACAAGGGTTAGGCTTTGAGGCAATTGGATATGCTGACGATCTTGCTGTCATTATTAGTGGCAAATTTGAAAGAACAGTATCCGACATTATGAATCAGGCTCTAGCCTTCTTCTCAGAATGGTGTCGAGCAGAGGGGTTATGCATGAATCCTAGCAAAACCATTCTCGTTCCTTTTTCAAACAGATTAAAATTGAACCTTGGTACAATAGCGGTTGAGGGAATCAATATAGAATATTCCGATGAGGTCAAATATCTAGGTGTAGTTCTGGATAAGCGACTGAATTGGAACTCTCACCTACACTCGGTGATAAACAAAGCCACAAGAGCAATGTGGGCATGTCGAAGTCTCGTTGGTAGAACATGGGGTCTTGACTCAAAAATGATACACTGGATGTATGTAATGATGGTTAGACCAATCATTACCTATGCATCCCTTGTGTGGTGGCCCAACACAACAAAAGAATCTGGTAAGAAAATACTTACAAGATTTCAAAGGCAAGCTTGCGTGGCAATCACCGGTGCCATGCGAAACTGCCCAATCGCTGCTATTGAGGCCATAATAGGACTATCCCCACTACATACATTCATGAAAAAATGTGCTGCTAGAAGCGCATTAAAGATGAAGATCTTGTCTAGACAAGAACCTCATGACTATGGTCATTTCAATATTTTAAATAACATAACAGATCTAAACATAATCTGCTCAATAACGGACTATATGATTCCAAAACGACAGTTTGATCGCAATTTTGAGACTATTATCTCAGACCGTGATGAATGGGACATAGGAGGACCTTGGGTCGACCCTAGAAGTCTAGAATGGTTCACAGACGGTTCAAAAACAAACACCGAGTCGGTGCAGGGTTCTATGGACCAAATACCAAAATCTCAGAACCAATGGGCAGGTGGCCGAGCGTCTTCCAGGCTGAAATTCAAGCAATCTTAATCTGTGCGAGGACAAATCTGAAAACGGATATCAAGGGTGCACACATAGCTATCTATTCAGATAGTCAAGCTGCATTACAGGCATTAGCTTCATATTCTTTAGAATCGAAACTGGTGGAGGAATGCTTCAACAACCTACAATCTCTAGGGGCAACAAATAAGGTTGCAATTTGCTGGGTCCCGGGTCACTCGGGGATTGAAGGCAACGAAATTGCTGACGAGCTGGCTAGGGCCGGTTCCGCAGCAAGCCTCATAGGTCCGGAGCCATACTGTGGTATCAACTGGGCGGAGGCAAAATCTAGGGTAGATAACTGGGAGCATAGTCTCAGACTGTCACACTGGGAAGGGGTAGAGGGGCTTCGCCAAGCCAAAAGACTGGTAAGGCCATTCACCTACAATAAAGACAAATGTGCAAAGCAGATATAGGAAAAATAGTAGGTTTTCTATCAGGTCATTATTACCTGAAATATCACCTGACTAGAATCCACATTCTTGATGATACGGAGTGCCGGCTCTGTCTAGAAGAAGATGAAACCACGGAACACATACTGTGCGACTGCATTGTGTTGGCAAGAACTAGGATGAATATATTCCACCGCGACCAGTTGGCCCTGGAGGAATTAAAGAATGCTCCGGTTATGGACATTCTCAAATTCATCCATAAAGCGGAAAAGATAATGAAAGAACATGACTTTCAGCTACATTCTTTCTCTAGACAAGGAACATCTAGGTAGAAAAGAACCTGATAAGTTATTGTGATGATTTGACATCACCAAACGCACGAAATGCTATGGCATTACGGAAGAAACGCCGGTACTAAACCTATAGGGCATAGTAGATCGGAAAATGTTGATCACATGGATCATAGATGACAAATGTAGTAGGACACAAAAGATATTTTAGGTCGCAGTGTCGGTCATTGGGCAAACTACTAAAGCTAAATTATTATTAATATCAAGAAGCACAATATCGCAGTAAAATGAAGTCAAATATCTTGGCATTCACTTAGATAAAAGACTAACCTGACGTAAGCACACCGAAAATGGTAAACTTGTACTGGATGCTTAATTCAAAATCAAAATAACCACTCGAATATAAAGTCCTGCTATATAATGGTATGCTAAAACCAATATGGACATATGGTATAGAGATGTGGAGAACTTTTAGAAAAAGAATCGTCGAAAACTTGCAACGGGTACAATTGAAAGCCTTGAGAACAATTATTCTGGTATCTGGTATTACCAGAGTTTTCGTGGTATACAAAAATGCCAATACTCACAAGAATTTGAAAATGCCTACTGTAGGAAAAGAGGTTATAAGACTAGGAAAAATATATCTGCGCAAACTTGATAATCATCAAATCAAAAACTGAATAAGCACCAACGGAGAATAGAGCAGTGTTTTTGGGTAAAAATACAATGAAAACTATTATATAGAAAATAGACATGCGTTCAGTTTAGCTACTTAGAACAGAAAAAAGAGTAAGTCTTGCATTATTCTAAAAGTAGCTACTTGAGTTGCCAATAGATAAGTATAACAATTATTAAATTTACCTATAATACTTTCCCTGAATAAATAGTTCATTAAAAGGTTGATTTATAATCAAGATTTTTTCAGTTAGAAGTTACGTACCTGAAAAATGTATGAATCTAATTTAATGTTTGCTTCCTTTCTGTTTGCATTAATAATATTTCTCAATGTAGTTAATTCAAACCCAATTCAGCAGTAAGAGGCAAAAACTTAATGAAAGGGGTTACTTTACTAAGAATATCAGGTAACGTTTCATTAGTCGAAACATATAAAAGTTTTATGATTCCATTGTGTAGTTTCACACGAATAAATTTGACTTTTACCTCAATTTCCTTCGTTCATGGGGAGTAATAACTTTTAATATGAATTGCGTTTTATTGTCGCAGTAAATCACCATTGGATGTGATGATTCTGGAACTAATTCGCACTCTATGCGTTTAATCCACATTAGTTAGGCTTCAGAGGATGGATGATAACGCAACAGTTCGTTGCCGATTTGTACCCAATGAAATTCCTTCCCTTTGAAAGATTAACATATATCCAGAAGTTGATCGTCTTTTCTCCATATTGCCAGCCCAATCTGTGTCACAATATCCAGTAATATCTGTTGGTGCCTTTTGAAAAATAAGACATTTACTAAACATTCTTTTCAAGTACGTCATTACACGTTTAATAGCTGCCCAATGTGGTTTGCACGGATTTGTACTTTATTGGCTCAGATTATTTACAGCAAAGCTAATGTCAGGGCGGGTGATCTGAACGGCAAACAAAAGACTTCCAACAGCATGCATGTAACGCGCCTTCGATATTTCGGCTCTATCTGATTCTTTATACTTGATTCTTTAATTTCTAGAGAGCTTCAGGGCTTGGACATTAATATTATGTCCACAGACCAGGTAAATTGCAACTTAAAGGGGCTATTTTCGTCTATATGAACTACGTTTCAACCCATATTTCAGTATGTAAGAAGATATTTTAAGGGCACATACTTTTCCATACCCATCGTTGAATTCTTCTGCTTGGACCACAAATATCCTCTCTTGGAGTTCACCAAATAAAAACGCAGTAATAGTATAAAGCTGGTAATCAATAAAACCTATTTCGCCGCCAAAGACAGGAAAAACTCGATAGACCTATTTCGCACAACCGGTGCGAACGTTTGGTGATACCGTCATGGTATATGAAGCCTCTTACACCCAACCTAGCCTTGCGATGCACCAAATCACCATTTGCTTTAAACTTACTTTGAAATCCGTTTCCAACAAATAGGGTTCTATCCCGGCAGGGGTTGCATCAATAACCAACTCTGGTTTGCATCTCATTTCTTCACGCATGAGGTGCGTCCACTGATTTGCATTATCTGAAGCTAAAGCTTCTTTTACCGTTCTTTGGTCTTCTGAGACAAAATCCATTGTGCAAAGATTTTAATTCAGTTTAAGCACACTAGTGATGCGCTCAGATCTGCGAATAGCGCCATCTTCAGTTGCACAGGGAAGAGCATCATCGATTAAAGTAGAATCATTTTCACTACCTAATTCGTCAATGGTTTCACACTTGCAAACTTCCACAATATTCTCTGAATCCACAACTGATATACTGTCATCAAGACGAATACTTGGTTGGTTGGTTTAAGTGGTGATGTACCCACATCCAATTAGCGCAATAGCGCCATTTTGGTACCACTCTTTTGGTTTGCTATAGAGGTGCCCTGTTAAAAATCTCGGTCGACTAAACCTTATAGCCAGTTTGAGAGGTTTATGAACGCAAGAATTTTCCCTATCTTAAAATTCGCGATTTCCCTAATGTTGTGGAATGTCGGTTTGCCCAGTGTTTTCCATCTTCTTCTGGATAGAGCCGGGCAGGCACAGAGGAAGTGTTCTATGGTTTCCTTTTCCTCTGTGTTTTCGCAGCTGCGGCAGCTGGTGTTGTAAGTGATGCCCATTTTAGCCGCCTGCTCCCAAATGGGCCAGTGGCCTGTGATGTCTGCTGTAAGCCTGGGTGCATCACGTTTGCCTCTGTTTTTTAACTCTGTAGATTTATTTTTGTTGTATTCCGGCCAGAGTGCTCTACTGATCCTCCATCGGTTGGTTGCCTTTGCAAAGAATGCCTTATTTATACAGCTCCTAATTGACCCAATTGGGATTCTGATTGGCTCCGCCTCCCTTTCATCAAGAGCGGATCCCCTCGGGCGAACTCATCGGCCCTCTCATTTCCGCTGATATTCCTATGCCCCGGCACCCATAACAAAGTAATGGTGAACCGCCGAGCTAGTACCATTATGCTTTCCCTGCATTCGCATACTAGTTTGGAGGTTATTATTGCAAAGTCTAGTGCTTTGATAGCGGCCAGACTATCTGAAATGATTGCTGTTTTTTCTTTGTAGTTGGTATCTTCCGTTGCCATCCTGCACGCCTCCCTTATTGCATGCAATTCCGCCTGGAAAACGAATTGATTTGCTTATCCCTAGCTGTTGAGAATACACCTACACCACAGTCCATCTTTGAACCATCTGTATAGATTATGGTGTCTGTAAAGTTTGTAATCCCTCCCCGCTTCCATTCCTGGCGAGAGGGAGTTCGAATGCTGTAGTTTTTTCCAAAAACCACTGTAAATGCATTGCAGTCCGTACCTGACTCGTACATTCTTTTTGTTTGTGATAGCATACTTCCGTGACCGTACGGTCTATCCTTCCAGCAGCCTATTTCTTTTAACCTAAGAGCGCTGAGAGTTGGGGTATTCATGATAAATAAGTCAGTGGGCAGCAGATACGTCAGCATATTTAGGGCCTGCGTAGGGCATGACTTAATTGCTCCTACTGTTGCTGCACATGATGTTCTCTGTATTCTGCTTAGTTTGGTGATGCTGTATTCCCTCCCTGGGGCCTTCCACCATGCCAAGGCTCCGTATGATAAGATTGGACGCACAACCATTTTGTACATCGACAACATTAACTCTGTTCGAAGGCCCCACTTCCTACCAATCATCTTTTTGCATGAGTAAAGTGGAAATCCTGCTTTGCATATTCTGTGCCCCGTATTGACCCTCCAATTTAGTTTCGAGTCCAGGATAACACCCAGGTGCCTGGCACTAGAAGATAGGGGTAATGTAATATTATTTAATTGGGGTAGCTTAAAGGTGGGTATTTTGGTATGCGTGGTAAATAGCATCAGTTCAGTTTTGCTGGGGTTAATGCTAAGTTCACGTCCCGTGCACCATGCAATTAGTCTCTTCAGCCTCCTCGGAAGGATATTACCAATCACATCAGGGCACATCCCTGATGCCATTATTCACACGTCATCCGCATACGCCACCACTTTACTTCCTCCTTCGTTCAATTCTTTGATAATGCCATCGATGGCACATATCCAGAGTAGGGGAGATAGTAACCCTCCCTGTGGAGTACCTCTTCTCACATATTTTTTTAGGCGGCTGCCTCCAAGCTCCACACTTACCACCCTTGATTGAAGCATTGTGGTAGCCCACTTCCGGATATCTTCCTCAACTCCAAGATTTCCCAGTGATGTCTGTATCGCTCTTGTATGGATATTATTAAAAGCACCTTTTATATCCACAAAAGAGGCCATAGTATACTGTTTATATTCTAAGGAGCGTTCCTCTGTCCTCACTACCTCATGAAGGGCCGTCTCTGTAGACCTCCCTTTCAGGTAAGAGTGTTGGTCATCAGAAAGCCTACTATCAACTTCCATCCGAATGTGTAGGTCAAGTAACCTTTCGAAGTTCTTGAGAACGACCGACGTAAGACTTATTGGACGAAAGTCATTTGCCGATTCATGACCCCCTTTTTCCTGCCTTGGGAATGAACACGACCTTTGCTCAGGCTTTAAAAATAACCTCCAGCCAAGGTATTATCCATTCCTGCGTGACCTTCAGCATCATTGGAATTATCCCATCAAGTCCAGGCTATTTATAGGGAACAAAACTTTTAATGGCCCATGCCAGCTTCGCGTTAGTAATTATTTCGGTGTCGACCCCGGTACCCCTCCATCTGATGTGCTCAGGGTTAAACCCTAGATCCTTGCACCCCGAAAAGTGCATATCTAGGAGTAGATGAAGTGTATCTTTCGAACACGTTGTCCAGGTTCCGTCTGGTCTTTTAATAAAAGATGGGTTTGTGTGTTCTTTTGACAAAATCTTACCTAGCTTTACTGACTCCTTGGTAGTTTCGATAGAGGAGCAGAAATCCCTCCACCCTTGGTTTTGGAATACCTGATTGCTTTTTTGTATTTCTTTAGGCTATCATTGTACCCTTGCCAATTTCCCAAAGAACAGCTGGAATTAAACTTCTTTCGCCCTTCAGCCCAGAGGTGCGACAGATCATCGTTCCACCAAGGTGGAAAGACTTTTTTGAATATCTAACTGGACAAGTCCTCATCCTCCGCCTTGATGACCTGACAGTCGGTCATCGGTACTTTAGGATTATGGGCCTGCAGATAGGGGACTATTTTCTCCTTTTCAAGGTTCACGTTGGGCAGCCAAATGCTTACTCTAGGCCTTCAGGGTATCTCATTGGCCGTGATGAGCTTGATCCTCAAGCTATCCTCTACATCACCAATTTTGGAGATGCAGCCTTCCAGAAAGTCTTTTAAATATTGATCATCGCACTTGACCACTCTGTACCCCCGGCCAATTTAGGACGAGTCGAAGCCCGGAGAGGCACCTTCGGGTCTGCTGTCAGGTTATCCATGACATGGTCCATTACCATTTTCGTCAACCTGGCCTCAATCTCCCCTAATCTCTCCTGGGCTTCCCTACCACGGTTTGTATCCACGTCAACTAGCGCTACCTGCAGTTGGTCCCGGACCACATCGCTATAGCCCCTCTTTTTATTTCCTACACTGTCCGTTGCAACATTGGCTTTTTTAGGAACACGGCCAGACGTGTCCTGTGTTGACCGGTTTCTTTCATTATCGTTGCCCGCGAGAAGATTGGAAAAGGTAGATGCGATTTTAATACCATTCTGTTTGGGCAATTTTTACTAAAGTGATATTTTTGCTTGCATGTATGATATTCAAAGTTAGCTATTTGGACCTGGGACTCGGTGTAAATGGCACTCTCACAATATTCAATATCAAATTTAATATCTTGAAATAAAGCTTCTTTACTACATCAATGCTCAGCTTTGATTTCGAGTTTCCCCGGCCAACACTAGCAAATGGAATTCATCCGGTAGGCCAGCTAACATTAACGATGCGATTATTTCTTCATCGATATTTAGGTCTGCATTTTGAAATTTTATCGACGTCATAAACATTTTGCTGATGTAGTTCTGCATAGATTCACAATCAACAAGCTCTCACAGGATTAGTTGCTTAACCGACTCTACTTTACGAATTAAACTAGTGTCCTCATACGCTGATATCACAGCATTCCATACTTCCGAACACTGTTGTGTAGTCGACTCATGACACGAATCCTAATAGATACTAGACTTCTAGTGAAGTTAGCGTTTAAGAATTTGTTTTAACTACGCACACACTTTTAGGACGTGTAATATACTAGCACTTGAAATGAATCGTAAGATATACATGTAGACTTTTAAGGTGTTACGATTTCGCAATTGCAAAAATTTACTGCCTATGATTTCAATAAATAGGCCAGTTAACTCCATAACTAACCGCAACAAGCAATTGCGCAATTGGTACACCTGTAAAGTAGAGCAATACACAATAATTGTAATTAGTATATAGGACAGAGTTTACTCAATAATGACGATCTTCTGTTTTGTGTTGTATCAACAAACGTTGTAGTATTGTCATTTGAGCAGTAAAAAAAGTGAGTAACCTTCAGCTCAGTTGTCAATAGATAAACTTGCGGACTTGTACTCAGGTATGTGCTGTTGGTAAATATCTGGTGAAAGTTGCGTGTATCACCTCCACGTGGTGACAGGCGGTAAAAATTGTGCGCCGGATGACTGGATAGCTTGTTACTTTAAATAGGGCACGTCGGTTATCCAATGCGCAATTGGCTAAGCTATATCTGGCAAATTCACTTGGGTGGTCACCTTGTAGACGTGTGGAATTGCTGCAGTGACTCAACTAGCTATGCCGATGGGGAGAACATGCTTCATGTCAGGGTTACCCATATCGGAAAGATATTGATGAGCAGCAAAAAGGAATTGACCCCCTAAAACATGGTGTAACGCAACTTCCGTGCCCACTGGATGGATTGCAGACAGGGGGTAATACCATGCTGTATTGGACCGAAGCCTCTTGAATACCGGGTCACATACAAGAGTATATTGACCTTGTCATGGCATACGGGCTCTATCATGATCGATCACCCAGTCCCGTTATGAAATACATTTCTTTATTTTTTTTAAACTCCAGTTTTATTTGCATTCTACCCCTTGGGGCAATAATCAAATTAAGTAACAATATTAAACAACTACATAAATGAACACACAAAGTAATTTTTTAAATAGTTTTAAATCAACATGAGGAAGAGGAGCCACTGCTAATCTCCCATAAGTTTAGTTCAGAACTATTGCATTAGAAAATTATTATCTTAAATTGAGTGGTGTTGCTCGCTTCAGTCGCCGTGTTGTGCCTGTCCACTCCAGAAGATTTGAAGGATGTTTACTTAGTCGTTCCAGGTATATATGCTGTATCTTGATATTTCCTCATCGACGGTGGAGATGTTTAGGTCGTGACGTATTATATCATTCCTGACGAACCATGGAGACTTTACAATCATGAGTTGTACTTTTGATCGGAATCTCACAATGATTTTTATATTAGTTTTTGCCGCTGAACCAGTGAGTTTTTACATAGCTGTATACTATATGTCCATATGGGTTTTAGCATTGTGTTATAAACTAGCAGCTTATTGTCAAGCGACAACTGGGATTTATACCCCAAGAGCCAATATAAGGAAGTAAGCTTGATTCCAAGTTGTTTGCTCTTCATAAGAATATGCTTCTGCCATGTCAGACGTCGGCCAATATGTAGCCCTAAATATTTGACGTCTTCCGATTGGGACAGTTGACAATCATTTAGTATCACTGATGGACAAGTCTTCTGTTTTGAGCTGAAGGTTACTTGTACAGACTTAGTTGCATTCACCTTAATTCTCCATTTATTTAGCCAGATTTGGAGCTTATCCAAGCTTTGTTGGAGATAATTTGTAGCGATTCTGTTGTTGCTGCTTGTAGCCATTATGACAGTATCATCCGCGTAGGTTGCGATTTTTGTATTCTCCAGCAGTGGATGGTCAGCCATTTAGATAGTGTAGAGCACAGGACCTAGAACACTGCCTTGTGGTACACCCGCCATTATAGAGAACAGTTCAGTAACTTCTTCATTGGCCTTTACTCTAAAATGCCGGTTTCAAGATATGATCTTAAGATTTCATAAAACGTCTAAGGTAGTAACTTTTTCAGTTTAAAGAGCAAGCCATACTTTATCGAACGCCTGTGTTATATCTAGGAAAACAGTTGTACAATAACAGATTTCCTCAAGCGCGTTTCTTATTATGCTGTACACACGGTGCACTTGTTTTGTTGTGGCGTGGTGTTCCCTAAATCCAAAGTGATGATTGGGTATTATCTTCTTTTTGAGCAGAATTGGTTGGAACATTTTGGAAACAATTGGCATAAGTCTAATTGGTCTATAAGAAGTGACTTCCTCCAAGGGCTTCCCGCGTTTAGGGATGACAATAATGTCGGCCACTTTCTATTGACGCGGAAAATATCCACATCTAATTATTGCATTGAAGAGATAAGTTATTCCTTTATTTGGTAGTGCCTTTAATATTTTACCTGTTATCAAGTCGTAGCCCGGTGCTTTTTCATATTCAGTGTCCTGTGCACAGCATTATGTATTTAATTTTTTGTAAAGGGCGTAATATGTAACTCTAATTGTCCTGGACTATTGAGAAGATTCAATACCTCATTTTCCTCTTGCTGTGAAGTTGGTGAAAACGGCTTAAAGACCCCAGTAAGGTGTTTGGCAAATGTAACTGCTTTCTCCTTATCAGTTTTTACCCAGGAGCCATTTGCGCTTTTGATAGGAGGAGCACGGGTGGTCGGTTGCTTCAGCTTTTTTGTCACCTTCCAAAGTAAGTAGTCTGTGGTCCCTTTTGATGACAAAGTGGACAAGTAGTGCTGTATTTCTTCATTCTGCAACTGCGCCAATTACCGCATAAGGTTTTTTGTAGCTCCATTCAAATTATGTTTGTCTTTCGGATGCCTCTTACTTTGCCACATCCTTCTTAGTTTGCGGTTTTTATCAACGATCTCCCTAATAACGGGATGGGAAGGATGCTTGTTCAGTTGATCTTTAGGCTCCGGAGTAGAGTTCCATGCAGCGTATTAGACAGTTTTGTAAAACTTTTCAACGGCAAACTCAATATCTTCTATTGTTTTCCTAGATATCTGAGAAGAGAGCTGGCTGAAGAGGTGTAGCGTTTATTAGATTCGTTTGCAGGCAAGGTAACGAACCGAAAACATACCCGTGAGTGTGCGCAGTTGTCATCTGGCTGTTCGCGCGCGAGGAAAGAACGAACTGTTGTTTCTAAGAATCCTTAGATCCTACCGATTCTAGCTCTAGCATAAGTATCGAGAATAACAGACATGCGCATGGCGCACATGGGCGTCTCACAAGGTGAAACAGAGAGGGGACGAAACAAGTGCTATGGAAGTCTCTTTCTACAAACAACTGAACATAACCTTACAAAAGTGCATTTTATCTGAAGAAAGTGCTTTAAATATGATTATTTGCTTTGGTTTGTCGATTTTTTTTCAACAAACAAAATATGAGTAAAATTATACATTTTATTTGAGATTTTGTGAACACTTTTGCCTTATTTCAAATATTACAAACGCATTTGTCGTCATTTGCGTAACCTTAGAACTGTAATGATCAAACTGAAGGTTATAGACATAATTTAAATTGCGTTTGTCAATGCAGTGCTTGAAAAATTACAAATATAATATAAATTAACCACACAAATTAGGAAATCTAAATAAACCCGCGTAAACAAACATATGGTTGCCTAGCAATCGTGGGTCAGTGAAAAACCTTGCGTGGGTCAGTGTCTGACCCACGAGTCATAGGTTCGTCATCACTGCCCTAGGGAGCGTGTTGATCAACCTGGAGATTATACCTACAGCTATTACATCCTACATCATGCACTTATAGTATTGGTGGTCCCAAGTGGCTTATCGACGACCGTCCCTTTGTGAATCAACCAACGGAACTCAGTGAGAAGAATCAAATATTATACATCTCGAAGACAAGGTAATATCCTGCACGGTAATACTGTATAGTATTCGCTCGACACGTGGTGGCCTGATGGTCAAGTCATTCCATTAATTAAACTATTTAGCTCCGTCCAATGACTGTTGCGTAACGTGGCAATCATTTTGCATTGGACTCCATTACACCGCCATATGTGGCAGCAATCGGTGATCTTACCAAAAGAACTGGAGTATGGCATAGGTCATCTGACACGTTTTGACCAAATCATTATTTTGCCATGTGTAAGCTTAGAACTGTAAGCTTAGTAAATGAATCAATTTTGATCGCTTTGATCGCCTATTTCAAACTGACGCTACTCACGTTTGGCAGCGACAGAGTTGCATTCTGTTACAATCATGTAATTAATAGTAAGTCATATAATAAAGTAGTACTAAATACAAAAGTAGTCTTATAGAATACTTATAGATACAACAGAAATCATTAAACTGCTACATATGGAAATTAAATAACTAAAATCTGGTTCAGATTTGTTACACTCTAGCCGACTTGTACCATTGAATCTCGTCAATAAGCAATATGTACGCGTTGGAGAGCGCATTGACAAAGTATACCTGCCACACATTTTGCAGAAGTCCAGTGCTCTGGTTCTACTCCTAATTCACTAAGCCCACGACAAAACATTGCACGGTAGAATACAGCTTATGCTGCGTAACAGCTTTTGGATTCTGAAGCCATGTCAAGCTGTAAAGATGGTCACAAATTAGTGATCTGCCGCGGCATCGGCGGCTGAAGCTGTTGCAGGAAATCGCTTAGTTACCTAGATGTTAACTCTGGTTTTTAGCCACTGGTGTGGATTATTCTGGTCCATTTGCTTTTCTCATAGGCACGAAGTTTTTCCTTGGGAGATACGTTAAATTGTGTCCAACCAAAATGGCGTATGGGACGGGTAATACCAGTACACCCGGCAGCGACGGTGCCGTACGTATTGTCACTAAGAACATTTTACAAAGTTCATTGAAGAAAACAATTTTTCACACGAATATGTGGACCCAAACATCGTTAAAAGAGCATTAACCAGTTTTTCCATTGAGATAAAATTATTTGGTAAAGAATTCCATACGTTTAATATAATATTTTAAATTTTTACTGTGGGATTAATATTATCTGCACTACTTTCACACAGTTTTCATCCTACTTCAGAAATCAAGTCTTCAAATTTTGTTTTCCACACTACGGTGCTTCGAAGTTCAACTAATTCCATTTCTAAATTATCGATACCTAGCCACATAAATTCGGTTAACTCCATTGTTTCAAATTCTGTTTTGTATGGATATAAAATAAAGTGCAATGTATTTTCCTAACTTTTAAATTGATTGAATCTCTCCTTAAAAGCTTATTTTATTTCCTGGATAATCATTAAATGCATTTTCTTGAATGTCAACCGAGTTTGCAAAAAATATTGTGTTTTGAAAATGTTTTTGTAATTTAGAAAAATATTTCATGATTTTCATTTCCAAATCCTTAGTAAAGATGTCAAGTTTTGTCATAAATATTTTAATATTTTCAAATATCGTTAAAACAATTAGTCCATGCCCTTGAAGTTTTTTATTCAGTTCATTAAAATGCTGAGTGAGGTTGCATAAATACATTAAATCATTTAACCAATGTATATTGGATTATTCTTCGAAACTATTGTCTTTTTCAATTAAAAAGAGCTTAATTTCTTCAAATAACGTCACAAAGCGATTAAGGACTTGACCAAAACTAAGCCATCGCACGCTGTTGTATGTCAAAATCCCTGAATATTGGCATTCTATTTCCGCTAAGAATTGTGCAAATTGTCGTTTATTAAGAGCTCTTTCGTTTATAAAGTTGATTATTTTTATTACAACTGACATTATACTGGAAACTGTTCTTAAACCATGCTTCTCACATGAAACTCAATCAGAGAATGTGAAATATTTTGCTTAAGATGCATAGTCTGTTGTTACAGAAACTATTTTCTGAAGGTCAATATCCATTTTTTTAAATGCAATATCAAATTCATTAAAAATATCAAGACCGGTACACTTCCCTTTCAACGTTATTAGTTTTATTTAGTCTTCTTTCATTATATTTCCAGACTTATACCGAGCAAAAACTGCTAATTGTGTATAACTATTTACATCATTACTCTCATCTAAAGCAATTGAAAACATTTATGCATAATTTAAGTCGTTGTGTATTTACGAACAAATATTTTTTTTATTTCTATTATCTATCTACTATCTTTAAATATATTTCGACTTATAGGTAGCTCATTTATTCACTTTGGAACCAAAAATCTCTTTAAAACACTGCTTTGAGAAAAATCATATTTTTTTTTTGGAAAAAATACGTTTCTCTTTCTTCATCTATTAACATGCTGAGATTAGAATGCAGCGTTTCAAAATATATTTTTAGAATATATGTACGTGAATTCACTTTTTCATTACAAATTACACATATAATCATTTTATTCTTTTCAATCACACCATATTTATCAAACCATTCAGTTTGACGTGGCCTGGAACTTGTATCTCTTGTTTTAATCTTTTAACCGCCGACATAGTACAGAACTACAATTAAAAATATTTATATTTAGAATACAATAATTTGAGAAATTGTTTATTAACATACATATTACTTTTAAATGCGTTCGAAATGGATGCCACTAAATTCAGCACTGGTACTGATTGGTACAGGCGCGCCTTAAATTTCCAGCCAAATTTTCCCAGATATCTGAGAAGAGAGGTGGCTGAAGAGGTGTAGCTTTTATTAGATTCATTCGCAGGCAAGGTAACGAACCGAAAACATACCCGTGAGTGTGCGCAGTTGTCATCTGGCTGTTCGCGCGCGAGGAAATAGCGAACTGTTCTTCCTAAGAATCCTTAGATCCTACCGATTCTAGCTCTAGCATAAGTATCGAGAATAACAGATATGCGCATGGCGCCCATGGGCGTCTCACAAGGTGAAACAGAGAGGGGACGAAACAAGTGCTATGGAAGTCTCTTTCTACAAACAACTGAACATAACCTTACAAAAGTGCATTTTATCTGAAGAAAGTGCTTTAAATATGATTATTTGCTTTGGTTTGTCGATTTTTTTTCAACAAACGAAATATGAGTAAAATTATAAATTTTATTTGAGATTTTGTGAACACTTTTGCCTTATTTCAAATATTACAAACGCATTTGTCGTCATTTGCGTAACTTTAGAACTGTAATGATCAAACTGAAGGTAATAGACAGAATTTAAATTGCTTTTGTCAATGCAGTGCTTGAAAAATTACAAATATAATATAAATTAACCACACAAATTAGAAAATCTAAATAAACCCGCGTAAACAAACAATTGGTTGCCTAGCAATCGTGGGTCAGTTAAAAACCTTGCGTGGGTCAGTGTCTGACCCACGAGTCATAGGTTCGTCATCACTGCCCTAGGGAGCGTGTTGATCAACCTGGAGATTATACCTACAGCTATTACATCCTACATCATGCACTTATAGTATTGGTGGTCCCAAGTGGCTTATCGACGACCGTCCCTTTGTGAATCAACCAACGGAACTCAGTGAGAAGAATCAAATATTATACATCTCGAAGACAGGGTAATATCTCTGCACGGTAATACTGTATAGTATTCGCTCGACACGTGGTGGCCTGATGGTCAAGTCATTCCATTAATTAAACTATTTAGCTCCTTCCAATGACTGTTGCGTAACGTGGCAATCATTTTGCATTGGACTCCATTACACCGCCATATGAGGCAGCAATCGGTGATCTTAGCAAAAGAACTGGAGTATGGCATAGGTCATCTGATACGTTTTGACCAAATCATTATTTTGCCATGTGTAAGCTTAGAACTGTAAGCTTAGTAAATGAATCACTTTTGTACGCTTTGATCGTCTATTTCAAACTGACGCTACTCACGTTTTGCAGCGACAGAGTTGCATTCTGTTACAATCATGTAATTAATAATCTTTCAGCGATGACCCCGGAGGTGCGGCTAAAGGGGCACCGATGGACAACGATGGACCATCGAGGGACGGAGGCGGAGCATCGTTTCAGCACCGAGGGACTTCGTGGGATCATCGTTGGACCATAAAAATCCAAGAGTGAATTCAGATCACCAACACCTTAGTCAGCTGCCACATGCCTGGGGCAGCTGTGCGACAAGCGCTTAGCGCTACTAAGGTCGAGACCGGTAAGGCCTTAAGTTTGTGATACCGGACATTTTTTGGGAATTATGGATATGGGCTGACGATTGTGGCATGCTGTCACTTTAGTACATAAGAGTGAAATCTTATCGAAATGGCTGGTAGCTTAATGCCATAATTGCCTCCGTCCCGTTAAAACCTTGGCAGGTCTCGGAGATCGCTCGATGTCCGACCCCATTAAGTTGGCGGTACAGGCTCGGATGTAACATTCCCGACTAACGCTGATCTGGCTCTGTATGCAAGCTCCCATGAGGACTTGTGTCAACCCTTGCATGGCCTCCCTGCTTCGGCATAGACAACCATGGGATCATGAAGGCGACTGTACTACGGGCAGCGATAACGACTCTGAGCGGGGACCCAATACGCATGAACAAAATAAATAACAAAGAAAACAACAACAACAAAACCGAGGGAGCAAAAAACAAAAGCAGGGAACAGGACCCTTTCAATAGAAGCTCCATACTGCGCCGGACCCCACCTAGTGGTGGGCAAGACCAGCGACTGACGGTGCGGAGAAACTCCCTGGGTGATCCGGGGGAGATGCAAATGCGATTGGCATGTAAGTCAGACAGGCTAGGGAAGATGGCAATCTACCCGCCGCCGGAAGTGAATGATAAGGGGAAAATGGCTGTGCTAGAGTGGCATGTCGAGGCACTCATCAGCTACATTGCGGAGCGACATAATGTCCATTCGGACATTAAACGAAAGGCGGCGAAAATCCGCGACATGTGCCTAGAAGTGGCACAAGAACGGATTGCCGATGACATCGTCACCGTTCAACCACCACTACTGCAGCGAGCCGACAAGAATATGCAAACCTGCGAAGCGCAGGAGGACAAGGAGGTCCAAGCCAGCGTATCGCCACTGGCAAGGAGCTACGCGGCTTCCGCTGCAATGCCGAAGCGTCCCCGCGAAAACGCAGAAGACGACGGAACCAGCCCGACCAGCCGAGCGGTACCCAAATGGCAGAAGGCGGATGCGGCAAGGGCGGCCATGGCGAAGGCCGCCGCAGCTAAAAATACCACCAAGCCAGAAGTGGGTAAACCCGACGCAGTGGTGAAAAAGCCAGAGTGGACGATGGTTCGTGCTCGCCCCCGGGCAAAGCTGATGACACTCGCTAAAGCGAAGCCGACCAGACCTGATGCAATTGTCATCAAGGCAACGGGAGTGACAACCTATGCGGAGATCTTGCGGAGGATAAAGACGGAGCCGCGGCTTGGGGAATTGGGCGAGAGAGTGAACAAAATACGGAAAACCTCGAAAGGTGAGCTGCTACTCGAATTAGCCACGACAGCGGACGCGAAGACGGTCACACTGCGGGAAGCAGTAGCAAATACACTGGGGACTAGTGTGGAGGTGCGACAACTCATCCAGGAGACTCTGCTGGAAATAAAGGATTTGGACGAGCTCACCACGGTAGAGGAAGTTCACGAAGCGCTGTGCAAACAGCTGAGCACTTTCGAAAAGCTCCCCGTGTCCGCGACTAGGTCCCTTCGGAAAGCTTACGGTGGAACGCAAACAGCAACCATCAGTTTGCCCCCTCTGGCAGCCGCAGCGCTACTGGCCGGGAAACTGAGAGTCGGATGGACCTCTTGTCGGGTGCGGGGAAAGCTAGTACCCACACGTTGCTACAAGTGCATGGAGTTTGGGCATATTGCCAAAAAGTGCAGTAGCAAGGAGGACTGGCGAAATCAGTGCTACAGATGCGGCGCCGAAGGCCACAACGCCAGCGAGTGTAGCAAAAGCCCAACCTGTGCACTCTGCAAGACCAAAGGCCGCAAGGATACGGAGCACTCGACAGGATGCAGAATATGCCCGTCGTATAAGCAAGCAGTAAAGGAGTCAAAACGCATGGAATGAAGTTACTCCAGCTTAACCTCAATCACTGCGCAGCTGCACAAGCCCTACTTGAGCAGACGGTGAGAGAGCACAAGATCGACGCCGCTGTGCTCAGTGAACCATATCGTCGGAAGCACCAAGGAGTCTGGGTCGAGGACAATACTTGCCGAGCTGCAATATGGGTGTGTGGAGTCAAGCCACCTCAACTCGCGGACGTCAGGAGGGATGAAAACTACGTCAGGGCAACCATAGGAGGAACCACGGTTTACAGTTGCTACATGGCACCAAGCCTAACTACGGATGAGTTTGAGTCGGCGGTAGATAGACTCGTTCTAGATGCACACGGCAGGAATCCTGTAGTAATTGCTGGCGATTTCAACGCATGGGCAACTGAATGGGGCTGCGGCCGAACTACGCCAAAGGGTCATATCCTCATGGATGCACTCGCAGCACTTGACGTGATCCTCTTGAATACCGGCGAGATGACTTTTGCCAGAGGAGGTGCCAGTTCTGCGATTGACCTAACCTTCGTAAGTAGCAGGCTGGTGAGGGGTGCAAAATGGCTGGTGAGTGACATATACACCCACAGCGACCACCAAGCTATCATCTGCGAACTGGAGAAGCCCCGGAATCGGCAGCGCATAGGTCCGACATTGAAAGGCTGGAGGACAAACAGCCTTGACGAAGACGTCCTAGAAATGATGCTTGAAGGTTTGGTGCTGGAAGGCAGTGCAGAAGAAATGGCGAATCAGCTGACAAGGAAGGTAGAAAACGCCTGCGACGCGGCAATGCCCCGGAGAGCATATGGTGGGAGGCATAAACCTGCCTACTGGTGGACGGATGCAATAGGCGAGCTCCGTAAATCATACCATGCTGCGAGGAGAAGGTATCAACGTTCCATACGGAAACCGGATTCCCTGCAGAAGCACCAGGCCTTCAAGGAAGCCAGAAATGTTCTAAAGAAGGCAATTAAGAAGAGCATGAGCACCAGATTCGCTGAATTATGCGCACAAGTTGAGGACGATCCATGGGGCATGGCATATAGACTTGTCATGCGAAAATTGCCCTGTTATAGGCAGCCAACCCCAACCTGTCCAATGTTGCTCAGACGTATAGTGGCACAGCTCTTTCCAGTACAGAACTATGTCCCATACGAGCTCCCTCTGGAGCAAACGGAGGAATCAATACCCTGTGTGACTATAGATGAGGTGTTGCGCGCGGTTGGGAAGTTTGGAGACCAGAAAGCACCCGGCCCAGATGGAATCCCCAACCGAGTGCTCAAGACCGCAGCTGCACTGAACCCAGAGCCACTGAGGAAAACGTAAGACGCTTGCCTGAGAGAAGGCATTTTCCCCAAGAGATGGAAGAGGCAACGATTGGTCCTGGTGCTTAAAGCCAACAAACCAACAGAGGACCCTTCAGCGTACCGCCCGCTCTGCATGTTAGTTACGGCGGGAAAAATTCTGGAGCGGATAATCTGTGACAAGATTGATGAGGCCATTGCAAAATCTGGAGGGCTCTCAAAACGGCAATATGGTTTCCGGAAGGCGAGATCTACCGTGGACGCCATCAACGAACTTGTCCAGACGGCTAAAACAGCGATTCAGGGGAAACGATGGAGGGGTGGAACCAAGAGGTATTGCCTTGTGGTCACCCTAGATGTCAAAAACGCTTTCAACTCAGCTAGCTGGGAGCGCATAGCCAAAGCGTTAGCAGAGTTTGGGGTACCCATCTACCTGAGCCGAATGATTGCCAGCTACTTCAGCGATAGGATCCTGCTCTACCAGTCCGAAAAAGGTGTGGAGTCGCACAAGATTATCGGAGGAGTTCCCCAGGGATCGGTGCTTGGACCGTTACTCTGGAATGCTATGTACGATGGCATCCTCCGCGTACAGGTTCCTGATGGTGTCAAAATCATCGGATACGCGGACGACATAGCATTGGTAATCACAGCTAAATACTTGGAGGAAGTGGTAGCAGAGGCCAACCGAACTGTGGCTACCGTCGGAAGATGGCTTGCAACGGTTGGACTTAGCTTGGCTGAACACAAGACCGAGGCAATCCTGGTTTCGAGCCGCAGACTATTGGAGGTAGTGGAAATAAGAGTTGGTAGATGTGCCATAACCACGATTCCACACCTCAAGTACCTAGGAGTGTGGATAGACGCGGGGCTTACCTTCAAAGAACATCTGCGGCGCGTGGGAGTTAAGGCAGCAAACACATGTTCTCTCCTATGTAGAATAATGCCCAAATTGGGAGGTCCCAGGCAGCGGAAAAGGCGACTCATCGCCGGGGTTGTCAGATCCATTATTCTCTATGGAGCGCCAATATGGGGCGAAAACGCGGATGTGAAGGCTTACGTCCGCACCATTGAGGCAGCATACAGGAGAAGTGCACTACGAGTGATCTGCGCATACCGCACCGTATCCACAGATGCCACCTTGGTAATAGCCGGCATGATTCCCGTGAACCTGCTAGCGAAAGAAGCGATGAACCTCTACCACGCTAAGGGGACACACGCGACAAATGTAGAGGAGCTCTTGGAAATTGGAAAGCGGAAGACCCTTCAAGAGTGGCAAGGTAAGTATCCAGTGGGATACTTCTACAAATGGCCGCTGGACAAGAAGGTTGATCCCCAACATTCAGCAATGGGTAAGCAGGTCGCATGGTGAGGTTAATTTCTACGTCACACAATTGCTGACAGGCCACGGAGGTTTTCGGGCATACCTGCACAGATTCCACTTGGAGGAATCTCCCTACTGTGCAAACTGTGGAGGTACAGAGATAGAAGATCCCAAACATGTCTTCTTCTATCGCCCACGTTATGAAAGTGCTAGAGTGGCACTACAAGGAGTATGTGGAGAGCCCGTGGTGCCCGACAACATAGTGCAGCATATGCTCGAGAGCCCGGAGAAATGGGCTGCGGTGTGTGACACCACCGCCGCCATTATGAAAGACCTCCGCCACCAGGAGTGGCGAAGACGAGCAATGAAAAATAGCTAGGAGGGTTCCGCTGACCATACTACCGAACTGTTGTTTCTAAGAATCCTTAGATCCTACCGATTCTAGCTCTAGCATAAGTATCGAGATAACAGATATGCGCATGGCGCCCATGGGCGTCTCACAAGGTGAAACAGAGAGGGGACGAAACAAGTGCTATGGAAGTCTCTTTCTACAAACAACTGAACATAACCTTACAAAAGTTCATTTTATCTGAAGAAAGTGCTTTAAATATGATTATTTGCTTTGGTTTGTCGATTTTTTTTCAACAAACAAAATATGAGTAAAATTATACATTTTATTTGAGATTTTGTGAACACTTTTGCCTTATTTCAAATATTACAAACGCATTTGTCGTCATTTGCGTAACCTTAGAACTGTAATGATCAAACTGAAGGTTATAGACATAATTTAAATTGCGTTTGTCAATGCAGTGCTTGAAAAATTACAAATATAATTACCCACACAAATTAGAAAATCTAAATAAACCCGCGTAAACAAACAATTGGTTGCCTAGCAATCGTGGGTCAGTTAAAAACCTTGCGTGGGTCAGTGTCTGACCCACGAGTCATAGGTTCGTCATCACTGCCCTAGGGAGCGTGTTGATCAACCTGGAGATTATACCTACAGCTATTACATCCTACATCATGCACTTATAGCATTGGTGGTCCCAAGTGGCTTATCGACGACCGTCCCTTTGTGAATCAACCAACGGAACTCAGTGAGAAGAATCAAATATTATACATATCGAAGACAGGGTAATCTCCTGCACGGTAATACTGTATAGTATTCGCTCGAGACGTCGCGGCCTGATGGTCAAGTCATTCCATTAATTAAACTATTTAGCTCCTTCCAATGACTGTTGCGTAACGTGGCAATCATTTTGCATTGGACTCCATTACACCGCCATATGAGGCAGCAATCGGTGATCTTAGCAAAATAACTGGAGTATGGCATAGGTCATCTGATACGTTTTGACCAAATCATTATTTTGCCATGTGTAAGCTTAGAACTGTCAGCTTAGTAAATGAATCACTTTTGAACGCTTTGATCGCCTATTTCAAACTGACGCTACTCACGTTTGGCAGCGACAGAGTTGCATTCTGTTACAATCATGTAATTAATAGTAAGTCATATAATAAAGTAGTACCAAATACAAAAGTAGTATTATAGAACACTTATTGATACAACAGTAATCATTAAACTGCTACACATGGAAATTAAATAACTAAAATCTGGTTCAGATTTGTTACACTCTAGCCGACTTGTACCATTGAATCTCGTCAATAAGCAATATGTAAGCGTTGGAGAGCGCATTGACGAAGTATACCTGCCACACATTTTGCAGAAGTCCAGTGCTCTAGTTCTACTCCTAATTCACTAAGCCCACGACAAAACATTGCACGGTGGAATACAGCTTATGCTGCGTAACAGCTTTTGGATTCTGAAGCCATGTCAAGCTGTAAAGATGGTCACAAATTAGTGATCTGCCGCGGCATCGGCGGCTGAAGCTGTTGCAGGAAATCGCTTAGTTACCTAGATGTTAACTCTGGTTTTTAGCCACTGGTGTGGATTATTCTGGTCCATTTGCTTTTCTCATAGGCACGAAGTTTTTCCTTGGGAGATACGTTAAATTGTGTCCAACCAAAATGACGTATGGGACGGGTAATACCAGCACACCCGGCAGCGACGGGGCCGTACGTAATGTCACAAAGAACATTTTACAAAGTTCATTGAAGAAAACAATTTTTCACACAAATATGTGGACCCAAACATCGTTAAAAGAGCATTAACCAGTTTTTCCATTGATTATAATAACGTCACAAAGCGATTAAGGACTTGACCAAAACTAATCCATCGCACGCTGTTGTATGTCAAAATCCCTGAATATTGGCATTCTATTTCCTCTAAAAATTGTGCAAATTGTCGTTTATTAAGAGCTCTTGCGTTTATAAAGTTGATTATTTTTATTACAACTGACATTATACTGGAAAGTTTTCTTAAACCATGCTTCTCACATGAAACGCAATCAGAGAATGTGAAATATTTTGCTTAAGATGCATAGTCTGTTGTTACAGAAACTATTTTCTGAAGGTCAATATCCATTTTTTTAAATGCAATATCAAATTCATTAAAAATATCAAGACCGGTAGACTTCCCTTTCAACGTTATTAGTTTTATTAAGTCTTGTTTCATTATATTTCCAGACTTATACCGAGCAAAAACTGCTAATTGTGTATAACTATTTACATCATTACTCTCATCTAAAGCAATTGAAAACATTTATGCATAATTTAAGTCATTGTGTATTTACGAAAAAAAAAATTTTTTTTTCTCTTATCTATCTACTATCTTTAAATATATTCCGACTTATAGGTAACTCATTTATTCACTTTGGAACCAAAAATCTCTTTAAAACACTGCTTTGAGAAAAATTATACTTTTTCTTTTGAAAAAAATACGTTTCTCTTTCTTCATCTATTAACATGCCGAGATTAGAATGCAGCATTTCTAAATGTATTTTTAAAATATATGTACGTGAAGTCACTTTTTCATTACAAATTACACATATGTATAATCATTTTATTCTTTTCTATCACACCATATTTATCAAACCATTCAGTTTGACGTGGCCTGGAACTTGTATCGCTTGTTTTAATTTTTTAACCGCCGACATAGTACAGAACTACAATTAAAAATATTTATATTTAGAATACAATAATTTGAGAAATTTTTTATTAACATACCTAATATACATACACATCAATACACATTACTTTTAAATGCGTTCGAAATGGATGCCACTAAATTCAGCACTGGTACTGATTGGTACAGGCGTGCCTTAAATTTCCAGCCAAATTTTCCTAGATATCTGGGAAGAGAGGTGGCTGAAGAGGTGTAGCTTTTATTAGATTCGTTCGCAGGCAAGGTAACGAACCGAAAACATACCCGTGAGTGTGCGCAGTTCTCATCTGGCTGTTCGCGCGCGAGGAAATAACGAACTGTTGTTTCTAAGAATCCTTAGATCCTACCGATTCTAGCTCTAGCATAAGTATCGAGATAACAGATATGCGCATGGTGCCCATGGTCGTCTCACAAGGTGAAACAGAGAGGGGACGAAACAAGTGCTATGGAAGTCTCTTTCTACAAACAACTGAACATAACCTTACAAAAGTGCATTTTATCTGAAGAAAGTGCTTTAAATATGATTATTTGCTTTGGTTTGTCGATTTTTTTTCAACAAACAAAATATGAGTAAAATTATACATTTTATTTGAGATTTTGTGAACACTTTTGCCTTATTTCAAATATTACAAACGCATATGTCGTCATTTGCGTAACTTTGGAACTGTAATGATCAAACTGAAGGTTATAGACAGAATTTAAATTGCGTTTGTCAATGCAGTGCTTGAAAAATTACAAATATAATATAAATTACCCACACAAATTAGAAAATCTAAATAAACCCGCGTAAACAAACAATTGGTTGCCTAGCAATCGTGGGTCAGTTAAAAACCTTGCGTGGGTCAGTGTCTGACCCACGAGTCATAGGTTCGTCATCACTGCCCTAGGGAGCGTGTTGATCAACCTGGAGATTATACCTACAGCTATTACATCCTACATCATGCACTTATAGCATTGGTGGTCCCAAGTGGCTTATCGACGACCGTCCCTTTGTGAATCAACCAACGGAACTCAGTGAGAAGAATCAAATATTATACATATCGAAGACAGGGTAATCTCCTGCACGGCAATACTGTATAGTATTCGCTCGACACGTGGCGGCCTGATGGTCAAGTCATTCCATTAATTAAACTATTTAGCTCCTTCCAATGACTGTTGCGTAACGTGGCAATCATTTTGCATTGGACTCCATTACACCGCCATATGAGGCAGCAATCGGTGATCTTAGCAAAATAACTGGAGTATGGCATAGGTCATCTGATACGTTTTGACCAAATCATTATTTTGCCATGTGTAAGCTTAGAACTGTAAGCTTAGTAAATGAATCACTTTTGAACGCTTTGATCGCCTATTTCAAACTGACGCTATTCACGTTTAGAAGCGACAGAGTTGCATTCTGTTACAATCATGTAATTAATAGTAAGTCATATAATAAAGTAGTACTAAATACAGAAGTAGTATTATAGAACACTTATTGATACAACAGTAATCATTAAACTGCTACACATGGAAATTAAATAACTAAAATCTGGTTCAGATTTGTTACACTCTAGCCGACATGTACCATTGAATCTCGTCAATAAGCAATATGTAAGCGTTGGAGAGCGCATTGACGAAGTATACCTGCCACACATTTTGCAGAAGTCCAGTGCTCTGGTTCTACTCCTAATTCACTAAGCCCACGAGAAAACATTGCACGGTGGAATACAGCTTATGCTGCGTAACAGCTTTTGGATTCTGAAGCCATGTCAAGCTGTAAAGATGGTCACAAATTAGTCATCTGCCGCGGCATCGGCGGCTGAAGCTGTTGCAGGAAATCGCTTAGTTACCTAGATGTTAACTCTGGTTTTTAGCCACTGGTGTGGATTATTCTGGTCCATTTGCTTTTCTCATAGGCACGAAGTTTTTCCTTGGGAGATACGTTAAATTGTGTCCAACCAAAATGGCGTATGGGACGGGTAATACCAGCACACCCGGCAGCGACGGGGCCGTACGTAATGTCACTAAGAACATTTTACAAAGTTCATTGAAGAAAACAATTTTTCACACAAATATGTGGACCCAAACATCGTTAAAAGAGCATTAACCAGTTTTTCCATTGATACGTTCAATATAATATTTTAAATTTTTACTGTGGGATTAATATTATCTGCACTACTTTCACACAGTTTTCATCCTACTTCAGAAATCAAGTCTTCAAATTTTGTTTTCCACACTACGCTGCTTCGAAGTTCAACTAATTCCATTTCTAAATTATCGATATGTAGCCACATAAATTCGGTTAACTCCATTGTTTCAAATTCTGTTTTGTATGGAAATAAAATAAAGTGCAATGTATTTTTCTAACTTTTAAATTGATTGAATCTCTCCTTAAAAGCTTATTTTATTTCCTGGATAATCATTAAATGCATTTTCTTGAATGTCAACCGAGGTTACAACAAATATTGTGTTTTTAAAATGATTTTCATTTCCAAATCCTTAGTAAAGATGTCAAGTTTTGTTATAAATATTTTAATATTTTCAAATATCGTTAAAACAATTAGTCCATGCCCTTGAAGTTTTTTATTTATTTATTTTTTTTTTTTTTTAATATCCAAATATTTTATTGCAATCTGTTACATTCAATCACATTCAGCAATATTTAATAACTTAAGACTAATTTTTGTATTTACTGTCTTTTATGGACTACACCCAGTGATGCAGCCATTGCCTATTAGCACAGGAGATCTGTTGTGGATTTTCTCTTCAGTCGGATGAAAGCGAAGGGGTTGGAAGTGAGTTCCGATATCAGTGGATTTGGGTGGACTAGGAGTCTCAGATTGTGCGAAGTAGAGAGCTTTTTTATTTCTTGAGCGACTGTAGGAACTTTGAGGTCACGATGGATTTGGTTGTTTGTGACATAATAGGGCGCGTTTACAATCATTCTTAGGGTCTTTGAGTGGAATCTTTGAAGTATTTCAACATTGGAAGTTGCCGCAGTGCCCCACAGCTGAATACCGTATGTCCAAACTGGTTTTAAATTGCTGAGTACAAGAGCAATTTGCTATCGATTGAGACTTTGGAGTTTCGATTCAAGAGCCAGTGTAGATTTCTGAGCTTTATACCGAGTGATTTTCGTTTTGTAAATATATTTTTTTCCAAGTTAATCTTCTGTCGAGGTGCATCCCAAGGTATCTAGCCTCATTACATTGGGGTATATTTATGCCGTTGAGTTTAACGGGTGGGCAGGTGTTTCGTTTGAGAGTGAATGTAACCTGGACTGATTTTGTTTCGTTCAACTTGATTTTCCATTTTTTTAGCCAGTCAGTAATTTTGTTTAGCCCACTCTGGATTTTAGAGGAAGCTAAGTGTGGGAGAGTGTCAACAGCTAATACAGCAGTGTCATCTGCAAAGGTACCTATGGTGACTCCTTCAGCTGATGGTAAGTCGTACGTGTGAAGTAGATAAAGTATTGGGCTCATGACACTTCCTTGGGGTACGCCTGCTGAGCTTTCATGGAGCTCAGATTGTTCCTCACCTTGCTTTACGAAAAATATCTATTTGTAAGATAGGACTTGATTAACACATAGTAGTTAATGGGGAGTGTAGTTTTTATTTTGTAAAGCAAGCCATCGTGCCAAACGCGATCAAATGCTTGCGAGATATCAAGAAACGCTGCTGTACAATATTTTTTATGTTCGAATGCAGTGTGTATATACTCAACAATCCTATGAACCTGTTCGATTGTGTTGTGTTTTTTACTGAATCCAAATTGATGATTTGGAATTAGCTTTCGCTCTTCTATAATTGGGAGTAGTCTTTTCAGGAAAAGGGTTTCTATGAGTTTAGAAGCAATCGGTAACAAACTAATTGGGCGATACGATTCAACTTTATCAGCACTTTTTCCGGGCTTGAGAATCATTTTTAATTGTGAAACTTTCCATTGGGGAGGTATAAAGCCAGATGTTAGTACCGCGTTAAATAAGTAGGTAAGATATGTCACTCCTTCTTCTGGAAGTTGTTTTACTATTTTTCCAGTGATAAGGTCGTACCCAGTGGCTATTTTAATATTTAGCTTATCAATAGCTGCTTTCACTTCAGAATTGGAAAATTTACGTATGGATAGGTCCATCTGATGGGTATTACTCAGAACACTTTTCACTTCTTCTGTTACACATGCTGGGGGCTCGATTTCATGTGGGGTAAATACTTTTTTTAAGTGTCGGGCAAATGTGACTGCTCTTTCAAGGTCACTTTTAGCCCATTCGTTATTTTCCATTTGTAAAGCGGATTGGAACATTGTGGGTCTCTTTAGATTCCTAGTTGCTTTCCAGAGAGAGTATTCTGTAGCAGCTGTTGCATCGAGATTACTGAGGTAATGATGGAGTTGGGTGTTTCGTTCGTTATTAAGGCTCTCTTTAAGTTCTTTTGTAAGCGCATTTAATTTTTTCTTGTCGTCAGGATGTCTAGTTTGTTGCCACTTTTTTCTTGCATATCGCTTTTCTCTCAGTTTTTCTTTTATAGGTTTGGAGATGTTCGTTGATTTTCGTTCATTCAGTGGGGGGGTGGAGTCCCACGCAGCTTGTTGCAGGCAGTTGTTGAAGTGTTCAACAGTCGCAATGATGTCTTCTTCAGATTTCAGTGATAGTTTTAAATCAATTGTGGAAGATACCATATATCGGTAGCGATTCCAATCAGTTTTGTGATTATGTAAGCTACATTGACTGGGAAGAAGGGCAAGATTGTTGTTAAGCTCGACGAGAACTGGAGAGTGGTCAGAAGACAGCTCAAAACATGGGCTACATTTAAGATCACTAAGCATGATACCTTTCGTCACACAGAAGTCAATCAAGTCGGGAATTTTTCTTAGATCTGTTGGCCAGTATGTTGGTGTACCTGAAGCGACAGGGAGTAAAAGTATGTGTGCTTTGCGTTATAGTCTCCTCCAGCTAGGAATCTAACCAAGGGTCTTAAAGAATTTCTCATACTCCTCCATTTTTATTGTGTGTTTAGGTGGGCTGTAGACAGCGGAAATTGTAATTGGCCCTTTCCAGTCATCAACAATTATATTCGTGGCTTGTATAGCTTCTGTGCGATAAGATGTGCTCTCACAATGTTTTATATTATTGCGTATTAATATTGCTGAACCTGCATGAGCCTTATTATCTGGGTGCAGGGTGTGATAAAAGTTAAAGTTCGGAATCTGAAAATGGCTTTTGTTGGTGAAATGGGTTTCAGATATTAGGAGTATATCTATTTCATATGTTTTAAGGAAATTTTTAATTTCTAATAAATGTTTTGACTGCCCATTAGCGTTCCATAGAATGATTTTTATGGGATTGAGGATGAGCAATTCTTAGTCGTGAGGGTCACTAATAAGTTCATCATTGTTGTGATTTGTTGCATGACTTGCCGGAGTAGCATTATCATTTCTCGCATTTCGTTCGGAGCTTGGGTTTCTGCAGGAACAGTATTAATTGGTAGGGCCGTTGTGTTTTCATTAGTTGCTTGTGTTGAGTGTTTCAGTACCTGAGCGTATGAAAGTACATTTTGAGTTTGTTTTGATGTACTGGGATTTACCAGAACTTCCTGTTGTTGAGTAGGATTCATGGGTAAATTGTCGTTTTTCCTTAATTTTGGGTATTTCATTTTCTGAAGATTTTTATAGACTACACAACTTTTGTAATTTGCTCGGTGATTACCTTCACACAAGGCGCATTTGACTTCATCTGATCTGCTTTTACGTACACAATCTGAAGACGTGTGGCTTCCGGCGCATTTAATGCACATTGGTTTCCTGCGACAGTACGTTTTTGTATGCCCATACTGCGGACAGTTAGCGCATTGGGGAATATCGCGAGTCGGTCGGGGGGGCTCAAAAACAATTTTTGAGCAGGTATGACTTCATAAATTTCTTTATTGTTCGAGTTTGTTTGAAGTTCAATGATAAACATTGGCAGAGGCTTTTTTGTGTTTCTTCGCTTTATGTTCCAAATATTCGTGACAGAGTGACCGAGGTTTTGCAGGGCTTGGGTTATTTCATCTTTGCCTATAGATGGGTGCATATTTTTCAGTACTACTTTGAAGCCTCTTTCTTGTTTTGGCTTATAGGTAAAAAATTCGGTGTTTTTTAGCTCAAGGTGGTTGACTATTGTCTTGTAGGCTTCTGGAGAAAATGCCTGGATTTTAACTTGCTCATTGTTTATGAGCTTTAATTCGTATGAATTTGGAGCAGCTTCAGACAATAGTTTCATTAGAGGAGCTATATTGGTAACTCTGTCAACAAATATTGGTGGGCGCTTAGAGACTTTTTCTTTATGTTCTGTGTTTTTTTGGTCACATTCTTCAACTTCTTCTAAGGACGAAAATCGATTTTCGGTTCCTTTCGGATCTCCTAGCCAGTATTTTTCAAGTTTCGCTTGTTTTTGAGTGGTCTTTGTCTTACCTGGACTCTCTCTCTGCCTTTTCTTGTTTAGAACCGTTTTCCAGTCCTCGTCGTGGGAGGGTACACTTACTGTGACTTGGGAGAGGCAACTGGTTGCTGTTGTTTGTATAGCAGCTGAAGCTGGCGTTGAAGCTGATCAATTTGTTGTTGGACAGTTTGTTGAGAGCTGTTTTTATTTGGAAAAGACGAGCTTGATTGTGGCGAGGGGCATTGGGGACTCCAGGAATTTTGGAGCGGTTTCTGAAGAAGGGGTTTCTTTTGTGTTTGCAGTTGTTGATGCTGATGTTGTTGTTCCTGATGTTGTTTTTCTCGGTGTTGCTGTTGTTGTTGTTGTTGCTGCTGTTGCTGGTGTTGTTGTTGTTGTTGTTGTTATTGTTGTTGTTGTTGTTGCTCTTCTTGTTGTTGACCTTCCCCTCTAGGTGGGGTACGGTCTACACCCATTTTTTTTCTTTATTATTTATTTTTGTTTAAAATTAACTTTGGCAGCTCTACACTAGATACTTGCTAAGCCGCTTTTAATTTAACGTATTTGTGTTCATACATAACCGTATAATAGCAGTGCTATTTTGCGGTTGTCTCACTTTGTGATTATTTGTTGTTTCTCACTTTATAATTTTTTTTGTTTTTATTTTTGTATATTTTGTTTTTGTTTTTACACTTTATTTAAAAATTAAAGAATTTTAAGCTAGTTGTTTTCAGAATCACTGCACTCGGCACTCTTCCGACGCAGAAAATTTTGCACTTTCACGCTTGTGCGAAATTGTTATTATTTTCTCATTAAATACCTCGATTTTTGTTAAATTTTATTATCACTATCGGATTAGTTTTTCACTTTGTAAGAGTTGCCAACTTTTTTATTCAGTTCATTAAAATGCTGAGTGAGGTTGCATGAAAACATTAAATCATTTAACCAATGTATATTGGATTATTCTTCGAAACTATTGTCTTTTTCAATTAAAAATAGCTTAATATCTTCTAATAACGTCACAAAGCGATTAAGGACTTGACCAAAACTAAGCCATCTTACGCTGTTGTATGTCAAAATCCCTGAATATTGGCATTCTCTTTCCTCTAAGAATTGTGCAAATTGTCGTTTATTAAGAGCTCTTGCGTTTATAAAGTTGATTATTTTTATTACAACTGACATTATACTGGAAAATGTTCTTAAACCATGCTTCTCACATGAAACTCAATCAGAGAATGTGAAATATTTTGCTTAAGATGCATAGTCTGTTGTTACAGAAACTATTTTCTGAAGGTCAATATCCATTTTTTCAAATGCAATATCAAATTCATTAAAAATATCAAGACCGGTACACTTCCCTTTCAACGTTATTAGTTTTATTTAGTCTTCTTTCATTATATTTCCAGACTTATACCAAGTAAAAACAGCTAATTGTGTATAACTATTTACATCATTACTCTCATCTAAAGCAATTGAAAGCATTTATGCATAATTTAAGTCGTTGCGTATTTACGAACAAAAATTTTTTTTATTTCTATTATCTATCTACTATCTTTAAATATATTCCGACTTATAGGTAGCTCATTTATTCACGTTGGAACCAAAAATCTCTTTAAAACACTGCTTTGAGAAAAATTATATTTTTTCTTTTGAAAAAAATACGTTTCTCTTTCTTCATCTATTAACATGCCGAGATTAGAATGCAGCGTTTCAAAATGTATTTTTAGAATATATGTACGTGAAGTCACTTTTTCATTACAAATTACACATATAATCATTTCATTCTTTTCAATCACACCATATTTATCAAACCATTCAGTTTGACGTGGCCTGGAACTTGTATCGCTTGTTTTAATTTTTTAACCGCCGACATAGTACAGAACTACAATTAAAAATATTTATATTTAGAATACAATAATTTGAGAAATTTTTTATTAACATACCTAATATACATACACATCAATACACATTACTTTTAAATGCGTTCGAAATGGATGCCACTAAATTCAGCACTGGTACTGATTGGTACAGGCGTGCCTTAAATTTCCAGCCAAATTTTCCTAGATATCTGAGAAGAGAGGTGGCTGTGTAGCTTTTATTAGATTCGTTCGCAGGCAAGGTAACGAACCGAAAACATACCCGTGAGTGTGCGCAGTTGTCATCTGGCTGTTCGCGCGCGAGGAAATAACGAACTGTTGTTTCTAAGAATCCTTAGATCCTACCGATTCTAGCTCTAGCATAAGTATCCAGAATAACAGATATGCGCATTGCGCCCATGGGCGTCTCACAAGGTGAAACAGAGAGGGGACGAAACAAGTGCTATGGAAGTCTCTTTCTACAAACAACTGAACATAACCTTACAAAAGTGCATTTTATCTGAAGAAAGTGCTTTAAATATGATTATTTGCATTGGTTTGTCGATTTTTTTTCAACAAACAAAATGTGAGTAAAATTATACATTTTATTTGAGATTTTGTGAACACTTTTGCCTTATTTCAAATATTACAAACGCATTTGTCGTCATTTGCGTAACCTTAGAACTGTAATGATCAAACTGAAGGTTATAGACAGAATATAAATTGCGTTTGTCAATGCAGTGCTTGAAAAATTACAAATATAATATAAATTAACCACACAAATTAGGAAATATAAATAAACCCGCGTAAACAAACAATTGGTTGCCTAGCAATCGTGGGTCAGTTAAAAACCTTGCGTGGGTCAGTGTCTGACCCACGAGTCATAGGTTCGTCATCACTGCCCTAGGGAGCGTGTTGATCAACCTGGAGATTATACCTACAGCTATTACATCCTACATCATGCACTTATAGTATTCATGGTCCCAAATGGCTTATCGACGACCGTCCCTTTGTGAATCAACCAACGGAACTCAGTGAGAAGAATCAAATATTATACATATCGAAGACAGGGTAATCTCCTGCACGGTAATACTGTATAGCATTCGCTCGACACGTGGCGGCCTGATGGTCAAGTCATTCCATTAATTAAACTATTTAGCTCCTTCCAATGACTGTTGCGTAACGTGGCAATCATTTTGCATTGGACTCCATTACACCGCCATATGAGGCAGCAATCGGTGATCTTAGCAAAAGAACTTGAGTATGGCATAGGTCATCTGATACGTTTTGACCAAATCATTATTTTGCCATGTGTAAGCTTAGAACTGTAAACTTAGTAAATGAATCACTTTTGTACGCTTTGATCGCCTATTTCAAACTGACGCTACTCACGTTTGGCAGCGACAGAGTTGCATTCTGTAACAATCATGTAATTAATAGTAAGTCATATAATAAAGTAGTACTAAATACAAAAGTAGTCTTATAGAATACTTATAGATACAACAGTAATCATTAAACTGCTACACATGGAAATTAAATAACTAAAATCTGGTTCAGATTTGTTACTCTCTAGCCGACTTGTACCATTGAATCTCTACAATAAGCAATATGTCCGCGTTGGGGAGTGCATTGACAAAGTATACCTGCCACACATTTTGCAGAAGTCCAGTGCTCTGGTTCTACTCCTAATTCATTAAGCCGACGACAAAACATTGCACGGTGGAATACAGCTTATGCTGCGTAACAGCTTTTGGATTCTGAAGCCATGTCCAGCTGTAAAGATGTTCACAAATTAGTGATCTGCCGCGGCATCGGCGGCTGATGCTGTTGCAGGAAATGGCTTAGTTACCTAGGCGTTAGCTCTGGTTTTTAGCCACTGGTATGGATTATTCTGGACCATTTGCTTTTCTCATAGGCACGAAGTTTTTCCTTGGGAGATACGTTAAATTGTGTCCAACCAAAATGGCGTATGGGACGGGTAATACCAGTACACCCGGCAGCGACGGTGCCGTACGTAATGCCACTAAGAACATTTTACAAAGTTCATTGAAGAAAAAAATTTTTCACACGAATATGTGGACCCAAACATCGTTAAAAGAGCATTAACCAGTTTTTCCATTGATACGTTTAATATAATATTTTAAATTTTTACTGTGGGATTAATATTATCTGCACTACTTTCACACAGTTTTCATCCTACTTCAGAAATCAAGTCTTCAAATTTTGTTTTCCACACTACGCTGCTTCGAAGTTCAACTAATTCCATTTCTAAATTATCGATATGTAGCCACATAAATTCGGTTAACTCCATTGTTTCAAATTCTGTTTTGTATGGAAATAAAATAAAGTGCAATGTATTTTTCTAACTTTTAAATTGATTGAATCTCTCCTTAAAAGCTTATTTTATTTCCTGGATAATCATTAAATGCATTTTCTTGAATGTCAACCGAGGTTACAACAAATATTGTGTTTTTAAAATGATTTTCATTTCCAAATCCTTAGTAAAGATGTCAAGTTTTGTTATAAATATTTTAATATTTTCAAATATCGTTAAAACAATTAGTCCATGCCCTTGAAGTTTTTTATTTATTTATTTTTTTTTTTTTTAATATCCAAATATTTTATTGCAATCTGTTACATTCAATCACATTCAGCAATATTTAATAACTTAAGACTAATTTTTGTATTTACTGTCTTTTATGGACTACACCCAGTGATGCAGCCATTGCCTATTAGCACAGGAGATCTGTTGTGGATTTTCTCTTCAGTCGGATGAAAGCGAAGGGGTTGGAAGTGAGTTCCGATATCAGTGGATTTGGGTGGACTAGGAGTCTCAGATTGTGCGAAGTAGAGAGCTTTTTTATTTCTTGAGCGACTGTAGGAACTTTGAGGTCACGATGGATTTGGTTGCTTGTGACATAATAGGGCGCGTTTACAATCATTCTTAGGGTCTTTGAGTGGAATCTTTGAAGTATTTCAACATTGGAAGTTGCCGCAGTGCCCCACAGCTGAATACCGTATGTCCAAACTGGATTTAAATTGCTGAGTACAAGAGCAATTTGCTATCGATTGAGACTTTGGAGTTTCGATTCAAGAGCCAGTGTAGATTTCTGAGCTTTATACCGAGTGATTTTCGTTTTGTAAATATATTTTTTTCCAAGTTAATCTTCTGTCGAGGTGCATCCCAAGGTATCTAGCCTCATTACATTGGGGTATATTTATGCCGTTGAGTTTAACGGGTGGGCAGGTGTTTCATTTGAGAGTGAATGTAACCTGGACTGATTTTGTTTCGTTCAACTTGATTTTCCATTTTTTTAGCCAATCAGTAATTTTGTTTAGCCCACTCTGGATTTTAGAGGAAGCTAAGTGTGGGAGAGTGTCAACAGCTAATACAGCAGTGTCATCTGCAAAGGTACCTATGGTGACTCCTTCAGCTGATGGTAAGTCGTACGTGTGAAGTAGATAAAGTATTGGGCTCATGACACTTCCTTGGGGTACGCCTGCTGAGCTTTCATGGAGCTCAGATTGTTCCTCACCTTGCTTTACGAAAAATATCTATTTGTAAGATAGGACTTGATTAACACATAGTAGTTAATGGGGAGTGTAGTTTTTATTTTGTAAAGCAAGCCATCGTGCCAAACGCGATCAAATGCTTGCGAGATATCAAGAAACGCTGCTGTACAATATTTTTTATGTTCGAATGCAGTGTGTATATACTCAACAATCCTATGAACCTGTTCGATTGTGTTGTGTTTTTTACTGAATCCAAATTGATGATTTGGAATTAGCTTTCGCTCTTCTATAATTGGGAGTAGTCTTTTCAGGAAAAGGGTTTCTATGAGTTTAGAAGCAATCGGTAACAAACTAATTGGGCGATACGATTCAACTTTATCAGCGCTTTTTCCGGGCTTGAGAATCATTTTTAATTGTGAAACTTTCCATTGGGGAGGTATAAAGCCAGATGTTAGTACCGCGTTAAATAAGTAGGTAAGATATGTCACTCCTTCTTCTGGAAGTTGTTTTACTATTTTTCCAGTGATAAGGTCGTACCCAGTGGCTTTTTTAATATTTAGCTTATCAATAGCTGCTTTCACTTCAGATTTGGAAAATTTACGTATGGGTAGGTCCATCTGATGGGTATTACTCAGAACACTTTTCACTTCTTCTGTTACACATGCTGGGGGCTCGATTTCATGTGGGGTAAATACTTTTTTTAAGTGTCGGGCAAATGTGACTGTTCTTTCAAGGTAACTTTTAGCCCATTCGTTATTTTCCATTCGTAAAGCGGATTGGAACATTGTGGGTCTCTTTAGATTCCTAGTTGCTTTCCAGAGAGAGTATTCTGTAGCAGCTGTTGCATCGAGATTACTGAGGTAATGATGGAGTTGGGTGTTTCGTTCGTTATTAAGGTTCTCTTTAAGTTCTTTTGTAAGCGCATTTAATTTTTTCTTGTCGTCAGGATGTCTAGTTTGTTGCCACTTTTTTCTTGCATATCGCTTTTCTCTCAGTTTTTCTTTTATAGGTTTGGAGATGTTCGTTGATTTTCGTTCATTCAGTGGGGGGGTGGAGTCCCACGCAGCTTGTTGCAGGCAGTTGTTGAAGTGTTCAACAGCCGCAATGATGTCTTCTTCAGATTTCAGTGATAGTTTTAAATCAATTGTGGAAGATACCATATATCGGTAGCGATTCCAATCAGTTTTGTGATTATGTAAGCTACATTGACTGGGAAGAAGGGCAAGATTGTTGTTAAGCTCGACGAGAACTGGAGAGTGGTCAGAAGACAGCTCAAAACATGGGCTACATTTAAGATCACTAAGCATGATACCTTTCGTCACACAGAAGTCAATCAAGTCGGGAATTTTTCTTACATCTGTTGGCCAGTATGTTGGTGTACCTGAAGCGACAGGGAGTAAAAGTATGTGTGCTTTGCGTCATAGTCTCCTCCAGCTAGGAATCTAACCAAGGGTCTTAAAGAATTTCTCATACTCCTCCATTTTTATTGTGTGTTTAGGTGGGCTGTAGACAGCGGAAATTGTAATTGGCCCTTTCCAGTCATCAACAATTATATTCGTGGCTTGTATAGCTTCTGTGCGATAAGATGTGCTCTCACAATGTTTTATATTATTGCGTATTAATATTGCTGAACCTGCATGAGCCTTATTATCTGGGTGCAGGGTGTGATAAAAGTTAAAGTTCGGAATCTGAAAATGGCTTTTGTTGGTGAAATGGGTTTCAGATATTAGGAGTATATCTATTTCATATGTTTTAAGGAATTTTTTAATTTCTAATAAATGTTTTGACTGCCTATTAGCGTTCCATAGAATGATTTTTATGGGATTGAGGATGAGCAATTCTTAGTCGTGAGGGTCACTAATAAGTTCATCATTGTTGTGATTTGTTGCATGACTTGCCGGAGTAGCATTATCATTTCTCGCATTTCGTTCGGAGCTTGGGTTTCTGCAGGAACAGTATTAATTGGTAGGGCCGTTGTGTTTTCATTAGTTGCTTGTGTTGAGTGTTTCAGTACCTGAGCGTATGAAAGTACATTTTGAGTTTGTTTTGATGTACTGGGATTTACCAGAACTTCCTGTTGTTGAGTAGGATTCATGGGTAAATTGTCGTTTTTCCTTAATTGTGGGTATTTCATTTTCTGAAGATTTTTATAGACTACACAACTTTTGTAATTTGCTCGGTGATTACCTTCACACAAGGCGCATTTGACTTCATCTAATCTGCTTTTACGTACACAATCTGAAGACGTGTGGCTTCCGGCGCATTTAATGCACATTGGTTTCCTGCGACAGTACGTTTTTGTATGCCCATACTGCAGACAGTTAGCGCATTGGGGAATATCGCGAGTCGGTCGGGGGGGCTCAAAAACAATTTTTGAGCAGGTATTTGACTTCATAAATTTCTTTATTGTTCGAGTTTGTTTGAAGTTCAATGATAAACATTGGCAGAGGCTTTTTTGTGTTTCTTCGCTTTATGTTCCAAATATTCGTGACAGAGTGACCGAGGTTTTGCAGGGCTTGGGTTATTTCATCTTTGCCTATAGATGGGTGCATATTTTTCAGTACTACTTTGAAGCCTCTTTCTTGTTTTGGCTTATAGGTAAAAAATTCGGTGTTTTTTAGCTCAAGGTGGTTGACTATTGTCTTGTAGGCTTCGGGAGAAAATGCCTGGATTTTAACTTGCTCATTGTTTATGAGCTTTAATTCGTATGAATTTGGAGCAGCTTCAGACAATAGTTTCATTAGAGGAGCTATATTGGTAACTCTGTCAACAAATATTGGTGGGGGCTTAGAGACTTTTTCTTTATGTTCTGTGTTTTTTTGGTCACATTCTTCAACTTCTTCTAAGGACGAAAATCGATTTTCGGTTCCTTTCGGATCTCCTAGCCAGTATTTTTCAAGTTTCGCTTGTTTTTGAGTGGTCTTTGTCTTACCTGGACTCTCTCTCTGCCTTTTCTTGTTTAGAACCGTTTTCCAGTCCTCGTCGTGGGAGGGTACACTTACTGTGACTTGGGGAGAGGCAACTGGTTGCTGTTGTTTGTATAGCAGCTGAAGCTGGCGTTGAAGCTGATCAATTTGTTGTTGGACAGTTTGTTGAGAGCTGTTTTTATTTGGAAAAGACGAGCTTGATTGTGGCGAGGGGCATTGGGGACTCCAGGAATTTTGGAGCGGTTTCTGAAGAAGGGGTTTCTTTTGTGTTTGCAGTTGTTGATGCTGATGTTGTTGTTCCTGATGTTGTTTTTCTCGGTGTTGCTGTTGTTGTTGTTGTTGCTGCTGTTGCTGGTGTTGTTGTTGTTGTTGTTGTTGTTGCTCTTCTTGTTGTTGACCTTCCCCTCTAGGTGGGGTACGGTCTATACCCATTTTTTTTCTTTATTATTTATTTTTGTTTAAAATTAACTTTGGCAGCTCTACACTAGATACTTGCTAAGCCGCTTTTAATTTAACGTATTTGTGTTCATACATAACCGTATAATAGCAGTGCTATTTTGCGGTTGTCTCACTTTGTGATTATTTGTTGTTTCTCACTTTATAATTTTTTTTGTTTTTATTTTTGTATATTTTGTTTTTGTTTTTACACTTTATTTAAAAATTAAAGAATTTTAAGCTAGTTGTTTTCAGAATCACTGCACTCGGCACTCTTCCGACGCAGAAAATTTTGCACTTTCACGCTTGTGCGAAATTGTTATTATTTTCTCATTAAATACCTCGATTTTTGTTAAATTTTATTATCACTATCGGATTAGTTTTTCACTTTGTAAGAGTTGCCAACTTTTTTATTCAGTTCATTAAAATGCTGAGTGAGGTTGCATGAAAACATTAAATCATTTAACCAATGTATATTGGATTATTCTTCGAAACTATTGTCTTTTTCAATTAAAAATAGCTTAATTTCTTCTAATAACGTCACAAAGCGATTAAGGACTTGACCAAAACTAAGCCATCGCACGCTGTTGTATGTCAAAATCCCTGAATATTGGCATTCTCTTTCCTCTAAGAATTGTGCAAATTGTCGTTTATTAAGAGCTCTTGCGTTTATAAAGTTGATTATTTTTATTACAACTGACATTATACTGGAAAATGTTCTTAAACCATGCTTCTCACATGAAACTCAATCAGAGAATGTGAAATATTTTGCTTAAGATGCATAGTCTGTTGTTACAGAAACTATTTTCTGAAGGTCAATATCCATTTTTTCAAATGCAATATCAAATTCATTAAAAATATCAAGACCGGTACACTTCCCTTTCAACGTTATTAGTTTTATTTAGTCTTCTTTCATTATATTTCCAGACTTATACCGAGTAAAAACAGCTAATTGTGTATAACTATTTACATCATTACTCTCATCTAAAGCAATTGAAAACATTTATGCATAATTTAAGTCGTTGCGTATTTACGAACAAATATTTTTTTTATTTCTTTTATCTATCTACTATCTTTAAATATATTCCGACTTATAGGTAGCTCATTTATTCACTTTGGAACCAAAAATCTCTTTAAAACACTGCTTTGAGAAAAATTATATTTTTTCTTTTGAAAAAAATACGTTTCTCTTTCTTCATCTATTAACATGCCGAGATTAGAATGCAGCGTTTCAAAATGTATTTTTAGAGTATATGTACGTGAAGTCACTTTTTCATTACAAATTACACATATAATCATTTTATTCTTTTCAATCACACCATATTTATCAAACCATTCAGTTTGACGTGGCCTGGAACTTGTATCTCTTGTTTTAATATTTTAACCGCCGACATAGTACAGAACTACAATTAAAAATATTTATATTTAGAATACAATAATTTGAGAAATTGTTTATTAACATACATATTACTTTTAAATGCGTTCGAAATGGATGCCACTAAATTCAGCACTGGTACTGATTGGTACAGGCGCGCCTTAAATTTCCAGCCCAATTTTCCAAGATATCTGAGAAGTGAGGTGGCTGAAGAGGTGTAGCTTTTATTAGATTCGTTCGCAGGCAAGGTAACGAACCGAAAACATACCCGTGAGTGTGCGCAGTTGTCATATGGCTCTTCGCGCGCGAGGAAATAACGAACTGTTGTTTCTAAGAATCCTTAGATCCTACCGATTCTAGCTCTAGCATAAGTATCGAGAATAACAGACATGCGCATGGCGCCCATGGGCGTCTCACAAGGTGAAACAGAGAGGGGACAAAACAAGTGCTATGGAAGTCTCTTTCTACAAACAACTGAACATAACCTTACAAAAGTGCATTTTATCTGAAGAAAGTGCTTTAAATATGATTATTTGCTTTGGTTTGTCGATTTTTTTTCAACAAACAAAATGTGAGTAAAATTATTTATAAATTTATAAAATTATTTATAAATAAAATACATTTTATTTGAGATTTTGTGAACACTTTTGCCTTATTTCAAATATTACAAACGCATATGTCGTCATTTGCGTAACTTTAGAACTGTAATGATCAAACTGAAGGTTATAGACAGAATTTAAATTGCTTTTGTCAATGCAGTGCTTGAAAAATTACAAAAATAATATAAATTAACCACACAAATTAGGAAATCTAAATAAACCCGTGTAAACAAACAATTGGTTGCCTAGCAATCGTGGGTCAGTTAAAAACCTTGCGTCATAGGTTCGTCATCACTGCCCTAGGGAGCGTGTTGATCAACCTGGAGATTATACCTACAGCTATTACATCCTACATCATGCACTTATAGTATTGATGGTCCCAAGTGGCTTATCGACGACCGTCCCTTTGTGAATCAACCAACGGAACTCAGTGAGAAGAATCAAATATTATACATCGAAGACAGGATAATATCCTGCACGGTAATACTGTATAGTATTCGCTCGACACGTGGCGGCCCAATGGTCAAGTCAATCCATTAATTAAACTATTTTGCTCCTTCCAATGACTGTTGCGTAACGCGGCAATAATTTTGCATTGGACTCCATTACACCGCCATATGAGGCAGCAATCGGTGATCTTAGCAAAAAAACTGGAGTATGGCATAGGTCATCTGATACGTTTTGACCAAATAATTATTTTGCCATGTGTAAGCTAAGAACTGTAAGCTTAGTAAATTAATCACTTTTGTACGCTTTGATCGCCTATTTCAAACTGACGCTACTCGCGTTTGGCAGCGACAGATTTTCATTCTGTTACAATCATGTAATTAAAGTAAGTCATATAATAAAGTAGTACTAAATACAAAAGTAGTATAATAGAATAGTTATAGATACAAGAGTAATCAGTAAACTCCTACAACTCGGCCATCCTGACTTTGAGATCACCTGATCTCTAGTGATTGTTTCTTAGAACTTAGCTCTTTTTATTTTTTAACCAGGAGCAGATGTTTCCAACCGCCCAAATGCTATTATAAGGTGTACGTGATTGTTGAAATCCTTCCATATCCTCCAACAAATTCCGATCGTGTCGCAGAACTTTACTGTCTTGGTACGGACCTTTAAATTTTGGAATTAATTTATTAGATGTACTACCATGGGAATCGAAATTTTTTATCATCACATAATCTCCCTCTTTCATATGGTTTTCTTCTCTTTTTATCAACCACATTTCTGTTGTATTCTTGTAGTCCTTTTTGGCTTATGGCAGCTTTTCTTACTTCCCCAAGGTCAGGTTTTCTTGTTTCTTCTTCTCCTACCAAACATTATTTTAACTCATCCACTGTCTTTCCTCTTTGGCGAACCCCAAACAACATTATACTTGGGTGTTCATGGATTGCTCGATGCAGTGTGTTATTAAGGGTATGTTCAACTGTATCTACCAATGAATCCCAGTGAACGTTTTTTTCTGGATCCACTAGTTTAGCTAACATTTGCCCTAGCGATCTGTTGATCCTTTCTACCTGCCCGTTAGCTTGTGGAGAACCTGTCGCTATCTTTATGTGTTGCACCGTATTTTTTTCCAAGAATTCACCAAATTCCTTAGAAGTAAAACAACTTCCTCTGTCTGATACAATATATTTTGGGGGACAATATGACTTAAAATAGTCTGTTAGAGATTTAATAACTTCATTTGTGCTGGTTGTTTTTGTTGAATATAGTCTTACAAATTTGGTACAAGCATCAACAACTACTCAAATGTGTTTCTTTGCCCTAGAATGGTCTATTGGTCCATAATGGTATATATGAACTACATCAAACGGAATATTTCCCTTAGGAATATTGTTAAGGAAGCCTTCCTGCCGACCATTTTTTGACGAATAAGCGATACATTTCAAACAGTTCTTATGTGATTTATTGCTTTATCTGTCATTTTCGAAAACCAATATGTTTTTGCAATTAATTCTATCATCTTGTCTTTACCTATATGACCCATTTCGTCATGGTATTTATAAAAAACATGATCTTCCATACCCTCAGGAACACAGAATAAAACTGTACCGTTTTCCTTTTTTCCTATACGAGCATAAGACGCCATTACACATTTCATATAAAGGATGTTCCGATATTTCTAACATTTCACGCATTCTGCTAAGCTTTTCGTCTTTCCCTTGTATAATTACTAAATTTTCTTCAAGAGTGTTAGCTTCTAATATTAGTATGTTTGTGGAACTACTTAGCTCATCGACATGCTGCATTCGAGTGCCTGACCTACGTTCAAATACATAGTCATAATTCTGTAACTCTAACGACCACCTCGCTTTTCTCGGCTTGAGCTCTTTTCTATTTAACGTCATTGTCAGTGAATTACAATCTGTAACGATTTTAAACTTCATACCGTGTGGGTATACTCTGAAACCTTGTAACGCATTTATAATAGCGAGTGTTTCCAGTTCAAATCTGTGGTACTTAGCCTTCGCTTCTGTATTTCGTTTTGAATAATAAAAAAATAGGAAGCATTTTTCCATGGTCTTTCTTTTGTAAGAGTATTGCACCAAAACCAATTGAACTCGCCTCACAATGTAATTCCGTAACATCTTTTGGGTCATACACTGCCAGAATTGGTGCTTCTAAAAGCTTTTCTTTTAGCAATTCAAATGAGATTAACTCGAGTGAACCAAACTTATACTTGCGATCTTTTCTGATTAATTCAAACAGTGGTTTCGATATAAACGAAAAATCTTTCACAAACCGTCTAAAATATGAACACAACCCTAGAAAACTTTAGACTCAATGGGGCTTATCTTGTATTGGATAATTTCGAACAGCTTGAAGACCTTTTTCATCTGCCTTAATACCTTCTTCCGATATTAAATACCCTAAATATTTGATACTTGACTGCAAAAACTTACATTTGTCTAACCTCAACTGGAGCTTCGTATTGACTAACCTTCTAAAAACTTCAGTAAGAATCTGATAGTGTTCCTCGATGTCTTTTGTAGCTATCAGTATATCATCTAAATATATAATTAATTTATCGTCCCTAATCATATCGGCAAAAATTTTATTAACGAACTTCTGAAAGACAGATGGGTCATTTCTTAGCCCAAATGGCATGAACGAAGGGGAGACAAACTCCGAATCGCTTGGCCTAATATAGCTTTTGCATGAATAATCATCCAAAATCTTTTGTAGTTCAGTCTATTCCGCATAGGACAGTCTACGAGGAGCACAGTGGAACGATTTCTCACTTTCTACACTTAACTTCATTACGCATTTAACTTCTGGTTCATTTGGCCGTTTTGGTTCGAAATAACAATCATTGAATATATTTTAAAAACGCTCGTTATCTGAATGACTAATATTTGAATCGATATTTAAATTTAGTTCGTCGTCAAAATTTACATCGATTGTCATAAGATTATTTTCAAAATCGTTCTCAATATATTGTGAATTTTCGTTTTCATTTTTACACTCAACATTTTTAGCTAACGTGTTCACTATATGGTTTTCTTTTCCATTAACTATATCATTTTCGTATTTAGCAATCATTTTATCATTACCTTTTTCTTTTACATAAATCATTTTTCTTACCAGCAATAATTTATTCATTTAATTTATCCTTTTCGATCATTCTGTCGTTTTTATTATCTTTATTAATTTAATTCACTTTTCATAATAAAATCTCTGCCTAATACAACTCATGACCCATAGACTCATTAGCGACAACCATCAAATCAAGTGAAATTTTTCTATTTTCAAAAATTACGCAACACTTGATTAAACCAAAAATTTTTAATTCACTTTTATTTATTCCAAAATAAGACAAATTTTATTTTTTCGGAACACAAGATCTTCTGACAAAACTAATGGGGCTACCCGAGTCTATGAGGCATTCTAGGAGTAAGTAAGAATTAGTGTTATGTTTTAAAATAAATCTTAAACATCTCACAAAGTCGTTTTCCTCCAAGAGGTGAATGGGCTTCTCTCGTCGGGACAAGAGTTACAAGGTCCAAATTCGCGGTCTTCTTTTTCGCACACGGCCGCGACATGACCCCATGAATTGCAGTTAAAGCACCTAACCTTGGCTTAAGGATCCTTTGGTGCAGCGTGGCTTGCAAAACTTTGCGGTTGTCCTTTAGTTATTCGTGGTTGTCCTTTGGTGATTGCGCGTCGTTTTAGATGGACTTTACCAAATGCATGAAGCAACTGTGTTTTATTTGTGAAACATTGGATATTAGCCTGCACTCGAAGTTGATCATCAGGAATCCTCTCAATTAAGTAATCAACCAGCTCGCTATCATCGATATTCACTGTGTTTGCCAATCCAATTTTTTCACTTTAATATTCTGCAAAGGTTTCGTCGTATTTCTAGATTCGTGACTCGAACATACGTCGCAGCACGAGTTTACTTTCCTTGCACCCGAACACTTCTCTCAATTGCTCGAACACATCTCTTAAGTTTTCAGCAGCGAAATTATTTTTCGAGTGCAGCCACGACAGTGCTTTGCCTTTCAACTTATTCATCAAGAGAGCACGCATGTTTTTATCGTTGAAAGCAAACACATCGCACACGCTGTTGAACTGCGAAATCCAAACATCGAGATTCACTCCACCGTCATATTCGGGCAACATATATTTTACTAGCTTGTACGAGGAATTGAATGTAATGCTGTTTAACGTAGTTGCGTCACCGATAAAAAGAGACTGTGCCACAGTATCGTTTAACGTAGAGCTTCTCTCGGCATACGAAGTTTTCTTTAAAAGCGCATTCTCTCTGAGCAGTAGTTCGCGTTCGCGCTTTAATAATTCGATCTCCTTCTTAAACAGCCGAACTTCGACGCTCTCGCTCTGCTGACTGCCACGCTCCTCGTCGCTAACGTCTGCGTTCTCCACTGTCTCAGCGTGTATACTTTAGTAGTGTGCATTCGCATCATTTTCGTTTCTATCGTCAGCGTCGTCGGCGTCATCGTTGTCAGCAGCGACGTCTACTGCACCAGGGCATTCTCCACGCTGATTTAACTGGATTCCGCTGATTCGCAGAGTTACAGAGCACTCTCGAAGCTGCGCTGCTGTATATTAGCCTGCGTCAATAGTATTTGCCATCGCGAACTTGACCTTCGTATTATAAAAGTATCGTCAACTAAAACTTTAATGTTAGTTCTGTACTTTTTTGTGTTTTAATTGTTGATTGTTCGGTGTTTCAACCGTATATTGTCAGAATGTGTTATCTTTTCTTTGTATATATGTATATCAGTCTTCATATTTCACTCTTTGTCTTTTGTACTTGTTTTTCTTTATATACATATATGTATGTCACTCTTTATATTTCACTCTTTGTATTTCACTCTTTGTCTTTCTTTGTTTTTAATTTGTTAATAATTAGGTTGATTTATTCGAAATTTTGTGTTAAAAGGAGTAAGCGTTTATTTGTAGGCGTTTGTTTTTTTTTCAAACTTGAGCACTATCCCACTTCAGAGGCTGTAAGCTTAGAACTGTAAGCTAAGTAAATGAAAAACTTCTGTACGCTTTGATCATCTATTTCAAACTGACGCTACTCACGTTTGGCAGCGACAGAGTTGCATTCTGTTACAGTCATGTAATTAATAGTAAGTAATATAAGAAAGTAGTACTAAATAGAAAAGTAGTATAATAGAATAGTTATAGATACAACAGTAGTCAGTAAACTGCTACACATGGAAATTAAATAACTAAAATCTGGTTCAGATTTGTTACAGTCTAGCCGACTTGTACCATTGAATCCCGACAATAAGCAATATGTACGCGTTGGAGAGCGCATTGACAAAGTATACCTGCCACACATTTTGCAGAAGTCCAGTGCTCTGGTTCTACTCCTAATTCACTAACCCCACTACAAAGCATTGCACGGTGGAATGCAGCTTATGCTGCGTAACAGCTTTTGGATTCTGAAGCCATGTCAAGCTGTAAAGATGTTCACAAATTAGTGATCTGCCGCGGCATCGGCGGCTGATACTGTTGCAGGAAATGGCTTAGTTACCTAGGCGTTAGCTCTGGTTTTTAGTCACTGGTGTGGATTATTCTGGTCCATTTGCTTTTCTCATAGGCACGAAGTTTTTCCTTGGGAGATACGTTAAACTGTGTCCACCCAAAATGGCGTGTGGGACGGGTAATACCAGTACACCCGGCAGCGACGGTGCCGTAAGTAATGTCACTAAGAACATTTTACAAAGTTCATTGAAGAAAACAATTTTTCACACGAATATGTGGACCCAAACATCGTTAAAAGAGCATTAACCAGTTTTTCCATTGATATAAAATTATTTGGTAAAGAATCCCATACGTTTAATATAATATTTTAAATTTTTACTGTGGGATTAATATTATCTGCACTACTTTCACACAGTTTTCATCCTACTTCAGAAATCAAGTCTTCAAATTTTGTTTTCCACACTACGCAGCTTCGAAGTTCAACTAATTCCATTTCTAAATTATCGATACCTAGCCACATAAATTCGGCTAACTCCATTGTTTCAAATTCTGTTTTGTATGGATATAAAATAAAGTGCAATGTATTTTCCTAACTTTTAAATTGATTGAATCTCTCCTTAAAAGCTTATTTTATTTCCTGGATAATCATTAAATGCATTTTCTTGAATGTCAACCGAGTTTGCAAAAAATATTGTGTTTTGAAAATGTTTTTGTAATTTAGAAAAATATTTCATGATTTTCATTTCCAAATCCTTAGTAAAATTGTCAAGTTTTGTCATAAATATTTTAATATTTTCAAATATCGTTAAAACAATTAGTCCATGCCCTTGAAGTTTTTTATTCAGTTCATTAAAATGCTGAGTGAGGTCGCATAAAAACATTAAATCATTTAACCAATGTATATTGGATTATTCTTCGAAACTATTGTCTTTTTCAATTAAAAAGAGCTTAATTTCTTCAAATAACGTCACAAAGCGATTAAGGACTTGACCAAAACTAATCCATCGCACGCTGTTGTATTGGCATTCTATTTCCTCTAAGAATTGTGCAAATTATCGTTTATTAAGAGCTCTTGCGTTTATAAAGTTGATTATTTTTATTACAACTGACATTATACTGGAAAATGTTCTTAAACCATGCTTCTCACATGAATCTCAATCAGAGAATGTGAAATATTTTGCTTAAGATGCATAGTCTGTTGTTACAGAAACTATTTTCTGAAGGTCAATATCCATTTTTTGAAATGCAATATCAAATTCATTAAAAATATCACGACCGGTACACTTCCCTTTCAACGTTATTAGTTTATTTAGTCTTCTTTCATTATATTTCCAGACTTATTCCGAGCAAAAACTGCTAATTGTGTATAACTATTTACATCATTACTCTCATCTAAAGCAATTGAAAACATTTAAGCATAATTTAAGTCGTTGCGTATTTACGAACAAATATTTTTTTATTTCTATTATCTATCTACTATCTTTAAATACATTCCGACTTATAGGTAGCTCATTTATTCACTTTGGAACCAAAAATCTCTTTAAAACACTACTTTGAGAAAAATTATATTTTTTCTTTTGAAAAAAATACGTTTCTCTTTCTTCATCTATTAACATGCCGAGATTAGAATGCAGCGTTTCAAAATGTATTTTTAGAGTATATGTACGTGAAGTCACCTTTTCATTACAAATTACACATATGTATAATCATTTTATTCTTTTCAATCACACCATATTTATCAAACCATTCAGTTTGACGTGGCCTGGAACTTGTATCGCTTGTTTTAATTTTTTAACCGCCGACATAGTACAGAACTACAATTAAAAATATTTATATTTAGAATACAATAATTTGAGAAATTTTTTATTAACATACCTAATATACATACACATCAATACACATTACTTTTAAATGCGTTCGAAATGGATGCCACTAAATTCAGCACTGGTACTGATTGGTACAGGCCCGCCTTAAATTTCCAGCCAAATTTTCCAAGATATCTGAGAAGTGAGGTGGCTGAAGAGGTGTAGCTTTTATTAGATTCGTTCGCAGGCAAGGTAACGAACCGAAAACATACCCGTGAGTGTGCGCAGTTGTCATATGGCTCTTCGCGCGCGAGGAAATAACGAACTGTTGTTTCTAAGAATCCTTAGATCCTACCGATTCTAGCTCTAGCATAAGTATCGAGAATAACAGACATGCGCATGGCGCCCATGGGCGTCTCACAAGGTGAAACAGCGAGGGGACAAAACAAGTGCTATGGAAGTCTCTTTCTACAAACAACTGAACATAACCTTACAAAAGTGCATTTTATCTGAAGAAAGTGCTTTAAATATGATTATTTGCTTTGGTTTGTCGATTTTTTTTCAACAAACAAAATGTGAGTAAAATTATTTATAAATTTATAAAATTATTTATAAATAAAATACATTTTATTTGAGATTTTGTGAACACTTTTGCCTTATTTCAAATGTTACAAACGCATTTGTCGTCATTTGCGTAACTTTAGAACTGTAATGATCAAACTGAAGGTTATAGACAGAATTTAAATTGCTTTTGTCAATGCAGTGCTTGAAAAATTACAAATATAATATAAATTAACCACACAACTTAGGAAATCTAAATAAACCCGCGTAAACGCCATATGAGGAAGCAATCGGTGATCTTAGCAAAAAAACTGGAGTATGGCATAGGTCATCTGATACGTTTTGACCAAATCATTATTTTGCCATGTGTAAGCTTAGAACTGTAAGCTTAGTAAATGAATCACTTTTATACGCTTTGATCGTCTATTTCAAACTGACGCTACTCACGTTTGGCAGCGACAGAGTTGCAATCTGTTACAATCATGTAATTAATAGTATGTCATATAATAAAGTAGTACTAAATACAAAAGTAGTATAATAGAATAGTTATAGATACAACAGTAATCAGTAAACTCCTACAACTCGGCCATCCTGACTTTGAGATCACCTGATCTCTAGTGATTGTTTCTTAGAACTTAGCTCTTTTTATTTTTTAACCAGGGGCAGATGTTTCCAACCGCCCAAATGCTATTATAAGGTGTACGTGATTGTTGAAACCCTTCCACATCCTCCAACAAATACCGATCGTGTCGCAGAACTTTACTGTCTTGGTACGGACCTTTAAATTTTGGAATTAATTTATTAGATGTACTACCATGGGAATCGAAATTTTTTATCATCACATAATCTCCCTCTTTCATATGGTTTTCGTCTCTTTTTATCAACCACATTTCTGTTGTATTCTTGTAGTCCTTCTTGGCTTATGGCAGCTTGTTTTCTTACTTCCCCAAGGTCAGGTTTTCTTGTTTCTTCTTCTCCTACCAAACATTCTTTTAACTCATCCACTGTCTTTCCTCTTTGGCGAACCCCAAACAACATTATACTTGGGTGTTCATGGATTGCTCGATGCAGTGTGTTATTAAGGGTATGTTCAACTGTATCTACCAATGAATCCCAGTGAACGTTTTTTTCTGGATCCACTAGTTTAGCTAACATTTGCCCTAGCGATCTGTTGATCCTTTCTACCTGCCCGTTAGCTTGTGGAGAACCTGTCGCTATCTTTATGTGTTGCACCGTATTTTTTTCCAAGAATTCACCAAATTCCTTAGAAGTAAAACAACTTCCTCTGTCTGATACAATATATTTTGGGCGACAATATGACTTAAAATAGTCTGTTAGAGATTTAATAACTTCATTTGTGCTGGTTGTTTTTGTTGAATATAGTCTTACAAATTTGGTACAAGCATCAACAACTACTCAAATGTGTTTCTTTGCCCTAGAATGGTCTATTGGTCCATAATGGTATATATGAACTACATCAAACGGAATATTTCCCTTAGGAATATTGTTAAGGAAGCCTTCCTGCCGACCATTTTTTGACGAATAAGCGATACATTTCAAACAGTTCTTATGTGATTTATTGCTTTATCTGTCATTTTCGAAAACCAATATGTTTTTGCAATTAATTCTATCATCTTGTCTTTACCTATATGACCCATTTCGTCATGGTATTTATAAAAAACATGATCTTCCATACCCTCAGGAACACAGAATAAAACTGTACCGTTTTCCTTTTTTCCTATACGAGCATAAGACGCCATTACACATTTCATATAAAGGATGTTCCGATATTTCTAACATTTCACGCATTCTGCTAAGCTTTTCGTCTTTCCCTTGTATAATTACTAAACTTTCTTCAAGAGTGTTAGCTTCTAATATTAGTATGTTTGTGGAACTACTTAGCTCATCGACATGCTGCATTCGAGTGCCTGACCTACGTTCAAATACATAGTCATAATTCTGTAACTCTAACGCCCACCTCGCTTTTCTCGGCTTGAGCTCTTTTCTATTTAACGTCATTGTCAGTGAATTACAATCTGTAACGATTTTAAACTTCATACCGTGTGGGTATACTCTGAAACCTTGTAACGCATTTATAATAGCGAGTGTTTCCAGTTCAAATCTGTGGTACTTAGCCTTCGCTTCTGTATTTCGTTTTGAATAATAAAAAAATAGGAAGCATTTTTCCATGGTCTTTCTTTTGTAAGAGTATTGCACCAAAACCAATTGAACTCGCCTCACAATGTAATTCCGTAACATCTTTTGGGTCATACACTGCCAGAATTGGTGCTTCTAAAAGCTTTTCTTTTAGCAATTCAAATGAGATTAACTCGAGTGAACCAAACTTATACTTGCGATCTTTTCTGATTAATTCAAACAGTGGTTTCGCTATAAACGAAAAATCTTTCACAAACCGTCTAAAATATGAACACAACCCTAGAAAACTTTAGACTAAATGGGGCTTATCTTGTATTGGATAATTTCGAACAGCTTGAAGACCTTTTTCATCTGCCTTAATACCTTCTTCCGATATTAAATACCCTAAATATTTGATACTTGACTGCAAAAACTTACATTTGTCTAACCTCAACTGGAGCTTCGTATTGACTAACCTTCTAAAAACTTCAGTAAGAATCTGATAGTGTTCCTCGATGTCTTTTGTAGCTATCAGTATATCATCTAAATATATAATTAATTTATCGTCCCTAATCATATCGGCAAAAATTTTATTAACGAACTTCTGAAAGACAGATGGGTCATTTCTTAGCCCAAATGGCATGAACGAAGGGGAGACAAACTCCGAATCGCTTGGCCTAATATAGCTTTTGCATGAATAATCATCCAAAATCTTTTGTAGTTCAGTCTTTTCCGCATAGAACAGTCTACGAGGAGCACAGTGGAACGATTTCTCACTTTCTACACTTAACTTCATTACGCATTTAACTTCTGGTTCATTTGGCCGTTTTGGTTCGAAATAACAATCATTGAATATATTTTAAAAACGCTCGTTATCTGAATGACTAATATTTGAATCGATATTTAAATTTAGTTCGTCGTCAAAATTTACATCGATTGTCATAAGATTATTTTCAAAATCGTTCTCAATATATTGTGAATTTTCGTTTTCATTTTTACACTCAACATTTTTAGCTAACGTGTTCACTATATGGTTTTCTTTTCCATTAACTATATCATTTTCGTATTTAGCAATCATTTTATCATTACGTTTTTCTTTTACATAAATCATTTTTCTTACCAGCAATAATTTATTCATTTAAATTATCCTTTTCGATCATTCTGTCGTTTTTATTATCTTTATTAATTTAATTCACTTTTCATAATAAAATCTCTGCCTAATACAACTCATGACCCATAGACTCATTAGCGACAACCATCAAATCAAGTGAAATTTTTCTATTTTCAAAAATTACGCAACACTTGATTAAACCAAAAATTTTTAATTCACTTTTATTTATTCCAAAATAAGACATATTTTATTTTTCCGGAACACAAGATCTTCTGACAAAACTAATGGGGCTACCCGAGTCTATGAGGCATTCTAGGAGTAAGTAAGAATTAGTGTTATGTTTTAAAATAAATCTTAAACATCTCACAAAGTCGTTTTCCTCCAAGAGGTGAATGGGCTTCTCTCGTCGGGACAAGAGTTACAAGGTCCAAATTCGTGGTCTTCTTTTTCGCACACGGCCGCGACATGACCCCATGAATTGCAGTTAAAGCACCTAACCTTGGCTTGAGGATCCTTTGGTGCAGCGTGGCTTGCAAAACTTTGCGGTTGTCCTTTGGTTATTGGGGGTTGTCCTTTGGTGATTGCGCGTCGTTTTAGATGGACTTTACCAAATGCATGAAGCAACTGTGTTTTATTTGTGAAACATTGGATATTAGCCTGCACTCGAAGTTGATCATCAGGAATCCTCTCAATTAAGTAATCAACCAGCTCGCTATCATCGATATTCACTGTGTTTGCCATTCCAATTTTTTCACTTTAATATTCTGCAAAGGTTTCGTCGTATTTCTAGATTCGTGACTCGAACATACGTCGCAGCACGAGTTTACTTTTCTTGCACCCGAACACTTCTCTCAATTGCTCGAACACATCTCTTAAGTTTTCAGCAGCGAAATTATTTTTCGAGTGCAGCCACGACAGTGCTTTGCCTTTCAACTTATTCATCAAGAGAGCACGCATGTTGTTATCGTTGAAAGCAAACACATCGCACACGCTGTTGAACTGCGAAATCCAAACATCGAGATTCACTCCACCGTCATATTCGGGCAACATATCTTTTACTAGCTTGTACGAGGAATTGAATGTAATGCTGTTTAACGTAGTTGCGTCACCGATAAAAAGAGACTGCGTCACAGTATCGTTCAACGTAGAGCTTCTCTCGGTATACGAAGTTTTCTTTAAAAGCGCATTCTCTCTGAGCAGTAGTTCGCGTTCGTGCTTTAATAATTCGATCTCCTTCTTAAACAGCCGAACTTCGACGCTCTCGCTCTGCTGACTGCCACGCTCCTCGTCGCTAACGTCTCCGTTCTCCACTGTCTCAGCGTGTACACTTTAGTAGTGTGCATTCGCATCATTTTCGTTTCTATCGTCAGCGTCGTCGGCGTCATCGTTGTCAGCAGCGACGTCTACTGCACCAGGGCATTCTCCACGCTGATTTAACTGGATTCCGCTGATTCGCAGAGTTACAGAGCACTCTCGAAGCTGCGCTGCTGTATATTAGCCTGCGTCAATAGTATTTGCCATCGCGAACTTGACCTTCGTATTATAAAAGTATCGTCAACTAAAACTTTAATGTTAGTTCTGTACTTTTTTGTGTTTTAATTGTTGATTGTTCGGTGTTTCAACCGTATATTGTCAGAATGTGTTATCTTTTCTTTGTATATATGTATATTAGTCTTTATATTTCACTCTTTGTCTTTTGTACTTGTTTTTCTTTATATACATATTTGTATGTCACTCTTTATATTTCACTCTTTGTATTTCACTCTTTGTTTTTCTTTGTTTTTAATTTGTTAATAATTAGGTTGATTTGTTCGAAATTTTGTGTTAAAAGGAGTAAGCGTTTATTTGTAGGCGTTTGTTTTTTTTCAAACTTGAGCACTATCCCACTTCAGAGGCTGTAAGCTTAGAACTGTAAGCTAAGTAAATGAAAAACTTCTGTACGCTTTGATCATCTATTTCAAACTGACGCTACTCACGTTTGGCAGCGACAGAGTTGCATTCTGTTACAGTCATGTAATTAATAGTAAGTAATATAAGAAAGTAGTACTAAATAGAAAAGTAGTCTAATAGAATAGTTATAGATACAACAGTAGTCAGTAAACTGCTACACATGGAAATTAAATAACTAAAATCTGGTTCAGATTTGTTACAGTCTAGCCGACTTGTACCATTGAATCTCGACAATAAGCAATATGTACGCGTTGGAGAGCGCATTGACAAAGTATACCTGCCACACATTTTGCAGAAGTCCAGTGCTCTGGTTCTACTCCTAATTCACTAACCCCACTACAAAGCATTGCACGGTGGAATGCAGCTTATGCTGCGAAAACAGCTTTTGGATTCTGAAGCCATGTCAAGCTGTAAAGATGTTCACAAATTAGTGATCTGCCGCGGCATCGGCGGCTGATACTGTTGCAGGAAATGGCTTAGTTACCTAGGCGTTAGCTCTGGTTTTTAGTCACTGGTGTGGATTATTCTGGTCCATTTGCTTTTCTCATAGGCACGAAGTTTTTCCTTGGGAGATACGTTAAACTGTGTCCACCCAAAATGGCGTGTGGGACGGGTAATACCAGTACACCCGGCAGCGACGGTGCCGTAAGTAATGTCACTAAGAACATTTTACAAAGTTCATTGAAGAAAACAATTTTTCACACGAATATGTGGACCCAAACATCGTTAAAAGAGCATTAACCAGTTTTTCCATTGATATAAAATTATTTGGTAAAGAATCCCATACGTTTAATATAATATTTTAAATTTTTACTGTGGGATTAATATTATCTGCACTACTTTCACACAGTTTTCATCCTACTTCAGAAATCAAGTCTTCAAATTTTGTTTTCCACACTACGCTGCTTCGAAGTTCAACTAATTCCATTTCTAAATTATCGATACCTAGCCACATAGATTCGGTTAACTCCATTGTTTCAAATTCTGTTTTGTATGGATATAAAATAAAGTGCAATGTATTTTCCTAACTTTTAAATTGATTGAATCTCTCCTTAAAAGCTTATTTTATTTCCTGGATAATCATTAAATGCATTTTCTTGAATGTCAACCGAGTTTGCAAAAAATATTGTGTTTTGAAAATGTTTTTGTAATTTAGAAAAATATTTCATGATTTTCATTTCCAAATCCTTAGTAAAATTGTCAAGTTTTGTCATAAATATTTTAATATTTTCAAATATCGTTAAAACAATTAGTCCATGCCCTTGAAGTTTTTTATTCAGTTCATTAAAATGCTGAGTGAGGTCGCATAAAAACATTAAATCATTTAACCAATGTATATTGGATTATTCTTCGAAACTATTGTCTTTTTCAATTAAAAAGAGCTTAATTTCTTCAAATAACGTCACAAAGCGATTAAGGACTTGACCAAAACTAATCCATCGCACGCTGTTGTATTGGCATTCTATTTCCTCTAAGAATTGTGCAAATTATCGTTTATTAAGAGCTCTTGCGTTTATAAAGTTGATTATTTTTATTACAACTGACATTACTGGAAAATGTTCTTAAACCATGCTTCTCACATGAATCTCAATCAGAGAATGTGAAATATTTTGCTTAAGATGCATAGTCTGTTGTTACAGAAACTATTTTCTGAAGGTCAATATCCATTTTTTGAAATGCAATATCAAATTCATTAAAAATATCAAGACCGGTACACTTCCCTTTCAACGTTATTAGTTTTATTTAGTCTTCTTTCATTATATTTCCAGACTTATTCCGAGCAAAAACTGCTAATTGTGTATAACTATTTACATCATTACTCTCATCTAAAGCAATTGAAAACATTTATGCATAATTTAAGTCGTTGCGTATTTACGAACAAATATTTTTTTTATTTCTATTATCTATCTACTATCTTTAAATAGATTCCGACTTATAGGTAGCTCATTTATTCACTTTGGAACCAAAAATCTCTTTAAAACACTGCTTTGAGAAAAATTATATTTTTTCTTTTGAAAAAAATACGTTTCTCTTTCTTCATCTATTAACATGCCGAGATTAGAATGCAGCGTTTCAAAATGTATTTTTAGAGTATATGTACGTGAAGTCACTTTTTCATTACAAATTACACATATAATCATTTTATTCTTTTCAATCACACCATATTTATCAAACCATTCAGTTTGACGTGGCCTGGAACTTGTATCGCTTGATTTAATTTTTTAACCGCCGACATAGTACAGAACTACAATTAAAAATATTTATATTTAGAATACAATAATTTGAGAAATTTTTTATTAACATACCTAATATACATACACATCAATACACATTACTTTTAAATGCGTTCGAAATGGATGCCACTAAATTCAGCACTGGTACTGTTTGGTACAGGCGCGCCTTAAATTTCCAGCCAAATTTTCCTAGATATCTGAGAAGAGAGGTGGCTGAAGAGGTGTAGCTTTTATTAGATTCGTTCCCAGGCAAGGTAACGAACCGAAAACATACCCGTGAGTGTGCGCAGTTCTCATCTGGCTGTTCGCGCGCGAGGAAATAACGAACTGTTGTTTCTAAGAATCCTTAGATCCTACCGATTCTAGCTCTAGCATAAGTATCGAGATAACAGATATGCGCATGGCGCCCATGGGCGTCTCACAAGGTGAAACAGAGAGGGGACGAAACAAGTGCTATAAAAGTCTCTTTCTACAAACAACTGAACATAACCTTACAAAAGTTCATTTTATCTGAAGAAAGTGCTTTAAATATGATTATTTGCTTTGGTTTGTCGATTTTTTTTCAACAAACAAAATATGAGTAAAATTATACATTTTATTTGAGATTTTGTGAACACTTTTGCCTTATTTCAAATATTACAAACGCATTTGTCGTCATTTGCGTAACCTTAGAACTGTAATGATCAAACTGAAGGTTATAGACATAATTTAAATTGCGTTTGTCAATGCAGTGCTTGAAAAATTACAAATATAATATAAATTACCCACACAAATTAGAAAATCTAAATAAACCCGCGTAAACAAACAATTGGTTGCCTAGCAATCGTGGGTCAGTTAAAAACCTTGCGTGGGTCAGTGTCTGACCCACGAGTCATAGGTTCGTCATCACTGCCCTAGGGAGCGTGTTGATCAACCTGGAGATTATACATACAGCTATTACATCATACATCATGCACTTATAGTATTGGTGGTCCCGAGTGGTTTATCGACGACCGTCCCTTTGTGAATAAACCAACGGAACTCAGTGAGAAGAATCAAATATTATACATATCGAAGACAGGGTAATCTCCTGCACGGTAATACTGTATAGTATTCGCTCGAGACGTCGCGGCCTGATGGTCAAGTCATTCCATTAATTAAACTATTTAGCTCCTTCCAATGACTGTTGCGTAACATGGCAATCATTTTGCATTGGACTCCATTACACCGCCATATGAAGAAGCAATCGGTGATCTTAGCAAAAGAACTGGAGTATGGCATAGGTCATCTGATACGTTTTGACCAAATAATTATTTTGCCATGTGTAAGCTAAGAACTGTAAGCTAAGTAAATGAAAAACTTCTGTACACTTTGATCATCTATTTCAAACTGACGCTACTCACGTCTGGCAGCGACAGAGTTGTATTCTGTTACAGTCATGTAATTAATAGTAAGTAATATAATAAAGTAGTACTAAATAGAAAAGTAGCCTAATAGAATAGTTATAGATACAACAGTAATCAGTAAACTGCTACACATGGAAATTAAATAACTAAAATCTGGTTCAGATTTGTTACAGTCTAGCCGACTTGTACCATTGAATCTCGACAATAAGCAATATGTACGCGTTGCACACTTAAGCACATAGAATGGCTAGTTGTGGTACCACACTGAGACGACGCGACTCCCCCGTCTAGAATTTTGGGAACCACAGTGATTCCGAAATGAACCTGGCTATGTCCTTGATGTTGATGGAAGATAGTTCGGTGGAAAGGTGAGCCTAGGAATTTTAATCTTCGCCTGGCCAGAGCTGGGCACTGACACATGAGATGAAGTACTGTTTCTTCCTCCTCCTCAGAGCCACAGCTGCGACAGAAGTCATTATGGGGCAGTGCTAGTCTTTCAGCATGTTTCCCGATGAGACAGTGTCCCGCGAGCACATTTATTATAGTGCCGATGGGGTTCCTGCTAATATTGAGTAGCTGACTAGTACGCCTAATGTCGATAGTGCTCCAGGTTTGTCTGGCAACACTACAGGTATGTTCATTTACCCAGGCTTTTTTAGCTGCCTCAAGGTAGTCATGTTTTATGGCCCCTTTGACCGTGGCCAGTGGGACACCTACATCAAAGGAGGGGGAGATGTCAGAGAGCAGCGTACCTATTTTGGCCAATTCATCGGCCTCGCAGTTTCCTAGAATGTCGCTATGTCCAGGCACCCAGCATATGTGAACTTGTGAGTTACCTGAGACGACGTTCAGGGAGGAGCGGCAATCGAGTACAAGCTTAGAGGTAGTGAATACACCAGCTAGTGACTTGATTGCCGCCTGACTGTCCGTGAATATGCGTATTATCACATCGCATACTTCATTGCGAATAAGCCACTTGGACACTTGGAATATTGCCATTACTTCCGCCTGAAAGACGCTGCAATGGTCAGGGAGACGATAGGAGAGCTTGATGCCAAGTTTTCTGGAGAAGATGCCGCAACCGACCTTATTCTCCAGTTTGGAGCCATCCGTATATATGTAAATGGAACTGCCAGTGACCACTAAATTGTTGGACCATTCCTCTCTACTAGGAATGTAAGTGTCGAACCCGTGGTTTAGATTAGTTGTAGAGCACGTATAGTCAACGTCCGTCTGTACGGGCGTGTCCTGCATCAGAATATTGGCGTGGCCCAGGTTCAGCCTAGTCCAGCGCGATATAGCATTGAGTCTGGTTGCCGAGCATTTTGCTTGTTGCCTGACCAGAAGCCTAGTGGGCAACCAATGTAGGAATGCAAATAGAGCTTTGGAAGAGGTGGTACGCAGAGCCCCTGTTATCAGAACCGCTGCTGTTCTTCTAGCCTTGTCAAGATGTTTTAGGGTCACCCTCTTGTCAGTTGCGGGCCACCAGAAGACAGCGCCGTATAGAAAGTACGGCTCAACCACCGCCGCATAGAGCCAGGACATGGTTCGAAGTTGGACGCCCCATGTTGTTCCCATGGATCTCTTGCAACAGTACAGAGCACACGTCCAGGCTTAGGGTCCAGGATCAGACCTAGATACTTGACGCTATTGCTTAGGCTAAGCGTATTCCCATTAAGTTTGGGTAAGTCAAAACTTGGTATTTTGTACTTCCTGGTGAAGAGCATAACCTTAGTTTTGGAAGGGTTGACATCTAGGCCAATTTCAAGACACCATTGGGACAAAATGCTAAGAGTGTAGCTAAGCTTTTCTGATAGTGTTGACAGATATTTACCGGAAACAGAGATAGCAATGTCGTCCGCATAAGCTATAGTGTTGCAGCCGGTCTGATCTAATCTCCAAAGTAGTGTGTTCACCGTCAGATTCCATATGAGGGGTGAGAGCACACATCCTTGTGGAGTACCTCTCTTGACAGTCCTTTTAGCATGTACGTTTCCTATTGAGGAGCTGATGACGCGTGTTTTCAGTAGCTGTTCGATGAACCTAACCAAGCTGGGGTCCAGGTTCAGGTTTACTAAGGATTTAGTAATGGCGGAGGGACAAATATTGTTGAATGCCCCTTCTATATCGAGAAATAGTGCAAGAGTATATTCTTTGTTGGCAAGAGATTTCTCTACTTGCTCAATGAGCACGTGAAGCGCTGTTTCCACAGACTTGCCTTTAGTATAGGCATGTTGTGATTTGAAAAGGCACGTGGAATTAATAGAGCTCCTGATTTGTATATCAAGGACCATTTCCAGTGTTTTCAAAAGAAAGGAGGACAAACTAATTGGTATATAGTCCTTAGGCTTAGTGTGGGTCGACTTTCCCGCTTTAGGGATGAAAACTACTCGAGCTTCCCTCCAGCTTTTGGGAATGTACGACCATCTTAGGCATGCATTATAAATATGCAGTAGCCAAGGCGCAACCGCACTTGCAGTGTGCTGAATGTCCGCGGGAATGATACCATCAGGCCCGGGAGATTTAAAAGGCTTAAAGCTGTTGATGGCCCACTGAATATGCGTGTTGGTCATTTGGAATTGTGTTGAGTGACTTAAAGAGTGGTTGGTGTTAAGAGACCTGCAATGCACAAAGATTTCATTCCCCGGGAAGTGTGTTTCTATTAGGGCGTCTAGAGTGTCGGTTTCAGAGTCAGTCCAGGTACCGTCCGATCTCTGAATACATTCCAGAGCCCGAGGGGTGTTATTGAGAATCCTCCGGAGTCTACTTGTCTCGGACGAGCTTTCTATGTTGCCACAGAAGTCTCGCCAAGACGCTCGTTTGGATTTCCTAACCATATACTTAAGTTCCCTTTGTTTGTCTGTGAAGCCGACTTGTACCATTGAATCCCGACAATAAGCAATATGTACGCGTTGGAGAGCGCATTGACAAAGTATACCTGCCACACATTTTGCAGAAGTCCAGTGCTCTGGTTCTACTCCTAATTCACTAACCCCACTACAAAGCATTGCACGGTGGAATGCAGCTTATGCTGCGTAACAGCTTTTGGATTCTGAAGCCATGTCAAGCTGTAAAGATGTTCACAAATTAGTGATCTGCCGCGGCATCGGCGGCTGATACTGTTGCAGGAAATGGCTTAGTTACCTAGGCGTTAGCTCTGGTTTTTAGCCACTGGTGTGGATTATTCTGGTCCATTTGCTTTTCTCATAGGCACGAAGTTTTTCCTTGGGAGATACGTTAAACTGTGTCCACCCAAAATGGCGTGTGGGACGGGTAATACCAGTACACCCGGCAGCGACGGTGCCGTAAGTAATGTCACTAAGAACATTTTACAAAGTTCATTGAAGAAAACAATTTTTCACACGAATATGTGGACCCAAACATCGTTAAAAGAGCATTAACCAGTTTTTCCATTGATATAAAATTATTTGGTAAAGAATCCCATACGTTTAATATAATATTTTAAATTTTTACTGTGGGATTAATATTATCTGCACTACTTTCACACAGTTTTCATCCTACTTCAGAAATCAAGTCTTCAAATTTTGTTTTCCACACTACGCTGCTTCGAAGTTCAACTAATTCCATTTCTAAATTATCGATACCTAGCCACATAGATTCGGTTAACTCCATTGTTTCAAATTCTGTTTTGTATGGATATAAAATAAAGTGCAATGTATTTTCCTAACTTTTAAATTGATTGAATCTCTCCTTAAAAGCTTATTTTATTTCCTGGATAATCATTAAATGCATTTTCTTGAATGTCAACCGAGTTTGCAAAAAATATTGTGTTTTGAAAATGTTTTTGTAATTTAGAAAAATATTTCATGATTTTCATTTCCAAATCCTTAGTAAAATTGTCAAGTTTTGTCATAAATATTTTAATATTTTCAAATATCGTTAAAACAATTAGTCCATGCCCTTGAAGTTTTTTATTCAGTTCATTAAAATGCTGAGTGAGGTCGCATAAAAACATTAAATCATTTAACCAATGTATATTGGATTATTCTTCGAAACTATTGTCTTTTTCAATTAAAAAGAGCTTAATTTCTTCAAATAACGTCACAAAGCGATTAAGGACTTGACCAAAACTAATCCATCGCACGCTGTTGTATTGGCATTCTATTTCCTCTAAGAATTGTGCAAATTATCGTTTATTAAGAGCTCTTGCGTTTATAAAGTTGATTATTTTTATTACAACTGACATTACTGGAAAATGTTCTTAAACCATGCTTCTCACATGAATCTCAATCAGAGAATGTGAAATATTTTGCTTAAGATGCATAGTCTGTTGTTACAGAAACTATTTTCTGAAGGTCAATATCCATTTTTTGAAATGCAATATCAAATTCATTAAAAATATCAAGACCGGTACACTTCCCTTTCAACGTTATTAGTTTTATTTAGTCTTCTTTCATTATATTTCCAGACTTATTCCGAGCAAAAACTGCTAATTGTGTATAACTATTTACATCATTACTCTCATCTAAAGCAATTGAAAACATTTATGCATAATTTAAGTCGTTGCGTATTTACGAACAAATATTTTTTTTATTTCTATTATCTATCTACTATCTTTAAATAGATTCCGACTTATAGGTAGCTCATTTATTCACTTTGGAACCAAAAATCTCTTTAAAACACTGCTTTGAGAAAAATTATATTTTTTCTTTTGAAAAAAATACGTTTCTCTTTCTTCATCTATTAACATGCCGAGATTAGAATGCAGCGTTTCAAAATGTATTTTTAGAGTATATGTACGTGAAGTCACTTTTTCATTACAAATTACACATATAATCATTTTATTCTTTTCAATCACACCATATTTATCAAACCATTCAGTTTGACGTGGCCTGGAACTTGTATCGCTTGATTTAATTTTTTAACCGCCGACATAGTACAGAACTACAATTAAAAATATTTATATTTAGAATACAATAATTTGAGAAATTTTTTATTAACATACCTAATATACATACACATCAATACACATTACTTTTAAATGCGTTCGAAATGGATGCCACTAAATTCAGCACTGGTACTGTTTGGTACAGGCGCGCCTTAAATTTCCAGCCAAATTTTCCTAGATATCTGAGAAGAGAGGTGGCTGAAGAGGTGTAGCTTTTATTAGATTCGTTCCCAGGCAAGGTAACGAACCGAAAACATACCCGTGAGTGTGCGCAGTTCTCATCTGGCTGTTCGCGCGCGAGGAAATAACGAACTGTTGTTTCTAAGAATCCTTAGATCCTACCGATTCTAGCTCTAGCATAAGTATCGAGATAACAGATATGCGCATGGCGCCCATGGGCGTCTCACAAGGTGAAACAGAGAGGGGACGAAACAAGTGCTATAAAAGTCTCTTTCTACAAACAACTGAACATAACCTTACAAAAGTTCATTTTATCTGAAGAAAGTGCTTTAAATATGATTATTTGCTTTGGTTTGTCGATTTTTTTTCAACAAACAAAATATGAGTAAAATTATACATTTTATTTGAGATTTTGTGAACACTTTTGCCTTATTTCAAATATTACAAACGCATTTGTCGTCATTTGCGTAACCTTAGAACTGTAATGATCAAACTGAAGGTTATAGACATAATTTAAATTGCGTTTGTCAATGCAGTGCTTGAAAAATTACAAATATAATATAAATTACCCACACAAATTAGAAAATCTAAATAAACCCGCGTAAACAAACAATTGGTTGCCTAGCAATCGTGGGTCAGTTAAAAACCTTGCGTGGGTCAGTGTCTGACCCACGAGTCATAGGTTCGTCATCACTGCCCTAGGGAGCGTGTTGATCAACCTGGAGATTATACATACAGCTATTACATCATACATCATGCACTTATAGTATTGGTGGTCCCGAGTGGTTTATCGACGACCGTCCCTTTGTGAATAAACCAACGGAACTCAGTGAGAAGAATCAAATATTATACATATCGAAGACAGGGTAATCTCCTGCACGGTAATACTGTATAGTATTCGCTCGAGACGTCGCGGCCTGATGGTCAAGTCATTCCATTAATTAAACTATTTAGCTCCTTCCAATGACTGTTGCGTAACATGGCAATCATTTTGCATTGGACTCCATTACACCGCCATATGAAGAAGCAATCGGTGATCTTAGCAAAAGAACTGGAGTATGGCATAGGTCATCTGATACGTTTTGACCAAATAATTATTTTGCCATGTGTAAGCTAAGAACTGTAAGCTAAGTAAATGAAAAACTTCTGTACACTTTGATCATCTATTTCAAACTGACGCTACTCACGTCTGGCAGCGACAGAGTTGTATTCTGTTACAGTCATGTAATTAATAGTAAGTAATATAATAAAGTAGTACTAAATAGAAAAGTAGCCTAATAGAATAGTTATAGATACAACAGTAATCAGTAAACTGCTACACATGGAAATTAAATAACTAAAATCTGGTTCAGATTTGTTACAGTCTAGCCGACTTGTACCATTGAATCTCGACAATAAGCAATATGTACGCGTTGCACACTTAAGCACATAGAATGGCTAGTTGTGGTACCACACTGAGACGACGCGACTCCCCCGTCTAGAATTTTGGGAACCACAGTGATTCCGAAATGAACCTGGCTATGTCCTTGATGTTGATGGAAGATAGTTCGGTGGAAAGGTAAGCCTAGGAATTTTAATCTTCGCCTGGCCAGAGCTGGGCACTGACACATGAGATGAAGTACTGTTTCTTCCTCCTCCTCAGAGCCACAGCTGCGACAGAAGTCATTATGGGGCAGTGCTAGTCTTTCAGCATGTTTCCCGATGAGACAGTGTCCCGCGAGCACATTTATTATAGTGCCGATGGGGTTCCTGCTAATATTGAGTAGCTGACTAGTACGCCTAATGTCGATAGTGTCCAGGTTTGTCTGGCAACACTACAGGTATGTTCATTTACCCAGGCTTTTTTAGCTGCCTCAAGGTAGTCATGTTTTATGGCCCATTTGACCGTGGCCAGTGGGACACCTACATCAAAGGAGGGGGAGATGTCAGAGAGCAGCGTACCTATTTTGGCCAATTCATCGGCCTCGCAGTTTCCTAGAATGTCGCTATGTCCAGGCACCCAGCATATGTGAACTTGTGAGTTACCTGAGACGACGTTCAGGGAGGAGCGGCAATCGAGTACAAGCTTAGAGGTAGTGAATACACCAGCTAGTGACTTGATTGCCGCCTGACTGTCCGTGAATATGCGTATTATCACATCGCATACTTCATTGCGAATAAGCCACTTGGACACTTGGAATATTGCCATTACTTCCGCCTGAAAGACGCTGCAATGGTCAGGGAGACGATAGGAGAGCTTGATGCCAAGTTTTCTGGAGAAGATGCCGCAACCGACCTTATTCTCCAGTTTGGAGCCATCCGTATATATGTAAATGGAACTGCCAGTGACCACTAAATTGTTGGACCATTCCTCTCTACTAGGAATGTAAGTGTCGAACCCGTGGTTTAGATTAGTTGTAGAGCACGTATAGTCAACGTCCGTCTGTACGGGCGTGTCCTGCATCAGAATATTGGCGTGGCCCAGGTTCAGCCTAGTCCAGCGCGATATAGCATTGAGTCTGGTTGCCGAGCATTTTGCTTGTTGCCTGACCAGAAGCCTTGTGGGCAACCAATGTAGGAATGCAAATAGAGCTTTGGAAGAGGTGGTACGCAGAGCCCCTGTTATCAGAACCGCTGCTGTTCTTCTAGCCTTGTCAAGATGTTTTAGGGTCACCCTCTTGTCAGTTGCGGGCCACCAGAAGACAGCGCCGTATAGAAAGTACGGCTCAACCACCGCCGCATAGAGCCAGGACATGGTTCGAAGTTGGACGCCCCATGTTGTTCCCATGGATCTCTTGCAACAGTACAGAGCACACGTCCAGGCTTAGGGTCCAGGATCAGACCTAGATACTTGACGCTATTGCTTAGGCTAAGCGTATTCCCATTAAGTTTGGGTAAGTCAAAACTTGGTATTTTGTACTTCCTGGTGAAGAGCATAACCTTAGTTTTGGAAGGGTTGACATCTAGGCCAATTTCAAGACACCATTGGGACAAAATGCTAAGAGTGTAGCTAAGCTTTTCTGATAGTGTTGACAGATATTTACCGGAAACAGAGATAGCAATGTCGTCCGCATAAGCTATAGTGTTGCAGCCGGTCTGATCTAATCTCCAAAGTAGTGTGTTCACCGTCAGATTCCATATGAGGGGTGAGAGCACACATCCTTGTGGAGTACCTCTCTTGACAGTCCTTTTAGCATGTACGTTTCCTATTGAGGAGCTGATGACGCGTGTTTTCAGTAGCTGTTCGATGAACCTAACCAAGCTGGGGTCCAGGTTCAGGTTTACTAAGGATTTAGTAATGGCGGAGGGACAAATATTGTTGAATGCCCCTTCTATATCGAGAAATAGTGCAAGAGTATATTCTTTGTTGGCAAGAGATTTCTCTACTTGCTCAATGAGCACGTGAAGCGCTGTTTCCACAGACTTGCCTTTAGTATAGGCATGTTGTGATTTGAAAAGGCACGTGGAATTAATAGAGCTCCTGATTTGTATATCAAGGACCATTTCCAGTGTTTTCAAAAGAAAGGAGGACAAACTAATTGGTATATAGTCCTTAGGCTTGGTGTGGGTCGACTTTCCCGCTTTAGGGATGAAAACTACTCGAGCTTCCCTCCAGCTTTTGGGAATGTACGACCATCTTAGGCATGCATTATAAATATGCAGTAGCCAAGGCGCAACCGCACTTGCAGTGTGCTGAATGTCCGCGGGAATGATACCATCAGGCCCGGGAGATTTAAAAGGCTTAAAGCTGTTGATGGCCCACTGAATATGCGTGTTGGTCATTTGGAATTGTGTTGAGTGACTTAAAGAGTGGTTGGTGTTAAGAGACCTGCAATCCACAAAGATTTCATTCCCCGGGAAGTGTGTTTCTATTAGGGCGTCTAGAGTGTCGGTTTCAGAGTCAGTCCAGGTACCGTCCGATCTCTGAATACATTCCAGAGCCCGAGGGGTGTTATTGAGAATCCTCCGGAGTCTACTTGTCTCGGACGAGCTTTCTATGTTGCCACAGAAGTCTCGCCAAGACGCTCGTTTGGATTTCCTAACCATATACTTAAGTTCCCTTTGTTTGTCTGTGAAAGGGAGCCAGTCATTTGTAGCTTTGGCTCTGTTGAAGAGTTAGCGGCATTCTTTTCGTAGCTCAGCAATTTCCGAATTCCACCAAGGGGGTTTTGGTTTTCCTCTTGGCTTCGGGAAGTTGCAGGCTGATTTGGCAGCAGAGTTAAATAGTGCTGTAATGGTTTCAACAGCTCAATCTATATCGAGATGATTATTGATAGTGGGAGGAGTCGACTGCAAGCCCGACTCCATAATGGTCTGGAATTTTGTCCAGTCAGTTCTTTTCCTGTTAGTGTGTATTTTGCGCTCTGCCGTATCTAACGTATCAGAGATCGCAATTCTAAAACAGATGTAACAGTGGTCCGAGAAGGAGCATGAGACGAGTGATTATTGCCAAGGGTTAGATCGAGAACCTTCCTTCTATTTGAGGAAATGAAGGTTGGCTCTCTCCCCCTGTTAGCAATGACTGTGTCATTAGTAAGAATGAAATCAAGGAGTGACTCACCCCGCTCTTTGGTATCCGTGCTGCCCCACACCTCGTGATGGGCATTGGCATCGGCCCCGATGAATACCGGGATGCGCTTTCTATTAGCCTCCGCTACCAGCAGCCTCAAAGCATCCGGAGGCGGCGTCAGCCCGCGGTCGTGCGCCATGTAGCTGCTGACGATCCATATAGCCATGGTGTTCGTGGAAATAACCATGGCTACATTATCCTTGTCGCTGAACCTGTGAAGAAGAAGAGCGTTAATATTGTTCTTAACAAGAATACAGGCTCTGGGCTTACCTCGATCCTGCACGAATACTGTGCGGTATCCGCTTATAGTGAGTCCGCGAACCTGATCATTTACGACCCAAGGTTCTTGGACCAGTAGTATGAGTTCCTCTCCTTTTTGAGTCAGGTGGAGGATCAGGGCTGCCGAGGCAGCCATGGAATGGTGAAGGTTAATCTGTAATACCCTCACCATTCACGGAGGTGGCCATCATCGTCACGCTGGCTGCCTCCTCTTCTGACAGAGGAGAATCACCAACGTCGTCGATATTAGTTATCGGACGTCCGCAGAAACTGCCTACCGATTCTGAAGCCGAAGCGTAAGTCTCCCCATCATCGAAGGTGAGATCCGGTTCGGCCTGAATGGGGGGCTTGTATGCTCCCTGGTTGTCGCTCCTATAGACCTTGAGTGAGATCGAACTAAAGCCATAGTTGATCTCTCCCTTTTTGGCATTAATAGGGGCTAAAGAGTCCTCATTCAGAATAATGATGATCTCTCGAGAGTTGCCCTTGGGCTCGCTTATTTTTGCGACCTTCCAGTCATCCGTGGGGAGGTCGTAATTGCTGAGCCTAAGCAACTCCAGAAATTCTTCCGGCGAGGAGTGCTCTGCCGGAACCCAGGCCCTAGAACGCGGGCGGTTCAGGATCTGGTCTCTGGGAACAGCTAAGAGCTTGGCCCCCGGCCAGATTCCGCCAACCATTGAGATGGCCATCTTATAAAGCTCAGCCGAGCGCTCATCTGAGCACGCGATGAGCTTCACGTGCCCCTGATGCCATCCCGCGTCCCGGCATACAGGTGATGGGCCAGGATTGGCCCTCAGGATGTCCCTGTAGATCTGAAAAGGGCCTTCTCAACCATTTTCCAGTTCGCTGGGGAAATGGCATCGTCACTGTTTCCAGTGTCAACGATTGCCCAGATGAGGCCCTCTTTGGCTACCTCATTAAATGGCCGAGTCAGTCTCGGCTTGGAAGCCAGTCGTGGGCGCGTTTCTGAGCATCCTCAGTGGCTGGGACGAGCACCAACATTTTGTTGGGCCCATGCAAGCGGTCCCTTGTCTTTATCAGACAGTGAAGCGGAATCGGCAGATTCCAACCTTTGCAGAATCGTGAAGGCGGACCTCCGGGTTCTGTACGCCCGTGTAGACGCATTCACATGCGTGCGAGCACCTGAAGGGAGATTGGTGCTGGGGCCCGTGCTGGAGGAGGTCGGCTTATTTGCCGAAGCTCTCCCTGTACCAGCCCGAGGAACGGACGGAGGGGCGACCCTAGCACCCGGCCTAGTGGTCCGAAGCAGGGTTTTTATGACCCTGGGAGGATGCGCTTGTGGCTGGCAGCGGGGCTTGCCTTTTGGCCGTAGCACCCGACGTCATCCTTGGTCTGGCGACAAATGCCCAAGACGAAGTTGTTGTTGCGCTTAAGGCTGTTTTTTGTTGTTGGTTTTGGCTCCCCTTGTGGGTTGGCCGCTGGTTTTTTGTTGGATTTTAAAAAGGTGTCCATGCAAAAAGGGTCCCCACTCAAAGCCGCTATCTCAGTACGAATATGTAGTCACCTTCTTGGTCCCATGGTTATCTATGCAAATGCAGGGAGGCCATGCGAGGGTTGACACAAGTCCTTATGGGTGCGAGTGCTCAGAGCAAGACCAGTGCTAATTGGGAGCTAGTCTCAACCAAACCTACATCGTCAACCAAATGACGACGTACATCGAACGTACTTTGAGGCCTGCCAAGGTTTTGACGGGACGGAGACGGATGTGACCTTAAACTGGAGCCGTTCGCACTGGGTTTCACCCCAGTGGTAATTGGTCCAGAAGCCACACCCGCCAGCCCAGGAGCAATAAAATAAAAAGATTGTTGGGGGGTAGTCCGTGGACGAATAGGGTCGTGCCGTCTGACATCAGATGCTCTCCACAGGGTGGTTGCACCGGATGCCGGGGGGGGATATAGACCATTTAGCGCTATCCAGAGTGCACCACGAGGAGGCGATCTACACTACACTCCTTATGCTGCGTAACAGATTTTGGATTCTGAATCCATGTCAAGCTGTAAAGATGTTCACAAATTAGTGATCTGCCGCGGTATCGGCGGCTGATGCTGTTGCAGGAAATGGCTTTGTTACCTAGGCGTTAACTCTGGTTTTTAGCCATTGGTGTGAATTATTCTGGTCAATTTGCTCTTCGTATAGGCACGAGGTTTTTCCTTGGGAGATACTTAAAATTGCCTCCAACCAAAATGGCGTATGGGACGGGTAATACCGGCACACCCGGCAGCGACGGTGCCGTACGTAATGTCACTCCAAGAACAGCGAATGGATGAAATACCCGAGCTGTCCAAAGGCTATGCAAAGTGATCGATTTCGAGTCAGGCAGCTCGACCGGACAGGATGTTAAGGTTTTGACGCGGTAGCAGAGCGGGAATATTGTGCGGGTGGCAGCTCTTGCATTTTTGTTTTTTTGTTTCCTTTTGACATTCGTTTGATCACACGTTTCAAAAATATCGTAAGAGGTGTGTGAAAAATACATCATTAAAATTGTATTCTTTTAGCAATGATACGCTTTAACGATCAAATGGATATCAAGATACTTATTATTTCTACCGGAGGACACGTGTGGTTTCTGGCTTACTTGGATCGACTTAGGTTTAAGTTCCAATTTTTTTAGCCATTTTTTTACGTGGTGATTGTAGATCAGCCGAAGCTGGCATGTGGTTAGAATGAGTTACCATAATTACGTTTCGCGTTACTGAGGGGGAAAAGGGGAAGAATCTTACTGGTGCAGTATAGGATGTGCAAACGCTTGCAATTGCTTATACCAGGTATATTTGTCAAAAACTCGCGTTACTGAGATGGGGAAGATAATCTTTTGCACGTAAGTGCCGTGCAATCACTCACAATTGGTTAACCAGAGTTATTTCTGAAAATCAAGTACCTCTATGTTGATATTTTATGGCTTTTATTCAGTTCGCCTCCTTCTTCATTGTTCGGTTCCCTTCGCCTTGAGATTCGAGTTTAACTGTGTGAGCTGGAATTTCGTCTCGCTTTCTTTCTGTTATTAACTGGCTTATATAAAACAGTTTTAATCTTGTTTGCCGTTGAGTACAGCCACGGGAGAATGCTCTTATATATAAATCTATATATATATTTATTTATTTCATACATCATTTATACATTTTCCAAATTTCCATTATATTTATTTATACTTTTGTGCATTTCTTTGTGTCTGTTCTATACAGCACTATATATATGAAAGCGCGGATTTACTATTCTTCGTTATGCGTTCCTCACACTCCACACTTCGGAGGGCGGTACAGAACCGTGATGCCAGCGGAGCTAATGCCTTCTTGATAGACTCCAGGTTTCAACCGGTTTCGGCTCTGGGACTTTCGTTCGTCTGCAGCTGTCATGCGATTTGCAGTGTTACGAGTGCCATCTCAACATGTTTTCGTCCTGGTACATCGGGCTGAGACCAACTTTCATATCCTGTGAGCGGAAGTCATAGGTTGGTGATGGGGTTTCTCAGCGAACTGCAAGATGAATGGACCACAATCTTAACCATTCTATTGCTGTGGTACATGTATTTGCTTGTAGGGCATATTGTCTGCATTGAATATTGTTGGAGCGTTTCGAGGCATTTTAACGGTCCTCTCCATGGTGAGCTATTCGCGTAGTAGTATGGCCTCTCAGCCAGGTGAGTCTCCCTTCTTGTAATCGAAGCAGAGTATACCTGATTTGCCCTGTGGTAACTGGTTTAATTCCTAATGAATTGTGGGCCATGGCATCTCTTACATTTGAGTAAGTCGTACAAAATACCGTTTGTCCAACCTGTTAAGACAGTGTGTCTACTAGGTAGGGTAATGTTCTTTGCAGGTAAACACTAATACTATTCTCGATCATCAGGTGTACTAAGCCTCCTTCTAGTTGAAAATTAAAGTTCCAATGCCATTTAAATTCTTGTGGTAGCCATCCGCGGCTAGCCACCTTATTAGTGTACCCTGACCTCGGCTCTTACGATTTGTTTGTTGTAATACTACTATGAAATGGGATCATGAATTCTACGTTTATTTAGATATGCTTATCTTATTTTCTTATTTATTTTTGTTTTGATTATGCTTTTGGGATGCTAGACTTCTGGTTCCATGATTTTCAATGAATTCTTTGACTTGATTTATATGAGCGGTTCGAACTCGAAGATTGCTTTCTGGCGAAGTTTTTGTATGACTCGGGAAGCAGAATTGATGACTTTATGTAATGCGTGGCCTACTTTTTGTGAAATATATTATATATATTACTTTTTGTGAAATATATTATATATATTTTAACAGTATGCGCTGACCGATTAATGGCTTCCATCTTCTCCGTCGCAAGTTAATTTAAAGTGTATGAGCTTGACCTATCGTTCCATATTATGCCGTACGAATCAATTGCTTCTTGCAATTGGGTATTTCGTTCCATTGGATTGGATGGTTTATTCACACTACCCATTGTCTTCTTATCTTAGATGTAAGCGAGGCTCTCTCCGTTGTGTGAGAAAAGCTGGGGTATAGCCTGTGGTATCGGAACGACTCGTGCTTATGGCTAACATGATTTCTAGAAGAAGTCATCCTCTTTACTGGGATTTGATCCCATTAACTGTGACATGCCCGTTTTCACCGTCCGATTAGCTCGTGCAGTGAGATTATATTCTCTTGTATTGTATATGGGCCAGTAAATTCTTGTTTGATCTCCATATAGCTTATACATATTCCAGCAATCCTGCTGGTAAACTGTGGAGTTATCTGAAATTAAAGGTTTGGGCAATCCATACCTGGTAATCACTCATTCGGGTATAGCTTTGCTTAGTGATACCACCTCTGTCCACTTTGGAGAATCTGTCCAATAGAACTAACAAGCATGATGTTTCCATGGGAGGAGTGAGACAACGGACCGATCGGGGCAAAGTATACAACATGGCTCTTTCGCAGATTGCGTGAAACTTTTTTCGGCAATTTTCTGCATATATCTAGTGTTTCCCTTGGTTGCTTAGACAACCTCTGTCAGCCTAGTCTTTAATCCCTCGAACGCATGCTATTGGGCTTCCGATCAGTGTCTTTTTCGCATGGAAGTCAGCGATCCCTGCGAAGTCTGGTGCAAATCTGCAGTACCACGATGCGATACCCGCAACACGATGCAATTTACAAATGTTAGTAGGAGGTCTTAGTTCCTTAATTGCGGCCACTTTCTCTGGGGCCGTGTGAATCCCTTGATCGCTTAATAGAAGCTTAAAATTTTGATTACCTTTTTGAATAGTTCGTGCTCCTCTTGATTTATCTTCAGGCTTGCAGCATGGAGGCGATGCAGAACCTCTTTCAGGTCCTCATATGGTTCTCTTATTTATCTGTGCTGTCGTCAGCTGTATGGATTGCATGTTCTTGATGCTGGTTACCTCAAGCGATACTGCTCCACAACTTACAGTCATTCTTACGGCTTCTATAACATTTGAGCCCACACTTATATCCTCCCAAGATTTCGTAAATATGAGAAATGGCATTTTTGCCGTTTATTTCCAAAAGAAATTTCCATCTCCAATGGTCGTTCGTTAAATTCTTATATACGTCAGCCACGTGTGCCCGTACATTGACAGCAGTAATATTACTCTGGTTCCTATATTGGTTCGCTAATGTCACATTAATGAAACTTCTGATTGCTCCGGTATCTACTGGTGTCCTCGAGGTTTACTCGTTCAGGATTACTGTGGCTATGATTGCCATCTTAGGTGAGCAAATTTTTTTGGTGTTCAGCGATCGAACTAGTGATGGGAACGTCCACTGTAGGGACCCTGGTGGGTTTCCCGAAGTCCAGTGACATTAGTATATAGTTCTCGTATCATGACAGCGACATTCCCAACCAATAGTACCCCGGGCTACGACATTATCGTTGAAAATGTTCCTGTTGTCTACAACGTCTACATGCTCTCCTTGGATCATATTTGTGTATTCCAAATCTGGGCCCTTTCTATTGTGTCTGAAAGCATTTTGTTGTCTCTATTGATCATGTCTAGTATACGGCGGAACGTTCTGCTAAGCTTTTTGATATATTTGAATTCCTTAAAATTCTTGAGCTAGAGTGATTAGTTCGTCCAAATTGGTAAAATCACTGCGGCAGATATATAAGCGGTACTCAGGTAAACAATTTCTGAATATCCGTTATTTTTTCTGTTCATCCGTATGATGTGCACGTCTCATCAACTCTTGAACTGCAAGTAGATTGTCTTGGAATTAGTCTTTTGACTTTTGTGAGCGGCGTTAAATCTCGTCCGAAATTATTCAAAATATTGCGGTAAAAGGAAGTACCGTATTAAATCTCTTTCGAATGCAACAAACTTTTGCCATCTTTAAGTGTTATTTCTATGCCAATCTAATGCCTTGTCCGCTATGAACTGTGGCATGGTGCGCGGTGATAAGTCTAGGTTAAGTTCGTCAATTGTCTCACCCTTTCTATAAATGCAAATGGGTTCTTTCCTACATTGTACTTAAGCGGCAATTTCCTTACCTGGTCTATCCTGTTGTCATAGAGAGTCTTTTGTAAACGCTCCAGAAAACATTTTTTGTTTTTAAGATTATCTAGTTTTACAAGTCTTTTTTTAAATTATTGTAATATACGTTTATAATGGTTAAGGAGTTTAAGCTCCAGTTATTCGCACTAGAGCTTGAGCGTATTAATTGTCGGCGAGTATTCTCAGCCAAATATTTTTAAAAATGAAAGGTCCAATTCCTGATTCAAGTCTGGTTTTTTTTCAGCCAGTCATTGGCTTTTTATATATTTTTCTTCTTACAAATTATGTTAATTTCTAACCTAAATATACTCTAATCATAATTTTTCAATATTTAATAAATATGTGACAATACAGCATATGTATGGATTGCTGAAATTGTTGGATCAGCAGTTCTCTGAAGTTCAATGGTCCATGCGCAGTGGTTTGCTACTTCGCTTGGACACGCCAGGTATTCAAGTGTTTGATTTTGTATGAATTTGTGCATGTAACGTGAGCTACCGCTTTATTTGAATTTTATTGATTGTTGTCCGCTGTGAGTGACCATGTGTACACAACACCATTTACACTTCAGAGAAAAAAAAATTGTTTTTCATTTATTTATATATGGGACAAGTAAATCCAGTACACCCGGCAGCGACGGTGCCGTACGTAATGTCACTCTAAGAACAGCGAATGGCTGAAATGCCCGGGCTATCCAAAGACTATGCAAAGTGATCGATTTCGAGTCAGGGAGCTCGGCCGGACAGGATGTTAAGGCTGTGAGGCGGTAGCAGAGCGGGAATATTGTGCGGGTGCCAGCTCTTGCATTTTTGTTGTTTTGTTTCCTTTGGACATTCGTTTGATCGCACGTTTCAAAAATATCGCCAGAGGCGTGTAAAAAATATATCATTAAAATTGTTTTCTTTTAGCAATGATACGCTTTATTTATATACGAGTATATACTCGTACATATATATAAATAAATAAATAAATAAATATATATATATATATATATATATATATATATATATATATACTCGTATATATATATTTATGATTATTTGTATTTCTTAAGGTTATTGTTATGGACATTGTTGCCGTTTTTGTTAATTTTGGAATTTACTCGTAATATTTCTATTATCTCTAAAGGTCCTAAATATTGTCTATCTAATTTTTTCTTAGCGTTATTATTTAGTAGTACCAAATCCGCTATATATTCACGTTGTTAGAAATAAAATTTTTATCATACTGAATTTTTCTTTTGAATTTACTTTGTTCGAAGAGTAATTTCGAAAATTGACCGAAAAAGGCATCTTAACATATATTAATTCGAACGGTGTAAAACCAGTGTCGACGTTTAGCGTGGTGTTATACGCAAACACAAATTCGGGTATGCATTTGTCCCATGCCTCTACTTCAGTTGTAGTCACTAGGTATTCATTAATAACCCTATGGCTTCGTTCTACACTGCCTAATGTCTGGTAGTGATGTTTTCTGCTTAAATTTGAGTGTTTTCCTCAATGTGTCGAATATCTTGTTTACGAATTCTGTGCCCATGTCAGTTTTAACTGTCTGAAAATTCCCAAATTGTAGCGGAAAACGTTCGAGTAAAGTTCTCGCTACCTCTTCCGCAGTCTTAGTGTACTTTGGAAATGCCGCAATGTACTTAGTCAATTGGCATTGTATGGTCAGTATATATTTATACCCATTTGATATTTTGAGTCGTCCCACAGTGTCTACCTCTATGGTCTGAAAACTGTCCGTGGGTGTATCCGTAATGAACATTTGTTCTTTAATATGCTTTGATTTCTGTTTTGACCAATTTTATCGTGTTTTTCCTTAAATTAATTTGTTCGATTTTATCACTAGTCTAGGGGGTTTTAAATTGGAGAAGGAAAGAAATTTGCCTTCTGTTTTCTATCTCATTTATGTTTATATATTCATATGAGGTCTTCACCTCTTATTCTTGATTCAAATCAAATAAAGCATCAGTTTTAGAAAGTGCTACCTTATCGATGCCATGGCATATTAAAATTTGAGCTAGTTTCTCCATGACCGTACCGAGGGCTAAATGAGGATTATCGCTTAGCTCGACAGGAACATACTTGTCAACTATAATTCTTGGCAAACTTTTATTCATATTTACTTCATTTATTCTCTCGAGAGTATCCTAAATTATTTTAAATTTTAATTGTTTTAATTTATTGACTTGTGATAGTGAAACGCCATTCCAAATTGAGGATCGTCCCTGTTCTGCGTGCTCATTACTTTTGAGCCTATTGCCCATGCTACTTGTTATAACCGTTATTGTTGGTATCATTGCTTTTAGAGTGTCAGAATTTATTTCAATGTGCTATAAAGCGTCGATATTAGTATTTATTTTACCTTGCTTGTAAATAATGTCGAAGTCATATTCCATAAGGTCAAGCCTTATGGGCGTCATTTTAGAAGAGGAATTGCTGTGTGTGTAGAAGGACAGTTGCGGCCTGTGGTCTGTTATGACTGTAAACTTGGTTCCAAAAAGCTAAGGGCGAAAGTGAGTAATTGCCCAATGAATCGCAAGCAATTCCTTTTCGATAACCGGCTTATTTACCTCGTGTTTTTTTAAAGAGAGACTTACACATGCGATTGGTAAATCGTCACCTGCGACAATACTGCTCCTAAAGCAAAGTTGGATGCGTCTCTAGTGACTACAAATTGTTTGTCAAAATCTGGATATTGTAGTAATAGTGGATGCGTGATGCTGTGCTTTGATTAAAAGATCTATCACAGTCGGCATCCTATTTGAATTCAGTACCTTTTTTTTGTAGGTTATTTAAAGGCTTAGGTACACATTACATTATTCAGTACAGTTGAGATTATATATACATAGTTAATTTCTATTGTAGTAGATTAATGGTATCTTTCCTTTTTAATCGTCTGTGACCTTTGTTTGACAATAGCTCCCTTGCTAAGGTGTTCGGGTGTAGTTTCAGCTTCTGTGAGTAACTTCTGCAGCATTTTTTTTTCCACTTTTATTGTATGTAGATACGTGTAAATCTCTGTGGATATTCTCATTTTTTAAGTTCCAGGGTGCACCTGTAATTGTCCTAAGGCATTTTGATTGGCTACGTTGGAGTTTAACAATATTAGATGGCGATGCGGTTCCCCACAGCTGGATTCCGTAGGTCCATATTGGCTTTACAACGGCTGTGTATAGTAGTATTTTGTAAGATAGGGACAGTTTTGACTTTTTGCTTACAAGGCAGTGAAGTTGATTGATTTTTAGTTTTATTTGAGTTTTTTTAGCTTCTATATGTTTACACCATGTGAGCCTCCGGTCAAGATGAATGCCTAAGTACTTAATGTTTTCGGTCTGTGAGATGGATTGTCCGTTTATTTTTAGAGAAGGGCATGTTCCCACTCTCAGAGTGAACGTGACATGAGCACATTTGGATTCGTTGACTTTAATTCTCCAGTTAGCTAGCCAGACCGCCAGCAAGCTAAGATGTTTTTGGAGGTGACTGATAGCTGTTTTAGGGCAAGCGTTTGAGCATAAAATGGCTGTATCATCCGCAAACGTCGAGGTAAGTGTGTGACTGCTGGTCGGCATGTCTGATGTGTAGAGAAAGTATAGCAGAGGACCCAGTACACTCCCCTGCGGGACACCGGCATTAATGTCACATGGGTCTGAAGTGAACCCTTTATGAATTACCACAAATTTCCTCAGCGACAAATAGTTTGTGAGTAGATTGTGGACGTTTCCAGGCATTAACTTTTTAAGTTTGTATAAGAGGCCCTCGTGCCGTACTTTGTCAAAAGCCTGAGTTATATCCAGGAAGACTGCTGGGAAATATTCTTTATTTTCGAATGACTTCCTAATAATAGAGACAATGCGATGCACTTGTTCTATCGTGCTATGATGTTTTCTGAACCCAAACTGGTGTTGAGGGATCATTTGCCCATCTGTTATTATAGGGGATAGGAGGCTGATAGGCCTGTAAGACGACACGGGCGTATGGTCCTTGCCGGGTTTCGCTACCATAATGATTTTGGACATTTTCCAGTCTATTGGGTAATAGCCGAATCGAAGGATAGCGTTGAAGAGATGCACTAAACGAATACAAGCTGAATGGGGTAGTTCTTGTATCATCCTACCTTTTATTTGGTCATGTCCCGGGGCTTTTTTAATGTTTAGGTCTTTGTACACCGCTTGAAATTCATTTTTATTTTTTATTACGAGAGGTATTTGTGTATGCTTCGAAATCAAAGTCGGAAATTGGAAGCTCGTTGTTGGCGGATTTGGGGTGAAAACTCCTTTAAGGTGGCTAGCGAAGAGAGTACCCTTTTCACTGCCACTTCTAGCCCAGGTTCCGTCACTTTACCGTAGAGGCGGGTCGGTGAGGACGGGACGCTTCAAGTTTCTCGCTGCTCTCCACAAAGAATAATCAGTAGATATAGTGGGGGATAAGTTTTCAAGATACTGCTGAAGTTCTTTCACTTTTGTCGCTTTAAGGATCGTTCTAAGCTTCCTGGAGCAGCATGACAGTTGATTTTTAAGGTTTGGTGATCTGGATTGTTGCCATTTCCTTCTCAGATTCCTTTTCTCTTTAACTAGAGCTTCGATCTCATTAGAACTGAAGATTGAGTTTCTGCATTGGTTTGTTTTCCAGGAGTAGCTACTTTAGCCCCTAATAGCATCAGCTGATTTAATGTTTTTATCGCACAATCTATATCATGGGAGTTTGTCAGTTTACAGTCATGCTGAAGGTGAGCACTTATGAATTTTTTGTAGTTTATCCAGTTGGTAAATTTATTATGCAGCATTAAATGTGAATCTGGTGGGGGTGTAATAGTGGAGTTGATTTTGATTGTTGTTGGCGAGTGGTCTAAGTGTAGATCATAGCACGGTTTCGCAGATATGTTCGACCTAGCAACACCTTTGAATATCCCAAAATCGATCAAATCTGGTGTTTTCCGCCTGTCTGAGGACCAGTATGTTGGTTGAATGGAAGATACTATGTCCAGGCCAAGTTTGCTGACCATAGTTTTCTGCCTTTGGGTGTGAATTTACTCCCGAGGGATGCAAAAAAGCCGTTGTATTGCTGTTCTGTTATACTGAACCGCGGCGGACAATAAATCGCTGTGACTGATAAATTAGTAATGTACTCTTCAATGCATATTGACGTTGCATGCAAATATTCTTTACTGAAGCTGGTTATTGAATGGTGTTTTATTCTGCCTTTTATTAGTATTGCGGTACCTCCACAGGCTTTGCCTTGACGATTGTTTGTGGTATACAGTTTGTAGTGCGGGATTTTAAAACTATTTTCTTCTGTGAAATGTGTTTCTGAAATAAGCATAATGTCTATTTGATGGATGTTTAGGAAGTGAATTAATTCTAATCGGTGTTGGCTTCAGCCGCTTGCGTTCCAATGGCAAAGTTTGATCGAGCTTATGGTTTGGATAAAAGGGTTTGTAGTAGAGGGGATTGGTTTCTAATCATTTCCTGCATTATATTTTTCATCGAGACCATTAATTGGTTCATGGTTTGGACAAGTGATTTGAGGGAGTCCTCTACTGAATTTGGTTGGTCGGTTTGGGCTTGGATATTTGCGGCTTCGAGCTGGGTGGTATTTTTTACTATACTTGCATATGATGCCAGTTGCGGTTGCAATGGTCGTGCAGAATGGGTTATATTAGGGAATAGTGATCGCGCAGTGTAAGCTGAAGTCTTTTTGTTGCTGTTTTGACCTATGTTATTGGAATATTTTTGTTTCACGGTGCTGTACACAGCGCATCCTCTATAATTGGCAGTGTGGTTTCCGCCGCAATTGCTGCATTTCTTCACTGATATATCCATTTTTTTAGATGGACACTTGGATGAAGTGTGTAGATCTCCGCAGATGACACAAACACTACGTAGAGTGTAGTGTGATTTAGTGTGCCCAAATTCTTGGCAATCTGTGCACTGAACTGGGCCTTTGCGTTTATGAGGTTATTCCAACCCTTTTCGGTGCATTAGGTAGCGCATGTTGTAAATGGGGCGAGCTTCTCCATTTTTGAGTTTCTTTAGCTCTGGTTCGAATTCGATCCGAAACAGTGGCTGCGGTACGTTATTCCGGTTTTTTAGGTTGAATACCGATTTAGTGTTATAACCAACTTCATTTAGTGCCTCTTTTATTTCGTCGGAGGGAACGTTTAGCTCGATACCTTTGATAACTACTGTTAACCATTTGCTTCCCTTTAGTTGGAAAGTGTAGTAGTTTTGCTTGTTCATGTCGAGGAAGTTAACAACCTTAATTAGTTTCTGAGTATATCTGGATTTTTGTTTCGTGGATATCGCCCTTGGTAAGTGGTACGACATGAAAACTGTTGGCGCCACTAATTTGAATTAGATTTTTCACTAAAGCAGTTGAACTTTTTTCTCGGAGATAAATGTGTGGCGGCCTAAAGGATTTCGATGGAATCATCTTATCATCATCGTTGTAAAGCAAATCGATTTGTATTGGATCCGTAATCAGTCTTTAGAAGTTTCGTAACTTTATTTGGTTTGGCAGATTTTGGGCTACGTTTTCGTTTTATGACTTCTATGTAACGGTCCATACCAGTTTGGATTTTACTATTTATCTCATTTCCTACTGGGTGTTGAGTTTTCGGTGGTGGAATCGCCTTCATATTTCCTACTGGGTATTGTGTATTGAGAGAGCATGTAATCTGAGGGCAAGATTTAGATGGTTCCATTTGTGTTTGGACGTGAGAGCAGAGAGTAGCATTGTTCGTACACACGCTTTGGTTGTTTTTTTTTTGTTTGTTACTGTTGATTTTGCAAGCGCAACAAGTTTGGTGGTGGTTACTAGTTGTTGTGGAAAGCAGTCTTTGTAGAAAGCAGGGGTTGAGTACTTGGATAGTTTTCACAAGCTGGACTTACCATGGTAGGTTATTGCGGCTGGTTAATAGGTGCACTTCCAGCTCGGGCTACACGAGCTAATGAAGTCGCAGTTGCTTGTAGCGAGGGTGGGCTATACATTGGATTCACTGATTTTGAGTTATCCACATCTGATGATTGGGAACCACTGTGTATTTTCTTCTTTATGCCTTCAGAGAGAGCGACCGTTTGTTGAGACGGAATGCGCTCCCTCTGGGGGGATCATAACATGTCAATTTTGTGCACTTTTATTAAATTATTACTGTTTCACTTATTTTAAATAAGACCAACTATTTAATATTTGAATTTAATATAAATTAAATCAATCACTCTGTAAACCAAGTGGCAGCATCTTTTCGCTAATTTTTGTTATTAACAATATTAATTTTTGTTATTAATAATAATTTGAATTGTGAAAAATATGAAATTTGACTAGAGCGTCAAGTACGTGTTTACTCCGCGAGAGCACGACGGATACATTTCAACTGCCTTAATTTTCTCTTGTTCAGCTGTCACTCGTTCTGGGGTGAAATATCAGTTCTGGCTTCAAAAAGTTTAATTTTTGCGGGATAAGTTTTAAATTGTATTTTCGCAAGCGTTGGAAAACTTTACGGAGGTTTTCGTTATGGTGAGCTGGTCGTATCCAAAGTAGAAAATTACTTGGATCTTCCGATCTAATCAAGGACATCATCTAATCTTGATATGGGAAATTTATCATCGACAAATTTTTTATTGCGTTGGCGGAAGCCAACAACGAGTCTCCATTGCTTAGTATCAATCGAGCTCTTTTTGGGACGACTAGCATAGTGAGTTATACGGACTAACAGAGGGCTCAATAATACTTGTTCATTGATTGTGTACTATATAATAGTTTTTTTAAGGTTTGCATTCAATTGAAGAATTCTGATGGTGGACAGTTTTTTCCGTCGTTTTTAGAATTCTGACATGTTTCATTCCCTTTTCAGGCAATATGGAGTTGGCGCGGAAAAGCCTTCCTTGTAAATATTTACTACAAGCTACCACGTCTTCATTGATATTAGTGCTAATAACCTCTTTTTTTAATGGCATCTATCGTTGTAATGAAATGACAACGTCATTGTGTCATATTCTATATTCACTCGATGTTTTATAACAAAGTCATCCCCTAATATTCCATCTACTTTAATTGGGAACTCACTATATACGACTTGGAAGTCACATTTGAGTTCTCCTTCTAGACTCAACGTTAAGTTCGCTGGCCCCATAGTAGTCACATCTATTGGTGCTATACGTAGGTTAGGTTAGGTTATCGTTGTAGGTCTACAGGCCAACTCACTCAGACCACCGTAGGTCCATTGTGATACCACCGCGCAACAACTCACCTCTGATTTACTCGTCAAACCATTTCGAAGCCCTAATAAAGCGCAGGATTTGTTTGACCTTCACGCCAGACACTTCTATAAGAGAGTTAAAAGCGTATTTACCTAAAGAGCCCGCCAGAGCGGGGCACCTACAGCAGAGATGTTCCTTAGTCTCCTCCTCCTCATCGCCACAGCTTCTGCAGTATTCATGTGAGAATACTGCCAGCCTCAGAGCATGTCTGCCAAACAGCCAGTTACCAGTTACATAAGCCACGACCTTAGAAATATTCTCTTTCGACAGGGAAAGCAAGTCTCTATATTTCCTTCTATTAAGTTCCGGCCACATTAGCCTAGTCGTTAAGCAAGTGCCCTCTTGTGCCCAAGACCCGTTGATCTCACGCACGACCCTATCCTTCAGCATCAGTTTACAGGTGGCAATTAGTATTCCAACCTGTCTGTCCATAAAGGAAGGTTGGTACGCCGTCTGGCTAAGTCATCAGCCCTGCAGATCCCCTCAATATCCCTATGTCCCGGAGTCCATATTAGGCGTACCCTAAAAATGGTACTGATATAATTTAGGGCTGCCCTGAGCAACCTTTGATTCAGTGCCACCGAGTTAATTGACTTAATGGCCGCCTGGCTATCCGAATAACAATGGTCTTTGTTACGACGTGTCTACTTAAGCAGACGGCTACCTCCTTGATGGCTAGGACCTCTGCTTGATAAACACTGCAGTGGTAGGGGAGACGGAAGGAAAACTCCAGTTGCAGTTCTTTTGAGAAAACTCCAAAGCCAACTCTATCGTCAAGTTTGAATCCGTCGGTGTAGAAAATCAGTTCCCCCCTTCTCCATGGCATGAGTCTTTGACAATCTTTTCTAGACGGAATATGTGTCTGGAAGTGCCTATCAAAGTTGGGATTAGATATAGAGTGGTCAGTGTGTTGGATAAAACGACTCCAGGTATGCACGATAGTCGAGTGACCAATCTGCCGATCATGCCATAACACTACACATTTCAGCTTTAGTGCTGATGCGGCGGCCACTTGTTTCCCTACCAGCTCTAATGTAGGTACGTTGACTATCAGTTCTAATGCTTTAGTTGGAGTGGTCCTTTAAGTACCTGTTGGGGTCCGTGTTTGCCGTCGTTAGTGGAGAGCGCCCTTTTGCTGCCGGTAATAGGCGCGGGCGTAGACGAGAACCTATTAGTTCCTGACAAGTGAAACATCGTGTTGTTCAGTTTCAAAGACAAGAGTTCAGACCTTTTAGTAATAAAATCATAAGTCTTACATACAATTTGCAAAGAACACTTACAGTCTAAGTATTGACCTTTCTGGTGTTCCAGTTACGCATCTGTTGATAGGTGCCAGTTGGTCAAGCCAGTTGGCTTGACCAATGAAAAAGTGTCGATGGTGCATTCTAAATTTCAATGCCCGTTGTCAACTCGATTGCGGAACTGTGGCACCCTAAAAGTTCATATAATATTTAATAAATAAATTCTATTTATTTATAATATTTGCACCCTAAAAATGTGTGCTCTCTTAATTAATTTAATTGTAATACTTATAAATGTTGACGCTTATGCTTATGCGAGTAGATGCGCTTCTGACGAAGTCAAAATAAATAATCTCTTAGTAAGAGACTGTGGATATTTTTTAATTGAGGAAAACGTTATGAAGTTAGCCGATAATGCTTGGCTATGTAGTGCTTACTTATACGTACATACCCATTACTCTTAACTAGAATACTTACTTTTTTAAATATTCGTTCGTACATTCATTTTGTATATTATACACCTACATACATATATATACTTACTTCACCAGCGGTTCCGTTGCTTGCACCATCAAGCTCGTGCCCGGTGTTATCGCTTATGCATAATATTTCCATGCATTAACTGCCGCATGCATGTGTGTATATACCTTACCATTCATATTTCTTACATATAGCTGTCTTATTAATTTTTTGTTGAATTATTTTCAATGAACCTGTTTTTATTATTTAATATTTAAGAACTGTTTTTCTTATTTTTCATTAGTGTCTAATGAGCATATTTACATTACGTAAATTTTTACTAGCCCAAGTTTAATTGGCACACTTCTGCTGACATTGAGTTTGGAAGTTGGAACTGTGTTCTTGTGTTTACACTTGTAAAACAATGTCAACACATGTCTTTAATTGTGTGGTCTCATATGGAACAATTTCAAATTATTATGTAGCTTCTTATGCTTGCCGTTAATTGTTACGACTGTTGTAACTGGACAGCGGATCTATTCTACTAACTACGGACCAATCCAAACAGGTGAGAATTTGTTTCTCCTAGCCCGATTGTTCATGAGTACTTGGTCACCCACATGAAAGACTACTGCGTTTAGTACCTTGTTATAGGCTTCCCTGGCTACTCGTTTAACACAATCCTAGTTTTCTCTAACCAATTCGTGCGCTCGCTGTAACTGATATTTTTGCAGTTTATTCGGATCATCAGCATTGTATACTGGCGTACATTTGCGGTTCAGATTTACTGGCTTGTTGAAATCAAACCCGTAGAGTGTACTAAACGGAGTTTGCTTCGTTGATACATGCACAGTATTATTGTGTACATGCATTGCAGTGGTCAACCATTGATCCCAATTCGAACCGTCTTCCGTGGCAAAACTGCGCAAGTACTCGGCCAGAGGTCGATGATTACGCTTCAATGAGCCGTTAGCCTGTGGATGATATGGTGTTATGTGCAATTTCTTGTTTCCCAGCATGGTACAAGTTTCTGAGAATAATTTCGATACAAAATTTGAACCATTGTCGGTTATCAAACCCTTTTTTATGTCTCTGAGCACACCTTTCCATCCATATACTCGCCTAATTCTCTCGTAGGTTTTCCAAGATCCCTGGTGTCCTCCTAGACGTGAATCATGGAAACCCCTTAACACTGCCTGGATATCTTTTTCATCCTCCAGCCATTCCACACTACTGGCTGTTCGTTTATTGGCATCGCCACCCACATGACTCACATCTCTTGTCGTATCACTTTTATCCTCTTAACTTCTCCCGGCCTTCTCCTTCTCTGACTTCGCTTCGGCCCTAGTTTGCACTGATATCTGCTGTGCCTGCGGTACTCTGCTGCGCGTATCCGCATTTGGATTCTTTTTCCCAGGCTTGTATAAGATTTCAAATTCATACTCAGACAATTCGTATCTGAACCTGGCTAGCCTAGATGTTTGGTCTTTCAAAATTGCTATGCCTCTCAACGGCTGGTGATCGGTATATATTTTAAATGGGCGACCTAGCAGATATGCCCTATAATTCTCCGTAGCCCACATTATGGCTAGAAATTCCTTCTCTATTGGGGAGTATCTCTTCTCCGTATCGCTAAGCGCTCTGCTTGCGAATGCTATTGCTCGGTCATTACCGACTACCCCTTGTGACAATACCGCACCCAATTACTATCCCAGGTGGTCAACAAAAAAGTTTGCTCAAATTCGTGTTATGCCAAAATCGGTGGCGAGCATAATATCTTTTAGCCTCTGGAATGCTTGCTGACAGCTCTCTGTCCATTCAAACCTTGCTTCTTTTCGTGGCAACTTATTAATTGTCAAGGCAATTCCGGCTAGTCTTTCTACGAACTTTCTATAATAGTTCACTAGTCCTAGGAATGCTTGCATTTCCTTTCTATTCCTCGGAATTGCTAAATTGTTTACGCATTACACCTTCTGCGGGTTAGGCAGTGCTCCTGCCTCTGAGCGACGATGGTCTCATTAAACCACCTCTCTTCGCAAAAATTTACACTTCTCCATGTTCAATTTCAAATTACGTTCTCGTAATTTCTGGAGCACCTCGCACAAGCTTTGCGAAAGCTGCTGCAAGCTCTTCCCAGAAATTACAATATCATACAGAGACACAAAACAATCTAACACTTCCAAGCCTGTAAGCACATGGTTCATCAGCCGTTGGAAGGTAGGCGGTGCTCCTGTTAATCCAAACGGCATTCTATTAAACTCATAATGCCCTAAACCGGTGCTGAATGCGGTTTTCTGCTTATCTTGGGTATCCACCAGAACTTGGTGGTAGCCACTCGCTCAATCAAGTGTAGAAAAATATCTACTATGCCCCAGTTGATCCAGAATCTCTTCTATCTTTGGTATCGGAAATACCTGCTTGATAGTGGCGTCGTTCAATTTCCTAAAATCGACGACCATTCTCCACTACTTCTTCTGACTCTGAGCATCCCCCTTCTTTGGTACCAAAATTTTTGGTGAGTTCCAAGGCGAGATGCTCGGTGAAATTATGTTATCCTTTAACATTCTGTTTGTGAGTTAGAACCAAGCTGCCTGCGCGTAGTGTCTCACATCATCGACTCCCAACAGATGCCACACATTCTGTGTAATTAGCATGTGTTAAAGTTATTTAAGAGAAACACAGACTTTTAGGGTCTAAGTATTTTAAATTAATATTATCTGTGCCATATTTATTATGTTAACTTTTAGGGTGTTACAGTTTCGCAGTCGAGCCACCGAAGGGCATTGAAATTTAGAATGCACCATCGACACATTTGGATTGGAGTAGGTCAGTTGGTTTGACCAACTGACACCAAATAAGAATTGCGTAACTGGAACACCAGAAAGGTCAGTTCACAGACTGAGAGTACTGTCTGGAAATAGTATATAAGAATTAGTATTTTAGGAATAAATCGGGTTGCTATTTTGAATCTGAAAGTGATGTAGTGTTTCATTTCGAAGAGTGATTTAGGTTTACAGGAACACGCGCGCCCAGGACAAGCAGCGAAAGGACGCTCCCAAGGACAACAAATACGGTCCCCAACATTTTGGCGTAGCCGGTAGGATCCAACGTCGAGTGCCAGGAAAAGAGCACTCCTACGCGGGAATCCACCAACGGGAAACCACTTCGAAGGACCATTAGGATAACCAACTCAAAGGAGTTCAATGGAGGGAGCAAGAATATTGGTGAGTACGCTTATTTTAGGATACTTTATTAATTAAGTACATTTCGTCGACTATTCTTCGGTGGCCGTGTGGGCGCTTTTGCGCCGGTCATGCAGAAGAAGCCGCTGCGGTTAGGTGACACTAGGTTGATCCTGAAAAATTTTTAATGGTCAGGTTGTATAGGTTTATTTCACTGAGATTAGGCTCATATTTTTTCTTACTTCTTGTTTCAGCATTCTCGGGGGATGTTAGACGTGTCTGTTTATTCAAAGTTTTTGCGTTATTGAATTGCGAACTTGTGAATACCGGTTGGTTTGGTTCGGAAAGAACGTGCCACGGTATAGGGTACGTACGGTTATGATAGGGGATTTGTGTTTGTTTTCCGATAGGGACATTTATATTGTTTGTTACATTATTTTAATTATTTGACATTGTTAGCTTAGGGTATTAGGCAATAATACTTCAAGTGGTGCAGATGACACGTGTTGTAGCATCAAAGTTTTTGTAGTTCGGAAACTATGATTTGCGTAGCAATGTTGAAGAAAAAGTTTAAATGCTATTTCTATGGATTTTTTTGGAGTATTATAGAGGTGAGAGGAAATCAAGAAGTTCCTGTGAGGAAGTCAAGGACCAATATGCATTGATGGAAGGACTTAATGGACGCCGGTAGACAGTGGATATGGAACGTGTGATGGAAAATAAGTAAAGAAAGAATATATATAAAGATAGAATTTACGGTGGAATGTTTTTTTTTGAAATAAATTGAATGGTATAAAATATTGGGATAAGTTGATAGCAAATTTTAACAATTATTGGGTTTTATTTGTAAATGGGATACGACATCTGTTCTGGCATTTGGGATGAACAAATGGATGGAGATTTTTCCTTGAGATTTGGTTGTTCAACGGGACATTTATTGGATTAGGCATAATCAATGGGACTATCGAAGAAACTGAAGGAGTTGCTGAAATCCCAGGAAGTGGTGGGTAAAGAGGTCCAGAGGTTGATTTCAAACTTCAGGATGGACCGGAAGGATGTCAAAAACGTGAAGTACTATCACAGACGCATCACAGAGTTGCAAGGTCTGTAGGGACGACGAGTACTTTGCGACGGGTTTTCATGGATATGTGGAAAATTTAGTGTCAGCGTGGCTTAAAGTATTCGAGACGGAATTGGCAATGATTGAGGCACCGAGTGGGTCTCCGTTAAAGAGTAAAGAAGATGCACAGGACGAGTTAAGAGCTGTAAGAACGGAAGTGAGTATTTTCACCGAGAAGGTATTCGAGCAGTTCGAAGCAAGTACGAGCAGGGAAGAAGCTCAGGAATTGTGGAAACAGGCGAACGCCAGAGGAGCTGTGTCACCATTAGAAGTAGCGGATCAAGCCTTAACGGCAATCCAAAAAAGAACAGAAGAAAAGTTGTTCAGTTTTCATAAGAAAACATAGGATTTGAGAGCACAAAAGGAGTATCTCGAGAATAGGGTAAAGGAACTTTCTCGGAGATTGACGGAGACAGAGGAAGCAGCATCGCTGTTGGAAAAGGAGTTTGCGGAATTAAAAAGAGGACGGGCGACCAATAGGGCCTCACTGAAAAAGGAGAGATCAATATCAGCATCGGCTGGATTTTCACAGAGAGTATTGAAATTGCCTCCGGAAGTTCGCTGGCCGGAATATTTAACACCAGAAGGGATAAGCCGCATTGTGAAGCCAAGATTAGTTTTTAGTGAAGAAAAGCAAGCGGAATTTTTGTTTGGCGCATCTGAAATCGGTGTCGAGCCATTTTATCCGCGAAGTTCGATAAATAATAAAAATCAGGGATATCCGCCAAAAGAGCCAGAAGCAATAACAGTGCAGAAAGTCTCGATACAGTGGACAGTATTTCGCCTGTACGAGCAAACGGTCGAAGATTAAAAAGTTTGAGTCCGTCACTGGCCAAGTACATCTCAGATCCGGGAGAAGTGAATTTGAAATCTACCCAAAAAGATAACGCTCAAGTTTTACCAGCCATAATTAAAACAAGAATAAGTAAAATGGGTATAGAGGAGATTTCAAAGGCAGTGGCCAGGCTAGTACCTGTGTTTACTGTTGCTGTTTCAGAAGATTTACGGTCAGAGCTCAACAGGTTCATTCAAGGTTGTGAACTTGCAAACAGAAGCATAAGCCCTCAAAGTCAATGCCGGTAGAAGTGTGCCACTTAAACTCGGGCGAATAAAATTGACGTAATGAAAATACGCTTATTGGGCACTGTAGCCGAATGATGCACCATAGAGAAGAATATTTTTTTAAGCTTAAAATATATACATACATACATACTGCAGTTCATGCACGGAAATTCGATGCGTAAGCTTTAACGCCAGGCAACGGAACCGCTGATGAAATAAGTATAAATGTGTATAAGATACAGATTGAGTGTACGAACGTATATTTAAAAAGTAAGTATATAGAGACATACGATGGGAAATTGGGAAACTGCAGCTAGTTATATACTGCAGCAGGCGATATGTAAGTATATATAGCATTTTCGGTTTATCGCTTTGGAAATTAGCGTGTGGGGAACAGAAATGTATATATATATATATTGAATTAGAACAATGTATTTAGCTTACTATAACAAATTAGGTAATAACGGTAGGATTGACAGCAAGGATGCCAACATTTTAACGGTGGCAATTAATTATAAAATGCCTTGGATGTATGTATGTATTCATATAAGAACAGGTTACATGGTGTAGGGAAATACACTTGTTAATGGATATATACATACCAGGCTAGTAGTAAATTTAAGTATATGCAATGAAAAGTTCAGTCATGCAATGGACAATTTTTTCACATAAGCGGGTTTAACTTTTATATACTCGCTTAAGTAAGATGGGCAACTAGTTTTGCCCAGAATTGGTATAAACATTTTTTTTTTGTGCGGCATTTAATTTAATATAGTAAATAATTGTTATGTTAGAATCAAATTATTATAAAATGTATATTCATTGAGAAGAATTTAAATTTTGAATGCCGCTACACAATTTAAAGAAAATTGTATCATAGTTAATTAATAATATTTGTAAAGAAAATGGTTTTTATTACTTATTTATATTTAGGTTATTAAGTCGTATTAGATATACGATATATAAATTTAAAGAAAACATAAAATTTACTATTTTCTCTAGCAAAAATATTAATAATGAAATAAATGTAATAGCCAGTAAGAATAATCAAAACTCGGCAAGTCCGATACATGTATAAAAGTATGGCTTTTAGGTTTTCAGGCGTTGGTGAACAGACAAGGACATCTGGATGGTTCAATTTTGTGCAGCTGAACCGGGAAGGCACTTCCTGCAGTGTTAAAGGAAGAGTTAGAGATTAAGCAACATCCAGGAGACCGGTAGATGAAATGCAAGAGCAGCGAACAAAAATCCGACTGGATAAAAGAAGTAAGAAGGCATAGAAGAAGGATAATCAACAAGCCGCAAAGGAATAAATTCGAGGTTTGCAACGATGATGTCCCGAGATATTTTTTTGGTTCGAAAAAAAACAGAAAAAAAATTAGTGGGAATTCATTTTTATATGAAAGAGTGGAAGAGCTTCCAACTTCCCATGTGCGAGATGACTACGATTTAAGCTTTTGGAAAAATTGAGATGGTACCGGCTGAATACAAGAATCTCTATCTGACAAGTAAAAGCTGATAATACTTGAGTTTAATTGCATAACTGACAAAATGGAATGAAAACACTAACGTGTACGTTGTCCGTATAGAAAATCCACCGTGTCTGCCATTATTACATATGTCAGTATGTATATTGTATTATTGTCTAGAAAGAAGAAGAGATAATTTTAGGCAAAACCCGAGGTTACTCCGTAATTTTAGCGAGAAACGGCTACAACAACAATAACAGCCACAACTACCATCGTTCAATTAGCTTCGCAAAATAATCTCCTGGCGCAAAAAATCGTTTTAACCACGGAAAGATCGAGCATAACATAGCCAAGATTTATCGGCTAACTTCGTAACGATTTAAAAAAAAAAGAGAAAGAGAATGTTAATTTAATATTTTGCAAGGAGAAGCAAAGCAACTTGTTCGCAGTAGAACTATATTTAATTATAAATACTCTTATTTTAGTAATATTTAAGTCTCTTAATATAATAATGTTTAACTCTCTTAATTTAACTTAACTCTCTCTCTCTCTCTCTCTCCTCCTTTAATTTTGATTATGTATATTTGATGTATTAGCATAGCTTGCACTGTACAAATAAAATTCTCCCCAGTGGATCATATACCTTAAGCACACGTAGTTGCAGTGTTTATTATCGGTCGTGTACTTTAAAAATTGAATAAGACAAGCGGTTGGTAAAAAGGCTTACCATTCCCATAAACATTTGGTGACCCCGACGTGATATCGGTTGCGTTTTTTCGTTTAATTCGTTTTTTTTGGATTGGGTAGTCCAACGGGCATTTACTTGGTCGGAACTTTTCCTGCTAAAATTGGTTGGCTGGAGTATACACCGACGCCTTCTTTTTGACTTTGTGTGACCTTCGGGGATAATTGGGGATTCAAACACTTGGTTTGATTCTCACATTAAACTTCATCTGCTCGCTGCCGCTGCCAGCGCAATTTCGCTTACTTCGTTTATTTTTCGTTGCCGATGCATATCTGGCTTTCTCGCTGCTTAGTTTAGTGTCGCTACAGTTGTGTTCGGTCAATTTCGCTGCAATCGTGCTGCTACCTATATTGTCATATTAATTGATTACTTTGTGATCATGACTTTCTATGACAAAGTTTTTAGTGTTCGGACATTCGGTTTAATAAGTTCATAAAATGTGTGCATTTAAATGCAAGGCTTAAAATAATTACCTCAAGTTTAAAGGCAAAATAAATACGGTTTCGGACATAACGGTACTCGCTATTTCTCAGTTTACTTTTCCTTGTAGCTACACTAGACTATATCGGTACTTATCGTTCATCATATCGGTTTGTGATTTTTAGTTTACAGCAAATACTACCATGTCAAGATCAAAGAAAGGTCGACATTCCGTGTCAAATCCAGCGGTTCTGGAAACGGTTAATAAAAATCGTATGTTCTTGGCGCGTAAAAGCGCAATTACAGTTAATAGAGAAGGGACTAACTGAAATTGCGTTACGTTCATCAGATGAATTACTGCTTTCCATCAAATTGGAGCAGCTCAATCGATTGCAAGAGCAGTTCGAAGACGTGCAATCTCAATTGGAGATGGAGGACCATGAAGAAATTGAGAGTGATGCTCGATGCCAATTTTTTGAATACTTTTCGGAGATTAAATCTGCGATTGCCAAAGAGCTAAAGGAGCGTGCGTCTTCAGGTGCGATGGCATCTACTCCCAAGACAGTTTTCGGTGGAGGCTCAGATGTTTCAAGCTGTAAAACTTCGTATTTGCCGAAGTTAGAGTTGCCACGTTTCGATGGTACGATCACTGAGTGGCCTGACTTTTGGTCATTGTTTGAAACAATATTTGGCAACCATCAAAATTTAAAGGGCGTGGGAAAATTCCAGCATTTAAAATCTTGTTTGAGTGGAACAGCGATGGATGCCATTCGGTCATTGGAAATAAATGACCAAAATTATATAAATGCGGTAACTTTGCTAAAATTTAGATTTGATATTAAACGCATTCAGTTTCAGACACATGTTAAGGAAATTTTCAATCTAAAGACGGTTCGTGATGGCTCTGCCATTGGTTTAAGGCCAATGTGTGATAAGATTAAATCTCACCTTCGGACCTTGTATTCTATTGCCGGTCGAGATGAACTTCTTGATACTTTGCTCATATATCTGGTTAACAGCAAGGTCGATGCTGGAACCAGAGCGAAGTGGGAGGAGGAATCTCCTTCGCACGACATACCAACGTGGGAATCTATGGTGGAGTTCCTGGGGAAGAGATGCCGGATAATGGAAGGTATGTTTGAAACCAGGGCATATTATCAAACATTGCAAATGTGTCTGTTGCAAGCAGTGCTCATCTAAGCATCATACACTATTACATTTTGATCGCATTGCTGCGCCTCAAGCTGCTGCTGTAATATCAAATTGTTCTAACCTTTCTGCTCCTGCCCACAATTCACAGGCAGCCCTGGTGTCAACTTCACTTCTGAACTCTCAGCTCGCCACATCAAGCGCAATGCCTGAAGATTTTATTTTTCTCGCTACTGCAATTGTGTTTTTGAAACCAAGAACAGGAAACCCGATTTCATTCAGAGCAATCCTTGATTCCGCGTCACAATTAAATTTTATAACAAATCGTGCCGCTAGTCAGCTACAACTCAAAACAACCAAATCAAAAACCCAAGTGTCTGGAATTGGCGAAAGGGATTTCGTGGCTGACCAAACTGTTGATATCTGTTTTCAATCTCATGATGGTGGTTATCATACCTCAATCACAGCCGTTGCCATTCCTTCGATCACCGACCATCAACCCAATATCTCTTTAAATGCAACATTTTGGAATATACCTTCAAATATAACTCTTGCCGACCCAACATTCTTCAAATCTCAGCGTGTGGACATTTTGATTGGAGCCGGACTCTTCTTTGATTTGATGTGCGTCGGCCAAATTCGATTGAGCCCGACCTTACCACTCCTTCAGAAAACAAAGTTAGGCTGGATTGTATGTGGTGGAAGACAACCTTCCACTAATAAAATTGTATCTTTAGCAGTCGTCGATAAACGTGCTTGAGAAAACGATTCTGATGGCTCTTTAGAGCAGCTATTAAGGAGTTTTTGGGAGGTAGAGCATTTTGTTGAGACTGAGCGAAAGGCTACTAATGAAAGCTCTGAGTGCGAATTGCACTTCAAAAACAATGTTAAACGTTTAAGTTCTGGCGAGTACTCTGTGCGTCTTCCCACAAAACATAGCATTGACCTCCTTGGTGCATCGTAAGTCTTTAGAAAGAAAGCTTCTACGAAACACTGAATTACGAATTCAATACTCATCATATATTACGGAGTACAGAAATTTAAATCACATGTCACTTGCCGACGATTTATACTTTGGCACTCCAACGTATTTTTTGCCTCATCATTGTGTTTTTAAGTCAGACAGCACAACAACAAAATTGCGAGTTGTGTTTGATGCGTCGGCATCAACTTCCACTGGCTATTCGCTTAACGATTTGCTGATGGCTGGATCTACAATCCAGCAAAATCTTTTCAGTATATTGCAAGGACAGTTCGCAGAGATTTCTATGTTGACGACCTCATTTCAGGAGGAAATTCTGAAGACGAAGTCGCGGAGATTATGCGTCAAACAACTGAGCTCCTTAATAAAGGAAATTTCAAATTAAGAAAATGGTGTTCCAACAATTCTAAAGTGCTAAACCAAGTTCCAGAAGAAGATAATGAAAAATATTTGAGATTTTGTGATGGGAGCGACGTGACTAAAACTCTTGGCTTGGTATGGGATCCTGTGGCAGATTCTTTCTTGTTTTCATTCATGCCACACTCACTTCCGGGTAAAGTGACAAAACGATCGGTATTGTCCACCATTGCTCAATTTTATGACCCATTAGGCTTGATTGGTCCTGTCATCACTAAGGCCAAAATCTGGCTTCAAAAACTATGGAAGGACAAGGTAGACTGGGACGAGAGCTTTCCCCAGACACTTTATTCAACTTGGGTAAATTTATGGGAAAAATTTAAAACAGTAGAGAATTCAAAATTTCGTCGCTTAGTTTTGTTGCCATGCTCGAAGGTAGAAGTTCATGCATTTTGTGATGCAAGCCTGTCGGCATATGGTGTGTGCATTTACATTCGATCACAAAATAAGAATGGAATCAATGTAGATTTACTTTATTCGAAATCACGAGTTTCGCCACTAAAAACCCTGACAGTCCCAAAACTAGAGTTATCTGCAGCTATGCTCCTATCGGAACTTGTAAGTTCAATTTCAAAATTAGGAATTTTTGAATGTGATTTTTACTGCTGGTCAGATTCCATGGTGGTATTATCATGGTTAAGAAATGAACCGTCAAATTTCACAGTATTCGTTTCAAATAGAGTTCAAATTCTCACTGCAGGAATGAAATGGCATTTTGTACCAACCACAATGAATCCTGCAGATATCCTGTCAAGGGGATCCACACCACGTGAATTACTGAAATCTAAGCTTTGGAAGCATGGCCCTCCTTTTCTTCAAGGCGATGGAGATACGTGGCCAGATTCCCCAGGTTATGTTAAAGAACTACCCGAGAAGCGCAAGAATATTTTGCTTTCAACATCAAACATGTCGGACTTATCATTAAAATGCAAATTTCTTAACTCCTTTGGAAAGCTGCAACGAGTATTCGGCTATATTTACAAATTTATTTCGTGAGGCAAGGACCGAAGGGGTCCACTTACAGTAGAGGATGTTCGTCAAGACACATATTTATTGATTCGAATGGTACAACAAAGGCACTTCCCAGATTACAAAATACTCAAATCTGGTAGTCGCGTAGCATCATCTAGCAAAATCTGCTCTCTCACACCATTTATAGATAACTTTGGTTTAATGCGAGTGAGAGGACGCCTCCAGCATTCAGCTCTGGACTTTGAATCGAAGCATCCAATTATATTGCCCCAAGGGCATCCGGTTACAAATTCGATAATAGAATTCTTTCATCGCAATTTATTGCATGCAGGGACGCAGGCATCATTAGCCGCAATTCGTCTACAATATTGGCCAGTAGGTGGTCGCAAGGCAGTAAGCCACATCATTAATAAGTGTATCAGGTGCTTGCCCGTACGGCGTAGGTTAACGGAGCACAACATGGGAGATTTACCGGAAGGAAGAGTAAAGGCAAACAGAGCCTTTCTAGTGACTGGTACGGACTGTTGTGGGCCATTCTACTATCGGTCTGTAGTTCGGAATAGATCACCAATAAAATGTTACGTCTGCCTATTTATTTGCTTTTCTACAAAGGCTGTCCACTTGGAACTGGTAAAGGATTTGTCTACTCCAGCATTCTTGGCAGCTCTACGCCGTTTTACATGCACTCGAGGAAAACCGAAAACCATTTGGTCAGACAACGCAACAAATTTCGTAGGGGCGAAAAATGAATTGGTTTCTCTAAACAGGTTGTTCTTCAATGAGGCACACTTAAGGGCAGTTCAGCAAAAATGCCTCAGCGATGGAATTGATTGGAAATGCATACCACCTAGATCTCCACATTTCCGAGGACTCTGGGAGGCGGCTATTAAAACCGCCAAGTTTCATTTTTATCGAGCTGTCGGTTTAAACATTCTAAATTTCGAAGAGCTCCGCACTCTTGTGTGTCAAATATCCGCAATTTTAAATTCACGTCCTCTTTGTCCCATTTCAGAAAATCTTGACGATTTAGACGTACTAACTCCTGCCCATTTTCTTATTGGCGGTCCCTTCACCGCTATAATAGAACCGGATGTCACTCCTTTGAATTTCAATCGATTAAATCGTTGGCAACGCGTTTGCTATATGCAGCAACAATTTTGGAGAAAATGGAGTTCGGAGTACTTAACTCTTCTGCAGCAAAGAACCAAATGGCAACAGTCTTCAGCAAATCTACAAGTGGGACCTCTTGTTTTGATAAAGGACGAAAATATTCCACCTTTAAACTGGCAAATGGCAAGAGTAGCGGAAACAATTAAGGGTGATGACAATGTTGTTCGTGTGGCGGTTCTTCGCACATCAAGTGGTACACTCAAACGAGCCGTGACCAAACTATGCTGCCTTCCCACAGATCCTGGCAATGTTGAAAGCGTGACCCTTCCAACGGGGGAGTTAATTATAAATTCTCTTATTTTAGTATTATTTAAGTCTGTTTTAATATAATAATGTTTAACTCTGTTAATTTAATTTAACTCTCTCTCTCTGTCTCCTCCTTTAATTTTGATTATGTATATTTGATGTATTAGCATAGCTTGCACTGTATAAATAAAATTCTCCCCAGTTGATCATATACCTTAAGCACACGTAGTTGCAGTGTTTATTATCGGTCGTGTACTTTAAAAATTGAATAGTTCAAGCGGTTGGTAAAAAGGCTTACCATTCCCATAAACCCAACTCAACAAAGCATTTTACTGAAATGGGGATGTGTCAGTAGTGCTATAATTATTTTTTGTATTTGGAAATTTAATTTGATAGGGAGGAAAATATGGAGAATAATTTCGTGAAACCATTTACATTGTCAAAATGGGTTCATACAGAAATATTGACACAATCGTAAATACGTATTGTTGAAAATAATCTGTATTTACCTTCAGTAGTTGCGCAATTAATTGAGTATAATTTTTATACTACATGATTCGAGTAATTTTATTTTTTCCGCGGCATTACACTACAGTTGTCTTCCTATGTGGAATAATGTTTGTTTTATTAAATAATAAAACTTAAAACTTATTGGTATACTATTTCTCGTTTTAGTATATAAAATCATAAATTTTCGCGTCAAATGACAAGCTTAATGAAAAAGAAAAGTATAAACGAAATCGGGCTTAGTGAGAACATAATCGAAACAAATTGAAAGTTAGGTGCTTGTATTATGTGGCAAATTTTAGTTGTAGCACATTGTAGTCTATATTGGATATAATATTGATCCATCGATTGTACCTGGAAGAGTTCGATGTTAAACATCAATTTTTCTTTGATTTTAAAGAAAACAAGTTTGGGAAGTGAACCTCGAAACAATGAACGACAGCTGAAGGACATAACGTCGTTACTTAAGGACGGAAAGCGTTTTGGAATTAGGAAAAGAGGAGGAGAACAAAAGCGGGAACGGAAGCGATTGGCGTATCTAAGAGAGGTACTAAAGGAGCAAGAAACGGTGAAGGTCCCTATGCCGTGGGAGTAGGCAAATAAATTGTGGCGAGAGGTATGCCAATTGGAGGAGCAGCACTTCAAGAGACGTGGGATGCTATAAGAATAATATCGGTGTTATGGAATTAATTTGTTAGTTTAAGTGTCACCACTAATTGAAAACAAGTATTTAATGATTAATAAAGTTTTAAAATTAAAAAAAAGAAACAAATCAAGTTGTAGCATTTATTATTTTTGAAATTTGATTTTGGAATTCACAGTTTCGTAGATAAGAATTTGTTCAGTCTATGGAAGCACCAAGAGCAGCTATAAGATTGCTAGAAGCTCAGAAGCTGCAGAGCGAGGCAATTCAGAAGAGAATCAGGAATTGTAGGAAGGATAATAAGGCACGAAAGAATAGAGAGTATTACACTAAGCGCATAACGGAACTAGAAGCCTTGTTGAAGACATTCAATGATAACAACGAGGAGTTGTTAAATTTTAAGGAGTGTTGTGGTGACAAGGATTACTTTGCCAAGGATTATCAGTTATATGTCAACGGTTTAACACGGGACTGGTTGACCAAGTTCAGATTAGATCTGAAGGAGCTGGAAGTACAAGAAGATAGTCCTAGTTCGCAGGAGGACAAGGCTCAAGACAAGTTAAGGTCTTTACAGACGGAGGTAAAATTATTTATGGAAAAGCTGTTTGAGCAGTTGGAAGCGGCAACGAGCAAGAGTGAAGCCCAGGTGCTCTGGAAACTAGCGAGGGACGGCGAAAACTTGTCTACTTTGAAAGCAGCAGACCAAGCATTAGAGACTATTCAGAGTCGAACGGAGGAGAAATTTTTTGAAGTATTCAAGGATACAGAAGAGTTGAAGACAAATACGGAATTTCTCGAGAATAAATCTAGAGAACTTTCTAGAAAACTCCGAGAAACCGAGGAAGCCGCATCGTATCTGGAGAAGGAAAATCTAGAGCTTAAGAGAATCGGGGCAACTGCTAAGTGTTGTGAGTTAGAATCAAGCTACCTACGCGTAGTTGACTCACAGCACCGGCTCCTATTAAATTCATTAAGAGAGCACATATTTTTAGGGTGTAAATATTGTAAATGAATAGTATTTACGCGTTAATTATGATGTAAACTTCTAGGGTGTCACAGTTCCGCAGTCAAGCTGACGAGGGGCATTTATAATGCACCGACGACACTTTTACTTTTAGTAGGTCAGTTGGCTTGAACAACTGACACCAAATAAGAATTGCGTAACTGGAACACCAGAAAAGTCAAGACGTAGACTATAATGTTTGTTTGTAACTAGTATATAAGAACTAGTATTTTAAGAATAAAGTTTCTTGTTATTTTGAATCTGAAAGTGATGTAGTGTTTCATTTCAAAGAGTGATTTAGGTTTACAGGAAAACGCGCGCCCAGGACAAGCAGCGAAAGGACGCTCCCGACGACAACACATACGGTCCCCAACATAAGCCAGTAAGAGTAAGATCGGCTTCAACCTCCCAAATACATACGCAAACAGTACTAGCTTTGCCACCAGAAGTTCGCTGGCCGGAATATTTAACTCCGGAAGGGATAGGTCGTGTGGTAGAGCCCAGACTAGTATTGAGTGAAGAGAGGGAAGCGGAATTGTTGTTTGGCGCATCTGAAATCGGTGTCGAACCTTTTTCGCCGGGAAGTGCGGTACAAAATAAAAACAAGAAATATCTGCCGAAGGAATCAGAACCAGTAACTGTGCAGCAAAGCTCCAATACTGTAGACAGGATTTCGCTTGCGCGGGCGAGCGTTCGAAGACTGATTAGTTTGAGTCCATCATTGGTCAAGTACCTCTCAGATTCGGGAGAAGAGAATATGGAAACCCCCACAGAGATTAACGCTAACTTTTTATCAGAAATTAAGAAAGCACGTAGGAGTAACATGGGCATTCTGGAAGTTGCTCATGCGGTGGAGAAGTTGGTGCCTATGTTCTCAGGAGTCGAGTTGTATGATTTGAGAACTGAGATACGGCGCTTCAAAGAAGGTTGTGAGCTAGCGCAACAGAGTCTTCCGGAAGCAGAAAGGGAACACTTAATAGAGTGTATTAGACAAAGAACCACAGGTGATGCGTTTAATTTACTAGCGCATAGCTCAGTAAGCATCCTGGCAGAGTTATACGCACATATTTAAAACAAAAGTCGTACGACTGTCTTGTATGGGAAATGCATGAATCAACTCAGAAACCAGGGGAGGAATTGAGAGCCTGGGGACGAAGGCTCCAGTCTCTGGGGAACGCTGCTGAGACAGAATCCAACAGGCAGTTTCCAGGAAACGTTGCAGCATACAAGGCTCAAGCAGAACGAGCTATGATTTCTGTGTTTAAGGCAGGTCTGATAAATAGGGATTTAGCTAATTATACTCTTAATCTCACGCAGAGGAGTATTGCAGAGCTAGTGGAAGCGGTTTCTTCCGCTGAAGCAGCAATACAACAACGAACGACAACAGGTCTAATCTGCTGGACTAATGCGCCTGCAGAGGTAGGACCGGTATAGCAGCGGAACCCAAGTGGAGTCGGCAGATTGATGAGGCAAGTTCCGCAACAAAGAGACCAAGTCGAGAGATTCCAGCCGAGGAAACCCATTTGCTCATTCTGCCGTAAGCCAGGTCATACAAGGGATGAATGCGGTACACGCAACACACGCCCTACTGTATGGAGTGCCAAACATATGGTCATAAGGCAAGTACACACTAAATGGGATCAAAGTAGAAGACAGCCAGGTACGAGGCGCCCGGATCCACCCTTGAGGGACGGCAGGGGTAGTAGTCCACGAGTTAATTCAACGGAAGGAATTAACCAAGGAAGAAAACCTTTCAACACTGGGAGTGGTCAGCAGCGACCAAATTGGAATTCCAGAAGTTATCCAAGGACAAGAAACACCCAACAGGACTTGAGATGCTTCTCATGTGGACGAATGGGACATCGGGCAGCGGAATGCAGGGATAGAATATTCCAACAAAGGAACTAGGGAAACTTCCAGCGGCCCAGTCGAGGCCAGTAGACTGGAAACCCAAAAGAAAGAAAGTAATAAATAGGCCGGAAGTACGTGTGACTGGTAATGTAGGAATTACAGTCCAGGAGAAGGAGGAGCAAGAGGCTCTCCAATACCATGTACCGAGTAATGTAAGAACAATGGTTCAAGATACAGAGCAGCAAGAGTCTCTCCGGGAAAAATTTTTTAATTGTGTGTTGATTTGGGTAACTGTGATGATTCTAGTACTTAGATTAAGTTTTAATAAGGTTAGAGAGTATAGGCCAATCGCCGCGTACGTGGTACAAGGATGTATAGTTAGGATATTCACGGAAATTTTGATTGAGTACAGGATCGTAAAGGATAACTGTGGTGCATGGAGGATCAAATTTGAAGAGTTAGGAAGTACATACGGGTCCATTTTGGAATCAAAACGACGTTGTTTCGTTGTGCGCAGGATAGGTGATGCTTTCATCGAGATACCCTGCAAGGAGGCAGCTAGTGGAAAGCTAGTGCTTTTGGTAGACTCAGGGGCGGACACCAGCCTCGTAAAATCGAGTGTTTTACGGAAAAGACTAGTTGTTAACGCAAAGGATGTAAGAACGCTTAATGGAGCGTTCGGAGGTTACATCAGGACACTGGGGCCGCTCAGAATAGGGCACAGTGAAGTTAAGGGTATGAGTTTTGGAGTGCACGCAGTGCAAGTGGATAGGAAAGGTATCCCGGCTGATGGGATAATTGGCCGTGATAATCTTTGGGGCCGCACCATACTTGATGCGCTCGAGAAGCAGTTATCATTTTATGATGATGATAAGAATATAATCCTTACTCTTCCATTAAAGTCATGGCAGGAAGATACCGTGAATAGGGTTAAGAAGTGTGGTATGAAGGTTGTAAGCGCAAGGGTGACCAGAGTAGTTACTATGCATGAAAATACGAAACTTAGGACTGTTGTTTTGCACAAGCAGCAGCTAGCGGAGGGCGTATATATGGGAAAGACCATAATTCACGTTGACAAGGGTAAGGTGTACGCTTGCGTACTCAACGCCTCTGAAGAGGACTACTATATGGATCAGGATGTTAGGCCTAACTTCACTAGCTGTGATAATTTTAAGGAACCGAATTATAGATCGGTTAATCAGATTAAGCAGGTAGATATAAGAAAAAGGATGGAGAGGGTGCTAGAATCACTGAAGTTAGACCGAAGCGTAAATTCAGAAGAGAAGGCATCAATAGAAGCCAATAGGAGCCACAAGCTCACAAAGATGAGGTAAACAGGCAAGTAGAAGGAATGTTAAAGGATAACATAATTTCACCGAGTATCTCGCATTGGAACTCACCAATAATTTTGGTACCAAAGAAGGGAGGTGCTCAAGGTTAAAAGAAGTGGCCACTATCAAGCAGCTGTTCCCGATACCAAGGATAGAAGAAATTCTGGATCAATTGGGGCATAGTAGATATTTTTCTACAATTGATTTAGCGAGTGGCTACCACCAAGTTCTGGTGGATACCCAAGATAAGCAGAAAACCGCGTTCAGAACCGGTTTAGGGCATTATGAGTTTAACAGAATGCCGTTTGGATTAACAGGAGCACCGGCTACCTTCCAATGGCTGATGAACCATGTGCTAACAGGCTTGCAAGGGTTAGATTGTTTTGTGTATCTGGGTGATATTGTAATTTATGAGCAGCATTCGCAACGCTTGTGCAAGGTGCTCCAGAAATCACGAGAACACAATTTGAAATTGAACACGGAGAAGTGTCAATTTTTGCGAAGAGAGGTGGTTTATTTAGGCCATCGTTGCTCAGAGGCAGGAGAACTGCCTGACCCGCAGAAGGTGGAATTCGTTAAAATTTTAGCGATTCCGAGGAATAGAACGGAAGTGCAAGCATTCCTAGGACTAGTGAACTATTACAGAAAGTTCGTAGAAGGACTAGCCATAATTGCGTTGCCGATTAAAAAGTTGCTACGAAAAGAAGCAAAGTTCGAATGGACAGAGAGCTGTCAGCAAGCATTCGAGAGGCTAAAAGAAATAATTAGATCGCCACCGATTTTGGCGTACCCCGACTTTGAGCAAACTTTTTTGTTGACCACTGATGCTAGCAATGAAGCAATAGAGGCAGTATTGTCACAAGGGGAAGTCGGTAGTGACCGGCCAATAGCAATCGCAGGGCGCTTAGCGATACGGAGAAGAGATACTCTACGATACAGAAGGAATTTCTATCCATAGTATGGGCTCCGAAGAAATTTATGGCATATCTGCTAGGACGCCCATTTAAAATATACACTGATCACCAGCCGTTGAGAGGCATAGCCAATTTGAAAGACCAAACGTCTAGGCTAGCCAGATTCAGACACAAATTGCCTGAGTATGATTTTGAAATCATATACAAACCTGGGAAAAAGAATCTGAATGCCGATGCACTCAGCAGAGTACCGCAGGCACAGAATGTATCAGTAGTGCAAACGAGGGCCAAAGCACGGTCAGATAAGGAGAAGGCCGAGAGAATGCAAGAAAATAAAATTGATGCGACAAGATATGTCAGCAATGCGGGTTTCGATGTCAATGAACAAACAGCCAGTAATGTGAAATGGCTAGAGGATAAAAAAGATAAGCAGGCTTTGTTGAAGTGTTTTCATGATTCACCGCTAGGAGGACACCAGGGATTCTGGAAACCCCAAGACAGAATTAAGCGAGTATTCGGATGGAAAGGTATGCTCCGAGACATAAAAAAGTATATAAGGAGTTGTCCAAAATGTCAGGCTAACAAAGATGCCAATGGTGTTAACTGGCACACCAAAACAGCCATTTGATAAAGTTCATATGGATATTATAGGTATTTTACCTGAGACAGTTTCGGGCAATAAATACGTCTTGACGTTCCAAGACGATTTCTCGAAGTATATGGCGTACGTGGCTATACCCGATGCTGAAGCAAGTGCGGTAGCCAAGGCATTCTTTGATGAAATTATAGCACGGTACAACATACCTAATGTTTTGATAACCGACAATGGTTCAAATTTTGTATCAAAACTATTCTCAGAAACGTGTAAAATGCTGGGAATCAAGAAATTGCACATAACACCATATCATCCACAGGCTAACGGCTCATTGGAGCGTAGTCATCGACCTCTGGCCGAGTACTTGCGCAGTTTTGCCAAGGAAGACGGCTCGAATTGGGATCAATGGTTGACCACTGCAATGCATGTACACAATAATACTGTGCATGTATCAACGAAGCAAACTCCGTTTAGTACACTCTACGGGTTTGATTTCAACAAGCCAGTAAATCTGAAGCGCAAATGTACGCCAGTATACAATGCTGATGATCCCAATAAACTGCAAAAATATCAGTTACAGCGAGAGCACGAATTGGTTAGAGAAAACTAAGATTGTGTTAAACGAGTAGCCAGGGAAGCCTATAACAAGGTAATAAGCTCAGTATTCCTTCATGTGGATGACCAGGTACTAATGAAGAATCAGGTTAGAAGAAACAAATTCTCACCTGTTTGGATAAGTCCATATGTAGTAGCAGAGATCCGCAGCCCAGTTACAATGGTCGTAGCAATTAAGGGCAAGAATAAAAAGCTACATAATAATTTATTGAAATTGTTCCACATTAGACCACACAACTAAAGACATGTGTTAACAGTGTTCTACAAGTGTAAACACAAGAATAACAACGTAAATATGTACGTGTGTATATCAAATAACACAAACAGCCCGATTTCGAAGTCAAGGCCAACAGAAATGTGCCAATTAAACTCGGGCGAATAAAAACTACGTAAGGAAAATATGCTCATTCGGCATTTTAGCGAATGATGCACAGTTTTAATAATATGTGCTGTTTTTTTTTGTTTATTGTACTTGCTAGAATGGAAAAAAAAGAAAATTTTTTTTTGGAATTGTAAAGAAAAAAATTTATAAAATAAAGAAATTAAAATTAGTGTTGACAGTGAAGAAGTGAAGCATATAAGGAAGAAAAACCTATAATAAAAAAAATAAAAGTAAATGTGAAAAGATATTGGCAAAGAGGAAAATATTAAAAAACGGTATGGGTATGGGGATAAGGTCATTCAGACTAGTAGGGTGAAAAGGAAAAAGAAATTTTTGGGAGAAAAACATCGTGGGCATTAAGAGAGGCTATACTTACGTGTACCGGGAAAAGGCAATAAATAAGAACAGAGAATTTGGGTTTTCTAAAAAATTTTTATTCATTTTTAAAATATTTTATAATAAGTTTGGGGTTCGCACTTGGGAACCCCGGCACGGTGAATTCATGGATCTGGTGGAGCAGTACCGACAGGCGCCCTAGCGCCTGCTCGATTTCGGGGTCCTTGGGTCCATTGTGAACAGCAACCGCCAGGCGAGTGTAACTTGTTTGGGATTATCCCACTGCGTGGACACTTCCTCTAGGCAAGTCAGTAGATCTCTCGTCATTTGGTGTTCAGAATCCCATGACCTGTCCATAATATTTTGAATTTCGTGATGCTTCAGAATCCTGGCTGCAGCGTGTAGCAGGGGTGAAGCCTCCTCCGTCAGGGTACGTAACACCTGGCTGTGGTTGAGCGTGCAGCGGCCTAGGTTTAGAGTAGCGTTCAGCATATTGTCAGATGCTTTGCGATTGATTATTGTGGGGAATCCGCTGCGAAAGCGAGGTTTTATAGCACAACGGTCAGAAAGCTACTATCGGGATTGTGCTGACAAAAGCAGAAGTATTGAGTTATCTGGGGTGTCTGACAAGGCAAATTTAAGCAATAAATTACGAAACGGGGAAAAAATAAAACCAAATTAGCTGAGCTAAAGTGCGGAAACATGTTCTCAATTCGACCAGCGATACAATAATCAGGTCATTCTGTAGTAGGCGGGTGCGGCTAATAGTTTTTGAATGCCGTGAGCACTCTACGACCCTATGTCAATTATGAGGGTACTAGGTGTAGAATAAATATGCGGATGTACGAGTATACTTAAATAAGTAAGTATTTTTGTGATGGACATATAAGTTTTATTTTGTTTTTTTTTTTTTTTACGAGGTGTAAAGCAGTCAAAAACCCTTGTAGTGTGGGGCCTTAACCCACTAAAATCACCCCGATGTCCGGACGGATTATCCTCTCGGGACCTCACCGTTAGGTAATACGTCAAGAGGCCGTTACGAGCGTTACCGCTCAATCGTCAGTCTTAGGTCTGTCCATTTTCAGTCCTACTTCTTGAAACATCCCTATTAACGTTTTCCTCAGCACTGCGCTGGATTAGGCGTGCTGCTGTTCGGGCGCGTTCAGTGTTCCGCAGAGTTATCATCATAATGGATACTGTAGAACAAACTGCCTCCCATTTAGTCTCGGTTTCACACATATGCGCTACCAGATTAGCCACTGCTGGTTGTTCTCCTAAGATAGCGCTCAAGTTGTTTCTGCTCTCGTTAAATCGCGGGCAATGAAAAAGTATATGCTGCGCGTTTTGCTGCTCTCCCGGGCAACTTGGACAAAACGGGTAAACATCGTATTTGTATTTGTGCAAGTATTCCTTGAAGCACCCGTGGCCACTAAGCATCTGTGTTAAATAGAAGTTAAGTTCGCCGTGTGTGCGCGAGTACCATTCGTTGATATTATGTATCAGTTGGAATGTCCATCGGCCTTTGCTGGAATGCTCCCATCTTTGCTGCCATTGTTGCATAGTTTTCTGTCTTATTTCAAGCTTATCTGCACCAGTTGGTCTTGTCACTCTCCTATACAAATCCTGCATTTCATATGCAAGCAGGTCGATTGGTGGCTTACTTGATAACACACTAATGGCATCATCCGAAACTGTCCGAAAGGCGCTAGCAACCCTTAGCGCGCTGAGCCTATGTACAGATCGGATTCCTTTTGAGACACTCTCTGTACGCCCGACTTCTGCCCAAATTGGAGCCGTATATAGGATGATCGAGGTAGTTACCCTCGATAGTAGCTTCCTTCGACTTGATCTGGGCCCAAGTTTGGCATCATGTTTGTGAGCACACCGTTGACGCGGGCAGCCTTTTCGCATACTGTCCTAAGGTGATCCTTGAAGGTCAGTTTCGCGTCTATGATCACTCCCAAGTACCGCAGATACGGCTGCGATGTAATTTCGTGTTCGCCCACCGTTATTGTTATATGCTCTCGCACTTTTCTGGAGCTCAGCAGGACCACCTCTGTTTTCTGGGCCGCCAATTCCAGTTTTGAGTCATCAAGCCAGCTTCTTATTCTGACGATCGCATCATTGCATATCGTTTGGAGCATATCCAGCTCTTTTGCTACTGCTACCACAGCAATGTCGACCGCATAGCCTACCACCATAGTATCTTCGGGTAGGTCCAGTGGGAGTATGTCATTGTACATACCATTCCATAATGAAGGGCCGAGCACAGAGCCCTGGGGTACTCCCCCCGTGATCCTATATTGCTTTGCCCCTTCGTCCGTATCGTACAGTAGTACTCGGTTTTCAAAATAACTAGCTAAAGTTCGCAACAAGTACTCCGGGACAGCGAATTTCCGGAGGGCGCTTATGATTAATGGCCAACTCGCCGAGTTGAAAGCGTTCTTCACATCCAATGTGATCACTGCGCAGTATTTTTTGCTTCCATTTACCCATCTCTTCCCGCTGAGTGCTTCTCTTGCAATATCCATCACTGCTTGGACTGCATCCACGGTGGATCGCGATCTCCGAAATCCAAATTGATTTGCGGCCAATCCTTCTGGCTTTTCAAGTGATTCTTGCAGTCTATCGCAGATAATTCTCTCTAAGATTTTACCCAGCGTATCGAGCATGCAAATTGGTCTGTACGAGGATGGGTTGTCCGGCTGCTTTCCGGGCTTAAGCAGTAATATCAGCCTCTGTCTTTTCCAAAGATCTGGGTATATTCCCTCGTTTAAGCACGCATTGTACACTTGCGTGAAGATTTCAGGTGTTGCCTTGACCGCCGCTTTTACCGCAATATTGGGCAAACCGTCTAGCCCGGGTGCTTTACCGTCAGCGATTTTCCGCAAAGTGAACACTACCTCATCAGGGGAAATCTCGGGGATTTCTGTGCTGTTTATTTGTTGGTCGTTGTACAGAATTGTTTCCTCCTGTGGGGGAAAAAGCGCTGCAACCACCTTACGCATCAATTTATATTCTGTTGGTTACGGTGCTCTTGGCCCTTTAAGTTTGGCCATTACTGCCTTGTATGCGTTACCCCATGGATCGAGATCAGAACTGTCGTAGAGCTCCTTAAAAAATGCGTTTTTGCTGTTTTTAATGGCTACTTTCAGAACTTTCCTACACTCTTGCAGCGTTTCCCAAATTGGCCTATTGCGAGCTCGTTTTGCCTTTCTGCGCGCTTGGTTACATCTTTTCCTCGCATTAGCGATTTCGTCATTCCACCAGTAGACTGGTTTCCTCACAATTCTGTTTGATATTCTTGGCATTGCCACGTCACAGGCCATGCTGAGTTTGTCCGTTATGCTGACCGCCATCTTTTCTGCCGTGTCCAGGGGGATTTCCTCATCTTTCCAGGCCGTATTAAAGGCTTCTACGTCAAAAACCTGCCATTTCCACCGTTTTGTTGGCACTTTGCGAAATCGTTGTTTTTTCTGCGCAGTGATATCTATTTCAATAGCCCGGTGATCACTGTGTGTGTATATGCTGCTGACTTCCCACTGTGCGTTGCGAGTTATAACATTGTGTGCGAAGGTGAGGTCTATCACGGAACCCCTCCTGCCTGTTTCGAATGTATTCTTACTACCGCGGTTTAAAAGGTCTAACGATAATGGAGCTAGGCATTCGAGCAGAATTCTTCCTCGCTGATCTGTGCGTGTACTTCCCCATGCTGTGGACCAGGCGTTGAAGTATCCTGCTACTACGACCGGACTTTTACCTCGCGCTTCTGTCACCAAGGATATCAACATCCTCTCGAAGTCATCTAGAGTCATACTGGGGGGAGCATAGCATGAAAAAAGTACACATTTTTTATTTTCGCCCATGTGAAACCATTTTCCGCCATTGTCATCTTCTGCTGGATTGAGCTATCGTTACTTGTCCATGTAGCAGCTTTACCGTGGGCATCCTGTACCCAGTTGTGACAATTTAAATTTCGGTATTGCTCACACAATAGCCCCACGTCGAATTTTTGTTCGAACATAGTTTGGGTCAGGAGATCCTGGGCCGCCGCGCATCGGTTTAAGTTTAGTTGCACGATTCTCATTGTCCGCAATCTTTCCTCGCCCTCTGATATACAGGACATTTGTAGCTGCTAGCTGCATGAGTGCCTTCGCATAGAGCGCACCTCTCTTTGTTTTTACAGGTTGCTGCTAGGTGGCCCTTTTCGCCGCACTTTCTACACATGTCTGTTTTGTCTATGGGTTCATTACAGTGATGCGCCAGATGACGGTAACCCCAGCATTTGAAGCAACGCTTAAGTGATACCGTCTCCCGAATTCTACAATTTACTCATCCGATTTGTATATTACGCGCAGTCAGGAATTTTTTGGCATAATTTGCAGGAAGATCGATATACGCTGTCTGCGTACCGTCATAGCACTTTCGCATATTGTTTATTGCCGAGACGTCCGGCCTATTGATATTACCCTTTTCCTTCAAGGCGTCGCAAATCTCTTCGGGGGTAGTAATCATATCCACATCTCTACATTGTATTCTGATGCAGTGCGTTTTTGCCACTACTTTTGCCGCATCTCTGAGAACTTCCTCCACCGCCGCTTTATATTTTGCCGTCTTATTTTCGGGAGCACTCTTAAGCTTGATTACCCAGTCTCCTTTGTTACCCTGGTATGTGGCCTAACATATCCCCCTAGCTCTTTCAACGCACTACTGGCTTTCACCGTTTTAAGGATGTCGGTGTATGACGATTATCAAGCTGCCGTAATTATGATGCCGGATGCCATCTAGGTTTTATATCGTTGGCTTTAGCGTCTTGTTGCTTTTTCCTTGGTTTTTTTCCACCTTTATAAACCGTTCCTCCTCTTGCGGTTTTGGGGTATCATCTCCTGTTTGTGGGCGTTGTACCTGCGTGACCACCTCTTTCCTGGCTGGTGCCTTGGGACAGACGACCTGCGCAAGTGGAATTTCAAGTGTCGCGCTAAGATCGTTGTTTGCTCGCACTCTTTCACGGGCCCCGTTGTTGCTTCGCAGTTCATTATTTTTTTCCCTGTCGGACTGGCGTTGGCCCTTCGCCTCTTCCCAGATCCCGTGTTCACTCCGACTGTGATCGTGCTCAGCTGTGGAGCGTTTTGAATGGGCGGATGCTCTATAATTGCATCTCGATCTCGACGTGTTTTGCCTTCATAACCGCTGCTAGTCGTTTTACCTCATTATGCACATTTGGCTTAATCTTGCAAAACTGCTGTAAATCATTTATGGCCTTCCCCAGAGCTGTCATTTGAGCATTGAGGGGTGTTACCGCAACATCTGTTCGTTCCTTTGCTGCTCCAGTGTCCAGAGTGGATATAGGCGGAGTTGATACTGCCAGGGCAACTGGTAGATTTTCGTCCGTTTTTTCCACTGTCTTCATTTTGCACACCTCCTGTTGGCTACAATTTGTAGTGGGAAGGGAGCCCGTGTAGAGAGATACTGGTGTCCCAATTATGTCACTGTGTGTACTTTGAGCATCGCCTGTTACATCATTTTCATTTTGTCCACCTGATACGCCGTATGCTGACAGTACTTTGCTGTGTGGCGGTGATCTTTCGATGAGAGAGCTTCTATTGAAGATATCCGCTACGCCTGTTGTCTGCTTATTGTTATCGTTATTTATAGTTTCTTAGGTTTGTTTGCTTGTCCATGTACTATGGGCCCAAACTCACAACCGCTGTCTCCTCTCGTGCAAATAGTTTCCGTAAGTCCCATGGTTATCTATGAATTCAGGAAGGCCATGCGGGGGTTGACATTGTCCCTTATGGGGAACAGTGTTCAGGGCCAGACTTCGAGCCGGAACTAATGGGGAGTTATCTCAACCCAACCTAAGTGGCCACGGCTGTGGCTAAGAGCTTCGAACGTATTGTGAGACCTACCAGGTTTTAAAAGGACGGAAGAAGTAGCTAATCTTTCTGAGAGCCATTTCAGCAAGATTTCACTCCGCCTACTGAGGTAACAGGGATCCACTACTCCAGCCCAGTGTCGTCTGCTTAATTTCCAGTATACCATAATCAGAATCTTACTGGATTCAATCCTGATAGCCCTAAGGCCGGCATTCGTGTTTTAAACAGCCGCTCCTAACATGGAGAACAGACGCTGACCAGTGAAACCACTCATTTTGTGTCCGTTGCTCCTGGATTTTTAAGTTCACAATGCGAGTGCAAAGTGAAGGGGACACATACTTCAAAAGAGGCGGTGTCAACTCGCCACTGTCTCAGGAATTTCAACGGACTTGCTAGCTTTTTTACCGCGTCCTCAGATTCCCGCCGCTCCTCGTCGGGGATTGCTTATTTGTCAGAGACTTATTCACAACTAACCTGCTACTGCAGGTCTTTCGGGTATTCGCGACCTCCCGACCCCTCCGGTAGCTTAGAGCCCAGCTATCGTGTCGGATCGGGTTTTACTACTCGAAAGTAGCAGCAAAACAGAACAGGTCCGGAGCATATAAGTAAGTAAATAAAAACACACGATTAGAAGTTAGGAATTTGCAGACTCTGCAGCAGGCTATATGTAAATATACATAGGTTTTTACTGTTTATTGATTAGGAAATTAGCGTGTGGAAAATTGAAGAAATGTATATGTTGAGATATAAAAAAAAATGTGTATAGGTTAATTGGGAAAATAACATTAGCAATTAATTCTAAGTAATTAAAAGTGCCTCGATTGTATGTATGTAGCCATATACGAGCTAATTACAGGGTGTAGGAAAATACAATCGTTAATGGATAAATATACGAGTATATATAGGTTATAATTAAATTTAAAGTCAATAAAATGAGTGAATGCGATGAAAAATTTAGTCATGCAATGGACAAAGTTTTGACATAAACGGGTTTATCTTATATAATCTTGTTTTTGTCGGAGGGGCAAATGAATTTGCTCAAAATTGAAATGAGTGATAACTCACGTCTTAAAGAAGAGCACAAAAGAATTAAACGAAGTAAAACTGATGCCCTATATGGCAATTATAACAGATAGTCCGGTCCTCTTTTCCTCCTGGATGCAGTAACAGATGATGTAAGGGGAAAGGATGAGTGGACGTAAGTTGAATGATATAGCATTCAACTGTAGAATAAGTGTATTAATTATAACTGTTATAATTAATTATTTATAAATCCGAATTTATGCTAAATAGGAAAATTGTCCACAAGAGTATATATAGTATATATATGGTATATTTACTTAATTATTATATGTTGTTGAAATTGGTTTGTTAAAATGTTAGAACAAACTAAAATGTTAACTAGAAAACTAAGAAAATTAGTATAAGGATTTAGCTCTGATGATGTGAACCGGAACAGGGCATATCGGAAGACGGTGCAGACTAAAGGACCAACGTAGTGTTAGGAAAGATGTTTGGAAACACAGGGATTTTTGGCAGCTATCTAAGGTTTGGGAATCCAGTTGTGACCCCAAGGATGCCAACATATTGGATTGGGGATGATAGGCGACGGATGTAATTTTAATTTTGCGAAACGGCATATAGCCGCAGCACTTGAACGCGTTGTGGATGGGTTCTTGACAAGCAGCGGAAAATAAAGAAGTTTTCTTGCGGAGTTATGTTTTGCGTTGGACAATTTTATATTACAATGTCCACCCAGTGTATCACAATCTCATCAGAATCGATTTTGGATAAGTTGAAAATGGGCAAAAGCTTAAGGAGGGTGACTGAAACCACCACCAAATACAGTAAGCTGAATACATTCGGCTCACGGAAGTTAATTGCTTCATTAGAGTATACGAGTATGTCAAATGAACGTATGAAATGTGGTTTTTATATGAAATGTGATTTAATACAAGAAGACACAGAGACTGGTATCTGATCAGAGTACGCAAATTACATCATTCTACAGTCTACAGTCTACACATCGGAGCCAACGGAGTCCAATACCATTATGAGGAAGCTCAAGAGAAACACTTCCACCATAAAACGCATTGCTGCATAGTAAATAACGGAGGAGTATTGTGATCTCTCATGTATTCCAAATGAATTTTAGATGAACACTATAAGCAGAGGCAGTACCACTTACATCCGTTGGGGCACGATATATAAATGGAAAGAAGAAGGCCACTAAAAGCAAAGTTTTAATGGCAAAACAAATCGCCAACCTATAACATCTTTGTACGAACCGATCCAGAAAGAAGGGAGGGGTATGCAGAGTTCATCGAGGGATTTCACTCCGTCAACGGCAGCCGTCAACCGGATCAGCAGTTAGCAGAAGTATAACGTAATATTTTAGATATAGATATCATAGTAGAATATAAGATCTTAAGTATAGGATTAAATTGTATTATCGCTAGTTGTTGAAAATTGTATATACGAAAGTAAGAAAAGAGTCGATGAAAGACCAAATATAAAAAGGGGAATATAAAAAAAAGGTGTAAATAAAAGAACAAAATAAAGCAAAAGAAAAAAAAGAAGAAAAAAAAAATGGAAATAAAATAACAAAATAAAACAAAAGAGGAAAAAGAAAAGAACACAAAAGTAAAAAGAACAGAATACAACAATTGAACCCAAATAAGGCGAATTTGAAAAAAGAAAAACTATACATATGTACTATAGGATTAAGAAAATGCACAGATTGTTTAAAGGGCAGAAAGAGAAAAATACTGTAAAGATTCATTAGGAGTTAGTTGCACTAACTTCTTTTAGAAAGAGGGGAGGGATGTTGTGAGTTAGAATCAAGCTACCTGCGCGTAGTGTCTCACATCATCGACTCCTAACAGATGCCACACATTCTGTGTGATTAGCATGTGTTAAAGTTACTTAAGAAAGCACATATTTTTAGGGTGCGAGTATTTAGAATTAATATTACCTATGTAATATTTATTATGTAAACTTTTAGGGTGCTACAGTTTTGCAGTCGAGCCACTGAAGGGCATTGAAAGTTAGAATGCACCATCAACATTTCAGAATGGCGTAGGTCAGTTGGCTTGACCAACTGACACCAATTAACAGGTGCGAAACTGGAACACCAGAAAGGTCAGTTTTTGTATTGTAATTGTGAATTGTAAATAGTATATAAGAGTTAGTATTCTAAGAAATAAAGGCTTCTGACTTAAAAACTAAAAGTGTAATGTAGTGATTTTTCCAAAGAGTGATTTAGGGTTTTCAGATACACGCGCACAGCAGAAGGACGTCCCCCGTCAAACAAGGACAATACCCCAACACACTCTCTGCGCATGCGCCCTCTTGGAGCGTTAAATGCTCAACACCCAGCCCAACGGCGTCCATAACTAAATAGTGCAAACAGGTTCCATCCACGTCTCTCTCTCACTCGTCCGATCGTGCTACAACAAATTCGGCAACAGTGGCTGAGCACAAAACAAAAATCCAAATCCAGAGTGAGAGCAATTACAGAGTGGTTATAAAAAACTTCGACACTGATAAAAAAAGCTACTACACCTATCAGCTTAAAAGTAGCAAAGGCCTTACCATTGTCATAAAGGGACTTGAATCAGATATTCCCCCCGCTGAAGTCAAAGAAGCACTACATGAAGCAGGGTTCACTGCCCGCTCTATTATAAATATAATAAATCGCAACAGAATCCCTCAACCAAGCTTAAAAAATTAGAAGTGCAAGGTATTTATAATCTCCGCTATCTTATGCATCGTAGAATTACTGTTATTACTGAATTACAGGAGCCTCTCAAACGAAACGGCCCAGTTCAATGTTCTAATTGCCAAGAATTTGTGCATACAAGGTCCTACTGCACTCTTCGTAGTGTATGTGTTGCCTGTAGTGATTTACAGCTGCTAGAAAGTGCAGTAATTGCGGTGGTAACCATACTGCCAACTATAGAGGTTGCCCTGTATACCAGGAAATTAAGAACCATGACCCTCAGTTAAAGAATAAGCGCACTCAACCCAGTCCAAATATACCGACCATTGTACAACCACAGAAGTCAAGATGATGTATGAAGGGGTACTTAAGTTAAGGAAGCATCAGCAGTCCGGGACTGGTTCAAATCTAAACAATTTTGAATGAATGCAACGCTTACACAATGTATGACGCAGTTCATGACTTCCATACAAACAATGATTCAAGAAATGATGAGAAACCAAAACCAGCTCATGCAGCTTCTGCTATCTCTGAAATAAACGTACTTAAGATCTGTCAATGGAATGCAAACGGTGTAAGCCAGCATATGTTAGAAATCAACAAATTTTTGCTCACTAATGAAATCGACATACTTCTTATATCCTAAACCCATCTAACTGAAAAACACAATTTTTACATACCGGGATATAAATTCTATGATACAAAGCATCTCGCTGGTAAAGCCCATGGTGGCACTGGAATCCTAATCAAACAAAGAATAAAATACTTCGTTATGGAAGAATACAACAAGGAGTACCTACAAGCAACATCAATTTGCCTGGACGGATGGGAGGATAACTTAACAATATCCGCTGTGTACTGCCCACCTAGATTTAAAATAACAAGTAATCAGTTCTCAGATTTCTTCTCCACACTTGGAACAAGTTTTGTAGCTGCTGGCGACTACAATGCCAAACACACTTACTGGGGCTCACGGCTAACAACACCAAATGGAAAACAATTATATAACTTCATGCTTTCTGGCACCAAGATTGATATTATCTCTTCAGGATAACCATCGTACTGGCCGACAGACCCACATAAGATACCTGACCTTATTGATTTTGGAGTTGCTAGAAACCGAAAACGAGAGCAACTCAAAGTAGAACCCCGTACCTACCTCTCTTCAGATCACTCTCCTATTATAATACATCTGAACAAAAAGTTACGCCCTATCTAAAAACTAACTGGCTGAAATACAGAAAATACATCAGTAGTAATCTCAGCCTAAAACTAATGAGCACATTGAAACATTTCTGGAACCAGTTACTCTTTGTGGAAAGCTGTCAGAGAAATGAAAGCACCTACACGCGGAATTCCACCGATTCGTACAAAAAACGGAAACTGGGCAAGACGCGATGATGAAAAGTCTGCTGTTTTCGCCGAACACTTAAGTTTTTACCTCCAACCCACCTCGCAATACCAATAACCTAATATTAGCCCCCTCGCCAGATACAACATGCTCGCCTATTAAATTAAAAACGAAAGAAGTAAGTAATGCGATTGGTAACCTTGTTCTTAAGAAAGCTCCAGGACACGACCTCATTACTGGAAAAATGATCAAGGAGTTACCCCAAATGGCCATCATCTTACTTACTTCACTTTTTAATGGGTTGTTGCGCTTAGGATACTTTCCAAATGCCTGGAAAGTTTCAGTAATCTCAATGATCCCGAAACCAGGAAAAGACCTCTCCCAATCGTCATCATATAGACCGATTAGTCTCCTACCGATCTTATCAAAACTCTTAGAAAGGCTTTTTCTTGCAAAACTAATGCCGCATATAAACGAAAAACGCACTATTCCCACTCACCAATTTGGCTTCCGCGAACACCATAGTACAATAGAGCAGGTTCATCGAATAGTGAACGAGATAAAAAAAACGCATTCGACAAAAAGCAATATTGTTCAGCCATATTTTTAGATGGGGCGCACGCATTTGCAAGGTCTGGCACGAGGGGCTTATTTACAAAATAAAAAAACTGTTGCCCACAAAAGTACACGACATATTGGAAGCGTATCTGAGGGGTAGAAAGTTCACGGTAAGGTACAATAATGCTTACTCTAAATGCTTTGACATCAAAGCTGTCGTACCACAAGGAAGCGTGCTAGGTCCGGTGTTGTATCTACTTTTTACCTCAGATATGCCTACTAATAAATACTTAACAACAGCAACTTTCGCAGACGTTACAGCTATCCTTAGCATTCATCCGAATTCCAAAATCGCATCCCGTGACTTAGAAGATCATCTGGTCCTAGTAACAAATTGGTTGGCTGACTGGCGAATAAACGTTAATGAATCGAAAAGTACGCATATTACCTTTACTATAAAAAAAAAGGTACATGTCCAGCGATAAAACTCAACAACGTTCCTATTCCTCAAGCAAAGGAGGTGAAGTATCTAGGAATTCATCTTGACTCACGTTTGACATGGAAGCGCCACATCGAAGCAAAAAAAAAACATATGACTTTGAAAGCAAATAGCCTACACTGGCTCATGCACAAAAATTCCAGGTTGAGCCTAGAATATAAAACACTGCTGTACAAAGCCATCATAAAACCAATTTGGACTTACGGTAGCCAGTTGTGGGGCGGCGCAAGCAACTCAAGAGAAACACTTCCACCATAAAACGCATTGCTGCAAAGTAAGAAGGTGTATTGTAATCTCTCATGTATTCCAAATGTTTTTTTTTACAAGTTGAATACTATAAGCAGAGGCAGTACCACTTACAGCCGTGGGGCACACTACATAAATGGATAGAAGAAGGCCACTAAAAGCAAAGTTTTAATGGCAAACCAGATCGCCAACCTATAACATCTTTGTACGTACCGATCCAGAAAGAAGGGAGGGGTATGCAGAGTTCATCGAGGGACTTCACTCTCACAGGACGGGCGTTACCAGGACCAACAATTACAGAGGACCGTATTTATAAAAGCGTAGCATTACCTAAATATGTAATTAGTTTGTAATTTTGTTTGTATATACGAGTACGCCAGTGAGAAAAAAGTCGATGAAGGACCAAATATAAAAAGGGGAATATAACTAAAAAAAAAAGAAAATTTGAAGTAAAAGAATAAAACAAAAAGAAAAAAACTATAAAAGAAGTAGCAAAGAGGAAAAAAAACAAAACAACACAAAAGTAAAAAAAGAAAAGAATACAATAACAGAACCCAAGTAAGGCGATTTTAAAAAAACAAAAAAAAAAGGAAAAAATTATATATATGTACTATAGGTTTAAGAAAATGCACACATTATTCAAAGTGCAAAAAAAATAAATATTGTGAAAGATTCATTAGAAGTTAGTTGCACTAACTTCTTTTAGAAAGAGGGGAGGGATGTTGTGCGTTAGAACCAAGCTGCCTGCGCGTAGTGTCTCACATCATCGACTCCCAACAGATGCCACACATTTTGTGTGATTAGCATGTGTTAAAGTTATTTAAGGGATACACATACTTTTAGGGACTAAGTATTTTAAATTAATATTATCTGTGCAATATTTATTATGTAAACTTTTAGGGTGTTACAGTTTCGCAGTCGAGCCACCGAAGGGCATTGAAATTTAGAATGCACCATCGACACATTTGGATTGGAGTAGGTCAGTTGGCTTGACCAACTGACACCAATTAACAAGTGCGGAACTGGAACACCAGAAAGGTCAGTTCACAGACTGAGAGTACTGTCTGGAAATAGTATATAAGAATTAGTATTTTAAGAATAAATCGGCTTGTTATTTTGAATCTGAAAGTGATGTAGTGTTTCATTTCGAAGAGTGATTTAGGCTTACAGGAACACGCGCGCCCAGGACAAGCAGCGAAAGGACGCTCCCGAGGACAACAAATACGGTCCCCAACAATTCCTTCCACTTGCCTGTTTACCTCGACTGTTTGCCTCATCTTTGTGAGCTTGTGGCAATCTGTACTGTTTATGGTTTATTGGTGGCTAATCCACTCTAGTAGGTATTTCATGCCCTACTTCCGGAGTATACGTTAGCTGGTCTCCTTCCAGCAAAAATATGTTGTGGAATAACGTACATATGGCTTCTATTAATACCTTCTCTGCTGAATTTAAGCTTATTTATAACTGCAGTGATTCTAGTACCCTCTCCAACCTTTTTCTTGTATTAGTAACTACTCTGGTTGACCTTGCGTTTACTACCTCCGTACTACTATTATTAACCCTATTCACGGTTCTTTCCCGCCATGACCTTAATGGAAGTGTAAGGATTCTATTCTTATTATTATCATAAAACGGTAACTGTTCCTCCAGCGCATCCAGTATGGTGCGACCCCAAAGATTACCGCGGCCAGTTATCCCATCTGCCGAGATACCTTCCTTATCCTATTCCACTGCGTGCATTCTAAACTCATACCCATAACCTCGCTGTGATTTACCCTAACTGGACCCAGCGAACTGATGCATCCACCAAACGCTGGGTTAAGCGTTCCTACGTTGGTCTGAATAATCCCCAGCCCTTTCCGTAAAACATTAGATTTTACGAGGCGGGTGTACGCCCCTGAATCTACCAAAAGCACTAGCATTCCGCCAGCTGCCTCCTTTCAGGATATCTCGAAGAATGCGTCTCCCGTCCTGCTTAGAACGAACAACGTCCTTTTGTTCCCAACATGGACGCGTATCTGCTTCCTAACTCTTCAAGTTTTTTCCTCCATACACCGCTGTTATCCTTTACAATCCTCTACTCCATTAAAATTATTATGATTATCTTAACAATAAACTCTTTCCTCTTCTTAACTTTTGGCTTTCCACTCTACTCGCCTCGACTGGGCCGCTGAAAGTTTCCCTGGTCCCTTTGCTGGGATTGTGTTTCCCTGCATTCCGGTGCTCGATGTCCCATTCGTCCAGATGAGAAGCATTTCAACCCTTGTGTGGTGTTGCGCCTCCTCGTTTCATTTCCGGAACACCAATTCGGACGTTGCTGATTTCTACCAATGTTGAAGGGCTTTCTTCCTTGGATAATTCTTTCTGTTGAATTAACTCGTGGTCTTCTGAATTTACCCCCGCTGTCCCTCCTGGCAGATCCGGGCGCCGCGTTGCTAGCTGGCTCCTACGTTGATCTCATTCTGTGCCCCCTATGCACTGTCTACTTGCCTCATGACCATATGCTTGGCATTTCATACAGTAGGGAGTGTTTTTCCATGTAACGCATTCATCCCTTGTATGATCTGTCTTACGGCAAAATGTGCAAATAGGTTTCCTTTGTTGGAATCTCCCGTTCGGAAATCCTCGGTCTTTCTGTTACTGAAAATGGCCCACAAACCTACCGACATATCGTGTGTACCGTTCTTGTGCTGCACCTGCCTCTGTAGGCATGTTAGTCCACCAGATTCCATCTGCTGTAGTTCGTTGTTGGATTGCTGCTTCAGCGGAAGAGACCGCTTCAACTAACTCTGCCATACTTCTCTGCGTGAGACTTAGTGTATAATTGGCTAAGTCCCTATAGATCAGGCCTGCCTTTAATAAAGAAATCATAGCCCGTTCTACTTGAGCCTTGTATGCTGCAATATTTCCTGGACTCTGCCTGTTGGCTTCCGTCTCAGCAGTATTCCGCAGAGACCTAAGCCTTCGCCCTCAAGGTCTCAGGTATTAGCCGAATTTCTGAGTGGACTCCTGAATTTCCCGTATGAGGAAGCCGTATGACTTTTGTTTTAAGTATAATCTATCTAAAAGCGCATATAAATCTGACAGGGTCCTTACTGAGATATGCGATTTACGTCCGCATACCCTACATATATAAATACATATATCCATAAATATATACAAATTCACATTCCTCTATGCAATAGCGTTATCGCTTAGTTTTTGTTATTGCATAGCAGATGGTCTCATATTCAATTAAGGCTGCAAATGCAAAATGTGCTTAGTAGCATAATTTGCACTTCAAGCCAACTGAATTTGAAGAGTGCAGTAGAATAGAAAAATAGTTAGTCTTAAGATTCATTGCAAGCTAATAAAGTCATTTTTACGCATAAGCTTAATTTGTTTTATTCAGCTTATAACTGGCGCAGTCGGAAAAAGCGGCCAAAGCTTTAGCTAAAAAATTAACAAGTCTAAAGATTTTTGAAATATTGAAAATTTACAAAAAGGAAAAGAAAAACAAATTATAATATAAATTGAAAAGCAAAAGTTAACTTTTAAGCATATTTTGTGCAATGTTAATATTTAAGCGATAACAAACTAAACAAATATATAAGACAAATGAGCCAAAGCGAAAACGATATAAGTGAAAGTAATTTATAAAAAGGAAAAAGTGTTAAGTCAAGATATTAAAAACAATTTGTGAACTAGGTAGGTAGGTAGGTAGGAGTGGCAGCCTTTGTCGCAAAAAGCACACTTAAGCACATAGAATGGCTCGTTGTGGTACCACACTGTGACGACGCGACTCCCCCGTCTAGAATTTTGGGAACCACAGTGATTCCGAAATGAACCTGGCTATGTCCTTGATGTTGATGGAAGATAGTTCGGTTAAGGAAGTGAAGAAAGATGAGCCTAGGAATTTTAATCTACGCCTGGCCAGAGCTGGGCACTGACACATGAGATGAAGTACTGTTTCTTCCTCCTCCTCAGAGCCACAGCTGCGACAGAAGTCATTGTGGGGCAGTGCTAATCTTTCAGCGTGTTTCCCGATCAGGCATTTATTATAGTGCCGATGGAGTTCCTGCTGATATTGCGTAGCTGACTAGTACGCCTAATGTCGATAGTGCTCCAGGTTTGTCTGGCAACACTACAGGTATGTTCATTTACCCAGGCTTTTTTAGCTGCCTCAAGGTAGTCATGTTTTATGGCCCATTTGACCGTGGCCAGTGGGACACCTACATCAAAGGAGGGGGAGATGTCAGGGAGTAGCGTACCTACTTTGGCCAATTCATCGGCCTCGCAGTTTCCTGGAATGTCGCTATGTCCAGGCACCCAGCATATGTGAACTTGTGAGTTACCTGAAACGACGTTCAGGGAGGAGCGGCAGTCGAGTACAAGCTTAGAGGTAGTGAAAACACCAGCCAGTGACTTGACTGCCGCCTGACTGTCCGTGAATATGCGTATCAACACATCGCATACTTCATTTCGAATAAGCCACTTGGACGCTTGGAATATTGCCATTACTTCCGCCTGAAAGACGCTGCAATGGTCAGGGAGACGATAGGAGAGCTTGATGCCAAGTTTTCTGGAGAAGATTCCGCAACCGACCTTATTCTCCAGTTTGGAGCCATCCGTATATATGTCAATGGAACTGCCAGTGACCACTAAATTGTTAGACCATTCCTCTCTACTAGGAATGTAAGTGTCGAACCCGTGGTTTAGATTAAGTGTAGAGCACGTATAGTCAACGTCCGCCTGTACGGGCGTGTCTTGCATCAGAATATTGGCGTGGCCCAGATTCAGTCTAGTCCAACGCGATATAGAATTGAGTCTGGTTGCCGAGCATTTTGCTTGTTGCCTAACCAGAAGCCTAGTGGGCAACCAATGTAGGAATGCAAATAGAGCTTTGGTGGAGGTGGTACGCAGAGCCCCTGTTATCATAACCGCTGCTGTTCTTCTAACCTTGTCAAGAGGTTTTAGGTTCGCCGCCTTGTCGGTTGCGGGCCACCAGAAGACAGCGCCGTAGAGAAAGTACGGCTCAACCACCGCCGCATAGAGCCAGGACATGGTTCGAGGTTGGACGCCCCATGTTGTACCCACGGCCCTCTTGCAGCAGTACAGAGCACACGTGGCTTTACGTACCCTCTCCGCCAAATTTGCTTTCCAATAGAGCTTAAGGTCCAGAATCAAACCTAGATACTTGACGCTATTGCTTAGGCTAAGCGTGTTCCCATTAAGTTTGGGTAGGTCAAAACTTGGTATTTTGTGCTTCCTGGTGAAGAGCATGACCTCAGTTTTGGAAGGGTTGACATCTAGGCCAACTTCGAGACACCATTGGGACAGAATGCTAAGAGTGTAGTTTAGCTTTTCTGATAGTGTTGACAGATATTTACCGGAAACAGAGATAGCAATGTCGTCCGCATAAGCTATAGTGTTGCAGCCGGTCTGATCTAATCTCCTAAGTAGTGTGTTCACCGTCAAGTTCCATATGAGGGGTGAGAGCACACCGCCTTGTGGAGTACCTCTCTTGACAGTCCTTTTAGCATGTACGTTTCCTATTGAGGAGCTAATGACGCGTGTTTTCAGTAGCTGTTCGATGAACCTAACCAAGCTGGGGTCCAGGTTCAGGTTTACCAAGGATTTCGTGATGGCGGAGGGACAAATATTGTTGAATGCCCCTTCTATATCGAGAAATACTGCAAGGGTATATTCTTTGTTGGCAAGAGATTTCTCTACTTGCTCAATGAGCACGTGAAGCGCTGTTTCTACAGACTTGCCTTTAGTGTAGGCATGTTGTGATTTGGAAAGGCACGTGGAATTGATAGAGCTCCTGATATGTATATCAAGGACTCTTTCCAGTGTTTTCAAAAGAAAGGAGGACAAACTAATTGGCCTATAGTCCTTAGGCTTGGTGTGGGTCGACTTTCCCGCTTTAGGGATGAAAACTACTCGAGCTTCTCTCCAGCTTATGGGAATGTACGACCATCTTAGGCATGCATTGTAAATATGCAGTAGCCAGGGCGCAACCGCACTTGCAGTGTGCTGAATGTCCGCGGGAATGATACCATCAGGCCCGGGAGATTTAAAAGGCTTAAAGCTGTTGATGGCCCACTGGATATGCGTGTTGGTCAATTGAAATTGGGTTGAGTGACTTAAAGAGTGGTTGGTGTTAAAAGACCTGCAATCCACAAAGATTTCATTCCCCGGGAAGTGTGTTTCTATTAGGGCGTCCAAAGTGTCGGTTTCAGAGTCGGTCCAGGTACCGTCCGATCTCTGAATGCATTCCAGAGCCCGAGGGGTGGTATTGAGAATCCTCCGGAGTCTACTTGTCTCGGATGAGCTTTCTATGTTCCCACAGAAGTCACGCCAAGACGCTCGTTTGGATCTCCTAACCATATACTTGAGTTACCTTTGTTTGTCTTTGAAAGGGAGCCAGTCATTAGTGGCTTTGGCTCTGTTGAAGAGCTTGCGACATACTTTTCGTAGCTCGGCAATTTCCGAATTCCACCAAGGGGGTTTTGTTTTTCCTCTTGGTTTCGGGAAGTTGCAGGCTGATTTGGCAGCAGAGTTAAATAGTGCTGTAATATTTTCAACCGCTCGATCTATATCGAGGTGATTGTTGATCGTGGGAGGAGTCGACTGCAGGCCCGACTCCATAATGGTCTGGAATCGTGTCCAGTCAGTTCTTTTCCTGTTAGTGTGTCTTTTGCGCTCAGCCGTATCTGACGTATCTGAGATCGCAATTCTAAAACAGATGTAACAGTGGTCCGAGAAGGAGCATTCCTGCAGAACGCGCCAGCTCGAAATAAGGTGAGACGAGTGATTATTACCAAGAGTTAGATCGAGAACCTCCCTTCTATTTGATGCAATGAAGGTTGGCTCTCTCCCCCTGTTAGTAATTACTAAGTCGTTAGTAATAATAAAATCAAAGAGTGACTCACCCCGCTCGTTGGTATCCGTGCTGCCCCACACCTCGTGATGGGCATTGGCATCGGCCCCGATGACTACCGGGATGTGCTTTCTATTAGCCTCCTCTACCAGTAGCCTTACAGCATCCGGAGGCGGCGTCAGCCCGTGGTCATGCGCCATGTAGCTGCTGACGATCCATATAGCCATGGTGTTGGTGGAAATAACCATGGCTACATTATCCTTGTCGCTAAACCTGTGAAGAAGAAGAGCGTTAATATTGTTCTTAACGAGAATACAGGCTCTGGGTTTACCTCGATCCTGCACGAATACTGTGCGGTATCCGCTTGTAGTGAGTCCGCGAACCTGATCATTTACGACCCAAGGTTCTTGGACCAGTATGAGTTCCTCTCCTTTTTGAGTCAGGTGGAGGATCAGGGCTGCTGAGGTAGCCATGGAATGGTGAAGGTTAATCTGTAATACCCTCACCATTCCCGGAGGTGGCCATCATCGTCACGTTGGCTGCCTCCTCTTCTGACAGAGGAGAATCACCAACGTCGTCGATATTGGTTATCGGACGTCCGCAGAAACTGCCTACCGATTCTGAGGCCGAAGCGTAACTCTCTCCATCATCGAAGGTGAGATCCGGTTCGGCCTGAATGGGGGGATTGTATGCACCCTGGTTGTCGCTCCTATAGACCTTGAGCGAGATTGAACTAAAACCATAGTTGATCTCTCCCTTTTTGGCATTAATAGGAGCTAGAGAGTCCTCATTAAGAATAATGATTATCTCTCGAGAGTTACCCTTGGGCTCGCTTATTTTAGCAACCTTCCAGTCATCCGTGGGGAGGTCGTAATTGCTGAGCCTCAGCAACTCCAGAATTTCTTCCGGCGAGGAGTGCTCTGCCGGTACCCAGGCCCTAGAAAAACAAAAGAACTAGAAAAACAAAAGAAGAAAAAGAACAATTTGTGAAATAGCGAAGATATGAAAGACAGTTTGCAAAAAGCATTCGATAAGAACAGGAAAGTCAATATGGAGGAAATTAATAAGGAAAACGAGGACGTCATTAAGAAGCAGGAGGAAATCATCCAACAACTCCAACAGCAGCTGCAACAACAAAATGAACAGCTGCAACAGCGTCAACAGCAACATAAATATCAACGAAATGAATCACAAAATGAATTTTTTCTGCGACCACAGGACATCTTGGACCAGTTTAGACGACTAAGACCTTTCGAAGACAACAAAAACTATGGTTACTTGTCCTTTATAAAATCAGTGGAGAACACTTTGGAAATGTGTGGAACTAGTGCACAACTTTACAATTATGGCATGCAGATTATAATTAACGAAAAAATCCGTGGGGAAACAGCAAGGTGTATTCGTGAACTCGGTGATTTTCCAAAATGGGAGGATATTAAGCTGAAACTTAGACAGCGCTTCAAGCCCAACAAAACGTATGGAGAACTCTTCAATAAGTGTCGGATCATGAGGGTGAATAATTTAAGTGAATTATTTAAATTAGCTTTTGAAATTAAGTACGAGTTAAATGAATTATACGATTTTGACGAAAGAAAACCTGCTCTATATAGGGCAGAATACATAGATAGAGATTTAGAATAAATTATTTTAGAGAAAATTGATGGAACCGTAAGGGCCCACGTTGATAATGATAAAACATTTGATGAAATTTATAAAAGATATGATAGATTAAAGTTGTTAACAGATCCTAGATGCATAGCCTATTGTCATAAAAAACATTTCAAGCCACCAATAATTCCACAAAGAAAAGATGATTATTTTTGTCCTCCTGGTCGAAATGGTAGCGACCAATTTTTGAGAAGAAATCTCAATCAAAACTCTAATGGTACTAGGCCATATTCGTCCAATAATAAAGTCAATTCGGAACTTTTATAAAGAAATTCAAATCAAAACTTTAACGGTACTAGATCGTATTCGGTTAATAATAGAAATAATTCAGAGTTTAATAAAAACCGTAATGGTACTCGACCGTATTCAGCTAATAATAATAATAACTATTCAGAGTACCGAAAGCAGAACCAACTATACCAGAATAGGGTTAATTCGGCTCAAACTCGAAATTCACACATGAGTATTGATACACAAAACTCTAGACGAAGCAATTCCAACCGATGGAAATTGGAAATTTCGAAGAAGATGTAAATTTTACCAAGGGGCCTCGGAACACATTGCCCTTAATTAAACTAAGTATAGAAGATAACCCTTTTAACGCGTTAATAGATACTGGCTCAAGCACCAGTATAATAACTCCAAATGTAGCAAGAAAATATCATCCTTTTTCATGGGAAAAGCCAAAGTTTTTTTCAACCATAAATGGTGTAAGCAAAATTACTGAAAGGGTAGTCACTCCAATACCAAAAGAATTTTGTGCTCATGGTACTATTTCTTGGAATGTAGCTCATCTACCTAACAGGAAGTATGATGCCATTATTGGGCAAAATATTTTAACTAAATTTGATGCGATAATTGATTTAGATGAAAAATATAGAAAAATGAAAGGTTGCAAAATTTGGTTCACTAACACACATTTTTCAAACAGCACCAATGTGTGTTCACTCGAACCTATTCAAAATGATTTTTTAGGAAAAATTAATTTACACCATCTTAATAGTGAGGAGAGAAAAAAAGTGCATAAACTATTTACCCAATATGAAGATATATTTTATTTGGAAGGAGATACACTAACCTTTACTCACAGCATTCAACATGAAATAGTCACAGACACAGATAGACCTATATATGCAAACATTTATAGGTACCCTAAGGTACATGAAGAGGAATTAAAAAGGCAATTAAATGAAATGCTCCAACAAGGTATAGTAACTGAAAGTAACTCGCCATACAATAGTCCTTTGTGGATAGTCCCCAAAAAGTCAGAGAGTTCTGGGAATAAGAAGTGGAGAATTGTTGTGGATTATAGGAAGCTGAATGAATGTACTGTTAGCAACAAGTATCCAATTCCCAATATAGATAATATATTGGTCAAATTGGGGAAACCTCAGTATTTCTCCACAGTTGATTTGGCCAAAGGGTTTCACCCAATTATGGTAAAACCTGAGGATAGGAAGAAAACTGCGTTCTCAACTCCGTTTGGGCACTTTGAATTTGTGAGAATGCCATTCGGCCTAAAAAATTCTCCCGCAACTTTCCAGAGGTTGATAAATTCAATACTAAAGAAATATATCAAAAAACTTGCGTCGTGTACTTAAACGACATTTTAATATTCAGCACATCGTTGCAAGAACATATAAATAATATTAAATCTATGATTGAAACTCTTAAGAATACGGGACTGAACATTCAAGTTGATAAAAGCAGTTTTTAAAAAAAAGAAACTTAATACCTAGGTCATATCATAACACAAAACGGCATAAAGCCGAATCCAACAAAGATCGAAGCTATCAAAAACTTGTGCCTGCCCAAGACACAAAAACAAATTATGTCATTTTTAGGAGCAACTGGTTTCTATCGTAAATTTATCAGGGACTATGCAAAAGTTGCATTTCCTATGGTTAAATATCTAAAAAATAACTCGAAAATAAATACCAGCGGCCCAAATTATATAGCTTCTTTTGAAAAGTTAAAGGAAATTATTACAAATTATCCAATTCTGCAATATCCAAACTTCAATAAAAAATTTAAGCTAATAACAGACGCTAGCAATTTTGCCTTAGGAGCTGTTCTAACACAAGACGGACATCCGATATGTTTCGCTTCTCGTACTCTAAATGATCATGAGAAAAGCTACTCTACTGTTGAATACAGATCCTCAACCACTTAAGTGGCTTCACACCAAGAATTCTGGTAGAGATATCAACCCAAGACTCCAAAGATGGTTGATTCAATTAGGGGAATACGATGCAAAGATAGATTATGTTAAAGGCAAAGAGAATAAAATAGCAGATTTTTTAAGTCGCATCGATGTTGATAACAATGAAATAAATCTATACGAAAGTGATTTCTACGAAGAAAAAGTATGTAACGCTTCAATGGATACCCAAACAGCACATTCACAAGAAGAAGATTTGAACTATCACATTCTAATCTTGGACACAATTGTGAATAGGTTTAAAACTCAATTATTTTTGGTAGAAAGAAAAGAAAAAGAATTTGAAAAAATATTGGGTAACAATAGAATTTATATTGAAAAAGCCGGAAAAAATTGCCGACATTGTCCGAAGACATATATGTAAGGGTAAAATTGCTTTTTACACTGACTTGGATGACACAACTTATAACCATCTTCAACAAAAACTTATCGAGTTGTCTCCAAGAGACTCAAGCACAAAATTAGCCATTTTGGAAGAGACATGAAAGACGAAGAAGAAACAATAAAACAGGTAGCTCTTTTTCATAAGAAGGAATCCGGTCACTCAGGAATTATCGCAAATTCTGAAGCTTTGAAGCACAAAATATTTTATCCTAACTTAAAAGTCATTATCCATAAGGTAGTAAATAACTGCGATTTATGCACCGCAGCGAAGTACGGTAGAAATCCTATTCAACCCAAATTTAAAAATTCAGAAACACCTTCTGATATCAACGAAATAGTACACTTGGATACATACGTAAATTCTAAACATTGGTTCATAAATCTCATTGATAGGTTTTCCAAGCATGTTGTAAGCTTTTATCTTGAAGATAGAAACAGCGTAACATTAATAGAAAAAATTAGACTTCCTATATCCATACAAGGTAAAATGAAGAAAATTGTATGCGATAATGAATTCAACAGAATAAATATTAAACAATTCTGCCAAGATGAGGGCATTGAGATACACTTTGCTAAACCTAATAGCCATACTGGCAATTCTGTTATTGAAAGGTTAAATAATACACTCACGGAAAAAATCCGGGTTTTAAATTTAGATAATAAAATCCCAATAAAACAGCAAGTAATTAAGGCCATCGAAGCATATAATAGTACCTACCACTCAACAATTAAAGCAACACCGTTTGATGTTCTGCAAAATAAGGTTAAAAAGGAAATTATAAGAAGTAGGATTGACAAAGCAAAAAACGTAGCTATTGCAAAACTAAATGAAGACAGATAAAGTTATGAAGAAAGTAGACAAGAAGGGTTAATAAAAAATTTACATTAGAGTCAGGCATAAAGAACAACCAAAATTTAGAAAATACCCATTAAAAAATGTTCATACTATAAATATAAAGAGACCTTTGAAATTTTCAGGTGATCAGCTTGTTGGTGCTTCGGGGGATAGTGTTTCCAACTGAGGGTCTATTGCAGATAAGCCCAATGGAAGAGGAGTCGGGGTATGTCCAGATAAAAATGAGAGAAATTGAAGTGGTGAACCAAACGTTAACAATTTTACATTTAATTAATACAAATGAGTTGAACCATATTGTAGACGAAATAGAAAACAATGTAATGTCTCTCAAGTTACATAGCATAGAAATAGTTCAAAGAGAAATAAAAATAATAGAATCTAAAATAAAATCTATAATCCCAATAGAACCTAGGAAAAAGAGGGGATTGATAAACCTTGGAGGGAAAGCTTACAGATGGTTTTTTGGAGTAATGGACGATGACGACTGTCAGGAAATCCTTGAACATCTCAATGTGATTGACCAAAATAATCACAACATCATAGAAACAGTTAATAAACAGATTTTTATCAATACGCATTTTAACGAATCAATTCAAATTTTAAAATCGGCAATCGAAGAAGACAGGGAAATTATGAAAAGTTCTGAAAAGGAAATAAAAAACAATGTAAAGTCTCCCGAATTACATAGCAAAGAAATAGTTCAAAGAGAAATAAAAATAATAAAATCAAAAATAAAATCTTTAATCCCAATAGAACCTAGGAAAAAGAGGGGATTGATAAACTTTGGAGGGAAAGCTTACAGATGGTTGGTCTGTACTCCCGCCACTGCTGCGCTGATTGGTTGCAACGTATGTAATTTGTCGTTAAGTTTCCAACGCAGTTGCTTCGGTTCGGGTCTATTATCCTTGATGTGTGTGTGGATACAGCTGCTTAGGGACTCTGTCACCTATGGTGTGGGCCAAAATTTCCCACAGAAGATTTTAGTCCTCACAACACAAATCGAGGAGCTTGAAGATGATATGATTTTAATAAAAAATGCCGTTGATCTGCAATTAAAGTAAAATTGTGATAATAGATATGTAACCGTTAGCAAAAACTATCTTATAACTTATTATAATTGTAAAATAGAAATTGAAACTGAAACTTTCCAAAACTATTTAACAATAGTGCAAGATAAATATTTTTATCCAAGTAACAACCCTTTATTGACCGAAATAAAATCAGCCAATTTTGGAAAAATTGAATTAGAAAGTTTTTCAAATATCAAAGAGATTAAAGAACTAAAATTTCATAAGAATGTTTCTTATGGAATAAGCATAACGATTGTAATTGTCATTGTTTGTGTAATCATTATATTTGTGTTAAAAGCAAGAAGACAGCCCACAGTAATTAATAAAACCAAAATTGTAAATGAATCTCAAGCAAATGATATCGAATTGAAAAAAATAAAAAATAAATATGGCATTTAGTAATAAGTATATAAAATTAAATTTTACGAGATCCAGGAGTATCCCCAATCAAGGGATGGAGGAGTTACGTCCGCATACCCTACATACTCGTATATAAATACATATATATCCATACATATATACAAATTCACATTCCTCTATGCAATAGCGTTATCGCTTAGTTTTTATTATTGCATAGCAGATGGTCTCAAATTCAGTTAAGGCTCCAAATGCAAAATGTGCTTAGTAGCATAATTTGCACTTCAAGCCAACTGAATTTGAAGTGTGAAGTAGAATAGAAAAATACTTTAAGTTAGTCTTAAGATTCATTGCAAGCTAATAAAGTCATTTTTACGCATAAGCTTAATTTGTTTTATTCAGCTTATAACTGGCGCAGTCGGAAAAAGCGGCCAAAGCTTTAGCTAAAAAATTAACAAGTCTAAAGATTTTTGAAATATTGAAAATTTACAAAAAGGAAAAGAAAAACAAATTATAATATAAATTGAAAAGCAAAAGTTAACTTTTAAGCATATTTTGTGCAATGTTAATATTTAAGCGATAACAAACTAAACAAATATATAAGATAAATGAGCCAAAGCGAAAACGATATAAGTGAAAGTAATTTATAAGAAGGAAAAAATGTTAAGTCAAGATATTAAAAACAATTTGTGAACTAGAAAAACAAAAGAAGAAAAAGAATAATTTGTGAAATAGCGAAGATATGAAAGACAGTTTGCAAAAAGCATTCGATAAGAACAGGAAAGTCAATATGGAGGAAATCAATAAGGAAAACGAGGACGTCATTAAGAAGCAGGAGGAAATCATCCAACAACTCCAACAGCAGCTGCAACAACAAAATGAACAGCTGCAACAGCGTCAACAGCAACATAAATATCAACGAAATGAATCACAAAATGAATTTTTTCTGCGACCACAGGACATCTTGGACCAGTTTAGACGACTAAGACCTTTCGAAGACAACAAAAACTATGGTTACTTGTCCTTTATAAAATCAGTGGAGAACACTTTGGAAATGTGTGGAACTAGTGCACAACTTTACAATTATGGCATGCAGATTATAATTAACGAAAAAATCCGTGGGGAAACAGCAAGGTGTATTCGTGAACTCGGTGATTTTTCAAAATGGGAGGATATTAAGCTGAAACTTAGACAGCGCTTCAAGCCCAACAAAACGTATGGAGAACTCTTCAATAAGTGTCGGATCATGAGGGTGAATAATTTAAGTGAATTATTTAAATTAGCTTTTGAAATTAAGTACGAGTTAAATGAATTATACGATTTTGACGAAAGAAACCCTGATCTATATGGGGCAGAATACATAGATAGAGATTTAGAATAAATTATTTTAGAGAAAATTGATGGAACCGTAAGGGCCCACGTTGATAATGATAAAACATTTGATGAAATTTATGATAGATTAAAGTTGTTAACAGATCCTAGATGCATAGCCTATTGTCATAAAAAACATTTCAAGCCACCAATAATTCCACAAAGAAAAGATGATTATTTTTGTCCTCCTGGTCGAAATGGTAGCGACCAATTTTTGAGAAGAAATCTCAATCAAAACTCTAATGGTACTAGGCCATATTCGTCCAATAATAAAGTCAATTCGGAACTTTTATAAAGAAATTCAAATCAAAACTTTAACGGTACTAGATCGTATTCGGTTAATAATAGAAATAATTCAGAGTTTAATCAAAACCGTAATGGTACTCGACCGTATTCAGCTAATAATAATAATAACTATTCAGAGTACCGAAAGCAGAACCAACTATACCAGAATAGGGTTAATTCGGCTCAAACTCGAAATTCACACATGAGTATTGATACACAAAACTCTAGACGAAGCAATTCCAACCGATGGAAATTGGAAATTTCGAAGAAGATGTAAATTTTACCAAGGGGCCTCGGAACACATTGCCCTTAATTAAACTAAGTATAGAAGATAACCCTTTTAACGCGTTAATAGATACTGGCTCAAGCACCAGTATAATAACTCCAAATGTAGCAAGAAAATATCATCCTTTTTCATGGGAAAAGCCAAAGTTTTTTTCAACCATAAATGGTGTAAGCAAAATTACTGAAAGGGTAGTCACTCCAATACCAAAAGAATTTTGTGCTCATGGTACTATTTCTTGGAATGTAGCTCATCTACCTAACAGGAAGTATGATGCCATTATTGGGCAAAATATTTTAACTAAATTTGATGCGATAATTGATTTAGATGAAAAATATAGAAAAATGAAAGGTTGCAAAATTTGGTTCACTAACACACATTTTTCAAACAGCACCAATGTGTGTTCACTCGAACCTATTCAAAATGATTTTTTAGGAAAAATTAATTTACACCATCTTAATAGTGAGGAGAGAAAAAAAGTGCATGAATTATTTACCCAATATGAAGATATATTTTATTTGGAAGGAGACTAACCTTTACTCACAGCATTCAACATGAAATAGTCACAGACACAGATAGACCTATATATGCAAAAATTTATAGGTACCCTAAGGTACATGAAGAGGAATTAAAAAGGCAATTAAATGGAATGCTCCAACAAGGTATAGTAACTGAAAGTAACTCGCCATACAATAGTCCTTTGTGGATAGTCCCCAAAAAGTCAGAGAGTTCTGGGAATGAGAAGTGGAGAATTGTTGTGGATTATAGGAAGCTGAATGAATGTACTGTTAGCAACAAGTATCCGATTCCCAATATAGATAATATATTGGTCAAATTGGGGAAAGCTCAGTATTTCTCCACAGTTGATTTGGCCAAAGGGTTTCACCAAATTATGGTAAAACCTGAGGATAGGAAGAAAACTGAGTTCTCAACTCCGTTTGGGCACTTTGAATTTGTGAGAATGCCATTCGGCCTCAAAAATTCTCCCGCAACTTTCCAGAGGTTGATAAATTCAATACTAAAGAAATATATCAAAAAACTTGCGTCGTGTACTTAAACGACATTTTAATATTCAGCACATCGTTGGAAAAACATATAAATAATATTAAATCTATGATTGAAACTCTTAAGAATACGGGACTGAACATTCAAGTTGATAAAAGCAGTTTTTAAAAAAAAGAAACTTAATACCTAGATCATATCTTAACACAAAACGGCATAAAGCCGAATCCAACAAAGATCGGAGCTATCAAAAACTTGTGCCTGCCCAAGACACAAAAACAAATTATGTCATTTTTAGGAGCAACTGGTTTCTATCGTAAATTTATCAGGGACTATGCAAAAGTTGCATTTCCTATGGTTAAATATCTAAAAAATAACTCGAAAATAAATACCAGCGGCCCAAATTATATAGCTTCTTTTGAAAAGTTAAAGGAAATTATTACAAATTATCCAATTCTGCAATATCCAAACTTCAATAAAAAATTTAAGCTAATAACAGACGCTAGCAATTTTGCCTTAGGAGCTGTTCTAACACAAGACGGACATCCGATATGTTTCGCTTCTCGTACTCTAAATGATCATGAGAAAAGCTACTCTACTGTTGAATACAGATCCTCAACCACTTAAGTGGCTTCACACCAAGAATTCTGGTAGAGATATCAACCCAAGACTCCAAAGATGGTTGATTCAATTAGGGGAATACGATGCAAGGATAGATTATGTTAAAGGCAAAGAGAATAAAATTGCAGATTTTTTAAGCCGCATCAATGTTGATAACAATGAAATAAATCTATACGAAAGTGATTTCTACGAAGAAAAAGTAGGTAACGCTTCAATGGATGCCCAAACAGCACATTCACAAGAAAAAGATTTGAACTATCACATTCTAATCTTGGACACAATTGTGAATAGGTTTAAAACTCAATTATTTTTGGTAGAAAGAAAAGAAAAAGAATTTGAAAAAATATTGGGTAACAATAGAATTTATATTGAAAAAGCCGGAAAAAATTGCCGACATTGTCCGAAGACATATATGTAAGGGAAAAATTGCTTTTTACACTGACTTGGATGACACAACTTATAACCATCTTCAACAAAAACTTATCGAGTTGTCTCCAAGAGACTCAAGCACAAAATTAGCCATTTTGCAAGAGACATGAAAGACGAAGAAGAAACAATAAAACAGGTAGCTCTTTTTCATAAGAAGGAATCCGGTCATTCAGGAATTATCGCAAATTCTGAAGCTTTGAAGCACAAAATATTTTATCCTAACTTAAAAGTCATTATCCATAAGGTAGTAAATAACTGCGATTTATGCACCGCAGCGAAGTACGGTAGAAATCCTATTCAACCCAAATTTAAAAATTCAGAAACACCTTCTGATATCAACGAAATAGTACACTTGGATACATACGTAAATTCTAAACATTGGTTCATAAATCTCATTGATAGGTTTTCCAAGCATGTTGTAAGCTTTTATCTTGAAGATAGAAACAGCGTAACATTAATAGAAAAAATTAGACTTCGTATATCCATACAAGGTAAAATGAAGAAAATTGTATGCGATAATGAATTCAACAGAATAAATATTAAACAATTCTGCCAAGATGAGGGCATTGAGATACACTTTGCTAAACCTAATAGCCATACTGGCAATTCTGTTATTGAAAGGTTAAATAATACACTCACGGAAAAAATCCGGGTTTTAAATTTAGATAATAAAATCCCAATAAAACAGCAAGTAATTAAGGCCATCGAAGCATATAATAGTACCTACCACTCAACAATTAAAGCAACACCGTTTGATGTTCTGCAAAATAAGGTTAAAAAGGAAATTATAAGAAGTAGGATTGATAAAGCAAAAAACGTAGCTATTGCAAAACTAAATGAAGACAGATAAAGTTATGAAGAAAGTAGACAAGAGGGGTTCATAAAAAAATTACATTAGAGTCAGGCATAAAGAACAACCAAAATTTAGAAAATACCCATTAAAAAATGTTCATACTATAAATATAAAGAGACCTTTGAAATTTTCAGGTGATCAGCTTGTTGGTGCTTCTGGGGATAGTGTTTCCAACTGAGGGTCTATTGCAGATAAGCCCAATTGAAGAAGAGTCGGGGTATGTCCAGATAAAAATGAGAGAAATTGAAGTGGTGAACCAAACTTTAACAATTTTACATTTAATTAATACAAATGAGTTAAACCATATTGTAGACGAAATAGAAAACAATGTAAAGTCTCTCAAGTAACATAGCATAGAAACAGTTCAAAGAGAAATAAAAATAATAAAATCTAAAATAAAATCTATAATCCCAATAGAACCTAGGAAAAAGAGGGGATTGATAAACCTTGGAGGGAAAGCTTACAGATGCTTTTTGGAGTAATGGACGATGACGACTGTCAGGAAATCCTTGAACATCTCAATGTGATTGACCAAAATAATCACAACATCATAGAAACAGTTAATAAACAGATTTTTATCAATACGCATTTTAACGAATCAATTCAAATTTTAAAATCGGCAATCGAAGAAGACAGGAAAATTATGAAAAGTTCTGAAAAGGAAATAAAAAACAATGTAAAGTCTCTCGAATTACATAGCAAAGAAATAGTTCAAAGAGAAATAAAAATAATAAAATCAAAAATAAAATCTTTAATGCCAATAGAACCTAGGAAAAAGAGGGGATTGATAAACTTTGGAGGGAAAGCTTACAGATGGTTGGTCTGTACTCCCGCCACTGCTGCGCTGATTGGTTGCAACGTATGTAATTTGTCGTTAAGTTTCCAACGCAGTTGCTTCGGTTCGGGTCTATTATCCTTGATGTGTGTGTGGATATAGCTGCTTAGGGACTCTGTCACCTATGGTGTGGGCCAAAATTTCCCACAGAAGATTTTAGTCCTCACAACACAAATCGAGGAGCTTGAAGATGATATGATTTTAATAAAAAATGCCGTTGATCTGCAATTAAAGCAAAATTGTGATAATAGATATGTAACCGTTAGCAAAAACTATCTTATAACTTATTATAATTGTAAAATAGAAATTGAAACTGAAACTTTCCAAAACTATTTAACAATAGTGCAAGATAAATATTTTTATCCAAGTTGTTGGGGTATTGTCCTTGTTTGACGGGAGACGTCCTTCTGCTGCGCGCGTGTATCTGAAAAGCCTAAATCACTCTTTGTAAAAATCACTACATTACACTTTTAGTTTTTAAAATCACACGCCTTTATTTCTTAGAATACTAACTCTTATATACTATTTACAATTCAAAATTACAATACAAAAACTGACCTTTCTGGTGTTCCAGTTTCGCACCTGTTAATTGGTGTCAGTTTGTCAAGCCAACTGACCTACGCCAATCTGAAATGTTGATGGTGCATTCTAACTTTGAATGCCCTTCGGTGGCTCGACTGCAAAACTGTAGCACCCTAAAAGTTTACATAATAAATATTACATAGGTAATATTAATTCTAAGTACTCGCACCCTAAAAATATGTGCTTTCTTAAGTAACTTTAACACATGCTAATCACACAGAATGTGTGGCATCTGTTAGGAGTCGATGATGTGAGACACTACGCGCAGGCAGCTTGATTCTAGCTCACAACATCCCTCCCCTCTTTCTAAAAGAAGTTAGTGCAACTAACTTCTAATGAATCTTTACAATATTTTTCTCTTTTCTGCACTTTAAACAATCTGTGCATTTTCTTAATCCTATAGTACATATGTATAGTTTTTAATTTTTTCAAATTCGCCTTATTTGGGTTCAATTGTTGTATTCTGTTCTTTTTACTTTTGTGTTGTTTTCTTTTTTCCTCTTTTGTTTAATTTTGTTCTTTTATTTCTATCTTTTTTATTTTCTTCTTTTTTTCTATTGTTTTATTTTGTTCTTTTATTTCTATCTTTTTTTTTTTTAGTTATATTCCCCTTTTTATATTTGGTCTTTCATCGACTCTTTTCTCACTGGCGTATATACAAACAAAATTACAAACTAATTACATATTTAGCTACGCTTCTTATAAATAGGGTCCTCTGCAATTGTTGGTCCTGGTAACGTCCGTCCTGCGAGAGTGAAGTCCCTCGATGAACTCTGCATACCCCTCCCTTCTTTCTGGATCGGTACGTACAAAGATATTATAAGTTGGCGATCTGGTTTGCCATTAAAACTTTGCTTTTAGTGGCCTTCTTCTATCCATTTATATAGTGTGCCCCACGGCTGTAAGTGGTACTGCCTCTGCTTATAGTATTCAACTTGTAAAAAACATTTGGAATACATGAGAGATTACAATACACCTTCTTCCTTTGCAGCAATGCGTTTTATGGTGGAAGTGTTTCTCTTGAGCTTCCTCATAATGGTATTTGACATCGTTTGGCTTTGATATGGAGACAATCGGTATTTTTCTGAGATACACGTTCAATTATGCAATTTGTGTACTCTGGTCGGTTACCAGTCTCTGTGTCCTCTTGTATTAAATCATATTTCATATGTAAATCACATATCATATGTTCATACTCTAGATTGGACATATACTTCAATGAAGCAATTAACTTCCGTGAGCCAAATTTCCTCTGCTTATTATATTTGGTGGTGGTTTCAGTCACCCACCTTAAGCTTTTACCCATCTTCAACTTATCCAAAATCGATTCTGTTGAGATTGTGATACACTCGGTGGACATTGTACTATAATTTTCCAATTCAAAACATGACTCCGCAAGGAAACTTGTTCTTTTTTCGTTGCTTGTCAATAACTTACCCACAACGCATTCAAATGCTGCGGCCATATGCCGTTTCGCAAAATTAAAATTACATCCGTCGCCATTCATCCCCAATCTAATATGTTGGCATCTTTGGGGTCACAAACCTTAGATAACTGCCAAAAATCTTTGTTTTTCAAAAACGCATCTTTCCGAATACTACGTTGGTCTTTTAGTCCGCACCGCCTTCCGATATCCGCTGTTCCCGGAGCTTCCTGCTTCGCTTCACATCATCAGAGCTATATAGAGAACACTTATAATAATTTTCTTAATTTTCTAATATACATTTTAGTTTGATATTTCTTCTATGTTTAATTTTTGTCAAACATTTCATAAGTCAATTTAATAAATGAATTTCAAAATTATATAATATTTAAATAAATACACTATATGTACTATATATACTTTTGGGTATAATTTTCTATTTAGTATGATTTGTATTTTTTTTTTATTATAACACTTATTTCATTATTAAGTTAGATTTTAAATAATTAATTTTTGTAACTCTAATTATTTTCAACTACCTTTAATTTTAATCTGAACTCTTACACAGATTATAATCTTTTTAAATTTATAACTTTTCCTAAATATACGCTATTCCTGACTATATAAAAAAAAACAATATTTCTACAACATGCTTTTTCCATAATTGAATGCTATATCATTCAATTTGCCGTCCACTCGTCTTCTCCCCTTACATTATCGGATTCGCTACCGTATCCTGGAGGAAAAGAGGACTGGACTAAGTGTTTTCATAGCCATATAGGGCAATAGTTTCGCTTCGATTAATTTTCCGTGCTCTTTTTCAACACGTGAGTTATCACTCATTTCAACTTTGAACCAATTCATTGGCCCTCCGACAAAAACCAGAATATTTAAGATAAACCCGTTTTGTGTCAAAACTTTGTCCATTGCATGACTATATCTTTCATCGCATACAATTATGTTTTATTTAAATTTACTTCTAGCCTGATATGTATATATCCATTAACGATTCTATTTTCCATCCTGTAATTAGCTCGTATATGAATACATACATACATTCAAGGCGTTTTAAATTACCTAGAATTAATTGCTTATTTTCCCAATCAACCTATACATTTTTTATTCATTAACCTATGTATACTATTTTCGTAAATTTTGCCTTTCTTCATTTATCTATACATTAAATTCCTAACTAATAAACAGTATTTATCTAACCCGCTGCAAAGTCTGCAACCTCATAAATTCTAATTACCCGTTTCTCCTAACTAACATACTTACTTTTTTTTCCTCTAAATGCACATTATCCCATACACATATGTATATACATATATATACTTACTTCACCAGCAGTTCCGTTGCTTGGCGTCAACGCTCAGTGCATACACCGCTGTATGTTCAGTGTATGTATGTACATACATATTCGAAGTTTTATATTACTTACCCACTAATGTCTTATTATTTTATTTTATTTTTTAAATACGGGCAATGAACCCGTTTATTCTTATTTAATATTTTATATATATTATAAAAAAACAATTTTCTCTACTGCCTTCATTCGGCAATAGTGTTGAATAAGCATTTTTATTACGTCAACTTTACTTGCTCGAGTTTAATTGGCACACTTCTGCTGGCCTTGGCTTTGAAAATCGGAACTGTGTGTTATCCGATATACACACGTACATGTTTACGTTGTTATTCTTGTGTTTACACTTGTAAAACACTGTCAACACATGAATCTAGGTGTGCGGTCTAACGTGGAATAATTTTAACAAATTATTATGTAGCTTTTTACTCTTGCCCTTAATCGTTACGACTGTTGTAACTGGGCTTCGGATCTCTGCTACCATATACGGACCTATCCACACAGGTGAGAATTTATTTCTCCTGGCTTGATTCCTCATGAGTACTTGATCACCCACATGAAAAACTACTGGGTTTAGTACCTTGTTATAGGCTTCCCTGGCCACTCGTTTAGCACATTCCTGGTTTTCTCTAACCAATTCGTGCGCTCGCTGCAACTGATATTTTTGTACTTTATTGGGATCATCAGCATTGTATACAGGCGCACATTTGCGCTTCAAATTCGCTGGCATGTTGAAGTCAAACCCGTAGAGTGTTCTAAACGGAGTTTGCTTTGTTGATACATGCACAGTATTGTTGTGTACATGCATTGCAGTGGTTAACCATTTATCCCAATTCGAGCCGTCTTCTTTGGCAAAACTGCGCAAGTACTCGGCCAAAGGTCGATGACTACGTTCCAGTGAGCCATTCGCCTGCGGATGATATGGCGTTATATGCAACTTCTTGATTCCCAGCATTTTACATGTTTCTGAGAATAGTTTTGATACGAAATTTGAACCATTGTCGGTTATCAAAACCTTAGGTATGTTGTATCTTGCTATAATTTCATCAAAGAATGCTTTGGCCACCGTACTTGCTTCAGCATCGGGTATAGCCGCGCACGCCATATACTTTGAGAAATCGTCTTGGAACGTCAAGATGTATTTATTGCCCGAAACAGTCTCAGGTAAAATACCTACAATATCCATATGAACCTTATCAAATGGTTGCTTTGGTGTGTCTGTTAACACCATGGGCATCTTTGTTAGCCTTGAACTTTTGTTGGCCTGGCACTTTGGGCAACTTCTTACATATTTTTTTATGTCCTTGAGCATACCTTTCCATCCGTATACTCGCCTAATTCTGTCATGGGTTTTCCAGAATCCCTGGTGTCCACCTAGAGGTGAATCATGGAAACCCTTTAACACAGCCTGGATATCCTTTATATCCTTCAGCCATTCCACACTACTGGCTCTTTGTTCATTAGCAGCGTCACCCGCATTGCTAGCATTTCCTGTTGCATCAATTTTATCCCCTTGAATTCTCTCGGTCTTCTCCTTATCTGACCGTGCTTTGGCCCTCGTTTGCACTACTGATACCTTCTGTGCCTGCGGTACTCTGCTGAGTGCGTCCGCATTCAGATTCTTCCTCCCAGGTTTGTATATGATTTCAAAATCATACTCAGACAATTTGTGTCTGAACCTGGCTAGCCTAGACGTTTGGTCTTTCAAATTGGCTATGCCTCTCAACGGCTGGTGATCAGTATATATCTTAAATGGGCGTCCTAGCAGATATGCTCTAAAATTCTTCGTAGCCCACACTATGGCTAGAAATTCCTTCTCTATTGTGGAGTATCTCTTCTCCGTGTCGCTAAGCGCTCTGCTTGCGAATGCTATTGGTCGGTCATCACCGACTTCCCCTTGTGACAATACTGCCCCTAATGCTTCATTGCTAGCATCAGTGGTCAACAAAAAAGTTTGCTCAAAGTCGGGGTACGCCAAAATTGGTGGCGAGCTAATTATCTCCTTTAGCCTCTCGAATGCTTGCTGACATCTCTCTGTCCATTCGAACTTTGCTTCTTTTCGTAGCAACTTATTAATGGGCAACGCAATTCCGGCTAGTCCTTCCACGAACTTTCTATAATAGTTCACTAGTCCTAGGAATGCTTGCACTTCTTTTCTGTTTCTTGGAACCGCTAAATTTCTAACGCATTCCACCTTCTGCGGGTCAGGCAGTGCTCCTGCTTCTGAGCAACGATGGCCTAAATAAACCACCTCTCTTCGCAAAAATTTACACTTCTCTGTGTTCAATTTCAAATTGTGTTCTCGTAATTTCTGGAGCACCTTGCACAAGCGTTGCGAATGCTGCTGCAAGTTCTTCCCATAAATTACAATATCATCGAGGTACACAAAACAATCTAACCCTTGTAAGCCTGTTAGCACATGGTTCATTAGCCGTTGGAAGGTAGCCGGTGCTCCTGTTAAACCAAACGGCATTCTATTAAACTCATAATGCCCTAAACCGGTGCTGAACGCGGTTTTCTGCTTATCTTGGGTATCCACCAGAACTTGGTGGTAGCCACTCGCTAAATCAAGCGTAGAAAAATATCTACTGTGTCCCAATTGATCCAGAATTTCTTCTATCCTTGGTATCGGGAACACCTGCTTGATAGTGGCGTCGTTCAATTTCCTAAAATCGACGACCATTCTCCACTTCCTCTGACCCTGAGTACCTCCCTTCTTTGGTACCAAAATTATTGGTGAGTTCCAAGGCGAGATACTCGGTGAAATTATGTTATCCTTTAACATCCCTTCCACTTGCCTATTTACCTCATCTTTGTGAGCTTGCGGCAATCTGTACTGTTTCTGGTTAATCGGTGCTTGATCCACCCTAGTAGGTATTTCATGCTCTACCTCTGGTGTATACGTTAGCTGGTCTCCTTCCAGCAAAAATATGTCATGGAATGACGCACAAATGGCTTCTATTGATGCCTTCTCTTCTGAATTCACGCTTGGGTCTAACTTCAGGGATTCTAGCACTCTCTCCATTCTTTTTCTTATATCTACCTGCTTAATCTGATTCACCGATCTATAATTCGGTTCCTTAAAATTATCATAGCTAGTGAACTTGGGCCTAAAATCCTCCTCCATCAGGTAGTCCTTTTCCGATGCATTGAGCACGCAAGCGTACACTCTACCCTTGTCAACGTGCCTTATGATCTCTCCCATATACACACCCTCCGCTAGCTGCTGCTTGTGCAAAACAACAGTCCTGAGTTTCGTGTTTACACGCATAGTAACTACTCTGGTTGACCTTGCGTTCACTACCTCCCTACAATTCTTAACCCTATTCACGGTTCCTTCCTGCCATGACTCCAATGGGAGAGTAAGGATTCTATTCTTATTATCATCATAAAATGATAACTGTTTCTCCAGCGCATCCAGTATGGTGCGGCCCCAGAGATTATCGCGGCCAATTATCCCATCGGCCGGGATACCTTTCCTATCGACTTCCACTGCGTGCATTCTAAAACTCATACCCTTTACTCCACTGTGCCCTATTCTGAGCGACCCCAATGTCCTAATGCACCCTCCAAACGCTCCGTTAAGCGTTCTTAAGTCCATTTGATTAATGTCTAGCCCCTTCCGTAAAACACTAGATTTTACGAGGCTAGTGTCCGCCCCTGAATCTACTAATAGCACTAGCTTTCCACTCGCTGCCTCCTCGCAGGGTATCTCGATGAAGGCATCACCTATCCTGCTCATAGCGAAGCAACCTCCTTTTGTTCCCAATATGGACGTGTATCCACTCCCTAACTCTTCGTGATACTGGAGAGCCTCTTGCTCCTCCTTCTCCTGGACTGTAGTTCCTATATTACTAGTCCCACGTACTTCCGGCCTTATTATTACTTCCTTTCTTTTGGCTTTCCAGTCTATTGGCCTCGACTGGGCCGCTGGAAGTTTCCCTGGTTCCTTTGTTGGGATTGGCTTTCCCTGCATTCCATTTCTCGATGACCGATTCGTCCACATGAGAAGCATCTCAACCCCTGTTGGGTGTTGCGTATCCTTGGTTCACTTCTGGAATTCCAATTTGGTTGCTGCTGAGCACTCCCAGTTTTGAAAGGATTTCTTCCTTGGTTAATTCCTTCTGTTGAATTAATTCTGGGACTACTGAAGTTACCCCTGCTGTCCCTCAAGGTTGGAACCGGGCGACTCGTTGCTGGCTGCCTTTTACTCTGATTCCATTTAGTGTCTACTTGGCACTGTCTACTTGCCTCATGACCGTAAGTTTGGCACTCCAAACAGTAGGGCGTGTTTTTGCGTGTAACGCATTCATCCCTTGTATGACCTGGCTTATGACAGAATGAGCAAATGGGTTTCCTTGGCTTAAACCTCTCAACCAAGAATTCTTGGTCTCTTTGTTGCGGAAATTGGCCCATCAATCTACCGACTCCACATCTGTTTTGCTGCTGTACTGTTCCTACCTCTGCAGGAGCATCAGTCCAGCAGATTCCACGTGTTGTCGTTCGCTGTTGTATTGCTGCTTCAGCTAAAGAGACCGCCTCCACTAACTCTGCCATACTCCTCGGCGTGAGAGTAAGAGTATAATTAGCTAAATCTCTATTTATCAGGCCTGCCTTGAACACAGAAATCATAGTCCGTTCTACTTGAGCCTTGTATGCTGCAACATTTTCTGGAAACTGCCTGTTGGCTTCCGTCTCAGCAGCGTTCCCCAGAGACTGGAGCCTTCGTCCCCAGGCTCTCAATTCCTCCCCAGGTCTCTGAGTTGATTCCTGAATTTCCCATACAAGACAGTCGTATGACTTTTGTTTTAAATACGTCCTATCCAAAAGTGCATATAATTCTGTCAGGGTGCTTACTGAGCTATGCACCAGTAAATCAAAGGCATCACCTGTGGTTCTTTGCCTAATACACTTTATTAAGTGTTCCCCGTCCGCTTCCGAAACACTCTGTTGCGCTAGCTCACAACCTTCTTTGAAGCGCCGGATCTCAGTTCTCAGATCATACAACTCGACTCCTGAGAACATGGGCACCAACTTCTCCACCGCATGAGCAACTTCCAGAATGCCCATTTTATTCCTTTGTGTCTTCTCAATTGCTGGTAAAACCTTAGCTTTATTAATCTCTTTGGTAGTTTCCAAATTCACTTCTCCCGGATCTGAGAGGTAATTGGCCAATGACGGACTCAAACTAATTAGTCTTCGATCGTTTGTTCGTACAGGCGAAATACTGTCCACAGTATTGGGCCTTTCCTGTACCGTTACTGCTTCTGGCTCCGTTGGCGGATATACCTTATTTTTATTAGTTATCGGACTTCCTGGAGAAAAAGGCTTGACACCGATTTCAGATGCGCCAAACAAAAATCCCGCTTCCCTCTCTTCACTCAATACTAATCTGGGCTTTACCACTCGGTTTATCCCTTCTGGTGTTAGATACTCCGGCCAGCGCACTTCCGGTGGCAATGTCAATACCGTCTGTGTAAAGCCAGCCGATGCTGATTTTGATCTCTCCCTATTCAGTGAGACCCTATTGGTCGTCCGTCCTCTTTTTAATTCCGCACACTCCTTTTCCAACAGCGATGCTGCTTCCTCTGTCTCCGTCAATCTCCGAGAAAGTTCCTTTACCCTATTCTCGAGATACTCTTTTTGTGCTCTCAAATCTTCTGTTTTCTCCTGAGATTTAAATAACTTTTCTTCTGTCCTTTTTTGGATTGCCGTTAAGGCTTGATCCGCTACTTCTAATGGTGACACAGCTCCTCCGGCGTTCGCCTGCCTCCACAATTCCTGAGCTTCTTCCCTGCTCGTACTCGCTTCGAACTGGTCAACTATTTTCCCAGTAAAGAGTTTCACCTCTGACTGTATTGATTTCAATCTGTTCCTTATTTCCTCGTCTGGCGAAACCAAACTCACAATCTCTTGTCCTAGTCCCTCTAATTCAGAACTAAATGTATCTGCCCATTCGTTGACCAGACTATTTATGTAGTCTGCGTAATTTTCCGCAAAATATTTTCCCTTGCCGTACTCAACTGCGTGAGGCAACAACAGTCCGTGATTTTTGTTGAACTCTCTCCCCAGATTTTGCAACTGTGTTATTCGCTTGCGGTAATACACGTTGTCCTTACGTAACCTGCCGTCTTTCTTAAAATTACGGACCAGTTCTTCAATCGCTTCGCCAATTTGCTCCTGCCTCAGCAGTAATCCTTGCGCTTCCTTCGTCATATCCCAAATTCCAGAACAGATGGCGTATCCCAATTACAAATAAAAATCCAATAATTGTTAAAACTTGTTACAATATTTTATTCGATCTTACTTAATGATTCAAAACAGAGTTATTAAAAAAAAAAAAACATTCCACCGTAAATTCTATCTTTATATACATATTCTGCTATACTTGTTTTCCATCACAAAGTTCCGCTGTCTACCGGCGTCCATTAAGTCCTTCCTTCAATGCAAATTGGTCCTTGACTTCCTCACCAATACTCCTTGTTTTCCTCTCATCATCTTTAATAAATCCATAGAAAAGGCCAATGTTTGTAAAAACCGAAATTTGATTTACCGGCAAAAGTGTCTTGATTCATTCCCGGAAATTTGAATCCATATTTAAAAATAAACCCGTAACGTATGCGCCACATAATAATAGCATTTAAATGTTTTCTTCAACATTGCTACGCAAATCGTAGTTTCCGAACTTCGAAAACTTTGATGCAACAACACGTGTTGTAAACACCTCTTGAAATATTTTTGCCTAATACCCTAAGCTCAAATGCCAATCATTTAAATCAAACCACAAAAATTCAGAACTTCAGAATTTAAACAATACAAAATAATTTAATTATTTCCAAAATAGAAATGTCCCTCACGACAAACAAACTCAAAACCCCTACCAAAAAAATCCTCACAGCTAGGATGAACATACATAGACCGTCCGATCATACTGACGGTTTATGGTTGCAATACAAAGCTGCGTGCAACAGCGCAAACGCGCCTGTAGGTTGCAACTTCTTTGACCAGCGCTACGGCGCCTTCAGGGTCGCAGAAGTATCTACTTAAATTACGCTACTATACACTCTACTCACCATAATTTTTTTTTTCCGATGACATCTTTTCCTTTGGGTCCTTGGAATTCGTTGCAGGTTGAGGTCCTTCGAATTCGTTGCAGGATGCCTCACTGCTTCAGGGTTCCTTGCCCTGGGATTACTCCAATAGGTCCTTTAGACCGGCTGCGCCAAAATGTTGGGGTATTGTCCTTGTTTGACGGGAGACGTCCTTCTGCTGCGCGCGTGTATCTGAAAAGCCTAAATCACTCTTTGTAAAAATCACTACATTACACTTTTAGTTTTTAAAATCACACGCCTTTATTTCTTAGAATACTAACTCTTATATACTATTTACAATTCAAAATTACAATACAAAAACTGACCTTTCTGGTGTTCCAGTTTCGCACCTGTTAATTGGTGTCAGTTTGTCAAGCCAACTGACCTACGCCAATCTGAAATGTTGATGGTGCATTCTAACTTTGAATGCCCTTCGGTGGCTCGACTGCAAAACTGTAGCACCCTAAAAGTTTACATAATAAATATTACATAGGTAATATTAATTCTAAGTACTCGCACCCTAAAAATATGTGCTTTCTTAAGTAACTTTAACACATGCTAATCACACAGAATGTGTGGCATCTGTTAGGAGTCGATGATGTGAGACACTACGCGCAGGCAGCTTGATTCTAGCTCACAACAAAGTAACAACCCTTTATTGACCGAAATAAAATCAGCCAATTTTGGAAAAATTGAATTAGAAAGTTTTTCAAATATCAAAGAGATTAAAGAACTAAAATTTCATAAGAATGTTTCTTATGGAATAAGCATAACGATTGTAATTGTCATTGTTTGTGTAATCATTATATTTGTGTTAAAAGCAAGAAGACAGCCCACAGTAATTAATAAAACCAAAATTGTAAATGAATCTCAAGCAAATGATATCGAATTGAAAAAAATAAAAAATAAATATGGCATAAATATGGCAGTAATAAGTATATAAAATTAAATTTTACGAGATCCAGGAGTATCCCCAATCAAGGGATGGAGGAGTTACGTCCGCATACCCTACATACTCGTATATAAATACATATATCCATACATATATACAAATTCACATTCCTCTATGCAATAGCGTTATCGCTTAGTTTTTATTATTGCATAGCAGATGGTCTCAAATTCAGTTAAGGCTCCAAATGCAAAATGTGCTTAGTAGCATCTCAGATGGGCCAAACAAAAATTCCTGCCTTCACTAAATACTGATCTTTATAATTATTGATCTCTCAAATTAAATTAGCCCCATTAATTTTAAAATTCATTTTTCCTCCCGAACTTAAACGAGCAACAATTTACCAAAAAGACCTTTCTACTGAAAGTATAAGGCAATACCTTCACAATCTAATGTTACATGATTCAATCACGGTACTTTGAATCCATATTCAAAAATTAACATGTAACGTATGCGGAGCGTAATGAGAGTATTTATATTTTATATATATTTAAGAGTATTATGTATTATAACGGACGTGAAACCAAACGGACGTGTAATCACACGAGCTCCGCCCTTGTGACATTTATAGTTGTTTAAAACCAAGTAACTAATTTTACAAATTCCGCGAAAGAGACGAAGTGTTCTGTTTAGATAAACTAAATCTTATAATCCACTCTCAGCAAGATGACCACTTCTTAATTTTGGACACCGGTGTTAAAACATTGAGTACTCAACTAATATTGATTAATAATAATGTAAGAGAAGTAGGCATTTGAAGTCAGGTAAAATAGGCATCTATTCAGAACTTACTGACTGAAAAGAAGAAACAGGACATGGGGGAATAACTGCAAATTATGAAGGATTTAAAAGACTAATTTATTATAAAGATCTCAAAAAGTTGATCCAGAAATACAATAATAATTGCGACATTTGTAATAGTGCCAATTATGATAGGAAAATTTTAAAATCACAATTTTTCTTGACGGTTACACCAACTGACAAAAATCGAATAATTCATGTAAACGTACACACAAATAAAAACTTAGTTTCATTTGTTTTATAGATAAGTTCTCCAAATTTGCAATTATTCTCTACTTAGAAGATAGAAACAGCACTACCCTAATAAAAAAACTAAGACTATACCGTTCAATTAAAACAAACCTCATAAGTCCATAATAGATAACGAATTCAATTCGAACCTGAGAATACGTACAGAATAACGAATAGAGCTATGTTAGGGACTAAAAGGCAATGAGACACAAATAAGAACCAAGATATAGGAAACTTAAACTTCAGATCTTACTGACTGAAAAAAACAAACAGGACATGGGGAATAACTGCAAATTATGAAGGATTTAAAGGACTAATTTATTACAAAAATTTCAAAAAGTTGATCCAGAAATACAATAATAATTGCGACATTTGTAATAGTGCCAATTATGATAGGAAACTTTTGAAGTCACAATTTTTCTTGACGGTTACACCAACTGACAAAAATCGAATAATTCATGTAAACGTACACACAAATAAAAACTTAGTTTCATTTGTTTTATAGATAAGTTCTCCAAATTTGCAATTATTCTTTACTTAGAAGATAGAAACAGCACTACCCTAATAAAAAAACTTAGACTATACCTTTCGATTAAAACAAACCTCATAAGTCCATAATGGATAACGAATTCAATTCAGTCAATGTCAGAGAATTCATGAGACACGAAGAAATATCAACACATTTTACAAAGCATAATAGCCTTACAAGTAACTCTGACATTGAACGGTTCCACAGCAAAATTGCAGAAAAATTTAGAGCATTGGAGGCAGAATTGTCAAAACTATCAACACAGGAACGAATATTTAAATGCGTAGAATGGTATAACCGATCAGTACATTCAGTCATAAAAGCAAAACCGACCGACGTACAGAAATGTAGCGAAATATCATTAGACTTAACGAAAAACCTGAGAATACGTACAGAATAACGAATAGGGCTATGTTAGGGACTAAAAGGCAATGAGACACAAATAAGAACCAAGATATAGGAAACTTAAACTAGAAAACGTTCACCCAACAAACATTAAAAGACCCACGAAATTTTGTGGTCAAATGGATATTAATCGCTATAATGCTGATATGGATATGGATACAAATGGTCCAAGGGATACTGATTGTAGACAAGATCGAGACTGATAATGGGTACATAGAGATCAAACTGGAAGATGCGCAAATTAACAGGACCTATAATACTGTTCTGCATGTCATCAAACCGACAGAAATTGAAAGCATAATCCATGACTTGGCAGTGAATGTCGGTCAGTTGCAACCTATCGGGAATAGTCAATTTCTATCGCTACAACTCAACACACTAAGACGGAAACTACAGACGTTACTACCACACAGACAAAAGAGGGGTCTCATCAACATATTGAGAACAGAACTTAAATAGTTATATAGTACTATGGATGATAACTCCTTTTGCCATTTTACCTCATCTTTGTGACCTTGTGACAGTCTATACTGTTTTTGGTTTATTGGTGGTTGATCCATTCTAGCATTTCATGCTCTACTTCCGATTAGCTGGTCTCCTTCCAGGAAAAATATGTCATGGAATGACTTACATATGGCTTCTGTTGAATCCTACTCTTCTGAATTTACGCTTGGGTCTAACGTCAGTGATTCTAATACTTTCTCCATTCTTTTTCTTATATCTACTTGTTTAGTCCGATTAACCTATCCATAATTCGGTTCCTTAAAATTATCGTAACTAGTGAACGTAGGCCTAAAATCCTTATCCATATAATAGTCCCCTTATAATGCATTTAGTATGCAAGCGTACACCTTACCGTTGTCAACGTGCGTTATGGCTCTCCCATATATCCGCTAGCTGCTGCTTGTGCAAAACAACCGTCCGAAGTTTCGTGTTCGTAAGTCTAGTAACTACTCTGGTTGACCTTGGGTTTACTACCACCGTACTTACTATTCTTAACCCAATTCAAGGTTCCTTCCCGCCATGACTTTAATGGAAGCGTAAGGATTATATTCTTATTATTATCATACAACGATAACTGTTTCTTCAGCGCATCCAGTATGGTGCGGCCGCAAAGATTACCGCGGCCAATTATCCCATTCGCGGGATTCCTTCCCTATCCAATTCCACTGCGTGCACTTTAAAACGTATGCCCTTAACTTCACTGTGCCCTATACTGAGCGAACCAAATGTCCTGATGCAACCTACCAACGCTCCGTTAAGCGTTCTTACATCCTTTGTGTTACCAAACAACTCTTTCCGTAAAACACTAGATTTTGAGAGGCTGGAGTCCGCCCCCGAATCTCCAAAAAGCACTGGCTTTCCACAAGCTGCCTCCTTGCAGGGTATCTCAATGAAAGCGTCTCCCGTTCTGGTCACAACGAAACAACGCCCTTTTGTTTGTAAAATGGACGCGTATCTACTTCCTAACTCTTCAAGCTTTTTCCTCCATGCACCACAGTTATCCTTTACGATCCTATACTCCCTAAACATTAACATGATTATCTTAACTATAAACTCTCGTAGCGCGTACGCGGCGATATTTCTAACCTTAATAAAACTTAACCTAAGTACTAGAATCATACAGTTATCCAAATCAAAACGCAATACAAAATTTTTTCCCGGAGATACCCTTGCTCCTTCGTATCTTGAACCATAGTCCTCACATTACTCGGTACATGGTATTGGAGAGCCTCTTGCTCCTCCTTCTCCTGGAATATAGTTCTTACATTACCAGTCACAGATACTTCTGGCCTAATTCTTTCTTCCTTTCCTTTGGCTTTCCAGTCTACTGGCCTCGACTGGGCTGCTGGAAGCCTCCCTGCTGCCTTTGTTGGGATTGTCTTTCCCTGCATTCCACTGCCCGATGTCCCATTCGTCCACATGAGAAGCATCTCAATCCCTGTATTCCAAATTGGAATTCCAGAAGTGAACCGAGGATAAGGTTCACTTCTGGAATTCCAATTTGGTCGCTGCTGCCCACTCCCAGTTTTGAAAGGATTTCTTTCTTGGTTAATTCCTTCCGGTGAATTAACTCGGGGACTACTAATGTTACCCCTGTTGTCCCTCAAGGGTGGATCCGGGCGTCTCGTACCTGGCTGCCTTCTACTTTGATCCCATTTAGTGTCTCCTTGGTACTGTCTACTTGCCTCATGACCATATGTTTGGCACTCCATACAGTAGGGCGTGTTTTTGCGTGTAACGCATTCATCCCTTGTATGACCTGGCTTACGGCAGAACCAACATGTGGGTGCCCTCTGTACAAACCCCCTGTACGGATTTCTAGGATTCAAGACAGCGGTGGTCTGTTTTCCAACATATGTACCTCGCCTAAACCAGCCCTACTCCGTTCCACGAGGACTTGTGCTCTAATCGCTTCTTCTACCAATTCCTTCAGAGTTCCTGGTCTGCTATTCAGCATATGTATCTTTAGTGCGGAGTTGCAGAGGCCCACCATGAAAGTTGTTAACACCGACTTGTCAACTTCGCATAATAACGCTGTATCTCCCACGCCATTGTACTTATTTTGTTACTATTTCTGTTGCCAGTGCCTGTAGTGATCCTAGACGCTTGGAAAAGACTCGTATGTCCTCACCTGCCAGCTGTTTCCCCATTCTGATTTCCTGAGTTACATTTTCAAAAGTCCTCACTTTTTGGTAAGTTTTCCACAGGCGCCCGTAAAGCTCGTCCGCACTGCAGAATCGCTTGGGCAGCACAAGGTTGTATACATCTACAAACAACCTTTGCTTAACACAGTCAAAGAAGTCGTGCAACTCATCAGGGCTTATGATCCGCTGTGCCAGTTCACAACCTTGAATGAACCTACTGACATCTGACCGTGAGTCCTCTGACGCAACACCAGTAAACACGGGTACCAACCCGGCCACTGTTTTCGAAATTTCCTCGATCCCCATCTTATTAACTCCAAATATATCACTTTTTTTATTAATTGGTTGTCGTTAATTCCTGTTCCTACTTCAACCTCTATTTCCTTTGGTACTATAAGGTGACAAAGGATGGAGCAGTTCTTCTGCTCAAATTCCTGACCTTCTAATAAATGTTACAATTTAATTTGTGATTTTTTAAACTTGCCTTGATAATTCCACTTACATATAACATCAAATAATCTCATATGACTACCCCGAAATCAATGAGTCCCCAAATATAAATTTATTACATTTTTTATTTCAATCATTCTTAACTTACCGAATTATACTTAACATCGACTTCAATGTATACCAACTGAAGTCCGCCTCACGATAAACCCCATAAAATCACCATAAACACGTAGTTATTAAAACAAATAAATAAGTTAAGATCAGATAGATAAATAATTAAACATATAAATAATTGAATAAATAAATAAGTAACTTAAAAATAAATAATTTTTATGAAATAAGGAAAAGTCAGAACAGAAAGACAATGAATAAACAAAAAGGAAACAAAAATTAGAAAAGAAGAAAAGAGAAAAATAAATAGCATTAAGAGAAGTAGTGAAAAATTGCTTGCTTAAAGTTGAGATACTCCTAATTGCCAAAGGGAATTCCACATCCTGATGGCGTTCACAAAAAAGAGTCTATTCGGGTTTAAATACTTGTAATTAGGGACTAAGAGGTTCATATTTCTCCTCGATTTACAAAACTATAACTTTTCGCTTATATTATTTTTCATTAACCTTATGCTTCACTTGAAGGCAAAAAGGTTGATTTTCTAAACTAAAACGCGTAATAGTAGACCAATAAATATTTCCGTTTGTTTTGTAAACTCTTTTCTATGAACCCATTTTGAATAATGTGATCGATTTCACGAAATTATTCTACATATTTTTCTCCCCATCAAACAAAATTTTCAAACACAAAGAATGATTACAGCACTACTGACACATCTCCCTTTTTATAAAATGCTCTGTTGATTTGTTTTGCTTTTCAGTGCAAAAAATTAATTAATAAATTAAAACTACACAAACTTTTATGCAACAACCCGTGATGTATACACCTCTTGAAATATTCCTGCCTAATACCCTTAGCTTACACTGTTAAATATTCATATCAGTGCTGAAACAAAATAAATGTCCCTACCGACACACACACATATTCCCCTACCAAACAAATCCTCACAGCTAGGACGACATACATAGACCGTCCGATCATACTGACGGTTTATGTTTGCCCATACAAAGCTGCGTGCAACAGCGCAATCGCGCCTGTACGTCGCAACTTCTTTGACCAGCGCTACGGAGCCTTCAGGGTCGCAGAGTATCTACTTATAATCGCTATTATAATTTTACTCACCATTATCCTGTTTGATGTCTTCTCGTTGCAGGATGTTCTGCCTGCTTCAGGGTTCCTTGCCCTGGGTTTTCCTCCAGATTTGTTACAGGGTGCTTACCTGCTCCAGGGTTCGTTGCCCTGGGATTCCTACAGTAGGTCCTATTGACCGGCTACCGACTGCGTCAAAATGTTGTGCTCTGTGTTTGCAGTCGTTAGTGGAGAGCGCCCTTTTGCTGCCGGTAGTAGACGAGGGCGTATTCGAGGACCTATTAGTTCCTGACAAGTGAAACCCCGTGTTGTTCAGTTTCAAAGACAAGAGTTCAGACCTTTCTTAAAATCATAAGTCTTATATACTATTTGCAAATAATACTTCCAGTCTAAGTATTGACCTTTCTGGTATTCCAGTTACGCATGTGCTTTCTTAATTAGTTTAATTGTAATACTTATAAATGTTAAATGCATCAAATGTGTAGTGTCTTTTAGGAGTTGGTGCTGTGAGTCAACAACGCGCAGGTACCTTGATTCTGACTCACAACACACCAGAGATTCACAGAAAAGCCGTTCGTTGGACCTTGCTCAGCAGCTTCGAATAGCTTCGTTTCTGAGTGGCTGGCCACCATACCAGTATTCCATATAGCAATATAGGTCTGACCACAGAAATGTACAGCCAGTGCATAATTCGAGAGGATAGCCCCTAATTAATTCCGACTGCTTTTTTACATATGTACAAAGCAATATTGGCCTTCCTAACTCTATCTTCAATATTCGGTTTCCAGGTAAGTTTCCTATCTAGTACTAGTTACTAATATTTGACTGTCTCCTGTGAGAACGTAAATTCTCAGACCGCTCATATTTACGCTCCCATTTTGACTGCGCCGCCATCAGCAGCCAATAGCGTACACACACACGCACTGCTAGAACTTAAACAAATTTATATTTACGCTCTCACAACATGTGCAACGGCCAATAGCGTACACACACACGCACTGTGAGAACGTAAATAAATTTACATTTACGCTCTTCTGCTGGGAGTGCGGTAAACGAAATGTGCGCACAGTGGAATGCTGCAGTTCCAATGGGGGAAACGAGAACGGCTACCGTCAAGACCGAGGCATGGCGCAGCCCAACCACCACCGGCCTCAACCACAGTAACTGCTTTACGCTGCAACGGACAGCGTATCTGTGCCACTGGCACCATCGGCACACTCAACACCACAGCCACGATCGACACAGGAGCTTCAAGAAGTTTTGTGAGTGAACAGCTCGCCAACCCACTGCGTGAAACCACCAGTAGGATAACTCCTACACACATCCGAGCACGCATGGCAGACGGGCAAACTCAGATTATCTCCGAGGCAAATATTGTAGAGGTGAAGTTGGGAGAGGAAAAATGTGAACTAGAGCTTCTAGCAATGCCGGGTTCATCAGACGATTTGCTACTAGACCTAGACTTTCTAATTAAGCTAGACACAACCATAAAATGCGGTGACCAAAAGCTCACCCTGGGACCCCAGTCCGGGGTTGTGCAATCCTGCGAAGCTACACTGTGCACAACCATTCGGGAGGAGGTTATTACTGAGGAGCAGAGGATAGAGGCATTTTTAAAGAGCGACTTAAGCAAATTCGGCAACCAACTCGGTGTAACTTACATCGCAAAGCACAAGATTGTGATGGGGGACGATAGGCCCATAAAGCAGGGGTACTACCCACGGAATCACGCTCAGCAAGCACTCATCAATGTGGAAATCGACGACTTGCTCACCAAAGGCTGCATAGAGCCCTCACACAATCCCCATAGTGCTCCGATCGTACTGGTACGGAAAAGGGATAGGAAGTGGCGTCTTGCATCGACTACCGGCAGTTAATCGCCAGGATCATCTCAGATGCATACCCATTACTCCGAATTCACCACATCCTTGACCGCTTGCGTGAAGCCAAATTCATAAGCAGTCTAGGCTTGAAAAATGGTTACTGGCAGATCCCTATGGAAGAAGAGACAAAGAACTTACGGCGTTCACGGTACCTGGAAGAGAGCTTTTTCAATGGAAAGTGATGCCGTTCGGTTCACACTCGGCTCCTATCACCTTCCAAAGAGCCTTATATCAAGTTATAGGACCAGAGATGGAGCCACACGCCATCGCATACCTCGACGACATTGCTAGAAGAGCACCAAAACAACCTAACCGAGGTCTTCCGCCGTTTAAGGGCTGCGAAGCTAAACTTAAATCACGAAAAATGCTCGTTTTTCAAGAAAGAACTCAAATACCTGGGTCACATGGTAAGTGATAAGGGTATCCACCCGGATCCGGATAAGGTCGCAGCTATCCGTGAACTACGACCGCCACAAAACGTAAGGGAACTAAGACGGTGCTTAGGCATAGCGTCTTGGTATAGGCGTTTCATGTTTGACTTCGCAAAGACAGTGCCTCCGCCGACCATATTGTTGAAGAAGGGCAAACACTTCAAGTGGACAGAGGAGCAACAGCAGGCATTCGAGTCACTAAAGCAGCAACTGACGGAGGCTCCAATTCTCGCCTGTCCTGATTTCGCCCAGAAATTCATACTGACGCTAGCGATTATAGATTGGGCGCAGTACTCAGCCAGGAAATTGAGGGGGTGGAGCGCGTGATTGCGTATACGAGCCGACATCTAAATAATGCAGAACGAAATTACTCGCCTACGGAAAAGGAGTGCGTGGCCATTGTATGGGGCATAAGGAAAATGCGACCGTACCTAGAGGGGTACCACTTTACAGTAATTTCTGACCACTTGTCGCTGAAATGGCTCAACTCTATAGAGAGCCCCTCAGGGCTCATCGCGAGATGGGCACTAGAGCATCAACAACATTCGTTCGAAGTACAATATCGAAAAGGCAAGTTGAATGTAATAGCCGATGCACTATCACGACAACCCGTGGAAACTGCATGCGTGATCACAACATGAGAGCCAACAGAACCAGAGTGCCCCTGGAAGCAAAAACGCCGAGCAGAGGTAATCGTGGAGCCTGCAAAGTACGCCGAGTACTACCTGGAGAACGGGCACTTATTCCGCCATTTACCAAATCACAACGGGGATGAAGATTGAACTCCCTGGAAATTGTGCGTACCAAGGCCACTGAGAGAACAGGTTTTATATGAGAACCACAATGCATCAACAGCAGGGCACCTAGGAATACGTAAGACCATAGCCCGAATAGCCAATTGGTTTTATTGGCCTGGTCTATTCCGCGAAACGAGTCAGTATGTGAGACAGTGCGCCCTATGTCAGAAGTTTAAGAGTAGTCAGCAACAGCCTGCTGGGAAGATGCTAACCCAGATCCCTGAGGAACCATAGGCCATATTATGCGCAGACTTTGTGGAATCACTACCTCGCTCAATGCACGGAAATACCATGCTAGTGGTCTTCCACGACAAATTCACTAAATGGACTGAGGTGGCTCCGCTCCGGAAGGCCACTACCGAGACCCGTATCTTGGCCCGGTTTGGTGTACCTAAGGTTTTGGTGACCGACAATGGGTCACAGTTCTCCAGCAGGGCATTTAAAAGATTCACGAAGGAGTACGGTATCATACACGGCACCGTGCACGCCCCAAGAGAATGCCGTGAAGCGCACAAGCCGCACAAACCGCACAAGCCGCACAAACCGCACAAGCCGCACAAACCGCACAAGCCGCACAAACCGCACGGTCAAAACAATGATCGCCCAATTTGCGAACAAACTATCAATACAAGTTTAATGTCTTAAAAAACCACGAGTTTAATTATCAGAGTTCAGTGCTAAACTGTACTTTTTTTAGTTTAACTTAGCCTTAGGCTTAATATATAACAATGTAACAGTACGTATATAAGAACTAATAATACATATGAATATAAGAGAGAAGATGTATAATGGTAGAGATATAATGGGAATATTTACAAAAGACAAATAACCCAATAGGAATACTACAACTCTCCCCTCCAAATGAAAAATATACTCAAAAACCTTAGATATATACTAATTTTTTTAAATATTTAATTCTTAGATATTTTCTCCAGCAGGGCATTTAAAAGATTCACGAAGGAGTACGGTATCATACACGGCGCCGTACACACCCCAAGAGAATGCCGTGGAGCGCACTAACCGCATGGTCAAAACAATGATCGCCAATTTGCGAACAAACAACAGAGGAAATGGGACGACCTGCTTCCGGAACTTACCCTTGTCATCAATACAAGTGTGTCAGAGACTACAGGGTACAGCCCGGCTTACCTCGTACAAGGAAGGGAGCCACGACTACCCACAGCACTCTACGACGAGGCCACCCTAGCAACCGGACAGGGCACGAAATCTCCTAGTGACCGAGAACAACAATTAAAAGAGATCTACAGCATTGTGAGGCAGAACTTGGAGCGCACGTCACAAGACCAACGCCGGCATTATAATCTGAGGCACCGGTCATGGAAACCCACCGTTGGACAAGTTTTAGTGAAACAGCACTACCTGTCAAAAGCTGTTTACCACTTCGCCGCCCAGCTAGCGCCGCGTTATGATGGGCCCTTTCAAGTCAGAAACTTCGTGTCCCCAATCATCGTAGAGTCAGTACAGAATGGAAGGAAAGGAAAAAGAACAGCACATGTCAGCGAACTGAAGTCATTCTGTGCGCCTCTAATGACAGCGACAGCATTGACGGAGGGACCTGGAAGCGCAAAACCGCTCAGGAGGAAGACGCCACACACGTCGTAGGAAACTATGAAGGGGGACGGACATTCCGGGATGTGCCGGAGTTACAAGGTTTACTGGAAATGCTAGTAAAAGAAGTCACTACCATTGCCCTCCAACAAAAGAACTCTCCTAGGAGAGCCCGACTCCGTTTCAACCGCCACCCCTACAAGATAATCCTACAACACGGAAATATCTCGATCTCTCAACGTTCGGCGAAGTAGAAGGGGCGTGTGAGAACATAAATTCTCAGATCGCTCATATTTACGCTCCCACATTGACTTCGTCGCCAACAGCAACCAATAGCGTACACACACAAGCACTGCAAACAAGTAAATCCCAAATCAATACATACCTACTCCAAGAACTTCTTTGCCTACGCTCCCACATTGACTGCGCCGCCATCAGCAGCCAAATGCGTACACAACACGCACTGTTAGAACGTAAACAAATTTATATTTACGCTCTCACAACAAGTGCAACGGCCAATAGCGTACACACACACGCACTGTGAGAACGTAAATAAATTTACATTTACGCTCTCTGAACAAGTGCAAAAGCAATATATTATTTGCAAGCACGCACCTATGGACAAGATCAAGTATGAGCGGGCGAAAGGCACTAAGCAGAAATAATATACCAACAAAATAATACAGTGTGCCATCATCCCCAACATCCTATAGATTTGGTAACCAACATAAATGGCACAAACAACAAGAGCGACGGCCATGCGAAATATAATGGAAAGATCTGCACTCCACCAATCACAGCGTTCGACTTTCCACCTGGGAGCGCAGTTGATCAAAGCATTGTTCAAAACTTACAGTCCGATCACAGCAACAACTATATAAGCGGCAAAGTACAACAACAGACACTAGCACAACGAACAATAGACAATAGACAAATGCTGCGCAGAAACGAAATTGAAGAACAAAGGGACAACGACAGAGACATCGCTACGAGCGTCGCCACTTTTATACTTCCTAATGAAGAGCTCCAGCTTAGTCCTGGACGGATTACCCTCTATGCACAGTCTGTACCCCATTTGACGAGAATGTTGAGTAGATGGCATGCTCGAGATTCTAATAGCAACATCGTCCGCTTATGAAACCACCCTAAACTCCTCTCTTTCCAGATGCGCAAACAGCTCATTTACTGCAATATTCCAGAGTAGAGGTGAAAGAACTCCACTTTCAGGTGTGCCTCTGCACACGGACTTTTTGGCCGACGTCGCCCCCAGCCGTAAATTGACTACCATGCCAATAAGCAAACTTTGAATCCATCTCCAAGTCTCGCAACAAACTGATTATTGCGTCTGGTTTGATGTTGATGGTTTTATACTTCCTAGTGAAGAGCACCAATGTAGTCTTGGTCGGATTGACCCCCAACCTACATTCAATAGTCCATTTAGAGAGAATGTTGAACATGTGTTGCATCAAGGCGCTCAGAATAGATATGTATATTCCCGATCCAGTCGAACAAGCAGCTAATTTACCGCAAGATTCCAAAATATGGGTGAAAGAACTCCACCTTGAGGTGTGCCTCTGCACACGGACATCTTGGCCAACGCCGTACCCAGGAAAGCAACTAGGGAGAACCCCTTGTTATATAGGGAGTACTCAATACTAAAGACGAAGGAAAGCAATGCGGTCTCTACCGATTTCCCTTGAAGTAGGCATGCTGAGACACCGACAGTTTCTGTCTGTCAATAGTGAGCCTCAAGCGAATGTCTAACAATTTTTCGAAAATATTCAGACATACTAATAGGTCTTAAGTCTCCTGGAGTTGTGTACGCGCTCTTGCTGGCCTTGGATATAAAAATTGCCTTCATATGCTTCCATTATTCTGGACCATATGTTAATTCAAGACAGCTTTTGTAGATTTTATGCAGCCATTCGATTATTAGATACTCTGACTGCGGAATCTCAATTGGAGCTACATCATCTGGACTAGATGCGTTGTATGGGTTGAACCTATGGATAGCCTATTTCAATTAAGGCTCTGTGAATATTTTAAGCTGACCTCGACTGCACTTCCGTTTCATCTCGTTCCCTGCGGAATGTTGCTCGAGCAACAAGGAAAGTGGGTCTCTAGAAAATAGTCTACAGTCTCATTACTATTTGTACTCTAAGATCCATCCCCCCTCCTCAGGTAACCATGTATCATTGGAGCAGTCGATAGGATCTTCGTAAGGCTAGACATCTCAGAGATATCTTCTATGTCACCGCAAAAGTTCTCTTTCTTTCCTAAGCTTACTTTTGAAGGTTCTAAGTTTTGTATGATACCCTATCTGCACTATCTGTAGAATTTTTTGCATTGCGACGAGCCTGGCACTAACAATGCCACTTGCTGCGGTAGTGTTGCGAAACCGAGACCCAAGAGGGTCTACAAAGAGAGAAGGTCTGCTCTCCGGATGGTAGAAAGCTTGTCGCGGATTCCGTAGAAGGAGAGGACGGTGAAACGAAAGCCCTCGTGAGGGCGACGAAAGTTGTGAAGGAGTCTTAAGCTCTCTCACAATAGGCCTCTAAACGCCATCGGTCCCTAGAGGAGACAAATTTCTTCACACGTACTTGTGGTTATGGGGTTCAGAGGTAATAGTCTAGCTACAGTTTCCCTGTGGAGGTCCCAGTTTACCTTCTTGATATTTCATATAGCCGGGGGGCTATATCTTGAAGATCAAACTGGATTAGCTTATGATCTAAAATAGAGTGTCCTAGAACTCTCTAATTTGAGATCGGGTCAAGGACCTTCTGTCGGTTAGCAGTAATGAAAGTGACCACTTGTTGCAGATAAGGAGGTTAGTCGTAAAGATATACTCATATAATGACTCATCGCGTGCTTTGACATCCGTGCTACCCTATATATCTTGGTGCAATGATTGCAGCCTCCCATGAAGCCTTTGCATCCCCAAAAAGCTTCTGGAAGGATTTCATGGTCATGCACCGTGTAGTCCCCATTTGCCCCCAGCACTTAGATCAGGACAACGTCAACTCCGCCTTTTGCAAGAAGGAGTTGAAGGCTGTCAGAAGCAGCCTTCGAATGGTGGAATTTAATCTCCACTATTCATAGCATCTCTGCTACTTGTAGTCCTGGTCCACCACGGTGACGCCCGCATCAGCCTCTTCCGTGCCTGATTCTAGTAGGACATCCTCCTCACTGAGGGTAATTGTCCCAAGAAGATTCTCCAAGCCGCCCCACAGTTGACGCAGAGTCACTGCGTTTCGAGTGCATAGCAGAATCGTCAAAAGAAGTAAGATCAGAAGCTACCCTGTAGGGTAGGCTCCATTTTTATCTGCGCCAGACGGTTGCCCGTCCTTCTTGAAGACCTTGCGATTTGTGGACGAGAAACCATAGTCCCGACTCAATTTTCTTCGGCTAGAGTCGCCAGAGATTCGGTGTTCACCACAAGGGTTACGGATCTGTCATTCCCTCTTGGTCCCTCTACGTGGTCAGGAGCTGCTGGTTGCTCATCATAAATATCTCCAGGATTGCCTCTACGTCAGACGGTTCGACTGGGATCCATGCGCGCGCTCTAGGTCTATTAGGGATCAGCTCCCTATGTACAACTTCGAGCTTTGCACTTGGTCATGCCTCGGCGATAGTGGAGATGGTAATAGCAATAAGAGAAGGTATGCTACATATAAAGAATATTCCTCTATCCACGAGGGATATACGAGTATACATATTTGCTGAATTAACACAGGATGATGATATCGACATAGATGTACAAACTGTAGAGGTAATACCCAAAACACAGAAACCTCCTCCAATCTTTCTATCAGTATAACATTCAGCCATTCAGAGATCTATTACAAGATATAGCAGCAAACGAATACATGCTTAAACTATTAAAAGGTGTCGAAGTCAAAATATTGCCAAAAGCAAAAGATAAGTACAGAACTACAACACAAGCACTTCGCGACAAAAATACGAATTCCACACTTACTAACTACAAAAAACTATGTTGTCCTGAAGAGAATACACCATATAGTGCCACTACAGGACATTAAGGTGAAAAAAGAATTTGCCACGAATTGGTACATACTCGTATATCTAATATTAGGGAAAGAGTCACAAAAATTCCCCTCCCAATATTTTATATAAATCTTAAACAAAATATAAACAATAGAGGCATATATGATATCAACACTATATTAGACACAAAAGGAATTTTTGAACCACCTCGACCCAAAAGACAAATACCACAGTGTTACAAATGCCACCTTTATGTAACCATATGTCACGATATCTAAAATGCGCTTTTTATCATTCTACTACAGAATGCAAAAGGAAGGCCAAGTCATCAAACGTCCAGTGTGTCTTGTTCGGAGGCAACTACCCAGCATACAGTTCCAAGGAACTGCAGCAAAAATGTATCCCACACTCAGTAAAAAAATACCTTGAATACTCCATTAAATCAAAGTTAAATACTACCGGGCAATACGTGCGCTGAAATTTAAAAAAATGTAAAGCCAATGGAATAAACTGAGACATCACCAAACCATAACATATCTTCTCAATAAAAAACCAACGACATGACCGAACTAAAGTCGATTATGAAAAAATCCTCCATACAACAAATAAAAATAGTGTAACATTTTTTTAAAATTTAATTTAAATATGCAAGGGCTCTATACCTAATGTAATACTATTCAATTTAATGTAATACTAAATTATGTACATAACGGTGTATTTGAATTTGTTTGGAGTAATTTTCTGGCCAACTAATTGGGATGATCTCGGAGTTTGAGTTTATATTTACATTTATTTTTATTTAATTCACTCTTAACTATCGGATTATTCAGATCGCTATGGATGTCGTCATTTTTGTTTGTACCAGGGGCAACTTCAATATTGGTTACGCTAGTATTTCCCCACAGCTGTACTGCATGCGACCATACGTTTAATAACAATAACTTTGTGCTCTACTCGCAGTCCGGATTTCTTGTTAAGTAACCAATTGATGCTTTGTGCCGTCAGTTTCATTTGGGTGCATTTTGATTCAATGTGCTTGTTAAGTAACCAATTGATGCTTTGTGCCTTCAGTTTCATTTGGGTGCATTTCAATGTGCTTGCGAATGCGCCAGTTGTCTAGCCAGGACTCTACTAATTTTACGTGATTAGTCAGGTCTCTCGATGCGATCCTCGAATTTTTGTGCTAGCTCAAGATGGCGGTATCATCAGTAAATGTTGACGTCATAAGGCGATTGTAGGTAGGTCTGACGTGAAAAATAAGGATAACTTAGGCCCAAGTACCGCCGGACCTTTTCTCTTGAAATTGCTCTACACTGATTCTGCGATGCAACAAGTATTGCATATCATAAATTGGGTGAGTTTCATAATTTTTTTATTTGGTTATATCTGACTCAAGCTCGACTCGAAACAATGGTTGTGGTATTTTGTCCTTATTTTTGATATTATAAACTGATATGCTTTAAATCCCCAGTCTTCCAGAGCCTCCTTGATTTCCTCCGGATCAACATCAGATTCAACGTCTTTAATAACAATCACCAGTCCCTTAATACTCTTTAGTTGGTATATATTAATATTTGTATCGAAGTACGACACTACCGTTATGTTGCCGTTCATTAGAGGAATAATATGGAAATTGTTACTACCGATTAGATGGGTCATATTTTGCACTGCGTTCACATAAATATATAGGTGGAGGCTTAAAAGTCTTATCGATTGTTGATCTTTGTGCTTCAGAAGCTGAAGAATCAATTGTTGATAATATTTCAAAAAGATTTTGGTTATTGGAATTATTTGTCGTAGGCATTTTTGCTGCTCGCTTACCTAGCTTAGTTTGAGGACTTAGTTTACGCTTTACATGCATGTAGCTATTTTCTCACACAAAAGAGTGGGAACACGCTTCATTCCAGTAGTTCTAATTGGCCCTTCTGCTTTCATTGCGTGTGTGATATGAGCGGGAGAACCTCCAGTTAAGCCTTGTAAGCCAGGGCTGCTTGTTGACAAAGTCACAGTTTAAATTTCTTTTGATTGCTTACAACTATTTTTCACTAACTGATTTTTTTCATCACGTTTTATGTGTCTCTTCGCTAGTTTTATATTTTAATATTTAGATTTTGCACTGCAAACTATTGAAACATAAATTATTGCATACTTTTAGGATACCTTCTATTTAGTGCAGTTCACCATGCGGGTGGTGTATATAAGCCAAGACACAATCTATGCGTAAAAGCTTACTCTAGAACCTTCTTGAAACTTTTTTCGAAGTGCAGAGAATATTTTAGAATGTTCTCGAAACTTCTTTCGAAATGTAAAGAATATTATAGAATGTTCAAGAAACTTCTTTCGAAGTGTAGAGAATATTCTACAATGTTCTACTTTAACATACGAGAGGTATATAAACCACCACATAATTAAAGTCGACACAGTTGAACAGCAATCGTAGCAGTGTGTACATAGTAAATTTTAATCGTAACAGTAACAGTATTAAGAAAGAAGTAATAAAGTGATCAAATGAATAATTAAAGTAAGTGCAAAATTGTATTAAAATAAACTTTATGCCTAATTTGTGCCTGATTATGCCTGATTATGTGTGTAAACTACAATAATTAAATAAAGCTAATTTTTTTAATTTAATCAGCGGTTTTTTGATTACTACACAATCCAGTGGTACGAATTCGAGTGTTGAAAGTTAGTATAAATTGTCAGGAGGGTAATTTCGTAACAGTATCAACAAAGTGAGAAGCAAACAAAAATACATCTGAACCATACACTGATATGAAAATCAAATCAATTCAAATGTAAAAATGACCTCACTTATAATTGGTATATGGAACGCCATTAGATTAACCCAGAAAATACAAATACACGCACTTATCAACTGGAGAACCAACATACCGGCCGTCAGATAAGAAGAAAGTACCTGATGTCATAGATTTTTGCGTTACGAAAGGTATTGCCTTAAATGATGTCACAGCAGAATTTTGTTTACATCTATCTTCTGATCATTCAGTTTTTTATATATATGAACTCCAAACCAGTAATGAAATAGTTTCCCCAATCTTTGCACAACAAACTAACGAACTGGCTGCAATTCAGGAAAATATTAAATGAGACACTTCCACTTAATGTTCGTCTTAAATGTAAACAATATATCGATGAAGCTGTAGAAATATTTATACGGACTACTCAGCAAGCAGTATGAATGTCTACTAGTGACGAGGCTGTTACCTTTGCAGAACAATTTTCACATGTATTCGAGCTATTTCCACCTGTCTTGCATCACGCAGAACTAAAAATTTTGAGTTTTTAACAGTCTATAGGTGAATTAGAGCCAACAATATCACAATTTCGACAAAAAGACGTAAAAAAATATGTGTGTAAAGCTGAAACTAAACAAAGCGCCGGGATACGATCACAACATAGGCAAAATACTAAGAGAATTACCGGAAACTGGATTGCAGTTCCTTACTTCACTGTATAACGGTGTTTTAACACTTGGATATGTTCCTCTTCTTAGTTTGCTGTCCATCGTTTCCAAAGTGCTAAAAAAACTCCTCCTCAATGAACTAATGCCCATTCTTGATGAAAAAAAACTAAAACCGAATCATCAGTCACGGAACAGTATACAGGACTATTAGAGAAACTTTTGAAAGTAAGAAGTATTGTACTGGCGCGTTTCTGAACATCACGCAGGCGTTTGATAAAGTCTTGCACTCTGGATGACTTTCCAAACAAAATCAAGTTTTTCCTCTTATTATTACTGTATCCTGAAATCCTATCTTGAAGATAGACATTTCATGACCATTTAAACGACGAACTCACAAAATTATATTCAATTAAATCCGGCGTCCCACAAGGAAGCGTTCTGGGTCCTGTGTTCTAAATACTATTTACAGCTGATTTGCCAACAACAGCAAATATGACAACTGCTACCTTTGCTGATGATACAGTGTGTAATAATATATCATGATCGTCATATAATAATACTTATCCTTGGATAGTTTGCCACGGACTGTGACAAGCAGAGTTTGCTAACTGTCACACTATCAAGTTTTGCTTCCAGTGGTTCTTGTACCACAAGGAACTTTAGCTATCTTCTAATTCCATAGAAAGCTAAAGTATTTAAAGAAGAGAAAAAGCAAGTTTGCTAGTGGTTTTATATACCCTTACAAAACACAAATCCAAGTTTCAAATACAATTTCACTTAATTCTATTTGTCTTATTCTAATATATTGGTTTTTCATGTTTCTGATGTTATTACTCTTAAATTCTTATAGGTCACTTCTTTCTATTGCATTACATTTTACTTTCACTCCATTTTTGGGGGCAGAGCTACAATTTTAAATTTCCTGAAAGTTCAGCACATTGTAATTGCAAGTTTACAAAATTCACTTGATACGTATTGCAAATATTTAGATGTAGTAATACAATTCATGCGCTACATCCAGATGGTGAGGAGTGACCATTTCTTACAAATTATACAATTTTTTCTTTTCCATTATAGTCTATTATTGTATTTACATTATCGCTTTTGTGTATTTTAAATAGTCCTTTATATGGACTTTGGTTTTTCTTCCTATTTTCTTCCTTCAATAAAACTAGATTTCCTACATCTGTTAATAGTTTATTATTAAAATTTGTATTATTATTTACAATTTTTCTTTGTTTTAGTAATTAATTGCTTTGTTTTATTTAATGCTTACTCTCACTGGAATTGTTTGTAGGTTCAATTTTATTTGTGCGGAACTTGGGAATTGGCCATAAATTAATTCATACGGCGAATAGCCTGTATCGACATGAGGTTTAGTGTTATATGCAAATGTAAAATATGAGATGCACTTGTCCCACTCATCATCCTTCGAAAATGCTAGTCGAAATTCACTTAATACCCTGTGATGTCTCTGTAGTCTTCCTATTGTTGGTATGGTATCGAGTATGTCTGCCTTATTTTCAAAAGTGAACATACGAGTATGTTATTCATAAGCTCATTTGCGAATTCTTCTGATTTTATAATTTTCTCTGTCTGATTTTAGAATTTAGAAATGTCCATATCTTAATAAAAATTCTTCAACCAGTGGATGTGAATCCACAAATTTAGTTAGTTCACACTGGATAGTCAAAATATATCTAAATTCATTATTTATTGTTAATGGATCTTTATGATGTTATTTCAAAATTTGTATTAGGTGTATCTGTTATTTTAAAATGTTCTTTCGTATGCTTTCTCTATTTATGTCGTGCACAAGAGTCACAATTTGTCATAATTTCCTTTACCATTCTTTTCTTTTCCTTCCATATAGATCTTTGTTTCAATTTTGTTAGGGTTTTTCTAACTCCCAAATGACCTCCATGTGTTGCATTATGACACTCATCAATAAGATTATATTTTAATACCCTTTACCTTTAAAAAAGGTAAAAAGGGTACACTGATTTTGTGCTTTAGAGAGGGTCTGCAATTTCAAGAAGGAGGCGTGGTAGGTATGGACATATATATACAGATATGATCAGAATCACTTTCTAAGCAATTTTTATTTTGTTCGTCCGTCTGTCCATCTGTGGCCACTTTTTTTCTACACTGTTAGAAATATCTTAATAAAACTTTGCAAAAGTATAGTCTGGACAAAGATACAGAACCAGATGGTTATATGGGCTGATTTGGACAAAGACCACGCCAACCTCCAATATAAGGAACTTTTCTCACCATTTTTAAACTGACTATAACTTCAGTCCACTTGATGGACTCGGGACGCAATTTGGTAATTATGGAGATGTGGGTCCTAGTAAACACTATGCGAAAAGTGGGCGATATATATTAGCTGCCACGCCGACTATTAACAAATATTCATAACTTAACATCTACACGAGATTTATGTACGTACATTTACGAGAAGTAACATGTGGACATTATAAAGCTATTTAAAATAAATGAGCTTGATCAGAGAGAGAGCACGCCCACTTTCGATACAAGTAACTTTCGGGTCTAAAATTAAAATGAGCCTACCTATGCTCGTATTGATGATATCGGAATAAAAATTTGCAGAAATGTACAGGGGTCCATAATGGTGTATCTGCAAAATAAAGATTGTCTTACTACTGCCACGCCTACAATTAAAAAAAAATACTTACTAGTAGTGTGTAAAAATTATTGACGGTCAGCGGGTCATTCTCTAAGTTGAATATATCTTGATATTATTTGAGAATGTGTGTCAATGAATTTTTTACTTTGTCATCACATGTGTGTATATTTAGTTTCCTTAGTATTTCGTTGAAACGGTTGTCACTACCCAGTAAAAAATTGATCGCTCTCGGAGCAATCATGGATCGATCCAAAGTGAGGCATTGATCGCTCCCTATTGTTCCAGAGCTCATGTATTTTGCGCTCCTTTTTAACATAGCATGTCATTGGAAGCGAGCGCTCGTTTTGACCTCCTATGCGAGCAGTATTGGATCGCTCGATTAGATTTCCTATGCGAGTAGTATTGGAGCGCTCGATTAGAATTCCTATGCGAGCAGTATTGGAGCGCTCGATTAGAGTTCCTATGCGAGTAATATTGGAGCGCTCGGTTAGAGTTCCTATGCGAGCAGTATTGGAGCGCTCGATTGGAGTTCCTATGCGAGCAGTATTGGAGCGCTCGGTTAGAGTTCCTATGCGAGCAGTATTGGAGCGCTCGATTAGAGTTCCTATGCGAGTAATATTGGAGCGCTCGGTTAGAGTTCCTACGCGAGTAATATTGAAACGATCTTTTATTCACAGTACGCGAGTAAAATGAGAAACGATTATTATTTATTCTGTATATTAAATGTTTGTATACAAAATTGAAAGAACATAATGGTATAATTCTAGCTAATTCTAGTTTATATATAAGAAAAATAATTCAATTCAAAATTAGGAAAAAACATTATATAGTTAATATTTGAATATAAAAAAATAATTAATTTTAATTATTGCTGCTTTTGGGCATATGTCTTTCTGTAGAAGGCCATTTTTATTTTGCGGAACGCTTCTGGCATTGATTTCTCATAGTCTGGATTGGTGGTGTATGTTTTCTTCATGGCTTCTGTGAAGTAGCAAAAATTGGTACTTAAAACACCAAAAAATTATTTCAAATAATTAAAATCTTACGAAACAAATAGTAATTAAAAAGCCTGTAACTTTTCAGGGCGATCTTTCCCCTCGACCCGTTTCAATTAACTTTTAATTTTACCTCGTGACTTAAGATAGCAATTGGTAAGCGTCTGCACTTCCACATTTTATTTTGATATAAGCAATCTGTAAAAATTGTGAATTCATGAAATATTTTTCTTGGATTTTTCCCTATTTTACTACTTTATTACTTACCGCTTCATTCTTGTAAGGCCAATATCTTTTCCTCAGCCTTTTGAAAATCATCTATAGTTAAAATCGGTAGGTCTCTAGGCGTCTCGAGGAGAATCTTTGATAGATGTTCCAAAAGCACTGAATGCGTGCACATAATTTCCTTAATTCGTCCAATTTCGGCAGCAAGTTTATCAATTTTACTTTCGATACGCGTCAACATTTCGGCAGTATCGACTGAATCTGCAATTGCGACAATTAAAAATGTATGTAAATATACCTCGAATGAAATAATTTGCATTAAATAATATATCTTACCCGTGTTTCCTGAATAAACAGGCGAAAACTCGAAATTCCTTCTATTTTCACTCATGGTTATTTCGAGTCCTTGCGATCCTGTAAAAGAGCTTTAAATGCAATGGTGTAATATTGGAAAAAATACGAACCAGCCGTTGTAAGAAATACAGAAGCATTTACAATATATGTCATCAACAGCAATAATTTGTTCTGTCGCACATAAAGTTTTTGCTTGACAAATTCCTAATACTGTTTTCGAATTCACCGGATATTCAAAAAAGGTTTCAATGTTAGAAAAAGTGTGGCCGACTATACATTCTCTTCCGTCATCATATTGGAATTTATTTATTTTCACTGGAATCATGTTTCTTGTAAAGCAATTGTTATTGGGACATTTATTAGAGAGATAGAGCATGCCAAATTTGTTGTTTCCCCTACTTATATTTGGATTATTTGGATTCAAAAATGCGCTTCTATGCAATATTCGATTGTTGAGTTGTTGAGCGATCTGACTTGGCTTTCGAGAATCCTTTTTTAAAGTTTGCAAATAGTTTTCAAACTTATATGATGAAAAATTCCACCAACATTACCATATTCACACATTCACTAACACATTCCGTTAGGTGCAACAAATTATGAACGTTGTAGCTAATTTTATCACTGCCATATAAACCATTTAAATCCGCAACAAAAGCTTCAATAAGGTGCTGTACGCATTCCAAATTTTTTGTACAATTTACTGGGCAGGAGATGAAACGGTAAGCGCTATGTAACAATAGAATGTGGTTGAACAACTCTTCATCCAGTAAATCCTTCAGAACAACTATGCCGGTATAAAGAGCAAACTGCCGGAATTCCGTCTCTTTCCACCTCGCCATTTCGTCAAAAACTCGTGCTTTTCGTGAAAATTCTTTGGGCGTATGTTTCACAATTGCAAGCATTCTTTGATTCAAATAAAGTTTTTGGGCTTCTTTTATTTTTTTTTGTTTAAACCCTTCCATTCATAATTAGCGTTAAAATTTTCTTCATTACGCCTGAGTCAATCAGATGTAAGACATCTAAAGGAAATTGAGACACCATTTGAATGCCGCATAGTTCTAAAGGGTGGAGAGAATCTTGGAAACATTTTAAATGATACGTTTTGCATTCACGTGATCTGTAACTATCATCAGTCCTTTCATCGCCCAAAATGTCACTGTAAGCTAGTCTTCTAATCTTGTATTGCGCCCGTTGTTTGCACTTCGTGCAGCCTTCAGAAGACGTATGAGGTACGGTGCCGGTCACAAAAGCTCTCGCTGGTGAATCACACACAAACAACCTGATTTTCACTTTCAAATACCTTTTATTTATGAAGACTCCTGATTCCTTTATTTTATTGTACTCTTCCGTAAATTTTTGCAAGTAAGTTCGTACATCAGGTGGCTTTGAAGGTCCAATATAGGTACCTATTAAGAAAGGCTTCGAATGCGAGACGTCAGCCAGAGCTCCTAAAATAGGCCACAATGTTTTTGAGGAACTCTTGTACAGAGGAATTCCATCTATAAATATATCAAGAGCAGCTTCGTCATTAACATTCTTAATTTCCTCTTGAATCGTTTCTAAACCTCTTTGCAGTCCCACATGAAAATATTCACCACGCAACAAGTTAGACACATCTAACACGTCTTTAATTCCTACGTTAAGAAGCGTCGTTTTGCAAGCAGGAACGTCTAAGCCTTCAAACCTCAAAATATTTTTTACATTTTGATGACAAATTATTGGAGTTGGAAGTGCTGCTTCTTCAACGGCAGGTTCGTCTTCTTTATGAACTGAATGTTTGTCTATTTCTTTTTTAACTAAACGCTTGAAATGGCGGTTTGAATATAAACTAAACATTGTTTATTAAAAACTTTCGATATTATTTAGTTTAATTTATTTTTTATTTCACTTTTTCACTTGTACTAGTTAAAGACTCACCTGAGCAAAATATAAAATAATGAAAATATTTAATTCATTTTTTTATTATTTTATTTACCAATTCGGGAGTAAGCTTCCTACTTCCAGCTATTGTCAATTAAAGATGCGAGCTCTTGCACTGTGGTTCTTTTTATATATTTTCACCATTCAGTAATTCCTGTTGCGCGACAGCGTTTCACGGCTGTGCTTGGCGCCAACGACATATAACACATGTCTTGCCAATTCCTCCGGTACCGAGATCCATCACCGTCTACCGTATACGCGTAGCGGCTGCGCCGCGGACACTGTTGCAGCATATTTCGCACAATGCTTTGTACCGCTGCGCTAGCGCATGGCGCCAATGCTGTCTCTTTTGTGTTTTCTCACGTACCGAGGACCAACACCGTCTACCGTTCCCCTGCGCAGTGGACGGCAGCAGACACTGTTGCAGCATGTTTCGTACCATGCTTTGTACCGCTGCGCTAGCGCATGGCGCCAACGACATGCAACACGTGTGTTGCTAACTTACTCTTAAATTTATTTTTTCGCGTTTCAGTACTAAAGCATCAAAAACTACGCAATAGAATCCCTATCAACGAAACTGAAGTTTCATACAACTACTTTATGATGAATCGATATATTAGCAAAGAACCAAACAAGAGAAAGAAGTGACAGAGGAAAGTGAATGAGAGCTGAAAATTTGATCCATTTATGTTCGAAAAGGAGTATTAATGGAGCACTCAGTTGTTCCTCCTTTTTGCGAGCGATCCGAAATTTTTTACTAGGTATGTGCTATTTGTATGTTACAATGCTGTACTTTGCCAATGCTTGTTTGTCAAATTTCGAATTTTTTATTACTATTTCTTCATTTGTTGTGTTTAAAATTTTTATATGTGCCTATATATCATGCCTTTCTGAGGGGCTATTGAGATTCCTAAATAAGCTCCGTCCGCTATTTATTTACTTTGTACTAGCGTATTTTCATTGAAATGTAATGATAAAGGGTAGATTATTTCTGTACGCGGTGGAATTTTATTTTAAAATTTTGTAATGGATTGAACGGAAAAGTTGCAGTGAATGTTTTGCTTCCCAATCTTGTTAAGAAATCTCTGCTGAAGATTTCGTCTGTTTATATATGAAATATTGAGTCTACTAATTGGAATTTATGAATGCATTCATTGCCATCAATGTTTAATTTAAGCTTTGTTACACCTAAAGTATATATCTCTTCATTTGTTATGCCTGTTAGCTTACACTTTTCATCAGGGTAATACTCATTGTCTACCAACTTATTTGTCACTTAACACAGAGATATATCAAAACCTGTATCTATCAGAAATATTATGTCATCTTTTTTATATTTCACAGTTACGAAATTTGTGCTGATATCCGATATTTTATATGCATTTAATTTTGGCTGTCTAGAATGCCGTTGCATTTCGAGCCTTCCATGTTTCTCTCATCATGAATCATACGAATGCGATTTCGGTTTCGCTGGTTGTCTGAGCTATTAAAATTGTTATGGTTTTTCAACCTTGCTCTGTTGTAAACTGTAGAGTTTGTGCGGTTATTGCCTCTATTTGTATTGTTGTAGGTCATGTGTCTGTTGTTTCTGCTGTTGTTATTAATGTAATTTCGGTTAAAATTTCTATTACTATTGTACTTATTGTTATGGTTTAAATTGTTATTGTTGTGACTTTTATTTATGTTATTTCTGTAGTTATTGTTAGTATTAAAATTTCTTTGTGGAGTAGTAGAATTTCTATTGTTAATTCTGTTCGTATTAAAATGTAAAATAGCGTTTGTATTGGATTTTTCCAATTCCAAAGCTAAATTAGTTGCGTTAACTAGTGTCTTAGGTTTTGCTGCGAAAATTGCTGCTTTTATATTTTCATTTAATTTTTAAACTGTTTAAAGCATAAATTTCGTTCATTTTTGTCACAACTGTTTTCTCGGCAATCATTGCGCTGGTACCTAGCTGATAAATTTGTAGTTTATTTAAGTCTCCCATCGTTGTCATGAGTTTTTTTCTTAAAAGTTATTACTGTTATTCCTCGTTGAGTAAAGTTTGTAGTATGTATTTGTGGTATAGTCAAATTAGATTTGTATCTGTGTTTTAGCAATTCGCACAGAATCGTAAATGAGTTTGGTTTTTACGTTAGTATTTATTTTTATATGGAAAATAGATTCCAATAACTGTTGTTTGCCTGCAACAGACAAAGTGTTATTAATTAATTCAATAACTTTTAAAAAACTGTCTAACTCTCTATGAATACGATAAAATTTTTTTATTTTATTTTTTTTTAATGTCCATTTTTATTGCAATTTGCATTAAATACAATAAAAAATATTTTTCTTTTAAACCTAAATAACAATAACTAAATATCAACATATCATTTATGGAGTGCTCCCAGCGGTGCAACCATTTCTTAATTGTAGGTATTCATCAACAAAAATATCTGCTGTTGATTTCCTTTTTAAACGGCTGAATGTAGTCATATGAGCTGTGAGATCTGATATGAGTGGATTAGAGTCCATTGCATTTTTTTGTATTTCTTGCACAATTGTCGGGACTTTCAGGTCACGATGGAGTTGGTTGTTCGTTACGTAGTATGGAGCTTTTGCAATCGATTTTCGATATTAGAAGTTGCAATGCCCCACAGTTGTATGCCATATGTCCACATCGGTTTTAAGACGGCTGAGTAAAGTAAGCGCTTACTTTCGAGTGAAACTTGGCAATTTCGATTCAGCAGCCAGTGTAAATTTCTAAGCTTTATTCCCAGCGCCCTACGTTTGGTGAATATATGAATTTTCCATGTTAGCTTGCTATCGAGGTGCATGGCCATTTATTTAGTCACATTGCACTGCGGTATATTCACGTCGTTGAGTTTTACGGGTGGGCAGGTGTCGCGTTTAAGAGTGACGGACTTAGTCTCATTGGACTTGATTCGCCAATCTTTCAACCATTTAGTGTTTTTGTCTAAGCCCCTTTGAATGTTAAGCGACGCCAGTTGTGGGAGGGTGTCCATTGCGAGTACAGCAGTGTCGTATGCAAATGTGCCAATGATAGTTTCTTCGGAGACAGGTAAATCGTGTGTATAAAGCAAGTATATGATGGGACCCATGACACTGCCTTGGGGTACACCCGCCGAACTTTCGCACATTTCAGATTGTTCTTCACCTTGTTTTAGATAGACGTATCGATTTTGAAGGCAGGATTTGATAAATATGTAATAATTTATTGGAAGTGTTTTGTTTATTTTGTAGAGTAATCCCTCATGCCAGACCAGACACGGTCGAAAGCTTGGGATATATCGAGAAACGCCACCGTACAGAATTTTTTTTGGTCGAATGCAGTTTACAAGTCTATGAACCTGTTAAATTGTACTGTGTTGTTTCCTGAAGCCGAATTGGTTATTAGGAATTAGTTTTCGTTGTTCTATTATTGGCATTAATCTTTTGAGGAAGAGAGTTTCCAAAATTTAGAAAATAGAGGCGATGCTGATGGGCGATATGACTCACTTTATCCGGATTTTTCCGGGCTTAAGGATCATTTTTACTTTAGCCACTTTCCATTGAGGGGGAACAAAACCAGACAATAAAACAGCGTTGTATATATAAGTCAGGCAAGTGAATCCCTCTTCTGGAAGCTGCTTGAATATTTCTCCACTAACGAGATCGTATCCGGGGGCTTTCTTTGCTTTAAGCTTTTTGATCGCTTCCTTGACTTCCCCTTTTGAACATTTTTGTATGGACATCTGGTAGATGTGTACCAAGGTTTCTCTTACTCTTTCTACAGTGATTATAGATGGTTCGATTTCGTGTGGGCTGAACACTCATTTTAAATATGTGCATGATTTTTCGATATCACTTTTAGCCCATTCTTTGTTTTCCATTCTGATGACAGATTGTGTCAGAGTTCGCCTCTTTAAATGTTTTGTTGCTTTCCAGAGGGTATAGTCGGTGGCAACATTTGCATCAAGGTTACTGAGATAGTACTGAAGTTTAGATTTGTGTTCTGTTTTGAGGAGCTCCTTGAGATCTTTTGAGAATGTATTTAATTTTTTCTTATCCCCAGGATGTCTACTCTGTTGCCACTTTTTTCTTGCACTGCGTTTTTCTCCCAGTTTTTCTCCAATCTTCAACAACTATGTTTGTGGCTTGAATAGTTTCTGTGCAGTAAGATTTAATAGAAACGTGTCTGATATTCTTTTTTTTATTATAATAGCTTCTTATTATAATAGCGGCATGTGCTTTTTGTCGGGATGAATTGTATGATAAAGCTTATAGTTTGTTATTTGAAAGTAGCTCTTATCGGTAAAATGAGTTTTAGATATTAGAAGAATATCTATGTCGTGAGTCTGGAGTAATGGTTTAATCTCTAATATGTGTTTGGATAGCCCATTTGCATTCCATACGAGAATATTTATGGGATTGAAGAACTATAATTTTTCGTCGTGATAGTTACGAGTAGATTCATCATACTTGTTATTTGCTGCATGACTTGCTTGACAAGCATGATGATTTTTCGCATTTCGTTTGAAGACTGGGAGGCGATTTCCTTAGGATGTGGGGCTGAGGTATTCTCTCTCGTGTCTTGTGTAGTGTTTCTAACTACTTGGGAGTATGAAAGTGAATTCGAGCTCTGTCTGGATGGTTGGGAGACAACAAGTGTGTGATTTTGTTCCTTTTTTCTCAGTGGTGGATATTTTAATGTTTGCAATTTTTTGTACACCATACAGCCTTTATAATTTGCTGCGTGATTACCTTCTCACAATGCACATTTGACGTCATCAGTTCTCGTCTTATACGAGCAATCTGCAGATGAGTGAGTTGCAGTGCATTTAATACCGACCGGTTTTCTGCGGCAGTAGGTTTTTGTGTGACCATACTGCTGGCAGTTAGCGCATTGAGGGATTTTGCGCTTTGGACGAGGTGGCTCAAATAAAATTTTCGTATAGAAGAGGAGGTACTGGGCTTCGTAAATATCCTTGTTGTTTGGGATCGCTTTTAGCTCAACAATGAACATTGGTTTTTTGGTGTTTCTTTGTTTAATATTCCAGATGCTCACAGCAGTGTGGCCGAGTCCTAGTAGTGATTCAGCAATTTCCTCAGTGCTTATAGACGTTCATGTTTTTGAGTATAAACGTAAAACTTCTTTCCTATTTTGATTTATAAGTGTAGAATTCGGTATTTTTTTGCTCTAATTGGTTTATTATTGTTTTGTAGGCTTCAGAAGTCGATGCTTGAATTTTACTTTCTCATTACCTAAGAGTTTTAAATCATAAGCACTAGGAGCTGTTTCCGTTAGGAGTTTCATTATAGGAGTAATGTTATTGACTTTGTCAACAAATATTGATGGGGCTTGGGGGCTTTTACTTGGTTTATCATCTTCTTCAATTTCTAGAGAAGGAAACCTATTTTCTGTAGGTTGAGAAACACTTATCCAATATTTGTCGAGTTTGGTTTGTTTTTGGGATGCTTTGGGCTTACCTGGGCTTTCACGGGGTATTTTTTTGGGCTCAACAACAGTCCAACCGTAACCTGGTGTAGACTTAGTACTTAATGCTTGAGGCAAAGCTTCCTGCTGGTTTAACAATTGCAGCTGTTTGCTATATTGCCCCAACACGAAAAATGTGGTACTTGAAGTCAAATGTCACTGGAGAAGCAGAAAGATTAATGAGGTATCTACCACTAACCCAGGAGAATTATGATACAACGTGGAACCTTCTCCAAGACCGGTTACACAATAAACGAGTGCTGGCCACACTACTCCAACAAATCATAGGGCATTCAAGCCTATCACCAGAAAACACATCCTCAGGAACAATAAAAAACCTCCATGATGTTGTAACAGAAAGCATCTTGGCCATCAACAATATAAGAGTCGACACATCCTCGTGGGGCTCAATATTGCTGCACATCCTCGTGAAGAAGCTAGACCACCAGTTACTTGCTGTACGAGTAGTCATTAAAGGTTCCAAAGGAGATTCAAACGTTGGGAGACTTTCTGGACTTCCTTGAGCATCGCTTCCATTCTCTGGAAACTCTCGGTGGACGAGAAAGACCACATTCATCAAAGATAGTGTCAACAGTGCAACTGCGACTACGAAATGCAACTTTTGTCAAGGCACGAAACGTCTGCTGAATTATTGTAAATTATTTCTCCAATTATCAGCAGTAGCTAGACTAAACTGGCACAACTATGCGTTAATTGCCTAAATGGCGATCACACGTCAAAAACATGGACCGCACGCGGCTTTGCGAAATGTGGCAGAAAGCACAATTCACTGCTGCACTTGGAAACCAGCCCACCCGCCATCATCAAAAGAGAGCCAACAAATCCAAATATCAACAAACCACACCATAGAAGCAATTTTAAACTCTCGGCCATTAACACCCATGTCAACCGACCCAAAGGATATATACGCATTAACGTCAGGACACTTTCTAATTAGCGAACCTCTAACTGTACCAATTGACGGCTGCCAAATCGACCAAAGCTTCATTGTTAACCAAATGGAAGCTAGTGTCGCACCTGAAGCATAAATTCTGGAACCGGTGGTCTTGAGATTATCTGAATGAACTTCAATACAGGCGCAAGTGGAGGGAGCAGGTGGATAATGCAAGACCAGGTATGATGGTAATAGTCAAAGAGGACCACTTACCACCCCTTCGCTGGCCACTAGGAAGGATAATCAAAACATACGAAGGCCAAGAATGCGCAGTACGTGTGGCCGAAATTCAAACGTCAACTTTAGTAGGAAAACGTCCAATCCGCAGGCTCGCACCCCTTCTAGTAACGGACTCTGATGCGGATAACGATTTCGGTGTACCTTCCCAGCTCAGCTATAACAACCTAAACAGTGTCCCTCTCACAACCGCCCAGCCTCGTCCAAACGAATCGAATTATAATACCAACAAAAAGGAGGCGAGCCTCACCGACCAGCTCTCTCCTGTTAACAGTTATTGTTTCTTTGCTACTGATCCCGGCAAAATTAAGCAGCTCAGTCCATATCAAGAACTTTAGTAAGGACTCTGGGATATATTTCGACGGCATCGGGACAACAGGAATGATAACAGCAGAATTGAAAATGGTGGTGTACTATGACTTGGCCTCATTTTGGGCCGAAATCGATACCTTCTCTTCCGGCATATTAGCACTCCAGATCTTATGTACAAGAGCAAAACAAAATTCCACGTGCTATGCCGTAAGCAGCAACCTAACTCAGACACGGGATGAGCATAATTTTTCTAGATCATTTTAGCCCATTTTTCATTACTCCATTTTCCATTCTGAAGGCAGATTGTGCCAGAGTTGGCCTCTTTAAATGTTTTGTTGCTTTCCAGAAGGAATAGTCGGTGGCAGCATTTTCATCAAGGTTACTGAGATAGTACTGTAGTTAAGAGTCGTGTTCTGCTTTGAGGAGCCCTTTGAGATCTTTTGAGAGTGTATCTAATTTTTTCTTATCCACAGGATGTCTACTCCACTGTTGCCACTTTTTTCTTGCCCTGCGTTTTTCTCCCAGTTTTTCTTTCTTAAGAGGAGAGAATTGTGTGCATTGACGCTTGATCAGGGGGGGTGTTGACTTCCAACCAGCCTGTTGGAGGCAATTATTGAAGTGTTCAATAGCTATCATGATATCTTCACTAGACTTAAGCGAGTGCTTTATGTTACGTGTTGCAGATATTGACAATCGGAAGTAATTCCAATCAGCTTTGCTCTTGTAAAGGTGACATTCAGAAGGTGAGTCAACAAAATTATTAATTATTGGAAATATTAGTGGGGAGTGGTCAGAGGATAGATCATAGCATGGGCTGCATGTCGGGAATTTTATTTGTATCGGTAGGCCAATACATTGGTGAGCCTGAGGAAGCTGTGAAAAGATTTAGATTTGTTATAACCGCCAAGAGTTGTCGGCCTTTGGGAGTAGTGAGATACTACATTTCTATGTTTATGTACATAGTTCTTAAAATACTGATCTAGCTTATATAGTACTATTAATATAACTATTACCACTGCTAAAGATAGAGTTGCATCATTTGGGACAGAATATGTTGATGTCGCTTAGTTATTCACAATAGTCTCCTTTGGATGTTGTCCTCCCATTTACAAACAGTTTTCATGCAAGTGATCTGGATGGAATGTGATTTTTGTTATTCATCCGGTTTTGTTTAACTGAGCTCTGAGGGCTTCAATCTTTTCCCATGTTCTAGACGCCGTATCCCAAGGCGGTGATGGATCACTGTTCACAAACGCCAATAATCTCTTTAGTTCTTTCGTCTTTTTGACTTTCTGCCCTACTTGATTCTTTTTGCGGGCCTTTTCAATATTTATTTTAGGTATAATTGTTAACCTCTCCTCCTTATTCCGGAATTTTCTTCGTTTATACTCCTCAATCGTCAGTCGTTCTGGTGCTGAAAAACTAAGATTAGTTGGCCAATATGCAGGAAAAATATGGTCACTTGTAGTAGATGGCGTGGCTCCTCAATATGGACACAGTGTACCACGTTGTGGGATTAGCTGCTTCGTTATAGTGATATCTTTCCACTTGTTGCTTCTCAGGACTCAAAAACGTTGCAGGATCGCCATCTTATAATATGTCAAGATCGTCATGTAATAATATTTACTATCCTTGGATAGTTTGCTCTAATTGCAAAATAACCTTGCCACGGACTGAGCCAAGCAGAGTTTGCTAACTGTCACGCTATAAAGTTTTGCTTCCAGTGGTTCTTGTACCACAAGCAGCTTTAGCTACCTTCTGATTCCTCAGAAAGCTAAAGTATTTAAAGAAGAGAAAAAGCAAGTTTGCTCCCAGTTTCAATTCTTCTATTTGTTCCGGGCTATTGTTTATTTGTATTGTATATTGTTTTTCATATTTCTGATGTTCTTACTCATAAATTCTTATAGGTCACTTCTTTCTATTACCCAATATAAATTGTAAGAAAAGGTCACTCCTCACCATCTGGATGTAGCGCATGACTCGAATTACTACATTTAAGTATTTGCAATACGTATTAAGTGAATTTTGCAAACTTGCAATTATAATCGATACTGTGGTGAACTTTCAGGAAATTTAAAATTGTGGCTCTGCCCACAAAAATGGAGTGAAAGTAAAATGTAATGCATTACAGAGCCCTTTGATATGTCACAAACCAACTTTTACATCGAGTAATTAACGAAGACGCATCGATTTACAACGCTCTTTCTCCTCGACTGGGAGCGTAGACAGACCAGCACACCAAGGCGCTTTTGACTCCAGCGCATAGCGAAGATACACCAGACTTACTACTTCGTTCTTTTTTAACATACACCGTTCTTTTTTTCCATCTACAGATTCTCTCTGTGACTAATACAGTTACAAGCCAGACTCAGGAGTTTATGGTTTCTACCGATTCTCTCTGGGGCTATTCTACATACAAGACAGACCCAGGAGTTTATAGTTTCTACCGATTCTCTCTGGGACTATTCTACATAGAACACAGAGCCAGAAGTTTATGGTTTCGACCGATTCTCTCTGGGACTAATCTACATATATGATAGAGCCAGGAGTTTATGGTTTATACCGATTATCTCTGGAACTAACATACAAGACATACAAGAAAGACCTACGAGTCTATGGTTCTTACCGATTCTCGTGGAGACCAACGTGAACACACAAACAATAACACAATTACACAAATTAATATAAATAATTAATTTCTGTCAACGACCCTTGGAACCAGCTACCCCTGCTAAATAGAGTCGTTACAGTGGCGCCCGAGCAGGAACTATTAAAAAAAACAGACGTTCAACGCATCAAGGTTCACAAGATCATGCAGAGTAACAGCCAGTTACGTCGAACTACGTAGTCATAGGGCCGGTTTTACACCAACTTATTACAACACAGACACACTGTCTTCGTTGTCATCTAAGAAATTCACAGAATTGTGAAGACAGGTTGGATATATTCTCTGCGGAAAGATTAATTGGTGGCCTACTACTTCCCTTAGCTCAACTGCATGTTTTGCACGCAGGGAGTCTATCACCCGTTCCAACTACGAGCGGAAGGACTTTCTATCTCACAGAGCGTTCAGAGGATTGAAGCGACACAATGGCCACAAGGAGGGATACACTGTCACCATTTAAAGTTTAACAACCAGGTCCTATCCATGACACTTTACGTACGGTGACACTGGACTTACCACGGAGTAAAAACAGTCCGTATTCGGTGGTCATTGACCATGTAGGAAAGTGGTCGATTAACTTCGATGGACGGCGAGACCCTTTGGCATTCATGGAACGAGTAGAGGAGGTTTTCGAAGTATACAGCCTCGATAAAAATATGCTATACCGAACAATGCCAGAACTTTTAAAGGAGCGTGCCCTGTTATGGTACCGAAACAATAACCGAGCAAGGATAGATTGGGTTTCGTTTAAAAAGGACTTTCTAAAGTTCTTCTTGCCCGCACGATACTTTGAGAAGCTAGAGGACGAGATTCGCCAACGACGACAAAGACTACGCAACTCCTTCAAACAATATGTGGTGGAACTTTAAAACCATATGCGGCACGCGGGATACTCTAAGGAGTAAAAGCTGGAACGTATCTTCCGCAACAGCCTTGAGGAATACCAGTGGTATGTGTGGCGAAAAGATTTCACTACGCTGGAGGAACTCGTAGATATGGCAGAAGATCTTGACGATATTCGGAGCGAATGTAACACATTGCGAGTACTACCACCACCACTCAGACATGACTATACAGCACCACTGGAGGCTAGAGGGGCCGACGCTGCAGCCAATCAGGGCATATGGTACGACATTGCCGCAACGCGTAGGTATTATTTTGTTTGGATTGCGGTAAGAGAGGTATACGAACAGTGGCATGCTGTAACACACAAATGTGAAACAGGAAAGGCTGTCGTGAGGAGCAAGGCGTGACGTTGCCCACCAGCAGCAAGTCTCAACAACATTAAATTATATTGCGACGGGCAATGCATTTGTGCCACCCTTACCATAGGCACCCATACTACCACAGCCACTATCGACACAGGAGCCACACGAAGTTTCATCGGCGAACAACTCCAACACCAGATATAAACACCGGTAGTGTGATCCCTACAAACATCAGAGCACGTATGGCAGACGGGCATGCAGGGGATATTTCGGAGGCACTCGTGGTGGACATAAAACTTTGAATCCAAGCTTGTGAACAAGATCTGCGCACGATGCCCAACTCAACAGCCTACCTTCTCTCCGGAATAGATTTCATGCGAGGCAAGGAACAACCATCAAATGTGCAGATCAAAAGATCACTCTCGGCCCTCAGACCGGTGGCGTGCAAATCAGAGATGGCACACGGTGCACGACCATCCGAGACGAGGTTATCACCGAGAAGGAGAGGACCGACGGATTTCAAGCCACTGAGCTGAGCAAGTTCAACGATAAACCCGGCTTAGCCAACATCGCCAACCACAAAATTGTGATGCGTGATAACAGGCCCACAACGCAGCGATTTTATACTAGCAACCCCGCGCAACAAAGATTAATCAATGAAGAAGTGGACGGCCTACTAATAAAAGGCAGTATAGAACCATCACAAAGTCCACATAGCGCAGCGACTGTCCTGGTGCGTGAGAAAGATGGGAGGTGAATACTCTGCATAGACTACAGGCAGTTTAATGCCAAACGCCTATCCAATGCACAGGATTCCACCGCACCGCTTACGGGAGGCGAAATATATTAGCAGTCTCGATCTAAAGAATGGATGCTGGCAAATACTGATGGACGAACGAAGTAAAGAGTACACGGCGTTCTCCGTAACAGGCAAAGTCCTTTTTCAGTGGAGGGTATTGCCGTTCTGCCTGCAATATTCCAACGAGCATTAGACCAGGTAAAAGGTCCCGAAATGGAACCTAAAACTGTACACCCGGTGACTATGCTCCAAAAAAGGGCATACATTTCAAGTGGACACAACAGGAGGCAATTGCACTACTAAATCAAAAGCTAACAGAAGCGCCTGTCCTTGCTTGCCGGGAATTTCCTCAGAAATGTGTACTTCAGACCGACGCGAGCGACTATGGAGTGGGCGCGGTACTCATCCTAGAAATCGAAGGGGTAGAACGCGTGATAGCATACGCCAGTCGCCATTAAAATAGTGCGGAGCGGAACTATTCTTCAACAGATTAATAATGCCTTGCCATCGTGTACGGAATACGGAAGATGTGACCATACTTAGACGGACGATGTGACCATACTTAGAAGGGTGTCAGTTCAGGGTCAGCACAGATCACCTATCGTTGAAGTGGGTCAACTCCATCGAAAACCCTCCAGGCCGTATCGCAAGGGGGCTTCTCGAATTCCAACAACACACGTTCGAGATGCAATACCGAAAGCGGATATTAAAGGTACTGTCCTACGCTCTGTCCAGACAACCAACTGAAGCCGTGTGGACATCACTATCCAAGACCAAACAGAACAAATATGCCATTGGTGGCAGAAGCGCACAGCAGTGGTAGTCACCAACCCAGTAAAGTTCGCAGATTACCAGTTGGAAAACTGATATATTCTAAGTTATAACGGAGAGGAAGACTGTGCCCCGTGGAAACTGTGCATACCACTGTCAGAGAATCACGATGCAACAATAGCTGGAAATTTGGGCATCTGGAAGCCAATAGCCCGGATTGCAAACAGATATTATTGGCCTGTTCCGGGATACTAGTCGTTATGTACACCAGTGCACCTCGTGTCAGCAGTACAAGTGCAGTCAGCAGCACTTGTACTATTTCCCGCTGGGAAAATGCCCAAAGAACCATGGGCTATTCTACGCGTCGAATTCATTGGACCTTTACACAGTTCCACGCATGGGAACTCCATGCTAGTTGTGTTCCGCGACAAATATACTAAATGGTCCGATGTAGCTCCCCTCAGAATAGCCTTCCGGTTGCACAATCTTATCCGGCTTTGGAGTACCCAAAGTTCTGGTGATGGACAATGGGTCGCATTTCTGCAGCAGGGCATTTCGACATTTTGTCAAAGACTATGGTATCGGACAAAAATTCACTGCGCCCTACACTTCGCAAGAAAACGCAGTAGAATACACAAATCGCACCATAAAGACTATAATGGCACAGTTCGCGAACCAACGACGAACTTACTGCCAGAGTTGACTGGCCATTACTACACGATTGCCAAAGGCGCGCTATGACGAAACTACGTTTGGAACTGGAGTACCTTCGCAAACGCCTAACGAACGAGTAGAACAGCTCCAAGAAGCCTACCGCATCGTGAAAAGAAATCTCAAGCAGGCAAAACAGGATGAGAAGAGATATTATAACTTGCGTCACCGTTCGTGGAAACTCGCTATTGGCCAACTAGTGTTGGTTAAACAGCACCACTTATCCAAAGCCACAGAATACTTTGCCGCCAAACTGGTACCACGACACGACGGCCCTTTTGAAATCACAAACTTCGTTTCCCAGTTATTATAGATTTAAGCCGCATGGAGACAAACGGGAAAAACAGCCCATGTCAGCGAATTAAAACCTTACTATGCGTCTGGTGTCATTAAAGGTCACCCCACATCATCCGGCCGACTTCAAGGAGAAACATAAGAAAACACCAGGAAAGACTGAAAGCAAAACACACAAAATTGAGAAAAGCCGAATACCGTTAAGCAAGGGTATAAGTAAACTAATGTTAATAATTGTAATTAACATTTAATTTATATAAAAAATAAATAAATTACCTAATATTTAATAATTTTTGGGAATTTTAGCATAGGCTATTTTTCTAATTGTTTAGATTTATTTTAGTTTAAGATATATTTTAGATTTAAATATACTTTGAAGATGGAATAAAGTGGAGATTCAAAAGAAAAATAAAATGGATTTGGTTTTGTGTTTTACGATAATATAATTAATATTTTCATCGGAAATGGTGTATAATTTTGCGCTCTGAAGTGTGTCTGTCGCACTCCAGGTAGTAGTCGTTTCCCGCATAACATACGATACTTCATAAGCACGTATGCGGTGAGTATTATTCCGCTGTCTGTTGTTTGTGTCTGTGGTAGGTCGGTTCGGTCGTCGCCGTTGGTCATTCTGATATAGCTATTTTCGTATTGTGTTACTATAATTAGAAGATCTTGCATTTGTATGTCTGTATGCTTGTAATTGCGCTGCCTATGCAGCGGTTTCATAAAGTGCTTACGCTACACATGCTCCGAGTATTGCACAACATTGCGAAATGGTGGGAATGAAGGCCAACAAACTTTCACATGCTGACCACTGTACACGTGCCTTCGACGATAAATAAAAGAAGATAAATAAAGCTTGTTTTTTATGGTGGATTGGCACTAACACTTATGAATTGCTTCAAAAGCTCTGCGAAAACAGTATCGAAGGAAAAACGTTAAAAGAACTACAGGGAAACTCAATGAGCATTTAGTGGAGAAGCAACATGTGTTGTAACGACTAAAATCTTGCTGGGGTAATACTCACCGGTTCGCCAGGGTTGTGTACAGAAAATTACTTATCGGCGTGTGAAATATTAAAGTTTTCTTTATTTATTATTTTTGCTTATTTCTAGATTTAATATATTAAACTAAAAATTAAAGATTTTAGGGAGTCCTCGTCTCCAGTCTCAACGGTGGTGAATTAAGAAACCACTTCTACCGGTTTGACTTTGACAAGGAAGCTCTGGTTTGCTATGAAAGCGGATTGAAAAACCCAACGTTCGTAGCAAACGCAGTACTTGTGGGTCCGTGTGTCTTTAGTCTTTAGTTTTAACGAAGGTGAATTAAAAAACCACTTCCACCGTTTTAACTTCGACGAACAAGTTTTGTTTTGCTATGAGAGCATTCGTAGCAAACGCAGCACTTGTGTGTGTGCGTGTCCGTAGGTTCTGTTTGCTCATCTGGTAGCGTCTGACGATGCGGCAACGTTTCCTTGGCCCTTAAGAGACCGTATGCCCGGTTGCAGGCGCTTTTATAGACACCTGCGGAAACTCTTGTTGTTCCTCAAGTCCCGCTGGCCGTTGCTTCGACTACCGCTTCCAAGGCATTGTTGTTGTCATTACTCTTAACCTTAGGCGACCCTCACCGTTTTCCGGGAAAAGTCCGGCTGTCGTCAAGCGCGTAGTAGTTGCTGCGGCACATTGTTGTTGTTGCGCGGCCAATTGTTGTTGCACGCCCTGTTGTTGTTCCAACCATGGTTCTTGTCTGTTGGCGGTTAATAATATTTAAATTACCGACCTACGTTTGAACATTGTTCCCGTGCTTCTCCTTTGTGTTATATCCCTGCCACTTGTATGCACAGCAATGTCGTCGTCTCTTTTGCTCTAGCATTGTTTTCCTCATGTTGTTATTGTACTCTTTACCGAGCTAACGCACTCGGTAAATTCTGCCGAGTCTTGTTGTTGTTGTTCTCTGCAGTCGGCTGTCTTGGCTTTGGTAATGTGTCTTGTTGTAATTAGCGCACGCTTAGTCTTAGTATGCCTGTAGTGTTGTTGTTTGTCAGTGCTAACGGTTGGCTTGTGTTCACTAAGTCTGTCGTTGCATACTTGTTGGTGTAATCCACATGCAATTTATTGTCTTTGTTTTATGCAAGCGGCTGGTTTGGCTTTGTCAATGCTGTTGTTGGCATTCCGCTTGCATAGTTGTTGGTGTAATCTGCAATTGGTTTGTTGACAAACAGGAGGTGACTATAGTTTTTGGGGAATGTGACTATAGTTTTGAGGTGACTATAGTTTTTGATCAATTTTATTGTGTGAGCAAAATTAGTCAATAATTTTGCTCGTTACAGTGTTAGCAGCACGATTCAAATTTTATTCAATTGTGCCTGGTCAATCTCACGCCGATTGGATTGCTGAGCTCCGGGGAGCGGCCAAAGATTGTCAATTTGTTTGTAAAAAAGAGAACTGTCAGGAAAGTTTTGTCGATAACAACATAAGAGACATGATAATTATGCATACAACCGACGAAAAAGTGCGTAGCATCGCGCTCCACAAGTTAAATCCAACACTAGAAGAAGTTCTCCAGATAGCATCTGTTTATGAAGCAACAGTAAAAACGTGCCTGGAATTTAGAGGAGAGACGAGTGAGCCGGCTGTCAACGCTGTTCTATATTCACGTGATTATAATCGCAATCATAGTCGCAGCGAAAGTCAAAATTCATACAAAAAAGAAACATCTAATGATAAGTCGTGCTTACGCTGCAGTTCGGCAGACGAAAGAAATCAGTGCTATCTTTATAAAAACAAAACGAAATGTTATACTTGCGGCAAGGAAGGGCATCTCGCAATAGTTTGCTAGTCGGCGTCGACGTCGCGGTAAGCGAAGCCACAATTCACTAAGAGAAAATATAATCAAAACAAAACCAGCGATAATGTCAATGCGGTGGACCGGACGTCATTTAAAAGAATTGGATTTATTAAATTAGCATCAAAATAAAATGCGTGTGAAGTGAGATGTTTACCTGAAATAGAAAATTTTGCTCACAAAATGTTTGCTGATATCAATATAAATAACAAACCCTTCAAATTCCAAGTAGACACGGAGGCCTCCTCCTCACTTATTGGCCTCGCTACTTACTGGAACCTTTTTTGTATACCAACCAATAAAATGTTTAAGGCTTATAGTGGAGAGCTGCTATCTTTAATGTAAATGTAACCTTTAATGTAAATGTATCTATCAATATAAATGTAACCTGGAGTGCAATAACTTGGAATTTATTATTTCTCGTTGTGGGCTCTGAGTTTACCACAGATATTCTTAGAATCGACTGGTTTAAAAAATGGAATTTGAACATAACTATAGATTCCTACGCTAATGAATGTTGTTTTGAAGATTGAAGATTGATTGCAGCACTGAAGAAAGGAACAAATCAAGATTCCATAATTTTTCACCAGAATTGGGAGCATGCACAACTTTTAAAGCAAACATTACCCTAAAGACAAATTCCACACCCAAATTTTTCAAGCCTTATAACCTTCCTTTTGCGATTCATGCTGAATTGCCTGTTAAAATCGATCGAGTGGGCAGCTCCTCTTCTTGCTGTTAGGAAGCCAAATGGAAAACTGCGAATATGCGCTGATTTTTAAGTAACAGTTAACTCCCAAATTGAAGTTGAGCCGTATTCAATCCGAATAGAAGAACTCTTTCACAAATTGCAAGGTGGTGAACATTTTATCAAAATTGATTTGAGCGAGGCCTACTTGCAACTCGAGCTGACAGAAGAGTCGAAAGTATTTATGGCCATCAACACGCCCTTCAGTATATTCAGATACCAGCGCATGCATTTAGGAATCGCAAACGCTCCAGGGTTATTTAACGTTTTATGGAGGGTGTTAACACCAGCGTTCAGCACGCAGCAATTTACTTGGACGATACCATCGTTATAGGTCGGAATAATGAAGAACACTTGCGCAACGTGGACGAAATTTGTGAGCGACTTGAACACCATGGGTTACGGTGTAAATTCTCAAATTGTAGTTTTTCCCAGATAATTATGCCCAGAACGAAATTGAATACATTGGACATGTGATAAATTCCAAGGGTATCATGCCTTCAGAGAAGCGCATCGAAGCAATCAAACTTATGCCCCGACCAAAAAATGTTAAGGAAATAGAAGCCTTTATTGGAAAAATAAACTTCTATAACAGATTCATAGATAAACTTTTTTTTAAAAGGCAGCACCTCTTAATAAGCTCAGGAGAAAAAACGTAGAGTTCCAGTGGACCCAAGAAGAAGAAAACTCATTCCAAGTTTTAAAAAGTGCGATAATTCGATTATCTCAACTGGTCCACTATGATGATAAATTCGTCTTATATAGGCGGTAGATGCTTCTAAATTGGGAATAGGTACGGTGATATCCCATCGGTTTGAGGACTGCACAGAAAAGTCAATTGTCCATGCGTCAAAGACACTTAACAGCAGTCAGGTCCGGTATTCTCGAGTTCAAAAAGTAGATGCTTCTAAATTGGGAATAGGTACGGTGATATCCCATCGGTTTGAGGACTGCACAGAAAAGTCAATTGTCCATGCGTCAAAGACACTTAACAGCAGTCAGGTCCGGTATTCTCGAGTTCAAAAAGAAGCACGAGAATGGAAAGATGGTAAAGTTCAAGAATCAGTGGGCAACAAAATGTATTACGTTTAGACGACTAAAAGCGTATATAAAAGACATAAAAATTAGCTACATGCCAATCAATACAAGAAATCAACCCACGCCGCCGGATCACCCAGATGTTGACCTGCAACCTCGCCATCGGTAGAACAGCCTTCAACAAGTTCCGCTAATGAATATAGACCAGCATTGGAAACAACATAACCTACTAGACCCTTAGCAGAGCCAATATGATCGGCAAGGACTAGAACTCAGGTTGTGAGATTTAATCCATGAAGACTCGCCAAGTTCCAAATTATATCTGAGGTGATGTAGAGATGCAATATGTATAAGGTGGCTACTCTTAGATTATGACAACTAATTTTGCTTGAGTTCCACTCTCGGTGGCTGGACCGAGGAAAACGAAGAACAGTTGGCCTCGTGGCTATAATAAAGTCATATTAATAATCCTTAAGCATCGTCTTTATATTTAATCGGAATATTAATGGACATTCTTATTACATGCACATACGAGTATACAAACAAAAGCAGCGAAGGGCTAGTAGTAGTCTTTAAAGACCAGCTCACTCAGGCCACTATAGGTCCATTGCGATACAATCGCGTAGCACTGCACCTCTACCTCACTCATGAAACCATTTCGAAGCCCTAATAAAGCGCGGGATTTGTTTGGCCTTCACGCCACACACCGTAAGAGAGCTGAAAGCATATTTGCCTAAAGAGCCCGCTCTGCTTCTAGCTACAGCCGGGCACCTACAGAAGAGATGTTCCACAGTCTCTTCCTGCAGTATTCATGAGAGAATACTCCTAGCCTGAGAGCATGCCTGCCGAATAGCCAATGACCAGTTATACAACCCACGACCTTAGATATATCTTCTCTCGACAGGTCAAACAAGTCTCTAGCTTTTTTCCTATCATGCTCCGGCCACATTAGCCTGGTCGTTACGCAAGTGCCTTCGTCTGCCCAAGATCTATTGGCCTCACGCACGAAGCTATCCTATAACATTAGTTTGCAGGTAGCAACTGCTTTTCCGACCTCGCATTTGTCCATACACACAAGAAGATTGGTACCCCGTCTAGCTAGTTCATCGCCCCTACAGTTTCCTTCAACCTAGTCCTGGGCAACCTTTGATTTCAATGGCACCGAGTTCATTGACTTGGCCGCCTGGTTATCCGAGTAGGTATTTATAATGGTTTTTCTTACAGCGAGTCTACTTAAGTAGGTGGCTACCTCCATTATGGCTAGGACCTCCGCTTGATAAACAGACGTCGGGGAGACAGTACGAAAGCTCCAGTCCCAGTTCTTTTGAGAAAGCTCCAAAGCCGACTCTATCGTCTAACTTGGATCCGTCGGTGTAGAAATTGAGTTCTCCCCTTCTCCATGGCATGAGTGTTTGCCACTCTCTTTAGATATAGAGTGGTCAATGTGTTAGATAAACCTTTTCCAGATATGCACGATAGTCGAGTAACCAATCTGCTGATTATTCCATAACGCCGTGAATTTCAGCCTTAGCGCTTATGCGGCGGCCACTTGTTTCCCTAGCAGATATAATGTAGTTAGGTTGAGTATCACTTCTAATGCTTTATTTGGGGTGGTCCTTAAAGGAACAGAAATGCACAGAAAAGCTGTTATTTGGACCTTGCTCTGAAGCTTTATGGCTGGCCACCATATAAGTACGAGTATTCCGTATAACAATATAGGCCTGATCACAGAAATGTATAGCCAGTGCATAGTTCATGGGGATAGCCCGCACCTACTTCCGACCGCTTGTTTACAATTGACAAATCAATATTGGCCTTCCTAACTCCTTCGTCAATATTTGTTTTCCATGTAAGTTTCCTGCCTAGTATTAGTCCCAAATATTTGACTGTCTCCTTATTCGGAATTTCCACACCTTTGTATATTAGCGAAAAAACCTTAGTTAAGGGGATTAATTCTATTTTATCGGGGTTTATCCGTAGTCCCCTTCTTTTCATCCAACAAGTAAGCGTGGCAATGTTAGAGCACAAAATATCCATAAGAGTATTTGGATATTTCTCTGTAATCACAATTGCGAAATCGTCAACATAGGCGATGACGTGGCAACCCCCTTTATGTAGGGCCAGCAGTAAGGAATTTACCACCAAATTCCAGAGCAGAAGAGAGAGAACTCCTCCCTGAGGAGTACCTCTGCAGACCTGTCTGCTTAAAATGTAGGTACCTAAGCTGGCAGTTAACTTTCTGCTGACGAGTATAGTCTCTATCAGTGCAACCACATCACTTTCGCAGTTATATTGATAAATACGCCTTCTATGTCAATGAATGCCGCCAGTGCAAAATCCTTCTGCTGGATGGATTTTTCCACTATACCAATGAGTATAATTATGTCACGTGATTGTTGCAGTTCTGCTGGATAAATTCCATCCGGAACCTGAGACTTGTATGGACCAAAGTTGTTAATGGCCCAGTCAACTTTCTCGGCTGTAACTATCGTTTTTCCTACCTCAGACTGCCTGCCAATAGATGTCGAGTTATTACACTCCACCGTGCTACTACCTGGAAAATGCGTATCTGAGAGAAGAGCCAAAGATTCCTCGCTCGATGCCCCCACACATCTCCCGGACCTTTTAAGTAGCCCAGGTTGCATGGTGTCATCGCTAGGATTCTCCTTAGTCTGACTGCTTCCATTGTTTCTTCCACATCCCTCCAATAATTATGCTGGGACTCTCGTTGCGCAGTTCTGATTGCATTTTTGTGCTGCTTCTTATTCTCGCCTTGAATTTTCTGGATTTCCTGCTTCGCATTGTCGCGCATTTCTTGTCTCTCTTGCTCGAAGTCTTTAATAACCGCTTCCTCAAATTAACGACTTAGCTCTAGGTCCTCAGGAGTAAACAATTTTGTGCCAAACAGCAGCTGAAATGGCGCTCGTTTTGTACTCCTGGAAGTAGAAGAATTAATAATTTTTTGCAATCGACTTACATGTTTGAACCATCTCTGCGGGTCATCGAGAGACAATTTTGTTAACATTTCTATAATAATTTTGTTCATTCGCTCCACCTGTCCATTTCTCTGGGAAACTTTGTGGTTGTAGCGTGGTGACTGATGTTATGAACGTTGCAATATTCTGCGAAATCGCCTGCTGTGAATGCTGCCCCCTTATCGGTTATAATACGGCAGGGATTTCAAAATATTTCACTTATCTTTTCCAGCTTGCTTAGCACCTCTGCCATAGTAGTAGACTTTACTGGAAAAATCCATGTAAATTTTGTAAATGCATCGATGATTACGAACAAATACTTGTAAGACTTCGCTGTTGAGGGCAATGGCCCGATATGATCCATGTGAAGTGTGCAATGGTACGTCGATTTTCTCGATTGGACTAAGAAATCCTTCCTGCTTCCCAGCTTTTCGATTTGCCAATATACAAGAATGCAATTCGAAATAGCTCGTTCAATATACTTCCTAGCATTCGGTACGTAATATTCTTGTTTGACTATCGCCTCTACCTTGCTGGTACTTAAATGTCCTCTTTCGTGTAATTTTGTGATCAGTTCATTTCTCATTGACTTTGGTATGACCAGAAGGTAAGCACCTTCTACAAATTTACAGAGCACACCACATCGCATTTGGAAATTCTCATACTCTCCACTCTCTAGTAGCTTTATAATAACCTGGCACATCTCATCTGTAGCTTTTGATTTTTTGATGGAATGAAGGATAGCATCTTCAACTCTTAGTATGACAGGGTGTCGACTTAATACATCCACGTGACGCATGCAGCTGCCTGATCGATGTTTTACGGTGCAATCAAATTCCTGAATCTGCATAGCGCAATGTGCTACCCTGCAGTTAAGTGCCTTCTTCGACATTGTCTGCTGAAATGCCTTGCAATCTGTAAAGATATCAAAATTTAAACCCAACAAATAAATTCTAGGTCGTAGATGGTGTAATTTCTTTCTGCAGCTGCCGTTTTGTAGCTTAAATAAAAAACTGGGTGATAATCATCATGTTTTTGCAGCAATACAGCACCGTATCCCTCTTTGCTAGCATCTGTGTGAAGTTGTGTAGGCATTTTGATTAAAGAGTTTCAGTACTGGTTCCGCACTAAGTTGGTCTTTAAGTAATATGAACGCTTCATTTTCGGCTCCGCCCCCTCTAAAAACTACACTACTCTTTTGGTAAGGTCGGTTAATGGTTACGCCAGCTGAGCATCATTACGCCGTGTGTGTCCTTGGGCGTTGGAAATTTCTTGACCGCTTTTGTTTTCGCTTCGGAAGGGCGGATAGATCCATCTTCTATTACGAGGCCCAAAAACTCAACGCATTTTTCCAAAAATTCACACTTTTCCCACTTTATCAACAAACCATGATCCTCACTAACTTGTAACACTCTTTTGAACTTATCGACAGCATCTGCTTCGTTATTCGTGGGTATTATTAAATCATCCATATAAACAATTACGACACCATCTCTTATCAGATCTTTAAAAATAGTATTGATAAATCGTTGAAATGCTGAAGGCGAATTGCAAAGACCAAATGGTGCCTTCCGAAATTCAAATTGGCCATCCGGTGTTACAAAGGATGTGTATTTCATCCTCGATTCGTCCACATCGACGTGGAAAAACCCATTCCTAAAATCTAGTGTAGTAAAAATTCGTGTTTCGTAAAGACCCTCCAGTACTTCTTCTATATTTGGCAATGGATATCTTTCGCGAATAACCTTTGAATTTCATTTTCGATAGTCGATACAGAGCCGATGCGTGCCATCCTTCCTACGCGCCAGTACTATGGGACTCGCGAAGTTGATGAACTTGGCTGTATTATGCCCTGCTCCAACCATTCTTCTATTTGTGAGTTGACAATCTTCTTCTCTTTGGGTGCAAGCCTTCGTGGTTTTTGAAAAATTGGCTTGTCATCTTCTATAGATCCGCATCTTCACACATGAGGTACCTAGTTTCTTTGGATTGTATGATAAAAGTAATTGCTGTAGAGTTTGCTTCATGTCAAGTGTACGCTGTAACCCATCTAGCTCTTCAGCTGTCTCAGAATACCTAATGAGATTTACTTGCGCTAGCATCAATTTGTCATCGCTAGAATTGTCTTTATATGTCGTAAGTCTCCCATTTTCGATCAGAATCGATGCATGCTGTAAGATGTTTTTGCCAAGTATTATATCTTCACTAATCCAAGTGTCGGGTACAATATAATAATTTAGCTTGTACGATTCACCCTCTATTTCTGTGCCAAGCTTAACGAAACCAAGTGTCGATTTGCTTGCGCCTTCAAAAGCTACTACTCCCGTACCAGGACCATCGAAATGTCTAACTCCAAACTCATTCGTTACACTCTGTCTTATGATGCTAATATCGCTTCCAGTATCCAACACCACTCTTAGCTTGACACCATGTATTTTCACTTCTATAGACACATCTGGAATTTTCACCTTTTAATCCGAGCATAATTCTGGTGTTCACTGGATTTTGTTCTCTGTTTTGGACAATTAGGTGCGATGTGACCAAATTCACTGCATTTGAAACAACGGGCCCCCTTTTCTTTGTTTGGACAATCACGTGCCCAACGCGATTTTGCCCCACAGTTATTACATCGCTTATTTACATTGGTCGCAAATTTGTGGTTGCTTTTGATGCTTAAGTCGCCCTTACCGCTCATACTTCCACTAGTACCCTTACTGTCATAGAGTTTGTTTTTGTTTCTTTCTTCATTTTGCTCTACCTTAAATTTTTCGTATGCTTTAAAGTTACTTTTAAGCTCTGCAATATTACACGATTGGTATAGAATCGTTTTGTTCGCTGCATCATCCAGTATACCTGCAATAATATAACCGATGAGGTGGTGGGGCCCTACCTTTCCACCTGATGCAATTTTTTCATTTTATATAAGTATTCTAAAAGTGTTTCTTCTGTTCTCTTGCCAGTATTCTCTAGCATTTTGTGTACATTATCGCTCTCACGGGATCCAAACTCGTTTTGTAATATTATTTTTAAACTCTCCCAACTCGACACGTCGCTCTCTGCTTCAACTGCTAGTTTGGCTGCCCCGACCAGCAGCTTTCTACCGTACAAAAATTTCTGGACATCGTTCCGAAGCAACCGTTTCGATTTCGTTTAACCACTCTCTAATATTCCTACTTGATTCGCCATCAAACCTTTCCAGCGCCTTCTGCACATCTCCTAGTTGGATGTTGTTTTGCACTATATTGTTGTTACCCACACGGTATTTTGCTTCCTCGCTTGTCACTGTTATTTGTGTTGATCTTGTTGTTGTCTTATCCCCGCTCAACCTACAGTTTACAGCAAAGTCGTCTATGGCTGATGCTCTCTTCTTGCTTATTTGCTCAACACTGTTGTTAGTTTCTTGGTGCTTCTGCAATCGTATGATTAAGTCCCGTTTTAGCTGGTAACCGTATGGCAAACCTCTGTTTTGTTGTCAATGCTGAAAGGTCATTAGTAGACATAAATAAATTTTAATTATTTAATTTGTGCTTCTTGTAAACTTTTTGGGTCGATTTATTATTTTAAAACTTATTCGGGCTGATTTTTATTTTAAAACACTTCTGACGCCATGTGTAAATGAATAAACATAGACTATCAATTTAAAATTAATCAAGTTTATTACAATTCAATATAAAGTTAAAAGAAAATAGCAAAATTAGGATAATAATTCAAGTTTTAGAAACAACTCGTATATACACAAAAAATATCAATCGATTAAATTTCATTTACACTTTTTTTTATACAGCCTCTTAATGTCCGCTTGACGAATTACAACTTAACACACGCTTTCCGACTTATCCTCTCGACATTCGCTTTACGACTGAAACAGAAAAATATGCAAGCTAATATTTGCGCTCGCTTAGACTAATTTGCATTGTATTAGCATTTTACATATACTGGTAAACATGCCTATAATTCCTACATATATTTATATAAATATATATATATTGTAAGGACGGAAAATACTACAAGTATTTTCCGCACACAGAACTCATATCCAACATGCAACATCCCACAGCCTAACAAAAAGTAACCACCTCCCACGCTAAATGCAACAACAAAACATTTACGCACAGACGATCTGACCAATAAGCGTAAAGGTTTTAACGATCTCAGAAACGTAAAGTGTTATACTGAACACTAAAGCGACCAAAGGCGGAACATGGAGAAAAACGATAGAGAAACACACACAAAGCATTCCGCGGGCGGAGTACAAATAAATATTTATAACAACAACTAGCTGACCCCGCAGGCGTTGCCCTACGTGAAATTATGTGTTTTGAAAAGAAAAGAAAGTTGAATTGTGTTGAAAATCATTTATTTGCGATTTTTCTACGTTTTTTCAATGTAATGCAGCTTGATAAACAACATTTTTTGTTTTCTGTTCCGGTGCGTAAATGTACAGAGAAGATGGTTTTCCAACTCGTGAACATGCCACGTATAGCTGGCCGTGTGAAAAACATGGCATTTCCTTGTCCTTGTCCTTGTGACCTGTTGATGGTCATCGCAAATGCAAGTTTCACTGGAAACTGAATACGTTTGAGCTGAAATGGCAAATCGTTGGAACTCAAAGGAATTCGTTGGATCAAGCATTCTGCCCCCTTGTAAGTCCCTTTCAAAATTCTTGCAACTATCACATTATTGGATATCTGCGACACAATCAGTCGGGTTCCATTACACAGTTTCGGCGCATGAAGATGGCGAAGCATAATAATGACAGATCCAACTTTGAGACGCAAATGATGCGGCTGCATGCCAGGCAAATCCAAATAATTTAGAAATTCCACTGGATAATTCACGGCTTCGTCTTCATTTTCAACAAGATCGATCGATTTGTATAAGCGCAAATCTCCCGGAATTTGACTTTGAATCGTCCAGTTTAAGTCATTAACATCGGTATTTTTGGCAGCTAAAATTGCGCGTGCACTCAACCAATCTTAGTTGCGATAATTTTGGCCAATGTTCGGATAAACATTCGTGATGAGTTCAGCTTTCGTTGAAGTGAATTGACAAATGGCAGGTGGAATTGATATCAAACCACTGGAAGTATCAACCGGAATTTGCCCATTTCCAATTCTTAGCAGTTCTTTAGAGAAAACTTCTGCGGTGCTATCCTGTTGCAGGAATGCTCGCATATTCATAGTCAATCGTATGGTTTTCACGTACCGCCACAAATACGGTGACTTGAGACATGCGTTCAATTCATCCGCCGCTGTTGATTTCGGAATAACAGGAAGTGTTTGTCGAACATCGCCTGGTAACAGTATCATTGCGCCACTAAAGCGACGATTATTATTCCGCAGATCTTTATCATTGTTCTGTCAAGTGCTTCTAGAGACCGTTTGTGAGCCATTGTGCACTCATCCCATACTATCAGTTTACAATTCTTCAACACTTTTGCCATAGCTGTTTGCTTTGAAATGTTGCAAACAGGTGTTTCATTGATTTGCATGTTTAACGGAAGGTTCAGTGCCGAATGTGCCGTTCTTCCACCTTCTAGTAGAGTTGCAGCAATCCCAGTAGATGCGAGAGGCAACGCAATGCCATTTTGAGATCGTATTGTTGCCAAAATCAATGATATCAGGAACGTTTTCCCAGTTCCGCCGGTCGCATCAAGAAAAAATAGTCCACCGTTTCCATCATTGACAGCCTTCATCAATTCATCACACGCACTCTTTTGCTGCTCATTCAATAATGGAACATTTCTTTGTACTTGTTGTTCCAAAGTTATTCTGTCGTATGCACGCTCACGTTACAATTCACGATTCAGTACATCTCTGATTTGACGATTTGGCGCTTGCATATGAATTTCAGTCAATAGTTTGCCACTCATAAGCAAACACAAATCTTCAATCAACACCAATGCTTCATTGTAGATGCCATCGTTCATTTGTAATTCTGAATTCCATGTTGCCACTCAAATACGATGTAAAATGTCTTCGGCAATGTAATTTTTGTACGTATCCCATATCCCATTGACGCGGATTTTTAAGGCTGACATGTCGAAATGATCATCGCGAAAAGTGTGCGAACTTCAGTGGCATGCGAAGTAGCTATCGCATCGTCCATCGTTTGATTCCAGTGATTATCATGTTCCAGCAATTGTAATTGCTGGCATGCTTCTCGAAAAGTTGCACACACCGTACCATTCACAGTACGCAATGACTCAAATGAAGTTGAACCGCGAACATTAATCAATAGCAACCGAAGGTAGAAGCAATCGTCGTTTTTCGGGTGGATTGTGTAAATTCGTCCTAATGCATTAGTTGAGAAAACACCTGGATGTCCATCTACTGGTTGGCCTTGCTTTCTGCGTAACCATTTCTTCGACGATGCATTCCATGTATAATATCGAGGCATTTCCGAATAAAGCAATGTTCTCGAAAAGGGATCACTGGCGCAAGTTGAGAAAAAACTCGTCAATGTTGTTGCTGGTGGTGTTTCCGCTCGCTGTACTGCATTCTCTGGGTTGAAATACACACTTTGGCCATTCTCCAAATGAACTTCGAGATGCACAACAGTCGGAAAACGCTCATGAATTACAAAAGAAAATATTCTCCAAAGCGCTTCATTGCGCTTCACATATTGACCCATTTGATACTTGCTGATCTCATCTCGTTCAAGGCCAATAACCGCCATGTCGCTTCCTTTGGTGACGTACTTGCAAACGTATTTAATCGCTTTCACAGAACTTCAATACATTGATATGAGTTTTGAATGTCTTAGATAATATTGGCGAATATGGTACGATCCATGTGTTGTCAACTTCGATATTCACTCCTCTAAATTGAATGCTGAATGTTCTGGCATTGTTGTCTGATGAGCGACGCCGATAGAGTGGATATCCATCATTTCCAGTTTGCGTTTCCGAAAGAAAAGCACGTGGATAGTGTTTCGTGCATTTATTGTCAGACATACAAACCGAAGTGGGATTGTAGTGTCCGCAAGGTCCATGAACCATATTGGTTTTCACCACTTCGTATAATTCTGGATCTATCTCTGGATCAGGAATTTCCGCAGAAATGATGTCATCAATTTGATCTGGTGTAATCTTGTCCACCATCCAAAGAAGAATGTGTGCGTGCGGCAAACCTCTTTTTTGCCACTCAACAGAGTACATCCAGCATCTAACAGCACCATATATACGTTGCTTCACGATAAAGTCCATCAAATATCGTAGCTGTTGTTTGAAAACTCGTGCTGTGACATCGTGACGATCGCTTGCTGATTGACCGCGATTCAATAATTCCGTTATCTGTGGGCATTTTGGATTGCAAGTGAATGTAACAAACAAATCCGGCCGTCCATAATTCCGCACGTATGTCATCGCACCCTCCGAGTACTCGTGCATGTGCCTTGGGCTGCCAATGTATGTTGATGACAAAATCGTGAGTCGGCCAAAGTTTGTCACATCTTCATCGCTATTGACCGCATCTCGCAAGTGAATATACTCTTCAGATCGAAGCTTGGTCTGATTGAAGCGAATAAAGTTGAGTCGTTCTGTCTCCATCGTCACGTACACATCAACAGCATACTGTTGAAAGAATCGGCGATATCTCAAGAGATGGTTGTCAATTCCTTCGCGAATCATCAATCGTTAAGTGTAAAAGTTCATTGCACTGACTTTCTTATTTGTATTGACAACTAAAAGTTAACAAAAAATGAAGTTACAATCAAGAGTGTTTGTTTTTCTTTTACTAACCATTGACAGGATTGATCATGTTGTATCTCAAGTGATATCCATCTTCACCACGGCAGAACATAAGCGGATATTGTAGTGAGTCATACGATCGATGAGTTTCACTGATTCGCTCTAATGCATCTCCAGCTCGACGTTTAATAACAATATCACGGGATTCTAAATTATCGCCAACAACAACAATTGATAGTTCATCGGCCGTCATTGCTTTATATTGCCGTTCATGAGTGCCTGCTGGTCGTTTGTCCGCTTTTATTACGATTCTGTGATCATCAGATGGCATCCTTTCTAACGAAGTTTTAAATCATCGAATTAGTTCGTTGTGTTCATGCAACATTTCTTGCAATTGCTGCACAATTTCTCTCTTCGTCGCATTGAAAATTGCACAACGTCGATTCACTTCTTCATTTGAATCTCCAAGAAAATATATTTGGAGATATTTGTGATCTTGATCAGGATGCGGCTACAGCGACCCAGCAAGATGATAAATTTGCCCGTGAATCTGTATAGTTGCAGACAAATATGTTAATTTCTGTATTTTATTGGCGAGATAATAAGTGTTAGATTGTTGGTGAACTAATCTTGAATGTGGGATTGTAATTATGTTCATTCACAATTTCCTCACCAAACGACGTCATTTGAAAACAATAGCAAAACAACGTTATACATCGTGGAATTTTGTAAAAAATGATTCGAATTTGGTGATTCACTGTAAAGCAACGTCCGCAATGGCTCTGGTGGAGGAAGTAACTCTGGTAATTTCAATTTTCCGCTTGCGCAACACAATCCGGCCGGTTCTTTTGGAAATTTCAGTGCTTCGCAATGTGGGCAAACGACAGACATCGAACCAAATCGAACTGATGCGTGCGCACCGTATTCAATGTCCGGCTCATATCGAAAGGCAGCACATTCGATATTCAAATTAGGCAATCGTTGTTGTTGCTGGCGTTGTCGGTGAGCAGCCAAACGTTGTTCTCTTGCTTCATGAATTTCCTGAGCACGAACTTGTCTCTTCTCAATCGTTGTTGCTCATTGTAAGCTTCGTGAGCCTCTTGTGATTGTCGCGCACGATGTTTAATCATTCCGATTCGTGCAGATTCCCTTGCAGTAGCATATTCCTCTTCCGTCCGACGTGCTGTATAATTCCGTTGGTCCGTTGTACGTCGGGAACGCCGACCGATATTAGCGCGACCTCTTTGTGGCATCGTAACAAATTTCAATCTGTAATTGATCACTTTCTATGAAACAGACATAAAGTTTTCACGGAATAATTTTCAATAATTTACCTTTTGAATAGCCGAAATAAGGAAAGCAAACGACCGAAATTTAACGATTCAAATAATTTACAAATCAGCTGAAGAAATAACACAAATAAATTCTAATGGAAATGAGGTGAGGTATTCACCAACAAACGAAAATAATGAACTAACTTTTTTTGTTTGAAATGTCAAAAATTTCACTCAAAAACTGATGACCCACAGATTTAAAATCAAATATTTCGTGAATGTAAACAATTTAACAATTTAATGTAATGAATTTAACTCGAGAAATCAATTAAAGTTTGGAAAAATGTCAGAAAGTCAATTGACCGTGTCCGCACTGTTCGAATAAACAAATCAGAAAGAGCAAACAATATATGCAGCTGTCAAAATAAATAAGCGTCTACAGCTCCATCTCTTGAGTTATTGGAGTTTCAGTCAGTGCTTACACCACCAATATGAAACTAAATGTGCGCGTGCAACACCACGCACATACCAAAAAAATTAGAACAAAAAGTGAGATTAGGTTTTTCTAATTTTCGAATTTTCCGAATTTTCCGACTTTTCTGAATGTTTTGAGATCGATAGATTTGCAAGAAACAATTAGAAAAAAAAATTTGAAAGGAAAAAAATTTTGTATGGAAAAAAGTCCTTTTTGGAATTTTTAAATTTTCCGACTTTTCTTCAAGAAAAGTATAAGGTTTTTTATTTCTAAACCTTCCCAGATCCACAACGAACAACCTCTGAAAATTCCATCAAGATTGGTCCAGCCGTTCTCGAGCCTTAGCGTCACTAACAAACAAACATTCATTTTTATATATATACATAGATAACAACAGTACAGCGATCGAACGCGGAACACGGAGAAACAGAAACACGCCAACCGATCGCAAGCAAAAGGCATTCAGCAGGCGGAGTACAAATAAATATTTATAACAACAACAACAACAACAGTACCGCGACCGAAGGCGGAACACGGAGAAACAGAAACACGCCAACTGATCGCAAGCGCAAAGCAGTAAACAGGCGGAGTACAAATAAATATTTATTGCAACAACAACAACAACACTAAAACGATCGATGGCGGAACACAGAGAAACACGAAAGAGCACCACACACACGCTAACCGATCGCACACGCAAAACAGTAAGCAGGCAGAGTGCAAACCAATCTCTGCAACAACAACAACACTGCAGCGACCGAAGGCGGAGCACGGATGACAACGAGAGCGCACCACACATACGGGAACCGATCGCAAACGCAAAGCTGTAAACAGGCAGAGTACGAAGAAATGTTTCTACAACAACAACAACACCACAAATAACAGCAGCGATAGGGCCCCACTACTGCAAGCAACAACTCCGCTGGACAACTAGAGGTATTACAGCAAGGAGGTTAACCAGCAGAAGTTGAAGGTGGCCTAAGGACAACTGGACCACAATAACAACAAGCACTGATCGTATGGCAAGCTTTCGCTATATAAGCGGAGTGAACCGGTCAGTGAGTCTCTTTGATCCAGTATCGTTCACAATACAACAACGATTAAATTTCTGTAAGCGACCCTGGAACCCGCTGAGTTTTTACCCCACATGCACACTCCCATTGTCTTCATCTTCATCTAAGGCGAGCACAGTATGGTGAAAACAAGTTGGTTGTATTTGCTACGCAAGGAGGAGCTGGTGGTTTTCTCTGTGGAATTCGGTCTGGAAGCTATAGGTACCGTGGAAGAACTCCGCAAGCGACTATCAGAGTTCTTCACTGAGACAGACCTGACTCAAGATCAGCAAAATCGTCTAGAGAAGCTACAATCCATGTACGTTAGGAGCACGTCACCAAGGCTGGCTGCGTCCATAGTTACCCGCGAACGCTGGAAGTGGACAGTCCAGGGACATTCACAGGTGCAATACCAAAGGCATGGGATACAGAGTTTCGGAGAACATCACAGCATCGCGCTGTGTCACCAACAGGCGTGGAAAAAACGCTCAGCGTAGCTGCACCATACGCAGTCATCGCTGACCAGGTGAGGAAGTGGTCTCTCAACTTTGACGGAGGGCGTGATCCGTTAGCATTTATCCGACATAAATAAGAATTTCCTCCCGCGAACTATGCCAGAACTATTGAGAGAGCGCGCACTTAGGTGGTACAGGAACAACAATCGTGCGTGGCGCGATTGGACCTCGTACAGGAGAGACTTTCTTAAGTTCTTCCTACCGGCACGCTACATGGAAAAACTCGAAGACCAGATTCGACAGCGTTACCAGAGACCTAGAGAAACGTTCAAGCAGTATGTGGTCGAACTGCAGAATCGCATGCGGCGAGTGGATTATTCAGAGGAGCAGAAACTGGAAAGAATCTTCCAGAACAGCCTGCCACAATTCCAATTATATGTGCACCGTAGAGATTTCGAATCGTTACAAGAGCTGCTAGAGATGGCCGAAGATTTGGAGTGCATTCGGGCAAGGTCCACCACGAGAGGTACAGAACCGTCAGGTGACACTAGAGAGCAGAGCGGCACCCATAGATCCCAGAACATCCTGCAGGCGTTGTGGCCAAAATGGTCATATAGCTCAATGTCGCAACGCGCAGATATTGTTTTGTTGGGAGTGCGGGCGTAGGGAAGTGATGACGATCGAGTGCTGCAAACAGAGAGCACCACCAAACCGAAGACTACAGTCAGCACAGTACAATTCAGAACAGCGCCACCAAACCTCACAATTGGAAAAAGCATTGCATTGTGTCGGGCAACGAATCTGCGCCACCATTTCCATTGGCACAGAAACCATCACCGCGGCACTGGACACAGGTGCAACTAACAGTTTTGTGAGCAGAGAACTAGCACGAAAGCTACGCGCTTCCATCAGCAAATTGGGAAAATACCATACTAGGGTGCGTATGGCAGACGGCAGTAGTAGGACAGTCAGAGAGACGTGTGTGACGACTGTAAGGCTTGGAGAGAAGGCATGCAATCTAGAGCTACTGGTCATGCCGGACTCCAGTGATGATCTGCTCCTGGGAATAGACTTCATGACAAGCCTGGGAACTACATTGAAATGCGATGATCAGGAGATCATATTGGGACCTCATAGCAGTTGCGTGCAACCCCGAGAAATGAAACGTGCACGACAATTCGTGTTGAAAATCTCCCTCATTTCAATGCATCGCAGTCCAAGAAACATTCCAACGTCAGAAATTCTAAGCAACAGACGCACAGCAAAGAATACACAGTAAAGCAACGCATTCGAAAGCACACACACCAGGAACAAATAGGACTCTCGCAAACGAATTCACCTGCCACGGACTATGCCGAGCGAAAGTGGACAACGTATCTCACAAAGGCATAGAGAGAAAGGACCTCCCAGGAATCAACACATGGACCTCGGAAAAAGGACGCGAGCGCTACTACCCAGTCCGCAAGGTCAGCACCAGTGATATATATATATATATATATATATATATATATATATATATATATATATATATATATATATATATATATATATATATATATATATATATATATATATATATATATATATATATATATATATATATATATATATATATATATATATATATATATATATATATATATATATATATATATATATATATATATATATATATATATATATATATATATATATATATATATATATATATATATATATATATATATATATATATATATATATATATATATATATATATATATATATATATATATATATATATATATATATATATATATATATATATATATATATATATATATATATATATATATATATATATATATATATATATATATATATATATATATATATTTATTTATTAATGTTACTAAAGAATACTCTTATTATAATTACAGTTAGTTCCAAGTTCATTTTTACTTACATTAATTAATAACAATAATGCCACATTCTGTAGTTCCAAAGGAACTAGAGGCGAATGCGGGTTACATATGATGGAAAAGAAAAACAATTATGTTTACAATTATGTATACAAATAAGTTGACATGGGGTCGTTAAAGCAAAGCTTGAATATTAGTTTTAAATTTGATTTTGAGAAACATGGAAAAAAGAAGAAATGAGAAAAATGTTTATTTAATATTAATAATAATAATTGCAAACTTAGTTTAATTTAAGGAATTATTTATGAGATAGATTTTTATTTTAGTTAATAAGTCAATTAAATTACTACATCAATAAGCGTATTAACATTTACATAGGATAACTTTAAGAGCCACGATTTCACTTCTCTTAAAAAAACATACTTATTACGAATATATCTAACATAACTAGGGAGACAATTAAACAATCTAGGACCAACCGAGGTATAAAAGTAAAAGAAATGTTGCAAGTTATGCGGTGGAACTAACGCTAAGCATTGATTATTAATCCTTAAGTTATAATTCATATAATTCCTATTGACAAGATAACCAGATCTTACAAAAAACAATTTTAAGACTTTAAAATAATAAAGGTGTTTAAGAGGTAGGATGTTCAAATTTTTATACAGAGGAAGACTACTTTCATGAATACTTTTTTTGCATATAATTCTTATTGCGTGCTTCTGGACCGTTAGTAAAGGTTTAATTTTATTCATATGTGTACCGCCCCAGCAGGTCAGACCATATTCCAGCTTAGAATGAAATATTCCAAAATATATACATTTAAGTAAATTGTTTGAACAATAAGACTTTAAAAGAAAAAGTTGTCTTATAGCTGCCATTAAGTATCTTTTTAAAGCAATAGAGTGATCTAACCAATTTAATTTCCAATCCACTATCACACCAAGATATTTAAACGTTTTAACACAATCAATCGGAAAACAACTTGTGGGACAGGTCTCAAGGGAGTCATATGTATATGTATAGTTCGACGAATTACAGATTTCATGGCAGATGGAATATTTTTTGCAATTTGCAGAGTGAAAATTAAATACAGGAAGTTTGGTTTCTATACCAGCCACATTAAAAAACATAATTTTTGTTTTGTCACTTAGAAAAAGTTTGTGTGATGTAAACCAGTGTCTCAAGATTTCCAAATCATGATTTAATTCAAGAACAGCTTCAAAAGTTGAATTGCAGGAAAAAGTGCAAGCCATATCATCAGCAAATGCTATTGTTTTACTAGAAAACTTTTGTGAAAACAGTGAATTTATGAAAATCAAGAATAGGACTGGGCCTAATACTGACCCTTGAGGTACTCCAATGGTTATATTTGCATAATTACTATAAAAAGTATCAATTTTGACTCTTTGTGCTCTGTGCGACAAATATGACGAGAACCAATTTAAGACCATGCCACGAAAACCACATTTAAACAATTTATTTAAAAGAATTTGATGATCAACTGTATCAAATGCCTTAGTTATATCCACGAATACAGCCGCGGAGACTTTTTTGCAATTCAAAATTGTAAATGTTAGTACAAAAACTCAAAAGGGCATCTTCAGTGGACAGACTTTGCCTAAAGCCATATTGGCAATCACTAAAAAATTTTGTTTTATTTAAAAAGTCAATCATTCGTGATTTGACAGCTTTTTCAAAAATTTTCGAAAAAGTAGAAAGAATCGAAATCGGTCTGTAATTATTGAGCATCGATCTATTTCCTTTTTTGAAAAGTGGAATAACCTCAGCTTTTTTTAGTCCATCAGGAAAAATTCCAGAATTAATGCTTTTGTTAAACAAATGACAAAGAACATCTGCAACATTGAATACTATTTTCTTTAGAAAATTGCTAGAAAAACCATTTTCAGTGTCGGAATTTGAATTCTTAAGAGACACGATAATTTTATAAACTTCCAAGGAAGATATTTCTTCAAAAAAAAAACTCTTAAGGCTTGTATTTTCATTTTCTACGCAATTACAAGAATAATTCACAAGGCCATTATCCAGAACGACATCACTACCAATAGTAGAAAAAAACTTATTAAATAAATTTGCTTTGTCACATGGACTAGAATAAACCGTACCATCATCTTCAATCTCATGAATAATATTATTTGTGTTAGATTTATTTAAAATGTTGTTTACTAATTGCCATTCCTTTTTAGCATCACCACTGATCTTATTAAATTCATTTTTGAAATATTCACTTTTTACATTGGAGGTTTCGGTTATAATTTCTCTACATAGTCTATTATAACGGGCTTTTAGATTAGCATTCGAAGGAAATTTTTTAATTTTCTTATAAAGTTTATTTTTAATCTTTATTCTATTAAGCAACTCAGATGTCATCCACTTTTTGAGTCTTTTAGTTTTATTAGGCAACGCTACTGTAACGCTTTTTGAACATTGAGCAGTGTAATGAGATAATGTGTCAATAAAAGTATTAAAAGCAATAGACGGATTTGGTTCAATATACACATTTACCCAAGACTCATGATGAAGATAATTATTTAGCTGAATGAAATCGGTTATTAGTTTAAATGAATCAATAGGCGAGTTTGTATTTTTACACAAGACAACATTTTCAAACATTAAACATGTCAGGCAATGGTCGGATAAGGAGAGATTACAGACTGAACTACAGATTGAAATATTTTTTGATTGAGATAACCGCACAAAAATATGGTCAATACAAGTACAAGATTGATTGGTAATACGAGTTGGTTCAATTATACACGATTCAAGACCGTACGAAGCAAGCATAAATAAATAGTTATCAACAAATACAGAGTCTTGCAAAATATTAAGGTTTATATCACCAAGTAAAATGAAATGATGGATTTCTCCGAATACAATAAATCATTTAAGTCATCCAAAAAAATGTCAAAGGAAGTGTTAACAACGAATCTATAAATACAAATAAATACAAAAGTCTGGTTATCAATTAAACATTTAACTTTAACAACATCCGAACTCATAAGATTATAACCCAAAAACTCACAATTTATGGTATTCGTAACAAAGACGGCCACACCACCAGCTGCATACTGGTCATTGAAATTTGCATAAAACTTGTACCCCGGAATAGCAAAAAGTGACTTTTCAGTATCATAAATCCATGTTTCGGTTAAGAAAATGAAATCAGGCCTATTAATGAAGGATTCAAGATGTAGTAAAAAATTATCAAAATTCTTGCGCATACTTCTAATGTTTTGAGAAATAATATAAAAGCTATTATTATTGTTTGGGTTAGTTGAAATACTTTGAAAATCTACACTTCTACAATTTGTCAAAGGAAGATCATATAAATTATCACCATGATCTAAGTTAACCATACTATTCAGATTATTCATTATATTTAATTTTTAATTTATAAAACAAGAGCAATTAAAAATTAATTGACTCTGTTTAGATCATCAAACGAATTAATAACGATAACAATATCACCCTCCTTTTTACGCATCAAAACTTTACCATTTTTAACCCAAACAAATTTAAAACTTTTTCTTTTTTTAATTTCTGAGCAGCCTTTAAAAGATTTCTGGTCAACGCGGGCAAGTTATCATTTATATAAATTTTATTGTGACTATTTCCACCAAATAGTTTTGCATTTAGATTTTTTACGTTAGAAAACTTGTTCCTCATTATTTCTTTCTTCCTATAAAGAGATAGAAACTTTACACATAAAATATTAGGAGAAGAGTTTGATGTTGACGTTTCACTTGTTTTTTTAATAGATTTAACATAACAATCATCGATTTCTAACTCAGTAATGTTTGAATTTAGGCCCTCACAGAGAACTGTCATTGCTGCGTTGAGTGCGTTGCTGTTGTTTATATTTGGGACACCAACAATTTCTACGCATTTTTCTCTATTTTTATTCTGGAGATAGACAACTTCTTGCTGTAGCTCATTTACCTTGCACTCCAATAACTGTTTTACCTCTTGCAAAATAGAAATTTGAGCAAGCGCGTCAGCATTCATTTTTTTAAGAGCTAGAATTTCGTTGAATACGAGCTCCAATGTGATGGACGACTCATTGGCATGTATGATGTTGTTGTTGTGAAGTTGCGACTGAGCTTGAGTGAGAGTCACAGCATTACTGTTGTTTCTTGGCAGCTGAGGCTCCGCACGCTGTAAGTCCGGTTGATAGTGTTGATGAGTTGGCGCAGTTTCTGCATGTTGAATTTTATTGCATTGTTGTTGTTGCTGTAATTTTGCAGTCTCAGTTGACGAAGAAGCAAGAAGTGGAGAATGAACGGAAAATTGTTTTTGTAGCTGCTGCAGTTTTTGCTCTGGAACAGCCGGCACTGGAGAAGAAGGAGAGAGATTCCCTTTATGAGTTTTTGCGGAGGAATCTGCTACTCTAGTTGCTGAAGTTAAAGATGACGTTGAAGCCAGAGGTGGAGAGCGAAGTGAAGTACGACGCGCAGCCGAACAAGTATTGCAAATAAAGCCTTTGTTGTTAATTTGCATAAATTCGACGTCACTCTGATTTATATTCATACAGCTCCAATGGAAGTATTCATTGCAAATAGTACACTTTATTTTTTGCTGATTTCGCTCAACTTTTTGTTTGCATACACAAGGCATAGTTAAAATATTTAATAATTAGAAATTAACGAAAAAAAACAAAGATAATCACACTAAAAGTGCGTAGAATTATAAGTACGTGTTGACCCCACGACGAACACCGATATATATATATATATATATATATATATATATATATATATATATATATATATATATATATATATATATATATATATATATATATATATATATATATATATATATATATATATATATATATATATATATATATATATATATATATATATATATATATATATATATATATATATATATATATATATATATATATATATATATATATATATATATATATATATATATATATATATATATATATATATATATATATATATATATATATATATATATATATATATATATATATATATATATATATATATATATATATATATATATATATATATATATATATATATATATATATATATATATGGTACCCCACCACCAGGTGGAGGTCATGCAAGTAGACTAATGAGAAATTCTGCTAGTTAAAAAACTCAAGATGAAACTGCTGCAAAACTGAAAGACATGGAAACAATGTGTGCTGAGTTAAAAATGAAAATAGCAGAGCTCATGGCTAAACATTTTTACGTAAAATCTGCCAAAGATAGTATAAAAACTGATGGTCAGAATGATACTGAAAGCGTATGCTATATGACTGCCGAGGCTCATGAGTCTGATTGGATGTTGAAGAAAAAGAGTGCAAATAAAATGCGAAAAGCTGACTCGTCTCCAAAAGTGTCTGAAACAACAGATAATACCACGCTGAACCAAGCAGAAAATTTTACAAAATACGTGAACTGCCACGCCCTTTACCTATTATGGTTACTTGCGTGTGAAGGTATCAGCAAAAAAAAATGATACAAAAAAAAGAAGCAAACAAAGATTTTTATTTAAAATTATTAAATAACAATGTGTATAAAGTTAGCGTATTGGATGCTGTAGACTACAGAAACGAAATTAAAGCACTCTCTAATATAAATGCACAAGCAATCTAGGCCAATTCAAGCAGTAGGAAAAAATTTACATCACTCATGTGATTAATAATATCAGATCTGAAAACACAGGTTTACAAAATGTTGAATGAGGTAAACAAATTAAAATGAATCTTTTAGATATGTTTCTTCTAACCTTTGATGGCTCAGAAGATATTCAAAAAATTTATAAAATAAAAACCATTCTGAATTCGTTTGTAAACATTGAAGCAACAAGGTCACAAAAATTAATTCTGCAATACAAATCATGTCAATCATTTAATCATAGCAAAACATACTGTATTAAGCCACCAAGGTGCGTTAAATGTTCTGGAAATCACAGTACATTGGATTCTAATATACCTTATAAGAAACATCAAAAATATTGTAATTGTGGTGAAGTTCCCACGGCAAATTATGGAGGTTGCTTAGGGGCTAAAGAATTACAAAAAGTAAGATATAAAGCAATTGGTCTTCGAAATGAATATCAACTGCAAGATCTTAAAAGCAACATTCATCCAACAACAGAGGCAAAAAATAAAGAAAATATAACAGAAACATCTAAATAAAAACCCGCACCACAGCAAAGAAAAAAGAAACTTTTGCAGGTATCCTTAACAAAATACAATAATAAATGAAACCAATCTGTTTTGTCACAAATACTTGCAAAGCTTAATAGTCAAGTGGATTTCAATAAATCCCTGGAATCTCGACTACTACCGCTTAAAAGTAAAATAAATATATTAACAAATTGAATAATCAAGAAGAGTTCAGCAGAAACATTCAAAATCGGCTGAACCACCTTAATCAATGGTAAAAATGTTACGAATTTTTGCGTGCAATGCGAATGGGCTAAAAAAACGTCAACACGACCTAGAAAAAGTTGTTGTCTGCCTAATACCTGAGACACACTCCACAGGACTCATTCTCACTCAAAAGTCGTGTTCGTAACGTCGTGGGGTCAATACGTACTGTGTTTTTCTCTGCAAGTTAGTTTAACAAAACTCACCTTTTTTCAACATAAACAATAAATTATGCCGTGTATATGCAAGCAAAAAGTGGAACGCCATCAGGCAAAAATTAAATGCATGTTTTGCAACGAATATTTTCATTGCAATTGTGTTAATATTCATGAAAAAGATATTGAATTTATGGTAAAAAATAATTCGTCGTTTAAATGCAATGCCTGTCTGAGTGCGCGACGTTCGTCTATTCGCTCTCCACCGATTGCCACCGCTACAGCGCAGCCCCGGGCTCCATCGTCTCTACGATCTTCGCCGAATTTTTCTGCTGCCTCGCTTTCCCCTCCTGCCGCTGAGCAACCAACATTAGAAGCAACGGCGACTAATTCTAATGCATGTACAGCACTGCCGAAATTTTCTGCTGCCTCGCTTTCCCCTCCTGCCGCTGAGCAACCAACATTAGAAGCAACGGCGACTAATTCTAATGCATGTACAGCACTGCCAGGCTCAAAAATGGATATACAGCTGGCTTACTCTCAACAACAACATCACCGCCCTGAGCAGTCAAAGCAACAACTAACATTACAGCAAGTCCAACGAAGCTGGTCACAGCAGGTTCAACAAGAGGTGCAAAACGATAACAATGATTTGCCGCCAAAAGTAATTACGTTGGAGGTTGTTTATAATGAAATAATCTCTTTAAAAAATATGAATGCTAATTGTTGGTCGCAAATAAAAACTCTTCAAGAAGATAAGAGAATGCTTGAAGAGAAAGTTAGTAATCTTCAAGAAGAGGTAAGCTTCCTACAGCAGAAAGGTAGGGATAAATGTATAGAGATTGTTGGTGCTCCAGCTGTTAGCAACGCTAATGCTCTTGATTGTGCTCTGAAAATTTTCAATGACGGTTTGAACGTAAATGTAACTGAGACGCAGATTGATGATTGTTACGTAAAGCGAATAAAGAACTCCAGGGTTTCCGCATCTGCCGATACGGGGCAAAATATTATATGTGTAAAATTTGTATCTAGTATTTGTAAGAAATCAGTTATGAAAAATAAGTATAGGTCCAGAAATAATTTAAACACCAGATTATTTAACTGCGATCGAGTTTCAAATATTTTTATTAATGAATCCCTTTCTTTTAGGACCAGATCCCTTTTTAATGAATGCCAAAAATTAAAAAAAGACAAGAATTTGAAGTATCTATGGGTTAGTAATGGTAGAGTATTAATGCGCAAAAAGGAAGGTGACAATGCTTTGGTAATTAACTCATATGAGGATCTTAATAAAATATTTTAAGTTATCTTTATTAGTTTTTACTATTCTCTGAATTATGGAAAATTGTGCGTCAATGACGGTTTGAACGTAAATGTAACTGAGACGCAGATTGATGATTGTTACGTAAAGCGAATAAAGAACTCCAGGGTTTCCGCATCTGCCGATACGGGGCAAAATATTATATGTGTAAAATTTTTATCTAGTATTTGTAAGAAATCAGTTATGAAAAATAAGTATAGGTCCAGAAATAATTTAAACACCAGATTATTTAACTGCGATCGAGTTTCAAATATTTTTATTAATGAATCCCTTTCTTTTAGGACCAGATCCCTTTTTAATGAATGCCAAAAATTAAAAAAAGACAAGAATTTTAAGTATCTATGGGTTAGTAATGGTAGAGTATTAATGCGCAAAAAGGAAGGTGACAATGCTTTGGTAATTAACTCATATGAGGATCTTAATAAAATATTTTAAGTTATCTTTATTAGTTTTTACTATTCTCTGAATTATGGAAAATTGTGATCCTCATGTAAATTTATTTAATATTCCACTTGCGCTCTGTAAAAATTTTAATTTTCATGACATTTTATCTAACCTAATCAACACAAATAGTTTTTATGTAATTCATCAAAATATAAGAAGTTTAAGAAAAAATTTTGATAATTTCATACTGCATCTTGAGTCATTTGTTGATAAGCCTGTCTTCATTTTTTTAACTGAAATTTGGATTTATGATTTTGAATCATCTTTATATAATATTCCGGGATATAAAACTTATACAAACTGTAATAATGATTATGGAGCTGGAGGAGTGGCTGTTTTTGTAAAGGAGGAATATAAATGTGATTTTTGTTCTTTTAATTTCAAAAGTTCTGATGTGGTGAACATTTCTTGTTTAATTGATAACCTAAGATACTCATTCTTTTGTATCTATAGATTTCACGATACTTTAAGTAATGATATATTTTTCGGAGATTTGGATGTCTTTTTGTCAAATGTTAAATCCGATAGTGTTATTCTGCTAGGTGATATTAACATAAACCTTCTACAGAATTCATCTCTGGTTGATAAATATTTATTCTTGCTCTCGGCGTATGGTCTTGAATCGTGCATTAATTCACCCACACGTATTACAGACAACTCTATTACATGTATTGACCACATTTTTGTGCGAGTAAATAAATCAAGTAATATATCTTTAAGCAGCTCTGTTGCTGATTTAAATTTTTCTGATCATTGCATGACGTGTATACGTTTCGAAAATGTTGTTTTACCGGGCAAAGCACCTCTACAGCTTGAAAATGTATTCAATAAAACTGACTTTGTATCATTAAATAATAAACTAATATTTGAATCTTGGGATAATGTTTACTACGAGCAAAATCCATCAAAGTCATTTAATATGTTTTTTAATATTTCAGTTGATCACGTTAACTCGTGTACTTCAGTTTTAAAAAATCGCGTTTCCAAGTTAAAAAAATTAAAACCCTGGATGTCTGCTGATCTATTGAAAAAAATTAAAAGTAAAAATAAACTTTTCAAGAAATGTTTTAAACAACCCAATAACTTGAATGTTAAATCTCGTTACAAAGTGCTTTGTAAGGAAATTTCTTTGGAAGTCTCGACTTGTAAAACTAACTATTACGTTAAAGAATTTAATAAAATCAGAGGTAATGTTAAAAAAGAATGGCAATTGGTTAATAATATATTACATAAATCTACAGATAATAACAATACCGATTTTGTATATGTTGAAGGAATGTCCTTATATGATACTTTCGATAAAGCCAATGCGTTCAATAATTTTTTCGCTAGAATAGGTAGAGATGTGATTTCTGATGAAGGCGTACACAATTTTGCTTGCAAATGCTTAGATAATGAACCGTTCTTTCCAAGTAGTTTTTTTTCGAACCATTGACATCATTTGAGTTGTATAAAATAGTAATGTCTCTTAAAAACTCTAGCTCATGTTCTGATGTTTTTTTTTCTAACGTGTTTGTTAAAAAAATTGTGTTTAATATTGTTGATGTCCTTTGTAATGTCTTTAACACGAGTATAAAATTTGGTATATTCCCTGAAGAACTTAAAAAAGCAGTAGTTATTCCACTATTTAAAAAGGGTGATAAATCTGTTTTAAATAACTACAGACCAATCTCATTGTTGTCGGTTTTTTCAAAAATCTTTGAAAAGGCTGTAAAAACGAGAATGCTGCGGTTCTTAAATAGAAATAAGTTTTTTAACAATTGTCAGTATGGCTTTAGAGAGGGTTTATCCACTGAAGATGCACTTTTAAATTTTTGCACAAATATTTACAGTGGTTTAAATAATAAAAAAGTTTGTGCAGCTCTCTTTGTGGACATTACAAAGGCTTTTGATACTGTCGATCATGAAATATTATTAAAAAAAATATGGAGATGTGGTTTCAGAGGTTCTATGTACTGTTGGTTTCAATCTTATTTATCAAATAGAAAGCAAAGAGTAAGAATGGATAACGAGTTTAGCAGTTTTGTTAATATAGATATTGGGGTTCCCCAGGGCTCTGTTTTGGGGCCTATTCTCTTTCTAATATACATAAACTCTATTTTTGATCAGCATTTTTTGAGTAATACGATAGCTTTTGCGGACGATATGGCATGTACTTTTATCAATGATTCTGCTTTAAAGGTACATTGCGATATAAATCACGATTTAGAAATTTTGAGGCATTGGTTCTCATCACACAAACTAATTTTGAGTGATAAAACCAAAATTATGTACTTCAGTGTAGGAGGTGTTGATTTAAGTCTAGGCAATTTTACCTTTCATAGTGCAGGATGTAAAAAATACTTAATTTGTAAAGATATATGTAATTATTCGTGTCATTCAAATACATTTTACGATTCTAATAATTGCTCTTGCAAATGTTTTTCTATTGACTGCGTTAAATCATTTAAATATCTCGGGCTACTTCTTGATTGGAAAATGAACTGGGTGGATCATACATTCGCCCTGAAAAGGTACCTCATGGGTGCTATTAGACATGTATAACTTCTTAAACCGTACTGCTCCTCAAAACTACTTTTGTGTATCTACCATGGTATTTTTCACTCAAAACTGCAGTATGGGATAGTTTGTTGGGGTGGTACACATGCTTATAAAATTAATTCTTTGCTTATCGCCCAAAAACATGTAGTTCGAACTATCTGTAACAAAACACGATTTGAAAGTAGCTTTCCATTGTTCAAAAACTTAAACATTTTACCCATTAAACATTTTTATTTTTTTAGAGTCTTAAAAGTTTTCTTTATTAGATCCGGTTATTTATTAATAAGAAATAATTCTAGTCACAATTTGAGGGTAAATACTCAAAATTTTGCCAAGATTCCGCCCCACAACTTGAATCATTACTTTTCCTTTTATACATGTACGGCACCCAGACTCTTTAATAGTTTACCATATTGTGTTCGTTGTTTGCGTAACAAAAATGTGTTTTTTTCTAAAGTGAAGTCATGGTTGTTCAATAAGGATTTCAATGTAATTGATACCGTTCTAACTGTTTCCTTATAATTTTTATATAATTCTTTTTAAATTAATTAATATGCATTGTCACCTGTTGGGGATCTCGAGTCCTTGCCTGGTTGGGGACGTCCTGTCGCAGTTCTTCGGGCGCGTGCTGAAAACTTAAAAGCCCTAACGTCGAATTAAAACACTTATTGCTTTTCGTAACAAATACAAGACAAGAAGAGATTTATTCTTACGAAACCTAATGCTTATATACTATTTTTAAAAACCTATCTCAGTCTGTGAACTGACCTTTCTGGTGTTCCAGTTCTGCACCTGTTAATTGGTGTCAGTTGGTCAAGCCAACTGACCCACTTCAAAAGTGGCGACGGTGCACTATGCTGCCCTCGTCGACTCGACTGCGGAACTGTAACACCCTAAAAGCTTACATAATAACGTTGCACAGATCACATTAACTTGAAATACTTAAACCCTAGAAGTATGCCTTATTATAGCACCGTTTTAGCACATGCTAATTTAACATAGTGTGGCATCTATTAGGAGTCGGTGCTGTGAGTAAACTACACGTAGGTAGTATGGTTCTAACTCACAACATCCCTCCCCTCTTTCTAAAAGAAGTTAGTGCAACTAACTTCTAATGAGAGTTTACATTTATTTCTGCACTTCAAACAGTCAGTGCATTTTCTTAAATCAATATACAATTTTTCTTCTTTCTTTTTTTTTTAAATTCGCCTTATTTTATACTTCGGGTTCTTTTTATTTCTTTTTTTTTCATATTCTTTTCTTTTGTTTTTTCTTTTCTTTATGTTTATTTCTTTCTTTTTCTTTTTTTTGTTTTGAATCTTGTTTTTTTTTTCTCTTTGTTTCTTTTTCTTTTTTCTTTTCTTTACTTCGACTATTTTTTTGGTTTTTGTTTTTTCTCTTTTGTTCTATTATACTTTCCCCTTTTTATTTTTGGTCTTTCATCGACTCTTTTCTCACTGGCGTACAATACATTTTATTCTCATACTTAAATCTTATCTTCCGCTATGATATTTAAATCTAAAATCTTACGTTATACTTCTGCTAACTGCTGATGCGGCTGTCGGCCGCCGTTACCGGTATGGTTGTTGTGTTGCGCCGTTGGCGTGGTTGATTCGAGTCTTTGTAGGGCCGCCACTATCTTGCACCGTTTTTTTCGAAATGAGCGTCGTCACCAACACTACCACCAGGATGAGGCCAGCTATACTGACTACCCCTCCCTTCATCCAGGTGTGCACTATCTCACAGGAATTGGTGAGGTGTGCCACCCTTTCCACATCTTCTGCCTCCTTAACCAACTCGTTGATTGCTCTGCTGTTTGTTGTGAGAGTTTTCCGCAGATCTTTGAAATGCATGAGTGAGACCGTGTTCGGTGTTGTGCGCGTGTGGCCAGCATCACCTCGTTTATAATTTCCCAGCAGCTCCCGCAGCTTCGTCTTTACGCGGTTTGTTCCCATGACGGACGTTGAAAACTTAAATCGTGACTCTTCTTGGCTTTTATGGACCAACATTATCCCTTTGCCAATCACCCTGCAGCCAGCTTCGATGGTCATAAACCCGGTGTTTACCAATTCCAACCGTGTGGTTTCGTCTGAGCACACCGCCGTGAAAATCACCTGGTCGTCAAAATGGTAGAGCCATTTATTTACAGTCCTGGTAGCTACCAGAATTCCTCCTGTCGCTGGAATGGCTACGTGATCGCAGTGGTCTTGTTCATGTTTCAAGACCTCTATCTCGCAGTAATCGCTTGCTCGCGTAATCACCTTTCCGGGATGGTAGCATAAACGTCTTGTTGTGCCCACCTCTCGACATTTCCCTTCGTCCTCTATTGATAGGCCAATGTAGTGTTCCTGAGCTTGGCTCGCCGCTATGTAATCGTATCTTGTCATCGGCAACACGCACCAATCTGGGTTTAGTCTCTTGGGTATTGGGTACACTTTGTGCATTGTAAATACCTCCAGTAACGGCACTGGAATTTTTATGACTATTTTTAACCCGTTCTCCGCCTCTTCTGTTCGGACATCGGCTAGTTCATAGAACCGCTCCGGTGCCTCGCTGTACCATGAAATTCCCTTCATTGACATTGGTGCCGCCTTGAGCAATTCATCAGACGTCAGGAACAATGGGTGTAGTTTGCCATGTAACAAATCATCCAGCACTACTATTTCCGTTTGCTGCTGGTCCTGGAATCTCAGCATTTCTTCAGAAACAACTTTTCCCAACATGAAAGATTCTGCTAAGTTCACCTCTGCTTCCTCTTGTCTCTTTCCAATGCCTTCCAATGCCAAGTGCATCTCTTCCAGCTCTTGGAAAGTCTTATTTACTGCTTCGTGAAGGCCCTGGTAACCCGCTCTCATCACAGTCATCTCTTTTCCCAGCAATGACAACGTCTTTGACTGCTTTCTCTCAAGGACCCGCAAGTGACCATAAATCCGATCTGAATCCTGGTGGTCCATCGTACCGATTGCCCATTTGAGCACTTCACCGCCAACATCTATTAGCGACCGGCGTTTCCTTCCTTTCAAAGACAATGTCTTCTCTTTTTCCAAAAATCTTCTCGTCATAGCTTCTATCTCCAAAATCGACGAATCGCATCTTCGTTTCAGCTCGGTCCCGTTGGCCGCTGCATGCCTCTCACACAACCTTCTGGTTATCTCCTGTATTCCTTTGAATTGCTCAACAATAATCCCCAACTCCGTTCGTGGAAACTCTGTTACAACCACCCAAAAATCCTTGGCGAACCATACATCTCCAGTCCTCTCCATTAATATATCCGTCTCCGGTAGTTTATCCAAACGCACTTCCGCATGTACCCTGTCGGTGACCGCCATCAACAGCACTATCGTAATCTACAAAATCATAAAATTTTACACTAAATATGACAATTTTCAGACTAAACAATACAATATTCTCCTTATAAATCGCTTAACCTATAATTGAATGCTACATCCTTCAATTCTCCATCCACTCGTCTTCTCCCCTTACATTCTCGGATTTACTACGTATCCCAGAGGAAAAGAGGACTGGACTATGTTTATTGCCATATATTGCATTAGTTCCGCTTCGACTAATTTTCCAAGCTCTTTTCATATGTGAGTTATCACTCATTGTAGTTTCGAACCAAATTATTGATACTCCGACAAAATCAGATTATAAAAAATAATCCCATTTGTGTCAAAACTTTGTCCATTGCATGACTATATCTTTCATCGCATATAATTACTTTTAATTTAAATTCTCTCTAGCCTGATATGTATATATCCATTAACGATCGTCTCTTTCTAGAACGCATATGGCTACATACACATATTCAAAGCAATATCTTATTCACTATCCTACACTATTTTCCTAAATTATGCCTTTCTTCACTTATCTATACACTAAATTCCTAACTAATAACTTCCTATATTTATCTAACCCGCTGCAAAGTCTGCAACCTCCTAAATTCTAATTACCCGTCTTCATAAACTTGACCATATCATAAAAATATCTGCTTGTTCAAATATATATCCGAACACCTACTCAAAACCTAGTATCCCATACCTGAAATTTGGTCGTAGGGTGCTCATCTTTTTCTTAGCCGACCCTGCCCCCTACATTATGACCCAATTTTCACCGGCAGAACTGAGAATATGCCTCAGCACTTTTGCTCAGCTATTCTCGGTTAACTTTCTTAAATCATGTCTGCTGAAATATGCCCTACTAGCACTTTTTCATATTCCGATAGCTGAACGCTTAACAGACTACTATAAAACCATGTTGTACCCCAAACTGCAGCACAGTCAAGTTTTAACAACCGATATGGATACCACTCTAGGACGACTAATGCTTAACTTCCAACAGGTGACCCGGACTCTGCTGGAGGAATCGGCAGCATTGGTGCACCCTGCTTGCGCTGCCCTCAGCATCGAGGAACATCGACGGTTAACCGATCTCCCCCGGGGATCATACTCGTCAACCTACGCGTCACTACAAAATTACCTAAGGGAAATCGACACCCAGTGGGACTACCCTGAGGCAGTGGACGCCTGCTGGCAACTCCTGCTCACATCCAGATTGAAACCAGGCGAACCAGGAGTAGAGAGAGTGCTGGGGCAACTCCTAGTTGTGCTGCACCGGGCGCACGAAATGACCGTGCCCGGATTCCCACCCGGGAATCCAATATTAATCAAAAAATTTTCCCGAACAAAAATTGAATAATAAACAAAATAAAATCATAATAAAAAAAAAATCTTATTGTCTTATTTTATTTTTTACATGCGATATTTATTTTAAAAAACAAAAAAAAACATACTACACACATACTTTTCCCTAATGCGCTTCGTTCGACCAAAGTGCATAGTAAGCATTTTTATTACGTCAACTTTAATCGCTCGATATACTTTTCCCTACTGCGCTTCGTTCGACCAAAGTGCATAATAAGCATTTTTATTACGTCAACTTTAATCGCTCGATTTTAAGTGGCACACTTCTGCTGGCCTTGACTTTGGAAATCGGAGCTGCGTGTGTTATTGGGTACACACACGTACTTGCTCATATTATTATTATTGTGTTTACACTTGTAGAACACTATTGACACATGAATTAGGTGTGTGGTCTAACGTGGAATAATTTCAGCAAATTATTATGTAGCTTTTTGTTCTTGCCCTTAATCGTTACGACTGTTGTAACTGGGCTTCGGATCTCTGCTACCATATACGGACCTATCCACACAGGTGAGAATTTATTCCTCCTGGCTTGATTCCTCATGAGTACCTGATCACCCACGTTCAAAACGACTGGGTTTAGTACCTTATTATAGGCCTCCCTGGCTACTCTTTTAGCGCAATCCTGGTTTTCTCTGACCAATTCGTGCGCTCGCTGTAGCTGGTACTTTTGTACTTTATTAGGGTCATCAGCATTGTACACCGGCGCACACTTGCGCTTCAGATTTGCTGGCATATTAAAATCAAACCCGTAGAGCGTCCTGAACGGAGTCTGCTTCGTTGATACATGTACCGTATTATTGTGTACATGCATTGCAGTGGTTAACCATTGATACTCGGCCAGAGGTCGATGACTACGTTCCAGTGAGCCTGTGGATGATATGGTGTTATGTGCAACTTCTTGATTCCCAGCATTTTACATGTTTCCGAGAACAGTTTCGATACAAAATTAGAACCATTGTCGGTTATCAAAACCTTAGGTATGTTGTATCGTGCTATTATTTCATCAAAGAATGCCTTGGCCACCGTACCTGCTTCAGCATCGGGTATAGCCACGCACGCCATATACTTTGAGAAATCATCTTGGAACGTCAAAATGTATTTATTTCCCGAAACTGTCTCAGGTAAAATACCTACAATATCCATATGAACTTTATCAAATGGCTGTTTTGGTGTGTCAGTTAACACCATTGGCATCTTTGTCAGCCTTGAACTTTTGTTGGCCTGACATTTTGGACAACTGTTTATATATTTCTTAATGTCCTTGAGCATACCCTTCCATCCGTATACTCGCCTAATTCTGTCATGGGTTTTCCAGAATCCCTGGTGTCCACCTAGAGGTGAATCATGGAAACCCTTTAACACAGCCTGGATATCCTTTATATCCTCCAGCCATTCCACACTGCTGGCTCTTTGTTCGTGGGCATCTTCACCCGTCTTGCTAACATCTGTTGTAGCATCAACTTTATCCTTTTGCATTCTCTTGGCATTCTCGTTTGCACTACTGATATTTCCTGTGCCTGCGGTACTCTGCTGAGTGCATCGGCATTCAGATTCTTTTTCCCAGGTTTGTATATGATTTCAAAATCATACTCAGACAATTTGTGTCTGAACCGGGCTAGCCTAGACGTTTGGTCTTTCAAATTGGCTATGCCTCTCAACGGCTGGTGATCAGTATATATTTTAAATGGGCGTCCTAGCAGATATGCCCTAAAATTCTTCGTAGCCCATACTATGGCTAGAAATTCCTTTTCTATTGTGGAGTATCTTTTCTCCGTGTCGCTAATCGCTCTGCTTGCGAATGCTATTTGTCGGTTCCCCTTGTGACAATACTGCCCCTAATGCTTCATTGCTAGCATCAGTGGTCAACAAAAAAGTTTGCTCAAAGCAGGGGTACGCCAAAATTGGTGGCGAGCTAATTATCTCCTTTAGCCTCTCGAATGCTTGCTGACAGCTCTCTGTCCATTCGAACTTTGCTTCTTTTCGTAGCAACTTGTTAATTGGCAACGCAATTCCGGCTAGTCCTTCCACGAACTTTCTATAATAGTTCACTAGTCCTAGGAATGCTTGCACTTCTTTTCTGTTTCTTGGAACCGCTAAATTTCTAACGCATTCCACCTTCTGCGGGTCAGGCAGTGCTCCTGCTTCTGAGCAACGATGGCCTAAATAAACCACCTCTCTTCGTAAGAATTGACACTTCTCCGTGTTCAATTTCAAGTTGTGTTCTCGCAATTTCTGGAGCACCTTGCGCAAGCGTTGCGATTGCTGCAAGTTCTTCCCATAAATTACAATATCATCGAGATACACAAAACAATCTAACCCTTGTAAGCCTGTTAGCACATGGTTCATTAGCCGTTGGAAGGTAGCCGGTGCTCCTGTTAATCCAAACGGCATTCTATTGAACTCGTAATGGCCTAAACCGGTGCTGAACGCGGTTTTCTGCTTATCTTGGGTATCCACCAGAACCTGGTGGTAGCCACTCGCTAAATCAAGTGTAGAAAAATATCTACTGTGTCCCAATTGATCCAGAATCTCTTCTATCCTTGGTATCGGGAACACCTGCTTGATAGTGGCGTCGTTCAATTTCCTAAAATCAACGACCATCCTCCACTTCTTCTGACCGTGAGCACCTCCCTTCTTTGGCACCAAAATTATTGGTGAATTCCAAGGCGAGATACTCGGCGAAATAATGTTATCCTTTAACATTCCTTCCACTTGCCTATTAACCTCATCTTTGTGAGCCTGTGGCAACCTGTATTGCTTCTGGTTAATCGGTGCTTGATCCACCCTAGTAGGTATTTCATGCTCTACCTCTGGTGTATACGTTAACTGGTCTCCTTCCAGCAAAAATATGTCATGGAATGACATACAAATGGCTTCTATTGATGCCTTCTCTTCTGAATTTACGCTTGGGTCTAACTTTAGTGATTCTAGCACTCTCTCCATTCTTTTCCTTACATCTATCTGCTTAATCTGATTAACCGTTCCATAATTCGGTTCCTTAAAGCTATCATAACTAGGGAACTTAGGCCTAAAATCCTTATCCATATAGTAGTCCTCCTCTGACGCATTTAGTACACAAGCGTACACTTTACCCTTGTCAACGTGCGTTATGGTCTCTCCCATATACACACCCTCCGCTAGCTGCTGCTTGTGCAAAACAACAGTCCTGAGTTTCGTGTTTACACGCATAGTAACTACTCTGGTTGACCTTGCGTTCACTACCTCCCTACAATTCTTAACCCTATTCACGGTTCCTTCCTGCCATGACTTCAATGGGAGAGTAAGGATTATATTCTTATTATCATCATAAAATGATAACTGTTTCTCCAGCGCATCCAGTATGGTGCGGCCCCAGAGATTATCGCGGCCAATTATCCCATCGGCCGGGATACCTTCCCTATCCAATTCAACTGCGTGCACTCTAAAACTCATTCCCTTAACTTTACTGTGCCCTATTTTAAGTGACCCCAGTGTTCTGATGCAACCTCCGAACGCTCCATTAAGCGTTCTTACATCTTTTGGGTTAATAACTAGTCCTTTCCGTAAAACACTAGATTTTACGAGGCTAGTATCCGCCCCTGAATCTACCAAAAGCACTAGCTTTCCACTAGCTGCCTCCTTGCAGGGTATCTCGATGAAAGCATCTCCTACCCTGCTCATAACGAAACAACGCCCTTTTGACTCCAAAATGGACGCGTATCTACTTCCTAACTCTTCCAATTTTCTCCTCCATGCACCACAGTTATGCCTTACAACCCTATACTCCCTCAAAATTACCGCTAATACCTTAACCATACATCCTCGTATCACGTACGCGGCGACTGGCCTATACTCTCTAATCTTATTAAAACTTAATCTAAGTGCTAGAATCATCACAGTTACCCAAATCAGTACGCAATCAAAAATTTTCCCCCGGAGAGACTCTTGCTCCTCCGTAATTTGAACCATTGTGTTTACGTTACTTGGTACGTGGCATTGGAGAGCCTCTTGCTCCTCCTTTTCCTGGACTGTACTTCCTACATTACCAGTCACACGTACCTTCGGCCTAACTGTTACTTCCTTACTTTTGGCTTTCCAGTCTACTGGCCTCGACTGGGCCGCTGGAAGTTTCCCTGGTTCCTCTGTTGGAACTGCCTATCCCTGCACTCCGCAGCTCGATGTCCCATCCGACCACATGAGAAGCATTTCAACCCCTGTTGGGTGTTGCCTAACCTTTGTCCTCCTCCAGTATCCCAGTTTGGCCGCTGCTGACCATTCCCAGTGCTGAAAGGATTTCTTCCTTGGTTAATCCCTTCCGTTGAGCCGACTCGAGGACCACTACCCCTGTTGTCCCTTAAGGTTGGATCTGGGCGCCTCGTAGCTGGCTGCCTTCTACTTTGATCCCATTTATTGTCTAATTGACACTGCCTACTTGCCTCATGACCATATGTTTGGCACTCCATACAATAGGGCGTATTCTTGCGTGTAATGCATTCGTCTCTTGTATGGCCTGACTTATGGCAGAATGAACAAATGGGTTTCCTCGGCTGGAAACTCTCGACTAGGCAACCTTGTTCTCTTTGTTGCGGGAGGGAAAATCTGCCGATTCCCCTTGGGTTCCGCTGTTGTACCGGTCCTACCTCTGCAGGAGCATTATTCCAACAGATTCCACCTGTTGTCGCTCGCTGTTGGATTGCTTCTTCGGCGGAAGAAACCGCTTCGACTAATTCTGCCATACTCCTCTGCGTGAGATTAAGAGTATAATTCGCCAAGTCCCTATTTATCAGACCTGCCTTAAAGACAGAAATCATGGCTCGTTCTACTTGAGCCTTGTATGCTGCGACATTTCCTGGAAACTGCCTGTTAGCTTCTGTCTCAGCAGCGTTCCCCAGAGACTGGATCCTTCGTCCCCAGGCTCTCAATTCCTCCCCTGGTTTCTGAGTTGATTCCTGTATTTCCCGTACAAGACAGTCGTACGACTTTTGTTTCAAATATGTTCGATCTAAAAGTGCGTATAACTCCGGCAGGGTGCTTACTGAGCTATGCGCTAGTAAATCAAACGCATCACCTGTGGTCCTTTGTCTTATACATCTTATCAAGTGTTCCCCTTCTGCTTCCGGAAGACTCTGTTGCGCCAACTCACAACCTTCTTTGAAGCGCCGTATCTCAGTTCTCAGATCATACAACTCGACCCCTGAGAACATGGGCACCAGCTTCTCCACTGCATGAGCTACTTCCAGAATGCCCATTTTACTTCTATTTGCTTGCTTAAGTTTTGGTGATAAATTAGCGTTAACCTCTGTGGGGGTTTCCAGATTTTCTTCTCCCGAATCTGAGAGGTACTTAACCAGTGACGGACTCAAACTTATTAGCCTTCGACCGTTTGTTCCTATCGGCGAAATACTGTCCACTTCTGGCTCCTTTGGCGGATAACCCCGATTTCTATTATTAATCGGACTTCCTGGAGTAAATGGCTCGACACCGATTTCCGACGCGTCAAATAAAAACTCCGCTTCACTCTCTCCAGTCAAGTTTAATGTAGGCTTTACCACACGACCTATCCCTTCCGGAGTTAAATACTCCGGCCAGCGAACCTCTGGTGGCAGAGCTAATACTGTCTGCGTTTGAATTTGAGAAGTTGAAGCCGATCTCACTCTTGCTGGCTTAGTAATTGCCCCGATTCTTTTGAGCTCCAAGTTTTCCTTCTCCAGATGCGATGCGGCTTCCTCAGTTTCCCGGAGTTGCCTAGAAAGTACTCTAGTTTTATTTTCAAGGAACTCCGTATTTATTTTCAATTCCTCAGTATCTTTGAAGACTTGGAAAAATTTTTCTTCCGTCCGACTCTGAATAGTAGCTAACGCTTGGTCTGCTGCTTCCAGAGTTGACAGGTTTCCACCGTCTCTCGCTAATCTCCAGAGTACCTGGGCTTCACTCTTGCTGGTTGCCGCTTCCAATTGTTCAAACAATTTTTTTGCGAACAATTTCACCTCAGTTTGCAGAGACCTAAGCTTGTCTCGAGCCCTGTCCTCCTGCGAACTAGGACTATCCTCTTGTGCTTCCAGCTCTTCTAAATCCAACTTGAATTTAGTCAACCAGTCTTGTGTCAAACCGTTGACGTGTAACGCGTAATCCTTGGTGAAGTAATCCTTATCACCACAACAGTCCTTAAATTTTAGCAACTCCTCGTTGTTGCTATTAAACACAGTCAACAAGGCTTCTAGCTCTGTTATGCGCTTGCGGTAGTACGCGCTGTTTTTCCTTGCTTTGCTATCCTTCCTACAATTTCTGATCCTCTTCTGAATTGCCTCGCTCTGTAGCTTTTGAGCTTCCAGCAATTTTATCGCTTCTCTTGGCGTTTCCATAGACCGAACAAATTCTTATCTATGACGCCGTAATCAATGGTACAAACAGTTTTCTTTCTATTTATATTTATAAATTTTATTAATAAACAATTTCCTTTTTTAAAATAAATAAACAAGTTAAGGTAATTAAACTAACAACTTATGTATAACAAGATATTATTATTATAATCTTTCACGTCTCCTGCATTGTTGTTCCTCCAATTGGCATACCTCTTGCCACAATCTATTGGCTTGCTCCCACGGCATAGGGACCTCCACTGATTGCTGTTCCTCCAGTATTTTCCTCAAATACGCCAGTCGCTTCCGTTCCCGAGTTTGCTCTCCTCCTCTTTTTCTAGTCCCAAACCGCTTTCCGTCCTTCAGTAACGACGTTATGTCCTTGAGTTGTCGCTCAGTGCTTCCAGTTCCATTTCCAACTTTCGTTTTCTCAAAAGTAAAGAGCGAAATAAAGTAATAGTGAGTGCTTAAATTCTCACTCAACACAATTTTGTTTCCATTTTCCCTAATGTAATACCGCGGAAATAAACTATAAATCGATATTATACCTATTCTAGTACAAAAATTATACTATTATTAGCATAACAATTATACTTACAATATTAATAACAAACAAAAAATATTTGTTCCAAAATATTTCTCCTAACTCCGAAGAAGTTTTCGTTTTCACAAAATTATTCCCAAAAATATTTATACCCAAATAAAGAAATTTTACTGTAGCATTTTCATTTTCGCACAATGATATGCTTGCATGCTTCGTATTTTTAGTACGTAAAATTACTTTAACGTCGCTACGCAAATTGTAGTTTCCGAACTACTTAAACTCGATGCACAACACGTGTTGTAAACATTTCTCGAAATATCTTTACCTAGTACCCTAAGCTCAAAATGCCAAATATTTAAATCAAATGTTCTATGTTTGTTTTCAAACAACCTAAATTTAGAACATCTGAATTTAAACAATATAAAAATAATTTAAATGTCTCCAATATAGATGACATGGCTTAATAAACCATATAAATGTCCCTCACGTCAAACAAACTCAAATCCCCTACAAAAAAAATCCTCACAGCTAGGATGCACATACATAGACCGTCCGATCTTACTGACGGTTTATGGTTGCCATACAAAGCTGCGTGCAACAGCGCAAACGCGCCTATAGGTTGCGACTTCTTTGACCAGCGCTACGGCGCCTTCAGGGTCGCAGAAGTATCTACTTATTCTACGCTACTATACACTCTACTCACCATAATTTTTCCTGATGACATCTTTATTCCACAGTGTCCTTTGAATTTGTTGCAGGATGCCTCTCTGCCTTACTCCAATAGGTCCTTTAGACCGGCTGCGCCAAAATGTTGGGGATCTCGAGTCCTTGCCTGGTTGGGGACGTCCTGTCGCAGTTCTTCGGGCGCGTGCTGAAAACTTAAAAGCCCTAACGTCGAATTAAAACACTTATTGCTTTTCGTAACAAATACAAGACAAGAAGAGATTTATTCTTACGAAACCTAATGCTTATATACTATTTTTAAAAACCTATCTCAGTCTGTGAACTGACCTTTCTGGTGTTCCAGTTCTGCACCTGTTAATTGGTGTCAGTTGGTCAAGCCAACTGACCCACTTCAAAAGTGGCGACGGTGCACTATGCTGCCCTCGTCGACTCGACTGCGGAACTGTAACACCCTAAAAGCTTACATAATAACGTTGCACAGATCACATTAACTTGAAATACTTAAACCCTAGAAGTATGCCTTATTATAGCACCGTTTTAGCACATGCTAATTTAACATAGTGTGGCATCTATTAGGAGTCGGTGCTGTGAGTAAACTACACGTAGGTAGTATGGTTCTAACTCACAACACACCCTTTAATTATCACATCATTTTCAACAAATTTTCTTAATTTATAAATATTTGTAAAACCCTTCTACCCTTCGAATTTTAAGTTTAATGATTATAAATATTTGTAAGACCCCACACCTTACCTCTATTTACTTTGTATTTATATTAGTGAAACTGCATTCGACACTTGTTCGTATCGAACAACAGAATGTAGTATTTACTTATCATATCTGTATGTTATTTTTAAGTGTATTTTTAAAATATGTTAACTTTTATACATGTATGATTGGTAAATAAATTTATTATTCATTCATTCATTCATTCATTCACTCTATTCGTCCGATCAACTGCGCAAAGGGTGAAAGTGCCTTAATTTTGAAGAACTCAACTGAAGTACTAATATCTTTCAAACTACTACTGTCAAAGCAAAGACTAAAAACAATTGTCCCTGATACACAGTATCTCTTCAGACGAGTATAAAGATTTTATTAATATGCATAAATACAAATTTATAATGAGCGGATACTTCAATGCGAAGAACACACACAAGGCGAGAGCTATACAAAGCAGCAAGAGAAACGGGATATGAATTTATTTCGACAGCGAAACCAACTTATTGGCCAACGGATGTTAATAAAACCCCTGACCTGATTGCCTTTTTTATTGCAAAAAAAGTTTCAATGAATTATACTCAAATCAAGGAGGTTGTGACCTAAACTCGGATCACTCCCCGATATTCCTTGCCATCAGCGAAACAATTGTCGAAAAATAACAAAATCTAACCTTTTACAATAAAAATACAGATTGGAAATCTTTCAAAAAAGCACTCCAAAGCAATAGGATCAACAGCTCTCCAATCACAACAAAGGAACTATTGGAAATTCAAGAAGCGACATGACCCACCCTTAAAAGAAAAATAATTGGAACTATTATCCCAAAGAGATAAAGCAACTCCTAGCAACAAAAAGGAAACTACGCCAAAAATGGCAGCAAACTCGCTCCCCTAACGATAAAGCTGACCTTAACAAAGCAAGAGAGGCGAGATAAAACTACCGTAAAAAACGAATCAATGAATCGTTATTTGTCCAAGTGAGCAACTGATAAAAAAAGGCGACTACTCTCTTTGTAAATGCACAAAATACCTAAAAAGGCCAAGCTGTCATGTCCCATCAGTAAAAAATGCAGATAACACGTGGGCGAGAACTGATCAATATAAAGCGTATTGTTCGCAGCAGCATTATATTTAATTCTAAATTCTCTTAATTTAGTAATATTTATCTCCCTTTATATAATAATGTTTAACTCTCTTAATTTAACTTTACTCTCTCTCGCTCTCTTCTTTATGTATATTTATTTCTTATTATATTATTATATTTCTTATTATGTATATTTAATGCATTATCATAGCTTGCACTTTACAAATAAAATTGTCTTCAGTTGATCATATACTTTGAGCACACGTAGTCGCAGACTTTCATTATCATTTCGGTCGTTACGTTAAAAATTTAGTGGTTCAAGCGGTTGGTAAAAAAACTTACCCCAAAACACGTATAGTATTCGCAAACCAACTGGCCTTCCAACCAAATGAGAATCAATCCGACAACTTGTACTCCTCATTAGAGCGGGATAGCGCATCCATCACGCAAATAACTATAAGCGAACTAAAAAAGAAATAAAGCAACTGAAAGATTAGAAAGCTCCTGACTTTGATTTAATCACTACGGATGTATTAAAAAAACTACCCCGCAAAAGTGTAGCTAAATTAGCAAACCCAAGACAGGTGGACAGAATCACAGCCGAAATCGAAATATTTTATGAGGAGAAAAACGTATGCTCAGCAGTCTTCCTTGACGCACAGGCATACGGCAAAGTATGCCATGAAGGCCAAATCAACTAAATGAATTCCTATTCCCCCTTCAATTTAGTTCCCTTATAAAAACCTACTTAACTCATCGCTACTTTCCCGTGAAGCAAAGAAATAAGTCCTCAGATCTACAAGAAAAAACGCTGGCATGCCGCAAGGAGGCATCCTTGGTCCCCTTCTATATCTCTTGTACACAAAAGATTTACCATTACCTCCAAACAGCATGATCGCCACCTTTGCTGACGACACAGCTATCCTTGCTAGAGAAAAAACCGCGGAAGAAGCAACAGCTAAAGTTCAAGTCGCTATTGACGCAGTCGAAAAATGGATAAAAGCTTGGCGAATAAAACTAAACAACAACAAATCAATCTATGTGAATTTCACAAAAAAAAAGTTAAATATCACCCAATAATACTATTAGGCACTCCAGCCCAAGAGTAAACACTTTAAAATACCTTGGCTTAACTCTCGATGCTAAGCTACGTTGGAAGGAACAAAAATAATTAAAACGAAATGAACTCAACCTGAAATTAATAAAAATGAATTGGCTCATTGGACGAAGATTAAAGCTCATATACAAAAAAAAAACGATATACAAACAAATTTTAAAACCTTTGTTGTCTTATGGTGCACAAATATGGGGCTGCGCCAACCAAAATAATATTTAAATAGTCCAACGAATTCAAAATAAAGTCCTCAGAGGTATTGTCAACGCACCGTGGTACGCTCGTAACGCCGACATTCATCGTGACCTCAATGTTATTACGGTCACTGAAGAAATTCAAAAGCAAGCAGAAGCCCACTCTGCGAAGCACGTACACGAAGAAGCCAGGATGCTTCACAATACTGTATGCCTAGCTCGACGACTCAAACGAAAGTAACCCTATGAACTCACTGGCTGCTAGTATAAAGTAGGGATTTCAAAAATCTCTTCACAAAATTCCCTAAAAATGTTAAAATCAAATTGCTCGTTAGTTCCTTAAACTATTTATAGCGTCAGTAAACATTGTATGTATGTATATAGATATTACTCGTATATTGAAACAAAAAAAACCTTGTCTACTGTTGCGTACCGCCACGGCAAAATTTTCTTATATAATAAACATTTATTTATTTCATACATTAATTATAAATTTTTCAATTCCCATTATATTTATTTACACTTTTGGACATTTCTTTGTTTTATACAGGACGATTTTTCTATTCTAGGACTGGAAAAATTGTTAACGCCCGGTTTTGACCCTTTCGCTCAGGTCATGACTGGAAGAAACGGTGAAGAGATGAGGATTAATAATCCAGAAGCGGTAAGGGCAAGGTCAGTGACGGTGGTTACTTTCCCTGTGATAGTTTCCGACTGTTGTTTTAGACAAGCAGCAGCTGGCGGAGGGTGTTTACATGGAGGAGACCATATAGCACGTTTTTACAGGTAGGGTATACGCTTGTGTGCTGAATACTTCTGGTGAAGACATTTTTGTAGATAGGGATTTTAGGAATAAGTTGACGAATTATGATCATTTTAAGGAACTGAATTTCGGGTCGTTTAATCAGATTATGCAAGTAGAGTAGGAAAAGGATGGAAAGAGTACTACAATCACAGAATAGGGCAGATCAACCACCAAACAATCAATCAATCAATGGTGACCGATACACCGACGCAGCTGTTTGACAAAGTTTACATAGACATTGTAGGTTGCAGGTCTTTCCAAAAACAGTTGCGGAAAACAAGTACATCTTAATGTTCCAGGATGACTTTTCAAAGTATATGGGATGCGTAGCCATACCCGACGCTAAGGCGAGTAAATTATCTAAAGAATTTTTCGACGAGATTCTAGCGCGCCACAACATACCGAAAGCATTGGTGACAGATAACGGATCAAATTTTGTACCGAAATTGTTGTCAGAAACGGGTACACTTTAGGATAAAAAAAGTTACATATCACTTCCTATCATCTACAGCCTGATGGTTCGTTGGAGTGGACTCATCGGCCTTTAGCTGAATAATTGCGCAGTTTTGTCAAGGAAGATGGCTCCAACTGGGACCAATAGCTGATTACGGCCATACACATGCACAACAATACCATGTCAACTAAACATACGCCGTTTAGGACCCTTTGCGGTTTCGATTTTAGCATGGTCACCAGCTAAGAACAGAAATGCGTACCGGTAACAGGTGCACAATGTGGAAGACCCAATAAAAATGAGAAAGTATCATTTGCACAGAGCGCACGAGCTGGTTAGGAAGAATCGAGCACGAGGAAAAATAGCGGCTAGGGAGGCCAACAACAAGATTCTAGGCCCAATAGTCTTTCATCTGGGCAACAGGATGTTTATGAAAAATCAGATCAGGAAAAATAAATGTTCTCCTCTGTGGATAGGCACATATACACTGGCAAACATTTACAGCCCGGTTACCTCCGTGGTAACGTAAAAGGCCAAAAAAACTTCATAATAATTTATTGAAATTATTCTATTATATAAATTCGGTATAACTCGCGGTCAAGCGTAAATCTAATACACAAGAGAAATGAATACACTTGTTCACGCCGTGAACCCCTACTCCCGATGGCTGCTACCCGGTGCAAGCGTGGCCATATTCTGCCTGTCAAACGTTCGTGCCGGTCGACAGCCATATTTATTATCTACCACCGATCTGCCCTGTCAAGTGTTTGCATGCGATTTCGCGTGACTTGACTCGGCCACTTGTATTGAAGCCAGCGAGGGAGCCGCATCAGCAGATGAGTCGAGTCTGCATCGTGGCCATCGATCGTGCAAACACGCGCACCGAGTGAAGAGTCTTAATAGGTGGATAAAGGGACAAGGATGACAAAATCAAACATAATTTCCTTAAAAAACGAAAAATTATTATAACCAATTATTTTGCTGCAATTATAATAAAGAAGATAAGGCGAAGAACGCACCTACAATCCCAAGCATTATTAAACTCAACGGGAATTCAGTCTCTAAACAGCACTCATATGAGCACTGACTGCGGCCGGCAACGGCATAAACAGAGAATAAATGTATATAAATAAAACAATAGTGAGATAATGTGAAATACATGTAGATAAATATCTATTAACGACAATTATCAGATACATCGTCTGGCACTCGTCGTGAATATGTGTGTTTATTTTCTCCTGGGTAAATCAATTTTGAGTGGAAGAAAAAACGAACAAACAAAATTGGTGATTAGTGAAAACACTTTCCATTTTTGCACTTGGCTGTATAGTTGAACCTATTTTGTTATTTTTAATGTTTTAATAATAAATAAGAATAATAAAGTAAACCGGGAACCGCAGTAAACGGTAATGTGAAATGGGTATACTGCGGTCACCAACACACAAAGCGAATACCGTGCCATGAACAATGACAACAATAATACAAATAATCCAAACAATGTAAATAATTGCACTCAATCTCTCGCGCATGCAGAAATAATGGCAACAATGCAGCGAACTTAGCCACTCAGCGGATTGCTCTAGCTTTGCGCACGCATTCCATCGCTCATGCAAAGAAGCTAAACATGCTAAGTAACCCGAATGCTTAGTCGGGCTCTCCACTTAAGTCCGTGAGTATAAAAGAAAATCATGCACAAACATCTAAACCAAAACCAAATCAACGATCTAGTTCTCCGCCGCTTAGCAAAACTGAGCTGGTGAAAGACTGCACTGACACAGCCACTAATCTATCACATATATGGTCTCCCATAATTAAGAATCAGATAGGAAAATGTCAGCCTGATAACCCTACAGCTAATTAGAAACAGCCACCAACGAAAAAAAATAATAATAAACTCGTTATGTCAAGTCCAGAGTCTGAATCGCAAAATGTCTTAAAACAATCAACATTAGCGAAATACTGGCTTGGAACAACAACACTTAACAATTCAAACAAATTTGCTGAATTAGCACAGAATGATGATACCGACATAAATATAAAAACTGTAGAGGTACATTCGCCTCCTCCAATTTTTCTATAAGGAGTGGATAACATTCAGCTGTTAAGAGATCTACTACACGATATAGCAGCAAACGAATACATGCTTAAGCTATTAAAAGGGGTAGAAGTCAAAATACAGCCAAAACAGAAAATAAGTGCAGAGCTATCACATAAACACTTCCCGACAAAAATTCTTACAAACTAAAAAAAGACAAAACATTTGATGTTGTCCCGAAGAGAATACAGTATACAGTACCACTAGAGGCCATTAAAGAGGCAATAGAAGCATTTGGCCACGAATTGGTACATATATCTAACATTAGGCAAAGAGTCACAAAAATAACCATCCCAATATTCTATTTAAATCTTAAACAACAGAATATAAACAACAAAGAAATATATGATATCAAGGCAATATTATACACAAATTTTCGAACCACCTCGACCCAAAAGACAAATACAACAGTGTACCAAAAGCCAACGTTATGGACACACTAAAAGCTTCTGAAACCATATGTCACGATGTGTAAAATTCACTCTTAATCATTCTACTATAGAATAGAGAAGAAACGACAAGTCATCAAACGTCCAGTGTGTCTTGTGCGGAGGCAACCACTCAGAAAACTATAAGGATTGTACAGTTTATAAGGAACTCCAACAAAAATGTATCCCACACTTCGTAAAAAAAAGTATTAACAACTCACACCAAAAATACTCTGAATGCTCGATTAAATCAGAGTCAAATACACCCAGGCACCAAGTACGGTGAAATTTTAAAAAATTTAACTATTTACTACTATTAACTATTTAACTATATTAACTGAATAATCTGAGACATCGCCAAACAATAACGTATCTCCTCAAGAAAAAGCCAACGGAATGACCGGAATAAAATCGATTATGAACAATCTCAAGCAATAAATGAACACAATTCTTAACCTCCTTACAACAATCGTGACAAAAATAGTGTAAAAGTGACCCACCTCGCTTATGATACTTGTATGGAACGCCAATGGATTAGCCCAACATATTCAAGAAGTGAAATATTTTCTTACAGATCTTAAAATAAATATTATGTTAGTTTCTGAAATGCATTTCACATTAAAAAGATATGTAAATATACCTCAATACAATATATATTCTACATAACACCCTGCCGGAACCACGAGAGATGGTACAACTATCATAGTAAAAAATGATATAAAACATCAACTTCTAGATAAATACAAAAATCCATATATTCAAGCAACCAGAATAGCCATATTTGACACAGGGGGCCTCTAACCATCACTTCTCTTTACTGTCCACCTAAACATGCTGTTAAGAACACCAATGTGACAATTTTTTTCAATCTTTGGGGCCAAGATTTGCTGCTGCTGACGACTACAACTCAAAGCACACTCAATGGGGCTCAAGATTAATAAATCAAAAACGCAAAGAGCTTACCATACCATTCTGTCTAACAAATATACACACTTATCAACTGGAGAACCAACATACTGGCCTTCAGATAACAAGAAAGTACCTGACATCATAGATTGTTTCGTTATGAAAGGCATTGCATCAAACTATGTCACAGAAGAAGCTTCTGATCATTCACATTTTTTTATGTATATGAAGTCCAACTAATGAAACAACGTCCCCCATCTTCACACAACAAACTAAGGAACTAGCTAAAATTCAGGCAATTATTAAATGAGACACTCCCACTTAATGTTCGTCCTAAATGTAAAGAAGACATAGATGAAGCTGTAGAAATATTTATGCGGACTACTCAGCAAACAGCATGAATGTTTACTTTAGAGTTCACCTATCGAAATCATATTTAAAAACTTAAACAGAAAAGCACGGCCAACTACGAGATATCAAAATGACAAAACCAAATTTAACAAGGCAACAAACACCCTAAAGCAGAAATAACAAGAAGTTTCAGAGCTTTCTGGGAAACCTTTCATCCACAGAAGCAACAGACTACTCACTATGGAAGGCAACTCAATCACTAAAGCTATTAACCATATATGTTCCCCCAATAAAAACGAAGAATGGATGGGCCAAGTATGACTAAGATAAGGCAGTTCCCTTTGTAGAACACTTTTCACATATATTTGAGGCATTTCCACCTGTCTCGCATCACGCCGAAACAGAAATTTTGAGATTTTGAAGTCTCCAGGTGAATTAGAGTCGCCCACATCACGATTTTGGCAAAAAGACGTAAAAAGTTTGTGTGAAGCTGAAAGTAAACAAAGCGAAGGGATACGATCTCATCACAGTCAAAATATTAAGGAATTACCTGAAACTGGATTGCAGTATCTGACTCAAGTATATAATGGTGTTTTAACTCTTGGATACGTTCCTCTCTAGTGGAAAGTTGCACAAAGAGTCGTTACACCAAAATCTGGGAAACTAAAGAAGGAGGCAACATCCTACAGTCGCATTAGTTTGCTGCCCATCGTCTCCAAGGTGCTCGAAAAACTCCACCTCAATAAACTAATGCCCTTTCTTGATGAAAAACTCCTAATACCTAACCATAATTTTGGATTTAGAAAACAACACGCGACTACCATATAGATGCATGGCTGCATAAGTGGAAAATTAAAGCAGATGCGACCAAGTCTACTCAAGTTACTTTCACACTTAGAAAGAACACGTGTCCTCCGGTATTTTTTAACAACGAAGAGCTACCACAATCAACAGATACTTGGTTTTCATTTAGATCGTCGAATGACCTGTTAGAAGCATATTTTTGCTAAAAGAAACCAATTTGGCCTAAAACTAAGCTAGTTGAACTGGCTCATGGGTCGCAACTCCCAGCTTTCAATTGAGAATAAAGTTCTAATTTATAAAGTAATACTTAAACCTAAAATAAATTGTTGTTTGTGTCGTACATTAACACAGGAATCGGTTTTACATCGCTTATATCCAGCAAGCTCCAGTACCTCGTTGAGTTTCAGATTCCACTGTCTGCTGGCCTGTTTCAGACCATACAACGCTTTATTTAATTTGCATATACGACCACTTTTGTCGTCATATGCCTCAGGCTGGTGGATATAAACAATTTCGTGAACATCGCCGTGCAAAAACACTGTCACGACATCCATTTGCTCAATTTTGCAGCTAAATTTTACTACCATCTCCATTAAGAATCGAATCGATGAATATCGAACTACTGGCAAAAAGGTATGCACGTAGTCGATGCCTTCATGTTGACTATAGCCTCTTAACACAACTCGCGCCATGTGTCCCACAATTTCACCTCTTGAGTCATGACCATCCAGGTGCCATTATCAATAAGTGATGGATAGTCTTTGTCCATTGCAGCTACTCACTGCAATTTATCACACCCACTTAGGGATTCCTCGACTATTGTTGGTTCACTATTGATGGCTACATTCGCAAAATATGTTGACATTTCGATAGGCTGCAAATAGCTATTTTCTGACTCACTCCCGTTCATTACTGGATGCATCAATCTATTTCCAAAGAAATTGGGTGGGCTAGTGCCTCTATCTGATCGCCGAATAATTTGCACTTCGCTATCATTGCCTACGTCCAATCTGCTGTTATCAAAAGCTCTGTAATCTGCATCGTCATACACAGACTGCTCTGTAGTGCTAATCGTTTCATCAGCTTCGTCATTGTGATCTTCAAATCGATCAAGTTCTACAAGATTGTTCAGGCCATGTTGTATGCCTTCTCTATTTGCAACATTGTTCTGGGCATGTCGCACGCCATTCAAATTTAAAACATTATTTTGGCCATATCGCAAGCCATTTTAATTTAAAATCTCAGTTACAACATTGTTTTGGACATGTTGAACGCCAATTGACATAGCGCTTGCCGAATTATCTTTTTTCTTTTTTTTTTAAATTCAACATGGATTTATTTATTGCATCTTTTCAATCGAAACCAACAATAATTTTACAAAGCTTACAACTAATAAATAAATTGATGCTCCCCGCCAGTGCTTAGAGCAATTTTAGTTCAAGTATTATGTAAATTATTTAGAAAAAATAAAAATAAAAATATAAATATAAAGAAACTCTATTTTTAAAAAAGTGGCCTTTTAAGACGAGATGTATTCATCCTGTGAAGCAGATTCCTTGCTAGTTCGTTAGGATGACACTGAAGTTTGGATTGGTATTTTGTTTTTAAAACTGCTAGTTCTTCTTCAACGGGTGCTATATTAAGGTCGCGGTGAATATTTTCGTTTCTGACGAACCATGGAGCGCCGCTGATCGTTCTCAAAATTTTCGATTGAGCCCTTTGCATTATTTGCAAGTTTGATGCACTACTGAATACCATAAGTCCAAATCGGTTTAATTACAGCCTTGTATATAAGTACTTTATACTCCAATCGCAGTTTAGATTTTCGGTTGGTAAGCCAATACAAGGAACTTGCCTTGAGTTTCATTTGCATTTTCTTGGTTTCTATATGTTTTTTCCAGGTGAGCCGTCGGTCGAAATGCACTCCTAAGTATTTAACCTCTGTTGCTTGCGGGACTACAATGCCATTTAAAGAGACTGCCGGACAAGAACTGGGCTTAAGAGTAAATGTCACATGTATACTCTCTTGCTCATTTGCTTTGAAGCGCCAATGTGCTAGCCAACTTTCTATTTTTTTAAGGGAGGCTATCCGTGGATTTAGGTGAGAGCTCAGGATAGCTGTGTCATCCGCGAAAGTCGAGGTATCGAGGTTTTCATCCGTTGGCAAATCGGATGTGTACAAAGCGTAAAGCATAGGTCCAAGCACACTAACTTGTGGTACTCCAGCCATAATTTCAAAGTCTGGCGTTACAAATTCTTTATATTAACCCTAAATTTGCGATTTGTTAAATATGACTTCAGAATCTTACGCGAACTTTTTGGCAAAAGTTTTTTAATTTTATATATGAGTCCTTCGTGCCAGACCTTCTCAAAGGCTTGCGACATCTAGAAATATTCCGGAGCAGTACATCCTTTGTTCAAATGCTCGCCATATTTCAGAAGCAATACGGTGCACCTGCTCAATAGTTCCATGATGTTTGCGGAAACCAAATTGGTGGTGAGGAATGATTAAATTGAGCTTTGGTGCTAGTTTTTCCAGCAGTAAGCGTTCGAGCATTTTAGAGAGCGTTGGCGGGAGACTTATGGGCCGATAAGAAGATACCTGAGTAGGGTCTTTTCCGGGTTTTGGAATCATTATTATTTCCGATGTTTTCCATGTTGTAGGGAAGTAGCCCAGACGGAGTATTGCGTTAAAAATATATGGGAGATGTATCAGAGCTATTTGCGGCATTTCACTTACCATTTTATTGGTAATTAAGTCACAACCAGGTGCATTTTTTGGGTTTAGACTCGTTGTACATAGGCGTATAACTTCCTTTGGTTTGAAATGAATTGGTACTGCTGACTTCGTAATTGAAAAGTTCTGTATGCTAGTGTTCAGATGTGCTGCAAAGAAGTTGCCTTTTTTTGCTGTGAATCCAGTTTCTTGGAGTGCATCTTTTAGCTCTATAGGGTCTACTTCAGGTTCTATACCTTTAATAACAACTGTCAACCCTTTGCTACTCTTATCTGATACGTGTAGTAATTTTTCTTTTCATTTTCAAGGAAAGAAACAACTGCGCGATAATTTTTTTCCAAATAAATTTGAAATTTTGTTTCTTGTATTTTGACCTTCAACAGCGGGACCACATGAAAATTATTTTTACCAATCAAGCTGGCAACACTGTCTATTAATAAGTTGGAACTGCGTTCCCGCAAGTAAATTGGTGGTGGTTTGAAAGCAATACTCTTAGTTGGTTCAGACTCTGCACTATCGCTTAATAGAGCACAACGGTTGTTGTTTAGGGTATCTGTATTAGTTTTAATAAGTTTATTCTTCTCTGCCTTGGCAAGCGGGCTGCGTTTTCGTTTTATTGTTATGTATCGATCAGTACCTGTTTGTATGCTTATGTTTGGTTTTGCACACTGTATTGCTATAGTTCTATTTGCAACATTGGTAAGTTGTTGTTGCTTATATATACTCATAGCAGAACCTTTATTGTTTTTGATTTGTGTTGCAGGAGATGCTGTTGAATTTGGAGAGGCACATTGTCCACTCCAAGAGAGCTCTAAGTTTGCTGGCATATTTAGCGCAGCCGAGTCTGCTTGAGAATCTGTGCTTATTTTTTATTGTTGTGCAAAGAGCAATGTTGTTTTGCTTCTGCGTGTTTATTAGTTTTATTGGTGTGGGTGTGACTAGCTTAGAAGTTTGAGCGTGCTCAGTGCTTACCGTTTGCTGAATTACTGGCGTTAATTGCGCATGTGCTGAACTATTGTGAGAGATCATCTCCATTGGGTTTAAATTGATTTGTTGATTACTGCCTATTGGTGCATCCGGGGGACACGCGCGGGTGAGACATCGATCTCTCGCTTGCGGCGGTGAGTGTCGAATGCTCATGTAAATTGTTTTTGTTTATGTTTATTTTTTTTAATTCTTTTGTTGTTGTTTTTTGTTTGGAACCACTAATTTGAAATTTTTGTGTGTGATTTAATTAATTGTTTTTGGCTTGCCCATAAAGGCTAGCCAACAAAAAATGTTTACCACTTTAATGCTAAACTTTACACTCGTAGATATTTTTTATTTTTGATATATTAAAAAGAAAAAGATCTACTCAATGAGCGGAGAATTGAACACCGACATTCTACTTGAAGTGCGAACTTTGTAATTATCTGATTCAAAAATATCCGCAGCAAATTCGAATACTTTGTTATTAGAATTTACGTCTCTGCTTATAATCACTTTAAGGATTTCCTTGTCCATTAAGCGATATCCCATTTGTGTCTCGCAATATCCAACAAATAAATATTCTTTTGATTTGGCGTCAAACTTCTGCCTCTTATCTTTGGGTAAAAATGCCACTGCATGTGAACTAAATATTTACGTCTGGTTTTTTTCTCCTCCATATCTCAATAGGTGACTTTCCTCCTACAATTACTGATGACATTCGATTTTTTATGTAGGCTGCCGTATTCAGTGCTTCTCCCTAAAATCTTTTGTGTAAATAAGCATCCTGCAACATACACTTCACTTTTTCCGTAAGAGTTCGAATTGTTCTCTCAGCTAAGCCATTTTGTTATGATACAAATGGCACGCTGGTTTGATGCTCGATTCCATTCTGGTCAAAAAGTACTTTAAACTTATTGCAACAAAACTCGTTGCCGTTATCACTCCGGAATTTTTTAATTATTAAACCAGTTTGATTTTCAACCAGCGCCTTAAATGAACAAAATTTGCCTTAAGTTTCGTTCTTATGCTTCAACATGTACACACACGTTTTTATACTAAAATCATCGACAAACACGAAACAGTAGTTACTTCCACCAATAGAGCTGCACTCCATTCCAGTCCGCTTGCATAACCTCCAACAAGTGTCGCTCTTGATCCAACTTTTGGAAATGGTCGTCGTGCGAGTTTACCCTTATAGCAAACAACACATACTTCATTGTCACTATCGATAAACGATACACCACTCACAGAACCATTTTTTATACTCTTTAATTCAAACATACTCGAATGACCAAGCCTTCGAAGCCATAACTCCATTAAATTTTCTGATTTATTGGCACGTTTTTCACCGCTTCAAATTTAAACAAGCCGCCAACTGATGATGCTGTTGCCAACAAACTTCCGTGTTTGTCACGAATTGTGCAACCCTTAGGTATAAAATTTACTAAATTACCCTTTTGAGCGATCTTACTTAATGAAAGTAAATTTTTAGTTAAATTTGGCACAAACAACCTTTGACATTAATTTCCACACACTATCCTGAAGCATAAATTTTAAAGTCGACTTCGGCACAAAATTCGACTTCGCCATCAAATCATTATTCGCCGCTCGCATTCCTGCACATTATTATTTTGTCCCATAATCCATTCTCTATGCATCTTCATGTGGTCAGTAGCGCCACAGTCAAACTATCAATCACTGGTATCAAATTGACCTGTTAAAAACACTGCACTGAACGCCACATTAACTTTTTCTGCAGTTTTGTTGTTGTGTTTACATCTGTTGGATGACTTTCTGTCCGTAATACCAGCAATTTTTGTTTTTTTCTGGACAATTGTCCGCATTGTGACATTTCCAGTGGCACGAATAGGAAATTATACTTGACTTTTTACGAAAGAGTTTTTGGCTTTCACAAACAGCTTCTTTTTAACTGCTGATACCGGAGCTGTCGTCTCTTGCAGTAATTTTGTTTTAACAAGATCACTTGAAAGTGATTTGTCAAGTCCTTCCAAAGCCAATATCATTGGCTGGTACTCTTCTGTTAAGCCACATATTAAAAACACAGCTAACCACTCGTTGGTCTCTGTAAATCCAAGATGAGACATCTGCTGCGCAGCTGATATAATTTCAGAAACATTGAATCAAAGTTTTGCAGCTTTGTACTCACAACACGCCTTATTGGTGTGATACGTCACGCCAGTCCTCTATCTTCAAATATCTTCTGAAAAATTTTCCCAAATGTTCTTGATTTCTGATTTTATGTGGGCAAAAATTGATTTCTCAATAGTCTCTTCACCAGTTAAACATTTAGATAGATCCTCCAACGCTAAATAACACAGTGCAACAGTGAAAAAGGAAATGGGATGAAACTAAAAGGAAATGAAAGTTCACAGGTTCCAAAGAACAAAAACCTAACGGTGGTTTTTTTCAATGACGTCTCAATTTTTTCGTTTCATAGCTATTTTAGGGGTTGAAACGAATTGAAACGTTATTACAATGTGCGGCGTACCATCTTTAATGATTTCATCCTTTAACTGATTAAGCCACAATGCTTCTTGTGTCGCTGCTGATAAGCTCATATACTCTGATTCGCATGTACTAAGAACCACTGTTGGCTATTTTTTACTTGTCCATGTTATCGCTGCAATTAGCCATAGAAACAAATAGCCAGTACAGGACAGAAGTCAGCATACCCGCATAGACTGTCATTTTCCCTTTTATACGAGTATGTAGTTTTGATATTTAGTGTACCTATCCAATATTTCATTACCCTCTTCACCCCTTCCCAGTGCGCCATTGATACTAAACAAAATATCTGGACGCATGATCTGTGCAAATACATAATACTACCAATGGCCTCCTGATATGGGATCGTCCGCATCTCCGCTTCTCAAGCTCATCTTCTGTCGACAAACAATCACAGGGCATTCTGTAGGACCTATGGCATCCAGTTGTGGGGATCTGCATCAAAATCCAATATTGCTGTTCCGCAAAGTTACCAATCAAATATTCTACGTCTGATAGTTAACGCCCCTTGGTTTGTAACAAACCAAGTGAAGATAAGTGAAGAGATACTTCAAGATAACAGAAGATATAACGAACGTCTTTCAAGGCACCCTAACATACTTGTTTCAAACCTTTTGGATAGTAAACCAATCAATCGCAGACTTAAAAGGCGAATTCCTTTAGAAATAGCTAACTCCATCTATTTATTAAAATTTAATTTAAATAATAATAATACCAAGATTGACCATATCCCCATTAAAAAAAAAAATTAAAACACAGTACGAGAAACATACCAAACCAAATCTTAAAACGCCCTCAATTCTAAAAATCTTTGCAAAGCCACAACCACGTATGCTACACCCATACTCTCTTACTCACTTAGAATTATATGCTGGTCAAACACAGATCTCAACAATATAGAAATAGATACAAGAATACAGTTAACAAAACATAGAAAACTACACCATAAATCATGTATTTAACGAATGATAATATGAATAGAAGGAGGAACGGGATTAATAGACATCCACAATCTACATAGCAATCAAATAAGCAAAGTTCCAGAAATTTTCCAAACACAAACATCCAATCTACATCAGCCTTAGCCGATAAAAAAAAACTACACGCTACTAAACATACACAATATAGTGAAAATACACACATGCACAACCGTAGATGAAAAGAAAACCATATGGGCCCAGAAACAACTGCAAGGCTAGCACCTGCATATAATAGAGGATCGAAACAATGACAAAAGAAACACCTACACCTGGTGCAAAGAGGAAACAATCCTGAAACAGAAGGATTCATAATCTCCATATAGGATAAAGTTATCTTCACCAAAAACTTCCAAAAATATATCCTGCAAGATCCAAGTGAGGTAGACTATAAATGCCGCAGATGCCAAATACAATAGACCACATTATCCCAGGGTGCCTAAATCTTGCAGGTACCGACTATACAGAAAGACATAATAAAGTGGCAAAAATATTGCACCAGGAAATAGTCAACAAAGTACAACTAGTACAAAAGCGTGACCCATACTATATATACGAGTATACTACATCCAATATACTAGAAAAGGAATCATTCATACTATACTGGGACATTGCAATACATACAGTTAAAACCATAACCAGTAGTAGGCCGGAATAAACAAAAAGAATAAAATTACATATTTCATCGAGATAAACACCCCGAATTGCACAAGCATACACAAGAAATACAGCGTGAAAATTGGAAAATATGACGAATTAATGCAGGAAACAAAACGAATCTAATAGTAAAGATATAATATAATGAGAAAAGGTCAGTAGTCGTCAAGTGTGGAAAATATAACGAATTAATGCAGGAAACCAAACGAAGCTAAAAGTAAAGATATAATAGGCGCATTCGATTCGCCACTCTATCGAGGCTACGACAGACTTTTGTATGGAAAAAGTTATCGAGTAAATTATACTCAGATGAAACGAGCCAATTTTTCTATCCTCGATAGAAAGTACTTCCAAATTGAAAATTTGCTTGGAAACCAACGAGATTAAAAATTACCTATACAAATTCCTTTGGGATTTTCTATATTTTAGCTGATTATATTTAAAGAAAACAAAAATTCTTTGGAATTTCTTTTTTGATTTTTCATATTATTATTGTGTTGATTTAAATTATATTCGAATGATAAGTTTGTATAAAAAATATAAAAAAGTAAATGTTTAAAAAAACGGTTGAGACAGTGCTGCCACTTATTCGTTTGCCTGTTTTATTCGCACAACTCGATACGAGCTCGATACAAGTTACAAATCGAATGCGTCTAATATAATGAGAGTAGGTCAGTAGTCGTCAAGTGTGTCTCACTATTACCGCTCTTTTTGTTTCGTTAAATTGTTCTCTCTCTCTCTCTACTACAATTAAGTGGTTTCAAATTACACTACTTTTTTAGTGGATAGGCTAATTAAACTTGATCGACGCCAACAATTAGGATATTTTCTGTAAAGCTGACAATTTCTTGTGAACGTTCATCATATTAGATGATATTAGATATCACCTTTGGGCAGTATTCCGCCTTATTTGTGAGAGTAGATCAGTAGTCGTCAATTCAGTGATATTAAAATTATTTCTCAACGAATTTGTTCACAGACAAGTGCACACGGTAGATGCAAATGTGTGGTTATGCTACCGTAATAATTGTCAGAAGGAAAATTATTGAAAAATTTTGACAGATCTTATAGCTATTTCGGGTACGCCGCTTGTCCTCATCAGAGATCTTTCAATGAAAGGCAATTTTTCCTCAAGTATTTATTATGTCCCAGGAATCGAACCTAGATCTTCAGCTATTGTCCTATGTCCATCTAGACAACTACGCTAACTGCAGGTGGTGAACTCACTGATCAAATTCTGTCCATGTACTGTCTCTATCCACAGCACTCTAAACTACTGTTTCTCCTTATTAACCGGCTTTTTTATAATTGCTCTCTCTCTCTCTCTCTATTACAAAACACAAAAAAAGAGGGGCGATAAGGAGACACAGTAGTTTAGAGAGCGGTGACTGGTTCCCCACCGACGAGACTCCTTTTCCAGGCTGAAGAATGCTGCACTAACTGCTCGCGCGATTCGACCAACATTGTCGATATCATCAGCGTATGCTAACAGCCTGACACTCTTCTAAAATATGGTGCCAGAGATGGCACTCATGTACAGCATGAGGTTGAAAAATTCGTATGGGAGTTAGTCACTTTGCCTGAAACCTCGTTATCGAATGGTGAGGAGAATGGAGAGGTCTGTTCCAATTTTCACTACACTGGTGGTGTCGGTCAGTGTCATTTTGCGAAGTCAAATGAACTTTGCAGGGATAGCAAACCCTGACATTGCGCCGTATCCCTAATTGTGCCGTCGAAGGCGGGTTTATAATCGTCGAATTGGTAGTGGGTGTCGATTTGGTTTTCCCGGGTCTTTTCCAAGATTTGGCTAGTCTGAATATCTGATAAGTTCCAATCAGCTCGTTAACTATGAGTGTCAATCTTTCGCACAAAAAGCTCGATAGAACCTTATATGCGATATTCAAGAGAATTATCCTACGGTGATTGTCGCAAATCGTGGGATCGGCCTTCTTTTGGATTAAGTAGAGTACGGTGACGTTCCAATCACTGAGCATACTTTCATCCGACCATATTCTGTATAACAGCTCGTTCATGCGTTTTGTGAGCTCTTCGCCTCCGGTTTTAAACAACTCAGCAAGCAGCCCATCTGCACCTGCTGCCTTTTTGTTTTTCAGCCGAGCAATGATTGTTAAGACCTCCTCATAATTGGGCAACATTACATCCACGTGACAATTTTCTCAGTCGGCGGTGGTATCCTAGCACTTCTTCGGCAGCCGTACGTATAGAGTGGGAAATGTGTGTCCAGTGCATACATATATTATAAAATTGAGACGTGTTTTGCAATGGGAGGAGTGAGAGTATATTGGCAAAGGCTTCAGCTGTCAAATGTGATTGCAGCTCGACATCCAGGACTCTGGCTGCAACCAAGTAGTGGTCCGAGTCGATGATTGCGCCACGAATCTTGCCTACGTCTAGTATACTGGAAGCGTGCCTTCCGTCGTTCACAACATGATCAATTTGGTTTCGTGTAATTTGATCAGAGGATAGCCAGGTGGCTTTATGAACATCAAGATGCTGCTAACCGTCATATTCCTAGCTGTATCGTCATGTTCATAGCTGTATCGTCATGTTCATAGAATTTTCCGATCATCGGGCCAAAGCGATTATCTTTGTCCTTCGACGTGGACACAAATTAGGCAGGTGAGGCGAATAGTGAATTGGTGTAACCCTCGAGACGAGATGACGCAGATTCTTGCCAACCACAAGCTCATGTCACAGATCATGACAGCAGTAGTATATATCGAAGGATACTCTTTTGGAGCAATCATTTCCCGTCCATCGCAATTACCTGAATAGCGATGATGTCAGCTCGATATTTACAGAGGACATCTTCCAGCTGGATAGGGACACCTTCCCAATAGAGGGTTCGGACAATCCAGGTGCTTATCTGTAAATCATTGTCCTTTTGACGTTTGCGGGTGTCTTCAACAGTAGGGGGGGTTCCATATCCGAGGCTTCATATTTTTCTTCACTGGAATTGTTTTTAACGTGATGAGTTCCAAACACAATGCACAGCCGTTCTTTCAAGGTCACGGAGAACCCGCCGCACACATTAGTTAGCTCTCTGACAGATGTCAGATCACCCAGGGAGCGCCACGAGGAGGTTGTGTGTCGACATGAGATGGAGAAGCGCAAAGATCAAATATGGTCTAACCTACTCGTGAGACAATCACAGACTTTTCCGTGTGTCCTTCAACCCAGACCCCCTTATAATATCAAAATGTAGCAGCAAAAATAACTGGTTAGATTATTGTCAAATAACTGGTTAGGTTATTATCAAAATGAATATAAGTGCTAAAATCACCTAGATGAAATTAAAAACAATTAAACTCGGTTGGCTCATAAATAGGTAATCCAAACACCAATTAGATTACAAGGTTTTACTCTATAAAGCCATATAGACTAATGGTATCCAGCTCTGGGGTACAACATGTCTCTCTAATGTTGAAAAGCTACAGCTAGAGCAAGCTAAAGTATTGCGTTCAATTACCAAGGCTCCTTGTTACATGAATAATGTGAAAATACCAGTATCCCAAGAAATCTCAAGTTTCTCTAACAGCTATATTTTTAAAATTGAAAGGCACTCCAACACTTTAGCTTGAAATCTACTCTTATATGAAGGCTACATTCAACTAGAAAAAGATTACTATTTTAAATTTGCAAATCCTCTTAATTTTAAGCTATGCCTTTTTTTACTTACTACTATTAATTGTTAATATTTTACTAGTTTGATAATAAGTTTTCTTTGGAGCATTGGCCAAAAGTAATATAAATTTTAATTATTATTTGCATAATATTTACAAAAACATTGTCAAATTATTATTAGTCATCAAAATTGGGATTAGAAAATTCAATAACATACGCAAAAACCAGCTTAAAAGCGACAATACGAGGCTTCCTCTCCCACATTACCGGAAAAATCCTACGTTTCAATTTCCTGACGGAACTCCCTCATTCAGGCTAGGCCGCGCATCTTATTACGCATATCTAACGACAGCACAAAGCGGCCCTTCTGATGCCATATTTCGAATATTTTGAGTAACACACATACATATGCGGAGTGGGTCACAAATTAGCTAAAAGGTTAGAAACCTCAACCACCTTCCACTGTCATGATAGGTAGACTTTCGGTGGTAAAGGTTCGAGGTTTGTTAAAAAAAACTTTTTTAACTTTTTAGATTTCGCGGTCTACGTACATTCGATTCTCAATTTATTTTTCTTTTAATGTTGGTACACATGTTCTCAACATATGTTGAGATGAGAACCTGTATTGCATTTTTAGTTTGTTTTTGACAGATATAAAAGTTTCACGTGTTTTGGTGTACATCGCGATTTTTGTTATCGAAAAAAATGGATCAAGGAATCGGTGTTAAATTTTGTATGAAAAATAAGATTAAGTGCTCCAACGCACTTGAGATTTTGACTGTGGCATTTGGCGAGTCTACTATGAGCAAAAAATGTTGACAAGTGTACCAAGCTTGTTTATGATATTAGTATATTACTCGTTTATAAAGTATTATTAAATATAATTATAACTATTGTCATTACCCTTAAGTCTTTTATAAAATAGTATTACAAGTAAAACATACTACTAAGTATGTTGACAACATTGTAATATCGAGAAGTTGAAGAAGCATCACTGATTTATGAGAGAGCAGTATAAAAGAGACCGTGAACGATGCCGGAGGTTTTTTTTATTCTAACTAAAATTTCAGAAGTGGGATAAATTAGAACCTATTTTTTACTCTTTTAATTCTTAGCGCCTAATAATAATAATTAAACTAAAAAGTTGTGTTTCCAACTCATAAGTGACAAAAAAAATAGACATAAGTGACAGTTACATAGTTAAAAGAGTGGTTAAAAAAATCGGGGCTGTCTTCATTAGGCATTAATACAACGTCTAAACAATGTGCCAAACGAAGATCGTCATACTTTCCCTATACTGGATCATCAGGGCGCCAACGCAAGCAAAGTCATGTACAACAACAATCACGAAGGAATCGGAGCTGAAGCAAGTGAAGAGAGCAGCGGCAGTACCGATAGCGACAGTGAGAACAAAGCAGCAGTTTAAATGTAAGCAGCAAAGCAGCGGACAATAACAACGAAGATAATGCAAATAACGGCTATCAAAAGTATAAAACGAACGAAAAACGTAGAAAAAATTAAACTCCTACTATTCAAAATGTAACAATCAACAACGAAGTAAGTGGCGACGAGACGCAAGAAAGTGAGACACAAATATGTCGACAAATTCAAAGAAAGCCCAAATAAGACAAAGAGCTTGAAATGGAATTTATAAAAAGAGAAAATGAACTATTACGCAAAGAACAATTTTTATTGGAAAAAGAGAATGAACTATTGCAAAAGTATGCACAGCCACATGTGCCTACAATAACGACTCTACAAAATGACATTAATCCCAACGAAACATTCATCACAATAAAATAATTAGTGCCGGAATATGATGGTTCTACTTCATTTGAAATTTGGGAAGTTCAGTGTAAAAACGTGTTCCATATTTTTGCTGTCACCGAAAATTTGGCTCGCGTATTCCTGGGAAATAAACTAAGGAAAAATGCTCAAGCGTGGTTATTTTCGAAATCCAACTATGCTGTGGAGCCTATTACGACTTTATTAAGTGAAATGGGTCTCTGGTGAGACATTTACATCGTATGCAAAAATTACGTTGGTGCAAGGTAGCAATTTGGAGAAAGAGGAGCTAATTGACTTTTTGATCGAAGAAATTCCCGATTCTCAGCTACGTTCGCAAGCGCATCTACAATGTTTTTCAAACGAACTCCTATTGATGCAACCTTTTTCAGAAGTCGAATTGAAAAGTCGCTACAGTACTGCAGGTGCAACAATTAAATGTTACAACTGTAAAGCGGCCCCGACACGATACTGCATGATGTACAGAACCGTAAAGATGTATTAGTGAAATAGCTATGTATGCGTCTCACATACAATGACTGAAGCCATGCAGAAAGCAAAATCCAAATGATTTGGATTTTGCATACTGCATGCACTGTTTTCAGTCAATCCGTCATACTTATTTCCGTGACTGAACATGCATTCATTCGAAGGAGAATTTCATAGCGTGCGGACGTCATAGCAGACAACGGAGAAAAACAATTTATCATCGAATTTATTGAATTTTACCGCTCCTTGCCAGCGTTGTGGGATGTAAAAAGCAAAGAATACAGCAACCGAGTTTTAAAGGAGCGGCAGCACCAGCAATTACTAGACAAATACAGAGAGAGGTATCCTAATGCCGGCAAAAAGGACATTTCCAAGAAAATTGATACATTGCGGAGCAAGCTCGAACTAAAAAGACTAAATGAAATAGAAAGAAGTGGAGCTGGAGTTGATGACGGGGCTGAATCTACTTTATTTTATTTCGACGCCATCAGTTTCATTAATGATATTAATGAGTACGTCAAAAAGTACCTTTCAAGTAAGTACACAGATTTTATTAACTTTTGAAATACTTTTAATAATAATTTTACATACTGCTTTGCCAAGGAACTTGACCTTCATTATTAAAGAAATGCATTTATTCCTGTCTAATATGTTTCGCGTAGTCAGACGAATTTCTGGCAAGGGTAGTTTGCAAAGGTACCAATTCGCTTGTTTCTCCTTCAGTATGTGCTTGCATGCCATCGTTATAAATACCAGAATTTGAAAAATTATTTTTTGTTCTTCTCCGCAAAAAATTGTGCAAGTAGCAACTTGCAAGTACAACTATCTGCACCCGTTCAGGTGACAAGTTGATAGGTTTTTGGAAAATTCTAAAACGAGAAGATAAGATGCCAAATGCATTTTCAACAACCCGACGCGCACGGCTCAAGCGGTAATTAAATATTTTCTGCACCCTATTACACCATATAACGGCACTCCAATCTGGATTTACTTCTATCCATAGTGGAGTCAGCAAAATTCCAATTTCACAATTGCATCATCGACTGCATAATCTTTTTGCGCCTTCAGCTGGATGCAATAAGCATTGCCTTTGTTATAACAACAAATATCTTGGGGATAAACAATTATCTTCCAATAATCCAATAATGAATTAATAACTGAACCGGCATTGCCTTTGACTGGTTTGATAAATAAACATTATCCTGGGCTGAAAGCTGACTGTTGCATTTTCATTGCTCCAGATTATCTATAAGTACGAGTGTAAAGCTAATTTAAGTTTAGTCTTAAGCGGAGAACGAATAAAGATTTTTTAAAATTCGACTTCGGCCGGATAAAAAATAATTAGTATATACGAGTATACGAGTATGTGTATAATATACAGAATGAATGTACGAACGTATATATTTGAGCAAGTAAGTAATTCTAGTTATGAGGAATGGGTATGTCCGTATGTATATTTTTACAGATATTTACATACTGTAGCAGGCGACACGTAAATATACATAGATTTTTTCGGTTTATCGCTTAGGAAATTAGCGTGTGGGGAATATTAATGTATATATATGTATATACATATATTGAATTAGAACAATATATTTAGCTTACCATTACACATTAGGTAATAACTGTAGCAATTAATTTTAAACAATTGAAAGTGCCTTGAATGTATGTATGTATGAACTACACTTTGTTAATGGATATATACATACCGGGCTAGTAATAACATTTAAATATATAGAATAATTAGATGCAATGAAAAATTTAGTCATGCAATGGACAATGTTTTCACATAAACGGGTTTATCTTAAATATTCTGGTTTATGTCAGAGGGCAAAATAATTTGCTCAGAATTGAAAAATTTAAAAAGATATATAAAAAGAAAAATGATATGAAAGGAATTATGAAATATCTAAAGAAAAATAAATAATAAATTTATCTTTTATATACTCGATTATGTAAGATGGGCAAAATTTTTAAGATACAATTTAAAAAAAAATAGAATATATTATAGTTAATTAATAGTATTTGTAAAGGAAATAGTTTTTGTTACTTATTTATAGTTTGTTTGTTAAGACGTACTAGATAAGCGATATATAGATTTGAATACAATTTACTGTTTACGTTAGGAAAAATATTAAAATATGAATAAATGTAATAGCTAGTAAGAATAATTAAAACTCGGCAAATCCGATACACGTATAAGCGTATTGTTTTTAGGTATTCAGGCGCTGGTGAACAGACAGGCGTTGGATATCTGGATGGTTCAATTTTGTGCAGCATGAAACGGGAAGGGACTTCCTGCAGCGTCAAATGCAGAATAAGATGTTAACCAACATCCAGGAGACCGGCAGATGAAATGCACTAGCAGCGGACAAAATCTGACCAAATAAGAAAAAGTAAGAAGATGTAGAAGAAGGGTAATCAGTAAGCAAGAAGAAGGGTAATCAGTAAGTAAAAATGATAATACGAAATTTGCAACGATGATGTACCGAGATAATTCCATAGTGCCTTAAGATCCATAAAATATTTAAAAGTACTTTAATATTTTGTTTGCATTTTTTTTCAAAGGAAAGTGATGCACCCCAAACAAAAAGGAAAAAAAACAGACACAGCTTCAAGTGATGAGCTAGTACTTATGGCAGCTGAATATATGAAGAAGCCTCAAGATGCCTACCAGAGTACTGGAAATGTTTGGGGTCATAAGCTTTAGGAAATGGATCGAAAACAACGCCTCCTAGCCGAGAATCTGGTTAACGAGGTAATGTTTAATGGACAACTGGGCTTACTAGATTACAACACTTCTCTGACTAATTTATTTGAAGTCGAAAGGCGAAGATCTATCGGAATTGCTTCACGCATAATTGTGTCTTGTTTGTAGATATAGGGTCCAACCATATTCAGTAATTCCTCATAAGTTGAATTATTCATTGGCATGAAGTTTTTAAAGTCGTCTTGTGCAGAAATTTTTAATTCGTTCAGTAAATTTTGATGAGTAAACTCATTCCCTCTTCGGTACCAATTTTCCATCCAAATTCTTTTTTTTTTTAGTTGCTTTCGTTTTTCATTCATTTCTTTCTTTTTCAAACACACTGCAGCGCAGCGATAATAATTTTATCCGCGTCTGACATTGTCGTCCGCACACCGTAAGAGTAAACGAAAATGAATGATTGAAGAGTGTGCAGTAACGTGTCGGTGCAGAGATACTGCACATACACATGAGGATGATGTATGCAATGCAGTATCGTGTCGGGGCCGCTTAACTCGTTCGGACATATGGCTGCAGAGTGCTGCAAACCAAAGCGCAAGAGGGTGCCTACTTTATTTCTGTTGAAATATCATTTACATATGCATTCTAAAGATATGGCAACATCATCATTCATATGTTTATGTTTTTGACGTTTCTATATCATTGCCATCAAACTGTCATATTTTTGTAATGTCAATTTTATGTTCCATCCGTTTTTGTAAAGCTCAAGAGATAAGACGTTCTTTGTCAATAAACCTATATTTATTTAATATTATCTAACACATCAAAAGTCTTTTTCTATAGGTTATGGGCCCAGACTGTCGCATAACTAATAAGGTTTAAAAGGTTTAAAGTATTTTTTGTGTTGGACTATTAAAATGGCAACAGACAGAAAGTTATCGGTGTCAAAACTAAATGCAGAAAACTACTTTACATGGAAGTTTAAATTGGAAATGCTGCTCATCAAGGAAGGGAGCTGGGATGTCTTGACTCAAGCAAAGCCAGCGGAAAATCCACAAAATTGGGTAAAAATGGATAACAATGCTAGAACTACCATTTCTTTGTCGGTTGAAGATGACCAGTTACACCTCATTAGACAATGTACAACAGCAACTGAAATGTGGACAAGCCTGCAAAATTACCACGAAAGGAAATCTTTAAGCAACAAGGTCAGTGTAATGAGAAACATCTGCAGCTTAAGTTTAAATGAAGATGGTGATGCTCAATTGCACTTTGGAGTTATGAGGGACCTGTTTTTAAAATTAAAAAATTTAGGCGAAAATGCATTTGGCGAAAACTGAAATATTGCCATGCTTTTAAGGAGCCTGCCACAAAGTTTCAACAATTTAATTACAGCCCTGGAATCTCGAACTGAAGATGAGCTTACTATAACGTACGTAGCAGCAAAAATTATTGAGGAGTACTGTTGGGGATCTCGAGTCCTTGTTTGGCTGGGGACGTCCTGTCGCAGTTTTTCGGGCGCGTGGCTGAAAAATCAAGAGCCCTAACGTAGAATTCAAACACTATAACTTTTCAGTTTCAAAACACAAGAGAGATTTATTATTACGAAGCTTAATACATCTATCTCAGTCTGTGAACTGACCTTTCTGGTGTTCCAGTTCTGCACCTGCTAATTGGTTACATAATAATGTTGCACAGATCACATTAACTTAAAATACTTAGACCCTAAAAGTATGCCTTATCATAACACAGTTTTAGCACACGCTAATTCAACATAGTGTGGCATCTATTAGGAGTCGGTGCTGTAAGTAAACTACACGTAGGTAGTTTGGTTCTAACTCACAACAGTACACAAGAAGAAAAAATGGTGACAGTGGTGTCTCGCAGAAAGCTATGGTTGCAGCAAAACGTGATTTCAACAGATCGAGCAATAATTTTGAGTGTTTTTTAGTTTTTTCTTTGCTATAACTTCTTTTCTGTAGTTTTTTTTTCTCTTTTGTTTTATTTTGTTCTTTTATATTTTTTTTTTTATTCCCCTTTTTATATTTGGTCTTTCATGGACTCTTTTCTCACTGGCGTACAATACATTTTACTCTTATACTTAAGAAATCTTATGTTTCGCTATGATATTACATCTAAAATCTTATGCTTCAACCTCCGCTAACTGATGATCCGGTTGTCGGCTGCCGTTGTCGGTATGGTTGTTGTGTTGCGCCGTTGGTGTGGTTGATTCGAGTCTTTGAAAGGCCACTACTATCTTGCACCATTTCTTCGAAATGAGCGTCGTCACCATTACTACCACCAGGATGAGGCCAGCTATACTGACTACCCCTCCCTTCATCCAGGTGTGCACTATCTCACAGGAATTGGTGAGGTGTGACACGCTTTCCGCATCTTCTGCCTCCTTTACCAACTCGTTGATTGCTCTGCTGTTTGTTGTAAGAGTTTTCCGTAGATCCTTGAAATGCATGAGCGAGACTGTGTTCGGTGTTGTGCGCGTGTGGCCAGAATCACCCCGTTTATAATTTTCCAGCAGCTCCTGCAGTTTCGTCTTTAAACGGTTTGTTCCCATGACGGACGTTGAAAACTTATATCGTGACTCTTCTTGACTTTTATGTACCAGCATTATCCCTTTGCCAATCACCCTGCAACCAGCTTCGATGGTCATAAACCCGGTGTTCACCAATTCCAACCGTGTGGTTTCATCTGAGCACACCGCCGTGAAAATCACCTGGTCGTCAAAATGGTAGAGCCATCTGTTTACAGTCCTGGTAGCTACCAGAATTCCTCCCGTGGCCGGAATGGCTACGTGATCGCATTGATCTTGCTCATGCTTCAACACTTCTATCTCGCAGTAATCGCTTGCTCGCGTAATTACTTTTCCGGGATGATAGCATAAGCGTTTTGTTGTGCCCACTTCTCGACATTTCCCCTCGTCCTCTATTGATAGGCCAATGTAGTGCTCTTGAGCCTGGCTTGCCGCTATGTTATCATATCTTGTCTTCGGCAGCACGCACCAATCTGGGTTTAGTCTCTTGGGTATTGGGTACACTTTGTGCATTGTAAATTCCTCCAATAACGGCACTGGAATCTTTATGACTACTTTTAACCCGTTCTCCGCCTCTTCTGTGCGAACCTCGGCTAGTTCATAGAACCGCTCCGGTGCCTCGCTGTACCATGAAATTCCTTTCATTGACATTGGTGCTGCCTTGAGCAATTCATCAGACGTCAGGAACAATGGGTGTAGCTTGCCATGTAATAAATCATCGAGCACCACTATCTCCGTTTGCTGTTGGTACTGGAACCGCAGCATCTCCTCATAAACAACTTTTCCCAACATGAAAGATTCTGCCAAGCTCACCTCTGCTTCCTCTTGTCTCTTTCCAATGCCTTCCAACGCCATGTGCATCTCTTCCAGCTCTTGGAAAGTCTTATTCACTGCTTCGTGAAGGCCCTGGTAACCTGCTCTCATCACAGTCATCTCTTTTCCCAACAATGACAACGTATTTGACTGCTTCCTCTCGAGGTCCTGTAGGTGACCATAAATCCGATCCGAATCTTGGTGGTCCATCGTACCGATTGCCCATTTGAGCACTTCACCGCCAACATCTATTAGCGACCGGCGCTTCCTTCTTTTCAGAGACAATGTCTTCTCCTTTTCCAAGAATCTTCTCGTTATAGCTTCTATCTCCAAAATCGAAGAATCGCAGCTCGTTTCAGCTCCGTCCCGCTGGCCGCTGCATGCCTCTCACACAATTTTCTGGTTGTCTCCTGTATTTCTTTGAATTGTTCAACAATAATTTTCAACTCCGTTCGTGGAAACTCAGTTACAACCACCCAAAAATCCTTGGCGAACCATACATCTCCTGTTTTCTCCATTAATACATCTGTCTCCGGTAGTTTATCCAACCGCACCTCAGCATGTATCCCGTCGGTAACCGCCATCAACAGCACTAACATAATCTATAAAATGATAAAGTTTTACACTAAATATACCATATCTCAGACTAAAAATACAATATTCTCTTCGTAAATTGCTTAACCTACAATTGAATGCTATATCATTCAATTCTCCGTCCACTCGTCTTCTCCCCTTACATTCTCCGCATTCCAGAGGAAAAGAGGACTGGACTATTTTACATTATTGCCATATAGTGCATTAGTTCCGTTTTGACTAATTTTCCATGCTCTTTTCAATACGTGAGTTAACACTCACTATAGTTTCGAACAAATTTACTGATCCTCTAACAAAATCAGATTATAAAAATAATCCCATTTGTGTCAGAACTTTGTCCATTGCATGACTATATCTTTCATTGCACATAACTACTCTTCATTTAAATTTACACTTACCCTGATATGTATATATCCATTAACGTCTGTCCCAGATCGAACATGGATACATACACACAATCAAGGCGCTACGTTATTATCCTAAACTGCCTCTCTCCATTAATATATACACTAAACTCTTAACTAATAAACAATACCTAGTACCTCATACCTTAAATCTGGTCGTAGGGTGCTCATACTCCTATTAACCTAACCTGCTCACTACACTATGACCCAATTATCGCTGGCCGACTTGAGAATATGTCTCAGCACTTTAGCTCAGCTATTTTCTGTTAACTTTCTGAAATCATTTCCGCTGAAATGTGCCATACTAGCATTTTTATATTTCGAGAACTGACCGCTTATCGGTTTACTATAAAACCATGTTTTGCACCAAATGTCAGCACAGTTAAGTTTTAACAATCAAAATGGACACCACCCTTGGACAACTGATGCTGAATTTCAAACAGGTGACCAGTACCCTGCTGGAGGAATCGGCAGCCCTGGTGCATCCTGCTTGCGCCGCCCTCAGCATCGAGGAGCACAGACGCCTAACAGATCTCCCCCGCGGATCCTTTACGCCGACCTACGTTATACTAAACAATCACCTCAGGGAAATTGACACCCAATGGGACTACCCAGGAGTTGAGAACGTGCTCGGACAGCTTTTAGTCGTGCTGCACCGGGCTCATGAGATGACTGTGCCCGGATTCCCACCAGGGAATCCAATGTTAATTAAGAAATTTTTTAAAAACTAAATAAAAATAATGAAATAAAAACTTAAATATCAATTGACTACCTATTTTACCATCTCCACTCATCGTAAGCATGCCTTCTCTTACCCGATGCCCTTATGCTCCATCGCCTGGTCACAATGTCTATACCTTAAACTGCCGTACGTGTGTATGTATCCAACATACATACACACCCATTGCTCATAAACAATATACTCACTCTTTCTAAATACACATTTGCCCCTACAAACATACTTACGTTTACCTTCATGCCGCTGTCTTATATTTTATTTTATTTTATTTTAAAATACGTGCAATGAACCCGTTTATTGTTGCAAACAAAAAAAATATTTTATACACATTTTTTTTTTTAAATTATTTTCTCTACTGCCTTCATTCGGCAATAGTGTTTAATAAGCTGATTTTCATTACGTCAATTTTACTTGCCCGAGTTTAAGTGGCACACTTTTACTGGCATTGACTCTGAAAATCGGCGCTGTGTGTGTTATTGGATACACACACGTACTTGTTCATGTTATTATTCTTGTGTTTACACTTGTAAAACACTATTAACACATGATTTAGGTGTGTGGTCTAATGTGGAATAATTTCAACAAATTATTATGTAGCTTTTTATTCTTGCCCTTAATCGTTACGACTGTTGTAACTGGGCTTCGGATCTCTGCTACCATATACGGACCTATCCACACAGGTGAGAATTTGTTTCTCCTGGCTTGATTCCTCATGAGTACCTGATCACCCACGTTCAAAACGACTGGGTTTAGTACCTTGTTATAGGCCTCCCTAGCTACTCGTTTAGCACAATCCTGGTTTTCTCTGACCAACTCGTGCGCTCGCTGTAGCTGATACTTTTGTACTTTATTAGGGTCATCAGCATTGTACACCGGCGCACACTTGCGCTTCAGATTTGCTGGCATATTAAAATCAAACCCGTAGAGCGTCCTGAACGGAGTCTGCTTCGTTGATACATGTACCGTATTATTGTGTACATGCATTGCAGTGGTTAACCATTGATACTCGGCCAGAGGTCGATGACTACGTTCCAGTGAGCCATTCGCCTGTGGATGATATGGTGTTATGTGCAACTTCTTGATTCCCAGCATTTTACATGTTTCCGAGAACAGTTTCGATACAAAATGAGAACCATTGTCGGTTATCAAAACCTTAGGTATGTTGTATCGTGCTATTATTTCATCAAAGAATGCCTTGGCCACCGTACCTGCTTCAGCATCGGGTATAGCCACGCACGCCATATACTTTGAGAAATCATCTTGGAACGTCAAAATGTATTTATTTCCCGAAACTGTCTCAGGTAAAATACCTACAATATCCATATGAACTTTATCAAATGGCTGTTTTGGTGTGTCAGTTAACACCATTGGCATCTTTGTCAGCCTTGAACTTTTGTTGGCCTGACATTTTGGACAACTCTTTATATATTTCTTAATGTCCTTGAGCATACCCTTCCATCCGTATACTCGCCTAATTCTGTCATGGGTTTTCCAGAATCCCTGGTGTCCACCTAGAGGTGAATCATGGAAACCCTTTAACACAGCCTGGATATCCTCTATATCCTCCAGCCATTCCACACTGCTGGCTCTTTGTTCGTGGGCATCTTCACCCGTCTTGCTAACATCTGTTGTAGCATCAACTTTATCCTTTTGCATTCTCTTGGCATTCTCGTTTGCACTACTGATATTTCCTGTGCCTGCGGTACTCTGCTGAGTGCATCGGCATTCAGATTCTTTTTCCCAGGTTTGTATATGATTTCAAAATCATACTCAGACAATTTGTGTCTGAACCGGGCTAGCCTAGACGTTTGGTCTTTCAAATTGGCTATGCCTCTCAACGGCTGGTGATCAGTATATATTTTAAATGGGCGTCCTAGCAGATATGCCCTAAAATTCTTCGTAGCCCATACTATGGCTAGAAATTCCTTTTCTATTGTGGAGTATCTTTTCTCCGTGTCGCTAATCGCTCTGCTTGCGAATGCTATTTGTCGGTTCCCCTTGTGACAATACTGCCCCTAATGCTTCATTGCTAGCATCAGTGGTCAACAAAAAAGTTTGCTCAAAGCAGGGGTACGCCAAAATTGGTGGCGAGCTAATTATCTCCTTTAGCCTCTCGAATGCTTGCTGACATCTCTCTGTCCATTCGACCTTTGCTTCTTTTCGTAGCAACTTATTAAAGGGCAAAGCAATTCCGGCTAGTCCTTCCACGAACTTTCTATAATAGTTCACTAGTCCTAGGAATGCTTGCACTTCCTTTCTGTTTCTCGGAATCGCTAGATTTTTAACGCATTCCACCTTCTGCGGGTCAGGCAGTGCTCCTGCCTCTGAGCAACGATGGCCTAAATAAACCACCTCTCTTCGCAAAAATTGACACTTCTCCGTGTTCAATTTCAAATTGTGTTCTCGTAATTTCTGGAGCACCTTGCACAAGCGTTGCGAATGCTGCTGCAAGTTCTTCCCATAAATTACAATATCATCCAGATACACAAAACAATCTAACCCTTGTAAGCCTGTTAGCACATGGTTCATTAGCCGTTGGAAGGTAGCCGGTGCTCCTGTTAATCCAAACGGCATTCTATTAAACTCATAATGCCCTAAACCGGTGCTGAACGCGGTTTTCTGCTTATCTTGGGTATCCACCAGAACTTGGTGGTAGCCACTCGCTAAATCAAGTGTAGAAAAATATCTACTGTGTCCCAATTGATCCAGTATCTCTTCTATCCTTGGTATTGGGAACACCTGCTTGATAGTGGCGTCGTTCAATTTCCTAAAATCAACGACCATTCTCCACTTCTTCTGACCCTGAGCACCTCCCTTCTTTGGTACCAAAATTATTGGTGAGTTCCAAGGCGAGATACTCGGTGAAATTATGTTATCCTTTAACATTCCTTCCACTTGCCTATTTACCTCATCTTTGTGAGCCTGTGGCAACCTGTATTGCTTCTGGTTAATCGGTGCTTGATCCACCCTAGTAGGTATTTCATGCTCTACCTCTGGTGTATATGTCCACTGGTCTCCTTCCAGCAAAAATATGTCATGGAATGACGCACAAATGGCTTCTATTGATGCCTTCTCTTCTGAATTCACGCTTGGGTCTAACTTCAAGGATTCTATCACTCTCTCCATTCTTTTTGTTATATCAACTTGTTTAATCTGATCTACCGATCTATAATTCGGTTCCTTAAATTTATCATAACTAGTGAACTTAGGCCTAAAATCCTCATCCATCAGGTAGTCCTTTTCCGATGCGTTGAGTACGCAAGCGTACACCTTACCCTTGTCAACGTGCGTTATGGTCTCCCCCATATATACGCCCTCCGCTAACTGCTGCTTATGTAAAACAACAGTCCTAAGTTTCGTATTTACATGCATAGTAACTGCTCTGGTTGACCTTCCGTTTACTACTTCCATACCACACTTCTTAACCCTAGTCACGGTTCCTTCCTGCCATGACATTAATGGAAAAGTAAGGATTCTATGCTTATTGTTATCATAGAATGATAACTGCTTGTCGAGCGCATCCAGTATGGTGCGGCCCCAAGAATTATCGCGGCCAATTATCCCATCAGCCGGGATACCTTTCCTATCCACTTCCACTGCGTGCAGTCTAAAACTCATACCTTTAACTCCACTGTGCCCTATTCTGAGCGACCCCAATGTCCTAATGCACCCTCCAAACGCTCCGTTAAGCGTTCTTAATTCCATTTGATTAATGTCTAGCCCCTTTTGTAAAACACTAGATTTTACGAGGCTAGTGTCCGCTCCTGAATCTACTAATAGCACTAGCTTTCCACTCGCTGCCTCCTCGCAGGGTATCTCGATGAAGGCATCACCTATCCTGCTAATAGCGAAGCAACCTCCTTTTGTTCCCAATATGAACGTGTATCCACTCCCTAACTCTTCGTAATACTGGAGAGCCTCTTGCTCCTCCTTCTCCTGGACTGTAGTTCCTATATTACTAGTCCCACGTACTTCCGGCCTTATTATTACTTCCTTTCTTTTGGCTTCCCTGCATTCCTCTGCCCGATGTCCCATTCGTCCACATGAGAAACATCTTAACCCCTGGTTGGTGTTGCTTATCCTTTGTTCACTTCTGGAATCCCAATTTGGTTGCTGCTGACCACTCCCAGTTTTGGAAGGATTTCTTCCTTGGTTAACGCGGAGACTACTGAAATTACCCCTGCTGTCCCTCAAGGGTGGAACCGGGCGCCCCGTAGGTGGCTGCCTTCTACTTTGATCCCATTTAGTGTCTACTTGGCACTGTCTACTTGCCTCATGACCGTAAGTTTGGCACTCCAAACAGTAGGGCATGTTTTTCCGTGTAACGCATTCATCCCTTGTATGCCCTGGATTATCACAGAATGAGCAAATGGGTTTCCTTGGCTTAAACCTCTCAACCAAGAATTCTTGGTCTCTTTGTTGCGGAAATTGGCCCATCAATCTACCGACTCCACATCTGTTTTGCTGCTGTACTGTTCCTACCTCTGCTGGAGCATTCGTCCATCAGATTCCACCTATTGTCGTTCGTTGTTGTATTGCTGCTTCAGCGGCCGAGACCGCTTCCACTAGCTCTGCCATACTCCTCGGCGTGAGAGTAAGAGTATAATTAGCTAAATCCCTATTTATCAGGCCTGCCTTGAACACAGAAATCATAGACCGTTCTACTTGAGCTTTGTATGCTGCAACATTTTCTGGAAACGGCCTGTTGGCTTCCGTCTCAGCAGCGCTCCCCAGAGACTGAAGCCTTCGTCCCCAGGCTCTCAATTCCTCCCCCGGTGTCTGAGTTGATTCCTGAATTTCCCGAACGAGATAGTCATACGACTTTTGTTTTAAATACGTTCTATCCAAAAGTGCATATAATTCTGCCAGGGTGCTTACTGAGCTATGCACCAGTAAATCAAACGCATCACCTGTGGTTCTTTGCCTAATACACTTTATTAAGTGTTCCCCGTCCGCTTCCGGAACACTCTGTTGCGCAAGCTCACAACCTTCTTTGAAGCGCCGGATCTCAGTTCTCAGATCATACAACTCGACTCCTGAGAACATGGGCACCAACTTCTCCACCACATGAGCAACTTCCAGAATGCCCATTTTATTCCTTTGTGTTTTCTCAATTGCTGGTAAAACCTTAGCTTTATTAATCTCTTTGGTAGTTTCCAAATTCACTTCTCCCGGATCTGAGAGGTAATTGGCCAGTGACGGACTCAAACTAATTAGTCTTCGATCGTTTGTTCGTACTGGCGAAATACTGTCCCCAGTATCGAGACTTTGCTGCACTGTTACTGCTTCCGGCTCCTTTGGCGGATATCCCTGATTTTCGTTATTTATCGGGCTTCTCGGAGAAAAAGGCTCGACACCGACTTCAGATGCGCCAAACAAAAATTCCGCTTGCTTTTCTTCATTAAGTACTAATTTTGGCTTCACAATGCGGCTTATCCCTTCTGGTGTTAAATATTCCGGCTAATGTACTTCCGACCAATTTTTCAATCGCTTCTCCAATTTGCTCCTGCATCAGCAGTAATCCCTGCGCTTCCTTCGTCATATCCCAAATGCCAGAACAGATGGCGTATCCCAATTACAAATAAAAATCCAATAATTATTAAAACTTGTTACAATATTTTATTCTGTCTTACTTAATTATAAATACAAGTTTATTTAAAAAAAAAACATTCCACCGTAAATTCTATCTTAATATTCTTTTAACTTCCATCATAAGTTCTATGTTCACTGTCTACCGGTGTCCATTAAGTCCTTCCTTCAGTGCAAATTGGTCCTTGACTTCCTCACCAATACTCCTTGTTTTCCTCTCACCATCTTTAATAAATTCATAGAAAAGGCCATATGTTTGTAAAAACCGAAATTTGAATGAAACATCGTAAACGCGCCTATAGGTTGCGACTTCTTTGACCAGCGCTACGGCGCCTTCAGGGTCGCAGAAGTATCTACTTATTTTACGCTACTATACACTCTACTCACCATTATTTTTCCCGATGACATCCCTTTTTCCACAGTGTCCTTAGATGAGGTCCTTCGAATATTGCAGTAAGATGTCCTATCCTACCGGCTGCGCCAAAATGTTGGGGATCTCGAGTCCTTGTTTGGCTAGGACGTCCTGTCGCAGTTTTTCGGGCCCGTGGCTAAAAAATCAAGAGCCCTAACGTAGAATTCAAACACTATAACTTTTCAGTTTCAAAACACAAGAGAGATTTATTATTACGAAACCTAATACTTATATACTATTTTTTAAACATCTGTCTCAGTCTGTGAACTGACCTTCCTGGTGTTCCAGTTCTGCACCTGCTAATTGGTGTCAGTTGGTCAAGCCAACTGACCCACTTCAAAAGTGGCGACGGTGCATTACGCTGCCCTCGTCGACTCGACTGCGGAACTGTAATACCCTAAAAGCTTACATAATAATGTTGCACAGATCACATTAACTTAAAATACTTAGACCCTAGAAGTATGCCTTATCATAACACAGTTTTAGCACACGCTAATTCAACATAGTGTGGCATCTATTAGGAGTCGGTGCTGTGAGTAAACTACACGTAGGTAGTTTGGTTCTAACTCACAACAGTACACAAGAAGAAAAAATGGTGACAGTGGTGTCTCGCAGAAAGCTATGGTTGCAGCAAAACGTGATTTCAACAGATCGAGCAATAATTTTGAGTGTTTTTTTTGCCGCAGAAAAGGTCACATAAAAAAGGATTGTGGCAGGTATAAAGACTGGAAGAGGAAGCATGATAGGCAGAAGGCAATTATGGTTTCAAACGAGTTCTGTCTGATAACCACAAATGGGTCTGAAAGCTGGATACTAGACTCAGGTGCATCGTGTCATATCTGTAATGATCGGCAAGTATTTACGGAGCTAAATAAAAAAGTGAAAAAAGAAATAGTTTTGGAAAATGGTCAAAAAATGCTATCATGTAGTGAAGGAACTGTAAAAATTAAATTCAAGAAAAGCGAAACAAATTTTAACATCATAAATCTTTCAAAAGTTTTATACGTTCCCACCATAAGCCTCAACATATTATCCGTAAAACAGCTCACAGAAAATTTCTGTCAATTAATTTTCAGAAAGAGCAGAGCAGAGCATTGTAAAAAAGAACAACGAAGTTGTTTTGTCAGCTGAAATAAAATCTGGTTTGTATTCTTGCGATGAAAAGGAACATCTGAATCTCGTATCATGTAAAAAAAGTGTATTCATCATTGGCATAAAGTATTGGGTCATCTGCATATGGAAGCTATAAAGGTAATGGAAAAAAGTAATTTGGCCAAAGGTATTCACATTGAAAAATGCAACAAAAATGAGAGCTGTGAAATATGTCCACTTGGTAAGTCTGCACGTTTACCATTTCCAAAAAAGTCAGGATTAACCTCAAAAGCAATATTTGACTTGGTCCAAACCGACCTGTGCGGTCCTATGGAGATGCCTACTCCAAGTGAAAATAAGTACATACTTACTTTCATAGACGACTACAATCGTTATTGCCAAATATATCTTTTAAAGAACAAAGCTGATGTATGTGATAAAATTAAAAATTATGTAGCATCTATTTTTAATAATTTTCAGAAAAAGCCAAAGATATTCCGATCAGACAGAGGCAAGGAGTATGTAAACAAAGACGTAGTGGAATATTTAAATAAAGAAGGTATACACATGCAATACACAGCTGGATACAGTCTCGAACAAAATGGCGTAGCAGAACGCAAAAACCGTTCGCTCATTGAGATGGTCAGATGCATGCTAGCTGAATCAAAGTTACCAAGAGAGTTATGGGGAGAAACGGTATGTACAGCAAATTATCTTCAAAATCGAATTATTACCAGAGTTACAGGAGTTACACCGTACGAGAAAATGTTTGGTAAGATCCCAGATTTGTGTCACGTTCGTTTATTTGGTGAAACAGGTTTTGTACACATCCCAAAAGTAAAGCGGAGAAAGCTGTGTGAAAATTCAACAAAAATGGTTTTTGTCGGATATGACTTAAATTCAAAGGCCTATAGAATGTGTGACAAAGACAGAAAAATTCACATATCCCGTGATGTAACATTTACTGGTAAGCTCACAAACATTGAAGAAGAAGAAATTACTGTTGTCGGATAAGATCGCCCTCCATCATTTATTTTATAAATTTTTATTTTATATAATATTAATTATTTGTAAACTTGTATTCCGGGCCACCCTAATACTGTTTTTCTATAATTGTCACAGCAGCACCAACATACATACATAATATGGTTCCGTTTGACCATTATGTAGTCATTGTCGTTAGATGTTTACATCTTCGATGCAAAGAAGAATAACAACAACAGCGCGATTTGAAGTTATTTACTTCCAATGTTCTATTCAGCCGCTGCATTGTTATTGTTATTCCCTTTGCTTTCGCTGCTTAGAATAACTGTCTGATTTTTGTCGAATGTTTAGTGGTCCGATGACTTACAGTTTCAGTTCAGTTGTTATTGAGTTGAGAAACATATCACAGAAAAAGAAGTGATTGTTAAAAGAGCCATAAGTTTAGAATTGTTTATAATAGACAGAAGAAAATTGTGAACAAAAAAGAGCCACAGAGCCACATAATAAAGAAAGGACCAAACTGAGTTAAATTAAAATTAAATAAAGTGTGTTTAATTTTAAATAACAATAGAAAAGTGTTTCTGTGCAACAACTGTCAACTCTAAATTGGATAAAGAAGAGGCTATTGAAGTAGTATTCAAAGAAAGCTGTAAAACTGAAGATGCTGATGAAACCGTAAACGAGTCTGAAGAAGAAGAAGAAGAAGAAGAAGAAGAAGAAAAAGAAGACTACAATTCTATTAGCAATCCAGAAAGCGATGAAAATGAAGATTTAAATGGTCTGGAACAAAGTGGAAATGTTCATCAAAATGAAACACCTGTAAGGAAATCAGATCGTTTAACAAAAGGTAAAACTCCAAACAGATTTTTATGTACTGCAGTTGAAAATACGCCAGAAAGTTATGAAGAAGCCATTAAAAATAAAGAAAGTGCAAATTTGATAAAAGCTATTAGAAGTGAAATACAGTCGATGAAAAATAGCGACAGTCGATGAAAAATAGCGATGTGTGGGAGCTTGTGAACAGACCGAAGGGACGTAATGTCATTGGTTCAAGGTGGGTGTTTAAGCAAAACAAGGCCAAAGTGGTGTAGAGTATAAAGCTAGGCTTGTTGCACAAGGTTTTACGCAACAATACGGAGTTGATTACGAAAACGTTTTTGCACCAATCGTATCCCATACTACATTGAGGACTTTGTTCGCTATTTGCGGTAAACATAAATATTTGGTTCATCATATAGATTGTAAAACAGCTTTTCTAAACAGTAAATTGTCGGAAGAAATTTACATGGAGCAACCAAAAGGTTTCGAAGAAGGTGAAAATCAAAAAAAGGTATGTCGCTTGAAAAAATCTATATATGGGCTAAAGCAGTCAGCACGATCGTGGAATCAAACCTTACACAACGTATTGGTCAACTAAAAATTTCAACAAAGCAGTGTAGATCCATGCCTTTATATATCTTCAGAAGGGGTAGCAGTTACTTTCATTTTAATTTACGTTAATGACATACTGATTGGTTCCGGTAATGCAGCGGAAATAAATAAAGTAAAAAATATTTTGGGAAATTCGTTCAAAATTCGAGATTTGGGTCCAATTAAAAATTTTCTTGGATTACAAATAGAGCGCTCAACAGAAGATTTCTATTCTATTTCGCAATCGCAGTATATTGAAAAGGTTCTACAGGAAACCGGTCTTGAAAATGCAAAACCGTCAGCTGTTCCAATTGAGATGTCGTATGGAAAATCATCAAAAACTTTTAATTTGCTAAATAACAACAAGAATTTTCAGAAATTGATTGGATGTTTATTATACATATCACTTAATTCTAGACCTGACATCACAGCAGCAGTCAACATTCTTAGTCAGAAGACAAGCAATCCGAATGAAGAAGATTGGGCAGAGCTCAAAAGAGTTGCAAAATATTTAAAAGGTAGCATTACCATAAAATTAAATATCATTCCAGATGATGAGACAATTTTAACCGGCTATTCGGATGCCAACTGGGGCGAAGACAGAAACAACAGAAAGTCTAATAGCGGTTATATCTTCAAGGTTTATGGCGCTATAATTTCATGGGCTTGCCGTAAACAAACACGTGTGGCTTTTTCTTCAACAGAAGCCGAACTTATCTAAGGCAACCAGATTTTGGAAAATAAAAAAGAGGACATTAAGAAATATAGTGAAAAATGGATTTTTTTTACATATTCTTTAGATAAATTTACATTCTCATATATAGATCGCTTATTTACTAAAAGACTGTCATAAGTCAAAAACGCGATTTTCCATAAAGTGATCCATATAGTGTAAAAATTGTATGTTATTATATTGTATACTTTCCGCGTAAAACAAGAATTTGTCGTTATTTTGTACATGTACATGTACACATACAGCTTGCCAAAAGAAAATAAGTGTTACCGTTTACTTTTAATAGCGAAAGGTTAGTTGGGTTTCACACTAGGCACTTTTTGTTGCGGCAATTCTGAGTTTATAGGAGGGAGAGGATTTCATTCCTCTCATCATGCTTTTAAAAGTAAAGATGACAAAAGTTGACCGATTATAAAAAAGATGACAGAAAGAGGACACAAATTTTACAGATGACAGCGGACTAAAATAGATAATTGTACTCTTAAAAAGAGTACGTATGGTCGCCTTAACTTATCGCGCTTGCTGAATCCGCTAAGGAAGCTTTATGGTTAAAGCAAATTCTTCAGGATTTTGGAGAAAATGTCACTGGTCCAATTATCATAAATGAGGACAACCAAGCTGTATCAAAATTGCCGAGGGTTTTAAATTAAATAATAGGACGAAGCACATCGACATAAAATACCATTTCATCAAGAATTACATCTCCAAAGGCATCATTAAATGCAGATATTTACCAACGGATCAAATGGAAGCAGATCTTTTAACCAAACCGCTTCCAGCATCAAAAATCAAAAACATTCGAGATAAGTTAAAACTTTACGGCAATTTAGAATGAGAAGGGGTGTTGAAATATCATTTACATATGCATTCTAAAGATATGGCAACATCATCATTCATATTTTTATGTTTTTGACATTTCTATATCATTGCCATCAAACTGTCATATTTTTGTAATGTCAATTTTATGTTCCTTCCGTTTTTGTAAAGCTCAAGAGATAAGACGTTCTTTGCCAATAAAGCTATATTTATTTAATATTATCTAACACATCAAAAGTCTTTTTCTATAATTTCCTACAATTTATCGCCACGTGACGTAGATTGTCCACAGCATAGGGGAATTTTTTCCTCAACAAAACAAGTAGGAAAGTTATGTAAGAAATTTCGATTTTATTTGGAACTAAAATGGTAAATGTAGTTTTTCTATTACATCGCTCATAGACTCCGGAAGCCCGATAAGTTTTATAAAAAGGTGCTGTTTACCACAGAATCTAGAAATATATTTTAATTTTTCATTATGTAAAGAAAAAGAGGTTTATTTTGGTTTAAATAATAGTGCGTTAAAAACATACGGAAAGATAAATGGTTGTATAATTATTAACAAAGTTAAGATTTTGCTTGGCCTTATTGTGGTGTCTGATGAGTCTATGAACCATAATGCTGTATTCGGCAAATATTTTATAGATCCTGCTAAAATTAGAATGATTTGTGAATTAGAAAAAATAGATGAAAAAATATGTCAAACAAATTTTTAGAAGATGAAAAAATTAACAATTTTAAAAATCAAGAAAGCAGGGCCTCCATAATAGATGCAGGTCATTTAAGTAAACTGTCATGTAATAAAAATACAGATAATTTTTTTAGAGAAGAAACAGGTAGATGAAGTAATTGGTAATAATCTTGAGAAAATCAAGATAAATTTTAACAAAAACTTTGGAAAAGAAAAAATTAAAATTGAAACTAAAGAAAATTCTAGAACCCAAAGTGGCTCTAAAAGCGCCAATAAAGAAATAGTAAAGGATAATGTTACTGATCAAAAAGATACGTTCTTAGAATCTAATTTTACAAATGAAATTATGCTTATTGACATTGACACAAAAGAAGAAAGGTATTTAATAAAGGAAAATGTAAGTTATGAATGTAAACGTAATTTTGATGAAATGTTTAAAAGATATTATATTGAAGCGGAAAGACCGAGTGTTAAAAGTGAAATTAAACTTACTTTTGAAAATCTAAAACCATTTAGCTATATTCCAAGAAAGTTGTCTTATGCAGAAAAAGAAAATGTTATTGAAAATTAACAGAATTTAAACAAAAGTCTAGACCAAATAACAACTAAGGCCGATAAGGAACAAAAGAAATTGCAATCATATAATGAAAAGTACGTTAATAAGAAACGTAAAAAAGTTTGCAATTTCGACTCAACACAAGGAATATCTAAAAAACGATTACCAAAATTTAAAGTTCCTTACAAGGTAACAAAATTTTACTACGAGAAACTGATATTTACTACGAGACGTTGATGGGTTTCAACAATCAAGGACGCCTTATAAGGAAGTTTGGGCTATTGAAAATATTAAACTATGGTTTTTAAATCAAAGAAAAAAATTAAAGTTTAAAAAAAATAAAAAAAGATAAGAAATGTAGGCCTAAACCTCCAAAATAGTTTCTTTTAAGCACTACATGATCGGGACGATCTTATTGTCAAGATGGGAGAATTGTATGAAGATTATTTGTGATATTAGTATATTAGGCATTTATAAAGAATTATTAAATATCATTATAACTATACTCATTCCCCTCAAGTCTTTTATAAAATAGTATTACAAGTAAAACCTACTATTAAGTATATTGACAACATTGTAATATCGAGGAGTTGAAGAAGCATCACTGATTTATGAGTGAGTAGTATAAAAGCGACCGTCAACGAAGCCGGAATTTATTTTATTTGTACTAAACAAGTGGTACAAGCTCTTCACAAAACCGAGAAGATGTTAATGGCGATGGGATTAACGACGATCAGATTTTCTGAAAATTGTCATGACTAGTGACGAAATATATATATAGTTATGACGTCGAAACCAAAGCTCAATCATCCCAATGGAAGCGGTCAGAAGAACCAAAACCGAAAAAAGCACGCCAGGTTCGGTCAAATGTGAAAGTTTTGCTCACTGTTTTCGTATATTACAATGTCGTGGTGCATCGTGAGTTCTTGCCAAAAGGTTGTACGGTCAATAAGACATATTACCTTCAAGTTATGTGCCGCTTGCCTGAAGCAATAAGCAGAAACGCTCGGAATTGTAGCAAAACAATTCATGGCTTTTGCATCACGATAATGCACCTGCTCACACATTGTTGCTTGTTCGTGGTTTTCGGTCAAAAACAACGCCGTTATCATGCGTACTTGTTCCCCTGCAACTTTATTCTGTTCCCAAAACTGAAAAGACTCATCAAAGGAAGACTTTTTGCCACGATTTAGGAAATAAAGACCACATCGCTAGAAGAGCGCTAGGACATACCAAAAAGCGCATATCAGAAGTGCTTTGAAGATTGGAAAAGGTGCTGGCACAAGTGTATTATATCTACAGGGGATTATTTTGAAGGGGACAAAATATATATTGATGAATAAATAAATATTTTCCGAGAAAAATGCGAAAGTCACCTTTTTTTTTAACAAACCTCGTAGACCCCCGAGTCCAATGAAGAAAACACATCCCGCCAAGTTTTTGAGTATCAGAAGGAAGCGTTACCCTGATTTGCCACATGTGTACACCTTTGTTACGAACTGACACATTCGGAATATCCGGAAATATCCGAGTGGAACACGGCCGGCGTTTAATAAATGAGACAGCACCCCAACTTAACTTTATACTCTGAACTAGCCTAGCAAAAAGTTACTCTACACAATTCATATTATTATCTCTCTTACAAGCTGTAATTCCTTTCTTTTTCAGCACACTTCTGAGAACTCTCACCAAAAGTGCCTCCAAACGTCAGCCCGTACCTAACAGATGACCGTGTGAAAGGGCCTAATTACCCATATTTTTTCTAACCTCTAATCAAACTTATTCTCGATCCAGCATTAATTAAATCATGTTTTTTTCATATTCTACTACACTCTAGCAGTCTCGACCAGCATCACTGATTTTCTTTTATTGACTCCTCACCTCCATCAGTACCTACACTACTGGAAAATACGCCTTGCTTGATCAGCGTACTACTTCAGGCCCTTCGTCGAAACACACATAGCTTTACCCAAAGTATCTAGCTCGAATAAGTCATTATCTATTATGTTACCTTTTGAGGAGACAATATCTGCGTATGGTGTGTATCAAAATTCGTACAAACACAGAAAAAGATAATCTAAATGAAAAGAGCATAATTAGATCTAACACACAGTCTCTTTAAATATTTATTACTTAGAACATACAAATCCTCCTTAGACATGTATATAGTGACGGTTTATATTGTTTAAATAACTAATTATAGTATTTCTACATGACCTCTTAAAAAAATAATTGATTATATGTATACCGATACTTTCATTATAACAAGTGTGTTATTCCATGTTCCCTCGGCAGCTTGAATTACGTAATTCAGCAGTCCTTCGTAATTCGGGCTGAATTATGTTGCGAAATAAGTTATTTGCCATATACAATTTGACAAGTTGAAATATCTCTTTTGAAAGTAATTCAGTTTGAATTATCATCCGAATTACATACAAATGGGGGTCTTCCCTATTTTTTTTTTTATCGAAAATTAATCGAAGTCAGTACTAACGAAAGGAAAGCAAAACAAAACACTCCAAATACCTGTCAACAAGAAAGTCAGTATTTTTGAATAAAAAACAAATTGGATATAATAATCAATAACTTTTAATTGCAAACGGATTCCAAAAAGAAGATTTCGAGCAAAATTGTAATGCCAAGGAGACTAATGAATTTTTCCAAATTGCTTAAAGGTACAAAAATATGCTCCGGTGGACAGTGAATCAAAAAAGTATTGGCACAGCTCAATTTTCAAAGTTTATTTGCTAATAACTTTTTTTCCACACTACTTACATAAATAATTAGTATACCATTTTTAAAAAGTAACATTTTATTATATAATTAAAACATAACATATTTCATATTTCACTTTTTTCCAGGTGTAATGTTATTAAAACTAAAAAAATCCATTATTTTTCCTCAAAAAAGTATTGGCACACGTTGTGTGAGTGTAATGTTTTTGCTCAAATAACGGTAATCCTTTAGTTTTCTTTGCTCCATTTCTTTTCTCTCTGCTCAATTATTGCGTTTTAGTTTTTATCTAATATTTCAACTTAGTGTTGATATTGATTTCTTGAAAGAATAATCAAAATGGACAGAGGTTCTGAAATTCCGGTAGACGTCCGTAAGATTTACGTACAGCAAAAATCGTATCGAGAAATTGGAGATCTATTACAGAGGCCATATTCAAGTGTACGAAACATTATAAAACATTACATAAACTTCGGCAAATTACAGCGTGAGAGCAGATCTGGAAGGCCAAACCAATTTACACCACGCCAGGAGCGGATTGTAGTAGCTGCAGTGGCTCAAAATCCAAAGAATTCGGCCTTCAAATTATGCAATGAAATACAGCAAAAATTTCAACAAAAGTTCGACCCACAAACGATTCGAAATACACTAAACAGAGCTGGTTATCATGGACAAGTTCCTCGACGCAAACCTTGCCTGCCGCCTGTAAATATAAAAAAGAGGCTGAAGTTCGCCAAACTCAATATTAATTAGTCGGAATCATTTTGGAATCGTGTGATATTTAGTGACGAATCGAAGTTTAACCTATTTAGTTCAGACGGCGCACAAAAAGATTGGCGAAAGCGAAACAAAGAGCTGCCAGAAAATAATGTAATAAAAACAGTGAAGCCTGGCGGTGGCAATGTCATGGTATGGGGGTGTATGGCGGCTTCTGGCGTGGGAAATCTCGTCTTTATTGATGAGAAAAAGGACAAGTGTTGGAAAGTTGGGGCTAGATGCGAAAACATTTATGTTCCAGCAAAAAAATGATCGAAACATTCGTCGTATCTTGTACAAGATTGGCAAATTTACCACTGCAATTATATTAAATGTTCATAAATCTTACCAGAAATCAAATTTTTTACATGTGTGCCAATACTTTTTTGAGGAAAAATAATGAATTTTTTTAGTTTTTATAACATTACACCTGGAAAAAAGTGAAATATGAAATATGTTATGTTTTAATTATATAATAAAATGTTCCTTTTAAAAATGGTATACTAATTATTTATGTAAGTAGTGTGGAAAAAAAGTTATTAGCAAATAAACTTTGAAAATTGAGCTGTGCCAATACTTTTTTGATTCACTACTATTCCTTCTCCAGAAGAAGCAGTTGCAGCTAATGGAGGAATTACATGGATTTTATTGGCTATTTTTCTGCAGTCAAGGAGCTGCCTCATCTTGTCCCCCCATATAGACACCAAAACGCGCTCTCTCGCCTGGTCCATTTGTATTCTTTCTTGCTGTTGGATAAAAGAAAATATAAATAACACATATTTTACTTTAATTGCTAATTTTACTCGAATTTCATAATTAAAATCTTTATATTTTCTTAAAAAATGCAAAGAAAAATTTCAATGTTTACAAATTTAATGCGCATATATGTCAAAAAAAATTACGAGTGTGTCGTGAAAACAGGATAAGTCACAATACAACTGTGTTCGTTTGATTAAATTTTGTTCGATGATTCTGTTTTAATCGATATTTTAACGGCGAATTCGTCATCTGTTCATGAAGCGAATAAGTAACAACACCAAAACATTTGATTTATTTCGAAAGTGTACATAATAATAATTGTGGTGAAATACTAAAATATTAATACATACGAAGTATATCTCATAAACAAAACAATAAGAAACTGTAAATGTCTCAACGTCATTTGGGTGAAAATGCCGATGCTCTATTAACTGATGTAGTTGTAGAGGAACAGGCTACTGTATATAACGATGAACTGATATTGGTATCAGCTGAACAACATGAAATTTCTTCAAATATTGAAGTGCTCGATCTGCGATCTTTCCCGTCTACATCTAGCAATAAAACTAACGAGAAATGTTCAGACCCAACATTATCTAATGCAAACCGAAGATTAGACGCTCGAGGTGTGATTTTACATTTTTTGTGCAACGAATATTACTCCCAACCTTTTATTTTAAATTTATTCCAGAGTCTAGTGACTGCGAGTCAACACTGGAATGCCCGATCTGTCTCCAAAACTGCATTCATCCGGCGCGTCTACCATGTGGACACATTTTTTGTTTCCTCTGTGTTAAAGTAAGTTGGCTTTCTATTAATTCAGTTTATACATATATATACTCGTATATATATATATATATATATAGTTATCAGTAGTTTAAATTTTACTTAATATTTAAAATAAATATGAATTAACAAACATATAAGTAACAAATAAAAATAAAAATTATAAGATCCATGTCATATACAAGGCATTAAACGAAATAAAATTAAAAAAAGAAATGCACATATAAGAGATAAAGAAAAAATATTTGAATGTTTTCAAAAATAAAATTAAAGGACCTATATATTGGCTCATGGCAAAAATATTGAACACAAAATTTTTAAACTTACTGATTCCAGCAGTACTTTGCGGAATCCAGATACTGTTCGATGTAATGTGAAAATTTTATTATAGTAATATATGTACCTATTTCTTTTAGATTGACCAAGTTTGTCATAAATATAAATGGAACAAAAACGATTCTGTCTCGTATGTAATTCTCAATTCTAAATGTAAGAAGTCTTCCAGGAAGATAGTAATGCAGTCTTTGCTATGTCATGAATATTTCTATATAGATATATATATATATATATATATATATATATATATATATATATATATATATATTTATATATATATATATATATATATATATATATATATATATATATATATATATATATATATATATATATATATATATATATATATATATATATATATATATATATATAAAAAATCAAAATGGGTTTTTTGATTGATTATAATGTATTTATTCAAACTACATGTTCATACAAAATTACAGAGTCCTACGATTAAAAATAGTTGTTTTATTAACGAAATACAAAAGGCCCTTACTACAAAGTGTTCGTTTTGATAAATGCAAAGAGCCCTAACTACACACAACAACAAACACCACACAATACAAACACGTGCCTTGTCCCGTTACACCGTTTTGCTTTGTAGTAGACAGCACAGTAAACACAATTATAGTTTTTAGTAAACAGTACACGTGTTTTCTCAGCGATCTCAGTGTTTAACTATAATTGAATTTTTCAAACTTTAAGCAAATAAATTACATATCATTAATATGAATTCGGATAGTGAAAATATGTCGGAAAATAATTTAGCAAGTGGTGCAACCAGAAATGCGAGTAATACTACAAAAAATGTGAGAGTTAATAACCAGCAAAAACGTATGGCAGGACAGAAATATCAAGGTTTATCTAAAGGAAATATAAGCGATAGAAAGCCCAGAGAAATGAAAGATGCGTGTAAGTCGAAGTTCTGTGAGAAAAGTTCCATTCGATTTTGCTCCCATTTTACAGAAGATACTCGTAAAGAAATTTTTGACTCGTTCTGGATAATGTCGTGGGATGAAAAAAAATTATATGTAACAGACCTCATTGAATGTTCCAAAACACAACGTGTAACTGTTGAAAATTCCAAACGCTCCAACACTAAATATTATTTTCTAAAGCACAATACAAATCGAATACAAGTTTGTCGGCAAATGTTTCTATCAACTTTGGGCTTATCAGAAAAAATGGTACGTTGTTGGACCCAATCCAGTGGCTTACATTGCACCCAAAAGAGTCTAAAAACGCAAAATTCTGATCAAAATAAAGAAAGATTACACTATAAGAAAATATGTAGCTACTTACAAAACTGGTTAGAAGATTTACCAAAGTTGGAGTCGCACTATCGTCGCAAATATACAACAAAAATATATTTTGAAGCAGATTTCAAAACATACAGAGAGATTTATGAACTTTATTCTCAATCATGCGAAGAACATAAAAACAATGATATTGCTCGAGTATCATTTCCAATTTTTATGAATGTTTTTAAATCCAGCAATTACTCGTTATTTAAACCACGAAATGACCAGTGTGACTTATGTTTATCTTTTAAATCAAACAACTTGTCACAGTATATATTTGACATTCACCGAAATGAAATTGAAAGGATGCGAAATGAGAAGCAAAATGTCGTCGAAAATGCCAAATTAGGTGCATTTCTACTATTTTGCATAGATATGGAGGCAGTTAGATTTATACCACAGTCCAACGCCAGCTCCTCTTATTATAAAATGAAACTACAAGTTCACAACTTCACTATATACAATGTTATAAGTCACGAGTCTGATAACAGAGCAGACTAGCAATTTCTAATAAGAAATGGCAGCATCTGCAGGAGCTGAAAAAAGTACTACCAGCAGACTGTCATTATTTTTATGACAATATACCCTATGAAAATTAATTATTATACGAGAGTTGTTAATACACAAGCTGATAAAGTATAATTTACCGTTACCTCTGAACTGTACTACATATTTATTTAACGAACTTTTGTCTTGAATTAATTTTATTTTTATATACTTATTAATTTCATATATAATGCATTCAAAAAAATGCAAGCAACAAGCTAAAAACCTAAAGTATTTCTTTTCATACAGACATTTGGCAACCATGCTTAAATAAATTTTTCTTTATTTTGTTGTAAATATAATTTTTAGCATCTACCCATTGTTATTACAGCGATATATTACTTCATTAAAAATGTATTGACAAGTTACTGACAAATAACTAAAAAAATTGAATTGTAGTTACGGCTTTTTGTTTCATAAAATCGGGCGTCAAAAGGACGTAACTAACATATTATTATTATTATTATTATTATTATTATTATTAAACAGTTTATTACATAATACAATTATAAAATAAACTTAAAACTAAGGCACTAACGACTAGGGTTTTCGGCCTGATTGTAATTCGACTGTGTATGTTTTTGTTTGAGATTTAGCTAGATTAGGAGGTATAAGTTATGGTATTTAAGAATATACATAAGGTTGGTCTGTTGTGTTTTCTTGGAGAATTTTGACTATTGGAATATTTGTGTTATTAACTAAATGGGTACATTCGAAGACTAGGTGTGAGATTGTTAGGAGTGTACTGTTGCATAGTGGGCATAGGGGTGGTTGTTGGTGTTCTATTAGATGTTTGTGTGTTAACAGCGTGTGTCCCGTGCGAATTCTGATGTATTTATGGATGTGAATTTTCTGGCTGCTTCTGGGATAGATTTTGTTTGTAGTAGTGGGAGTAGTTGCTCCAATTTTCTTGACGTTGGTTTAGGTAATACTTTTTGATCTGACGTTGTAGGTCCTTTTTGTGATGTGTTTGTTGCAATAAAATGGGAGCATTGACGGCATGTTTTGCTTCAGTGTCAGCAATTTCGTTTCCCTGAATTCCAGCGTGTGCTGGGATCCACATAATTTTGATTTTGTTGGGATACTGTATTAGAATGTCTCGTATTTTGCAAATTGTTTCGTTTGAATGTAGTATATTTTGAATCGCTTTTACACTTGATTGGGAGTCGGTACAGATGATGTGTTTTCCTTTTATATTTCTGCAGAAATTTGCTGCGAATAAGATCGCTTCTACTTCTGCAGTGAAAATAGAGCAGTTATCATTTATTTGAGCGATTCTGACCACATTAAGTTCGGCGTCGATTACTGCGTAGGCGACTCCATTGGTGGATTTCGACCCATCGGTGAAGTAGAGATTCCACCGCTTCATATGCCATTTTTCTGCGTTTTCATGGAAGTATTTTAAATATGTATTGTTGTTTGTGGAGATTTTAGGTAGTAACATTAATGACGATATGATGCTATTTTCCCTGAGTGCCCAAGGAGGGTTTCGTGGAAGAAATCTCTTATGAGGTTTGGAGTGAAGGCCGAGTTGGTGAATGAGGATATATATCCTCTCCAAAGCTGATTTCGTTTTATGTCTTGAGGTACGTCTTAGGTTTGGAAGCAACTGTTTTTCCGCAGGCAGTAAACAATTTTTTGCTAGGCTGGCAGTGCATATTGTTATTCTTTGGTCAAAGGTCAGAAGTCCTGTTTCTGTTAGTATATTTGTAATTGGCGTGGATCGAAATGTTCCAGTTGCGTACCTTGCTGCCGCATGGTATATTGAACGGATTTTTCTGATGTTAGCTATTGTTGTGTATCCATATAATGGTAATCCGTATTCTATTTTTGATATAATTAGTGATTTAATAATATTTACAGTTGTGTTAGGATGAGTATTACTATTTGACGAAGTTAAACATTTTATTAAATTTAGCCTGTTAACAAGAGATTTTTTTAGATAGTCGACATGCACATACCATTTGTACTTATTATCGAAGATTAAACCTAGTATTTTTAGACTATTTACAGATTCTATGATGTTAGAATTAATTAAGATATTTGTAGGTGAGCAGATTTTTTCCCTGCAGATATGTAAAATCTTTGTTTTTGTGAAAGATATTTTCCCTCCTGTTTTTTCTAACCAATCATTGATTTCGAAGAAAAGGTTGTTTAGTTTTCCTTGTAGGATAGTATCATCTTTATATTTTGCAGTTAGATATAGGTCGTCGGCGTAGGGGTGGCCATTTATAATTTTATTTAGCTTCTCGAACGCAATCTGGAACAGCACGACAGACAATGGGGATCCTTGTGGAACACCATTCCACAGGGGGTAAGTACCAGAGTGAGCCGAGTGTATACGTGCTCTAATTTTTCTTTGCGTGAGGAAAGAGCAAATATATTTGATGATCTTCGGACCTATTTTCCATTCTTTCAATTGGTCGATTATCGCATGTATAGCAATCCTATCAAAGGCCTTTTCGAAGTCGATGGAGATGATGGATATATGGTTTTTGCTTGTTAGGCTTTTTGCTATTAGATGATCCAGGAAGAGTAGAGCATCTATAGTGCCCTTATTGGGTTTGAAAGCCACTTGTTTGGGATGGATTAATTTGTTTATCTGGAGAAACCAAGAAAGCCTTTTAGCGATTATTTTTTCCAAAAGTTTGCTGGCACAAGAAAGTAATGATATTGGCCATAGCCTTCCAATTTGTTTTGTGCTTTACCCGGTTTGGGCAGCGGGATAACTATTGCTGTTTTCCATTCCTGTGGGATTATTCCATTTATAAATATGTTGTTGTAGATATTAAGCAAATGGAGTTTGGCTGATTGAGGTAAATTTTTTAGCATAGTATAGCTGATTTTGTCAAAACCAGTGGATTTTCCTTTTACGACGGAGAGGATAGAATTTAGTTCTATTAGATTGATTTTTGATTCTATGAGTTTTGCTGATTTGTTAGGAATGTAGTTTATGGTGGAGTTGACTCGACTTTTCTCAGCGATAAAGCTGGGATTGAAATTTATATCGTTGGAGAGTGTTGACCATTTACTGGCAAATTCCGTGACTATTGATAGGGGGTCTGTAATAGTATTTCCTTGCTGGGTTACTAGTTCTTTAATTGTAGAATATGTATTTTTGTGGTGTAATCTGTTTATATAATTCCAGATTTGTTTTGTGTGTGAATTTGGATTGATTTTGGAGGTAAATTCGTAGAAGGATTTTTTCTTTGCTAATTTAGCTTCTCTTTTAAAAATTGCATTAGCTTTTTTAAATTTGAGGAGGTTTGGAATTGAGCGATTATTTTTGAAACTGAGCCATAATGTCTGTTTGTTTCTGCGGAGTACACTAAGGTCAGAGTTCCACCAGGGTACGTTTCTAGTTCTTTGTGGATTTTGGTGTGTTTTTGGTATTGTTTCGTTCGCAGCAGATAGGATAATTTTATGAAATTGGGCGGCATCTTTATTGTTATTGTTTGAAATTATTGTGTTGGAAATTTTATGTCACGAGAAGCTGGAAATTGTGCCAGTCGGCTTCATCGTATTTAAATCTTTGAATTTTTTTTGGAAAAGATCTATTAGACTGGTTTGTGTTGTTGCGGTAAGTTACGTATATAGGAAAATGATCACTGCCGTGCAGGTAGTTATCTATATTCCAGGACAGATGTGGTACGAGGTTTGCCGAAGCAAAGGAAATATCAACGTGTGTGAAGGTGGAGTGTGTTGAGAAATAGGTTGGAGAACAGTCGTTTAGGATTGAGAGATTAGTTTGCAGAACGAAATTCTCAATTATTTTACCTCTTTTGTTGGTGCTGGGAGAGCCCCAAATAGTATTATGGGCGTTTAAATCTCCTAGTAGCAGAATTGGAGTATTTATACTAGTCTAAATTAAATCAAGATCAGTAGTTGAAAAATTGGAGGAAGGTGGAAGATATAGTGAAATATACATATATATATATATATATATATATATATATATATATATATATATATATATATATATATATGTATATATATATATATATATATATATATATATATATATATATATATGTATATATATATATATACATACATATATATATATATATATATATATATATATATATATATATGTATATATATATATATATATATATATATATATGTATATATATATATATATATATATATATATATATATATATATATATATATATATATATATATATATATATATATACGGTCATGAAATATAAAGTGATCAATATTAAACAGCGCATTACAAACGAGTAAAGAAATCTGAAGTCGGGTTAGACCGACTTCTAAATACCCTTTACCTTTTCTTGTGCGTGCGAGTTCAAAATAAATCATCACCATATTTAAGATAGGGTGCCTTGAGTAGAGGGAAGCGTGGCCTTTATTTGACCAACCCCATTTCTTGTGCGTGGCTATGTGGGGTCAATATACGGACTAATAAAAAATTTCGCCCAAAAATATATTAGTCGTAAGTTATAAAAATATGTCAATAGTGGGCATGGCTGCAAAAACCACCCACCAATTTTTGTGTGGTGTTTAATATTAGTCACCTTCCTGTGAAATTTCATTGAAAAATCGTTAATAGGTACCTAGTAATACCTTTTTGTTAATCGTGGTCGTGGAAGTAGTATTATTATCCCCATATTTTGCACACATGGTATTATGGACCCCATGTACATTTTTGTTTCTCATTAATTTTTACGCCGATAGCATCAATACAAGCATAGGTAGGCTAATTTCTATTTTAGACCAGAAAATTCCTTATATCAAAAGTGGGCGTCTCCTTTCTCTGACCAACCTCATTTGCGGATAGTTTTATAATGTCCACATGATGCTTCTCGTAACATTACGTCCAAAAATCTCTTATAGATCTTAAGTTATGAATATTTGTTAATAGTGAGCGTGGCAATTAAAATATACTGCCCATTTTTTGTATAGTGTTTACCAGGATCCACATCTACATAAAGACCAAAGTGCGTCACTATTCCATTGGGCCGAAGGTATAGTTATTTTAAAAAAAGTGAAAAAAGTTCTTTATATGGGAGGTAGGTGTGGTTTGGAAGTGTAAAGGGTACTAAAAATATCGATACGAGGAAGTTTATAAATCTTAAGGCTCATAATTTCTAGCATGTGGGGACCATAATGCAACACACATGCAGTGGGATACTACAAATAGAAATTCTTAAGTAATGGCACTAATCAAAACAAAATCTACAAATTACCTTGCTAGTCTATTAACCGGCGAGCCCACTTACTGGACGACTGTCAAAAATATAAAGCCTAAACTAAATCAAGGACTGATCGAAAAATAAACAAGGATTACAACAGTCTAAAATCATACCTGAGCTCGAGACACTTTCAGATCAGGAACAAAGAGTCACCTCTCTGTACCCAATCATATTAGGAGTTCCATATGATAGTGTACTTAAGCCAATGCTTTACACTAGCTTTACGGCTAATCTACCTCTCAGTACAGACATGCCTGCGACATTTGCTGATAACACAGTTGTATTTCATCACATACCAACCCAATAACTGCCTCGCAATATTTACAGAGCAGTTTAAACCAAATGAAGATTTGCCTTAAAAAATGGATGATAAAAACATTTGCAACCAAATCAGGTTACTTTCTCCTTGAGAAGAGACAATTGTCGATCGCTTTCACGCTACAACCTAAACATTCCACAAGCTGAATAAGCAAAAAACATTGGATTGCACCTTGACTCATTTTATATCTCCAATCGGGCTCTACATTACGATTTTGTTATACCCACAGTTCAGCAGAGAATCAAGAGCAACTCCTCCAAATACTACAATCGACTATCTCTGCAAATGTTCTAGCCTCAATACTGCTCGTAGCATTCAACAACACTTGATTAAAAAAGTGTGGTCCAATGTACGTAATTTCAACTGCTTTGATTGGAAAATTTTTGTTGGAATATTTGCTGAATGACTATGTTCTGTTTGGTTTCGAGGATTGCAAAGTGGGCTGCAGAGAGATATCATTTTTATTGCCGATGCTTCTGCGTTGATATTTTGAAAAAGCAATTTTGCTTTGTAAGTGCAAATGTCTGAATAGTAATTCTTCCTGTCGTCCTTTTCGATTATGAATTTTTATCTAGGTTTGATATAACAAAACTTTGGTATGTTGAAGGAAGTAACAATTGCAAAATGATCTCGATGCGGACAACGTCTAGTGAGTGGCAGACAAGTTTTAAGACCATGGATGCAGAAATGATCACGATGCCTAAATGGATAAAGGGTATTTTGGTTGAGAAGTGAGTGGAAGCACCGGCAATAAGAACAATAACGTCTATAGGAAAGATTGACATCCAATATTTAGCCCCTTCGATGGATGATGCAGAACCCCAAAGTGGTCTCCATGTGTTAACATGACCAAATAGAATAGTTGGGGTGGAAACCACTTTGATGGTTTTAAAGCGTTCTCTATGGTTGAATTTTAGATGGGAAGGGAGGGCAACAATGGAGATTTTAAAACCAATATCTATTTCAACTGCTAATGCTGGAAGAGAAGGGCATTTATTTATGATTTAGGAATTTTATAAAAAGGGCAAATTGTCTACAAATGTTTTGGTGAAAGTATATAAGCAAAAACTTCTGTGTAAAATTCTTCAATCAGGATATTTCGGTCAAGGTAATTATTAAAGATACTTCTATTAGTATGTTATATTTAATGTGTTTTTATTGCTAAGTGCGAAAAGCCAAAAGGAACTCCTGGACCAAAGCATCCCTTACCAATGCCGAGTCTTATCCGTAAATATAACGAATGGATATCTAGTTTTCAGGAATCGCTTGAGGCGCTCCTTAATGCGCACTTTACATACAAGTAATCTCGGACCCCCAAGAACCGAGGTAAAAGGCTTACCACGGGACTTGATTACAACGGAAGGGATACAATGGGCAATAAACTCATTTACCCCTTACAAGTCACCATGGCTTGATGGAATATTCCCAGCCATGCTGTAAAAGGCTCTGCACCTGGTAAAAGCAATCATCTCTACTCAAAGGACTACCGACCAATTAGTTTAACGTATTTTCTCCTAAAAATACTTGAAAAATTACTTGACGCCGACATGAGGAACTCAATGGGTCAAGATGGTATGTCAAAGGCAGATCCACGGAGACAGCACTTCACTCACTAATTGCAAATGTTGTAAAGGACACTGGATTATAAAGAATACGCCCTAGGAGTATTTCTCGATATAGCTGGTGCTTTCAACAGCTTCTCAACTGAAGCCATCTTAGTTGGTATCGGAACTACAAACATTAATGATGCGGCTTAGGAAAAGGGCATGCGGTAGAAGGATAAGGGCAGAGTGGAACGGCGCCGAAGCGATAAAGGAGACGTGCAGAGGGCCTCCACAAGAAGGGGTTTTATCTCCACTCCTTTGGTCGCTCATTGTCAATAAAATTCTGGATAAGTTAATAAAATTCTAGATAAGCTCCAAAGCTGGTGGCATATGCTAATGATATATCCATAGTTATAAAGTGGAAATGCTTGTCGACTCTCAGTTATCTCATGACCGACACTCTAAAAACCATATACAGTTGGGCGACACAAGCAGGCGTAAGCGTCAGAGCGGAAAAAACTAACCTGCTACTTTTAAACAGTTGGGTACTCACTCTAAAAAGCCACACCAAATACTTAGGGGTAATGGTAGACAGTAAGCTTTCATGGAAGCTCAATGTGCAAGAAAGGGTAAAGAAAGTTACCAACGCTCTATATGGTTGCAAAAATATTGTTGGATGCACTTGGGGCCTCTCTCCTTCTTTGATACATTGGTGCTACACAGCCAGAGCAAGACTTATTTTACTCTACCGTATTTTGGTGTGGTGGAATGCTCTTGGGAAGAAAACTTACTGCAGACCTATGTAAAGAGTCCAAAGACTTGCGGCACTGTGTGTGACGGGGATCTTAAGGACAACACCAACGGCTGCCCTTAGCACTATCTCAATTTACCCGCAATCGACCTCTTTGCGGTAAAATCTGCGGCGAGGTTGCTGGCCACTGACCACTAAACAATGCAACACTTCTCTCTCCGATCCTTCGGCCATAACTCTGTAGGTAGAAGTCTCACGGTTAACTCAGACTATGTGACTGCTATTCTTAGCCTGTGAAAACAAATAAAAACAACTATTGAAAAGGAGGGATGGCATAGAGGCATGAATGCTAAATGCAAAACCTTCGACCTATTCACGGACGGTTCGAAGATGGAGGGAGCTGTTGGAGCAGGTGTCTACTGCCTCGAATTAGATATCAAACACCCTTTTATACTACTTAACTACTCCAGCATTTTTCAAACTGAAGTTTTAGCTGCATGGAAAGCGGCAGAGCTCGCCTGCATAGCAGAAACTACGAAATCCACAATAAACATCTTCATAGATAACTAGGCTGCGATCAAAACTATAACTTCATGCTGTGCATCTTCCAGAAATGTTCTGCAATGCAAGGCAGCAATGGATAGACTGGTCACCAATCGGAAGCTACATATTTACTGGGTGCCAGGGCATAAGAACATAGAAAGAAACAAAAGTGCGGATGCCATTGCAAAAAGCGGAATCTTACTACCAAACGAGTAAGTAAGTGACGTACTGATGCCTTTAAAAATGATCAAAAGACGTATTGAAGATGGCATGATGAGAAAGGTGAAAGAACGTTGGGGAGTACTGACACATGTAAAATTGCAAAGCTCATGTGCGAACCGTACGGCACTCAGACCAAATCGATACTGGCACTTCCGAGGAAGGATTGCAGAACGGCAGTACGAATACTCACAGGTCACTGTCTCTCGGCGGTACACGCTAAATGGATGTGACTCACAAACAAGAATGAATGCAGGAAATGTGGCGAGGAAGGAAAAAAGGGAAATTTTGGAGCATCTACTATGCCTATGCCCCGCGATATCGAAAACTCGCTTAACACATCTGGGAGCCCCCTGGTTTGAAGGACTAGAAAAGGTCGCACATTTAGGGATAGTTTTACTCTTAAGAGTTCCTAAGAGCATCTCTCTGTTTAACGATTTATACTACAGCTCTTAAATGGATATCCATCTTGCACCGCAAAGGACCTTGCAGGTCTATGTGTGGCCTTCACGCCTGACGAGTCTAACCTAATCTAACCTAATGTTCCGCTAATGGATGTCGGCTTGAATGATAATTATTTATTTGATTTACTCAAACTTTGGGCATTATTTGCGCAGGGGATGCGAGACCAAGTATAGGAGAATGTCATAGAATATATAGGACTGTCAACAGTCAACTGTACCATCAACATATTTTGGAAATTTGAAAACAAATAGATATATATGTAGATGAATATAAGTGGATTAGGCTGGAGAACCGGCGAAGAAAAATGCCTCCAAGCACTCAGGCATTAGTACCTGAAAGTATTAGGGGGTTATATAGAGGCTTGTGAAACCGAAGTATGTTTTTTCAAACTTCTTTGACTCTTTTATGAATCTCAGAAGTCTGTCCAGGGATAAAGAATGCACATTGTCCATTCCCAATACAACTGACCATAACATGGGCCTCGTCATTCTGGCAAAGGCAGAACAAGCGAAGAGAAAATGTTCTTTTTTTGGTGAAACCGATTTATTTTATTCAAAATAGTTCCCTTTCAACTCGCGATTTGCACACTATAAAAGCATGTGGAATGAGTGTTTTAGATCGTCGCCCGGGATGTGCCTCATGATGTTGGTACAAGCCTTTTCAATGTCGTCTACGTCCATAAAACGCTTTCCTTGCATGGACAAATTTCTTTCTAGGTTAGGTCCCCACAGCTTCTGCAGTGTTTGTTGAAAGGGATACGCAGTCTCTCTGCATGAATGCCCACGCACCAGTGCCCAGTGTACACAGCCGTGAGCCTCGCCGTTTCTGTGCGATCCATATTAATTAACTCGCGTGTTCTACCCGCATTATATGCGGGCCATGTCGCGTATGAGATTTGACAGGATGTTAGCAGATTCCACCTTCTATTTGCATTGCATATAGCAACCTTACATCTATTTGTGATGTACCGTACTATTAGTCGACACGCCTCTCTAATCGCCAGAACTTCCGTTTCAAATATCGTGGCATTATTAGATAGCCGTATGGATTGATTTATGGGCACCTGGAGTGAGTGGACGCCCGCACCTACGCCACAGTCCATATTTGATCCGTCGGTCGGGAATATCGTGTTCCTCAAGAAAACTGTTTCCTTTCCACTGGAGTCGTATCGGTAGCATTACTTTGAAGTCACTTCTGAAACTCAGTTGTGGTATCATGTAATCTGTTGTTCCCGTGCCCAGAGAATTCGGTATTGTGTCAAGGACTTTGCTATGTCCCTAAGGTCGCTATAGCATAAGATTAATGGAATATTATCCATAACCAGTAGCCACAATAGTAGCGAAATCACTTCTCCCTGTGGTGTTCCTCTACTGGCTGGCCTTACCAGAGATTTGTTGCCTAGCTCTGCGTGCATTAACCTAGATTTAAGCATTGCTACTATCCAGTCCCTGAGATCCTCTTCTAAATCAACCCTGTTGAGAGAATCTATGATAGCTTCAGTGCTTACGTTGTTAACAGCCCCCTCAATGCCTAGGAAGGCTCCCAACGAATATTTTTTGTACTGTATTGATCGCTCAGCGATGAGAATGGCCTCATGCAGAACCGTTTCCTTGACATAAGCATGCTGCCATTTTGAGATGTTAAAACGTTCCACTAACGACCGGAGATGTAGATCAATCACCCTTTCCACCGACTTCAGCAAAAACGAAGTAAGACTAATTGTCCTAAAGTCCTTGGCTGACTCGAGACCGATTTTCCCTGCGTGGGGAATGAATACTACCTTTACTCTTCTCCAGCTGTTTGGAATATATTTGAATCTTATGCTTGCCCAATAAATCACCTCAAGCCATGGAATTACCACATTCTGTAGTTTTTGTATTATGATTGGGATTATACCAATCATCCCCTTTGATTTATAGGGAGAGAAACTTTTAATTGAGTGCTTAATTTTTTTTTAACACTGGCGATGAAAGATAATCCGTTACGGATGAATTAAAGTTACTCATATCGCCCCAGCAATCTGGAAAATGTGTATTTATAAGAGTGTCAAGTGTATTAGCCGATGTTTCGTCCACATTCCTTCCACTTTTTTTTTTTTAAAGTATGCTTTGAAAGTAGCTTGCTGAGTCTCTGAGTTTTGAAAGTTCTTCATTCCACCAGGATGGAAAGGATTTTTTACTTCTACTAATTGGACAGGATTTCTTAAAGGCTGTATTAAATTCTGCCTCAAGATTGTCCAGTTGCTTTGGTTGATTTTATATGAAGCGCCACTACTCCCTTAAGTTTGGCCGTGGCTACTCTTTAAAAAGTTCCCCAGTTGATTCTCTTGGGGTTCCTAAATAAAGGCTTTAGGTCTATTGTTCCCAGACACACACTAAAGACTTTGGACACCCTCTAGTTCACCATCTGGGCTGTTGTGTTGTCTGTTAACAGAGTTAGGTCTAACACTTCTTCCCACCCGTTGTTATTTGCCGAGCTAGGAGTATAACTGTGAATCTGACCAAAAATATGTATGTCAGGTAAATTTAGAGGGCCCTTGATTTTGTTCCACAAGTTCGCTAATAGATGTCCCGCATATAGCTCCAAAAGCGGCCAGGAGCGAACCCTGATTAGGAGACGCGTGAATATGCAATAAGCAACATTACTTTAGTATTACCTAATGCGTCTACCCGGCGAAAGTAAAAGCAACAACATTACGTTTTTAGTGAAGCACTACTAAAACCATGTACTTTGAGTTCAGTAGTTGATACTAAGCCAGTAAAAAATTTCTAAAATCGATAATTTCTCGAAGTCTGCCAAGATATTATTCCTACTCGCTTCTATTTTTTGTGGAACTGGTTTATCCCAGTCGTTTCCAGAAAGAAATGTGGAGTAACTTTAACAACTAGTGGGTACAAGAGACCCAATGGTTCAAATAATGACGTGAGTGACAGAATTGATCGATTTGTAGTGTGTATGAACATTTGACCACATCTTGTTGAGAATACCAAATTGCCCAAAGAGCGCTCGATATTTCCTTATCTAGTCAGATTTCTTTAATTTCAGCTAGAAGCGTGTGTATATCCGGATGTGAAAAATATCATTTTGGCAACGAGAAGTCGGAGTGACTAAGAATTTCTGATACTTCTTGTTGGGTAGTTTGAAGTTAGGTAATTCGTCGAAGAAATCCTTTTTAATAACCTTTTACCACCTTTATGTGAAAGTGACTTGATGTAACGCATGATTAACATTCTCTCCAAATGGGTTATGGGCTGCTGGTTAATACATCATAGAGGTCAGGCGAAAATGCTTTATGCACCGTCAGCAAGGTCGTGATCATGCTGGTGTGTCGGACTCCTCCATGGCTACCGATTACAAACACCTAGTCTCTTCGGGAATTGATTCGGTATTACTTCAGAGGGGATTCCCTTTTCTTTGGCTATTTGCCATGTCGTCCTCCTCTTTATAGCTTACGTCTAAGCATTCGCTTTGTATTCCTTCTAGTTATTAATCTCTTGCTGAGCATCGAGATCTCTCCCCTTCTACATATCGGGAAATTAAGTTTCAGTTTTCTTCGCATGTTAGGAATTTTTCAACGATTTTTCAGCTGTTTGTGCCCCGGTACGTCTTTCGAGTTCACCTCTTTTCTCTGTCCATTTTGAAAAAGGTATGCTCCGCATCATCAGTGTCTGCGTCACCGTCTATGAAAGCTGGGCTATCAGTTTTCCCCAATTTGCGTAGGTATTTTTAGAAATACCCATGCCCGGATAGTAGCTGGGTGGTGTAAAAATTTACTTCACCGAAATTTCGGTTCAGCCAGTTACTTAGCTCAGGTATGAGTCGTGCCGTCCACCGTCCGTAGGTTTCGCTACGCCATCTTTCTTGTCATCTTTGTATGGTATGGGTTCTTACATCTTGTTTTGACAATTCAGTTTCCCATTCGCTTTTGTGTATCCACATTTCTCTGCGTTCCAAAACTAAAAGGTCGATAGGTATCGTTCCACTAATTACCAGAACCGCCGCTTGCGGGATAGTACGGTACGATGAGGCTACTCGTAGCGCTGCTGTTTTTTGTACTCTTCTTAGAACTTTCCTCTGATTCTGATTACTCCGCCTCCCCATATCTCGCAGCCATAGAGCAGATTCGCCTGTGTCACCGAAATAAGGAGTTTACGCTTGCTCGCAATTGTTCCGCCTATATTTGCCATTAGCCTCGACAGCGATGCTGTCACTTGCGCCGCTTTGGTTGCCTCGTGCTTTATTTGTGCCCAGTAGGCTAGCCTTTAGTCAAGTTGGACGCCTAGGTACCTTACCTCTTCGTATTGTAGATTTCTTGGTGTGTGCTCATTTGCATTTCCATCGGTATGAGGTTTTTGGTGAGGAAAATTAACTCAGTATTTTGGGAGACTCGTTTCAGACCATGATTGTTCATTTACATCTGTGTTCGTATCATCACCTGAGTCAGTTTGCGCTGAGCATCGTCAGTGTTTCTGGCTATTATAAGTGCCGCAATATTGTCTGCGTATCCAACCAAACGTACGTATCGTCTGGCATTTCGATTTGCAGTATCTTGTGGTAGCATATGTTCCAAAGCTCTGGACCGGTGATAGAACCTTGTGCTGCGCCGGAGGTTATTTGCTTATATCGGCTACCACTGTTGGTATCGTAGACCAATGTTCTCTTTTTGAGGTAAGCGAAACATCCTCATCAAATGTTCTGGAACATGAAACCGGTTTTCCAAAGCATGGATCATGTCGACCCATCTAGCGCTGTTGAATGCAGTTTTTACATCCTACAGCGCCAAAAGAACTATCCCTTTGGTGCGCATCGTACGCTTTTTTTGACGTTTTCGACTACGTTGATTGTGGATCTTCGAGGTCGGAAACCATACCGTCTATCTGATAACTGTTATGGTAACTGCTACCCTAATGTTATAGTGACAATACCCACACTAATGTTATTTATACGTGTTGTATGGCAACACTATAAATAACGTGAGTAACCGGTATTTAGGTTAAAGTAATCTAAGTGTTTTTATATTATCTAATATTCATTCCTATTGTATCACAATCGAAGACAGACAAGTCTTGCTTAAATAAACAAACATAAACATAATATTGTGTCAGATTCGAACCGAAAATAAAAATAAGGAAAAAATTAAAGTTGTATTAGACAAATTGAAGTCGTTTTATACAAATAGAGAAAAGAAACACTTAAAGTTTTAAAAGAAAAAGAAAAAAAAAAAAAAGTCTAAAGCGTCAAGGAAAACAAAATGCCGGATCAAATTGATACAGAAATACAACAAAACAAAAATGTTTCGTCATTCTCGTCAACGACGCCATTATTTAATTTAAAGGCTATTAATTTGGCAACAGAATGGGCCAACTGGAGCAAGCATTTCCAAATATTTTTGATGGCTACAAACTTGGAGATGGAGTCGGAGAGAAGAAAGGTAGCGTTACTACTACACCATATGGGGCCGGCGTGCCTGCATATTTTCAACTCTTTCAATGCCGACATGGAAAAAATAAAATACAGTGACTTGCTGAAACATTTCGAAGCACATTTCATACCCAAAGTCAACATTGCCATGGAAAGGCATGCCTTCTTTACCCGTCGTCAAGCTTATGAAGAGTCGATTGTGCAATATGCAACCATATTGGAAAATCTGAGTCAATCTTGCGAATTTGGATCTTTGCGAGAAAGTTTGGTGAAGGACATTTTCATATGTGGCCTGTCACAAAACAACAACAATATTAAAGAACGTCTACTGAGTGAAGGAGGCATAAATTGGAAAAAAGCTCTGGAAATTGCCAAGAGTATAGAGATGGCGAAAGTAAATTTAGCCTGCTTTCAAAATGTTAAGGAAGAAGAAGAACCAGCAGTTGCAGCAATACAACATACTAAGAAACAACAATACCAAAACCGACCATATCAAAAACAATACCAAAATGAACAATATCAAAAGCAACAGTCAATGCCAACTGCCATTTGCAAAAAATGCGGACAAAAACACGTCAATAAATGCCCTGCTCTCGGCCTTACATGCAATGCCTGTGGAAAATTAAATCACTATGCCAAGATGTGCTTTTCAAAGAATTTTGGTAAAGGAAACAAATACGTAAAAAATGTTGTTGAAGAAGAGGAAGAAGAAGAGGAGGAAAGCCTATTTGTGGGAACGATCGGTGAAAAGCTCAGTAAGAACATTTGGAACATTAACGTAGAAGTCAATGGGAGAAAAGTGGTTTGTCAAGTCGACACTGGTGCTCAAACTAATCTGATGTCAATTAACACCTTCAACACCTTGGGTATCAGTAAGGTAGATAATAAGGTATACAATAACATATTTACGTTTAGTGGTGAAAAGTTGCCAGTAGTCGGAAAAATTTTTATAAATTTTTTATATAATAATTTAGTTTATGCCACATCTTTCTATATCTTGAATATGAAATGTAATAATATCATTGGTCTTGAAATGGCTACTAGAATGAATTTGATCAAAAAAGTCAACACAATAAATTGTGAATCAATTCTTGAACAATATAAGGAGATGTTTCATGGTTTAGGGCAACTTCAAGAGAAGTGTCATTTGCAAATTAAAGAGAATTGTCAACCGGTAATTGATCCTCCGCGCCGTGTACCGTTTAGTCTTCATGAACCTTTGAAAAATGAAATTGAAAGGATGGTTAAATTGAACGTTATCACTGAGGTTAAAGAACCTACAGATTGGGTTAATTCAATTGTTCTAGTTACGAAATCTAATGGTAATTTGAGACTGTGTTTAGATCCGCGAAATCTAAATAAGGTGATTGTGAAACCGAGATTTGAGTTTCCTACTATAGATGAATGTAAATCTCGAATGAGTGGTTCTAAAGTTTTTAGTCTGCTGGATGCTAAGTCTGGTTTTTGGATGATTCAACTAGACGATGAATCATCTAGATTGTGTACATTTAATACCCCATTTGGGAGGTATCGTTTTTTACGTTTGCCTTTTGGCATAAGTTCTGCCCCTGAGATATTTCATGCTGAAATGATAAGACTGTTCGGTGATATACCAGGTTTAGTAATATATATGGATGATTTTTTCATTCATGCACCAAGTGTGGATAAGCACAATACAATTTTAAATCAGGTCCTGGAAAGAGGCAAGAGAGTAGGTCTTAGATTTAATAAGGCAAAATCAATAATACTTAAGACTGAGATAAAGTTTTTTGGTCACATTTTTAGTGAGAATGGTGTAAGACCAGATGAGGGGAGAATTGAATCTATTCTGGCAATGCCCGTACCGAAAGATAAAAGAGAATTTCAACGTTTCTTAGGAATGATTACCTATTTAGGATCATTCATTGACAATTTGTCATGCAAAAACAAACATTTAAGGGACCTATTGAAAGATGATTCTGTTTGGAGTTGGAACAGTGAACAACAAATTGAATTTGATAATTTAAAGAGGGAAATTACGAAAGCACCAGTTTTAGCGTATTACGATACGAAAAAATCTTTAACGCTATCAGTGGATGCGTCGAAATTCGCAGTACGAGCAGTGATAATGCATGGTGAAAACCCTATAGCATATGCATCCGCTTCTTTGACTGATAGTCAGATAAATTACGCACAAATTGAGAAGGAATTCTTTGCAATAGTGTTTGGGTGCACACGTTTCCATCAGTATATTTATGGTAGAACTGTGATTGTTGAAACGGATCACAAACCTCTTGTCCCATTGTTCAATAAACCCTTATATAACATACCAACACGTCTTCAAAGGTTTATGCTGAGACTATTGTCGTATAATTTGACTGTTGTTTATAAACCAGGCAAGGAATTATTTGTTGCCGATACCTTGTCTAGGGCTCCGCTTAGGGAAAAAATCTTTTCGGATTTAGACAAAGACATTGATTTGCAATGTAATTCCCTAATATGTCAAGTGGCATTACCGGCAAATGAAATTGAGAATATTAAATTGGAAACGGGGAATGATGAAGTATTTCAAAAAATTATAGTCTATGTGAAAGAAGGTTGGCCGGATAGTAAGAAGCAGGTGGATGTAAGAGTACAGCAATTTTATCCAATTAAAGATGAAATAAGCGTAGTAAACGGTATTTTATTTAAGAATAAACGTATTTTAATACCGGAAAGTCTAAGATTGAGAATGTTACAATATGTACATGAGGGTCATATGGGAATTCAGGGTTGCCAGAATTTAGCAAGAGGTTCAATTTATTGGCCTAACATAAATAATGACATTTATAACATTGTATCTAATTGTGGTATTTGTTTAAAATACAGAAATGCCAATCCCAAAGAGGATTTGGAAAATCATGAGATTTTTAACGTACCTTGGTACAAAGTCGGATGCGATCTGTTCGAATTTGATCAGAAAATGTATTTGATTGTCATAGACTACTATTCAAAATTTTTTGAGGTAGAACTATTAAGTTCTGGTTATTCGTCAATGCAAGTCATAACGAAATTTAAATCAATATTTGCGAGGCATGGTATTCCTGCAATTTTAATTTCAGATAACGGACCACCATTCAATTCAAAAGATTTCAGACAATTCTGTATCAACTGGGGTATTGAGAGTATTACATCCAGCCCCTATTTATCTCGTTCAAATGGTCTGGCTGAGAGGTCTATCCAGACAATCAAAAATATTTTACAAAGTGCAAGCATTCTGGTACGGACCCATATATAGCATTTTTGCAACATCGAACAACATCTAGAAATAGTATGCCAAGTCCTTCTGAATTATTGATGAGCAGAAAATTACGTACGAAACTGCCTTCGTGACTTAACTGACTTGAAGCCTAAGTTAGTTAATTCGAGAAAATATTATTGTCAATTGAGACAAAACCAATTGCAGTCGTCTCAAAATTATAATAAAAATTCAAAAAATCTTAAACCAATTGACGTGAATGAACAAATTTATTTTAAGAAAAATCCCACATCGGTATGGTTTAAGGGCAAAATCATTGAAAAGTGCAAAGAGCCTAGATCATTTTTGGTGAGGGATGAAAATGGTGTAGTTTATAGAAGAAATAGGCAACACATAATGAAGTTAGCTGGAAAATCAGACAACATGGTAGATGAAGTAATTGAGGAATCGAATATGAATTTATCTAATAACAGAAATGTATATTTTGATTACAAGGCTATGAACGAATCTCCTAACCATAGTGCAATAATAAATAATGATAATGTTAACATCGATAACAGTGAAAATCTAAACAATGAAATTAATACTTATAGTAATAATAATGAAATGTATACATCAAAATATGGAAGAAAGATAATACCGCCTAACAGGTTAAATTTGTAAAAATCTGTCTTGTATATATATGACTCACTAACATTTATAATTTTTATTTGTTTTAAGAAAAAGGGGGATGTTATGGTAACTGCTACCCTAATGTTATAGTGACAATACCCACACTAATGTTATTTATACGTGTTGTATGGCAACACTATAAATAACGTGAGTAACCGGTATTTAGGTTAAAGTAATCTAAGTGTTTTTATATTATCTAATATTCATTGTTTAGATTTTCACTGTTATCGATGTTAACATTATCATTATTTATTATTGCACTATGGTTAGGAGATTCGTTCATAGCCTTGTAATCAAAATATACATTTCTGTTATTAGATAAATTCATATTCGATTCCTCAATTACTTCATCTACCATGTTGTCTGATTTTCCAGCTAACTTCATTATGTGTTGCCTATTTCTTCTATAAACTACACCAATAACCCACCGGTATTTTCTATTGCTTGGGATAATCGCGGCTTTATTAGCTTTTCTAAGAGCTTTCCTGCTGTATCTAAATACATAGTGGGGGATGTGAAGATGGTTCTTCTGGGTCACCTTTTCCCTTGCTGATGAGTATCAACTTTTGAGTTTTCCACACTTCTGGAAAGCAGGCGTTGTACATTTTTAATAGCTATTCTCCTTCTATTTTCTCTGCTGCCTATTCTTCGTCTGGTAAAACAACCATTAAGCGGACATCGACTTCTCCTTCCTTCCCTTCAGCTTTGGAACAGTGCTTACATTCCACATTGCAAGGACGTCGTAATAATGCATCAGCATTCCCGTGGCTTCCGCCTCTGCCATGTTCTATTGTGAAATCATAGCTTTGGAGTCGCTCAATCCATCCCGCCACCTGACCTTCGGGATTTTTGAACTGTAAAAGCCAGCGTAGAGCAGCGTGATCCGTTCTCAACAAGAACTTTTGTCCATACAAGTACTTGTTAAAGTGCTTCACGCACTGCCTAACCGGCAAAAGTTCTCTCCGTGTTACACAATAAATTCGCTCAGGCTTTGATAAGATCTTGCTGAAGTAGGCTATTACTCTTTCATGTCCGTCAATAACTTGCTACAGGACACCTCCAATCCCGAAACCACTTGCATCTGTGTCCAAAATAAATTTTTCGCCAGGAATTGGATACGCAAGTATCGAAACTGTACACAATAGCTCTTTCAGTCAGTTGAATGCCTTCTCTTGTTCATTTTTCCACTCAAAAGGACAATTCTTCCTCGTTAATTCATCCAGACTAGCAGCCACGTCTGCGAAGCTTTGAACAAACCGTCTGTAATATGTGCAAAGGCCCAAGAAGCTGCGCAGCTCCTGCAAACTAGTTGGTCTTTGCCATTCCCTTACTGAGACTATCTTATCTGGATCTGTGTGTACTCCTTCAGGTGTGACTTTATGTACAAGGTACATGACTTCTTTCTTGAATGAGCAGCATTTCTTTGGTTCTCGAAGTCCTTTCCAATAAAGATGATGTCATCTAGGTACACCAGGGGCATTTTCCAGTGGAGACCCTTTAGCACATGTTCCATTAAGCGTTCAAATGTAGCTGGAGCATTACACAGTCCGAATGGCATCACCAAAAATTGGCATAGCCCATCACCGGCACTGAATGCCGTCTTTTCCTTGTCTTCTGCCACTTGCCAATATCCGCTTTGTAAATCCAATGTTGAGTACCAATTTGAACCAGAATGTGTGTCCAAGGTATCATCGTTACCTCATTAAGTTTCCGATAATCTACAAAGAAACGTGTGGAGACATCCATCTTCTTGCTGATGGCTCAATGACGTTGTTCTGATGCATTTCCTTCAGCAACACATTCACCTCTTCTCTCTTCGCCAGAGGTACTCTTCTTGACGCTTGACGAATGGGTTTGGCATCACCAGTGTTGATTGTGTTTTTCACCATCTTTGTTCTGCCTTCGTTTTTACCCTTTTCAACAAATACTGTCCAATGACTTGCCAAAAGTTGGCTGGCAGTCTTCCTCTGCTCTGTGGGTCTTTACTCCATTCTTTCGTTAGATCATCGAGTACCTTTTTATCAGCTGGTATCTTACTTTTCGTGTCTCGCGGTTGGCTCTCACAGTTTACAATTGTCGACAGTCGACAATCGAAATTGTCTGGCATTTTCCAATTACTTGTCCTTTTTCTCTGGTTCTAGCAGTATTTGCAAGATTGACCTCTCTTACTGGCACAATTCTGCTCTGCTGTTCTTTTTCCGAGAGTTTTTCCAATTATTAAGTCGTGCAGTACAAATTTTTCATCACAACCTACAACTTGTTCTTCTCAGCATCTCCGTCCATTTTGGCCCATATAACTGCGTCTGACTTTGGTGGGAGTTTTGTCCTCCGCTATACAATGGCTTGCGGGATACCTCCATACTTATTATCACCAACGGATAACGATATTTGTTGTAATTGCATCTGTACCCCGATAAGTGCACTCATGTCAAAGTTACCAGTATTAATTCCTGGCGGTGTTTCTTCCTCTCGAGATGTCGTTTGATCTTCAAATTGGAATTCATACTCATCGACGTCTATATTCTGCTCCGCTTGCAGCGCTTCTTAATCGCACCTGCAGCTCCGCTTTAAGCCCTTGTGTTTGCAAGTTTAAGCCCTCAAGCTTCGTCTTGACCTTCTCCAATTTAAGTTTTTCAAATTTAACGATTGTTTACTACAGATACACAATCCCACTTCTGCCACCAATTGTTACGAAATTTCCCTCTTGACAATTTATTCTGTTACGAAATTGCCTTCCTGACAATTTACTCTAACTCTCAATACTCGGATTCGTGCCACTGGATTGTGTAGTAATCAAACAATCGCTGGTTAAATTAAAATAATTAGCTTTATTTAATTTATTATTATTATTGACAGGCTAAAAGAACACCGCGACCTAAAAGATCTATTGTGCAGCCTCGTACCCAACTAAAACAGTCCTAGACTGTTTATAAATCTCGTAACTGCTGTGGGCTTAATTTTAACTATGTGATTTGGAGATATGAACCCACTGCCTAGGTACTTATGTCTGCGTCTTGCCACCGCTGGGCAAGTGCATAGAATGTGTTCTGCCGTTTCCTGCTCCTCTTGACAGAGTCGACAAGAATCGTGTTCTACCACGCCTATTTTCTTCAGGTGGTAATTTAGTTTACAGTGTCCTGTTAAAAGTTCAGTGTATAGTTTGATGTCATTTCTGCTGAGGTTTAAAGAAGCATCTACCCTGATGTGTTCAGGATCAATGAGTAGTCTCGACTGCCGCATGCCTTTTTGGGCTCTCCAGTAGTTTAGCAGACTTCGTTTTTCCTGTTCGCACAACAAGTTATTTGTGAAGCTACTGTTTACCCCACAGAAGGGTTCTGGGCCTATAAAGGCAGTGTCTGCACCCTTTTTTGCTAAAGAACCTGCCATTTCGTTGCCCTCATGTCCCTCGTGTTCCGGTACCCACATTAGCGTAACAGAGTTTCTCGCTGCTAGGGTATTGAGAAGTTTACAGCATTCCCAGACCAGCTTTGATTGGAATGAGAAGTTTATTAATGATTTTAGAGCTGCCTGGCTATCTGAGAGTATGCATATTTTGGTGTTGCGTGTACCCCTGCGTAGACATTCTCTAGCACATAACTCTAAAGCGTGGACCTCCGCCTGAAAAATGGAAGCTGTTTTTCCCATTGCAATTGCTTTTTGGAAATTTGGCCCTACAATTCCAGCTCCTGCACTGCCATCTTCCATTTTGGACCCATCTGTATACCACAACTGAGAGTCCTGTTTTATTGTTATTTCCTTGTTTCTCCAAGCTGAACGGTCACTGATGACCACTTTGAATTGCTTTGAGAAGTCTAATTTTCTGTCCATTTTGTCGAAGACCATGAGGCACGGAGAATTCCAGACAGTGTCCAGAATCTTTGCGTGCCCCGAAAGGTTGCCTTCTTTAAGATGGGCTAGATTAGGTAGCCTTAGGGCCGCGCTGGCCGCCATTCTTTTAACTACAAGGTGTAGAGGAGTCAGTCCAGTGATCACTCCCAAAGCTAGTGTGGGGCACGTTCTCATTGCTCCCGTCACACTCAAACAGGCTATACGGTGAATCTTGTTAAGAGTCTTCTGAGCTCCTGTTTGGTTGACTTTTGGCCACCATACCAACGACGCATAAGTAATCATTGGTACTATTATTGTTTTATATGACCACGCCATCATTTTTGGCCGTAGTCCCCATGTTTTACCGTACAACCTCTGGCAAGCATAGGTTGCTCTTAAGGCTTTACTAGTTATGTATGATAAGTGGTTTTTCCAAGTTAGAGTTTTGTCCAGGATTACTCCCAGATATTTCATTTCATTGGACATTGTTAAGTTTGTGGTCCCTAAACTTAAGGTCCCCAGATTCAGTTTCCTTCTTTTGGTGAAGGGTACCACGTTTGTTTTATTCGGATTTATCGATAGGCCTTTCTCCTGACACCAGTTTTGAGTGATGTCAAGAGCCAGTTGCATGCGATCTGTTATGGTAGAGTCAAACTTGCCTCTGACCATAATTACCAAATCATCCGCAAAGCCCTGAACTTCGTATCCGAGGTCATTGAGAGTTTGTAAGAGCTCGTCGATAACCAATAACCATAGGAGTGGCGATAGGACGCCCCCCTGGGGACATCCTTTGGTTGACCTGACAATTTGCTTTGCTGTCCCTGTTTCAAAGATTGTCGTTCTGTTTTTCAGCATATTGAGAACCCATGTTATGATCAGTCTTCGTATACCTTTCCTGTTCATCCCCTCCTCAATTGATCTGAAAGTAGCATTGTCAAAAGCCCCGTAATGTCAACCGATGTACAGAGAGCTACTTCTTTACCCTCAAACGCCTTTTCAATTTTGCTCGTTAAGCTATGTATGGCTGTCTCAGTCGATTTGCCTGATTGGTAAGCGTATTGTTCAATATGAAGAGGAGAATCTTTAAGATAAGTTTCCCTGATATATTGGTCCAGAATTTTTTCCATAACTTTTAGCAGGAATGACGTCAGGCTAATGGGCCGATAGGCTTTTGGCGTGTGGTCCGCCTTTTTGCCTGCTTTCGGTATGAAAGCCACCCTAGCCTTCGTCCAAGGTTTAGGCACTATGCCTAGCTCCAGGCTTATCCTGAAAATGTTTGTTAGCACAGGTGCTAATACATCAACACCTTGCCGAAGTAGGCACGGTTGTATATTATCGACACCTGGCGATTTGAATGGTCTAAAAGTGGAGATAGCCCATTTGGTTATAATTGACGGTGAAGATTCTGCGAGCCAGTGAGAGTTCCCTCCGTGTAGGCATCAAGAAACGAGTATTCTGGATGATTTCACTATCCTCTCCGCTAGTGGCACAGCCTGGAAAGTGAGTGTCCAACAAAAGCTGTCCCGTCTCTTCCAGGCTCTCCGTAAAATTTCCGTCAGGCTTCTTGAGTGTAGAAAGTCCGTTTGAGTGATCTTTATTGAGTGATTTCTGGAGTCGGGTAGCTGCTGGGAGGGTTTCAATCTCCTCACAGTATTTTTTCCATGAGTCTCTCTTAGATCTTCTCAACTCATTATTATAGGCCGTTAAGGCACTTCTATAAGATGCCCAGTAACCATTAGACTTGGCCCTATTAAAGAGTTGACGGGCTTTTGTGCGCAAAACATTTAGCTCCCCGCTCCACCAGGGTACGTTCCTAGAACGTTTCTTCACAACTAAATTGCAGCTACTTTCAAAAGCCTCGATTATTTATATATTATTTAATTTGTTAACTTCAAGATCTAGTTCCTGAGAGTTACTTATTTTTTCACTAAGGCACGCAATATTTTGCTCTAAGTAAAAGTTATATATCGACCAGTTGGTCTTCCTAACATTTCTCATTTCGAAGGTGCCTCCAATCTCCCCCCCCCAGATCAAAGCAAATGTACCTATGGTCCGACAAGGAGACCTCATTAAGCACCCTCCAATTAGAAATGTTATTTGATATGAATGCGCTAGTTAGGGTGAGATCTAACACCTCCCCCCTTATCGCATTCATAAAGGTAGGCTCGTCACCCCTATTTACCACCACCAGATTGTTTGTCGTAATAAAATCAAGAAGTGACTCACCTCGCCCGTTCGTGTCCGTGCTTCCCCATACCGTGTGGTGCGCGTTTGCGTCGCAGCACACCACCCACTGTAGACTGCGAGTGCGACAGTACTCCGTAAGCTGCTGGAGCTCGCGCGATACCGCGTCCTCTGTGTCGCCAGGTAAGTACATGGAGGCCAGGACTACCGTTCTCCTCCCTTTGGCACTAGGCACTTCTGCCTGTACTGCCACCAGATCGCGTTGTAGAAGCTCTGAAATTGGGAGGAATTTAATATTTTTGTTGATCATGATCGCTGCCCTCGGTCGGTCAACATTATTATCATAGATCAACTTACATGTTTTTGTCTGCAGACCATTTATGCGCCCATTTGTGGCCCATGGTTCTTGAATGGCTACGAAGTCCAGACTCTGGTGTTCCACCAAGGCACTGAGCCTGTAAGAGGCTGCTATAGTCCTGTGGAGATTTATTTGGAGACAGTGAAGCTGCTTCCAAGAGTTTTGCGTTCGTGATGGGGCCTGGGACATTATTTCCCAGACCGATCCTTGCGGATCTTACCACCCTTTGTGCTCCGCAAAGTTTCCGCAGCCTCCGGGTCTTTTCTCTCCCATTTCCTGAGCCTACCAGAGAGAGCAGATGGTTTTGGACGTTGGACACGTGTGTTGCCTCTCTCCGCTCTCGGTACTGGCTTTGTGAAAATGGGCCCCGTTTTCGGCTTCTGGCTACTCTGCTTTGCCCGCGCTGCAACAGATGTTGTTGGTTGCTCTTCAACACCAACAGCAGATTTTGCCCTGTTCCCCTTCAGTCTAGGTCGGAGCTGGGCACTGCCAAAGCCATAGTAGACTTTGTTACCCAGTGTGTCAACCCTTTCAGACGAGATGGGGTCCAGAGCAATTGCCAGCTCGACCTGGTCACCTTTTTGTAGGCGATGGAGCACCCGCCACTCGCTGACACTAATGCCCGAATTCTGCGACTCCACTTGCCCCAAAATTCGGTCATTTTGCCAAGATACCGAGCCGGTAAAGTAGCCAACGAAGATCTTGGCCTTTGGCACTTTTGCCTCGTCCACCACCTTCAACTCAGCCCCCTCCCATGGCTTCATGGCTGGTATCCATTCTTCAGCCCAGGCTACGGTTTCGTCGTCCAGACAGTTGATCGTCAACCATCCAGGCTTGAAACTACAGCCTGCAAAGTGTGGCTTCACTGGGCCCCCACGAGTCTCGAACATCTTGTCGAGAATACACCGTTGTACCTTCCCAATTTCTTCAGTGGACCATATGCCCTCCGGGAAATTGCTAGGTATAACCCCTATCTTTTTGGAGCAGACTGTCTCCGCTAGACTAGGCTTTGAGCAGGGGACCCCCAAGGAGGCGCCCTGCACGCCATGTCTTTCAGAGACACTCGCCACCCTCTTACTGGGACCAGGTTCGCCCCCAAGTAAGGTCTCCGCCTCCTTCATCTCACCACACACCGGCGGGTCCGCTGGGGGCAGTATTGACATTTTATCAATGTTTTTGTTGCCCTCTTGTGCAAACCGGTTTGTCGGCCTGGAGTTCGATGTCGGCGTGGAGCCATCTGAACGGGATCTTTTAGGGGTCCATCGCGCAGACACGTTGGCTGGATTTGCCGCCAAGGACCGAGCTTTTTCCAGCGATATGCCCCTGGCAAGCAAAGCCTTAAAACGTTTACGTCCAGCACCGGACAGCTTCACCCTAAGTTTTGGAATCTTCTCTGGAGCAGGTTCAAGAAGATTTCTCTCCTGTTCCGAGGAGATAGACACCCCAGCCGATTCCTGGCTAAGTGGGATGTCCATCTCCTCCGGCCTGTCGGTTAAGGGACCGGGTGCCCCCCCCCAACAGGTCGTGCTCCATGCTTTCATTGTCGATGGGACCAGATGCCCCCTCGGCCAATGATGGCTGTTGGCTCATTGTAGCCACAATATGCACATTTGAAGGTGTTTGTATTTAATTACAATTTGCCCATTATTTAAAAATTCATTGATCACTTTATTACTTCTCAATCACAGTTGCAAATATTGCTGCTTCGATTAAAATACGCGATGTACACACTGCTATGATTAAAATTCAACTGTTCTCCACTTTAATAGTGTGGTAGCTTATATACCTTTTGAATGGCTTATATACCTTTTGAATGGTTCAAGTAGAAAATTGTAGAATATTCTCTACACAATTAAAGAAGTTTCTGGATCATTATCGAATCTTATATACACCTCGAAAGAGGGTTCTTGAGTAAGTTTTTATTTTCGAGACACTTCGAAAGAAGTTTTTATCTGCATGGATTGTGTCTTGGCTTAAATATATAGGGTGGTGCACTCATTCTCACACTCCAGATGGGATCCTAAAAGTATGCAATCATATATGTTTCACTCCCCTCTACTTAATCTGGTTCGTCCCGAACAAGGATAGTACTGCAACCTTTATAAGGAGATAGCCTCTTCAGATGAACGACTTTCATTTTGCTTCTGACATTTCTCGCCAACTGGATGCGGTATACTACATCGTTGATCCGCTTTATCACCTTGTAAGGACCTTCCCAGAGTGTTTGCAGTTTTGGGGATAATCACTTTTTCCTTTGCGGATTATGAAGCATAAGTAGCTGCCCCTCCTGGCTACTTCATCATATCTGGCTTTCATTTTGTCACTCATCAGTTGTGTCCGCTTTCTGATGTTTCCATGAATTTCATTCAGCTGTCTTCGTTTGTCAGCTAGATAACTGCTACAACAAACTTTCGTAGATGAGTAGGCACCGAATTTCAGATCTGCAGGTAATCTTATATCACAACCGAAAATAGCCTTGGCTGGTTTTGTAGATATTGTATCGTGAGTTGCCGATCGGTATGCCATATGCCAGTAGGAACAGGGGTATGTGTTGGTCACAATCTTTCCAATTTCTGTCCACGACTTTCCGTAGGTGTTCCTCAAGCGTACGATTAAATCTTTCCACCATTCCGTCGGATTGCGGGTGTATCGGGATTGTGCGAGTTTTGCGTATGCCCATCAATACAGGCACGATTTTTGCCAATTCTGGGTCATTTCGTTGTTCTCGTTTTATTTTCTCTGCTGTCTATTCTTCGTCTGGTAAAACAACCATTAAGCGGACATCGACTTCTCCTTCTTTCCCTTCAGCTTTGGAACAGTGCTTTTTTTTTTTTTTTTTTGTTGGAACAATCTAGTAAGCGCAGCACTCAGACAGAGTATATATCCATTGTACTGCACTTAAGGTTCCCTTTTACTCTGCTTTAAATCTACCCGACCTCCGAAGAAATAGAAGTAGATCCTGTGGTGCCAAGGAGCCAAGTTGGTTACTCCTCAGCACATCAGTGCCAAAAATCCCAAACCTAATTCGAGTAAAGGCAGGGCAGACCCAAGAAAATGGTCCGCCGTCTCGTCTTCTTCTCCACAGGCTGGGCACAGCGCACTGTCTGATATGCCAAGCCTTTCCATGTGCCTAGCCCATAGAAAGTGCCCTGTCATCACGCCAACCAACAGCCTGCAGTCCCTCCTAACTAAAGATAGAAGGAACCGTGACCATCGGTCAGAGATAGCAGGTAGCATAATTTTCGTCCATCCGCAGCCTCTCTCAGCCCGCCATGCTCGCTTGTGGGTCGAAACAACCCACTTGTTTGCAGTGGCTTTGATGGCAGCAGAAGGGAGCGGCAGAACAGGCTCAGGGCCAATAAAAACAGCCTCAGAGCCCATCCTGGCCAAAGAGTCAGAGGGCTCGTTACCCGCAAAGCCAGCGTGTCCCGGTACCCAAGTCAGCGTCAGACTATTATGTTTTCCAACACAATTTAGCCTGGATTTGCAGGACCTGACTATCGTGGAAGTGGTGGTAGGGCTATCCAAGGCCATGAGCGCAGCTTGGCTGTCACTGCAGACACAAATAGATTTGCCTTTCCACCTGTTTTCCACAACAAAGTCCATCGCCTCAAGTATCGCATACACCTCCGCCTGAAACACAGACGCATGCAGACCAAGGGCAAAGTACCGACGGGTCCCACAAGATTCCACGAAAACACCAGAACCTGAACCTTCTTCATTCCTGGAGCCATCAGTGAAAATACGGCAGCAGTCTTTGCCGGGCTCGTTCTCGGGATCTAACCATGAACGAGCCTCTGGCAGCAACACATTGTACCGCTTTTCTAATATGACGGTTGACGACATGGAGTCGGGGGCATAGACAGGATTGCAGAATCAATGTCGTGCCTGCGCCGTCGTCCAATATCGAGTACACCCCATACCAGTGACCACTATGTTTCACTCTGCAGATGGCCTTAACGGCCTCTCCGCGGATGAAGACATCTAGTGGCGGGAGATTCACCAAAGCATCAAGTGCCGGGCCTGGAGTAGTCGGAAATGCTCCGATACAACATATGGCCACAGCACGTTGTAGTTTTGATAGAGCTTTTTTGACCTCTACAAGAGAGAATCTGCTCATCCAAACCATCGATGCATATGTGATAATGGGTCTTACCATATAGATCCAGAGGACCTTACTAGGGGAAAGACTCCATGTCTTACCAAAAATACCCGTACGCTGCCAGAAAACTGACAGTGCTTTGGATGTCTTCAGTTCGACATGTGTTTTCCAAAGAAGTTTGTTATCAAGGATGACTCCAAGATATTTGATTTTCTTGGATAGCTGGATAGTGACTCCTTTTAGTGTAGGCAGAATAAGTCCATCAAGCTTTCTCCTTCTGGTAAAGAGGACAATACCAGTCTTGACAGGATTAGCCGATAGCCCATTCGCACTGCACCAATTGTGAATCATATCCAGAGTTCTCTGCACCCTTCTGCAGACAATCATAAGGGATGGACCTGTCACAAGACAGCCAACATCATCCGCATATGCCTGAGCGTATACACCCGAGTCATTAATGGCGTTAAGCAGGGGATCGATTACCATGCACCAGAGCAATGGAGACAGTACGCCACCTTGGGGACAGCCTCTATTAACCCCAGACGACACCAACAAATCTTCCTCCGCCCGCACCGTTATGATTCTCTTGGCCAGCATTGAACTATCCAATTTACTAGGGCCCGGTCTACGCCATGCCGCCTAGCAGAGCCGCACATACTGTCGAAAGTAGCATTGTCAAACGCACCCTCTATGTCCACAAAGATGCCTATTGCGTATTCTTTCCTGTCGATGGTTCGCTCTCTCCTTCCAACAAGGTTTTGCAGAGCCGTCTCGCAGGATTTTCCGCTTTGATAGGCATATCTTCAGTGCTGCCAACACTAACTCAATGCCTTCCTTCAACACAATCGGATATATGCCATCCAGTCCGGGCGACTTGAAGCCGTCAAAGGATTTCATAGCAAATCTAATAGCAGCCTCATTCGCCACAGTTCTGGCGACATACAAATCATGTCGAGAGGGTGTAGCTGCCCTGACAACAGTTCCGACCAAAGGTGGTTGTTGACGGACTATGCTTACCTGATTTCCTGGAAAGTGTGACTCCAACAGCAAGCTGAGTGTCTCACTTTGCCTCTCCGTATAGGAGCCATCAGGTTTCCTGAGCGACCCCAGCTTAGCGGTTTGGTCGTTTTTCAGGACTTTCACCAGTTTTACCGTTAGTCCCTCTGAACACGTCGATTTCGTTCCCAGTCCTCATCAAGATTCGTCTTGAGGGCCCGGTTAAGGAGTTTTCTAGACTCACGCCACAGCACCTGAAGCTCTCGATTCCACCATGGAACAGGAGTCCGGCTAAGAGGAGGTCTAGTTGGACAGGCTAGCTCGACGCTGTTTGTTAGAGCGGTGTTGAGATGTTCACGTAATTGCTACGCAGTGCCTCCCTGAACTTTGGCCAGTCTGTTTTTCTTGGGTTTCTGGTGGGCAATGGCATCTGCGCCCGCTCGCCACACTGAAACTCAATGTATCTGTGGTCCGAGCACGAGTCTTCGGCGAGGACCCTCCAGTTGTTGATCGACCACCCCAGTCTTGGATTTGACAGGGTGACGTCAATTATCTCCTGCCTTCTCGTAGTCACAAAAGTAGGCTGCCTGCCTACATTGTGGATGTTCAGGCTGGAGGAGGCAATATACTCGAAAAGTCGAGAGCCCCGCTCATTGCACTTGCTGCTGCCACAGATCGTATGCTGGGCATTAGCATCGCAACAAAGAACCAGACCAAGACTGCGCCGCTCACAGAACCCTACGAGAGTAGCGCCCTTCCCAGGTGGTGGCGCCTCCAAAGCATCGTAAGGAAAGTAAGCAGATGCAATCACGAACCTCGAACAGTGCTTACATTCCACATTGCAAGGACGTCGTGATAATGCATCAGCATTCCCGTGGCTTCCGCCTCTGCGATGTTCTATTGTGAAATCATAGCTTTGGAATCGCTCAATACATCTCGCCACCTGACCTTCGGGATTTTTGAACTATACTAGCCAGCGCAGAGCAGCGTGATCCGTTCTGAACAAGAACTTTTGTCTATACTCGTACAAGTACTTGTTAAAGTGCTTCACGCACTGCCTAACCGGCAACAGTTCTCTCCGTGTTACACAGTAATTTCGCTCTGGCTTTGATAATATCTTGCTGAAGTAGGCTATTACTCTTTCATATCCGTCAATAACTTGCGACAGGACACCTCCAATCGCGAAACCACTTGCATCTGTGTCCAAAATAAAGTTTTCGCCAGGAATTGGATACCCAAGGATCGAAACTGTACACAATAGCTTTTTTAGTCTGTTGAATGCCTTCTCCTGTTCGTTTTTCCACTCAAAAGGACAATTCTTCCTCGTTAATTCATCCAGACTAGCAGCCACGTCTGCGAAGCTTGGAACAAAGCGTCTGTAATATGTGCAAAGGCCCCAGAAGCTGCGCAGCTCATGCAAACTAGTTGGTCTTTGCCATTCCCTTACTGAGACTATCTTATCTGGATCTGTGTGTACTCCTTCAGGTGTGACTTTATGTGCAAGGTACTTGACTTCTTTCTTAAATAAGCAGTATATCTTTGGTTCTCAAGTCCTTCCTAAGCGTTCAAATGTAGCTGGAGCATTACACAGTCCAAAAATTGCCATAGCCCATCACCGGCACTGAATGCTATCTTTTCCTTGTCTTCTGCCACTTGCCAATATCCGCTTTGTAAATCCAACGTTGAGTACCAATCTGAACCAAAATGTGTGTCCAAGGTATCATCGATGCGAGGTAATGGATAACTATCTTTCTTCGGTACCTCATTAAGTTTCCGATAATCTACAAAGAAACGTGTGGAGTCATCCATCTTCTTGCTGATGGCTTAATGACGTTGTTCTGATGCATTTCCTTCAGCAACACATTCACCTCTTCTCTCTTCGCCAGAGGTACTCTTCTTGACGCTTGACGAATGGGTTTGGCATCACCAGTGTTGATTGTGTTTTTCACCATCTTTGTTCTGCCTTCGTTTTTACCCTTTTCAACAAATACTGTCCAATGACTTGCCAAAAGTTGGCTGGCAGTCTTCCTCTGCTCTGTGGGTAAGTCTTTACTCCATTCTTTCGTTAGATCATCGAGTACCTTTTTATCAGCTGGTATCTTACTTTTCGTGTCTCGCGGTTGGCTCTCACAGTTTACAAGTGTCGACAGTCGACAATCGAAATTGTCTGGCATTTTCCAATTACTTGTCCTTATTCTCTGGTTCTAGCAGTATTTGCAAGATTGACCTCTCTTACTGGCACTATTCTGCTCTGCTGTTCTTTTTTCGAGAGTTTTTCCAATTATTAAGTCGTGCAGTACAAATTTTTCATCACAACCTACAACTTGTTCTTCTCAGCATCTCCGTCCATTTTGGCCCATATAACTGCGTCTGACTTTGGTGGGAGTTTTGTCCTCCGCTATACAATGGCTTGCGGGATACCTCCATACTTATCCTCACCAACGGATAACGATATTTGTTGTAATTGCATCTGTACCCCTGTTTGTACCTGCTCCAACGCAAAACTCCAATCAGCAATTCCCATCACCAATACCCGCTCGTGAACGCAGAATAAGCAGTACACCCGATGAACGGATATACAGCGTGTGAAGCCTCATCAGCATTTCCGTACACGTGCGGGCTAAAGTATTAATTTGCCCTACGTACGCACAAACGCTGGTGCCTTGCACATAATTGCAGACACCACAAATATATTTATTTCTGTAGCATAATCAAAATTATAATATAAATTCAATCAATTTATAAATAAAAATTGAGATATACTTTTGAAGTCAACCATTCAACAGTGTTTTCTTTGTCGCCACTTTCAACCACAAGGTTAATTCAAAATTAATACTTGATTAACCACAACACTCTTTCGGTACTGTACCCAAAGAGATATCAGACTTCAGTATTGCACTTGAAGTCATCATCACGATCCTTCGGTAGTGCACCCAAGGAATCGGCAACCGATTAGTAAACCAACTAATCGGTATAGAAATATTTTCGAGGCCCCGGCGAGATAAGAACTCACGATCTCCTGTTTACCACAAGGCGAGATTCTGAAGGATGGCGCATCACCAAGAAACAATTGAGCAGTTGGACAAGTTGACCAGGGCACAGTATGAAGTGGGCTCGGCAATAGAGCAACTGGTGAGCAACTTTAAAAGGGACACACAAGACCGTAAAACCATCGAATATGCCAGTAAACGCATGAAGACTCTGAAGGAGGCATGGTCTACGTTCGAACATCAACATCATCTCGTACTCGAGCTAGACGAAGTTAATCATGAGTACTTCAAACAGATTATAGAGGCAACGTAGCAAACCTCTACGACTGGCTGTTCACCAAATTACAGCACATCATCAATGAGGAAGGAGAGAAGCGTAAAACGCCAGTGCAACTTGAAGTTCCCTTGCACGTCCATCAAGGAGGCTCTAACCGCAAGGACAGCACACCGCGGACCAGCCATCAGGAAGGCGATGGACTCTTAGCCCTAGTACGGCAGCAAAAGGCGTTGGTGCGTGCAATTTCTCGAGTCATTGGGGATGTGCACTCGGAAACTGATCAGTCACATCCACCAGTGTACTATGATATCAAAACAAAACTATTGATACGTTACCACGATAATCTGGTGCAAAATAACCAATGGATATGGCAACGAACAAACCTGGCGGAAATTGATGGTTATGATGCGGACAAATTCTACGAGATCGAAGATGCGCTTCAAAACGTACTCATTAAGTTACGACAACATATTCCAGTCAGTACACCGAGCAACTCCTCGCCAATCCACACCATACCACAGGCATTAAATGTGCATTTGCCTAAAGTTACCTTGCCAGTTTTTGACGGTAGCTATTCAACGTGGATACCATTTCGCGATTTGTATGTTAAGATGATACATACTCAGCCAATAAGCAACACACAAAAAATGTTCTACTTGGCTGCCAATGTAACCGGAGAAGCTAAAGCACTCATCGGTCACTTGCCAGCATGCGAGGAAAACTATGACGCAGCCTGGCAAATCTTGTGCGATAGGTTTAACAATAAACGCTTTTGCCGATGCATCCGAGCAGGCCTATGGAGCTGTTATTTATGCAAGGTCGATAAAAACAGATGGATCTGTGAGCGTTCAGCTGTTGTGTTCTAGATCAAAGACTACACCACCAAAACAACAAACGCTCCCTCGGCTGGAGCTCTGTGCTGCACGGTTAGCAGCCCAGTTATTGGACAGGGTAAAACATATTTTACAATGGACAGGCGAATGCTTTCTGTGGTCTGACTCTGAAGTGACGCTAGCCTGGATCTCTGCCAGTTCGTCTTCCTACCACACCTTTGTGGCAAATCGAGTGGCAGCTGAACAAGAAGTAACGGTGAAGCAACAATGGCGTCACGTACCTACAGACAAAAACCCGGCAGACATGATCTCACGAGGCATCAACCCGGGTCAATTCAAACAACAAGGCATGTGGTTTTATGGACCACTGTTTCTATACGGACCACCGTCATCGTGGCCAGCGGCATCAGCCAATTCAACCACAGAATTAGAAAAGAGACAGGTATGTCTTACTACGTCACAGATTCCGTCGTTTACTTCAATGATTGATCATCGAAATTCATGGACACATCTTCAAAGAGTCACCGCATATGCACTTCGATTCATTAAAAATTGTCGTAATATGCCAGTTCAAACATCCATCGACCTCGACGCAGAAGAAATTAAAGGTGCTACTCAGACTACAATCAAGGACCTGCAGAGACAAGCATTCAATCCTGAATATAAACTTCTCAAGCACAACAAATCAGTTGGAAGGGGGATGGGTGATCTTACACTATTTCTGGATAAAGACGACATTATGCGGGTAGGAGGACGATTAGCAAATTCAGCCCTACCACATGAAGCAAAATATCAAGCCCTATTGCCATATCGGAGTGATATCACTAAAATATTGATGACACACATCCACATTGATAACAAGCATGTTGGCCCAGCAGATCTAGTAGCAGCGACACGGGAAGCTTATTGGCCGGTTAATGCGAAAACAATAGCCAGATCAATCGTGAAAAACTGTGTATCTTGCACTAAAGCTATGCCGAAGCCATTGCAGCAACTCATGGGACAGTTACCTGCATCGCGGGTTCAACCAAATAAACCTTTCACTCACGCTGGAGTCGATTTTTGTGGGACATTTAAATTTCATTACAATCAAAGGGGAAAGACGCCACAAAAGTGTTATGTGGCGATATTTTGTTGCTTTGCAACTAAGGCCGTACACATTGAAGTGGTAAGCAACCTTACGACCAACGCCTTTATCGGAGCCTTGAAGAGGTTTGTGAGCCGAAGAGGGAACTGTCGGCATCTTCATTGTGACAACGCGACTAGGAGCACGAAATCAATTGAGACAGATTGCGGACATCATCCACAACGTAGATACCAAATCACAGCTGATGAAATTCTGCGCACACAAGGGAATCGAGTTTCATTTCGCACCTGCTAGATCGCCACATTTTGGCGGCTTATGGGAAGCAGCGGTTAAATCGGCAAAGAATCTATTTTACAAAAGTTTGTCCAATGCCCGATTAACATACGAAGAGTTAGAGACAGTTATGGTTGAAATAGAAGCCATTCTTAACTCGCGGCCGCTGACTCCTATGTCAGATGATCCACACGATTACGCAGCATTAACTCCAGGTCATTTCTTAACAGGTGCACCATTGACAAGTGTTGTCGACCAGCCCGCTGAGAATCTGAACATAAATTTACTGAAGCAGTGGGACTTAGTCACAAGGTTGAAACAGGAATTTTGGAGTCGGTGGAGTAAGGAGTATCTAAACCAACTCCAGCATCGCTACAAATGGAAGACCATGCGTCATAATTTACAGCCTGGTACAATGGTATTAATGAAGGAGGATAACTTGCCAGTTATTAAATGGCGGCTTGGTCGAGTAACTCAAACATTTCCTGGTGCTGACGGCCTAGTGCGAGTAGCGGAAATTCGAACTTCAACAGGCCTCACCAGAAGAGGCGTCCATTTACTCGCGCCATTACCCATGTCTACCGAAAGTAATCCAGTAGAACAACCTGATAAGCATCCAGCTCCAGTAGAAGAAGCCACAAATCTCAAAGACGGCATAAGTCATACACCAGCTAAGCGAAGACGATCTGTGTCACCCTCGTCAGTATTGTTGCTATGCATATGCTTTCTAATTGCTCTAGTAGCAGGTGATGACCCCCTTACTAAGGTACCTTTCGGAAGTCAAACAGGACTATATTTCGAAAAAAAGGCTCTGACTTACTTAACAACAACAGATTGGAATATAGTTGTGTATTACAATATGTCCCAATATTGGCTTGAGCGCAACAACATAATGCAAGGAATAACTGCAATGCAGCGAGCGTGTTCACGTATCCAAAGCGGTGCAATTAATTGTGAGAAAACTGTGGACCAGTTCCGTAATAAATGGCAGCTAATCCAACAAGATGATAAGTACTTACAATACGACGAACAAATCCATCGTCAACGGCGAGACGCTCCATTAGCAATTGTTGGAAGCTTGTCTAATGCGTTGTTTGGAATTTTGGACTCCAACTATGCTAAAGAAATGTCTGCAACGATAAACGGCATATCCCGCAACGAAGAACATCTTCTGCACCTAATTCGAAACCAAACATCGGTAATTGACTCCACTAGCAATATTTTAAAGAAATCTGACGATCAAATTCAACAACTACACAAGCAAATAAAATATTTATATAGCCAGCAGGACAACTTCACAAAGTCAGAATCCCACCATGCAATAGCCGAAATGTTTAATGCGATGTCCGGTCGAGTACTTATGGCTATGCAGGACTACCAACGAAATCAAGAGCTGTTTTTAGATGTACTGACGGACACACATCATGGACAGCTCAATCCTCTTCTGCCGTATCCGTCTCAGCTGCAACAACAACTGAGAGCAATCAAAGACCATCTCCCACCAACGTTACAAGTTCCCAGCAAGAATACCATTGAGATCCTTAAACTCATCTCTGTGGAAGCACGCATCACGCCAACTGAGATGATTGTGCGTCTTAAGTTACCATTGACTAATCAAGAACCATTCGAATTGGTACATGTGACTCGACTACCTATTTTGGGAGGCACTGGAATTTTCATGTTGGAAGGGACAATCGAGTATATAGTCACTAATCTACATCGAGACAAATATTATTCGTTATCAGCAGGAGAATTGTCAACATGCACTGCATTCAATTCTAATATGCATGTATGCAAGCAATTACATCCAACACATCGCATTACATCAACCAATCGACTATGTGAGATGGAAATATTATGTCAAACTCCAAACCCAAAAAGCTGCAAGGTTCATCGCACATACGACTCACCTCAATGGATTCCATTACTTAAAGAAAACTCATGGATCTACATCGCACAGCCAGCTCGTACAATCAGCGTCATTTGCGGTTCAGATATCCTTACAGAATTACTGGAGGGAATAGGAACCTTAACCTTGAGACAAGGATGCACCATAAGAGATGAGTATACAACCATAATGGCACATCGGACATATGTTTCAAAGGTCACCAGCACAATCATATCGAAAGTGAATCTAACTGAGTTGATCGCAGATTATATAATGGCTGCAACACACTCATTAGAACACCAGTCCAACCTGACGGACGATATTCAAGTACTACATGAACATGTGCAACAATTGCAAAACAATGAGCAAATGGATCTACCGCTTAAGAGCCGAGAAGTCCATCAGTTCAGCATTGGATATATCAGTTTGCTCATCACATTGATCTGTCTTATCTGGATCTCTTACCAGCGATATTCGAAGCAAAAGAGGCGACGAGTTCCAGATTTTCGAGTACGGGTTCGCGCAAACAGCATTTAATTCGAAGTTGAGAATATGCTCAACAGGCGGGAGGATGTTTGTACCTGCTCCAACGCAAAACTCCAATCAGCAATTCCCATCACCAATGCCCGCTCGTGAACGCAGAATAAGCAGTACACCCGATGAACGGATATACAGCGTGTGAAGCCTCATCAGCATTTCCGTACACGTGCGGGCTAAAGTATTAATTTGCCCTACGTACGCACAAACGCTGGTGCCTTGCACATAATTGCAGACACCACAAATATATTTATTTCTGCAGCATAATCAAAATTATAATATAAATTCAATCAATTTATAAATAAAAATTGAGATATACTTTTGAAGTCAACCATTCAACAGTGTTTTCTTTGTCGCCACTTTCAACCACAAGGTTAATTCAAAATTAATACTTGATTAACCACAACACTCTTTCGGTACTGTACCCAAAGAGATATCAGACTTCAGTATTGCACTTGAAGTCATCATCACGATCCTTCGGTAGTGCACCCAAGGAATCGGCAACCGATTAGTAAACCAACTAATCGGTATAGAAACAACCCCGATAAGTGCACTCATGTCAAAGTTACCAGTATTAATTCCTGGCGGTGTTTCTTCCTCTCGAGATGTCATTTGATCTTCAAATTGGAATTCATACTCATCGACGTCTATATTCTCCTCCGCTTGCAGCGCTTCTTAATCGCACCTGCAGCTCCGCTTTAAGCCCTTGTGTTTGCAAGTTTAAGCCCTCAAGCTTCGTCTTGACCTCCTCCAATTTCAGTTTTTCAAATTTAACGATTGTTTACTACAGATACACAATCCCACTTCTGCCACCAATTGTTACGAAATTTCCCTCTTGACAATTTATTCTGTTACGAAATTGCCTTCCTGACAATTTACTCTAACTCTCAATACTCGGATTCGTGCCACTGGATTGTGTAGTAATCAAACAATCGCTGGTTAAATTTAAATAATTAGGTTTTTTTAATTACAATTTGCCCATTATTTAAAAATTCATTAATCACTTTATTACTTCTCAATCACAGTTGCAAATATTGCTGCTTCGATTAAAATACGCGATGTACACACTGCTATGATTAAAATTCAACTGTTCTCCACTTTAATAGTGTGGTAGCTTATATACCTTTTGAATGGCTTATATACCTTTTGAATGGTTCAAGTAGAAAATTGTAGAATATTCTCTACACAATTAAAGAAGTTTCTGGATCATTATCGAATCTTATATACACCTCGAAAGAGGGTTCTTGAGTAAGTTTTTATTTTCGAGACACTTCGAAAGAAGTTTTTATCTGCATGGATTGTGTCTTGGCTTAAATATATAGGGTGGTGCACTCATTCTCACACTCCAGATGGGATCCTAAAAGTATGCAATCATATATGTTTCACTCCCCTCAACTTAATCTGGTTCGTCCCGAACAAGGATAGTACTGCAACCTTTATAAGGAGATAGCCTCTTCAGATGAACGACTTTTATTTTGCTTCTGACATTTCTCGCCAACTGGATGCGGTATACTACATCGTTGATCCGCTTTATCACCTTGTAAGGACCTTCCCAGAGTGTTTGCAGTTTTGGGGATAATCCCTTTTGCCTTTGCGGATTATGAAGCATAACTAGCTGCCCTTCCTGAAATCCCTTGGAGTTTGCTCGTTCATCATATCTGGCTTTCATTTTGTCACTCATCAGTTGTGTTAGCTTTCTGATGTTTCCATGAATTTCATTCAGCTGTCTTCGTTTTTCAGCTAGATAACTGCTACAACAAACTTTCGTAGATGAGTAGGCATCGAATTTCAGATCTGCAGGTAATCTTATATCATAACCGAAAATAGCCTTGGCTGGTTTTGTAGATATTGTATCGTGAGTTGCCGATCGGTATGCCATATGCCAGTAGGAACAGGGGTATGTGTTGGTCACAATCTTTCCGATTTCTGTCCACGACTTTCCGTAGGTGTTCCTCAAGCGTACGATTAAATCTTTCCACCATTCCGTCGGATTGCGGGTGTAAAGGGATTGTGCGACTTTTGCGTATGCCCATCAATTCAGTAATTTTCCTGAATATCGCTGACTCGAAATTTCTGCCTTGATCCGAGTGCAACTCAAGGGGAGCTCCGAATCTTCAGACCCAATTATTAATAAATGCATATACAACGGTCTTAGCTTCTTGATCGGGGATGGGATATACTTCTAGCCGTTTACTAAAATAATCGATTACGACGAGAACATATATGTTGCCGGAATCAGTGATTGGAAACGGACCTATGATGTCCATTGCAATACGCTCAAATGGCGCTCCCACGTTGTATAAATATTTTTTCCCCTGAGTGCGACGGCCCGGTCCCTTTGCAGCTGTAAAATTTTCACAAGCACTAATCCAGTCAATTACCGATTGCTGGCAACCAACCCAATAAAACCGTGTTTTATTTTTCTCGACTGTTTTTGTTATTCCCAAATGTTCGCTTAGGCTGCTTTGGGTATCCCAATAAAGTTCTTCGTCGTTTTTCTATCTTCGGTCTCCCATAGACGGAATAGGCATCCCTCTTGCAACTTTAAGCTATTCCATTGAGCTCAATATGCTTTAGTTACGGACTTTCGGTCGAGATTTCATTCAATTCTGGTCGTTTTCCTTCTTTCTTACTAGACACGATTTTTGCCAATTCTTGGTCATTTCGTTGTTCTCGTTTTATTTTCTCTGCTGCTTATTCTTCGTCTGGTAAAACAACCATTAAGCGGACATCGACTTCTCCTTCTTTCCCTTCAGCTTTGAAACAGTGCTTTTTTTTTTTTTTTTTTTTTTGTCGGAACAATCTAGTAAGCGCAGCACTCAGAGTATATATCCATTGTACTGCACTTAAGGTTCCCTTTTACTCTGCTTTAAATCTACCCGACCTCCGAAGAAATAGAAGTAGATCCTGTGGTGCCAAGGAGCCAAGTTGGTTACTCCTCAGCACATCAGTGCCAAAAATCCCAAACCTAATTCGAGTAAAGGCAGGGCAGACCCAAGAAAATGGTCCGCCGTCTCGTCTTCTTCTCCACAGGCTGGGCACAGCGCACTGTCTGATATGCCAAGCCTTTCCATGTGCCTAGCCCATAGAAAGTGCCCTGTCATCACGCCAACCAACAGCCTGCAGTCCCTCCTAACTAAAGATAGAAGGAACCGTGACCATCGGTCAGAGATAGCAGGTAGCATAATTTTCGTCCATCCGCAGCCTCTCTCAGCCCGCCATGCTCGCTTGTGGGTCGAAACAACCCACTTGTTTGCAGTGGCTTTGATGGCAGCAGAAGGGAGCGGCAGAACAGGCTCAGGGCCAATAAAAACAGCCTCAGAGCCCATCCTGGCCAAAGAGTCAGAGGGCTCGTTACCCGCAAAGCCAGCGTGTCCCGGTACCCAAGTCAGCGTCAGACTATTATGTTTTCCAACACAATTTAGCCTGGATTTGCAGGACCTGACTATCGTGGAAGTGGTGGTAGGGCTATCCAAGGCCATGAGCGCAGCTTGGCTGTCACTGCAGACACAAATAGATTTGCCTTTCCACCTGTTTTCCACAACAAAGTCCATCGCCTCAAGTATCGCATACACCTCCGCCTGAAACACAGACGCATGCAGACCAAGGGCAAAGTACCGACGGGTCCCACAAGATTCCACGAAAACACCAGAACCTGAACCTTCTTCATTCCTGGAGCCATCAGTGAAAATACGGCAGCAGTCTTTGCCGGGCTCGTTCTCGGGATCTAACCATGAACGAGCCTCTGGCAGCAACACATTGTACCGCTTTTCTAATATGACGGTTGACGACATGGAGTCGGGGGCATAGACAGGATTGCAGAATCAATGTCGTGCCTGCGCCGTCGTCCAATATCGAGTACACCCCATACCAGTGACCACTATGTTTCACTCTGCAGATGGCCTTAACGGCCTCTCCGCGGATGAAGACATCTAGTGGCGGGAGATTCACCAAAGCATCAAGTGCCGGGCCTGGAGTAGTCGGAAATGCTCCGATACAACATATGGCCACAGCACGTTGTAGTTTTGATAGAGCTTTTTTGACCTCTACAAGAGAGAATCTGCTCATCCAAACCATCGATGCATATGTGATAATGGGTCTTACCATATAGATCCAGAGGACCTTACTAGGGGAAAGACTCCATGTCTTACCAAAAATACCCGTACGCTGCCAGAAAACTGACAGTGCTTTGGATGTCTTCAGTTCGACATGTGTTTTCCAAAGAAGTTTGTTATCAAGGATGACTCCAAGATATTTGATTTTCTTGGATAGCTGGATAGTGACTCCTTTTAGTGTAGGCAGAATAAGTCCATCAAGCTTTCTCCTTCTGGTAAAGAGGACAATACCAGTCTTGACAGGATTAGCCGATAGCCCATTCGCACTGCACCAATTGTGAATCATATCCAGAGTTCTCTGCACCCTTCTGCAGACAATCATAAGGGATGGACCTGTCACAAGACAGCCAACATCATCCGCATATGCCTGAGCGTATACACCCGAGTCATTAATGGCGTTAAGCAGGGGATCGATTACCATGCACCAGAGCAATGGAGACAGTACGCCACCTTGGGGACAGCCTCTATTAACCCCAGACGACACCAACAAATCTTCCTCCGCCCGCACCGTTATGATTCTCTTGGCCAGCATTGAACTATCCAATTTACTAGGGCCCGGTCTACGCCATGCCGCCTAGCAGAGCCGCACATACTGTCGAAAGTAGCATTGTCAAACGCACCCTCTATGTCCACAAAGATGCCTATTGCGTATTCTTTCCTGTCGATGGTTCGCTCTCTCCTTCCAACAAGGTTTTGCAGAGCCGTCTCGCAGGATTTTCCGCTTTGATAGGCATATCTTCAGTGCTGCCAACACTAACTCAATGCCTTCCTTCAACACAATCGGATATATGCCATCCAGTCCGGGCGACTTGAAGCCGTCAAAGGATTTCATAGCAAATCTAATAGCAGCCTCATTCGCCACAGTTCTGGCGACATACAAATCATGTCGAGAGGGTGTAGCTGCCCTGACAACAGTTCCGACCAAAGGTGGTTGTTGACGGACTATGCTTACCTGATTTCCTGGAAAGTGTGACTCCAACAGCAAGCTGAGTGTCTCACTTTGCCTCTCCGTATAGGAGCCATCAGGTTTCCTGAGCGACCCCAGCTTAGCGGTTTGGTCGTTTTTCAGGACTTTCACCAGTTTTACCGTTAGTCCCTCTGAACACGTCGATTTCGTTCCCAGTCCTCATCAAGATTCGTCTTGAGGGCCCGGTTAAGGAGTTTTCTAGACTCACGCCTCAGCACCTGAAGCTCTCGATTCCACCATGGAACAGGAGTCCGGCTAAGAGGAGGTCTAGTTGGACAGGCTAGCTCGACGCTGTTTGTTAGAGCGGTGTTGAGATGTTCACGTAATTGCTACGCAGTGCCTCCCTGAACTTTGGCCAGTCTGTTTTTCTTGGGTTTCTGGTGGGCAATGGCATCTGCGCCCGCTCGCCACACTGAAACTCAATGTATCTGTGGTCCGAGCACGAGTCTTCGGCGAGGTTGTTGATCGACCACCCCAGTCTTGGATTTGACAGGGTGACGTCAATTATCTCCTGCCTTCTCGTAGTCACAAAAGTAGGCTGCCTGCCTACATTGTGGATGTTCAGGCTGGAGGAGGCAATATACTCGAAAAGTCGAGAGCCCCGCTCATTGCACTTGCTGCTGCCACAGATCGTATGCTGGGCATTAGCATCGCAGCAAAGAACCAGACCAAGACTGCGCCGCTCACAGAACCCTACGAGAGTAGCGCCCTTCCCAGGTGGTGGCGCCTCCAAAGCATCGTAAGGAAAGTAAGCAGATGCAATCACGAACCTCGAACAGTGCTTACATTCCACATTGCAAGGACGTCGTGATAATGCATCAGCATTCCCGTGGCTTCCGCCTCTGCGATGTTCTATTGTGAAATCATAGCTTTGGAATCGCTCAATACATCTCGCCACCTGACCTTCGGGATTTTTGAACTATACTAGCCAGCGCAGAGCAGCGTGATCCGTTCTGAACAAGAACTTTTGTCTATACTCGTACAAGTACTTGTTAAAGTGCTTCACGCACTGCCTAACCGGCAACAGTTCTCTCCGTGTTACACAGTAATTTCGCTCTGGCTTTGATAATATCTTGCTGAAGTAGGCTATTACTCTTTCATATCCGTCAATAACTTGCGACAGGACACCTCCAATCGCGAAACCACTTGCATCTGTGTCCAAAATAAAGTTTTCGCCAGGAATTGGATACCCAAGGATCGAAACTGTACACAATAGCTTTTTTAGTCTGTTGAATGCCTTCTCCTGTTCGTTTTTCCACTCAAAAGGACAATTCTTCCTCGTTAATTCATCCAGACTAGCAGCCACGTCTGCGAAGCTTGGAACAAAGCGTCTGTAATATGTGCAAAGGCCCCAGAAGCTGCGCAGCTCATGCAAACTAGTTGGTCTTTGCCATTCCCTTACTGAGACTATCTTATCTGGATCTGTGTGTACTCCTTCAGGTGTGACTTTATGTGCAAGGTACTTGACTTCTTTCTTAAATAAGCAGTATATCTTTGGTTCTCAAGTCCTTCCTAAGCGTTCAAATGTAGCTGGAGCATTACACAGTCCAAAAATTGCCATAGCCCATCACCGGCACTGAATGCTATCTTTTCCTTGTCTTCTGCCACTTGCCAATATCCGCTTTGTAAATCCAACGTTGAGTACCAATCTGAACCAAAATGTGTGTCCAAGGTATCATCGATGCGAGGTAATGGATAACTATCTTTCTTCGGTACCTCATTAAGTTTCCGATAATCTACAAAGAAACGTGTGGAGTCATCCATCTTCTTGCTGATGGCTTAATGACGTTGTTCTGATGCATTTCCTTCAGCAACACATTCACCTCTTCTCTCTTCGCCAGAGGTACTCTTCTTGACGCTTGACGAATGGGTTTGGCATCACCAGTGTTGATTGTGTTTTTCACCATCTTTGTTCTGCCTTCGTTTTTACCCTTTTCAACAAATACTGTCCAATGACTTGCCAAAAGTTGGCTGGCAGTCTTCCTCTGCTCTGTGGGTAAGTCTTTACTCCATTCTTTCGTTAGATCATCGAGTACCTTTTTATCAGCTGGTATCTTACTTTTCGTGTCTCGCGGTTGGCTCTCACAGTTTACAAGTGTCGACAGTCGACAATCGAAATTGTCTGGCATTTTCCAATTACTTGTCCTTATTCTCTGGTTCTAGCAGTATTTGCAAGATTGACCTCTCTTACTGGCACTATTCTGCTCTGCTGTTCTTTTTCCGAGAGTTTTTCCAATTATTAAGTCGTGCAGTACAAATTTTTCATCACAACCTACAACTTGTTCTTCTCAGCATCTCCGTCCATTTTGGCCCATATAACTGCGTCTGACTTTGGTGGGAGTTTTGTCCTCCGCTATACAATGGCTTGCGGGATACCTCCATACTTATCCTCACCAACGGATAACGATATTTGTTGTAATTGCATCTGTACCCCTGTTTGTACCTGCTCCAACGCAAAACTCCAATCAGCAATTCCCATCACCAATACCCGCTCGTGAACGCAGAATAAGCAGTACACCCGATGAACGGATATACAGCGTGTGAAGCCTCATCAGCATTTCCGTACACGTGCGGGCTAAAGTATTAATTTGCCCTACGTACGCACAAACGCTGGTGCCTTGCACATAATTGCAGACACCACAAATATATTTATTTCTGTAGCATAATCAAAATTATAATATAAATTCAATCAATTTATAAATAAAAATTGAGATATACTTTTGAAGTCAACCATTCAACAGTGTTTTCTTTGTCGCCACTTTCAACCACAAGGTTAATTCAAAATTAATACTTGATTAACCACAACACTCTTTCGGTACTGTACCCAAAGAGATATCAGACTTCAGTATTGCACTTGAAGTCATCATCACGATCCTTCGGTAGTGCACCCAAGGAATCGGCAACCGATTAGTAAACCAACTAATCGGTATAGAAATATTTTGGAGGCCCCGGCGAGATAAGAACTCACGATCTCCTGTTTACCACAAGGCGAGATTCTGAAGGATGGCGCATCACCAAGAAACAATTGAGCAGTTGGACAAGTTGACCAGGGCACAGTATGAAGTGGGCTCGGCAATAGAGCAACTGGTGAGCAACTTTAAAAGGGACACACAAGACCGTAAAACCATCGAATATGCCAGTAAACGCATGAAGACTCTGAAGGAGGCATGGTCTACGTTCGAACATCAACATCATCTCGTACTCGAGCTAGACGAAGTTAATCATGAGTACTTCAAACAGATTATAGAGGCAACGTAGCAAACCTCTACGACTGGCTGTTCACCAAATTACAGCACATCATCAATGAGGAAGGAGAGAAGCGTAAAACGCCAGTGCAACTTGAAGTTCCCTTGCACGTCCATCAAGGAGGCTCTAACCGCAAGGACAGCACACCGCGGACCAGCCATCAGGAAGGCGATGGACTCTTAGCCCTAGTACGGCAGCAAAAGGCGTTGGTGCGTGCAATTTCTCGAGTCATTGGGGATGTGCACTCGGAAACTGATCAGTCACATCCACCAGTGTACTATGATATCAAAACAAAACTATTGATACGTTACCACGATAATCTGGTGCAAAATAACCAATGGATATGGCAACGAACAAACCTGGCGGAAATTGATGGTTATGATGCGGACAAATTCTACGAGATCGAAGATGCGCTTCAAAACGTACTCATTAAGTTACGACAACATATTCCAGTCAGTACACCGAGCAACTCCTCGCCAATCCACACCATACCACAGGCATTAAATGTGCATTTGCCTAAAGTTACCTTGCCAGTTTTTGACGGTAGCTATTCAACGTGGATACCATTTCGCGATTTGTATGTTAAGATGATACATACTCAGCCAATAAGCAACACACAAAAAATGTTCTACTTGGCTGCCAATGTAACCGGAGAAGCTAAAGCACTCATCGGTCACTTGCCAGCATGCGAGGAAAACTATGACGCAGCCTGGCAAATCTTGTGCGATAGGTTTAACAATAAACGCTTTTGCCGATGCATCCGAGCAGGCCTATGGAGCTGTTATTTATGCAAGGTCGATAAAAACAGATGGATCTGTGAGCGTTCAGCTGTTGTGTTCTAGATCAAAGACTACACCACCAAAACAACAAACGCTCCCTCGGCTGGAGCTCTGTGCTGCACGGTTAGCAGCCCAGTTATTGGACAGGGTAAAACATATTTTACAATGGACAGGCGAATGCTTTCTGTGGTCTGACTCTGAAGTGACGCTAGCCTGGATCTCTGCCAGTTCGTCTTCCTACCACACCTTTGTGGCAAATCGAGTGGCAGCTGAACAAGAAGTAACGGTGAAGCAACAATGGCGTCACGTACCTACAGACAAAAACCCGGCAGACATGATCTCACGAGGCATCAACCCGGGTCAATTCAAACAACAAGGCATGTGGTTTTATGGACCACTGTTTCTATACGGACCACCGTCATCGTGGCCAGCGGCATCAGCCAATTCAACCACAGAATTAGAAAAGAGACAGGTATGTCTTACTACGTCACAGATTCCGTCGTTTACTTCAATGATTGATCATCGAAATTCATGGACACATCTTCAAAGAGTCACCGCATATGCACTTCGATTCATTAAAAATTGTCGTAATATGCCAGTTCAAACATCCATCGACCTCGACGCAGAAGAAATTAAAGGTGCTACTCAGACTACAATCAAGGACCTGCAGAGACAAGCATTCAATCCTGAATATAAACTTCTCAAGCACAACAAATCAGTTGGAAGGGGGATGGGTGATCTTACACTATTTCTGGATAAAGACGACATTATGCGGGTAGGAGGACGATTAGCAAATTCAGCCCTACCACATGAAGCAAAATATCAAGCCCTATTGCCATATCGGAGTGATATCACTAAAATATTGATGACACACATCCACATTGATAACAAGCATGTTGGCCCAGCAGGTCTAGTAGCAGCGACACGGGAAGCTTATTGGCCGGTTAATGCGAAAACAATAGCCAGATCAATCGTGAAAAACTGTGTATCTTGCACTAAAGCTATGCCGAAGCCATTGCAGCAACTCATGGGACAGTTACCTGCATCGCGGGTTCAACCAAATAAACCTTTCACTCACGCTGGAGTCGATTTTTGTGGGACATTTAAATTTCATTACAATCAAAGGGGAAAGACGCCACAAAAGTGTTATGTGGCGATATTTTGTTGCTTTGCAACTAAGGCCGTACACATTGAAGTGGTAAGCAACCTTACGACCAACGCCTTTATCGGAGCCTTGAAGAGGTTTGTGAGCCGAAGAGGGAACTGTCGGCATCTTCATTGTGACAACGCGACTAATTTCGTAGGAGCACGAAATCAATTGAGACAGATTGCGGACATCATCCACAACGTAGATACCAAATCACAGCTGATGAAATTCTGCGCACACAAGGGAATCGAGTTTCATTTCGCACCTGCTAGATCGCCACATTTTGGCGGCTTATGGGAAGCAGCGGTTAAATCGGCAAAGAATCTATTTTACAAAAGTTTGTCCAATGCCCGATTAACATACGAAGAGTTAGAGACAGTTATGGTTGAAATAGAAGCCATTCTTAACTCGCGGCCGCTGACTCCTATGTCAGATGATCCACACGATTACGCAGCATTAACTCCAGGTCATTTCTTAACAGGTGCACCATTGACAAGTGTTGTCGACCAGCCCGCTGAGAATCTGAACATAAATTTACTGAAGCAGTGGGACTTAGTCACAAGGTTGAAACAGGAATTTTGGAGTCGGTGGAGTAAGGAGTATCTAAACCAACTCCAGCATCGCTACAAATGGAAGACCATGCGTCATAATTTACAGCCTGGTACAATGGTATTAATGAAGGAGGATAACTTGCCAGTTATTAAATGGCGGCTTGGTCGAGTAACTCAAACATTTCCTGGTGCTGACGGCCTAGTGCGAGTAGCGGAAATTCGAACTTCAACAGGCCTCACCAGAAGAGGCGTCCATTTACTCGCGCCATTACCCATGTCTACCGAAAGTAATCCAGTAGAACAACCTGATAAGCATCCAGCTCCAGTAGAAGAAGCCACAAATCTCAAAGACGGCATAAGTCATACACCAGCTAAGCGAAGACGATCTGTGTCACCCTCGTCAGTATTGTTGCTATGCATATGCTTTCTAATTGCTCTAGTAGCAGGTGATGACCCCCTTACTAAGGTACCTTTCGGAAGTCAAACAGGACTATATTTCGAAAAAAAGGCTCTGACTTACTTAACAACAACAGATTGGAATATAGTTGTGTATTACAATATGTCCCAATATTGGCTTGAGCGCAACAACATAATGCAAGGAATAACTGCAATGCAGCGAGCGTGTTCACGTATCCAAAGCGGTGCAATTAATTGTGAGAAAACTGTGGACCAGTTCCGTAATAAATGGCAGCTAATCCAACAAGATGATAAGTACTTACAATACGACGAACAAATCCATCGTCAACGGCGAGACGCTCCATTAGCAATTGTTGGAAGCTTGTCTAATGCGTTGTTTGGAATTTTGGACTCCAACTATGCTAAAGAAATGTCTGCAACGATAAACGGCATATCCCGCAACGAAGAACATCTTCTGCACCTAATTCGAAACCAAACATCGGTAATTGACTCCACTAGCAATATTTTAAAGAAATCTGACGATCAAATTCAACAACTACACAAGCAAATAAAATATTTATATTGCCAGCAGGACAACTTCACAAAGTCAGAATCCCACCATGCAATAGCCGAAATGTTTAATGCGATGTCCGGTCGAGTACTTATGGCTATGCAGGACTACCAACGAAATCAAGAGCTGTTTTTAGATGTACTGACGGACACACATCATGGACAGCTCAATCCTCTTCTGCCGTATCCGTCTCAGCTGCAACAACAACTGAGAGCAATCAAAGACCATCTCCCACCAACGTTACAAGTTCCCAGCAAGAATACCATTGAGATCCTTAAACTCATCTCTGTGGAAGCACGCATCACGCCAACTGAGATGATTGTGCGTCTTAAGTTACCATTGACTAATCAAGAACCATTCGAATTGGTACATGTGACTCGACTACCTATTTTGGGAGGCACTGGAATTTTCATGTTGGAAGGGACAATCGAGTATATAGTCACTAATCTACATCGAGACAAATATTATTCGTTATCAGCAGGAGAATTGTCAACATGCACTGCATTCAATTCTAATATGCATGTATGCAAGCAATTACATCCAACACATCGCATTACATCAACCAATCGACTATGTGAGATGGAAATATTATGTCAAACTCCAAACCCAAAAAGCTGCAAGGTTCATCGCACATACGACTCACCTCAATGGATTCCATTACTTAAAGAAAACTCATGGATCTACATCGCACAGCCAGCTCGTACAATCAGCGTCATTTGCGGTTCAGATATCCTTACAGAATTACTGGAGGGAATAGGAACCTTAACCTTGAGACAAGGATGCACCATAAGATATGAGTATACAACCATAATGGCACATCGGACATATGTTTCAAAGGTCACCAGCACAATCATATCGAAAGTGAATCTAACTGAGTTGATCGCAGATTATATAATGGCTGCAACACACTCATTAGAACACCAGTCCAACCTGACGGACGATATTCAAGTACTACATGAACATGTGCAACAATTGCAAAACAATGAGCAAATGGATCTACCGCTTAAGAGCCGAGAAGTCCATCAGTTCAGCATTGGATATATCAGTTTGCTCATCACATTGATCTGTCTTATCTGGATCTCTTACCAGCGATATTCGAAGCAAAAGAGGCGACGAGCTCCAGATTTTCGAGTACGGGTTCGCGCAAACAGCATTTAATTCGAAGTTGAGAATATGCTCAACAGGCGGGAGGATGTTTGTACCTGCTCCAACGCAAAACTCCAATCAGCAATTCCCATCACCAATGCCCGCTCGTGAACGCAGAATAAGCAGTACACCCGATGAACGGATATACAGCGTGTGAAGCCTCATCAGCATTTCCGTACACGTGCGGGCTAAAGTATTAATTTGCCCTACGTACGCACAAACGCTGGTGCCTTGCACATAATTGCAGACACCACAAATATATTTATTTCTGCAGCATAATCAAAATTATAATATAAATTCAATCAATTTATAAATAAAAATTGAGATATACTTTTGAAGTCAACCATTCAACAGTGTTTTCTTTGTCGCCACTTTCAACCACAAGGTTAATTCAAAATTAATACTTGATTAACCACAACACTCTTTCGGTACTGTACCCAAAGAGATATCAGACTTCAGTATTGCACTTGAAGTCATCATCACGATCCTTCGGTAGTGCACCCAAGGAATCGGCAACCGATTAGTAAACCAACTAATCGGTATAGAAACAACCTCGATAAGTGCACTCATGTCAAAGTTACCAGTATTAATTCCTGGCGGTGTTTCTTCCTCTCGAGATGTCATTTGATCTTCAAATTGGAATTCATACTCATCGACGTCTATATTCTCCTCCGCTTGCAGCGCTTCTTAATCGCACCTGCAGCTCCGCTTTAAGCCCTTGTGTTTGCAAGTTTAAGCCCTCAAGCTTCGTCTTGACCTCCTCCAATTTCAGTTTTTCAAATTTAACGATTGTTTACTACAGATACACAATCCCACTTCTGCCACCAATTGTTACGAAATTTCCCTCTTGACAATTTATTCTGTTACGAAATTGCCTTCCTGACAATTTACTCTAACTCTCAATACTCGGATTCGTGCCACTGGATTGTGTAGTAATCAAACAATCGCTGGTTAAATTTAAATAATTAGGTTTTTTTAATTACAATTTGCCCATTATTTAAAAATTCATTAATCACTTTATTACTTCTCAATCACAGTTGCAAATATTGCTGCTTCGATTAAAATACGCGATGTACACTGCTATGATTAAAATTCAACTGTTCTCCACTTTAATAGTGTGGTAGCTTATATACCTTTTGAATGGCTTATATACCTTTTGAATGGTTCAAGTAGAAAATTGTAGAATATTCTCTACACAATTAAAGAAGTTTCTGGATCATTATCGAATCTTATATACACCTCGAAAGAGGGTTCTTGAGTAAGTTTTTATTTTCGAGACACTTCGAAAGAAGTTTTTATCTGCATGGATTGTGTCTTGGCTTAAATATATAGGGTGGTGCACTCATTCTCACACTCCAGATGGGATCCTAAAAGTATGCAATCATATATGTTTCACTCCCCTCAACTTAATCTGGTTCGTCCCGAACAAGGATAGTACTGCAACCTTTATAAGGAGATAGCCTCTTCAGATGAACGACTTTCATTTTGCTTCTGACATTTCTCGCCAACTGGATGCGGTATACTACATCGTTGATCCGCTTTATCACCTTATAAGGACCTTCCCAGAGTGTTTGCAGTTTTGGGGATAATCCCTTTTGCCTTTGCGGATTATGAAGCATAACTAGCTGCCCTTCCTGAAATCCCTTGGAGTTTGCTCGTTCATCATATCTGGCTTTCATTTTGTCACTCATCAGTTGTGTTAGCTTTCTGATGTTTCCATGAATTTCATTCAGCTGTCTTCGTTTTTCAGCTAGATAACTGCTACAACAAACTTTCGTAGATGAGTAGGCATCGAATTTCAGATCTGCAGGTAATCTTATATCATAACCGAAAATAGCCTTGGCTGGTTTTGTAGATATTGTATCGTGAGTTGCCGATCGGTATGCCATATGCCAGTAGGAACAGGGGTATGTGTTGGTCACAATCTTTCCGATTTCTGTCCACGACTTTCCGTAGGTGTTCCTCAAGCGTACGATTAAATCTTTCCACCATTCCGTCGGATTGCGGGTGTAAAGGGATTGTGCGACTTTTGCGTATGCCCATCAATTCAGTAATTTTCCTGAATATCGCTGACTCGAAATTTCTGCCTTGATCCGAGTGCAACTCAAGGGGAGCTCCGAATCTGCAGACCCAATTATTAATAAATGCATATACAACGGTCTTAGCTTCTTGATCGGGGATGGGATATACTTCTAGCCGTTTACTAAAATAATCGATTACGACGAGAACATATATGTTGCCGGAATCAGTAATTGGAAACGGACCTATGATGTCCATTGCAATACGCTCAAATGGCGCTCCCACGTTGTATAAATATTTTTTCCCCTGAGTGCGACGGCCCGGTCCCTTTGCAGCTGTAAAATTTTCACAAGCACTAATCCAGTCAATTACCGATTGCTGGCAACCAACCCAATAAAACCGTGTTTTATTTTTCTCGACTGTTTTTGTTATTCCCAAATGTTCGCTTAGGCTGCTTTGGGTATCCCAATAAAGTTCTTCGTCGTTTTTCTATCTTCGGTCTCCCATAGACGGAATAGGCATCCCTCTTGCAACTTTAAGCTATTCCATTGAGCTCAATATGCTTTAGTTACGGACTTTCGGTCGAGATTTCATTCAATTCTGGTCGTTTTCCTTCTTTCTTACTAGACACGATTTTTGCCAATTCTTGGTCATTTCGTTGTTCTCGTTTTATTTTCTCTGCTGCTTATTCTTCGTCTGGTAAAACAACCATTAAGCGGACATCGACTTCTCCTTCTTTCCCTTCAGCTTTGAAACAGTGCTTTTTTTTTTTTTTTTTTTTTTTGTCGGAACAATCTAGTAAGCGCAGCACTCAGACAGAGTATATATCCATTGTACTGCACTTAAGGTTCCCTTTTACTCTGCTTTAAATCTACCCGACCTCCGAAGAAATAGAAGTAGATCCTGTGGTGCCAAGGAGCCAAGTTGGTTACTCCTCAGCACATCAGTGCCAAAAATCCCAAACCTGATTCGAGCAAAGGCAGGGCAGACGCAAAGAAAATGGTCCGCCGTCTCGTCTTCTTCTCCACAGGCTGGGCACAGCGCACTGTCTGATATGCCAATCCTTTCCATGTGCCTAGCCCATAGAAAGTGCCCTGTCATCACGCCAACCAACAGCCTGCAGTCCCTCCTAACTAAAGATAGAAGGAACCGTGACCATCGGTCAGAGATAGCAGGTAGCATAATTTTCGTCCATCCGCAGCCTCTCTCAGCCCGCCATGCTCGCTTGTGGGTCGAAACAACCCACTTGTTTGCAGTGGCTTTGATGACAGCAGAAGGGAGCGGCAGAACAGGCTCAGGGCCAATAAAAACAGCCTCAGAGCCCATCCTGGCCAAAGAGTCAGAGGTCTCGTTACCTGCAATGCCAGCGTGTCCCGGTACCCAAGTCAGCGTCAAACTATTATGTTTTCCAACACAATTTAGCCTGGATTTGCAGGACCTGACTATCGTGGAAGTGGTGGTAGGGCTATCCAAGGCCATGAGCGCAGCTTGGCTGTCACTGCAGACACAAATAGATTTGCCTTTCCACTTGTTTTCCACAACAAAGTCCATCGCCTCAAGTATCGCATACACCTCCGCCTGCAACACGGACGCATGCAGACCAAGGGCAAAGAACCGACGGTTCCCACAAGATTCCACGAAGACACCAGAACCTGAACCTTCTTCAGTCCTGGAGCCATCAGTGAAAATACGGCAGCAGTGTTTGCCGGGCTCGTTCTCGGGGTCTAACCATGAACGAGCCTCTGGCAGCAACACATTGTACCGCTTTTCTAGTATGACGGTTGACGACATGGACTCCGGGGGCATAGACAGGATTGCAGAATCGATGTTAGTGCCTGCGCCGTCGTCCAATATCGAATACACCCCATACCAGTGGCCACTATGTTTCACTCTGCAGATGGCCTTAACGGCCTCTCCGCGGATGAAGACATCTAGTAGCGGGAGATTCACCAAAGCATCAAGTGCCGGGCCTGGAGTACTCGGAAATGCTCCGGTACAACATATGGCCACAGCACGTTATAGTTTTGATAGAGCTTTTTTGACCGCTACAAGAGAGAGTCTGCTCATCCAAACCATCGATGCATAGGTGATAATAGGTCTTACCATAGCTGTATAGATCCATAGGACCTTACTAGGGGAAAGACCCCATGTCTTGCCAAAAATACCCTTACACTGCCAGAAAACTGACAGTGCTTTGGATGTCTTCAGTTCGACATGTGTTTTCCAAAGAAGTTTGTTATTAAGGATGACTCCAAGATATTTGATTTCGTTGGATAGCTGGATAGTGACTCCTTTTAGTGTAGGCAGAATAAGTCCATCAAGCTTTCTCCTTCTGGTAAAGAGGACAATACCAGTCTTGACAGGATTAGCCGATAGCCCATTCACACTGCACCAAGTGTCAATCATATCCAGAGTTCTCTGCACCCTTCTGCAGAGAATCATAAGGGATGGACCTGTCACAAGACAGCCAACATCATCCGCATATGCCTGAGCATATACACCCGAGTCATTAATGGCGTTAAGCAGGGGATCGATTACCATGCACCAGAGCAATGGAGACAGTACGCCGTGCAATGGGACAGCCTCTATTAACCCTAGATGACACCAGCAAATCTTCCTCCGCCCGCACCGTTATGATTCTCTGGGCCAGCATTGAACGTATCCCATTTACTAGCCCGGTCTACGCCATGCCGCCTAGCAGAGCCGCACATACTGTCGAAAGTAGCATTGTCAAACGCACCCTCTATGTCCACAAAGATGCCTATTGCGTATTCTTTCCTGTCGATGGCTCGCTCTATCCTTCCAACAAGGTTTTGCAGAGCCGTCTCGCAGGATTTTCCGGTTTGATAGACATGCTGAAATGAAGATAGTGGATGCGTCTTCAGAGACTCCCTACGCATGCGAAGCTCCACCAGCCGTTCTAAACTCTTTAGCATGAACGAGGTCATACTAATAGGTCTGAAGCTCTTGGGATTGGTGTAGTCGTCTCTTCCAACCTTAGGAATGAAAGCAACCCTCACCATCCTCCACGAGCGTGGTGAAGATCTTCTTCAGTGCTGCCAACACTAACTCAATGCCTTCCTTCAACACAATCGGATATATGCCATCCAGTCCGGGCGACTTGAAGCCGTCAAAGGATTTGATAGCAAATCTAATAGCAGCCTCATTCGCCACAGTTCTGGCGACATACCAATCATGTCGAGAGGGTGTAGCTGCCCTGACAACAGTTCCGACCAAAGGTGGTTGTTGACGGACTATGCTTACCTGATTTCCTGGAAAGTGTGACTCCAACAGCAAGCTGAGTGTCTCACTTTGCCTCTCCGTATAGGAGCCATCAGGTTTCCTGAGCGACCCCAGCTTAGCGGTTTGGTCCTTTTTCAGGACTTTCACCAGTTTTGCCGTGTCACTCAGGGATTCGATATCACTGCAGAAATCTCTAAAAGAAGCCCTTTTCGAGTCCCGAATTAGCTTATTGTAGTCCCTCTGAACACGTCGATATCGTTCCCAGTCCTCATCAAGATTCGTCTTGAGGGCCCGGTTGAGGAGTTTTCTAGACTCACGCCTCAGCACCTGAAGCTCTCCATTCCACCATGGAACAGGAGTCCGGCTAAGCGGAGGTCTAGTTGGACAGGCTAGCTCGAAGCTGTTTGTTAGAGGGGTGTTGAGATGTTCAACAGCCGCCTCAATGTTCTGCTCCTTGCGAAGTTTCAGTGGCGTCACGTAATTGCTACGCAGTGCCTCCCTGAACTTTGGCCAGTCTGTTTTTCTTGGGTTTCTGGTGGGCAATGGCATCTGCGCCCGCTCGCCACACTGAAACTCAATGTATCTGTGGTCCGAGCACGAGTCTTCGGCGAGGACCCTCCAGTTGTTGATCGACCACCCCAGTCTTGGATTTGACAGGGTGACGTCAATTATCTCCTGCCTTCTCGTAGTCACAAAAGTAGGCTGCCTGCCTACATTGTGGATGTTCAGGCTGGAGGAGGCAATATACTCGAAAAGTCGAGAGCCCCGCTCATTGCACTTGCTGCTGCCCCAGATCGTATGCTGGGCATTAGCATCGCAACAAAGAACCAGACCAAGTCTGCGCCGCTCACAGAACCCTACGAGAGTAGCGACCTTCCCAGGTGGTGGCGCCTCCAAAGCATCGTAAGGAAAGTAGTCCGTCAATAACTTGCGACAGGACACCTCCAATCGCGAAACCACTTGCATCTGTGTCCAAAATAAATTTTTCGCCAGGAATTGGATACCCAAGGATCGGAGCTGTACACAATAGCTTTTTTAGTCTGTTGAATGCCTTCTCCTGTTCGTTTTTCAACTCAAAAGGACAATTCTTCCTCGTTAATTCATCCAGACTAGCAGCCACGTCTGCGAAGCTTGGAACAAAGCGTCTGTAATATGTGCAAAGGCCCAAGAAGCTGCGCAGCTCCTGCAAACTAGTTGGTCTTTGCCATTCCCTTACTGAGACTATCTTATCTGGAGCTGTGTGTACTCCTTCAGGTGTGACTTTATGTACAAGGTACTTGACTTCTTTCTTAAATAAGCAGCATATCTTTGGTTCTCGAAGTCCTTCCTAAGCGTTAAAATGTAGGTGGAGCATTACACAGTCCAAAAATTGACATAGCCCATCACCGGCACTGAATGCTATCTTTTCCTTGTCTTCTGCCACTTGCCAATATCCGCTTTGTAAATCCAGCGTTGAGTACCAATCTGAACCAAAATGTGTGTCCAAGGTATCATCGATGCGAGGTAATGGATAACTATCTTTCTTCGGTAGCTCATTAAGTTTCCGATAATCTACAAAGAAACGTGTGGAGTCATCCATCTTCTTGCTGATGGCTCAATGACGTTGTTCTGATGCATTTCCTTCAGCAACACATTCACCTCTTCTCTCTTCGCCAGAGGTACTCTTCTTGACGCTTGACGAATGGGTTTGGCATCACCAGTGTTGATTGTGTTTTTCACCATCTTTGTTCTGCCTTCGTTTTTACCCTTTTCAACAAATACTGTCCAATGTCTTGCCAAAAGTTGGCTGGCAGTCTTTCTCTGCTCTGTGGGTAAGTCTTTACTCCATTCTTTCGTTAGATCATCGAGTACCTTTTTATCAGCTGGTATCTTACTTTTCGTGTCTCGCGGTTGGCTCTCACAGTTTACAATTGTCGACAGTCGACAATCGAAATTGTCTGGCATTTTCCAATTACTTGTCCTTTTTCTCTGGTTCTAGCAGTATTTGCAAGATTTACCTCTCTTACTGGCACTATTCTGCTCTGGTGTTCTTTTTCCGAGAGTTTTTCCAATTATTAAGTCATGCAGTACAAATTTTTCATCACAACCTACAACTTGTTCTTCTCAGCATCTCCCTCCATTTTGGCCCATATAACTGATTCTGACTTTGGTGGGAGTTTTGTCCTCCGCTATACAATGGCTTGTCGGATACCTCCATACTTATCCTCACCAACGGATAACGGTATTTGTTGTAATTGCATCTGTATTACCCCGATAAGTGCACTCATGTCAAAGTTACCAGTATTAATTCCTGGCGGTGTTTCTTCCTCTCGAGATGTCGTTTGCTCTTCAAATTGGAATTCATACTCATCGACGTCTATATTCTGCTCCGCTTGCAGCGCTTCTTAATCGCACCTGCAGCTCCGCTTTAAGCCCTTGTGTTTGCAAGTTTAAGACCTCAAGCTTCGTCTTGACCTCCTCCAATTTCAGTTTTTCAAATTTAACGATTGTTTACTACAGATACACAATCCCACTTCTGCCACCAATTGTTACGAAATTTCCCTCTTGACAATTTATTCTGTTACGAAATTGCCTTCCTGACAATTTACTCTAACTCTCAATACTCGGATTCGTGCCACTGGATTGTGTAGTAATCAAACAATCGCTGGTTAAATTAAAATAATTAGCTTTATTTAATTACAATTTGCCCATTATTTAAAAATTCATTAATCACTTTATTACTTCTCAATCACAGTTGCTGTTGAAATTGTTTGCTTGTAATATAAGCTAAATATAATAATCTGGCAGCATTCGTCTTAAAGTAAATGATCACATTTTTCTTTTATCTTCTTACTTCTTACTTTTGTACATTTCTGTATCATAATTTAGTTCTGAATAAAAACTTTAACTTCGAACATAACTAAAATCCCAACAAAGGTTATGGGCCCAGAACGCGTTTCGGTTACCTAAATACAGAAAAGTGGTTCGGAAAAAGTAAAGACATTGTTAAAGTGAATAAATCCTCAGTGAATTCAGAACAAAAGAAATAATGAGCGTGTCACACCAAATAGAAAAAACTTGGTGAAGACAATTATGATGTGTGGTGTATGTCTATGCGTAGCGTACTTATAACATCGGAATTATGGAATGTCGTGTGTGGTAAATATGTACTTGTTGAAAAATCCTCAAGTGAAGAAACAGAAAAATGGTCTTCAACAGATCAAAAGGCATTGGCATGCATAATATTAAACGTAAAGCCGTCACAGCTTCAGCACATAAAGTTGTGCGAAACTTCATCAGAGGCATGGAAAAAATTACGCGCTGTGCATGTGTCAGTCGGACCAGTTCGTAAAGTACAGCTTTACCAAAAACTTTTGCGTCTCAATATGAAACAATGCGAAAATGTGGCTCAATATGTAAATTCCTTTACAGAAATAATAGAAAAGTTAGCAGAACTGGACATCAAAATTATTGATGAGTTAAAAACAATAATGCTTCTCTCCAGTTTGCCAAACTCATTTGAAAATTTTGTTGTTGCTATTGAGACACGGGATCAGCTACCGCTATTTGAAACGGTAAAACTGAAACTTCTAGAAGAAGGAGCGCGCAAACAAGAAAGAGACGAACGCGAATGTTCGGTCCAAGCAGTTTACGCACACACAAAAGTACAGCAAAGCAGCAGACGTCGTGCGGATGGTAACAAAAGAAGTAACGATAACCGTCGTTTTTTTGGCAAATGCTTTATGTGTGGGAAGCCAGGGCATTGTGTGTCAGAGTGTACAAGCAAGAAAAATAACACCAAACGAAACACAGGAGGAGAGCAAACAAACTGTTTGATGCATTGCAGTGTCGCCGAGCATCGAAAAAGTACATGGTGTCTAGACAGCGGCGCAACTTCACATATGTGTTGTGACAGGAGTATGTTTATATCGTTTGCTGAGAACAAAGCAACAATTATGCTGGCGGCCGATAAATTTGTGGAATCACCTGGAATTGGAACAGTTTATTTTAAAACGGAATACTCAAACATTGAAATGCGTGAAGTTTTATATGTTCCGACATTACACATGCAGTTTTTGTCAGTAAACAAAGCAGCTCAAAACGGTAATTTAACATCATTTGATGAAGCAGAGGCGCTTATCAAAAATAAACAAGGCGAAACAAACACCAAAGTCAGAAGAAGCTGAAATGACAAAAGATACTGAAAAGTCAGAAGAAGTTGAAAAATCAGAAGGAGTTGAAATTGGGCAAAGCAAACCACCGATACCAAAGTCACAGCAAGTTCAACCTGGTAGACCAAAATCCATACGAATACAGGCTGCAAAGCAGCGACATATCCTGAATAATCTGAATAGCCTGGAAGACATCGAAGCCCCACAATCAGTAGCAGATGCATTAAAAGGTGAACTTGGCAAATATCAATGCAAAAGGAATACGACGCACTACTGGCAAATAATACATGGTCATTAGTCAATTTGCCATCAGGAAAAAAGGCCATTGGTTCAAAGTGGGTGTTTCGCATCAAAAGAAACAAAGAAGACGAAATAGAAAAATTAAAATCACGATTAGTTGCTAAAGGCTGTTGGCAACAATTCGGCATCAACTACTGGGAAAAATTTTCACCAGTTATACGTTATGAGACCATCCGAATATTGTTCGCAATAGCTGCAGAAAAACAGTTACATATGCACCAGGTGGACATATCAAATGCATATTTGAACAGCAAACTAGAAGAGGACGTATGTATGAAACAACCCGAAAATTTTGTTGATGAGCAGCATCCAAAGAAAGTACTGAAGCTTCAAAAGGCAATCTACGGGTTAAAACAATCTGGTCGTGCATGGAACAACAGATTAGATGAAGTTATCCAGAGTATGGGTTTCAAGAGATGCAAAAATGAAGCCTGTTTGTACGTCAAACATCTTCAACAACAATTCAGTTACATTGCAGTCTACGTTGACGACTTAATAATCATCAGCCCAACCGAAGATGAAATCAGCGAAATTAAGCAGATGATCGCTTCCAAGTTTGAGATGGAAGATGGTGGTCAATTAAATTTTTTTCTCGGCATGGAAATTCATCGAGAAGGTAAACAAGGCGCCGTTTACTTGAGCCAAAAGAAATACATCAGGAGACTTCTTGACAGCTATAGTATGCAACACTGTCATCCGGTCTCGACACCACTTGACCCAGGCTTTCAAGTGGGCTGTAGTAACAATAAATGTGTTAAGGTAAGTGTGCCACAATACCAATCGCTAATTGGTTCTCTTATGTACTTAGCAGTTTTGAGGCGCCCTGACATTATGCACGCTATAAGCAAATTGTCACAGCGAAATACCGACCCACATGCCGAGCACGAGGCTGCTGCTAAGCACGTTTTACGATACCTCTCCGGTACCATAAATCTAAGTATCGTATACCGCAAATCAAACGAGCCAGTGAACTGGTTTGCAGATGCAGATTGGGCTAATGACCAAGTAGATAGAAAATCCTACTCTGGCTACACATTTATTTTGTGAAGCAGTGCCTTTTCATGGGCATCATCGAAGCAAAGCATCGTCGCATTAAGCAGCACAGAAGCCGAATACGTTGCCTTAACGGCAGCTGCCAAAGAAGCCATTTATTTACGCAGACTACTTGCCGAAATAGGATGGTTGAGCTCTGAACCAATGACAATCTATGGGGATAATATAAGTGCACAAAGTATAGCTCGAAACCCAGTTCATCATAAACGCACTAAACACATAGATATTAAGTACCATTTTATAAGAGAAAAATTTGAAACAAATGAAATTGAATTAAAATATGTATCAACGGATAATAATGTTGCCGATGTTTTTACCAAATGTTTATGTAAACAAAAGAATAATGGATTTGTTAAAGTTCTTGGTTTAACGTAAACATACTTGTAATTATATAATATGTAGCTTAAGAAGAAGTGTTGAAATTGTTTGCTTGTAATATAAGCTAAATATAATAATCTGGCAACATCTGTCTTAAAGTAACTGATCACATTTTTCTTTTCTCTTCTTACTTCTTACTTTTGTAACATTTCTGTATCATAATTTAGATCTGAATAAAAATTTTAACTTCGAACATAACTAAAATCCCAACAGTTGCAAATATTGCTGCTTCGATTAAAATACGCGATGTACACACTGCTATGATTAAAATTCAACTGTTCTCCACTTTAATAGTGTGGTAGCTTATAAAGCTTTTGTATGGCTTATATACCTTTTGAATGGTTCAAATAGAAAATTGTAGAATATTCTCTACACTATTAAAGAAGTTTCTGGATCATTATCGAATCTTATATACAACTCGAAAGAGGGTTCTTGAGTAAGTTTTTATTTTCGAGACACTTCGAAAGACGTTTTTATCTGCATGGATTGTGTCTTGGCTTAAATACATAGGGTGGTGCACTCATTCTCACACTCCAGATGGGATCCTAAAAGTATGCAATCATATATGTTTCACTCCCCTCAACTTAATCTGGTTCGTCCCGAACAAGGATAGTACTGCAACCTTTATAAGGAGATAGTCTCTTCAGATGAACGACTTTCATTTTGCTTCTGACATTTCTCGCCAACTGGATGCGGTATACTGCATCGTTTATCCGCTTTATCACCTTGTAAGGACCTTCCCAGAGTGTTTGCAGTTTTGGGGATAATCCCTTTTGCCTTTGCGGATTATGAAGCATAACTAGCTGCCCTTCCTGAAATCCCTTGGAGTTTGCTCGTTCATCATATCTGGCTTTCATTTTGTCACTCATCAGTTGTGTCCGCTTTCTGATGTTTCCATGAATTTCATTCAGCTGTCTTCGTTTGTCAGCTAGATAACTGCTACAACAAACTTTCGTAGATGAGTAGCCACCGAATTTCAGATCTGCAGGTAATCTTATGTCACAACCGAAAATAGCCTTGGCTGGTTTTGTAGATATTGTATCGTGAGTTGCCGATCAGTATGCCATATGCCAGTAGGAAGAGGGGTATGTGTTGGTCACAATCTTTCCGATTTCTGTCCACGACTTTCCGTAGGTGTTCCTCAAGCGTACGATTAAATCTTTCCACCTTTCCGTCGGATTGCGGGTGTAAAGGGATTGTGCGAGTTTTGCGTATGCCCATCAATTCAGTAATTTTCCTGAATATCGCTGACTCGAAATTTCTGCCTTGATCCGAGTGCAACTCAAGGGGAGCTCCGAATCTGCAGACCTAATTATTAATAAATGCATATACAACGGTCTTAGCTTCTTGATCGGGGATGGGATATACTTCTAGCCGTTTACTAAAATAATCGATTACGACGAGAACATATATGTTGCCGGAATCAGTAATTGGAAACGGACCTATGATGTCCATTGCAATACGCTCAAATGGCGGTCCCACGTTGTATAAATATTTTTTCCCCTGAGTGCGACGGCCCGGTCCCTTTGCAGCTGTAAAATTTTCACAAGCACTAATCCAGTCAACTACCGATTGCTGGCAACCAACCCAATAAAACCGTGGCTAGGACCTCTGCTTGATAAACACTGCAGTGGTCGGGGAGACGGAAAGAAAGTTCCAGTCCCAATTCTTGTGAGAAAACTCCAAAACCGACTCTGTCGTCGAGTTTGGATCCGTCAGTGTAGAAATTAAGTTCCCCTCTTCTCCATGGCATTGGTGTTTGCCACTCTCTTCTAGACGGAATATATGTCTGGAAGTGCCTATCGAAGTTGAGATTAGGTATAGAGTGGTCAATGTGTTGGACAGAAGTACTCCAGGTATGCGCAATAGTCGAGTGACCAATCTGCCGATCATGCCATAACGCCGCACATTTCAGCCTCAGTGCTGATGTGGCGGCCACTTGTTTCCCTACCAGCTCTAATGTAGGTAGGTTGAGTATTACTTCTAAAGCTTTAGTAGGCGTGGTCCTTAAGGCACCAGAGATACATAAAAGAGCCGTTCTTTGGACCTTGCTCAGAAGCTTCAAATAGCTTTGTTTCTGAGTGGCTGGCCACCATACCAGTATTCCATATAGCAATATGGGTCTGACCACCGAAATGTATAGCCAGTGCATAATTCGTGGGGATAGCCCCCACCTGATTCCGACCGCTTTTTTACATGTGTACAAAGCAATATTGGCCTTCCTGACTCTTTCTTCAATATTGGGTTTCCAGGTAAGTTTTCTATCTAGTACTAGTCCCAAATATCTAACTGTCTCCTTCATCGGAATTTCCACACCTTTGTATATTAGCGGGGAGACCTCAGGAGATCTATTTTTCTTAGAAAAGAGGATTAATTCCATTTTCTCAGGGTTTAACCCTAATCCCCTTCTTCCCGTCCAACCAGTAAGCGTGGCCATGCTAGAGCGCAAAATATCCATAAGAGTGTTTGGATATTTCCCTCTGATCACAATTGCCAAGTCATCAGCGTAGGCGACGACATGGCAACCCTCCCTCTCTAAGGCTAGCAGTAATGAATTTACCGCCAAATTCCAGAGCAGGGGGGAGAGGACTCCTCCCTGAGGAGTGCCTCTGCAGACCTGTCTGCTTAAGGTGTGGGAACCTAAGCTGGCAGTTACCCTTCTACTGACGAGTATCATTTCTACCATCGCTACCATATTAGGATCGACGCCCAGAGCTTCTAACGCTCCCGTAATGGCGTTCGCATTTATGTTGTTGAAAGCGCCTTCTATGTCAATGAACGCCGCTAGTGCGAAATCTTTCTGCTGGATGGCTTTTTCCACTATACCAATAAGTACGTGTAACGCCGTCTCTGTCGATTTGCCCTTCGTGTATTCATGTTGTGCCGAGGAGATTCTACCAGTTGGTATAGCTTCCCGTAAGTGTGCATCCATCACTGTCTCCAGTGTTTTTAGGAGGAAAGACGTGAGACTGATTGGTCTGAAATCTTTGGGATTTACATGAGAGGACCTGCCTGCCTTGGGTATGAAGGAAACCTTCGTTTCTCTCCATCTCAGCGGAATATAGCCCATGTTTAGACAGCTTCTAATTGCAGTCACAACCCAGGGCGTAATTATGTCCCGTGATTGTTGCAGTTCAGCTGGATAGATTCCATCCGGACCCGGAGCTGGTATCTTACTTTTCGTGTCTCGCGGTTGGCTCTCACAGTTTACAATTGTCGACAGTCGACAATCGAAATTGTCTGGCATTTTCCAATTACTTGTCCTTTTTCTCTGGTTCTAGCAGTATTTGCAAGATTTACCTCTCTTACTGGCACTATTCTGCTCTGGTGTTCTTTTTCCGAGAGTTTTTCCAATTATTAAGTCATGCAGTACAAATTTTTCATCACAACCTACAACTTGTTCTTCTCAGCATCTCCCTCCATTTTGGCCCATATAACTGATTCTGACTTTGGTGGGAGTTTTGTCCTCCGCTATACAATGGCTTGTCGGATACCTCCATACTTATCCTCACCAACGGATAACGGTATTTGTTGTAATTGCATCTGTATTACCCCGATAAGTGCACTCATGTCAAAGCTACCAGTATTAATTCCTGGCGGTGTTTCTTCCTCTCGAGATGTCGTTTGCTCTTCAAATTTGAATTCATACTCATCGACGTCTATATTCTGCTCCGCTTGCAGCGCTTCTTAATCGCACCTGCAGATCCGCTTTAAGCCCTTGTGTTTGCAAGTTTAAGCCCTCAAGCTTCGTCTTGACCTCCTCCAATTTCAGTTTTTCAAATTTAACGATTGCTTACTACAGATACATTATTTCCGACCATTCACTGTTCATCGTTTTTGTGTTAATACTGTCTACGACATAATATTCGTTTCCGCTAGAAGTTACTGACTCTTCACTTTCGCGTTTCACTGTGTGTACATTTTGTTTTGTTTTACACATTTTCATGAAATGCCCATTTTTTCCACATTTTATGCATTGTTTTTTGTATGCTGGGCAATTTCTATTCTCGTGTTTCGTTCCACAACGTTTACAGTCGAATTTTTGACTTTCACTTGTCCTCGCGTTGTTATTGTCATTGTTATAATGGTTTCGCGGTTTTTGCTTTTTGTTAACTACCGACACTTCTTTTTGTTCGTTATCTTTTCTCATTTCTGTCGCCTGTAGTGTTGCTATTTCACTTGCTCTGCATGTTCTTACTGCTGTGTCGAATGTTAGCTTGTCCTCTGCCAGTAACTTTTCTCGCATATTGTTGCTTTTTATTCCAGTTACGATTTTGTCCCTCAGTATTCTTTTTTCTACGTCTTCGTAATTGCATAGTTTTGCCTGTGCCGTTATGCGCGTCAAGAATTCTTCAAATCTTTCATCCTCTTCTTGCGCCATTTTATTGAAGACGTAAACTTCGTATGCGTCGTTCTTTTTTGGGATAAAATATTGGTCGAATTTCTTGATAATTTCGGCCATGTTGGATTTTTGTGCTTCTGTGAGCTCAAACGTCTCAAATATTTCGCACGCTTCATAACCTATTGTGGACATAAATACGGCGACTTGGACACTTGATGGCTCTTTATTTAACTGGGTAGCCTTTGCATACCAGTCATAAGCACTTTTCCACTGTTTCCACTCCACTGCCATATTTGTTTTGTTTGTTATGGGCTGTCGTAAATGCCTGTACGATTGGTTTTCTGTTTGTGGTTTATTGTCCGGCATTGTATTTCACTTTTTTTTATATATATATTTTTATAAAAAATTTCTTTTCTTTTACTGAATTTTTCTATTACTTTACTTTATGTTTTTCACTTCTGACACCATGTATCACACGCTTTAATAAAACACGTTTGCTCTTGTTAGCATTAATTACCGAACTGGTTTTATTACTTCCTTCATTTGTCAGGGATGGTAATATACAATGTAGGGATGAGATCATTAACGATCGGTTACTTTGATCGATAATTCATGTTACAGTAGTAATCAAACAATCGCTGGTTAAATTAAAATAATTAGCTTTATTTAATTATTGCTATTTACACATTTAATATTAGGCTTAAAGTTTACTTAGTTATTATTTGCACTTTATTTCACAAACCATTAGTCAGTTTATTTAATAAGTAATTTCATCACTTTATTTAATAATGAATTTCATCACTTTGCAAATCACAATTACAAATACTGCTGCTTCGATTTATAATGCACGATGTACACACTGTTAAGATCTCTGTTCGAATGTCTTTGACATTGCACAGTCTTGTGCTGTTATAGTTTCGAATGGTTGAGGTAGAAACTTCTACAATATACTAGAAGTTTCTGGGTCTTTCTATAATTTTATACAGGAAGTTCTTACTTTCGAAATATTTCTTTACACCACAATCTCTACAACGAAAGAAGCTTTTATTCGAATGGATTGTGTCTTGACTTACACACACAGGGTGGCGCACTCATTCTCAAACTCCAGATGGGATCCTAAAAGTATGCAATCCCGTTTCGCTGATATGGAATCACGTTTCATTATTTATGTTCAATAACTTATCCTAAATTATATGCGAAATATGAAACCCTATGCCGCACACTTGCATTGAGTGCGCAATTGCGTGCGGCCGGCATATTTTTGGGTTCACTGCATTTTTGGCCTTCACACCAAATGCCCGCTATACATACAGTCACTCGATCCGCCGCTTTGACTTGTGCCGCGTTTGCATTGTTGTCAAGTGTTTACATGTGCGGTACGCTTGGACGTTAGGCAGTGTAGGTTGAAATGCATTGTAGTGTTTTGGGTACACTACAACATGATCTCTTCGACTTAAACCATTAATGTACCTCGTTATAGTGTTAAACACATTCGTACTACAAAATGTACATGCGGTCCAGCGTATGCAAAATAACGGGATCATCTTACTACTGCCACGCCCACAATTAACCAAAAATGATGACTAGGTTCCTATTCAAGATTTATCAACGAATTTTCACAGTTGGGTACCAACATTAACAACCAACCAAAAAATTGGTGGGTTATTTTCACAGCCCACTATTGACATATTTTCATAATTTACAACCTATATAATATGTTTGGGCGAAATTTTTTATTAGTATGTATATTGAAGCTACAAAGCCATACACAAGAAATGGGATCGATCAGATAGAGGCCACGCCTTTCTATTATAATCTACTCAAGGTACTCTCCCGAAAATATGGTTCTAATGATGATTTATGAAGAAAAAATCCCCATTGTTGAACTTGCACACACAAGTAAAGGTAAATATTATTTCGAATCGGTCCAACCCGACTTCAGACTTCTTTACTCGTCCTTTATGGCTGTGACAGCATTAAAATGGATGCAGATAATTTGAGAGAAATTTTAAGCAACAGCAAGCTTGGATCGCTGAATTTTCTAAAAAAAATATTAGCGATCAGCAAAAGTGGATACAGTCGTTGTTGGAAAGCAATGGTGGTGGATCAGCCAGATCATCCATCATTCCAGCAACCAATTAGGTGCCAGTATTCCACCCTTATAATAATGAGGTGCAGAGATGGGTGTCCTACCTCTAGCAGCTTAACCAGCACTTTACGGTGTATGTGGTAACAGAGGCAGACCAGCAGAAACTTTGTGGCTGTACAGAGTTGAAAAATCAAACATATGAGGAACTAACAGGTAATCTGAGAATACACCACCTCCCACCCTTCCCTGCAGCTTGGATCCATCTGTGTTGATATGAATCCCTTTACCATGAGGGGGGGGGGGGGGGGGAGTTGCCTGCCTTCCATTCGTTCCTAGAGAAAATTGTTTTCATACACAAGCCATTGAAGCCATAACATGGTGTGAGTCAGGAACACCTTCGAAACGTCGTAAGATAGTCGAATGACCCCCGTCCCTGGCATTCCATTGATATGTTGCTTTCAGCCTAATAGCTGATTTTGCAGCCATTTTTTCGTCAAAAACTAACAGGTAGAAGATTAAGCATCACGTCCAAGGCTGCCGCTGGAGTCGCTCTGATGGCTCCATTTATGAATAGCTCCGCCGTTCTTTGTACCTTTGTTACCAACCTTTTTTATGTGGACTTACTTAGAGCTGTGGACTTACTTAGAGCTATCCACCAACCAAGCACCCCATAAAAGAGGATTGGTTCTACCACAGCTGTGTATATGCAATAGGATACCCTAGGGTGTGACCGTCAGAATACAGAGATACTTGACCGTCTTTCGAATGCGCTCACTTTTATTAGCCTTCCAGTTCAGTTTTTATCCAGGATCAAACCCAGATACTTAGTTCCAACAACAGGATTAATAATAAATTGAGGAATTTTATACTTCCTAAAGAAGAGCTCCAGCTTAGTCCTGGACGGATTAACCCTTTATGCACAGTCTGTACCCCATTTGACGAGAATGTTGAGTAGATGACATGCTCGAGATGCTAATAGCAACATCGTCCGCATATGCAACCACCTTAAACTCCTCCCTTTCCACCTAGAGGTGAAAGAACTCCACTTTCAGGTGTGCCTCTGCACACGGACTTTTTGGCCGACGTCGCCCCCAGCCGTAAATTGACTACCATGCCAATAAGCAAACTTTGAATCCACCTCCAAGTCTCGCAACAAACTGATTATTGCGTCTGGTTTGATGTTGATGATTTTATACTTCCTAGTGAAGAGCACCAATGTAGTCTTGGTCGGATTGACCCCCAACCTACATTCAATAGTCCATTTAGAGAGAATGTTGAACATGTGTTGCATCAAGTCGCTCAGAATAGATATGTATATTCCCGATCCAGTCGAACAAGCAGCTAATTTACCGCAAGATTCCAAAATATGGGTGAAAGAGCTCCACCTTGAGGTGTGCCTCTGCACACGGACTTCTTGGCCGACGCCATTCGATTATTAGATACTCTGACTGCTGAATCTCCATTGGAGCTACATCATCTGGACTAGATGCGTTGTATGGGTTGAACCTATGGATAGCCTATTTCAATTAAGGCTTTGTGATTATTTTGAGCTGACCTCGACTGCACTTCCGTTTGATCTCGTTCCCTGCGGAATGGTGCTCGAGCAGCAAGGAAAGTGGGTCTCTAGAAAATATTCTAGAGTCTCATTACTATTTGTAGTCTAAGATCCATCCCCCCTCCTAAGGTAACCATGTATCATTGGAGCAGTCGATAGGATCTTCGTAAGGCTAGACATCTCAGAGATATCTTCTATGTCACTGCAAAAGTTCTCTTTCTTTCCTAAGCTTACTTTTGAAGGTTCTAAGTTTTGTATGATACCCTATCTGCACTATCTGTAGAATTTTTTGCATTGCGGCGAGCCTGACACTAGCAATGCCACTTGCTGCGGTAGTGTTGCGAAACCGAGACCCAAGAGGGTCTACAAAGAGAGAAGGTCTGCTCTCCGGATGGTGGAAAGCTTGCCGCGGATTCCGTAGAAGGAGAGGACGGTGAAGCGAAAGCTCTCGCGAGGGCGACGAAAGTTGTGAAGGAGTCTTAAGCTCTCTCACAATAGGCCTCTAAACGCCATCGGTCCCTAGAGGAGACAAATTTCTTCACACGTACTTGTGGTTATGGGGTTCAGACGTAACAGTCTAGCTACAGTTTCCCTGTGGAGGTCCCAGTTTACCTTCTTGATATTTCATATAGCCGGGGGGCTATATCTTGAAGATCAAACTGGATTAGCTTATGATCTAAAATAGAGTGTCCTAGAACTCTCTAATTTGAGATCCGGTCAAGGACCTTCTGTCGGTTAGCAGTAATGAAAGTGACCACTCACTTTCCAGGCTGTGCCACTAGCGGAGAGGATAGTGAAATCATCCAGAATACTCGTTTCTTGATGCCTACACGGAGGGAACTCTCACTGGCTCGCAGAATCTTCACCGTCAATAAAACCAAATGGGCTATCTCCACTTTTAGACCATTCAAATCGCCAGGTGTTGATAATATACAACCGTGCCTACTTCGGCAAGGTGTTGATGTATTAGCACCTGTGCTAACAAACATTTTCAGGATAAGCCTGGAGCTAGGCATAGTGCCTAAACCTTGGACGAAGGCTAGGGTGGCTTTCATACCGAAAGCAGGCAAAAGGGCGGACCACACGCCAAAAGCCTATCGGCCCAATAGCCTAACGTCATTCCTGCTAAAAGTAATGGAAAAAATTCTGGACCAATATATCAGGGAAACTTATCTTAAAGATTCTCCTCTTCATATTGAACAATACGCTTACCAATCAGGCAAATCGACTGAGACAGCCATACATAGCTTAACGAGCAAAATTGAAAAGGCGTTTGAGGGTAAAGAAGTAGCTCTCTGTACATCGGTTGACATTACGGGGGCTTTTGACAATGCTACTTTCAGATCAATTGAGGAGGGGATGAACAGGAAAGGTATACGAAGACTGATCATAACATGGGTTCTCAATATGCTGAAAAACAGAACAACAATCTTTGAAACAGGGACAGCAAAGCAAATTTTCAGGTCAACCAAAGGATGTCCCCAGGGGGGCGTCCTATCGCAACTCCTATGGTTATTGGTTATCGACGAGCTCTTACAAACTCTCAATGACCTCGGATACGAAGTTCAGGGCTTTGCGGATGATTTGGTAATTATGGTCAGAGGCAAGTTTGACTCTACCATAACAGATCGCATGCAACTAGCTCTTGACATCACTCAAAACTGGTGTCAGGAGAAAGGCCTATCGATAAATCCGAATAAAACAAACGTGGTACCCTTCACCAAAAGAAGGAAACTGAATTTGGGGACCTTAAGTTTAGGGACCACGAACTTAACAATGTCCAATGAAATGAAATATCTGGGAGTAATCCTAGACAAAACTCTAACTTGGAAAAACCACTTATCATATATAACTAGTAAAGCCTTAAGAGCAACCTATGCTTGCCAGAGGTTGTACGGTAAAACATGGGGACTACGGCCAAAAATGATGGCGTGGTCATATAAAACAATAATAGTACCAATGATTACTTACGCGTCGTTGGTATGGTGGCCAAAACTAAACCAAACAAGAGCTCAGATGACTATTAACAAGATTCACCGTATTGCCTGAGTGTGACGGGAGCAATGAGAACGTGCCCCACACTAGCTTTGGGAGTGATCACTGGACTGACTCCTCTACACCTTGTAGTTAAAAGGATGGCGGCCAGCGCGGCCCTAAGGCTACCTAATCTAGCCCATCTTAAAGAAGGCAACCTTTCGGGGCACGCAAAGATTCTGGACACTGTCTGGAATTCTCCGTGCCTCATGGTCTTCGACAAAATGGACAGAAAATTAGACTTCTCAAAGCAATTCAAAGTGGTCATCAGTCATTCAGCTTGGAGAAACAAGGAAATAATAATAAAACAGGACTCACAGTTGTGGTATACAGATGGGTCCAAAATGGAAGATGGCAGTGCAGGAGCTGGAATTGTAGGGCCAAATTTCCAAAAAGCAATTGCAATGGGAAAAACAGCTTCCATTTTTCAGGCGGAGGTCCACGCTTTAGAGTTATGTGCTAGAGAATGTCTATGCAGGGGTACACGCAACACCAAAATATGCATACTCTCAGATAGCCAGGCAGCTCTAAAATCATTAATAAACTTCTCATTCCAATCAAAGCTGGTCTGGGAATGCTGTAAACTTCTCAATACCCTAGCAGCGAGAAACTCTGTTACGCTAATGTGGGTACCGGGACACGAGGGACATGAGGGCAACGAAATGGCAGATTCTTTAGCAAAAAGGGGTGCAGACACTGCCTTTATAGGTCCAGAACCCTTCTGTGGGGTAAACAGTAGCTTCACAAATAACTTGTTGTGCGAACAGGAAAAACGAGGTCTGCTAAACTACTGGAGTGCCCAAAAAGGCATGTGGCAGTCGAGACTACTCATTGATCCTGAACACATCAGGGTAGATGCTTCTTTAAACCTCAGCAGAAATGACATACAAATTCTACACTGAACTTTTAACAGGAAAATTAAATTACCATCTGAAAAAAATTGGCGTGGTAGAAGACGATTCCTGTCGACTCTGTCAAGAGGAACAGGAAACGGCAGAACACATTCTATGCACTTGCCCAGCGGTGGCAAGACGCAGACATAATTACCTAGGCAGTGGGTTCATATCTCCAAATCACCTAGTTAAAATAAAGCCCACAGCAGTTACGAGATTTATAAACAGTCTAGGACTGTTTTAGTTGGGTACGAAGCTGCACAATAGATTTTAGGTCGCGGTGTTCTTTTAGCCTGTTAATAATAAGAATAAGTGACCACATGTTACAGATAAGGAGGTTAGTCGTTAAGATATACTCATATAATGACTCACCGCGTGCTTTGACATCCGTGCTGCCCTATATATCTTGGTGCAATGATAGCGGCCTCCCATGAAGCCTTTGCATCCCCAAAAAGCTCCTGGAAGGATTTCATGGTCATGCACCGTATAGTCCCCAGTTGCCCCCAGCACTTAGATCAGGACAACGTCAACTCCGCCTTTTGCAAGACGGAGTTGATGGCTGTCAGAAGCAGCCTTCGAATGGTGAAATTTAATCTCCACTGTTCTTAGCATCTCTGCTACTTGTAGCGCTGGTCCACCACGGTGACGCCCGCATCAGCCTCTTCCGTGCCTGATTCTAGTAGGACATCCTCCTCACTGAGGGTAATTGTCCCAAGGAGATTCTCCAAGCCGCCCCACAGTTGACGCAGAGTCACTGCGTTTCGAGTGCATAGCAGAATCGTCAAAAGAAGTAAGATCAGAAGCTACCCTGTAGGGTAGGCTCAATTTTTATCTGCGCCAGACGGTTGCCCGTCCTTCTTGAAGACCTTGAGATTTCTGGACGAGAAACCATAGTCCCGACTCAATTTTCTTCGGCTAGAGTCGCCAGAGATTCGGTGTTCACCACAAGGGTTACGGATCTGTCATTCCCTCTTGGTCCCTCTACGTGGTCAGGAGCTGCTGTTTGCTCATCATAAATATCTCCAGGATTGCCTCTACGTCAGATGGTTCGACTGGGATCCATGCGCGCGCTCTAGGTCTATTAGGGATCAGCTCCCTATGTACAACTTCGAGCTTTGCACTTGGTAATACCAATAAGAGAAGGTATGCTACATATAAAGAATATTCCTCTATCCACGAGGGATATACGAGTATACATATTTGCTGAATTAACACAGGATGATGATATCGACATAGATGTACAAACTGTAGAGGTAACACCCAAAACACAGAAACCTCCTCCAATCTTTCTATCAGTATAACATTCAGCCATTCAGAGATCTATTACAAGATATAGCAGCAAACGAATACATGCTTAAACTACTATGTTGTCCTGAAGAGAATACACCATATAGTGCCACTACAGGATATTAAGGTGAAAAAAGAATTTGCCACGAATTGGTACATACTCGTATATCTAATATTAGGGAAAGAGTCACAAAAATTCCCCTCCCAATATTTTATATAAATCTTAAACAAAATACAAACAATAGAGGCATATATGATATCAACACTATATTAGACACAAAAGGAATTTTTGAACCACCTCGACCCAAAAGACAAATACCACAGTGGTACAAATGCCACCTTTATGTAACCATATGTCACGATTTCGATTCTTTTTATCATTCTACTACAGAATGCAGAAGGAACGCCCAGTCATCAAACGTCCAGTGTGTCTTGTTCGGAGGCAACTACCCAGCAAGCAGTTACAAGGAACTGCAGCAAAAATGTATCCCACACTCAGTAAAAAAAGTATTTACAACTCACACAAAAATACCTTGAATACTCCATTAAAGTTAAGTACTACCGGGCAATACGTGCGCTGAAATTAAAAAAAATGTAAAGCCAATGGAATAAACTGAGACATCACCAAACCATAACATATCTTCTCAATAAAAAACCAACGACATGACCGAACTAAAGTCGATTATGAAAAAATCCTCCATACAACAAATAAAAATAGTGTAACATTTTTTTAAAATTTAATTTAAATATGCAAGGGCTCTATACCTAATGTAATACTATTCAATTTAATGTAATACTAAATTATGTACATAACGGTGTATTTGAATTTGTTTGGAGTAATTTTCTGGCCAACTAATTGGGATGATCTCGGAGTTTGAGTTTATATTTACATTTATTTTTATTTAATTCACTCTTAACTATCGGAATATTCAGATCGCTATGGATGTCGTCATTTTTGTTTGTACCAGGGGCAACTTCAATATTGGTTACGCTAGTATTTCCCCACAGCTGTACTGCATGCGACCATACGTTTAATAACAATAACTTTGTGCTCTAGTCGCAGTCCGGATTTCTTGTTAAGTAACCAATTGATGCTTTGTGCCTTCAGTTTCATTTGGGTGCATTTTGATTCAATGTGCTTGTTAAGTAACCAATTGATGCTTTGTGCCTTCAGTTTCATTTGGGTGCATTTTGATTCAATGTGCTTGCGAATGCGCCAGTTGGCTAGCCAGGACTCTACTAATTTTACGTGATTAGTCAGGTCTCTCGATGCGATCCTCGAATTTTTGTGCTAGCTCAAGATGGCGGTATCATCAGTAAATGTTGACGTCATAAGGCGAATGTCTGTAGGTAGGTCAGAAGTGAACAATAAGTATAACTTAGGCCCAAGTACCGCCGGACCTTTTCTCTTGAAATTGCTCTTCACTGATTCTGCGTTGCAACAAGTATTGCATATCATAAATTGGGTGAGTTTCATAATTTTTTTATTTGGTTATATCTGACTCAAGCTCGACTCGAAACAATGGTTGTGGTATTTTGTCCTTATTTTTGATATTATAAACTGATTTTGCTTTAAATCCCCAGTCTTCCAGAGCCTCCTTGATTTCCTCCGGATCAACATCAGATTCAACGTCTTTAATAACAACCACCAGTCCCTTACTACTCTTTAGTTGGTATATATTAATATTTGTATCGAAGTACGACACTACCGTTATGTTGCCGTTCATTAGAGGAATAATATGGAAATTGTTACTACCGATTAGATGGGTCATATTTTGCACTGCGTTCACATAAATATATAGGTGGAGGCTTAAAAGTCTTATCGATTGTTGATCTTTGTGCTTCAGAAGCTGAAGAATCAATTGTTGATAATATTTCAAAACGATTTTGGTTATTGGAATTATTTGTCTTAGGCATTTTTGCTGCTCGCTTACCTAGCTTAGTTTGAGGGCTTAGTTTACGCTTTACATGCATGTAGCTATTTTCTCACACGAAAGAGTGGGAACACGTTTTTATTCCGGTAGTTCTAATTGGCCCTTCTGCTTTCATTGCGTGTGTGATATGAGCGGGAGAACCTCCAGTTAAGCCTTTTAAGCCAGGGCTGCTTGTTGACAAAGTCACAGTTTAAATTTCTTTTTATTGCTTAGAACTATTTTTCACTAACTGATTTTTTTCATCACGTTTTATGTGTCTCTTCGCTAGTTTTATATTTTAATATTTAGATTTTGCACTGCAAACTATTGAAACATAAATTATTGCATACTTTTAGGATACCTTCTATTTAGTGCAGTTCACCATGCAGGTGGTGTATATAAGCCAAGACACAATCTATGCGTAAAAGCTTACTCTAGAACCTTCTTGAAACTTTTTTCGAAGTGTAGAGAATATTCTAGAATGTTCTCGAAACTTCTTTCGAAATGTAAAGAATATTATAGAATGTTCCAGAAACTTCTTTCGAAGTGTAGAGAATATTCTACAATGTTCTACTTTAACATACGAGAGGTATATAAACCACCACATAAATAAAGTCGACACAGTTGAAAAGCAATCGTAGCAGTGTATACATCGTAAATTTTAATCGTAACAGTAACAGTATTAAGAAAGAAGTAATAAAGTGATCAAATGAATAATTAAAGTAAGTGCAAAATTGTATTAAAATAAACTTTAAGTCTAAGATTATGTGTGTAAATTACAATAATTAAATAAAGTTAATTTTTTAATTTAATCAGCGGTTTTTTGATTACTACACAATCCAGTGGTACGAATTCGAGTGTTGAAAGTTAGTATAAATTGTCAGGAGGGCAATTTCGTAACAGTATCAACAAAGTGAGAAGCAAACAAAAATACATCTGCACCATACACTGATATGAAAATCAAATCATTTCAAATGTAAAAATGACCTTACTTATAATAGGTATATGGAACGCCATTAGATTAATCCAGAATATACAAATACACGCACTTATTAACTGGAGAACCAATGTACCGGCCGTCAGATAAGAAGAAAGTACCTGACGTCATAGATTTTTGCGTTACGAAAGGTATTGCCTTAAATCATGTCACAGCAGAATTTTGTTTACATCTATCTTCTGATCATTCACTTTTTTATATATATGAACTCCAAACCAGTAATGGAATAGTTTCCCCAATCTTTGCACAACAAACTAACGAACTGGCTGCAATTCAGGAAAATATTAAATGAGACACTTCCACTTAATGTTCGTCTTAAATGTAAACAATATATCGATGAAGCTGTAGAAATATTTATACGGACTACTCAGCAAGCAGTATGAATGTCTACTAGTGACGAGGCTGTTACCTTTGCAGAACAATTTTCACATGTATTCGAGCTATTTCCACCTGTCTTGCATTACGCAGAATTAAAAATTTGGAGTTTTTAACAGTCTATAGGTGAATTAGAGCCAACAACAACGATTTCGATAAAAAGACGTAAAAAAAATATGTGTGTAAAGCTTTTACACAAAGCGCCGGGATACGATCACAACATAGGCAAAATACTAAGAGAATTACCGGAAACTGGATTGCAGTTCCTTACTTCACTGTATAACGGTGTTTTAACACTTGGATATGCTCCTCTTCTTAGTTTGCTGTCCATCGTTTCCAAAGTGCTAGAAAAACTCCTCCTCAATGAACTAATGCCCATTCTTGATGAAAAAAAACTAAAACCGAATCATCAGTCACGGAACAGTATACAGGACTATTAGAGAAACTTTTGAAAGTAAGAAGTATTGTACTGGCGCGTTTCTGAACATCACGCAGGCGTTTGATAAAGTCTTGCACTCTGGATGACTTTCCAAACAAAATCAAGTTTTTCCTCTTATTATTACTGTATCCTGAAATCCTATCTTGAAGATAGACATTTCATGACCATTTAAACGACGAACTCACAAAATTATATTCAATTAAATCCGGCGTCCCACAAGGAAGCGTTCTGGGTCCTGTGTTCTAAATACTATTTACAGCTGATTTGCCAACAACAGCAAATATGACAACTGCTACCTTTGCTGATGATACAGTGTGTAATAATATATCATGATCGTCATATAATAATACTTATCCTTGGATAGTTTGCCACGGACTGTGACAAGCAGAGTTTGCTAACTGTCACACTATCAAGTTTTGCTTCCAGTGGTTCTTGTACCACAAGGAACTTTAGCTACCTTCTAATTCCTTAGAAAGCTAAAGTATTTAAAGAAGAGAAAAAGCAAGTTTGCTACCAGTTTAAATTCTTCCGGGCTTGCAGGGGTTTTATATACCCTTACAAAACACAAATCCAAGTTTCAAATACAATTTCACTTAATTCTATTTGTCTTATTCTAATATATTGGTTTTTCATGTTTCTGATGTTATTACTCTTAAATTCTTATAGGTCACTTCTTTCTATTACATTACATTTTACTTTCACTCCATTTTTGGGGGCAGAGCTACAATTTTAAATTTCCTGAAAGTTCAGCACAGTATCGATTGTATTTGCAAGTTTACAAAATTCACTTGATACGTATTGCAAATATTTAGATGTAGTAATATAATTCATGCGCTACATCCAGATGGTGAGGAGTGACCATTTCTTACAAATTATACAATTTTTTTCTGTTCCATTATAGTCTATGATTGTATTTACATTATCGCTTTTGTGTATTTTAAATAGTCCTTTATATGGACTTTGGTTTTTCTTCCTATTTTCTACCTTGTGAGGACCAACATTTACAAATACAAATTTTGCCTCACAACAAAACCAACGAGCGCCGTTTAGGAACCTTTATACACACACACGCCATGAGTAACAAACCCAAGTATGGCATTTAAGAAAATAGCAAAAGCCTTCACGGCTAATGCAACCCAACATTGAATTAATTCCAACTCAAAGAGACACCCACATATGGATTATTACAACAAATACAAGCAAAGCCCAGAAGTACCCAGTAGGAACCGAGCTTGCCGAATACGTTCGTTCACTAAAGAATATATCAACAACATGTAGAAACGAATACAAAACACAAAAGTAGCACGACAGAACGATCGCTACGCATGCCACCAGTACGGACAAAGCACAAAGAGGAAAAGAAGAAAATTATACATCAAATAATTGAGTGATGGACAAAGCTGCAAAGGTGAACGAAGGGCAAATGTCCACAATAACAAAACATTATTGAAGTTTGCCAAAGAACAAATGGTCAGGACAACAACAAACAGAAGAACAACAACAAAGCGATGAAGGTGATCAAAGGACAAATACTCAGGACAGAAACAAACAGAAGAACAACAACAAAGCGGCGAAGGTGATCAAAGGACAAACCACTACAACAACAACGAGCATGGCTTAGCAACAAGCGACGCCGACTAACGGGAGTGGAACTTCAAACAACGGCCCGCCAACAACACTATACACTGGCAGTGGTGGTCGTCTAAGACTATATAAGCCGTGTCGTTCGAGGAGTAGGTCTCTTTTACTGCATACCGCCGACGACATCAGACCTGCTCTTTTGCTATATACCGCCGACGACATCAGACCTGCTCTTCTACTGCATTCGGACGACGAGTTCAGACCTCTCGTGTACTCCAAACCGCCGAATAGATCAGAACTTCTTTTGCTATATACCGTCGACGAGATTAGATCTATTTTTCTACATACCGCCGACTGGACAACACCTATTCTACTAGACACATACGCTACGAACTCAGTGAGAACATCCGGTTTTCAATCGTTTTCTCACTGAGACGCAAACGATACAGAGACTTAGAGACTTAGTGAGAACATCTGGTTTTCAATCGTTTTCTCACTAAGTAACATACGCTACGAGAACTTGAGGACTTAGAGAGAACATCTGGTTTTCAATCGTTTTCTCGCTAAGACCCATACGCTACCAGAACTTAAAGCCTCAGTGAGAACATCTGGTTTTCAATCGTTTTCTAACTGAGGCACATAGATCTGCAACGTGACAGTTCGCCTATAGGGACAAGGACAACCAAATAAAACCTTAGCTAGGCATGCGAAGAGTACTACCCCAAGTGATAGACCTAAGAACAATTCAATAGTATTGTAAGGACTAACTAAGTCCATAGTAGTAAACTTTATTAATATATTTTAAATAAATAAAGAAATTTAGTGGAATTCAATATATAAATTTTCTGTACACGACCCCTGGAAGCCGCTGAGTCTACCCCAGCTATAGAAAAGGAGTCGTTGCAACCTTCAATAAAACTATATCTCCTACATCTGCTAATAGTTTATTATTAAAATTTTTATTATTATTTACAATTTTTCTTTGTTTTAGTAATTAATTGCTTTGTTTTATTTAATGCTTACTCTCACAGGAATTGTTTGTAGTTTCAATTTTATTTGTGCGGAACTTGGGAATTGGCCATAAATTAATTCATACGGCGAATAGCCTGTATCGACATGAGGTTTAGTGTTATATGCAAATGTAAAATATGAGATCCACTTGTCCCACTCATCATCCTTCGAAATTGCTAGTCGAAATTAACTTAATACCCTGTGATTTCTCTCTAGTCTTCCTATTGTTTGGTGGTGGTATGGTATCGAGTATGTCTGCCTTATTTTCAAAAGTGAACATATGTTATTCATAAGCTCATTTGTGAATTCTTCTGATTTTATAATTTTCTCTGTCTGATTTTAGAATTTTGAAATGTCCATATCTTAATAAAAATTCTTCAACCAGTGGATGTGAATCCACAAATTTAGTTAGTTCACACTGGATAGTCAAAATATATCTAAATTCATTATTTATTGTTAATGGATCTTTATGATGTTATTTCAAAATTTGTATTAAGTGTATCTGTTATTTTAAAATGTTCTTTCGTATACTTTCTCTATTTATGTCGTGCACAATGGTCACAATTTGTCATAAATTCCTTTACCATTCTTTTCATTTCCTTCCATATATATCTTTGTTTCAATTTTGTTAGGGTTTTTCTAACTCCCAAATGATCTCCATGTGTTGCATTATGACACTCATCAATAAGATTATATTTTTATACCCTTTACCTTTAAAAAAGGTAAAAAGGGTATACTGCAAGCAATTTTTATTTTGTCCGTCCGTCTGTCCATCTGTGGTCACTTTTTTTCTACACTGTTAGAGTTATCTTAATAAAACTTTTCAAAGGTATAGTCTGGACAAAGATACAGAACCAGATTGTTATATGGGCTGATTTGGACAAAGACCACGCCTACCTCCAATATAAGGAACTTTTCTCACCATTTTTAAACTGACTATAACTTCGGTCCAATTGATGGACTCAGGACGCAATTTTGTAGTTATGGAGATGTGTGTCCTACTAAACACTATGCAAAAAGTGGGCGATATATATTAGCTGCCACGCCGACTATTAACAAATATTCATAACTTTACATCTACACGAGATTTATGTACGTACATTTACGAGAAGTAACATGTGGACATTATAAAGCTATTTAAAATAAATGAGCTTGATCAGAGAGAGAACACGCCCACTTTCGATACAAGGAACTTTCGGGTCTAAAATTAAAATGAGCCTACCTATGCTCGTATTGATGATATCGGAATAAAAATTTGCAGAAATGTACAGGGGTCCATAATAGTGTGTACGCAAAATAAGGGGATCGTCTTACTGCTGCCACGCCTACAATTAACAAAAAATCATTACTAGTATTGTGTAAAAATTATTGACGGTCAGCGGGTCATTCTCTAAGTTGAATATATCTTGATATTATTTGAGAATGTGTGTCAATGAATTTTTTACTTTGTCATCACATGTATGTATATTTAGTTTCCTTAGTATTTCGTTGAAACGGTTGTCACTATGTGCTGTTTGTATGTTACAATGCTGTACTTTGCCAATGCTTGTTTGTCAAATTTCGAATTTTTTATTACTATTTCTTCATTTGTTGTGTTTAAAATTTTTATATGTGCCTATATATCATGCCTTTCTGAGGGGCTATTGAGTTTCCTAAATAAGCTCCGTTCGCTATTTATATACTTTGTATTTTCATTGAAATGTAATGCTAAAGGGTAGATTATTTCTGTACGCGGTGGAATTTTATTTTAAAATTTTGTAATGGTTTTCTGTGCATGGGCAATACCACTTCTTTCTCAATGAACGAAAAAGTTGCAGTGAATGTTTTGCTTCCCAAACTTTGTTAAGAAATCTCTGCTTAATATTTCGTCTGTCTATATATGAAATATTGAGTCTACTAATTGGAATTTATGAATGCATTCATTGCCATCAATGTTTAATTTAAGCTTTGTTACACCTAAAGTATATATCTCTTCAATTGTTATGCCTGTTAGCTTACACTTTTCATCAGGGTAATACTCATTGTCTACCAACTTTCAATGATTGCAATGACGCAATGGGTTAGGATGGCGGAGTTTCGGCTCTTATGGGATTACCCTAGCCGGACTGACTACTGCGGAGTAATCAGACTAAGAACTGTCTCCCCCCTAATCCAGGGTGTTCTTGGGATCGTGCCCATTGGATGTTGTTTTGCAGCCAGGAGGTCAATTAGGCTGTATCCTAACGGAGCTCCCCTTCCTGACACCAGGCCGCCTCAGGTAGTAACGGTGGCATTGTGTGTTACGGGGCGCTGCCACAGTTGACCAACCCCTTCCCCTTTTTTGGCTGCCTTAGCTTGATCAATCGAGCGGGTGGCCGTAAGAACCAGATGGATAAATTAAAAAAAAAAAAAACTGACGTGCGGTCTCTAAACGCTATTTCGGATGGGTATCCAAAATCCTCCGCACACTCTGCGGCGGCTATTGTAGCTAAGGACGACGAGCCTGGCACAAGCAAAGCCACGTGCTGCGATAGTGTTGCTAACCACGGAACCGAAAGGTTCTATAAAGTAAAAATAATGCTCTCCGGACGGTGGAACGCTTGTCGCGGATCCCAGGGAAGGAGAGGACGGTGAAGCAGAAGCCTTCCCTCGAGTGGGCGACGAAAGTCGTGAAGGAGTCTCAAGCTCCAACACTACAGGCTACAAAACGTCAACGGTCCCTAGAAGAGACCACCCACCCGGACCCAAAGAAATTTAAGAAGCGCGGTACTGTCACCACGAAGTCCTTCAGCGAAGTGCTGAAAGGACACCAGGTCATGGCGGTCATAGATCGTAATGACCCGGATGGAAGTATCGCTTCTGAGTTCTGGAAAAAGGTAGAAGTAAGCCTTTCAAGGCTCTACCTCCAGCTTTTGAAGGAATTCCCAGGTGGTTTCCCTCTTTTCGCGACAGCGGATGGCATCAGGGCCACGTGAAGCTAATTGCCAGCGCGGATCAAAGGTCAGTCGACCTTTATAGGATTGCGATCTCCAGGATAGGGGAAGCATGGCCAGGCGCAAGGCTCGAAGTAGTACCTAGGGAGTTGATCCCTAGAAGACCTAGAGCGCGCGCGTGGATCCCAGCCGAACCGTCTGACCCTGAGGCTATCTTGGAGATCTTTAGGTTGAGCAACCAGCAGCTCCCGACTAATAATTGGAAGGTTACTAAGGTAGAGGAACGAAGAGGGGATTACAGGTCAATAACCCTTGTGATGATTGCCGAACCTCTGGCGACTCTAGCGAAATCCAATTAGGTCGTGGGCTATGGCTTCTCATCTACAAGCCTCAAGGTCTACAAAAAGGACGGGCAACCGTCTGACACGGATCAAGCGGTAGTCAATCCTTCAGGGGTAACTGCTGATCCTGCTGCTTCTGAGGAGTCCGCCATGCACCCGAAACGCAGTGACTCTATGTCAACTGTGGGGGCTTGGAGAGTCTCCTAGGGACAACCACACTCAGTGAGGAGGAAGTCCTTCTGGAGTCAGACCCGGAGTCTGAGGCTGATGTCACGGTGGTGGAGGTGACCAGCGCTACAAGTAGCAGAGATGCTACGAATAGTGCAGATTAACCTCCATCACTCGAAGGCGGCGTCTGCCAGCCTTCAGCTCCGTCTTGCAAAAGGCGGAGTAGACGTTGTCCTGATCCAGGAACCCTGGACACACGGGGACTTGGTATGTGGTCTCAGGACTGAAAATTATATCTTGCTGTATACCGTAACTGAAGGAAGGCCTAGGTCTTGTATCCTCATTAGGAATAATGTTAGCTCATTTATTCTCCCCAATTACAGCAACAAGGATCTAACGGCCGTCTGCCTGGAAACTGGCTAGGGACGGTACTGGTTGGTCTCGGCGTATATGGCGCATGACCATGAGATCCTTCCAGAAGCAAACCTACAGAAGCTTGTTGTGGATGCAAAGGCTCAACGGGTGGCTGTTATTATTGGATGCGATGCCAATACGCACCACGACATCTGGGGAAGAACGGATGTCAATGAACGAGGTGAGTCATTATATGAATATATTGTAACGACTAACCTTTCTGTATGCAATAAGGGGTCAGAACCCACTTTAATTACTGCTAATAGGCAAGAAGTACTTGACTTAACCCTTGCCTCCGAATCAATTTTTGATCGGATCTCAAATTGGAGAGTTCTAGGGGAACATTCCTTTTCGGATCATAGGTTAATTCAGTTTGATCTTCTAGATAGTCTACCTAGGCTAAGGCTTTTAGAAATGTCAGGAAAGCAAACTGGGACCTCTACAAGGTGACTGTAGCTAGACTACTACCTCAGACCCCCACAAGCACAAGCATGTGTGACGAAATTGATAGGTCTGTGGAGGTTCTAACGGTTGCTCTTAATAAGGCTCTATTGGTCTCTTGCCCCCCAGTAGACCCAGGGGGAAACAAAAGCCCACATGGTGGGGGGAGGAAATAAGGGGACTCAGACAAAACTTTTGGAGACTTTTCAACAGCGCAAAGAAGTCTAGAGATAGTGCAGACTGGGCTCATTTCCCTAGTTGCTCGAGTACCATTCCGCGGAGAACGAAGTCCAGCGGAAATGTAGTTGAAGTCAACTCAGACATAGTCACGAAGCCAAAATTGCAATGGGCTATCCATAGCTTCAAACCATTTAAAGCATCTGGCCCAGATGGTGTAGCTCCAATTGAAATTCAGCAGTCAGAGAATCTAATAATAGAGTGGCTGTTAAAGATCTATAATAGTTGTCTTGAATTAGCGTATATTCCAGACTCATGGAAGAATGTGAGGGTAATTTTTATACCCAAGGCCGGCAAAAGTTCGCACACAGCTCCAGGGGACATTAGTCTGTCCTCCTTCTGTCTAAAAATACTGGAAAGGTTGCTAGATATTCATCTGAGGCTCACTATAGACAGACAGAAGCTGTCAGTCTCTCAGCATGCCTACTTCAAGGGTAAATCGGTGGAGACAGCTTTACACTGCTTGGTCTCTAGTATTAAGTGCTCCCTGCACAACAAGGAGTTCTCCCTAGTGGCTTTCCTGGACATTGAGGGAGCTTTTAACAATATCAAATCAGACGCAATAATCGGTGCGATGCGAGACTTGGAGGTGGAACCCGCCATTAGCAGGTGGATTGAAAACATGCTTAGTAGCCGGATAATCAGTTCACATCTGGAGGCGGCGTCGGCCAAGAAATCCGTGTGCAGAGGCACACCTCAAGGTGGAGTTATTTCTGGAGTGGGAAGGGTGCAATGTGGTTGCGTATGCGGATGATGTTGCTATAAGTATCTCGGGTAAATACATATCTACTTTGAGGGACTTGATGCAAAACATGCTGAACATTCTCTCTAAATGGACTATTGACTGTGGGTTGGGGGTTAATCCGACGAAGACTAAGCTGGTACTCTTCACTAGGAATTATAAAATTCCTCAATTTATTGCACCAAAACTAATGGGTGTAGATATTGGCCTTGTCGAGGAGGCTAAATATCTGGGCGTGATCCTAGATAGGAAGCTGAACTGGAAGGCTAATATAAGCGAGCGCAATAGGAAGGCTCAGGTAGCTCTGTACTCTTGCAAAAGAGTTATAGGCAAAAAATGGGGGTTACAGCCTAAAGTAGCCTATTGGATATATACAGCTGTGGTACGACCAGTCCTGTTCTATGGGGTGCTTGCTTGGTGGACAGCCCTAAGTAATTCCACATACAATATGCTGGTAACAAAGTTACAAAGAACGGCAGAGGTATTCATAAGTAGTGCAATACTTTCCCGTACACGACGTTGGTTTCATCTCACGAAAAACTTCCATTGAGATTATATTTAAAATAGATTTAATAGAAACGGTCGTGTAACTAAACGGAATCACACGAGTTCTGTTTATTTAATTTAGCTCTTCTTGTTTATGGCTTCTCCACAATATGAGTTGGTATTTTCGATCTCTCTCATCGATTCGAAATTGGCGATACATTTTAGAAATATCAGTAATGAGAGCAAACTTATTTAACCGAAATGGAAATAGGGTGGTGATGAGGTCCTGCTGGATTGTCGGGCCTACCATGAGTATACGATAACCGTTATTTTCATCTTTTCGTGAGTTACTTATGTTCGATGTTCGCATTTTTTTTCTGTTATGTTGGTACACATGTCTGTTATATATGTTGGCAATACCAACCATTTTGGATTGTCAGTTTGTTTTTGACAGATAAAAAGGGTAGTCGTGTTTTTGTGTGCTCTTCGATTTTGTACTATTTGAAAAATTGGATCAAAGAAACTGTATTCAGTTTTGTGTAAAAAATGAAATTAAATGCGCAAGGACATTTGAAATGTTGACTGTGGCCTTTGGCGAGTCTACTATGAGTAGAACACAAGTTCAATTGTGGTATAGCCGGTTTAAGGAAGGCCGAGAAGATGTCAATGACGATGCTCGTCCTGGTCGCCCGAGCACGTCAACAACCGATGAAAACATAGACGCTGTGAAGAAAATGATTTTGGATAATCGTCGAATCACTATCAGAGAGGTTGCTGATGATGTTGGCATATCGTTCGGCTCATGCCAAGCAATTTTTACGGATGTTTTAGGCATGAAACGTGCGGCAGCGAAGATTGTTCCAAAATTGCTAAATTTTGAGCAAAAACAACGTCGCATGTACATCGCTCAGGAGCTGTTGAACATCGTCAACGACGATCCAGATTTCCTCAAAAAGATCATAACTGGTGACGAATCATGGGTGTATGGCTATGACATTGAAACCAAAGCCCAATCATCCCAATGGAAACGTCCAGATGAGCCAAGACCGAAAAAAGCACGTCAAGTTCGGTCGAACGTAAAGGTTTTGCTGACAGTTTTCTTTGATTGCAATGGCGTGGTGCATCATGAATTCTTGCCACAAGGTCGTACGGTCAACAAGGAATACTACCTTGAAGTTATGCGCCGTTTGCGAGAAGCAATTCGTCAGAAACGCCCAGAATTGTGGAAAAACCAATCATGGATTTTGCACCATGATAACGCACCAGCTCACACATCGATGCTTGTGCGTAATTTTTTGGCCAAAAACAAAACCGTTATCATGCCTCAACCACCGTATTCACCAGACTTGGCCCCCGCTGACTTTTTCCTCTTTCCAAAACTGAAGACACCGATGAAAGGAAAGCGTTTTGCTACGATTGAGGAGATAAAAGGAAACAGGAGCTGTTGGCTATACCAAAAAAAGGGTTTCAGAAGTGTTTCGAGGATTGGAAAAAACGCTGGCATAAGTGTATTATATCTGAGGGGAATTACTTTGAAGGGGACAAGATAGTTGTTGATGAATAAATAAATACTTTATTTTTTGATCACACAATAACGGTTATTTTTGATCACACCTGGTATATATATATATAAAAATGAATTGCTGTTCGTTAGTCTCGCTAAAACTCGAGAACGGATGGACCGATTTGGCTAATTTTGGTCTTGAATTATTTGTGGAAGTCCAGAGAAGGTTTAAAAGGTGAATAAGATCCGATAGGTGGCGCTGTTGTCGAAATTTAAATTTTTAACGTCGGTGCCTCCTAGAGGTGTCAAATGTATGACCAACCCTCAACATTTTTGCAATCCCAACACTTTCTCAGAACATATCTACCCTCTATCTTCAACCCTTAGGGTGGTCCCCATACAAAAGTAATTTTTTTAGAGCTATTCCAATGAATTGCATATTCAAGGGTGCCTCCTAGAGGTGTCAAATGTATGACCGACCCTCAATATTTTTGCAATCCCAACAGTTCCCCAGAACATATCTACCCTCTATCTTCAACCCTTAGGGTGGTCCCCATATAATATTTTTTTTTTATTAATTTTTGGCGCGGGTGTGGATTTATATCGAAAATCTAAATGAATTGACCAATTTAAGTGAAATTCAGAATGTATGTTTGGGTGGTCCCCATACATTTTTTTTTAATAACTACCTTTCAGATTATTTTTATTTTTCTGTACATTGATAAATCTTAAGTTTTGTCACAAATTAAATTTCTGAACGCAACCATAAAATTTGACACTTGACAACCAACTAATATGTCGATCCGTCCTCTATGTTAAGATTCATATAAATAACTATATATATAAAAATGAATTGCTGTTCGTTAGTCTCGCTAAAACTCGAGAACGGATGGACCGATTTGGCTAATTTTGGACTTGAATTATTTGTGGAAGTCCAGAGAAGGTTTAAAGGGTGAATAAGATCCGATAGGTGGCGCTGTTGTCGAAATTTAAATTTTTAACGTCGGTGCCTCCTAGAGGTGTCAAATGTATGACCAACCCTCAACATTTTTGCAATCCCAAGACTTTCTCAGAACATATCTACCCTCTATCTTCAACCCTTAGGGTGGTCCCCATACAAAAGTAATTTTTTTAGAGCTATTCCAATGAATTTAAATATTTAACGTCGGTGCCTCCTAGAGGTGTCAAATGTATGACCGACCCTCAATATTTTTGCAATCCCAACAGTTCCCCAGAACATATCTACCCTCTATCTTCAACCCTTAGGGTGGTCCCCATATAATTTTTTTTTTATAAATTTTTGGCGCGGGTGTGGATTTATATCGAAAATCTAAATGAATTGACCAATTTAAGTGAAATTCAGAATGTATGTTTGGGTGGTCCCCATACATTTTTTTTAATAATTACCTTTCAGATTATTTTTATTTTTCTGTACATTGATAAATCTTAAGTTTTGTCACAAATTAAATTTTTGAACGCAACCATAAAATTTGACATTTGACAACCAACTAATATGTCGATCCGTCCTCTATGTTAAGATTCATATAAATATAATTCTATAAAATATAAATGTTAAGATTCATGTAGATATAAATTAAAGCATTTGTGAAATTATGTTCAGCTGAGTACTGCTATCAAACTGATTACACCTATTGACATCACTGACACACTTTCACAAATAACTAAGATGTAGACATCACTGCATGTAAGCTGGATGGAAAATAACTAAGATGTAGACATCACTGCATGTAAGCTGGATGGAAAATAACTAAGATGTAGACATCACTGGATGAAGAAAACAACAACTTGGGCAGCCAAAGGCGACAACGTATACTAAGTGTTTTTGCTCGATTCATTATCAAGAAATCAAGATACGCATACCCATTATCATCAACTGTATAATGTATTATAGAATCGTAAACTATGCATTTGATCATGTGATCATCTTCAGCAAAGTTGTAGTACATGAGCCCACGAAGGTTTCTCAGTTTGTACCGGTCCAATTGGACAAAGGGGCGTGGTACCTCCCATACAAATCACAAATTAAAAATCCATTATTTCTGCTCCGGTTAACAGTATGTGAACAAAATTTGGTACGTCGATTAATTGTACATATTCTAAGTGCTGTTGCAAATATGGGCGGGGTTGGACAAAGGGGCGTAGTACCTCCCATACAAATCACAAATTAAAAAGTCATTATTTCTGCTCCGGTTAACAGTATTTGAACAATATTTGGTATATAGGTTTAGTGTCCATATTCTAAGTGCTGTTGCAAGTATGGGCGGGATTGGACAAAGGGGCGTAGTACCTCCCATACAAATCACAAATTAAAAAGCCATTATTTCTGCTCCCGTTAACAGTATTTGAACAATATTTGATATAGAGGTTTAGTGTACATATTCTAAGTGCTGCTGCAAATATGGGCGGGATTGGACGAAGGGGAGTGGTACCTCCCATACAAATCACAAATTAAAAATCGTTTATACCTGCTCTATGTGGCTTTTATCTATTTAATCGTTTACGCACCAGCTGGAAAAACAAGAAATATTGTGTATCCCACAGCACTTCAATAAATATAAAATTGTAACGAAACGCTGCAATGTCACAATTTTTTCGAAATGAACAAAATCAATAAAATGTATCAAAATGAATTGAATATTTGTATAATGTCCTTCCTTCAAATTTATTTATTTAAACTATCTAAACTATTCAGCTGGTCAAAAATTCTTTGACCAGCTGAATGCTACACCCCCCCCTACAATTCAGGGGTAGCGAAGCGCACCGGGTACAGCTAGTATATATATATATATATATATATATATATATATATATATATATATATATATATATATATATATATATTTATATATATATATATATATATATATATATATATATATATATATATATATATATATATATATATGTGTGAGATGAGAGAGAGAGTCAGTCGCAATCCGTAAGTAGTCACATAAAGTTGTAGTTGCGTGCGCTAATAATTTTTTCTATTTTTACAGTCGCATACGAAGTTGTCGCCAGTCGTTAACGGAAGCAATTAATGTTTGATACCTTTTTTATAATCTTTTAATTTTTAATTTTTATTATCTTTTAATTTTTCATTTTTATAATAAAAACCTATCGTTTAAATATAATTGCCTTTATCGGTTTACATGGGGGTTCAACCGTCCAAGAAATATAAGAACCGTAAAAAAGTAAAACGTGGAAGTAAAATCGTGCTCCAAAAAAAAAAGTAAAAAGTCAAAATTTATACGTGATCAGCAGAAGTTGTGCTGTCTTCGGAAAATCGGGACTTCAAACGTCAAACGCGGAACTCGGTTTAATGAGTATAGAACAACAAAAAGAGTACTTTTTAAGGTCAAAGACAAATTCAACGCGAGTAGAGGACGACGAAGGTGACGTTTTTTTTAATGGTCAAAACGAAACAACAAAGGAAGGTATAACTACAGAAAGTACAAATAACGATAACGAAAGCGCAAAGGAGAATAACACAGAAACAACAGCAACAACGAATATAAGAGATAAAAGCAGCAGCGAAATAGCAGAAATGGGCGAATTGATTAGATTTCTCACACTAAAATTTGCAAAGGAAGAGGAACAGCAAGCGGCTATGTCAACAGAAAGCGTCGACGACGTTATATCTGAATTCGATGGCAGATCACCTACACACATAGAGGAATGATTCAACAATTTCGAAAAATGTGCCGTAGCATATAAGTGGAGCGAAAGTAAAAAATACGTTTTTGCCAGACGCAAAATGAAAAAAACAGCAAAAGTTTTTATCGATGCAGTATATGTCCACGATTATAAATCACTGAAAGAAGAAGTAACAAAAGAGTTTCAACGCCAATGTATAAGCGCGGATATTCACAAGCAGATGCAAGAGAGGAAAAAGCAAAACGAAGAAAGTATGTATGAGTACATATTGCATATGCGACGGCTAGGTGCGTACGGGAAATTGGACGAAAAATCGGTAATACGCTACATAGTAGATGGAATAAATGAAAGAACGGAAAACAAATTTTTGTTTTACACCGCGGAAAACTTTACAGAACTTAGGAAACAATTAGAAATTTACGAGTCGATGGCGCAATATAAAACGAAACAAAACACGTTAGGAAGGAACATGGAAATAACAACAAAAGCACAAAGCGTGCCCATTGCCTTAACTGAGGCTCTACAAAACATGAAAAGAGCGAGTGTAAAGCACCAACAAAATGTTTTCGCTGTAACGGATCAAATCACATTTCGAAAACCTGCCCTCAGAATATCAAAGCAACTAAAATAAAAGAAAATAAAGCAAACTAAGTTAATATCGTCAATGTACACGAACGTCGCGAAAAAATGTTAAAGCAGATCAAAATAAACGATGAAAATTTATTTTGTTTAGTTGACAACGACGCAGAAATATCGGTTATGAATGAAAAAACTGCGAAAAGCATAAACGCGGAATTAAAGGAATACGAAAACGGTGTGAAAGGCATAGGAAATGTTAAGGTAAAAGCAATCGACATTTTTGAAGCTGAAATTACTGTCGACAATTTGAAGTGTACGAGTATGCACAAATATGTTGTTGTTCCGAACAATGTATCGAAATATGAAGTCATCTTAGGCTTCGATTACATAGGCAAATGGAGTTACGATTATAGTGAAAAGGGGTATACGTTCAAAAGTTTTCTCGATGACTGCTATGAACTTTCAATAATGAATATTATGATCAACAAAGAGAAATTTGAAGCGCCAATAAATCATCAGAAACAAATAGAAGAAATTGTCGAACAATACAAACCGAGAAGATTGCCGTTGCCGGAGCAGAAGGCGGTAAGTGACCAGGTGGAAGATTGGCTAAAAAATGGAATAATAAGGCCATCAAACTCAGAATTTTGCATTCGGGTATTTGTCGCGAATAAAAAAGATGGAAGCAAGCGCGTCTGTGTCGATTATCGCGATCTTAACAAGAAGGTACAGAAGGACGTATTTCCAGTGCCATTGATGGAGGAAGTGGTTAAATCGTTGGAGAGCGCAGGAATATTTACCACATTGGACCTCGAAAACGCATTCTTCCACGTCCCTATAAGCGAAGAGTCCAAAAATTATACAGCGTTCATTACCAGAGACGGAGTTTTTGAATTTAGCAGAGCACCCTTTGGTTTCTGTAATTTTCCAGCTATATTCTTACGCTTTATAAATCACGTTTTTTGGAAATTAGTTCGTGAAAACATCATGCAGATGTATATGGATGACGTAATTATTTATTCAAAGGATGAAGAAATGTAAGTTTTTATAAACGGAAGTCGTTACTTAGGACTAAGGATTAAAAATGGCAGTATATCTCCGGATGCTGAAAAATGTTTGGCTATAAAGAATTTTCCTGTGCCAAACAACATTAAGAAACTGCAATCACTCCTCGGACTCACAGGATACTTCCGTAAATTTGTAGAAAACTACGCAATAATAACGAAACCGTTGACAGACCTGCTCAGAAAAAAGTCAAAATTCGAAATAGGACAAGCTGAAATAAACGCGATTGAAGAGATTAAGAATAAACTCACGAAACAGCCGGTTTTGAGAGTTTTCTCCCCGACAGCACCAATAGAATTACATACTGACGCCTGCAAAGATGGTTTTGGAGTAATTTTACTCCAGAAGTCCGACGAAAAGATACACCCGATTTATTTTTGGAGTAAGAAGTGTACGCCAGAAGAGAGCAAGCTTCATAGTTTCTATCTGGAAATTAAAGCAGCGTATTTAGCAGTAGAAAAACTAAGGCATTATTTGCTCGGAAGGAAATTTAAATTAATAGCTGAATGTCAAGCATTTAAAAGCGCTACAAGTAAAAGCGACTTATCACCAGCAATAACAAGATGGATAATTTATCTACAGGACTTCCAATATACGATTGAACACAGAAAAGGTACCTCTATGAGACATGTGGACGCTCTGAGCAGAGCGCCAGTAAGTATAGCGTTAATTAACGAAGAAATATGTAATCGCTTACGTAAAGCACAAGCGACAGACGAACATTTCGTGGCGATCAGAAAAATTTTGGAGCTCACACAATATGAAAACTACTTACTGAAGTCTTGTTCAAAAACGTAAATGGTTTAATGCCTTTGGCAGTACCTCGGTTAATGGAAAACGAAGTCATCAAAAACGAACATGAAAAAGACCATTTTGCTGCGGAAAAAACCATGAGCGCTTTGGAACAGAAGTACTACATACCACACCTGCGAAAAAAAGTGGAAACGGTAATTCAAAATTGCGTAAAATGTGTACTGTTTAATAAAAAGCTGGCTAAACAAGAGGGTCATCTGAAAGTTATTGAAAAAGGAGACGCTCCACTATTTACCATACATATCGATCATTTGGGGCCAATGGACTCGACAACGAAGATGTACAAATATATATTTGCAAATTGACGGTTTCGTGAAATTTACTTGGCTTTTACCCTAAAAAAACCACGTCGGCAGAAGAAGCGAAGGAATTGAAACGGTCGTGTAACTAAACGGACGTGAATTCACACGAGCTCCGCCCTTGTGGCATTTATCGTTGTTTACAACCAAATAACTAATTTTACAAAACCCGCGAAAGAGACGCTAAACGAAAGTGCAATTTTCAAGAAAGTGTCTAGTTCTGTTTAGATAATCTTAATACTTATAATAACTAATTAGAAATTTATTAAAAGTGATAAATAAACAATCAAACAAACAAAGCAACAGTTATAGACATATATGAGTTAAAAGTTGAAAGAGACAACAAATAAAATAATCCCGGTTGTGTGTGGTGTTGCCACAGTGGACTCTGGCCATAATAAGTGATTAGAGTTACCGCACCAAAAAAAAAATTTTGTTTTTCGTGATATTTTGCATACATTCATAAATAAGATTAAAATATAGTAAAAATAATAATAAATACAATTTTTTAAAAAAACTAAAAACAAAGTATAGTCAGTAATCGCCATGAGTGTGCAGCGCTCTCCCCCGCGGGAGAAAACGAGATCTATGAGCGAGTCACTCCACTCTTCGTGGAGTGCACATGGCAAACCCCCAATAATGTCCTGCTCCAGTATAGCAGTGGATTGTGCGACAACTACAACAAATTCGTCAGCAACAACAACATCTGCCTTCTCTACGTACGGTACAACAACTACATTCTCGACTACAACTGCGACATCAACATGTTCTTCTGCCTGTGTGCAAATTCCACCAAAAGGTGTGCAGGTAAGTCAACTGCAATCGCTACCAAAAAGAGCACGAACCTCACCCACGACAGATAAAGTGAAAAGAACGCCCAACACTAACAAAAACCAAAAAATAGCAAAAAATCTAAGCCAAAGTAAGTTATCAAACTACTAGTTGAGCGATACTACTTCAGAAAGAAAAAACAGATTTGCTGCTTTGACCGTTGATGATGACGAACTTGCTGAACCCTCGCACAGTGGACAAGTTGATCAAAATGAGTCCGAAAAAGAAAAAACAACTAGTCCGAAAAAAAAAGTTTAAACAAACCACCCCCTATATACGTACAAGGCGTATAATGCATAAAAATGTTAAAAAATGCGCTTACCGCTGTTGAAGACAGTAACTTCATATTTAAAATATTAACAAACAATGAAGTACGAGTTCAATCGAATGACTCGGAAACATACACAAAAATATTCCAAATGCTAAAGCAAAAAGGTACGAAGCTGTACACATTTAAACCCAAAAATGAAAGAGGTTCCAACTGAAGATGTCTATCACACTGAAAACACAATTAGACATTGAACGTGCAATTATTCATTTCAACAATTTAAATATAGCCTGCAAAAAACTGAAGAAAATATTAACTAAAAGACAAAATATAGAAGTTGAAAATTACCTAAAAAACTTGACGCCTACCCAGGATACGAACTACTCATTATGGAAATGCACAAAGAAATTAACAACTCAGATAAGGTATCAGCCACCACTACGGAAAGATGACAACTCATGGGCTGCTACCAATGAAGAAAAAGCAACTGCATTGGCTAAATACTTTGAACAAGTCCTATCAAATGTCGAACATAAATATATTGAAACACGCAATAACTTAAATATAGACATTACAACCAAAATTAAGAAAACAAACACAACAGAAATAATTAATTGCATTAAAAAACGAATAAACCACAAAAAAGCACCAGGATACGATATGTTGACAGGAAAAGCTCTCGCTGAGCTACCTACTATAGGTTATAACTACTTAAGGAATGTTATCAACTCAATGTTCCGACTACAATTTTTTCCCAAAGTAGGGAAAGTTGCTGAAATTATTGCACTACCGAAGCAGGGAAAAGATGCTACAACTGTTCGTCGTATAGACCAATTAGCCTACTTCCCATAATCTCTAAAGTTGCTGAAAAACTATTACATGATAGACTTAGCCAGACCCTTGACAATAAAAACATTATACCAAATCATCAATTCGGCTTCAGAAAACGACATTCAACAATTCAACAGATACACCGTATAACAAACAAAATTGAAACAGACATATAATATAAGCGGTACTGCGTTGCTGTATTCTTAGACGTTGCAAAAGCATTTGACAAAGTATGGCATAAAGGACTGCTGCATAAACTGAAGACGATGCTGCCACTTGACTACTATTTGATTGTTGAAAGTTATCTTAGTGATTGTTACTTTTACGTCAAATATAATGAAGAGTGTTCGTCTATTCATCTTACAACAGCTGGAGTTCCTCAAGGAAGTGTTTTAGGACCACTGCTATATGTCATATTTACCTCAGATATACCACTTCCAAAAGAACTGAATACCACAATTGCTACCTTTGCTGACGACACAATCCTCTTAGCATCTGACAAAAATCTAAATACTGCGACTGCAAATCTGCAGATATACACAGATAATGTTAAGGAATGGTTTGATAAATGGTGCTTGAAAATTAATGAAGATAAGACTGTACAAATAATTTTTACAACTAAAACAGAATTTAACCCAATACCTATTAAAATAAACAATAAAGTTATAAAAATAGGGTCTACAACTAAATACCTTGGTATACACATGGACTCAAAGCTAAATTGGCACTACCACATCAAACAAAAAACGAAACAAATAAAAGAAAAATTTAGGCAACTATATTGGTTAATGGGTAAGCAATCTAAACTCACAATTAACAACAAGTTGCTGTTATACAAGTGTACTATAAAGCCAATTTGGACGTACGGACTCCAAGTATGGGGAACGGCAAAGCGGTCACACATACAAAAAATTCAAAGACAGCAATCTAGAATATTAAGAGTTATCATAAAGTCTGGTTGGTACACAACAAATGAAGATATACACCGCAAACTAAATATGACAAGAATTGACGAAGAAATAAAAAAGATATCCACAAAACACTACGATACACTGCATGGGCATAATAACGAAGAAATAAACGAGTTGCTACATCTAGAAGAAACCACCATGCGCCGTTTAAAGAGAACTCGACCAAACGACCTACTGAACTAGGAAATACAGACTACACATATTAGTAATACATAATAGTAATATAAATGTAAATGTAAATAATTATTATAAACATAATTTTGATCATAAATTGTTATAATATAATTATAGTGAATTATTATAATTAATGTAAATAATTTTTGTTGTATCACTTCTTGGCACTGGCCAAAATGTGTTTTTTATATTAATTTCCAAACAAATTGTCAAATCATGTACTAGGTGTCAATATAATGGTGACAGATGTATGAAATAATCGGAAATAAAAAAAAAAGAAATAATAATAATAAGTAGTGCCATTAGAACGACTCCAACGGCAGCATTGGACGTTATGCTCAATCAGCTGCCTGTTAGGCTTTCTGGCGAAAAAGTGGATGCAAACTCAGCTATAAGACTAAAGGCTACGCATCAATGGGTTGCTAGGAACATAGGTTATGCGTCTATTTTAAGACATTTTGAGAGTATTCCTGACTCTTTCGATTACATCACACCAATTTATGCCTTCAATGGTATGTGCAGGATCTCCATTCCCTCCAGAGACGAATGGAAGGATGGCATCCCCCCCATGTAGAAGGGGTTCATATCTACACAGATGGATCCAAACTACAGAGTAGGGTGGGAGGTGGTGTATTCTCAGAAGATTTGGACATTAACATGTCCTTTAGGATGCCCGACCACTGCAGTGTTTTTCAGGCAGAGGTCGCGGCTATAGAGGCAGCACTGTCTTGGCTAAGGAAGAAGAAGATATCTGGACTTGATATTTGCGTTCTGTCCGACAGCCAAGCTGCTTTGCGCTCCCTGGATTCGGTTATTATCACCTCAAAAGCCGTCTAGAGCTGCCGCAAATCTTTAGACGAGATAGCTAAGCAGACCCGTCTGCATCTGTGCTGGGTTCCCGGTCACAGAGATATTCCAGGGAACTGCAAGAATAATGAACTTGCCCGTGAGGGTACTACCATACCGATTGAACCAGATAGGTCGCAATTCGGTATTCCTATTGCCACATGTAAGCTCTTGGTAAATACAATATCCTCAGGACCAGCGGGCAGGCGCTGGTCTGAACTCTCAGGATGTAAAGTAGCTAGACAAACCTGGCGAGAGGTGAATGTCAAGCGCTCTAAGGACCTACTTTCTCTAAATAGACAAAGCATAGGTCCCGTGATTAGCGTCCTAACGGGACACTGGACTCTAGGCACACACGGGTGTAGGCTGGGGATCGCCTCTAACGACTTCTGCAGGAGTTGCACGGACGAGGAGGAGGAAGAGTCCACTGTTCACCTGTTGTGCACGTGTCCAGCTTCGTCCAGAAGGAGGCGCACTTTTCTAGGCGACTACTTTTTGGACTCCTTGGGAGATATCTCAAAAAAAAAGATTAGCTCCATCAAATGCTTCATTAAAAGCTCCGAATGGCTGGACCTTTGAAAGGGCGGGACCTGTTGTCCCATGCGGTATCACAAAGGGTCAATGTTGGCCTAAGTGCGCCCTTTTCGGGTGGCCGCCTTACCTACCTACCTACCTACCAACTTATTTGTCACTTAACACAGAGATATATCCAAACCTGTATCTATCAGAAATGTTATGTCATCTTTTTTATATTTCACAGTTACGAAATTTGTACTGATATCCGATATTTTATATGCATTTAATTTTGGCTGTCTAGAATGCCGTTGTATTTCGAGCCTTCCTTGCTTCTCTCATCACGAATCATACGAATGCGATTTCGGTTTCGCTGGTTGTCTGAGCTATTAAAATTATGGTTTTTCAACCTTGCTCTGTTGTAAACTGTAGAGTTTGTGCGGTTATTGCCTCTGTTTGTATTGTTGTAGGTCATGTGTCTGTTTGCATTGTTGCCGCTGCTGTTTCTTCTGTTGTTATTAATGTAATTTCGGTTAAAATTTCTATTACTATTGTACTTATTGTTATGGTTTAAATTGTTATTGTTGTGACTTTTATTTATGTTATTTCTGTAGTTATTGTTAGTATTAAAATTTCTTTGTGGAGTAGTGAATTTCTATTGTTAATTCTGTTCGTATTAAAATGTAAAATAGCGTTTGTATTGGATTTTTCCAATTCCAAAGCTAAATTAGTTGCGTTAACTAGTGTCTTAGGTTTTGCTGCGAAAATTGTTGCTTTTATATTTTCATTTAACTTTTAAACTGTTTAAAGCATACATTTCGTTCATTTTTGTCACAACTGTTTTCTCGGCAATCATTGCGCTGGTACCTAGCTGATAAATTTGTAGTTTATTTAAGACTCCCATCGTTGTCATGAGTTTTTTTCTTAAAAGTTATTAATGTTATTCCTCGTTGAGTAAAGTTTGTAGTATGTATTTGTGGTATAGTCAAATTAGATTTGTATCTGTGTTTTAGCAATTCGCACAGAATCGTAAATGAGTTTGGTTTTTACGTTAGTATTTATTTTTATATGGAAAATAGATTCCAATAACTGTTGTTTTCCTGCACAGACAAAGTGTTATTAATTAATTCAATAACTTTTAAAAAACTGTCTAACTCTCTATGAATACGATTAAATTTTTTTATTTTATTTTTTTTAATGTCCATTTTTATTGCAATTTACATTAAATACAATAAACAATATTTTTCTTTTAAACCTAAATAACAATAACTAAATATCAACATAGCATTTATGGAGTGCTCCCAGCGGTGCAACCATTTCTTAATTGTAGGTATTCATCAACAGAAAATATCTGCTGTTGATTTCCTTTTTAAACGGCTGAATGTAGTCATATGAGCTGTGAGATCTGATATGAGTGGATTAGAGTGTCCATTGCATTTTTTTTTTATTTCTTGCACAATTGTCGGGACTTTCAGGTCACGATGGAGTTGGTTGTTCGTTACGTAGTATGGAGCTTTTGCAATCGATTTTCGATATTAGAAGTTGCCGCAATGCCCCACAGTTGTATGCCATATGTCCACATCGGTTTTAAGACGGCTGAGTAAAGTAAGCGCTTACTTTCGAGTGAAACTTGGCAATTTCGATTCAGCAGCCAGTGTAAATTTCTAAGCTTTATTCCCAGCGCCCTACGTTTGGTGAATATATGAATTTTCCATGTTAGCTTGCTATCGAGGTGCATGGCCATTTATTTAGTCACATTGCACTGCGGTATATTCACGTCGTTGAGTTTTACGGGTGGGCAGGTGTCGCGTTTAAGAGTGACGGACTTAGTCTCATTGGACTTGATTCGCCAATCTTTCAACCATTTAGTGTTTTTGTCTAAGCCCCTTTGAATGTTAAGCGACGCCAGTTGTGGGAGGGTGTCCATTGCGAGTACAGCAGTGTCGTATGCAAATGTGCCAATGATAGTTTCTTCGGAGACAGGTAAATCGTGTGTATAAAGCAAGTATATGATGGGACCCATGACACTGCCTTGGGGTACACCCGCCGAACTTTCGCACATTTCAGATTGTTCTTCACCTTGTTTTAGAAAGACGTATCGATTTTTAAGGCAGGATTTGATAAATATGTAATAATTTATTGGAAGTGTTTTCTTTATTTTGTAGAGTAATCCCTCATGCCAGACCAGACACGGTCGAAAGTTTGGGATATATCGAGAAACGCCACCGTACAGTATTTTTTTTGGTCGAATGCAGTTTACAAGTCTATGAACCTGTTAAATTGTACTGTGTTGTTTTCTGAAGCCGAATTGGTTATTAGGAATTAGTTTTCGTTGTTCTATTATTGGCATTAATCTTTTGAGGAAGAGAGTTTCCAAAATTTAGAAAATAGAGGCGATGCTGATGGGCGATATGACTCACTTTATCCGGATTTTTCCGGGCTTAAGGATCATTTTTACTTTAGCCACTTTCCATTGAGGGGGAACAAAACCAGATAAGAAAACAGCGTTTTATATATAAGTCAGGCAAGTGAATCCCTCTTCAGGAAGCTGCTTTAATATTTCTCCACTAACGAGATCGTATCCGGGGCTTTCTTTGCTTTAAGCTTTTTGATCGCTTCCTTGACTTCCCCTTTTGAAAATTTTTGTATGGACATCTGGTAGATGTTTACCAAGGTTTCTCTTACTCTTTCTACAGTGATTATAGATGGTTCGATTTCGTGTGGGCTGAACACTCTTTTTAAATATGTGCATGATTTTTCGATATCACTTTTAGCCCATTCTTTGTTTTCCATTCTGATGGCAGATTGTGCCAGAGTTGGCCTCTTTAAATGTTTTGTTGCTTTCCAGAGGGAATAGTCGGTGGCAGCATTTTCATCAAGGTTACTGAGATAGTACTGTAGTTGTGAGTCGTGTTCTGCTTTGAGGAGCTCTTTGAGATCTTTTGAGAGTGTATTTAATTTTTTCTTATCCACAGGATGTCTACTCCACTGTTGCCACTTTTTTCTTGCCCTGCGTTTTTCTCCCAGTTTTTCTTTCTTAAGAGGAGAGAAGTGTGTGCATTGACGCTTGATCAGGGGGGGTGTTGACTTCCAACCAGCCTGTTGGAGGCAATTATTGAAGTGTTCAATAGCTATCATGATATCTTCACTAGACTTAAGCGAGTGCTTTATGTTAGGTGTTGAAGATATTGACAATCGGAAGTAATTCCAATCAGCTTTGCTCTTGTAAAGGTGACATTTAGAAGGTGAGTCAACAAAATTATTAATTATTGTAAATATTAATTATAGTAAACATTGCAAAGATGGCCTTTCAATGGAACCCACATGGTAGTCGGAAAGCAGAACGCCCACGACAAACATGGGTACGCACTATCCACGCAGAAAGTCACCACAGAGCCACATGGAATGAAATAAGACACCTGGCTGCTGATAGAAACCGTTGGAGAGCTTTTGTGACCGCCCTATGCTCCGACTAGGAGCGATATTTGACTCTTTTATGATTATGTCTTTTAGTTAACTTTGTTAGCATAAGTATAGTTTTATTGTGTCAAATGTCATGGAATTAATAATAATAATAAATATTAGTGGGGAGTGGTCAGAGGATAGATCATAGCATGGGCTGCATGTCGGGAATTTTATTTGTATCGGTAGGCCAATGCATTGGTGAGCCTGAGGAAGCTGTGAAAAGATTTAGATTTGTTATAACCGCCAAGAGTTATCGGCCTTTGGGAGTAGTGAGATACTGCATTTCTATGTTTATGTACATAGTTCTTAAAATACTGATCTAGCTTATATAGTACTATTAATACAACTATTACCACTGCCAAAGATAGAGTTGCATCATTTGGGACAGAATATGTTGATGTCGCTTAGTTATTCACAATAGTCTCCTTTGGATGTTGTCCTCCCATTTACAAACAGTTTCCATGCAAGTGATCTGGATGGAATGTGATTTTTGTTATTCATCCGGTTTTGTTTAACTGAGCTCTGAGGGCTTCAATCTTTTCCCATGTTCTAGACGCCGTATCCCAAGGCGGTGATGGATCACTGTTCACAAACGCCAATAATCTCTTTAGTTCTTTCGTCTTTTTGACTTTCTGCTCTCCTTGTTTCTTCTTGCGGGCCTTTTCAATATTTATTTTAGGTATAATTGTTAACCTCTCCTCCTTATTCCGGAATTTTCTTCGTTTATACTCCTCAATCGTCAGTCGTTCTGGTCCTGAAAAACTAAGATTAGTTGGCCAATATGCAGGAAAAATATGGTCACTTGTAGTAGATGGCGTGGCTCCTCAATATGGACACATTGTACCACGTTGTGGTATTAGCTGCTTCGTTATAGTGATATCTTTCCACTTGCTGCTTCTCAGGACTCAAAAACGTTGCAGGATCGCCATATTATAATATGTCAAGATCGTCATGTAATAATATTTACTATCCTTGGATAGTTTGCTCTAATTGCAAAAATACCTTGCCACGGACTGAGCCAAGCAGAGTTTGCTAACTGTCACGCTATAAAGTTTTGCTTCCAGTGGTTCTTGTACCACAAGCAGCTTTAGCTACCTTCTGATTCCTCAGAAAGCTAAAGTATTTAAAGAAGAGAAAAAGCAAGTTTGCTCCCAGTTTCAATTCATCTATTTGCTCCGGGCTTGCAGGGGTTTATATACCCTTACAAAACCCAGCTCCAAGTTTCAAATACAATTTCACTTAATTCTATTTGTCTTATTCTAATATATTGTTTTTCATATTTCTGATGTTCTTACTCATAAATTCTTATAGGTCACTTCTTTCTATTACCCAAGTATAATTTGTAAGAAAAGGTCACTCTTCACCATCTGGATGTAGCGCATGACTCGTATTACTACATCTAAGTATTTGCAATACGTATTAAGAGAATTTTGGAAACTTGCAATTATAATCGATACTGTGGTGAACTTTCAGGAAATTTAAAATTGTGGCTCTGCCCCCAAAAATGGAGTGAAAGTAAAATGTAATGCATTACAGAGCCCTTTGATATGTCACAAACCAACTTTTACATCGAGTAATTAACGAAGACGCATCGATTTACAACGCTCTTTCTCCTCGACTGGGAGCGTAGACAGACCAGCACACCAAGGCGCTTTTGACTCCAGCGCATAGCGAAGATACACCAGACTTACTACTTCGTTCTTTTTTAACATACACCGTTCTTTTTTTCCATCTACAGATTCTCTCTGTGACTAATACACTTACAAGCCAGACTCAGGAGTTTATGGTTTCTACCGATTCTCTCTGGGGCTATTCTACATACAAGACAGACCCAGGAGTTTATAGTTTCTACCGATTCTCTCTGGGACTAATAAACTTAGAAGACAGAGCCTGGAGTTTATGGTCTCTACCGATTCTCTCTGGGACTATTCTACATAGAACACAGAGCCAGAAGTTTATGGTTTCTACCGATTCTCTCTGGGACTAATCTACATACATGATAGAGCCAGGAGTTTATGGTTTATACCGATTATCTCTGGAACTAACATACAAGACATACAAGACAGCCCTACGAGTCTATGCTATGGTTCTTACCGATTCTCGTGGAGACCAACGTGAACACACAAACAATAACACAATTACACAAATTAATATAAATAATTAATTTCTGTCAACGACCCTTGGAACTACCCCTGCCAAATAGAGTCGTTACAGTGGCGCCCGAGCAGGAACTAATAAAAAAAACAGACGTTCAACGCATCAAGGTTCACAAGATCATGCAGAGTAACAGCCAGTTACGTCGAACTACGTAGTCATAGGGCCGATTTTACACCAACTTATTACAACACAGACACACTGTCTTCGTTGTCATCTAAGAAATTCACAGAATTGTGAAGACAGGTTGGATATATTCTCTGCGGAAAGATTAATTGGTGGCGTACTGGCCTACTACTTCCCTTAGCTCAACTGCATGTTTTGCACGCAGGGAGTCTATCACCCGTTCCAACTACGAGCGGAAGGACTTTCTGTCTCACAGAGCGTTCAGAGGATTCAATCGACACAATGGCCACAAGGAGGGATACACTGTCACCATTTAGAGTTTAACAACTAGGTCCTATCCATGACACTTTACGTACGGTGACGCTGGACTTACCACGGAGTGAAAACAGTCCGTATTCGGTGGTCATTGACCATGTAGGAAAGTGGGAGACCCTTTGGCATTCATGGAACGAGTAGAGGAGGTTTTCGAAGTATACAGCCTCAATAAAAATATGCTATACCGAACAATGCCAGAACTTTTAAAGGAGCGTGCCCTGTTATGGTACCGAAACAATAACCGAGCAAGGATAGATTGGGTTTCGTTTAAAAAGGACTTTCTAAAGTTATTCTTGCCCGCACGATACTTTGAGAAGCTAGAGGACGAGATTCGCCAACGACGACAAAAACTACGCAAATCCTTCAAACAATATGTGGTGGAACTTTAAAACCATATGCGGCACGCGGGATACTCTAAGGAGTAAAAGCTGGAACGTATCTTCCGCAACAGCCTTGAGGAATACCAGTGGTATGTGTGGCGAAAAGATTTCGCTACGCTGGAGGAACTCGTAGATATGGCAGAAGATCTTGACGATATTCGGAGCGAATGTAACACATTGCGAGTACTACCACCACCACTCAGACATGACCATACAGCACCACTGGAGGCTAGAGGGGCCGACGCTGCAGCCAATCAGGGCATATGGCACTATTTTGCCGCAACGCGTAGGTATTATTTTGTTGGGAGTGCGGTAAGAGAGGTATACGAACAGTGGCATGCTGTAGCACACAAATGAGAAACAGGAAAGGCTGTCGTGAGGAGCAAGGCGTGGCGTTGCCCACCAGCAGCAGGTCTCAACAACATTAAATTATATTGCGACGGGCAATGCATTTGTGCCACCCTTACCATAGGCACCCATACTACCACAGCCATTATCGACACAGGAGCCACACGAAGTTTTATCGGCGAACAACTCCAACACCAGATATAAACACCGGTAGTGTGATCCCTACAAACATCAGAGCACGTATGGCAGACGGGCATGCAGGGGATATTTCGGAGGCACTCGTGGTGGACATAAAACTTGGAAGCCAAGCTTGTGAACAAGAACTGCTCACGATGCCCAACTCAACAGCCTACCTTCTCTCCGGAATAGATTTCATGGCGAGGCAAGGAACAACCATCAAATGTGCAGATCAAAAGATCACTCTCGGCCCTCAGACCGGTGGCGTGCAAATCAGAGATGGCACACGGTGCACGACCATCCGAGACGAGGTTATCACCGAGAAGGAGAGGACCGACGGATTTCAAGCCACTGAGCTGAGCAAGTTCAACGATAAACCCGGCTTAGCCAACATCGCCAACCACAAAATTGTGATGCGTGATAACAGACCCACAAAGCAGCGATTTTATACCAGGAACCCCGCGCAACAAAGATTAATCAATGAAGAAGTGGACGGCCTACTAGTAAAATGCAGTATAGAACCATCACAAAGTCCACATAGCGCACCGACTGTCCTGCTGCGTGAGAAAGATGGGAGGTGAATACTCTGCATAGACTACAGGCAGTTTAATGACAAACGCCTATCCAATACACCGGATCCTACCGCACCGCTTACGGGAGGCGAAATATATTAGCAGTCTCGATCTAAATATTGGATGCTGGCAAATACTGATGGACGAACGAAATAAAGAGTACACGGCGTTCACCGTAACAGGCAAAGGCCGTTTTCAGTGGAGGGTATTGCCGTTCTGCCTTCACTCATCGCCTGCAATATTCCAACGAGCATTAGACCAGGTAAAAGGTCTCGAAATGGAGCCATATGCTCTCGCATACTGTGTGACATAATTGTTAACGGGCGGACATTCGAAGAGCACCAATAGAACTTTGCTGAGGTTTTCCGCCGATTGCGAAAAGCAAACCTAAAACTGTACACCCGGTGACTATGCTCCAAAAAGGGGCATACATTTCAAGTGGACACAACAGGAGGCAATTGCACTACTAAAGCAAAAGCTAATAGAAGCGCCTGTCCTTGCTTGCCGGAAATTTACTCAGAAATGTGTACTTCAGACCGAGGCGAGCGACTATGGAATGGGCGCGGTACTCATCCAAGAAATCGAAGGGGTAGAACGCGTGATAGCATACGCCAGTCGCCATTAAAATAGTGCGGAGCGGAACTATTCTTCAACAGATTAATAATGCCTTGCCATCGTGTACGGAATACGGAAGATGTGACCATACTTAGACGGACGATGTGACCATACTTAGAAGGGTGTCAGTTCAGGGTCAGCACAGATCACCTATCGTTGAAGTGGGTCAACTCCATCGAAAACCCTCCAGGCCGTATCGCAAGGGGGCTTCTCGAATTCCAACAACACACGTTCGAGATGCAATACCGAAAGCGGATATTAAAGGTACTGTCCTACGCTCTGTCCAGACAACCAACTGAAGCCGTGTGGACATCACTATCCAAGACCAAACAGAACAAATATGCCATTGGTGGCAGAAGCGCACAGCAGTGGTAGTCACCAACCCAGTAAAGTTCGCAGATTACCAGTTGGAAAACTGACATATTCTAAGTTATAACGGAGAGGAAGACTGTGCCCCGTGGAAACTGTGCATACCACTGTCAGAGAATCACGATGCACCAATAGCTGGAAATTTGGGCATCTGGAAGCCAATAGCCCGGATTGCAAACAGATATTATTGGCCTGTTCCGGGATACTAGTCGTTATGTACACCAGTGCACCTCGTGTCAGCAGTACAAGTGCAGTCAGCAGCACTTGTACTATTTCCCGCTGGGAAAATGCCCAAAGAACCATGGGCTATTCTACGCGTCGAATTCATTGGACCTTTTCACAGTTCCACGCATGGGAACTCCATGCTAGTTGTGTTCCGCGACAAATATACTAAATGGTCCGATGTAGCTCCCCTCAGAATAGCCTTCCGGTTGCACAATCTTATCCGGCTTTGGAGTACCCAAAGTTCTGGTGATGGACAATGGGTCGCATTTCTGCAGCAGGGCATTTCGACATTTTGTCAAAGACTATGGTATCGGACAAAAATTCACTGCGCCCTACACTTCGCAAGAAAACGCAGTAGAATACACAAATCGCACCATAAAGACTATAATGGCACAGTTCGCGAACCAACGACGAACTTACTGCCAGAGTTGACTGGCCATTACTACACGATTGCCAAAGGCGCGCTATGACGAAACTACGTTTGGAACTGGAGTACCTTCGCAAACGCCTAACGAACGAGTAGAACAGCTCCAAGAAGCCTACCGCATCGTGAAAAGAAATCTCAAGCAGGCAAAACAGGATGAGAAGAGATATTATAACTTGCGTCACCGTTCGTGGAAACTCGCTATTGGCCAACTAGTGTTGGTTAAACAGCACCACTTATCCAAAGCCACAGAATACTTTGCCGCCAAACTGGTACCACGACACGACGGCCCTTTTGAAATCACAAACTTCGTTTCCCAGTTATTATAGATTTAAGCCGCATGGAGACAAACGGGAAAAACAGCCCATGTCGGCGAATTAAAACCTTACTATGCGTCTGGTGTCATTAAAGGTCACCCCACATCATCCGGCCGACTTCAAGGAGAAACATAAGAAAACACCAGGAAAGAATAAAAGCAAAACACACAAAATTGAGAAAAGCCGAACACCGTTAAGCAAGGGTATAAGTAAACTAATGTTAATAATTGTAATTAACATTTAATTTATATAAAAAATAAATAAATTACCTAATATTTAATAATTTTTGGGAATTTTAGCATAGGCTATTTTTCTAATTGTTTAGATTTATTTTAGTTTAAGATATATTTTAGATTTAAATATACTTTGAAGATGGAATAAAGTGGAGATTCAAAAGAAAAATAAAATGGATTTGGTTTTGTGTTTTACGATAATATAATTAATATTTTCATCGGAAATGGTGTATAATTTTGCGCTCTGAAGTGTGTCTGTCGCACTCCAGGCAGTAGTCATTTCCCGCATAACATACGATACTTCATAAGCACGTATGCGGTGAGTATTATTCCGCTGTCTGTTGTTTGTGTCTGTGGTAGGTCGGTTCGGTCGTCGCCGTTGGTTATTCTGATATAGCTATTTTCGTATTGTGTTACTATAATTAGAAGATCTTGCATTTGTATGTCTGTATGCTTGTAATTGCGCTGCCTATTCAGCGGTTTCATAAAGTGCTTACGCTACACATGCTCCGAGTATTGCACAACATTGCGAAATGGTGGGAATGAAGGCCAATAAACTTTCACATGCTAACCACTGTACACGTGCCTTCGACACGGACATATGTATAATAGTATACTAATTGTTGGATTACTAAAAGGACAAGTGCTGGGCCCAGCGCGTTGAATTGTGAGTTGGATATTATGCTATGGCCAAGGCGAAGACGTCTGTGTTGCGTAATATGGGTCTTATTAGCTCAGCGAAAGCATCTGCCTTTTTTTTTGAATTTTTCTTGAGTTCAATTCTCATATTATTGTTGCACAACTATCGTGAAGTCGAGAATTATTTTGATAACTGTAGTCTATATTCAACAAATGGACCATCAGATTACATCAAATGGAGTCTCAGAAGATAAATAAAGCTTGTTTTTTATGGTGGATTGGCACTAACACTTATGAATTGCTTCAAAAGCTCTGCGAAAACAGTATCGAAGGAAAAACGTTAAAAGAACTACAGGGAAACTCAATGAGCATTTAGTGGAGAAGCAACATGTGTTGTAACGACTAAAATCTTGCTGGGGTAATACTCACCGGTTCGCCAGGGTTGTGTACAGAAAATTACTTATCGGCGTGTGTAATATTAAAGTTTTCTTTATTTATTATTTTTGCTTATTTCTAGATTTAATATATTAAACTAAAAATTAAAAATTTTAGGGAGTCCTCGTCTCCAGTCTCAACGGTGGTGAATTAAGAAACCACTTCTACCGGTTTGACTTTGACAAGGAAGCTCTGGTTTGCTATGAAAGCGGATTAAAAAACCCAGCATTCGTAGCAAACGCAGCACTTGTGTGTGTGTGCATGTCCGTAGGTTCTGTTTGCTCATCTGGTAGCGTCTGACGATGCGGCAACATTTCCTTGGCCCTTAAGAGACCATATGCCCGGTTGCAGGCGCTTTTATAGACACCTGTGGAAACTCTTGTTGTTGCTCAAGTCCCGCTGGCCGTTGCTTCGACTACCGCTTCCAAGGCATTGTTGTTGTCATTCCTCTTAACCTTAGGCGACCCTCAGCGTTTTCCGGGAAAAGTCCGGCTGTCGTCAAGCGCGTAGTAGTTGCTGCGGCACATTGTTGTTGTTGCGCGGCCAATTGTTGTTGCACGCCCTGTTGTTGTTCCAACCATGGTTCTTGTCTGTTGGCGGTTAATAATATTTAAATTACCGACCTCCGTTTGAACATTATTCCCGTGCTTCTCCTTTGTGTTATATCCCTGCCACTTGTATGCACAGCAATGTCGTCGTCTCTTTTGCTCTAACATTGTTTTCCTCATGTTGTTATTGTACTCTTTACCGAGCTAACGCACTCGGTAAATTCTGCCGAGGCTTGTTGTTGTTGTTCTCTGCAGTCGGCTGTCTTGGCTTTGGTAATGTGTCTTGTTGTAATTAGCGCACGCTTAGTCTTAGTCTGCCTGTAGTGTTGTTGTTTGTCAGTGCTAACGGCTGGCTTGTGTTCACTAAGTCTGTCGTTGCATACTTGTTGGTGTCATCCACATGCAATTTATTGTCTTTGTTTTATGCAAGCGGCTGGTTTGGCTTTGTCAATGCTGTTGTTGGCATTCCGCTTGCATAGTTGTTGGTGTAATCTGCAATTGGTTTGTTGACAAACAGGAGGTGACTATAGTTTTTGGGGAATGTGACTATAGTTTTGAGGTGACTATAGTTTTTGATCAATTTTATTGTGTGAGCAAAATTAGTCAATAATTTTGCTCGTTACAGTGTTAGCAGCACGATTCAAATTTTATTCAATTGTGCCTGGTCAATCTCACGCCGATTGGATTGCTGAGCTCCGGGGAGCGGCCAAAGATTGTCAATTTGTTTGTAAAAAAGAGAACTGTCAGGAAAGTTTTGTCGATAACAACATAAGAGACATGATAATTATGCATACAACCGACGAAAAAGTGCGTAGCATCGCGCTCCACAAGTTAAATCCAACACTAGAAGAAGTTCTCCAGATAGCATCTGTTTATGAAGCAACAGTAAAACCGTGCATGGAATTTAGAGGAGAGACGAGTGAGCCGGCTGTCAACGCTGTTCTATATTCACGTGATTATAATCGCAATCATAGTCGCAGCGAAAGTCAAAATTCATACAAAAAAGAAACATCTAATGATAAGTCGTGCTTACGCTGCAGTTCGGCAGACGAAAGAAATCAAAGCTATCTTTATAAAAACAAAACGAAATGTTATACTTGCGGCAAGGAAGGGCATCTCGCAATAGTATGCTAGTCGGCGTCGACGTCGCGGTAAGCGAAGCCACAATTCACTAAGAGAAAATATAATCAAAACAAAACCAGCGATAATGTCAATGCGGTGGACCGGACGTCATTTGAAAGCATTGGATTTATTAAATTAGCATCAAAAGAAAATGCGTGTGAAGTGAAATGTTTACCTGAAATAGAAAATTTTGCTCACAAAATGTTTGCTGATATCAATATAAATAACAAACCCTTCAAATTCCAAGTAGACACGGAGGCCTCCTCCTCACTTATTGGCCTCGCTACTTACTGGAACCTTTTTTGTATACCAACCAATAAAATTCTTAAGGCTTATAGTGGAGAGCTGCTATCTTTAATGTAAATGTAACCTTTAATGTAAATGTATCTATCAAAATAAATGTAACCTGGAGTGGAATAACTTGGAATTTATTGTTTCTCATTGTGGGCTCTGAGTTTACCACAGATATTCTTAGAATGGACTGGTTTAAAAAATGGAATTTGAACATAACTATAGATTCCTACGCTAATGAATGTTGTTTTGAAGATTGAAGATTGATTGCAGCACTGAAGAAAGGAACAAATCGAGATTCCATAATTTTTCACCAGAATTGGGAGCATGCACAACTTTTAAAGCAAACATTACCCTAAAGACAAATTCCACACCCAAATTTTTCAAGCCTTATAACCTTCCTTTTGCGATTCATGCTGAATTGCCTGTTAAAATCGATCGAGTGGGCAGCTCCTCTTCTTGCTGTTAGGAAGCCAAATGGAAAACTGCGAATATGCGCTGATTTTTAAGTAACAGTTAACTCCCAAATTGAAGTTGAGCCGTATTCAATCCGAATAGAAGAACTCTTTCACAAATTGCAAGGTGGTGAATATTTTATCAAAATTGATTTGAGCGAGGCCTACTTGCAACTCGAGCTGACAGAAGAGTCGAAAGTATTTATGGCCATCAACACGCCCTGCAGTATATTCAGATACCAGCGCATGCATTTAGGAATCGCAAACGCTCCAGGGCTATTTAACGTTTTATGGAGGGTGTTAACACCAGCGTTCAGCACGCAGCAATTTACTTGGACAATATCATCGTTATAGGTCGGAATAATGAAGAACACTTGCGCAACGTGGACGAAATTTGTGAGCGACTTGAACACCATGGGTTACGGTGTAAATTCTCAAAGTGTAGTTTTTCCCAGAACGAAATTGAATACATTGGACATGTGATAAATTCCAAGGGTATCATGCCTTCAGAGAAGCGCATCGAAGCAATCAAACTAATGCCTCGACCAAAAAATGTTAAGGAAATAGAAGCCTTTATTGGAAAAATAATTTACTATAACAGATTCATAGATAATTTTTTTTTCACAGGCAGCACCTCTTAATAAGCTCAGGAGAAACAACGTTGAGTTCCAGTGGACCCAAGAAGAAGAAAACTCATTCCAAGTTTTAAAAAGTGCGATAATTCGAATATCTCAACTGGTCCACTATGATGATAAATTCGTCTTATATAGGCGGTAGATGCTTCTAAATTGGGAATAGGTACGGTGATATCCCATCGGTTTGAGGACTGCACAGAAAAGTCAATTGTCCATGCGTCAAAGACACTTAACAGCAGTCAGGTCCGGTATTCTCGAGTTCAAAAAGAAGCACGAGGATGGATAGATGGTAAAGTTCAAGAATCAGTGGGCAACAAAATGCATTACGTTTAGACGACTAAAAGCGTGTATAAAAGACATCAGAATTAGCTACATGCCAATCAATACAAGAAATCAACCCACGCCGCCGGATCACCCAGATGTTGACCTGCCACCTCGCCATCGGTAGAACCGCCTTCAACAAGTTCCGGTAATGAATATAGACCAGCATTGGAAACAACATAACCTACTAGACCCTTAGCAGAGCCAATACGGTCGGCAAGGACTAGAACTCAGGTTGTGAGATTTAATCCATGAAGACTCGCCAAGTTCCAAATTATATCTGAGGTGATGTAGAGATGCAATATGTATAAGGTGGCTACTCTTAGATTATGACAACTAATTTTGCTTGAGTTCCACTCTCGGTGGCTGGACCGAGGAAAACGAAGAACAGTTGGCCTCGTGGCTATAATAAAGTCATATTAATAATCCTTAAGCATCGTCTTTATATTTAATCGGAATATTAATGGACATTCTTATTACATGCACATACGAGTATACAAACAAAAGCAGCGAAGGGCTAGTAGTAGTCTTTAAAGACCAGCTCACTCAGGCCACTATAGGTCCATTGCGATACAATCGCGTAACACTGCACCTCTACCTCACTCATGAAACCATTTCGAAGCCCTAATAAAGCGCGGGATTTGTTTGGCCTTCACGCCACACACCGTAAGAGAGCTGAAAGCATATTTGCCTAAAGAGCCCGCTCTGCTTCTAGCTAGAGCCGGGCATCTACAGAAGAGATGTTCCACAGTCTCTTCCTGCAGTATTCATGAGAGAATACTCCTAGCCTGAGAGCACGCCTGCCGAATAGCCAATGACCAGTTATACAACCCACGACCTTAGATATATCTTCTCTCGACAGGTCAAACAAGTCTAGCTTTTTTCCTATCATGCTCCGGCCACATTAGCCTGGTCGTTAAGCAAGTGCCTTCGTCTGCCCAAGATCTATTGGCCTCACGCACGAGGCTATCCTATAACATTAGTTTGCAGGTAGCAACTGCTTTTCCGACCTCGCATTTGTCCATACACACAAGAAGATTGGTACCCCGTCTAGCTAGTTCATCGCCCCTACAGTTTCCTTCAACCTAGTCCTGGGCAACCTTTGATTTCAATGGCACCGAGTTCATTGACTTGGCCGCCTGGTTATCCGAGTAGGTATTTATAATGGTTTTTCTTACAGCGAGTCTACTTAAGTAGGTGGCTACCTCCATTATGGCTATGACCTCCGCTTGATAAACAGACGTCGGGGAGACGGTACGAAAGCTCCAGTCCCAGAACTTTTGAGAAAGCTCCAAAGCCGACTCTATCGTCTAACTTGGATCCGTCGGTGTAGAAATTCATTTCTCCCCTTCTCCGTGGCATGAGTGTTTGCCACTCTCTTTAGATATAGAGTGGTCAATGTGTTAGATAAACCTTTTCCAGGTATGCACGATAGTCGAGTAACCAATCTGCTGATTATTCCATAACGCCGTGAATTTCAGCCTTAGCGCTTATGCGGCGGCCACTTGTTTCCCTAGCAGATCTAATGTAGTTAGGTTGAGTATAACTTCTAATGCTTTAGTTGGGGTGGTCCTTAAAGGAACAGAAATGCACAGAAATGCTGTTATTTGGACCTTGTTCTGAAGCTTCCAATAGCTTTCTGATTGGCTGCCCACCATACAAGTATTCCATATAAGAATATAGGCCTGATCACAGAAATGTATAGCCAGTGCATAGTTCATGGGGATAGCCCGCACCTACTTCCGACCGCTTGTTTACAATTGACAAATCAATATTGGCCTTCCTAACTCCTTCGTCAATATTTGGTTTCCATGTACGAGGGCGGATTGATATTGAAGCTACCTAGCGCTAGATGGCAGCACAAAAACAAAAACTTTTTTTTAAAATTGCGATCTGTCAAACGTCAGCTGTTAAAATTTCACCCAAATTCATCGATTAGTTTATTTGTTGTAGTCGTTTGAAGTAAGCAACTTTTGTGTTTCTTGAAAAATGGAAAAAAGCGAATTTCGTGCAGTGATTAAACACTATTATTTGAAAGGGAAAACGGCGAAAGAAACAAAAGAAAAGCTCGATAAACATTACGGTGAGTCTGCTCCGTCTGATTACATGGTAAAATATTGGATTGCTGAATTTAAACGCGGCCGAACAAGCACTGCAACAATACCATCAACAGGAAGGCCAAAAGAGGTGGTTACTGAAGAAAATATCAAGAAAATCCTCGATATCGTTATGAATGATCGCCAAGTCAAGTTGCGTGAGATTGTTGAAATGGTAAACAAATCATATGAACGTGTGTTTAACATTTTGCATGAACATTTGCATATGAAAAAGCTATCGGCAAGATGGGTGCCGCGTTTGCTCAGTGTCGAACAAAAACGAGTTCGACAGACCACTTCACAGCGGTGTTTGGACATGATAAAGCGTAATCCTGTTGATTTTTGGCGTCGATTAATAAGTGTTGATGAAATGTGGGTCCACCACTACACACCTGAAACCCAAAATCAATCGAAACAATGGGTGGAAGCTGGTGGAAGTGCTCCGAAGAAGGTGAAGGCAGTGGAATCGGCTGGCAAGGTTATGGCCACTGTATTTTGGGATGTACACGGAATATTGCTCATCGATTATCTTGAAAAAGGATCCACAATCACAGGAAAGTATTATCGTGCATTATTGGATCAATTGATTGATGCAATCAAGGAAAAACGACCACATTTAAAGCAGAAAAAATGCTCTTTCTTCAAGACAACGCACCGGTTCACACAGCATTAGATACGATGCTAAAATTACGTGAAATACACTTCGAATTGGTTAATCATCCACCTTATAGTCCAGATTTAGCTCCTAGTGACTTTTTCCTGTTTCCAAACTTGAAAAAATGGCTCGCAGGAAAAAGATTCATCTCAAACGAAGAAGTGATTACCGAAACTAACGCGTATTTTGAGGGGTTCCCGAAATCGTATTATTCAGATGGTATAAAAAAGTTGGAATATCGTCTTACTAAGTGTGTCGAAGTAAAAGGAGACTATGTTGAGAAATAAATGGTTTTTGAAAAAAAAAATGTTTTTTCCCTACTTAGGTAGCTTCAATATCAATCCGTCCTCGTAAGTTTCCTGCCTAGTATTAGTCCCAAATATTTGACCGTCTCCTTCATCGGAATTTCCACACCTTTGTATATTAGCGAAGAAACCTTAGTAAAGGGGATTAATTCTATTTTATCGGGGCTTATCCGTAGTCCCCTTCTTTTCGTCCAACAAGTAAGCGTGGCAATGTTAGAGCACAAAATATCCATAAGAGTATTTGGATATTTCTCACTAATCACAATTGCCAAATAGTCAACATAGGCGATGACGTGGCAACCCCCTTTATCTATGGCCAGCAGTTAGGAATTTACCGCCAAATTCCAGAGCAGAAGAGAGAGAACTCCTCCCTGAGGAGTACCTCTGCAGACCTGTCTGCTTAAAATGTAGGTACCTAAGCTGGCAGTTAACTTTCTGCTGACGAGTATAGTCTCTATCAGTGCAACCACATCACTTTCGCAGTTATATTGATAAATACGCCTTCTATATCAATGAATGCTGCCAGTGCAAAATCCTTCTGCTGAAAGGATTTTTCCACTATACCAATGAGTACGTGTAATGCCGTCTCTGTCTATTTGCCGTTCGTGTATACATGCTGTGCCGAGGACATTCTACCAGTTGGTATAACTTCCCGTGTACGTGTGCATCCATCAATCTCTCCAACGTTTTTAGGAGGAAAGACGTGAGACTGATTGGTCTGAAGTCTTTAGGATTTACATGTGAGGACCTGCCCGCTTTAGGTATGAAGGAAACCTTCGTTTCTCTCCATCTTAATGGAATATAGCCCAGTTTAAGACAGCTTCTAATTGCAGCCACAACCCAGGAGGTAATTTTGTCCCGTGATTGTTGCAGTTCTGCTGGATAAATTCCATCCGGACCCGGAGACTTGTATGGACCAAAGTTGTTAATGGCCCAGTCAACTTTCTCGGCTGTAACTATCGTTTTTCCTACCTCAGACTGCCTGCCCATAGATGCCGAGTTATTACACTCCACCATGCTACTACCTGGAAAATGCGTATCTAAGAGAAAAGCTAAAGATTCCTCGCTCAATGCGCCCACACATCTCCCGGACCTTTTAAGTAGCTCAAGTTGCATGGTGTCATCGCTAGGATTCTCCTTTGCTCTGACTGCTTCCGATATTTCTTCCACATCCCTCCAATAATTATGTTGGACTCTCGTTGCGCAGTTCTCATTGCTTTTTTGTATGTGATTAATTCAGCCTTATAGGCTGCCCAGTCCGAGGGCAGACCCGAGGTTTTAGCCCTATTGAATAACCGCCTATTGGACTTCCGGAGAAGGCCTAGATCCATTGACCACCAAGGTGGTTTGTTCTTGCCCCTCAGTTTTACAACCGGGCACTCGGCTGTCAGTGAACTATTTAGGGCCGTGGTTACCTGATTGATCAGCTCGTCTAATTTCACAGTGTCTGTGGGATCAGACGGGGGATTTATTGGTAGTGAGGCCATGAGACTCTTCCTATACTTCCCCCTGTCCGTTTTCCGTATATTTCTAAAGGTCTTAACTTGAGATACTGGGAAGTTCAATTCATATTCTATATAGCAATGGTCAGAGTAGGAATTTTCATTGACTTCTTATGCATTTGTATTGGTACTTCCCCACAGTGTGTTGTGGGTATTTATATCGCTGGAGACAACAGATTCCAACGTCCTTATCATGGACCATGTAGGCAGAAGCTACCTAGAAGCTGCTATATTGCAGCTCAATGCTTGCCACCACCGTATCGCCACTGCTTAGCTGAAGGAGCAGGAAGATGTTAATGGTATCCTTTGCTAGTATACAAGCACGAGGTAACCTGTGCTTTGAGCGGCTGTCAGCTTGAAACTTCTCATCTTTAAACCGCAGATTTGGATGCCGCATACCGGCTCTTGGATGAGGGCCACGTCGAATCCACCAGAACCCAGGCGGGCCATCAAATTCGCCGAGGTGAGTTTAGAATGATGGAGGTTGATTTGGAGCAGCTTCATAAGAATCCGTCCTTCTAACCTCCACCATCGGAATAGTCAAGGAGAATGTCGTCTTCCTCAAAGAGCTGCCCGGCTCCAGTCAGCTGCTCTGAGTCAGTTGACCTCTGGCTGCTGGACAATCCGTCCTCACTGCCGCCACATTCGCTAGCTTTGTCACCTCTATCTTCTCCGGTTCCAAAGCTTGACCGTCGCTGCGGTAGATCCGAATGGTTGCCTTAATGAACCCGAACCTCTAACTACTCTTTTTATTGGTTCTAATATAACATTAATGCATTCAGTATGTGTTATGTGGAGATTTCCACACTAAAACTAACTGCTCAGCCAACATATTTGACACAATAGTTAAATGTAACACTGAGAAAGAACTCAGCTCAGCTATGTGCGAAAGCAAATATGGTTGAAAAGAGCCCAATGTCGTATGACACAATGAATAATACAAAAAAAATTGTTTCACAAAGCACACTTTCAACTACCGTACGTAACCTATAACTCAATTGAAGAATACAATGCTGGATATGAGGCATGAAGGCATCAATAACAAAAACCATGCTAATATAGGCTATATTAGTGAATAAATGAATGTGCTAAAATTATATTTCGGGAATGGGGACGGAATTTGGAAATATAAATAATAATAAGAAACTTTCTTTTTAAACAATCAAATAGACGTCCAAGCCAACTTGTGATATAGTTGACTGAAAATAAAACATTACAAAATGTGCAAAGATGTTGAGGGGTCACTTCTTTTTTTTTATAAGTTTTGCCTCTTAGGAGCTGTATCAAATTTTTCAACAATTGCAATCACATCCATTTTCACGAATAACTCCTCTATTTCTCTTTCTTTTTTGTCAAAAGTTAAAAAAAACTGTTGAGAATGTACATTTTTCGTAATATTGGAGGTAATATCTACAATATAACGTGTTTAAAGTAATATTGTTGACAGAAAAATTTATAAGATTTGTTTCTGAAAGTATCCTTGTTGTCCTTGCAGGTAATTTTCTAGTTGAAGCCGTTGGCATTTCAATGGCTGATTTCCAATTCATTAATTTGGTAGCAATAAGTATTTGAAGAAATTATGATTGGTTGCGCATCCTTTCCAGCACTTTTTGGACTCCTTGGGAGATATCTCAAAAAAAAAAGATAAACTCCATCAACTGCTTCATTAAAAGCTCCAAATGGCTGGACCTTTGAAAGGGATGGGACCTGCTGTCCCATGCGGTATTACAAAGGGTCAATGTTGGCCTAAGTGCGCCCTTTTCGGGTGGCCGCCTTACCTACCTACCTATTCATTAATTACTAACCTCTCAATGTCAGTATTTTCAGGTGTTAGGGTATATGGAAATAAGTAAGCGCAATACTTAAATAGTAATGGTACAAAGAACTAAAATTCTAATTGGATATTAAACGCTGCAGGTCCTTCCGCTGCCGTCGGATGTGTCCTTGACTTAGCAGTAGTTATCTTGCTAAAACATTGGGATGCTTTTCTAACTTAGCTAAGTAGATCTATTCAGTTGCACTCGTGATATGTGGATGTTAGAGTGGTTGATGCGGTACCCCAGAGTTGGATACCATATGCCCATATGGGTTTAATTACTGCCTTATAGAGAAGTACCTTATAGTCCAGTTTAACTTTGGAATGCCGATTTAGGATTTTGGGTGACTTGGCGCTTATGTGCTTCGTCCAGGCAAGTCTGCGATCGAGGTATATTCCAAGTTACATTGTTTAAGAAACCTGTAGGATAGACTTGGATTTGATTTTCACAGGGGACAAATACTCCTCCATAGAGTGAATATGATGTGTACATATTTGATCTCTTTGACTTTTATTAACCAGGAGTCAAGCCATTCTTGTAGGGTGCTTATATGTTCTTGGATATCATTTTAAGGTCTGAGTGGGGTCATAGTATGGCTGTATGGTTTATTTATCTCAGAATACTTTTAATTAAAGGCGATTACATTTGCTTGTATTAATAATTCAAGATTTATTTATTAGTTATTTTTACGACAAGCCTGTACCACGGAAATCAAAACGGAAAAGACGAATATGTCTGTCCAAAAATGCAATTGTCAAATTTACAAAAATGTGAAAACGTCAAAAGTAGTTTAGCCTAGCACAGTGTTGCATTTCGTGTGAATACCGTACTGGCACATCACTCCCTCACTTTTAAAAAGTGAAAACAAACTGTTCAACCTGATCTGGTTTTATAACTAGGTGGCCTCTTATCCGGTGGTGTTACTTGTTGCTCTTCATTCACTATGAATGATGCTTTCAATCGGTCTATGCTTACGATGATTTTCTTCTCGCGAATGTAAAGTTTGTAGAATTTTTCATATCTCTGGAGTATTGCGTATGGCCCTTCATACGGTGCCTGAAGAGAGCGCTTACCTGCGTCTGTTCTGACAAATACCATTTGTGCTGTGGCCAAGTGCGTCTCGAAGAATGGCAAGTTCTTCGTTTGATTTGAAGTTTGTGATGATATTAAATGACGCATGCGTATTTGTAATTTCTTTAAAATTATGTTTCTTTTAATCTCAAAGAATCACTCAGAAAATTATTTTGGCTGGAGTCGTTCGAATATCTTCTTTTATACGCCGTAGAATAGCCTAATGGAATTAGGGGTAGCACATCAATCGATTTCTCCATCTGGTGGCTTTTTATTGCAGTTTTAGGCGTTCTGTGGCATCGTTATTTTATGTCATTCACAGCTGGATGATATACAGTAGTGCTAAGGTGTTTTATAACCAGAAGTCTGTTTAAATCACGAAAAAATGATGGTTCAAATTGACGTCCCTGGTCGGTCGTTGAAAGCATAAATGTGAATGCGACAGTATCGGCGGTATTATTATCCATATATCCATATATATGCTTCAACCCATCTATTGTATTTGTCTATGAACGTAAGGCAATATCGAAAACCTTTGTTTTGTGGTAGGGTCTCAAATAGTCCATGTTGACTTGCTCGAACCGTTGTTGAGTCAGACTGTATGTCGAAATTGGATATTTGTTGTTTAGCAATATATGTAAATAAGTATATAACCTATGCAATATATGTAATTCTTTAAGTTATTGTGAACTGATTGATATAAAATCTATTACAATTTGGATCATGCCATGTTCGAAGATTTTAAAGAAGACGAACGAGTTCAGTTCGTGTTTGGCAGTCGTAGTTGAAACACGAAAATAAAGAAAAAAGTAAAGTAATAAACCAAGTCTTTTTAATTTTGCCAAAGCGTGCTAAAAAATCAGAAGTGGGATCGCGCTGCGCTAAAGCTAAACAAATTTTTTTTTCTTTCAAAAAAACTAAATATGAATGAAATCTGTACAGACGACTACACAATTCAACAATTGCGGGAGTGGCGTCAAAAACTTAAATTACCGTCGCACGGTACAAGAAGTGCACTGGTTGTACGCTTGAATACTGAAGTTCCAGATTTAAGAGAAAATTGTCCAGTGATTGATGAAAATGTAGTTGAAACGGGCGGCACAGTGTCGAACAAGAAAAATGAAAAAACAATTATAATGAAAAACAAACCAAAGTAAAGACAAATGATGGAACAAATTTAGTGAAAAACAAAAATGCAAATGACGGCGAGCATTTATACATAACGGCAAAAGACAAAACAAACGCTGAAACCAATGCAGCAAGCAAATGACGGCGAACATTTAAGCATCACGGCAAAAGACAAGACAAGCGCAGAAACCAATACAGCAACAAATGACGGCGAACATTTAAAAATAACGACAAAAGACAAGACAAACGCTGAAACCAATGCAGCAACAAATGACGGCGAATATTTAAGCATCGCGGCAAAAGACAAGGCAAGCGCAGAAACAAATACAGCAACAAACGAAGAGAACAAAGCATAAACGAAGTTGACAACGAAAATTCAGAAGACGCTGAATTATTTGAAGGCATAGATCAAAGCGAACAAGAAAATACAAATGAACGTAACAATAGAGTTCTAAGTGAAAAAGGAGCAGAAGATGCAGACATAAATTATAGACGGAACAAGATCGTTCAAAAAGAAGCAGACCTGTTGAAGAAGGAAATCGAGTTGCTACGTAGAGAAAAGGAAATAATCCTGAAAGAGAATAAACTTATGATGGAGCATCCAATGCGTACACAAGGTGATCTTTTCGATGAAAACAGGTTATCGTTCGGCATTTGGAAAGAGTTCCTGCCGCACTATGAAGGTGGTGAAGGTTTTCAAGTGTCGATTACACAAATGAAGTCAATAAAAGAAGTGAATAAAATGAGTGACAATGAAGTTAGTAACTAAGTTGCGTGGAAAGGCACAAATGTGGTTGCAGTCAAAACCAAACTTTGTGACTGAAAGCGCAGACCAACTTTTGTCACATATGGAGATGTTTTTTTTTGGCAAAAATGAAACTAAACTAGCGCTACGGAAAAAATTGGAAGCCAGAAAATGGAAGTTTGGTGAGCCATTCACCGACTACTTCACTGAAAAATGCATACTGGCAAGTAATATTTTAATCGACGAAGTAGAAATGGTCGACTATCTCATTGAAGGAATTCCCAATGAATAACTTCGCACTCAAGCAAAAATTCAACGTTTTTTGAACAAAGGCGACGTTTTAAAGGCGTTTAACAAAGTTGAGCTAACAAGGCAGAATGTAGTTGTTGCACCTATGTCAGAGGATTCAAAAACAAAATCAAGATGCTTCAATTGCAACTGCTTAGGACATTATGCGGCTGAGTGCAAGAAGACAAAATGTGTTCCAGGTTCGTGCTATGGTTGTGGTGCTATGGACCATTTTGTTTCGGAGTGCCCCCAAAACAAGAAGAAGGTTGCCAGTCAGCAGAATAATTATGTAAGGTCTTATATATTAGATAACACAAATATTGACTTGGTTGCAGAATGCCTCATAGACTCCGGAAGCCCTATAAGTTTTATTCAAAGGTCAATGGTGCCGAAAAAAATTGAATTAAATGAAATATCTAAGAATATTGTTTATTTTGGGTTAAATAAAAGTGTACTAAAAACTTTTGGCTCAATTAAATGCATAATAAAAAAATATGTATAGATTTAATTGTGGTGGGTAACGTTGTCCTTGGGAGAGATTTTTTGGAAATTACTGGATCTAAAATACTAATTTGTAACGAAGCTAATTTTGAAGAAAATGTAAGCAACACTGAAGGCCAAAATATAAAAGAACAATATGATGAAGCAAATTTTAGAAATAGATGTTTTTGATGAAAATTAATGATGTGATAGCTTACAAAGACAAAACTTTATTTGACCAGATATTTAAAGAGTATTATGTAAAACCTTTACGACCAAATGAACCAAAGATAAAGAGCAAAATGAAGCTAGTTTTAGAAAATCCTAAGACTTTTAATTGTCTTCCTCGAAGGTTATCATACTCTGAAATATCAGAGTTACAAAAAACGATAGATGAATATATAGAGAGGGGGAAGGTTTTATACAACCAAGTGAATCATAATTTGTATCGCCGATTGTACTGGTAAGGAAAAAGACGGGGGAACTGAGAATTTGTGTGGATTACCGGACACTTTACAAAGTTACAGCAAAATATAACTAACCAATTCCCTTAATAGATGAGTTATTAGACAGGTTAGCAAATAGAAATTTGTTCACAAAATTAGACTTGAAAAATAGTTTCTTCCACGTTTTTATGGATGAAGATTCGGTTAAGTATACGTCTTTTCTTACGCCATTAAATTTCTTACGCTAAGAAATGTGCCATCTGTTTTCCAGAGATTTATTTAACAAAATTTTTGCAGATATGATTAGGGAAGGAAAAGCTATTATATATTTGGATGATATCATGATTGCAACAAATAATATGGAAGAACATTTTACAATACTAAGGGAAGTTTTTAAGAAATTAGTAGAAAACAATTTACTGTTAAGGATTGATAAGTGCCAGTTTTTAAGTACAAAGGTAAAGTATATAGGATACACGATTTCTGGAAGTGGAATCAAGGCTGATGAAAAAGGAATAGAGGCTATACAAATTTTTCCAATCCCAAGAAAAGTTCAAGAGGTTCAAAGTTTCTTAGGATTATGTTCATATTTTAGACTTTTCATAGAAGATTTTTGGATTTTAGTAAAACCTTTACATGATTTAACAAAAAGAGATAAAACATTTCAGTTTATCGTAGATGAATTAAATACGTTTGAATTATTGAAGCAAAAATTAGTAGAAGCACCAATAGCACTCTATGACCCAACTGCTGAAACTGAGTAAGATTGCGATGCCAGCTCAATTGGTTTTGGAGCAATTCCGTTACAAAGAAAAGAAGATAATAAACTGCATCCAATTTTCTATTTTTCAAAAAGAAAAACTGAAAATGTATCAAAATATCATAGTTATGAATTAGAAACGTTGGCTATAATTATTGCTCTGAAAAGGTTTAGAGCAGCGGTCACCAATTACTTTCATTAGGGGTCCATTTTTCAAAAAATCATGATCGTCGCGGTCCGGAAGGTAATAAAGTGAACTAATTTAATAATATGTTTAGATACTGTATCAATGGACAAATAAAACGAATGGGTACCGGTGCATTCTTTTATTAAATAATAAATACATAAATGTTTTGAATCAAAAAAGTAAGTCCTTATGGTTTTTACAATATTAATAGGAAAAATGACATTTTTTGCCTTGGACAATCTGTCGAAAGTTTGGAGTAAAGTTTGTGGAGGCTATCGTCATTAAATCTTGGAGATGTACATCGGCGAGTCTGTTCCGGAATTTATTTTTAATGAAGTTAAGCTTAGAAAATGCTGCTTCACAAACATATGTTGACCCAAACAAAGTGAGAAGTTTCAAGGCTAATTTTTTTAATTCTGGGTATTTATTAGCACAAACATATTTTATCGAAAACTCTAGACAAGAAAATTCCTGATTTTGGTGTTTTAAAATTGTATTTTCTTGGAAATCGATTATTTCCATCTGGAGAGCAGCTTTATTACTCCCGAAAATATTTGCAGCTTCATTACTCCATTCATCCCCAGGATTCAGAGAGTAAATGTTACTGAGGATGCCGACGACATTCTCAATTTTCTTAAAATCTGTAAATCTGTTCTCAAATTCTGATTTAAGATCCTCAATGAACGTCTTGTATTGGCCGACGTCAAGCTCGTTTTCGCTGCAGAATTTTTTTAAATTAGGGAAGTGCAGGCGTTCATTATCAAGATCAATGTGGAAAAGATCGAGTTTTCGGAAAAAGCTGTTTATTTCTGTCAGAAGCTCCCATACAAGCTTTCCTTTGCCTTGAAGTTTAAGGTTGAGATCATTGATGTGTTTAAAAATATCTGATAAAAAAAGCAATGGAAGCTACGTTTTCTTTATCGCTAAGAAAACTTAAGTAATCGTTTTTTGACGTCTGATCAATTTTGAAAATAAATGTTTTCAAGTCTTCTAAAATGGTGAAGAATCGTTGTAAAACGCAGCCTTTGCTTAACCATCTCACATTATTATGCAATAACAGATCGTCATATTGAGCATCCACTTCGTCAAGAAATAATTTCAATTCACGATGTTTCAGTGCTGATTTTGCCCGGAGAAAATTTATTATTTTCATCACTTCTTGCATTATTCTCTCGAGATTGAGATTAAGTTTGCAGCATAGCACAGTTTGATGAATGATACAATGGTAAGAAATCAAATTTTCACTACATTTTCCACTGGTTCTCAATAGGTGCACTCGTCCTTTTTTAGCCCCAACCATCGCTGGTGCACCGTCGGTAGTTGCTGATATAAGCTTTTTTAAGTCTAACTCATTTTTAACGAAGTAATCCATCACTGCGTCCATCATGTCTTCTCCTCGGGTTCTTCCTTTTAAGGGCAAGATAGTTAATAGCTCCTCAACAAAAGTTTGTCCCATTTTGTCCAAGAAACGTACAAAAATAACCAATTGTGCTTTATCAGTGATATTTCATGATTCATCCATGGCCAAGGCGTAATAGTCGGAATTATTTAACTGCCGTTTCACATCACCTTGATTTTCTTCTGCCAAAACGTGTGTGTTTCTTGTATTGGTACTCGCAGATAACGGAATCTGTCGAATAGTTTCAACAACATCTTTTCTGTTCTCAAACAAAACATTGCCTGCCTCGAGCATACATTCCTTGACTATGTCAGCATCGGTGAATGGTTTCATATGCTTAGCAAGAGTCCAAGAAATACGTAAAGAAGCTTCACCACATTTCTCTTGCTCAGTCATTGAACGAATCAAGATTTGAGTCGTCGATGCGTATGTTGACAATAAACTTGCAATTTTAGATTTACGCAGATTACTGCCAAGTGGAAAATTGTCTGCAAATGATTTGTGTTTGGTCTCATAATGTCGTTTTATATTCGAGCTTTTAATTAACGCAACTGTTTGTTGACAAATCAAGCACATCGGTACTGCTCCAGCACGGTTTGGCAGCGTGAAACAATACAAATCGGTCCATTCTGGCAAAAACTGTCTATTTTCGACTTCCACCTTTCTTTTCTTCGGTTCCATTATAAAAAAAAAATAACTAGAAATTTACACAGGTGCCTTAACTCTTAGCGTAGCTATGTAGGTTATCGTATTTAGCGCACTCCGTGTAAGCGTCCGTCACTCAACTTAAAAACAAAACACTGAACCCATAAGCGACCGAAAGCCTCAAATCATTCACCGAATGCTGATGTCGATGAATATAATATTTCTCATGAAATTGAACACGCACCGACACGTTCGGCAATTTACATGTACACATCAGCCAGACTCTGTTTGTGCGTTGCGAAAGCAGCATTCAACACACAGAGCAACAAACAATGTTTAAAATTCTTGGGACAGTGACAGTGAGTTTTGCCGAGCACTACATAATTTTAAATATTTTATATTGTTAACACAAGGTCCGCATAAAATAGGTCTACGGTCCGGATTCGGACCGCGGTCCGCCATTTAGTGACCCCTGGTTTAGAGTATACTTACAAGGCAAGAGATTCAAAATTATTACTGACTGTAATTCGTTGACAATGACGTTAAATAAAAAGGAATTAAATCCAAGGATCGCCAGATGGGCTTTGGAACTTCAAAATTACGATTACATTTTAGAGCACCGCGAAGGCAAACGAATGCAACATGTTGATGCGTTGAGTAGAAATACAAATATATTAGTAGTAGAAACAAATACATTTGAAGATAATTTAATGATTTGTCAAGGGGAAGACAAAAATTTAACTATGTTACGAGAAGATTTACAAACGAAAGAAAATAGTTTCTATGAAATGCGTAATGGGTTAATATATAATAAAAAGACAATTTGCTCTTATTCTACGTACCCATTGAGGAACGAAGCCATTGAGGAACATGTTTTGTACAAATACCATGATGAAATGGGACATGTAGGTGTTGATAAGATGACTGAGTTAATTACAAAAAGTAATTGGTTTCCCAATATTCGACAAAATGCTGAAAAGCATTAGAATAACTGTTTAAGTTGTATCGCATTTTCGACTAAAAGTGGTAAACAGGAAGGTTATTTGCATAACATCCCTAAAGGTATTATTCCATTCGAAACATACATATTGATCACTATGGGCCAATTAATGACACAGGTAACACAAAAAACATGTCCTAGCAATAATTGACGGATTTACAAAATTTGTTAGATTATACCCAGCAAAAACTACAAAGTCGAAAGAAGCCATTGGGGCATTAAAAGATTAATTTTGAGCATATAGCAGGCCTAAATGTATAGTGTCCGATAGAGGAACTTGTTTTACCTCATATGAATTTGCAGAATTTTTAGAAGCAAATAACATACAGCACATAAAGATAGCAACAGCTTCTCCGCAGGCAAACGGACAGGTGGAGAGGGTGAATAGAACAATAGGGCCAATGATAGCGAAATTGTCAGAAAACCAGAAGAATGGACAGTGGGACAAAACTTTAGAAACAGTTGAACATACATTGAATAACACGTGCCATCGGTCAATTAATGAACACCCAAGTGTTTTGCTTTTCAGAGTTCAACGGAAAGGAAAAGTTGTAGATACTCTCAAAGAAAATTTAATAGAAAGAGAGCAAGGTGAAGTTACAAGGAATTTAGAAACTATACGTCAAATAACCAAAGTAAAACAGGATAAATTGCAAAATTATAACAAAGAGTATACGGATAAAAAAAGACGAGAGTCAATAAAGTACAAATTAGGAGATTATGTCATGATCAAAAACTTTGATTCACACATAAGCTTTTCAAAAAAGCTTATTCCCAAGTTTAAAGGAACCTATAGAATAGCAAAAATTTTCCGAAAGGATCGCTATTTACTGGAAGATGTAGACGGTTTTCAACAATCCCGTACACTTTTCAGTGGAGTTTGGGCGATAGCAAATTTAAAACCATGGTTCAATATTCGTGATAGGTTAGTAGATAAAATTAATAATAACAAAACTGCAAAATAACAATGTTAAGATCAGGTGATCATAAATGTCACGATGGCCGAATTGTAGCAATATATGTAAATATGTAAATAACCTATGCAATATATGTAATTCTTTAAGTTATTGTGAGCTGATTGATATAAAATCTATTACAATTTGGATCATGCCATGTTCGAAGATTTTAAAGAAGACGAACGAGTTCAGTTCGTGTTTGGCAGTCGTAGTTGAAACACGAAAATAAAGAAAAAAGTAAAGTAACAAACCAAGACTTTTTAATTTTGCCAAAGCGTGCTAAAGTTGTGACGAAGAATTCTAGATTTTTGGCAAGCTATACACATTTTAGCCCACTCACGGTTATCTTTCCTCATGTTTAACCAGTCCAACTTCTCAGCTCCCAATTTGATTGTCTTTGCTATACCGTTGTGATAAAAATTGTGTATGGTATCAAATCCAATCTTCCGGAATGGTTCTGTAAGGTATGAGCGCGCGCTTTCATCACAGTATATTTCTGCAGTATCACAGTATCACAGTATATTTCTGCAGTAGAGTTCTGTATAACGATTGGTTTAAAGTCTAAACTGGTTTTAGCACTTAATAGTTTTTAAGTTCCTCGCAGTGACTCTGACTTTTCTATAGCAATTCTTAGGCGATATTTTGTTTTATATGAATTGCTTAGGAGTAAAGTGATTTTTAATTACCAGAAGCTAAATTTGTATAACACCCGAAATTAATTTTGGTATTCTAGAGCAATGGTTATAATGTTTGGAAAAACAGTGCCAACACCTAATAATTTTACTATACAATAATATATGGTTAAGAGAATACTGAAATAAAATGGCAATGATATGTTTTGACGGAAATAATTTTTTATTATGAAATTGTCCATGAAAATTTGCGTCTACTTACTTATCATTTGGGGCCAATAAGGTTTATAAGCTGTAAACAAATTGTTTTGTTTAGGCGAAAATGCTGCATAGAAATATTTTTTTTTCCAAATTAAAGGGGTTGGTTGTTTACCCCAAACTTCGTAGCATGCACCTTCTTGCGTTTTTTGCTTTATTTTCAATAATTTGTGCATGTAAAATTTGTCTGTACATTTTGATTTTTGATTTTCACTCAAATGAACAATACGAAACTGAACATCTGATTATTTGTTACCTCCTATTTAGCAGGAATACAGCGGAATACGATATAATAACAAAATTTAATGAAATTAAATTTGAATATCAGGGTAAATATTATTACCTCGTTAGAATAGATACAATAGGACCAGCTACGAAATTGTATTTTTCTGGTAGGTAATGAATGCTAGTAGTGAATTGGCTCAAGAAATCAATATGCCTTATTTCTCTGGGTGTGGCTTTCTCTGCATCCTGCAGTGTAAAAATACAGAATTGCTGCCCTTTCAGCATATGCTAAAAATATTTAACAACTTTGTATGCGTCTAAAAGTTCACGGTCGTACGTGCTGCATCGCTGTTGTGCTGAGTTTAGACGTTCAGAATCAAACCCGAGAAGTTTCCACTGTGCATCGACATATTGTTGTATAACAGCTCCTAATGTGATACCGGAAGCGTTAACCATAAGTACGAGATGTGCACCAGATTTGGAAAATCTTACAAGAGTTGCCTTACCAAAATCTATCTTCATAACGCTGGAAAGCTGCTGTTGTTTCAGTGCTCCACACTATTTTAGTTTTGTGATAATTTTAGATGTTTTGCGCCGTTGGGTAGAAAGCGGTAGAAAAAGTTAATCATGCCTAAAAACCTTCTCAAGTCACACACTTTTTCATGCGGCTAAACTGCGTAGCATCTTTTAATTCCAAACCTATATCCTAGAATGGGGAGTCGTTATTTATGAAAGATAAATTACCAACATAATTTTTAATTATTGCTATTTCACAGCAATGTGCAATATTTATTACACTGTCTACCAGTTTAAGGTGATGCAAAACAACCGTAAGCTTAAAGTGGGTTAGGAAATCGGCCTGAAGAATTGGCTGCGAAACGTCGGCTTCACTGAAATGGTCGGGGCACGCGATCGTGCTCATGATCGGCGCCTTACTGTAGCATCATGACCCAAATGAACTTTTAAAGCTGCTAACTCTTTCCACAATGCGTTAATTTGTCATGCCACCATTGGCTGCGGTATATTCTCCTCTGTGGTGACAGCGTTCAGGTTAATTGAGTTGATTACTTACCCAATTTTGTCTGCTATCAATTCAACTTCGTTCAGTGGTTCATTGCTGATCGATATTATAGATCTAATGTGGCAATCTACTTAATCATATCGATTTTTGTGTACTATCCTTGTATCGTAGACGGACTGACTATTGCGGAGTAATCCAACTAAGAACTGTCTCCCTCCTAATCCAGGGTGTTCTTGGGGTCGTGCTCATTGGATGTTGTTTTGCAGCCAGGAGATAAATTAGGCTGTATTTGAACGGATACCAGGCCACCTTAGGTAGTAACGGTGGCCTTGCTGTGGTACGGGGCACTGCCTCAGTTGACCAACCCCTTCCCCTTTCAAATGTTTGGCTGCCTTAGCTGGATCCTGTCGAGCGAGTAGCCGTACGAACCAGATGGATAAAATAAAAAACAAAAAAACTGACGTGCGGTCTTTAAACGCTGCTTCGGATGTTAGTCCAAAATCACCCACACACTGTGCGGCGGCTATTGCAGCGAAGGGCAACGAGTCTGGCACAAGCAATGCCACTTGCTTCGGTAATATTGCGAAACCGAGACCCAAGAGGGTCTACAAAGCGTGCCTGACGGAAGAACGCTTGTCGCGGATTCCAGAGAAGTAGAGGACGGTGAAGCAGAAGGCTTCCCTCGAGTGGGCGACGAAACTCGTGAAGGAGTCTCAAGCTCCAACACCGCAGGCTTCAAAACGTCAATGGTCCCTAGAAGAGACCACCCAGCCGGGCCCAAAAAAATTTAAAAAGCGCGGTACTGTCACCACGAAGTGCTTCAGCGAAGTGCTGAAAGGACACTAGGTCATGGCGGTCATAGATCGCAATGACCCGGATGGCAGTATCTCTCCTAAGTGCTGGAAAAAGCTAGAAGTCAGCCTTTCAAGGCTCTACCTCCAACTTATGAAGGAATTCCCAGGTGGTTTTCCCTCTTTTCGCGACAGCGGATGGCATCAGGGCTATGTGGACCTGATCGCCTGCGCAGACCAAAGGTCAGTAGAGCTATGTAGGATTGCGATCTGCAGGATCGGTGAAGCATGGCCAGGCACTAGGCTCGAAGTCGTACCTAGGGAGCTGATCCCTAATAGACCTAGAGCGCGCGCATGGCTCCCAGCGGAACCGTCTGACCCTGAGACTATCTTGGAGATTTTTAAGTTGAGCAACCATCAGCTCCCGTCAAAAAATTGGAAGGTGACCAAAGTAGAGGAACCAAGAGGGGATTCCAGGTCAGTAACCCTTGTGGTGAACGCCGAATCTCTGGCGACTCTGGCTGAATCCAATTGGGTCGTGGGCTATGGCTTCTCATGCACAAGCCTCAAGGTTTACAAAAAGGAGGGGCAACCGTCTGATCAAGCGGGAGTGAATCCTTTAGGGGTGACTTCTGATCCTACTGCTGCTGAGGAGTCCGCCATGCACCCGAAACGCAGTGACTATGTCATCTGTGGGGGGTTTGGAGTCCCTCCTAGGGACACCACGTTCAGTAAGGAGGAAGTCCTTCTGGAGTCAGACTCGGAGTCTGAAGGTGATGTCACGGTGGTGGAGGTGACCAGCGCTACTAGTAGCAGAGATGTTACGAATAGTTCAGATTAACCTCCATCACTCAAAGGCTACGTCTGCCAGCCTTCAGCTCCATCTTGCAAAAGGCGGATTAGACGTTGTCCTGATCCAAGAATCCTGGACTTGGTCTGTGGTCTCAGGACTGATAATTACAGCTTGCTGTATTCCGTAAATGCCGGAAGACCCAGGTGTTGTATCCTCATTAGGAATAATGTTAACTCATTTATTCTCTCCAATTACAGCAAAAAGGATTTGACGGCCGTCTGCCTGGAAACTGGCAAAGGGACGGTACTGGCTGGTCTCGGCCTATATGGCGCATGACCATGAAATCCTTCCGGAAACCAACCTACAGAAGCTTGTTGTGGATGCAAAAGCTCAACGGGTAGCTGTAATTATTGGATACGATGCCAATACGAATCACGACATCTGGGGAAGTACGGATGTCAATGAACGCGGTGAGTCATATGAATATATTGTAACGACTAACCTTCTTATATGTAATAAGGGGTCAGAACCCACTTTCATTACTGCTAATAGGCAATAAGTCCTTGACATAACCCTTGCCTCCGAATCAATTTTTGATCGGATCTCAAAATGGAGAGTTCAAGAGAAAAACTCCATTTCGGATCATAGGTTAATTCAGTTTGATCTTCTAGATAGTCTATCTAGCCCCACAGCTATTAAAATATCAGGAAGGCAAACTGTAGCTAGACTGAGGTAGTAGTCTAGCTACAAGGTGACTGTAGCTCAGAACCCCACAAGCACAAGCACATGTGCCGAAATTCATAGGTATTTGGGGTTCTTACGCTTGCGCTTAATAAGGCTCTATTGGTCTCTTGCCCCCTCAGTAGACCCAGGGGGAAACAAAAACCCACATGGTGGGGGGAAGAAATTAAGGACTCAGAAAAAACTGTAGGAGACTTTTCAACAGCGCAAAGAACTCTAGAGATAGTGCAGACTGGGTTTTATATAAGGCAGCACTCAGAGCCTTCAAAAGTAAGCTCAGGAAGGCACAAAGAGAATCATGGAGTAACTGTGACGTAGATGATATCTCTGAGACGTCCAGGTTGAGGAAGATCCTATCAACTGCTCCAATGGTACCTGGTTACCTGAGGAGGGAGGATGGATTTTGGACTTCAAATAGTAGAAGAAGCTCTAGAGACTCACTACCCTCATTGCTCGAGCACCAATCCGCGGAGAGCCAAACCCAGCGCGAATGTAGTTGAAGTCAACTCAGACATAGTCACGAAGCCAAAATTGCAATGGGCTATCCATAGCTACAAACCATTTAAAGCATCTGGCCCAGATGGTTTAGCTCCAATTGAAATTCAGCAGTCAGAGAACCTTTTAATAGAGTGGCTGCTCAAGGTCTACAAAGTTGTCTTGAATTAGCATATATTCCAGACTCATGGAAGTATGTGAACGTAATTTTTATACCCAAGGCCGGCAAAAGTTCGCAGACAGCTCCAGGGGACTTAAGGCCCATTAGTCTGTCCTACTTCTGTCTTAAAATCCTGCAAAGGTTGTTAGACATTCATCTGAGGCTCACAATAGACAGACAGAAGCTGTCAGTCTCTCAGCATGCTTACTTCAAGGGAAAATCGGTTGAGACCGCTTTCCACTCCTTAGTCCTTAGAGTGCTCCCTGCATAACAAGGAGTTCTCCCTTGTGGCTTTCCTGGACATTGTTGGGGACCGTATTTGTTTGTCCTCGGGGAGGTCCTCTTGCTGCTTGTCCTGGGCGCGCGTGTACCTGTAAACCTAGAATCACTCTTCACAAAATGAATCACTACATACACTTTTAGTTTTAGAACAACAAGAAGATTTATTCTTAAAATAACAATTCTTATATACTATTTACAAACAGCACTTTCGACCTGTTATCTGACCTTTCTGGTATTCCAGTTCCGCACCTGTTAATTGGTGTCAGTTGGTCAAGCCAAGTGACCTACGGTAAAAGTGTCGACGGTGCATTCTAAATTTCAATGCCCTTCGTCGAGTCGACTGCGGAACTGTAACACCCTAAAAGTTTACATAATCATTATTACATAAATTCTAGTTACTTATAATACTTGCACCCTAAAAATATGTGCTTTCTTACTTGACTTAATTGCTTAAAGCTAACCACACCAAATGTGTATTATCTGTGAGGAGTCGGTGCTGTGAGTCAACTACGCGTAGGTAGCTTGATTCTAACTCACAACATCTCTCCCCTCTTGCTAAAAGAAGTTAGTGCAACTAACTTCCATTAAATCTCTACAATATTTTTCTTGCACAGTAAACAATTATGTGCATCTATTTAACTCTATAGTACATATATATAATTTCTTTTTATTTTTTTCTTAAAATCGCCTTATTTGGGTTCTGTCACGGTTTTTTTTTTAATTCTCTTCTTTTCCCTATATTTTTTTTTCTCTAGTTTTTCTTTTGTAGTTTTTTTTTCGTTACTTTATTTTTGTTCTTTTATTTTTATCTATCATTTTTTTCTTATACTCATTCCCCTTTTTATAATTTGGTCTTTTATTGACTCTTTTCTCATTGGCGTATATACAAACATCTATACAATAGCACAATTCCATTTTATACCTAAAATCTTATATTATACTGCGATTTCTGCTACGTGATGGTCCAGTTGACGGCCGCTGTTGTCGGAGTGAAATCCCTCGATGAACTCCGGTACGTATGATATTCGAGGCAGCCGATTTTGTTTACCATTAAAACTTTAGCTTGTAAAATGCATTTTAAATACATGAGAGATTACAATACTTCTCCGTTATTTACTTTGCAGCAATGCGTTTTATGGTGCAAGTGTTTCTCTTGGCGCCCAACGTGGGGCTCGAACCCACGACCCCGAGATTAAGAGTCTCGTGCTCTTTGCAGTGTTTCTCTTGAGCTTTCTCATATTGGAATTTGACTTCGTTGATCTCGATGTGTGGACTATCGGTATTTCTCTGAGATACGCGGTTAATGACGCAATTTCGTACTCCGATCAGATACCAGTCTCTGTATCTTCTTCTAGTAAATCAATTTCATAAGCGAACAATATTTCTTATGTTCATACTCTAGATTAAACATATACTTTACTGAAGCAATTGACTTCCGTAAGACGACTTTCCTCTGCTTATTATATATGGTGGTGGTTTCAGTCACCCTCCTTATGCTTTTGCCCATCTTCAACTTATTAAAAAACAATTCTGGTCAGATTGTGATCGACTGGGTGGACATTGTAACGTAAGACTGTCCAATGCAAAATATGACACCGCAAGGAAACCTGTTTATTTTTCCATTGTTTGTCAATAAACCCATCCAAAACGTGATCAAACACTGCGGCCATATGCTGTTTCGAGAACATCACTTTTGTCGCCATTCATCCCCAATCCATCGAATAATACGTTGTTCCTTTAGTCCGCACCGTCTTCCGATATACGCTGTTCCCGGAACTTCCTGCATCGATTCACATCATCAGAGCTGAATACTTATAATAATTTCTTTCTATGTATAATTTTTGTCGAACATTTCATAAGTTAATTTAATAAATGAATTTCAAAATTATTTAATATTTAATTAAATATACTATATATACTATATACGAGTATACTCTTGGGTATAAATTTCCTGTTTAGTATAATTTGTATTTTCTTTTGATTCTTACACTTATTTCATTATAAATTTAGATTTTAAATAATTAATTTCTGTAACTCTAATTATTTTCGAAACTACTTTTGTTTTTAATGTGAACTTTCACACAGATTATAATTGTTTAATTTATAACTTTTCTTAATGCGAGTATATTTTGAATATTTAATATGTAAGAATCCGTACTTATTTTGTGAAATTGGTAAGAACCAAAATTCGTTTGCAAAAAATAGAATTTCTTTTAAAGCATAGTCATTCTTTTTCAATTTATTTGTTCTTCATATATTGGTTTATTTTTATTACTTTTTTGTTTGTTTAAATATTTCATAATTTGTTTCATATCATTTCTCTTTTTATATAATATCTTTTTATATTTTCAAATTCTTTTTCTCTCTGACATAAACAAAATTTTATATCAATTCTGGGCAAAACTGCCCATCTTACACAAGCGAGTATATAAAAGATAAACCCGTTCATGTGAAAAAATTGTCCATTGCATGACTCAATTTTTCATTGCATCTAACTACTCTATATATTTCAATTTACTACTAGCCTGGTATGTATATATCCCTTAACAAGTGTATTTCCCTGCTCTGATATGAATACATACATACATTCAAGGCATTTTATAATTAATTGCCAACGTTATTACCTAATTTGTAATGGTAAGCTAAATATATTGTTCTAATTCAATATATATATACATTACTATTCCCCACACGCTAATTTCGTAAGCGATAAGCCGAAAAAATCTATGTATATTTACATGTAGCCTGCTACAGTATGTAAATATCTGGAAAAATATACATACGTACATACCCATTCCTCTTAACTAGAATACTTACTTCTTTAAATATACGTTCGTACATTCATTCTGTATATTATACACATATATACATATATATACTTACTTCACCAGCGCTTCCGTTGCCTGGCGTTAACGCTGACGCGTCGAATTTCAGTGCATAAACTGTATTTTAAGCTAAGTTTTATATTACTTACCCACGACTGTCTTATGATTTTTTGTTGAATTATTATTTAATATTTTTAAAAATATTTTTCTCTACGGTGCTTCAGTCGGCTACAGTGCCTAATAAGCATATTTACATTACGTCAATTTTATTCGCCCGAGTTTAATTGGCACACATCTGCTGGCCTTGACTTTGAAAATCGGAGCTGTGTGTGTTATTTGATAGACACACGTACGTGTTTACGTTGTTATTGCCCTTAATTGTTACGATTGTTGTAACTGGGCTGCGGATCTCTGCTACTACATACGGACCTATCCAAACAGGTGAGAATTTGTTTCGTTTAGCCTGATTCTTCATTAGTACCCGGTCACCCACATGAAAGACTACTGGGTTTAGTACCTTGTTGTAGACTTCCCTGGCTATCCGTTTAGCACACTCTTGGTTTTCTCTAACCAATTCGTGCGCTCGCTGTAGCTGATACTTTTGCACTTTATTGGGGTCGTCAGTATTGTACACTGGCGCACATTTGCGCTTCAGATTTGCTGGCTTGTTGAAATCAAACCCGTAGAGTGTACTAAACGGAGTTTGCTTCGTTGATACATGCACAGTATTATTGTGTACATGCATTGCAGTTGTAAACCATTGATCCCAATTCGAACTGTCTTCCTAGGCAAAACTCGCAAGTACTCGGCCAGAAGTCGATGACTACGCTCCAATGATCGCCTGGGGATGATATGGTGTTATATGCAATTTCTTGATTCCCAGCATTTTACACGTTTCTGAGAATAGTTTTGATACAAAATTTGAACCATTGTCGGTTATAGAAACCTTAGGTATGTTGTACCGTGCTATAATTTCGTCAAAGAATGCTTTGGCTACCGCACTTGCTTCAGCATCGGGTATAGCCACGCACGCCATATACTTTGAGAAATCGTCTTGGAACGTCAAGATGTATTTATTGCCCGAAACAGTCTCAGGTAAAATACCTATAATATCCATATGAACTTTATCAAATGGCTGTTTTTGTGTGTCAGTTAACACCATTGGCATCTTTGTTAGACTTGAACTTTTGTTGGCCTGACATTTTGGACAACTCCTTATATACTTTTTTATGTCTCGGAGAATTCCTTTCCATCCGTATACTCGCTTAATTCTGTCATGGGTTTTCCAGAATCCCTGGTGTCCTCCTAGCGGTGAATCATGAAAACATTTCAACACAGCCTGGATATCTTTTTTATCCTCTAGCCATTTCACATTACTGGCTGTTTGTTCATTGACATCGAAACCCGATGTTAGCAATCATCTCTTGTCGCATCAATTTTATTTTCTTGCATTCTCTCGGCCTTCTCCTTATCTGACCTTTCTTTGGCCCTCGTTTGCACTTCTGATACCTTCTTCCCATAAATTACAATATCATCCAGATACACAAAACAATCTAAGCCTTGCAAGCCTGTTAGCACATGGTTCATCAACCGTTGGAAGGTAGCCGGTGCTTCTGTTAATCCAAACGGCATTCTATTAAACTCATAATGCCCTAAACCGGTGCTGAACGAGGTTTTCTGCTTATCTTGGGTATCCACCAGAAATAGTAGGTATCCACTAGAAAAATATCTACTATGCCCCAATTGATCCAGAATTTGTTCTATCCTTGGTATCGGGAACAGCTGCTTGATAGTGGCGTCGTTCAATTTCTTAAAATCGACGACCCTTCTCCACTTCTTTTAACCTTGAGCACCTCCCTTCTTTGGTACCAAAATTATTGGTGAGTTCCAAGGCGAGATACTCGGTGAAATTATGTTATCCTTTAACATTCCTTCTACTTGCCTGTTTACGTTATCTCTGTGAGCTTGTGGCAATCTGTACTGTTTCTGGTTTATTGGTGGTTGATCCACTCTAGTAGGTATTTCATGCTCTACCTCTGATGTATACGTCAGCTGGTCTCCTTCCAGCAAAAATATGTCATGGAATTACGTACAAATGGCTTCAATTGATGCTTTCTCATCTAAATTTACGCTTGGGTCTAACTTCAGTGATTCTAGCACCCTCTCCATCCTTTTTCTTATATCTACCTGCTTAATCTGATTAACCGATCTATAATTCGGTTCTTTAAAATTATCGTAACTAGTGAACTTGGGCCTAAAATCCTCATCCATCAGGTAGTCCTTTTCCGATGCGTTGAGTACGCAAGCGTACACCTTACCCTTGTTGTCAAGATTATTGTAAGACGACAATACGCAAGTCTGGCATCACTATTCTTTTCTCTATTAATTAATTTTCTATCTTCTATAAGTTTGACATTTCTTGTAAAGTTTCTATTCTCCTTCTTCTTTTTCCTGCTCTCGAATAAAGTACTACAGATTTATTACAAGTTGATTATATTTTTATCTTTTTGCATCAAGAAAATTCTAACAGGTTATGGGCCCAGAGTACTTCTAAAGCTCTCTGCATATACCTAAAATTAAATGAGTGAGGCATCGATAAAAACAAACTACGAATCAATTCTTGATAAACCTGTTTTGGAAACAAGTGAAGCGATAAATTCTTTTACCATGTCAAAAATGTCAGCAAATGTTTTGTCGGCATCAACGCGCATTGAATTATTGTCGAAAGATAATTTTGATACCTGGAGTATGCAAGTTGAAGCCTTGTTGGTGAAGAATGATTTATGGGAATTTGTAAGCGGAGCAAATGTGCTACCCGCTGCAGCGAATGCAACAGCGACAGATGAGTGGCATAAACTCGATAGAAAAGCAAAGGCGGACTTAATTTTATCAATCTATCCTTCAGAAGTGAAACAGGTACGAGGCTGCAACACTTCGCGCGATGTCTGGTTAAAGTTGGAGTCTATTTACGCCTCACGTGGACCAGCTCGAAAGGCAACGTTGCTTAAGCAGTTGATGTTGCAGAAATTGGACGAAGATGGTGATGTTCGTGGGCATATAGCAAGGGAAATAAAAATTATCGAGGAAAGTGAAGCGCGCAAGCAGTCAAGTGGAAGTTCTGTAATCGCAATGGCAGCTGGGAGACCATCAAGAGGAGGTTTTAAAATTAGATGCTATAAATGTGGCACATTGGGCCATAAAGCAAACGTTTGTCAAAAGAATAGTGGCAGAAATTTAGAGAAACAAGCATATACTCAAAAACAGTCAACAGACGAAATTGATGAGAGTTTCGCTGTGTGTCATGTGGCAGAGAGTGCCTGTTCGGCAGACGAAAATGTGATGGGGGCGCGTAGCTGGATTCTTGATAGCGGTTGCACATCCCATCTATGCGGGGACAAAGAAGTTTTTTCATCAATAATTGAATCAGGAATGAAAAAAGTTAATCTAGCAAGTCATAATTCTGCAAAAGTGAATGGACAAGGTGCTGTTCAGCTGTCTGTGGCTCCACGAACTGGCCAGAATCTAAAAATTGAGCTTAAGAACACGCTTTTTGTCCCTGATTTGAGGTTAAATCTTGTGTCCGTGGCAAAAATCACAGATAAGGACTATACTGTGACATTTACAAAATCTGATGCAGTTGTCACTGATAAATTTGGCAACCAATCCATGTTTGCTGAAAGAAGAGGCGATTTATTCTTTATTCGTGAAAGCGTAGAATGTGCTAACGTCGAAACGAAGTGTTCCGAACTGTCGAGGTGGCACTGTCGTTTTGGTCATTTAAACGCGAAGGACCTTCTACACCTGATTAAAAGTGGTATTATTACGTTGAACAATTCTAAGGAGACTAAACATGTAATTAATTGCACTGTATGCCTTAGGGCAAAAATGTCAGCTTTACCATTTGGTAAAGGAAATATTCCTTGTAAGAAACCTTTAGAAGTTGTGCATACTGATGTTGTCGGTCCATTTAGAGTAGAAGGCACTGGTCGCGCAAAGTACTTTGTTACTTTCATCGATGATTGTACGAGATGGTGTAAAGTTTACTTTCTGAGGGAGAAATCTGGTGTTCTCGAGGCGTTTAAACAATACCAGCTGTATTTTGAGAGGCAGACCGGGAAGAAAATAAAGGCTTTGCAGTCCGACAATGGACGTGAGTATTGTAATAATGATTTTGATAAGTTTCTTTCAGATAATGGCATACGGAGAAGATTAACGATTCCCTACACCCCGGAACAAAATGGACTGGCTGAGCGAATGAATCGTACTCTGTTAGATATGGCCAGGTGTTTACTGCTGCATTCCAGACTGCCTCCATCTTTTTGGTCCGATGCGGTCGCTACGGCTGCAGAGATCCGGAATCGCTGTCCAACAAGTGCTCTTGGTGGCAATACACCTTATGAGAGGCTATTCAACAAAAAACCAAATGTAAATTATTTTCGAGTGTTTGGTTCAAAAGCAGTCATGCTAAACAAAGATCCAAGCAAAAGTAAACTTGATCCCAGGGGTATTGAAGGAATTTTTGTTGGATATCCAAGGGACCGAAAAGGGTATCGAATCTGGAATCCGGTCAGCAGACAAATACTATACGCTCGTGATGTAAGATTTATTGAGGATCCAGAAAACAGGTCAGACACATCAACCGATGAATATAATTTACTCGATCAAGGAGAGAAAGGTGACAACGCATGCGAGTTGGAGGTTATGTTGAGTACTCCAATGCGGTCCAACTCTATAGAAACTGTTGCCGCACCTGAGACTGAAAACAAAGAGAAAACTAAAAGGAATGTGAGACGACCAACACCTTTGCTCACAGATCGCCAATTGCGTCCGAGGAAAGCACGTACTTTGAGTGTGGCAACTGAAGATGATGGCATCTTAAGTGCAAGTGATCAATGTGATGATTTTGAGAACGAAGTTTTTGTTAATGCTGCTGAAGTTGACATGCGAGATGCCCTTGATGGAAAGGAAAGCGAAGAGTGGAAGCAAGCAATAGAGAGCGAAGTCAAAAGTTTAATTAAAAACCAGACTTGGGATCTCATTAAAGCATCTGACACTGTGGATATAATTGGATGCCGCTATGTGCTTACTAACAAATATTCACATAATGGAGAAATTGATCACCGAAAAGCACGCCTTGTAGCTAAGGGTTACAACCAAAAATTTGGTGTTAACTATCATCAAACTTTTGCACCAGTTGCAAGACTGGAAACTATTCGACTTCTTCTGGCCTTGTCCGCGCAGTTTGGTTTAAAGATATGGCAGTTTGATGTAGTGACGGCTTACCTGAATGGAACGTTAAACGAAACAGTCTTTATGAGGATTCCAGATATGATGAATGAGATGCTCGAACGCATTTTAAGAAATGAAGATGAACTTTCGGCAGTATATATCGGAGCCAAAGAGATGCTGCATAACATTCATGATGGCGCCAATGTATGTAAACTTAATAAGGCATTATATGGCCTTAAACAAGCTGGGCGACAATGGTATACTAAGCTCAGTGAGAAGCTAACTGAAATTGGACTGAAACCAATGAAAAGTGAACCTTGCCTATTCTATGTTAAAGACAATCAAACTCTGACACTTGTTTTGGTATACGTCGATGATTTGTTGGTGGCGACTTGCAATGATGAAAGCCTTCTAAAAATAAAAGGTCATTTGATGATGGATTTTGATATAAAAGATATTGGTGAAGCAAAGCATTGCCTTGGTTTACAGATAAATCAACGGAGTTCCTCAATTGAGTTGAAGCAATCGAATTATATACGAGAATTACTCACTAGATATGGTATGAGTGAATGCAATTCTTTGGCAACTCCCGCTGAAGTAAATTTGCACTTAGACTACAGCCAATCTGATGGCACATGTAAAAAGGAAACATATAGAGAACTTATTGGAAGCCTTATGTACTTGGGCGTAGCATCGAGGCCTGATATAGCACACATTATTTCAAGACTTGCACAATTTGTTGAAGAACCTAGCCAAGATCATTGGAATGCTGCCAAGAGAGTTCTAAGATACCTTGCTGGAACAAAGGAGCTTGGACTGATCTACAGAAAAACAAATGAGTCACTTGTTGGATACGCTGATGCTGACTGGGGTGGATGCACTCTCGACCGGAGATCCTATTCAGGCTACGTTTTCATTCTGAGTGGTGCTGCGATAAGTTGGAAGTCACAAAAACAAAGAACTGTTGCGCTATCTTCTACTGAAGCGGAATACGTAAGCTACACTGAAGCTGGAAAAGAGGCTATCTATTTACGTGGGTTGCTACATGAGCTTGGTCTTGTTCACATTGTTCAACAAATAACGCTTTTTGTCGATAATAAGGGGGCCTTATTTCTGGCTAATGATCCAGTTTTTCATGCACGAACAAAACATATTGACATCAAGCACCATTTCATTCGGGATGCCGTGGCTGCCTCTATGTTCCAGTTAAAGCACATACCAACGCAAGAAATGATTGCAGACGTATTGACAAAATCGCTGCCAAAAGTTAATCATGTGAAATGTCGGCAAGGTCTTGGGTTTCTGGAATGATAAACTAATATACCTGCGTATTGAGGGGGCGTGTCAAGATTATTGTAAGACGACAATACGCAAGTCTGGCATCACTATTCTTTTCTCTATTAATTAATTTTCTATCTTCTATAAGTTTGACATTTCTTGTAAAGTTTCTATTCTCCTTCTTCTTTTTCCTGCTCTCGAATAAAGTACTACAGATTTATTACAAGTTGATTATATTTTTATCTTTTTGCATCAAGAAAATTCTAACACTTGTCAACGTGCGTTTTGGTCTCTCCCATATATACACCCTCCGCTAGCTGCTGCTTGTGCAAAACAAGAGTCCTAAGTTTCGTATTTACACGCATAGTAACTACTCTAGTTGACCTTGCATTCACTACCTCCATATAATTCTTAATCCTGTTCACGGTTCCTTCCTGCCATGACTTTAATGGAAGAGTAAGGATTCTATTCTTATTATTATCATAGAATGATAACTGTTTTTCCAGCGCATCCAGTATGGTGTGGCCCCAAAGATTATCGCGGCCAATTATCCCATCAGCCGGGATACCTTTCCTATCCACTTCCACTGCGTGCACTCTAAAACTCATACCCTTAACTCCACTGTGCCCTATTCTGAGCGGCCCCAGTGTCCTGATGTAACCTCCGAACGCTCCATTAAGCGTTCTTACATCCTTTGCGTTAACAACTAGTCCTTTCCGTAAAACACTCGATTTTACGAGGCTGGTGTCCGCCCCTGAGTCTACCAAAAGCACTAGATTTCCACTAGCTGCCTCCTTGCAGGGTATCTCGATGAAAGCATCACCTATTCTGCTCACAACGAAACAACGTCCTTTTGATTCCAAAATGGACCCGTATCTACTTCCTAACTCTTCAAATTTGTTCCTCCATGCACCACAGTTATCCTTTACGATCCTGTACTCCCTCAAAATTACCGTGAATATCTTAACTATACATCCTCGTACCACGTACGCGGCGATTGGCGTATATTCTCTAACCTTATTAAAACTTAATCTAAGTACTAGAATCATCACAGTTACCCAAATCAACACACAATTAAAAAATTTTTCCCGGAGAGACTCTTGCTGCTCTGTATCTTGAACCATTGTTCTTACATTACTCGGTACATGGTATTGGAGAGCCTCTTGCTCCTCCTTCTCCTGGACTGTAATTCCTACATTACCAGTCACACGTACTTCCGGCCTATTTATTACTTTCTTTCTTTTGGCTTCCCAGTCTACTGGCCTCGACTGGGTCGCTGGAAGTTTCCCTAGTTCCTTTGTTGGAATTGTCTATCCCTGCATTCCGCTGCCCGATGTCCCATTCGTCCACATGAGAAGCATCTCAACTCCTGTTGGGTGTTGCTTGTCCTTGGATCACTTCTGGAATTCCAATTTGGTCGCTGCTGACCACTCCCAGTGTTGAAAGGATTTCTTCCTTGGTTAATTCCTTCCGTTGAATTAACTCGTGGACTACTACCCCTGCCGTCCCTCAAGGGTGGATCCGGGCGTCTCGTACCTGGCTGCCTTCTACTTTGATCCCATTTAGTGTCTACTTGGCACTGTCTACTTGCCTCATGAACATATGTTTGGCACTCCATACAGTAGGGCGTGTTTTTGCGTGTACCGCATTCATCCCTTGTATGACCTGGCTTACGGCAGAATGAGCAAATGGGTTTCCTCGGCTGGAATCTCTCGACTTGGTCTCTTTGTTGCGGAACTTGCCTCATCAATCTGCCGACTCCACTTGGGTTCCGCTGCTGTACCGGTCTTACCTCTGCAGGCGCATTAGTCCAGCAGATTCCACCTGTTGTCGTTCGTTGTTGTATTGTTGCTTCAGCGGAAGAAACCGATTCCACTAGCTCTGCCATACTCCTCGGCGTGAGAGTAAGAGTATAATTAGCTAAGTCCCTATTTATCAGGCCTACCTTGAACACAGAAATCATAGTCCGTTCCACTTGAGCCTTGTATGCTGCAACATTTTCTGGAAACTGCCTGTTGGCTTCCGTCTCAGCAGCGTTCCCTAGAGGCTGGAGCCTTCGTCCCCAGACTCTCAATTCCTCTCCCGGTGTCTGAGTTGATTCCTGAATTTCCCGAACGAGACAGTCATACGACTTTTGTTTTAAATACGTCCTGTCCAAAAGTGCGTATAACTCTACCAGGGTGCTTACTGAGCTATGCGCTAGTAAATTAAACGCATCACCTGTGGTTCTTTGTCTAATACACTCTATTAAGTGTTCCCTTTCTGCTTCCGGAAGACTCTGTTGCGCTAGCTCACAACCTTCTTTGAAGCGCCGTATCTCAGTTCTCAAATCATACAACTCGACTCCTGAGAACATAGGCACCAACTTCTCCACCGCATGAGCAACTTCCAGAATGCCCATGTTACTCCTACGTGCTTTCTTAATTTCTGATAAAAAGTTAGCGTTAATCTCTGTGGGGGTTTCCATATTCTCTTCTCCCGAATCTGAGAGGTACTTGACCAATGATGGACTCAAACTAATCAGTCTTCGAACGCTCGCCCGCGCAAGCGAAATCCTGTCTACAGTATTGGAGCTTTGCTGCACAGTTACTGGTTCTGATTCCTTCGGCAGATATTTCTTGTTTTTATTTTGTACCACACTTCCCGGCGAAAAAGGTTCGACACCGATTTCAGATGCGCCAAACAACAATTCCGCTTCCCTCTCTTCACTCAATACTAGTCTGGGCTCTACCACACGACCTATCCCTTCCGGAGTTAAATATTCCGGCCAGCGAACTTCTGGTGGCAAAGCTAGTACTGTTTGCGTATGTATTTGGGAGGTTGAAGCCGATCTTACTCTTACTGGCTTATGTTGGGGACCGTATGTGTTGTCGTCGGGAGCGTCCTTTCGCTGCTTGTCCTGGGCGCGCGTTTTCCTGTAAACCTAAATCACTCTTTGAAATGAAACACTACATCACTTTCAGATTCAAAATAACAAGAAACTTTATTCTTAAAATACTAGTTCTTATATACTAGTTACAAACAAACATTATAGTCTACGTCTTGACTTTTCTGGTGTTCCAGTTACGCAATTCTTATTTGGTGTCAGTTGTTCAAGCCAACTGACCTATTGAAAGTAAAAGTGTCGTCGGTGCATTCTAAATGCCCCTCGTCAGCTTGACTGCGGAACTGTGACACCCTAGAAGTTTACATCATAATTAATGCGTAAATACTATTCATTTACAATATTTACACCCTAAAAATATGTGCTCTCTTAATGAATTTAATAGGAGCCGGTGCTGTGAGTCAACTACGCGTAGGTAGCTTGATTCTAACTCACAACACTTAGCAGTTGCCCCGATTCTCTTAAGCTCTAGATTTTCCTTCTCCAGATACGATGCGGCTTCCTCGGTTTCTCGGAGTTTTCTAGAAAGTTCTCTAGATTTATTCTCGAGAAATTCCGTATTTGTCTTCAACTCTTCTGTATCCTTGAATACTTCAAAAAATTTCTCCTCCGTTCGACTCTGAATAGTCTCTAATGCTTGGTCTGCTGCTTTCAAAGTAGACAAGTTTTCGCCGTCCCTCGCTAGTTTCCAGAGCACCTGGGCTTCACTCTTGCTCGTTGCCGCTTCCAACTGTTCAAACAGCTTTTCCATAAATAATTTTACCTCCGTCTGTAAAGACCTTAACTTGTCTTGAGCCTTGTCCTCCTGCGAACTAGGACTATCTTCTTGTACTTCCAGCTCCTTCAGATCTAATCTGAACTTGGTCAACCAGTCCCGTGTTAAACCGTTGACATATAACTGATAATCCTTGGCAAAGTACTCCTTGTCACCACAACACTCCTTAAAATTTAACAACTCGTTGTTATCATTGAATGTCTTCAACAAGGCTTCTAGTTCCGCTATGCGCTTATGGTAATACTCTCTATTCTTTCGTGCCTTATTATCCTTCCTACAATTCCTGATTCTCTTCTGAATTGCCTCGCTCTGCAGCTTCTGAGCTTCTAGCAATCTTATAGCTGCTCTTGGTGCTTCCATAGACTGAACAAATTCTTATCTACGAAACTGTGAATTCCAAAATCAAATTTCAAAAATAATAAATGCTACAACTTGATTTGTTTTTTTTTTTTAATTTTAAAACTTTATTAATCATTAAATACTTGTTTTCAATTAGTGGTGACACTTAAACTAACAAATTAATTCCATAACACCGATATTATTCTTATAGCATCCCACGTCTCTTGAAGTGCTGCTCCTCCAATTGGCATACCTCTCGCCACAATTTATTTGCCTGCTCCCACGGCATAGGTATCTTCACCGTTTCTTGCTCCTTTAGTACCTCTCTTAGATACGCCAATCGCTTCCGTTCCCGCTTTTGTTCTCCTCCTCTTTTCCTAATTCCAAAACGCTTTCCGTCCTTAAGTAACGACGTTATGTCCTTCAGCTGTCGTTCATTGTTTCGAGGTTCACTTCCCAAACTTGTTTTCTTTAAAATCAAAGAAAAATTGATGTTTCACATCGAACTCTTCCAGGTACAATCGATGGATCAATATTATATCCAATATAGACTACAATGTGCTACAACTAAAATTTGCCACATAATACAAGCACCTAACTTTCAATTTGTTTCGATTATGTTCTCACTAAGCCCGATTTCGTTTATACTTTTCTTTTTCATTAAGCTTATCATTTGACGCGAAAATTTATGATTTTATATACTAAAACGAGAAATAGTATACCAATAAGTTTAAAGTTTTATTATTTAATAAAACAAACATTATTCCACATAGGAAGACTACTGTAGTGTAATGCCGCGGAAAAAATAAAATTACTCGAATCATGTAGTATAAAAATAATACTCAATTAATTGCGCAACTATTGAAGGTAAATACAGATTATTTATAACAGTACGTATTTACGATTGTGTCAATATTTCTCTATGAACCCATTTTGACAATGTAATTGGTTTCACGAAATTATTCTCCATATTTTCCTCCCTATCAAATTAAATTTCCAAATACAAAAAATAATTATAGCACTACTGACACATCCCCATTTCAGTAAAATGCTTTGTTGAGTTGTTTTGCTTCTCCGTGCAAAATATTAAATACACATTTTCTTTCTCTTTTTTTTTCAAATCGTAGTTTTGGAACTACTCAAAATTTGCCGAAACAACCCGTGTTGTAAGTACTTCTTGAAGTATTTTTGCCTAATACCCTAAGCTTACAATGTCAAATAACTAAAACAATTTAACAAACAATATAAATGCCCCTATCGACAAAAAAACTCGATCCCCATACAAAAAAATCCTCACAGCTAGGAGGACATACATAGACCGTCCGATCATACTGACGGTTTATGGTTGCCCATACAAAGCTACGTGCAACTGCGCAAACGCGCCTATGTGTTGCGACTTCTTTGACCAGCGCTACGGCGTTTTCAGGGTCGCAGAAATATCTACTTAAATTACGCTACTATACACTCTACTCACCATTATATTGTTTGATGCCATATTCTCTTTAGGGTCCTTTGAATTTGTTGCAGGGTGCTTCCCTGCTTCAGGGTTCCTTGTCCTGGGACATGATGAACGCGGTGAGTCATATGAATATATTGTAACGACTAACCTTCTTATATGTAATAAGGGGTCAGAACCCACTTTCATTACTGCTAATAGGCAATAAGTCCTTGACATAACCCTTGCCTCCGAATCAATTTTTGATCGGATCTCAAAATGGAGAGTTCAAGAGAAAAACTCCATTTCGGATCATAGGTTAATTCAGTTTGATCTTCTAGATAGTCTATCTAGCCCCACAGCTATTAAAATATCAGGAAGGCAAACTGTAGCTAGACTGAGGTAGTAGTCTAGCTACAAGGTGACTGTAGCTCAGAACCCCACAAGCACAAGCACATGTGCCGAAATTCATAGGTATTTGGGGTTCTTACGCTTGCGCTTAATAAGGCTCTATTGGTCTCTTGCCCCCTCAGTAGACCCAGGGGGAAACAAAAACCCACATGGTGGGGGGAAGAAATTAAGGACTCAGAAAAAACTGTAGGAGACTTTTCAACAGCGCAAAGAACTCTAGAGATAGTGCAGACTGGGCTTTATATAAGGCAGCACTCAGAGCCTTCAAAAGGAAGCTCAGGAAGGCACAAAGAGAATCATGGAGTAACTGTGACGTAGATGATATCTCTGAGACGTCCAGGTTGAGGAAGATCCTATCAACTGCTCCAATGGTACCTGGTTACCTGAGGAGGGAGGATGGATTTTGGACTTCAAATAGTAGAAGAAGCTCTAGAGACTCACTACCCTCATTGCTCGAGCACCAATCCGCGGAGAGCCAAACCCAGCGCGAATGTAGTTGAAGTCAACTCAGACATAGTCACGAAGCCAAAATTGCAATGGGCTATCCATAGCTACAAACCATTTAAAGCATCTGGCCCAGATGGTTTAGCTCCAATTGAAATTCAGCAGTCAGAGAACCTTTTAATAGAGTGGCTGCTCAAGGTCTACAAAGTTGTCTTGAATTAGCATATATTCCAGACTCATGGAAGTATGTGAACGTAATTTTTATACCCAAGGCCGGCAAAAGTTCGCAGACAGCTCCAGGGGACTTAAGGCCCATTAGTCTGTCCTACTTCTGTCTTAAAATCCTGCAAAGGTTGTTAGACATTCATCTGAGGCTCACAATAGACAGACAGAAGCTGTCAGTCTCTCAGCATGCTTACTTCAAGGGAAAATCGGTTGAGACCGCTTTCCACTCCTTAGTCCTTAGAGTGCTCCCTGCATAACAAGGAGTTCTCCATTGTGGCTTTCCTGAACATTGTTGGGGACCGTATTTGTTTGTCCTCGGGGAGGTCCTCTTGCTGCTTGTCCTGGGCGCGCGTGTACCTGTAAACCTAGAATCACTCTTCACAAAATGAATCACTACATACACTTTTAGTTTTAGAACAACAAGAAGATTTATTCTTAAAATAACAATTCTTATATACTATTTACAAACAGCACTTTCGACCTGTTATCTGACCTTTCTGGTATTCCAGTTCCGCACCTGTTAATTGGTGTCAGTTGGTCAAGCCAAGTGACCTACGGTAAAAGTGTCGACGGTGCATTCTAAATTTCAATGCCCTTCGTCGAGTCGACTGCGGAACTGTAACACCCTAAAAGTTTACATAATCATTATTACATAAATTCTAGTTACTTATAATACTTGCACCCTAAAAATATGTGCTTTCTTACTTGACTTAATTACTTAAAGCTAACCACACCAAATGTGTATTATCTGTTAGGAATCGGTGCTGTGAGTCAACTACGCGTAGGTAGCTTGATTCTAACTCACAACAACATTGAGGGAGCTTTTAACAACATCAAATCAGACGCAATAATCGGTGCGATGCGCGACTTGGAGGTGGTACCCGCCATTAGCAAGTGGATTGAAAATATGCTTGGCAGCATGATAATCAATTCACAGCTGGGGACGGCGTCGGCTAAGAAGTTCGTGTGCTGAGGCATACCTCAAGGTTGAGTTCTTTCATCCCTACTCTGGAATCTTGCGGTAAATCAGCTGCTTGTTCGACTGGAGAGGGAATGGCGCAAGGTGGTTACGTATGCGGATGATGTTGTTTAGTATCTCGGGAAAATATATATCTACTTTGAGGGACTTGATGTAACATATGTTGAACATTCTCTCTAAATGGACTACTGACTGTGGGTTGGGAGTTTATCCGACCAAGACTAAGCTGGTGCTCTTCACTAGGAAGTATAAATTTCCTCAATTTATCGCTCCAAAAGTAATGGGTGTAGATATTAACCTTTTCGAGGTGGCTAAATATCTGTGCGTGATCCTAGATAGGAAGCTGAATTGGAAGGCGGCTAATATAGGCTCAGGTAGCTCTGTACTCTTGCTTTTTCAGGTAAAAATAGTGGGTTACAGCCTAAGGATTGGATATACACAGCTGTGGTACGACCAGTCCTTTTTTATTGGGTGCTTGCTTGGTGGATAGCCCTAAGTAAGTCCACATACAATAGGCTGGTAACAAAGTTACAAAGAACGGCAGAGGTATTCATAAGAAGTGCCATTAGAACGACTCCAACGGCAGCATTGGACGTTATGCTCAATCAGCTGCCTGTTAGGCTTTCTGGCGAAAAAGTGGATGCAAACTCAGCTATAAGACTAAAGGCTACGCATCAATGGGTTGCTAGGAACATAAGTTATGCGTCTATTTTAAGACATTTTGAGGGTATTCCTGACTCTTTCGATTACATCACACCAATTTATGCCTTCAATGGTATGTGCAGGATGTCCATTCCCTCCAGGGACGAATGGAAGGATGGCATCCCCCCTCATGTAGAAGGGGTTCACATCTACACAGATGGATCCAAACTACAGAGTAGGGTGGGAGGTGGTGTATTCTCAGAAGATTTGGACATTAACATGTCCTTTAGGATGCCCGACCACTGCAGTGTTTTTCAGGCAGAGGTCGCGGCTATAGAGGCAGCACTGTCTTGGCTAAGGAAGAAGAAGATATCTGGACTTGATATCTCTTCTGTCCGACAGCCAAGCTGCTTTGCGCTCCCTGGATTCGGTTATTATCACTTCAAAAGCTGTCAAGAGCTGCCGCAAATTTTTAGACGAGATAGCTAAGCAGACCCTTCGGGTGGCCGCCTTGCCTACCTACCTACCTAAGTGGTGTTGTGGCTACGACGCTGTGGTACTTTGCATTGTCGCTTGTTATACCACCAGCAATAAATTGTGACTCCACCTGCGCTTTCCATAATTCTTGCCTGACGTGCCCAAAGGTGGAATATTTATAGCCACTTTTGTGACTTCTCTGTGCTCGCTGTGCCGTTCTGAGTATGCTGCGTGGGCTTCTGCATGTCCTTTTTCTGCATACATCTCTTCACTTTTTTCCATTAAATACTTGCCGGGGTCACCATTTTGTGGTTTATTTGTTTATTTTTCTCACAATATATTTGCTTACATTAATAACACAGATTTAAAAATTCGAGTCAACTTTTGTGCCCGAGAAGAAGACAGCACTTTTTAAAGAATTTTTCCGCGCTGCATTCAAATCCGTAGCCAGATTTTCGCAATGTCGTCAGAATTTTGAGAATTTGCATGTTGGCAGCATTGTGATGTCACAAATGGTGTCCGCGGATTGAATCAGTGGCGTGTTCACTTCAATTTGACGCAAAAAGTATTTGTAATAGAAAAATTACATATAAAAATGTCGAAAAGATCGTACAAAGTGAACCTGAACTATTTTTGTTACGTTTGCGGCTGTTATATTGTTGCAAAGAATGACAGTTATAACAGATTCGGTGAAAACTGCGTATCTGTACTACTTTGGTTTCGTTGCGTTAAATATAGAAAAGCTGTCCCAAAATTGTGTGAACAAAGTTATACAGATGGTCGATGGCCGAGGAAATGTATTTGTTCTTTAAAACGCCAATGCTTTGGAGACAACAGAAAAATCACACCAATGACTGTTATTTTTGTTCCACGAATGTCTTTGGTATTTGTAATGTATTAAAACACTCGGAGTTCGGTTAACGACTAATTTATTATAGTAACAACTTGGTTGATATAAAGAAATGTAAATAAAGCTTTTGGCTGGAGCAATGTTAATAATGTCAATGTTATCATGATGTAATTGTTATGATACGTTATGTTAAAGTGACACTATATAACACGCCTCCGCCTTAAATTGATTACAAATATTTTTCAATTCAATATAATCAAATTTCATTAACAAAAAAAAAAAAAAAATATATATATATATATATATATATATATATATATATATATATATATATTAAAAAAAAAATGCACAATATACATTCATTTACTTATAGTTACCTATGTATATATTTATATTAATTCATTTTGTTAATTTGAATAATGATTTATCTTCTTATTCTAGGTCTTAATATTCTAACATATTCATTTCTAGAATTATTTCTTTGACCTTCATTTAATTCATTTTCATTCGAATTAATTTCATTTGAATTATTTCTGTGAGCTTCATTTAAAACAATTTCATTTGATACATTTTCATTTTCTTCATTATTATTGTTAATAACTTGCTTATCAACTGGTGGTTCTATTTCATTTAAAGTATTGTTTTCTTGTGTCCGTTCAACTTGTAAGCTTACAGTACCTTCATTTGTGTATAATGGAATATCTTGCATTATATTTTCATTTCTGGAATAAATAGTAGCCAGTTTTATTTGATCTGTATGTCTTTTTATAAGTCTACCATTTCTTAATAAACAAGTATATGATCGTGGTCCGATCTTTGTTTTTATAACAGCCGGAGCCCATGAACTTTTGTTTGGATTAGAATAGTCGCGAATTAAAACATTTTGCTCTTCTTCAAAATCAACAATCCTTTTGCCTTTATAATCTGAAATAGATTTTTCTTGCTTTTCAAGTATCACATCTCTAATGATTGGGGGTTTAATTAAATCAAATCGAGTCCTAATCGATCTTCCAAGAAAAATAAATGCCGGACTTTCACCTGTTGTGCAATGCTTCATGTTGCGATAGTCCATTAAAAATCGACTTAAAACGACATCTATATTCTGATTTTCAGTAGAATCTAAGTTCGCATAAATGGATTTTTTTAAAACTTTAACAAAATTTTCTGCCTCTCCATTGGTCGCTGGATGCCCTGGTGCCGTTAACACATGTTTAATTTTGTTTTTTTGAACAAAACATTTAAATTCGTCAGATACAAAATTGTCTGCCGTTGTCGCTGACGATTGTATGGACGATGCCAAAACGACTGAAAACTTCTCTAAGTTTTGTAATTACAAAATTTTAGGTAATATTTTTAGTTTTAAAAACTTCGACCCATTTTGAATATGAATCTATTATTATAAAGAAATAAAAATTGTTACCAGGACCTGCAAAATCAATGTGGATTCTTTGCCAAACAGAATTTGTTGGTACCCATGGTATTAGTTTGCTCTTTTCAGGGCTAGGTAAAAGTCGCTGACAAGAAAGCCATGATTTAATTAAGTGTTCTATGTCTTTATCAAGCTTGGGCCACCAAATGTAAGACCTAGCGACTGACTTAGTTTTTACTATACCTAGATGCGATTCATGGAGTAAATCAAGTACAGATTTTCGCAGCTTTTTTGGAACTATAACTCGATAACCCCATAACAAGCAATCACGATCAACTGTTAATTCAATATCTTTGCCTGTATATGCTGCAAACTCTTCTCCTTGTAAATCTTTAATTTTGCCCATTTTAACAAACTCACAAACTTTAGATAGAACTGGATCTCTTCTAGTTTCACGAGCTATATCTGTGAAATCCAGATTTAAAATATTTTCTTTTTCGACATAATTTATATATGACGTATCATCTATGCTGTTAATTTCACCTTTGGCTTTTACCTGTGGCATACGTGAAAAATTGTCAGCATAATTAGCATGACCTTTTACATGTTCTATTTTATAATTAAAACCGGAAAGTATAAATGCCCACCTTTGGACACGAGCTGCCGCCAGGCAAACCTTTGTTTTCACCAAATATTGAAAGTAATGGTTTATGATCCGTTTTCAACGTAAAAAATGTCCAATTAGATATTGCTTTAATTTGGTGACACAAAAAATTATAGCTAAAGCTTCCTTCTCATGCGTACTATATTTTCGTTCAGCTTTAGTTAAAGCTCTGGATAATAGCGAAACTGGTTTTAATTCATTATTTGAAAATTTATGTGAAAGTATGCCAGCTATTGCATAGTCAGAAGCATCTGTAGTCAAAACAATGGGTAATTTTGGATTGAAATGTACCAAAACTTTATCCGAAGTCACCTCTTCCTTAATCATGTCGTACGCTATTTGACATTCTTTAGACCACTCATATTTTACATCTTTTTGTAATAGTTTGTATAACGGAATCATAATTCTTGCATAATTATCAATAAATTTGGCATAATAATTTACCATGCCTATAAATGCACGCAGTTCCGAAACATTTTCAGGAACTGGAGCCTTTAAAACTGATTCGGTTCTGTCTTTGTTCTTGCGTAAGCCAAATCTGTCAATTGTGAATCCCAAATATGATATACTTTCCTTAAAAAATTCACATTTCCTCACATTAAGTTTGAGACCGGCTTGACATAATTTTGTAAGAACCGTTTTTAAATTTTGTATGTGCTGATGCATATTCTTTCCTGATATAGTTATATCATCTTGATATGCAACAACAAATGGTATACCTCGTAAATTCTCTATAGTTTTTTTGAAATATCGATGCTGCAGGCTTAACGCCAAAAGGTAAGCGCTTCATTTTTAACGTGCCGATAGGAGTCGACCATGTAGAAATCATTTGCGATTTTTCATCAAGTATTAATTGATTATACGCATTGGATAAGTCCATTTTTGTGTAAACTTCACCACCTTCCAGTGATGCAAAAATCTCATCAATTAATGGTAAGGGGTATTTAAAATCTGATAAAAATTTATTTATAGTGACTTTATAATCTCCACAAATTCTAATATCACCATTAGGTTTTAAAATAGGAAAAAGACCAGTCCCCCATTCTGAGTGATCTACCGGTTCTAACACATCTTTTGCAATTAAATCACGTAAACTGTTTTAAATTTTTTCCTTCCAAGCAAACGGAATCGGACGGGGCTTAAAAAAAATGGGTTTGACATCATCATCCATAACCAAAGAGATTTCGCCAAATTTATAGCTACCAAGGCCATTGTCAAAGACTTCTGAAAACTCATTTTTAATCTGTTCAATTATAATGGAAGATTGATCAGTATTGTTTACCATATTTACTTGAACAAGTTCGAAATTAAATTTTCTTAAAAAGTTTCTACCAAACAGAGGATTGTTGTTATTATTTGTAACCACGAGTTTAATCTCTTTTTTTATTTCATTTAATTCCACCTCTTCATAGTATTCTCCTAATATCTGGATTCTATTTCCATTATAATCAACAAAAGGATCTTGACAAGAATAAAGACTTGCATTTTTACCATATTTTTCAAAGAATGACTTCGACACCAAACTGCACGGAGCCCCAGAGTCACAAATTACCTTAACTGGAAATCCATTTATCTTAATGGAAACACTGTAAAGCTTCGTTGAATCGACACCACTGTTATGTGAAATACTGTAAATAGAGAAATCATTAGGATTGTTTTTGTCTAAATTTTCACTATTGGAATCTGATTCTGATAAATAATTTACTGTTTGTAAATGTCCAATTTTTCCACAGTAGTGACACTTGCTCTCCTTATACCGACAGTCTCTAGATAAATGGTTTCGCCAAACCACAGTGTATACAGGCGTTGTTGGATCTTATTGACTTGTTGTATGTTGTTTTGTTTTCATCAGGTTGACTCTTTTGCTTGTAGTCATTGTTGTAGTTTCTGTTTTGATTCTGGTATCCTCTATTTTTGTAGTTTTTTTTGTTGTTAACATAGCCAAGTTGCATATCACCTTCAATTTTCATTAAAAGCTTCATCTCCATTATAAGCGACTTTTGCAGTGTTTCATCTATTGAAATTCGCTCATCCTCTTCACATAGTCGTTCAAAAATTTTGCTGTTTATATCCATGATGAAACGATCTAGCACAAATGCTGCCAAATTCTCACCGAATTTACAAGAGAGCGCAAGCTTTTTGACCCTTGCATGCCACTCAGAAACGGACTCATCTGTACTCTGTGTTGCCAAATGAAAGTTCTTATGTTCACGAAAGACTATAGTAGGTGGAGTATAATGCGTTTTGAGAAGTTCACAAAGCTCTTTGTAAGTTTTTGATACAGGAGAAGCTGGACTGCATAAATTATGCAGTGTCTCGTACGGAATAGGACCAATAGCTTTTAGGAGTGTAGATTTTTTTGTATTCTCTTCCGTACAGTTTATATCAACCAAATGTATCTCCAGTCTCTCTTTCCATAAAAGCCATGACTCGTCTCGGGGGGAGAATTGAGGAACGCTGTTCAGTTGATATATGGTAACAGTACCGCTCTGCACATTTGCAGTTGCCATATTTTTTTTTATTTTTTTTTTACTTGATTGTTCTTTGCTGCACAACTGTTTTATGTATTGTTGGTCTTATTTAGATGGTATTTATTTAGAAATTTTTTTTTTTTTTAGTTTTTTTGTTATTGGAGCACAATTATAGTTTTGAACTGACCGGTAGTGTTTGTATGCAGTAATGTTATATGTCTGTATGTATACTTTGTTCACACACTTTGTAATATATAAGTATGTATGTATATTGTTTGATGTCTGTGACCGTTTGAACTATGTATGTTGTAAAGTCTTGATTTTAATTTTGTTGAGAAATACTATGTACGTCTTCTCAACACTTGCAACACCGAACTAGAGTATTTACTCTTTGTAATTATTTGTTCATACACAATTTATTTTATTATTTATGTATATGTATATGTATGTATGTACATATGTATGTAACTGTTCACACGTTCAGCAGTAATTATACTTTATCCTCGTCGCCAATGTAATGTATTAAAACACTCGGAGTTCGGTTAACGACTAATTTATTATAGTAACAACTTGGTTGATATAAAGAAATGTAAATAAAGCTTTTGGCTGGAGCAATGTTAATAATGTCAATGTTATCATGATGTTATTGTTATGATACGTTATGTTAAAGTGACACTATATAACAGTTTTAATACAAGAACTGCACTACACATAAAGTATGCCGACGTTTCATCAGCATCGAAGCCAGTTGAACGTTTACACAATGTTACCATTACATAAGCTGAACTAACTCATTTGGTCCGCGATTTGCAATTATCCAAAGGAAATGCTGAAATACTGGGATCACATTTGCAACAGTGGAAATTTCACTCGAGTGAAACGAAAGTCACTCATTTTAGAGAAAGGAATAAAGTGATATTGCCATTCTACAAGAAGAAATCAAACATGTTTCTGCAAAAGCATCAATGGCTTATATCGAACAATGAATCAACCATACGTCAAAAATGAAAGGCGACTTTTCATCGACGGTTTTAAATACATTTTGAAGGCCGCTCTCCTGCATATAGGAAATAAAAAGGCGTCGATTTCAATTGCTTATGCCGTCAACACTAAGGAAAGTTACGAATTGATTAAAGAAGTTTTGGAATTGATCAAGGACAACGAACATAAATGGAAAATTCCCGGAGATCTAAAGTATTTGATTATTCTAAGTTATTGACATGTTAGTTGGGATGCAGAGCGGCTTCACCAAATACTGTTGCATTCTTTGTCTGTGGGATAGTCAAGCAACAGCGCATCATTACGTAAAAAAAAATTGGTCCTCTCGAGACCATTATTCACCAGGAAGACAAAACATGTCTAACAATTTACTGATTGATCCAAATAACGTTTTACTTCCTTCCACTACATATTTAACTGGGCCTCATAAAGAATTTCGGTAAAGCGCTCGACCGAGACGGGGGGCGGCTTTCCAGTACTTAACTCGTCTGTTTCCGACGATTTCTTACGCCAAAATAAAAGAAGGGATTTTCGTTAGACCTGACATATATATAAGGAATCTGATGCCTCACGACAACTTTATGCGACGTTTAACACCCACAGAAAAGGCAGCTTGTGGATCTTTCAGGAGCATTATCCATAACTTCCTTGGCAACCGGAGAAGTGACAACTACAAGAAAATCGGTGCTCATATGTCGCAAAAAATCATTTTCTGTATTTCCACCTGGATTTCTTCCCGGAAAATTAAGGTGATACTTTGCCCTTGTCCCAAGGTTTCTGGGACAAGGGCATGATCAGCGCTTATATGTGGAGTCTATTACGTGAAACAACCCCACAGGAATACAAACGAAAAAGTTACACCGTACTTTATTTCTAAATATTGATTTATTATTGAATATGGTTGAAAATTGGAAAAAATCGCCATTTTAATTATCTCGAAAAACTGACGACCTAGGGAAAACACGGACTCGGGATTCGGAATCAGCATCTAAAATTACCCTAGGAACTCACTTTGGTTGCTCAGGTACAAACCCGTGTATTCTTGTGTTATTACATTTAATAAATATAGATACCAACGACTTGGATTGCCGATTTAGGAGCCATCCCAGTTCATTTACTTTGAGTCTGATTTAGGTGACTTTGGCGCTTATGTGCTTCCTCCAGGAAGGTCTGCTATCGAGGTACATTCCAAGGTACTTTGTTTTAGAAGTCTGTGGGATAGGCTTGGAGTTAATTTTCATAGAGTGACACTTACTCCTGCAAAGAGGGAATGTGATGTGTACACATTTGGTCTCATTGATTTTTATTCTCCAGGAGTCAAGTCAATCTTGAAGGAGCTTTGATGCTATTTTCGGGTTTGAGTGGAAACATAGTATGGTTGTATTATCGGCAAAAGTTAAGGTGACAGTATTGTCGTTAGTTGACATGTCATCAGTGGATAGTGTGTAGAGCAAAGGGCCACACTGCCTTGAGGTGCATCAGCCTTAATTCGGTATTTAGAGGAAATGAACCATTTTCCCTTCCCAAATCGATCGAAAAGAAAGTTTTCCAGAAGCGTCTATACTCGCAGATTTCTCAAAGTCCTGTATGATGTCGGGGTATACTGCCGAGCAGTAGTGTTTTTTCTCGTATGCATTTTGAATGATGCTCTGATTGTAGGCCAGTTTTTTCTGGGGTCCTACAGGGTTCAATTCTTGGACCACTGCTTTTCAGTATGTTCATCAATGACATTTTTTCACTTGACTGTAATGGAGTGCTGCATGCTTATGCCGATGACATTCAGTTATATCTGTCACGCAGGGTAGGCTTTATGGATGATCTGGTTTGTAGACTTAATGAGGACCTTGATATTCTTAGTGGTTGGGCTCGTAGCAATGATCTGTGTCTAAATCCGGCGAAATCTTTTGTTCTGCCTATTTACAAAGACAATATACTTTTTACTGAAATCCCTCCGATGTTTATTGCTGGTTGCCACCTTACACTTGTTAACAAGACTGTTGTGCTTGGGTTTCATTTGAACTCGTCATTGACTTGCCCGGATCATATCAATCATGTGGTTTGCAGAATGTATATGACTCTGCGCTGTTTGAGGATGTCTGCTCGATTTACTCCCGTTGAAACCAGGCGCAGGTTGGTTGTGCAATTGCTTGTGCCTATTATTACCTACTCTGAGGTGGTGTATAGTGGTTTGGACTCTCGGTCTTTACATAAGCTGCGAGTGTCATTCAATAATGCTACTCGTTATGTGTATGGCTTGCGGAAATTTGACCATATCTCATCTTGGAGTAAAATGGTTCTGGGTTGCGATATTGAGAGCTATTTAAAGGCAAGAAATTGTATATTTATGCATAAATTAATATACTCTAAGGCTCCGCTATACCTTTATGACAAGTTGCGCTTCAGCCTGTCGAATCGTTGCAATAATCTCATTATACCGAGGTTTACGTTCCGAAACTCGGTTAGAATGTTTTTCGTTGGCACCACTAGACTATGGAACTCATTACCTAATGATTTAAAAAATATTGTGAATCACAACAACTTCAAGCATCTTATTTATCTTTATTTTCGTAGTAACTCCTGACGCTTTACTTCTTCTCTTTTCCTTCCAAGTTCTACTAACCTCTTCCTTTTTTATTTTTTATACATTTTTCTTGTTTTTTGTTATATTTTTTTGTTATTTTCTAAATAATTGTCAATAGTATTAATTTACATTTAAATTTTAGCTTTAAGTTTTTAATTTAAGTTACAATTGTGGCTAAGTTAAATGTACAGCATGAGCTTTTAAAACTTATTGTATGATTAAATAAATTAAAATAATTAAAATAAAATAATACGGCGAACTTGTTCGACATTACTGCATTTTTCGGAAGTCCAACTGATGGTCTGGTATGACATTTTTCTTGTCAATTGCATATGTATATACACATTTTACTATCACTTTATCAAAAGGCTTTTAGAAAATAGATAATGGGTCTGTAAGAAGAGACATTTGTACGATCTTTACCAGGTTTAGAGGAATCATAGTAATTTGAGAAATTTTCTATGACTGAGGAAAATAGCCAGTGCGAATTATCGCATTAAATAATCCAGGATTTGCATTTCAGCTGTTGTTGGGAGTTTTGTTAATATTCGACCTGAATATAAATCGCGTTGTGAAGTTTTTTTGGCATTGATATACTTGATAAAGTTTGTAAGCTCTTTTTTCTTTATCGATATATCTGTAACGCTTGGGATATCATTGACTGGTGGTAACGAGTTCATACCAGCAACATTAGGGATAAACACTTGTTTTAAGTGCTTCGCAAATTCAGTTCCTTTTTCTGCATCGCTTCTTGCCCATTCTCCGTTGGGAAGGCGTATTAGGGACCCCGCTAGTGTTGGTCCTTTTAAGTTTTTTGCTGCACGCCACAGTGAATAACTTTATGTTTCTATAGGACAGAGAGTCTCTACATATTGATTAAATTTATAGGCTTTCGTCTCTTTTAATAGAAGAAGCTTTTTGGTACAATCTGAGAGTTCTTATTTTAGAGATGGGGATATCTGTTTCTGTCATTCTCAGCTGAGAGATCTTTTTTCGGAGAGAAGTACTTGAGCGTCTTAGGGGGACATTCTTTTCGAGTTGTAGCTTTAATCCGCGATGAAGCTAATTTCAATGCTTGGGATATCAGCTCCGTGAGCTTGGTAATATCAGTATCTAATACCCTTTCTGATTTCAGGGGCGTCTTGATATTGAGATGTGAGCTTATAAATATTTTGTATTTGAGCCAATCTGTACGAGATTGTGTGTTTTTGAAACTTTGAGTGATTGCGAATTCAATAAGATCTGGAGTCTTCCGCCTATCTGAGGGCTTACCGTTGGACAAGACGCCAAGTCCAAGTACATTTATAACTGAAAATAGCTTTCTGTCTTTGGGCGTTATTAACCGTGAGTGCTTAGCATTATATATAATATTAATCCGGCAGCAATCAATTTAGTATCGAGGGTACTAATAAAATATTTATACTGTTCCTCATCTATAATGAATCTTGGTGGGTAATAAATGGCTGAGATTGATAAGTTTTTAATGTATTCTTCAAGCTGCTTGGAGATATTAGGTAGAAAAGCTTTACATTGGGAAATGCTTTTCTTTTATTAATAAGGAGATTCCATCTTAAAGCAGTTTTTTTTGGGAAATGAGTCTCAGAAATAAGGATCACATCTATTTGTTTGTAATGAGAAATAATATGAGATCATTTTTCTGCTGGCTTATGTCATTTACATTCCAGTCGCAGATTTTTAAGGAATTCAAGGTTTTGCTAGGAGGGAATGCAATAGCATGTTTTGATTTCGCATCATCGCTTGCAACATATTTAGCAATGAGCACATGAATTGTCTTATATTGTTCATAAATACTTTCAGATTTTTTTAAGTGTGCTATTCTCTTCGGTTGTAGGGCTTACCGATGAAGTTCCCTTGAGAATATTTGCATAGGAAACTGTTTGAGATTGAACCACAATGGGAGGATAGCTCGTAAAACAGGTGGTGCGGTAGCACTTTCGACAATGGGGCTTGAGTTTTTGTTTAATGCTGACAAGTACGGAGCAGCCTTCGTAGTTCACGGGGTAGTTTTCTTAGCAGTTACTCCATTTTTTAGCTGCAGACTTAATGCAAAATTGTGAATCATGTAGGTCACCACATAACGCATACGCTGGAAAGTGTACAATATTTTTTGGTATGTCCGAATTCCTGGCAATTCAGACATTGGGCCGGGCCATATCGCTTAGGAGGTTCTTCTACCATGATTTTACGGTGTAGGAGATAGCGAAGGCTATAAATAGGGTGCGCCTCCTTTCTTTAAAGTCATATTGGCTGCCTGTAGCTCATTGGGATGGGAGCTTTGCTTTTATTGCGCATGTTATATAGCGACTTCACTTCCAAACTTTCATGACTTAGGGCGTCATGAATTTCACCCGCTTTATAATTAGCATGAATTGTTGCTATTTTCTATTTTCTCATCAGAAAGAGCACGCTATATTACGGTAATTCTGATTCGCTCTTCTTTTTTCATTGCCTTATTCTCTTGTTCTGCTGTATACGGTGAGGTGCATTGGGATTTTCTCGGGTGCTGTGCAAATTGTTCTGCTACTGGCTGTTTTACCAAACTTACATGTGTGTTTGTATTAACTGGAGAAACGCCTATTAAACCTTGTAAGCCAAGGTTGGTTGTTGACATAGCCACAAGTGTCTTGGTTTTGGAGAGTGAGGGAAATAGACTTAAACCACTTACTTGCATGCTGGGGCGCTATACAGAGAGCATCACAGATAATGTTGAAGGCTCTGGCGACTGTTCTATTTCTCCTTGCGAGCGCATGTCATGTGCTGGACAGCGGTTGTAAGCTTTCTGGTTTCCGCTGTGAAACCGTTACTAACACTAATTTCAAATTTAAATGAAATTTTTTGCTAGTTTTTTTTACACTTATTTTTACTCACTGATTATTTTAATAACTTATATGCGTCTCTTCGCTAAGTTTATACTTTACACATTGGGTTTTGAACTACAAAAAATATCAAGCAAATGCGGAGCAAATAAAAATACATCCGCACTCTACAATTTTTAAACGCACACACAAATTTACTTTTAGGACTAATTTCTCTCAACTTTTACATATTTCAAGGGTGTGGCATACAAGAATCGTCGTTGTGCCATGTGTCGGCGAGAAATTCCATCAGAATTTCTAGATCATCCCCAACTGGTAAATGGAATCCATGATATTTGCACGACTAAGGCTACCGAGGATGGCTTTCAGTGGTATTATGAAGGACGCAATGGTGAGTTCCAATAATTCTTGCATTCATTATCTGTTTCTTTATTATAGTGCAATCTCTCAGGGGCTGAAGCGCATGTGGTAAGTGTTCCTCTGATGAGATCGCAGATATATTTCTGTTGTTTTTTGACGCCCCATATTGGACCAAGAAGTTGTTGCAATGTATAATATGGATTCTATTTAATCCACTGAGTTGTACCGAATGGGGTATATCATCCGGGAAAATTTTACTTTACGCTGTCGACAAATACAAACAATAAAATATATGCCCACAAAAGGCTTGGCAGAGATTTAGAAATTGTTATTTTTTAGAATACTAAATCTTTCATAATCATATTTATGGTTTTATATAAATTAATTTCAAAATGAAAATCAATTTTTTTGTAATGTTAATGTAGACTTTCCAATTCACTTTTAGGTTGGTGGCAATATGACGACCGCACCAGTCAGGATATTGAGGATGCCTATAAGGAGGGCGAAAAAACGTGTATGATTCTTGTAGCTGGTTATGTTTACAATGTTGACTTGGAAACTATGGTGCAGCAGCGCCAGAATGAACCAACCCGTTGTCGCCGTGTTAAACGCGATCTTGCAACAATTCCAAAGAAGGGTGTAGCTGGCCTTCGCATTGAGGGTAGTGCAGTAGCTACTGACTGTGATTATACAACTCAAGTTGCTCCAACTCGCCAGCTCAGCGCATTACAGCAGGTTAACACAACATTTGACTTAAATATGTCCCTCGACTATCATAGGAATTTTCCCGCCAACGCAACTAATTTTTTGCCAACTATTGCTGTGACTGATGCTCCCATACGACGTATAGCTGGACACAGCATCGGTTCTACCTTGACCCATACCACTAATGACTTGTCCAGTAATATAGCATCTGCTTCCATTGCTGCTAGTACTCCTTTGGGTAATGAAAACAATTCAAGTTTCAATCAGGCCATGCCCTCAAGCACGATTAGCACAGTTCAAGGTTTATCACGCGACATTAATGAACTTCTCGGTGTGACAGAGGTAGATTTGCTTAATGTTACACAATCTGTCGTCTCCCATGCCGATCTGCATACCATGGACATATTTGAACAGACTTTAAATAATTTTCAATCTATAAGAATGGGCAACATCATCGACACTAGTGATGACGAGAACAGCGAAGCCGGTGCAACATCTACACATAGACAAATTAGATTTTAAATTTAAAGTGCTTTAGTTTAAGAAATGAAATTTCAAATATTATGTCATTCGGTTCCAGCAAAGGACAAATAAAAAATTTCAAGGGAAATATTTTTTTTATCATCTTTTGGCGTCAAAACTCTGGATAAAGTGTAATTTTTTCAATCTCTTGGGCTCAGTTTCTTATTTTTCTCTTTTGCAACTACTGTTTATACCCTCCACCTTTAAAAACGGTAAAAATAGTATACTAGTTTTGTGCTTTTGAGATGGGTTGCATCGACAAGAAGAAGGCGTGGTAGGTATGGACATATATATAAAGATATGGACTGAATCACTCTGTGAGCAATTTTTATTTTGTCCGTCCGTTTGTCCGTCTTTGCGCCTGTGGCCACTTTTTTTTCTACACCGTTAGAGCTATCGCAATTTTGCAAAAGTATAGTCTGGACAAAGATACAGAACCAGATTGCTATATGGGCCGATTTGGACAAAGACCACGCCTACCTCCCATATAAGGAAGTTTTTGAAACTTTTTTAAAATGACTATAACTTCGGTCCCTTTGATGAATCGTGACCCAATTGGGCAGTTAGAGAGATGTGGGTCCTAGTAAACACTATGCAAAAAGTGGGCGGTATATACGAACTTCCACGCCCACTATTAACAAATTCTCATAACTTAAGATCTGGTAGAGATTTACGGATGAAATTTTACGTGAAGTGTGTGGACATTATAAAACTATCTGCAACAAATGGGGTTGATCAGGGAAAAGACACGGCCACTTTTGATATAAGGATCTTTCGGGTCTAAAATTAAAATTAGTCTACCTATGCTCATATTGATGCCAGCGGAATAAAAATATACATGGGGTCGATAATAGTGTGTGTGCAGAATATGGAGATCATAATAATACTGCCACGCCCACAATTAGCCGAAAATTATTAGTAGGTTCCTATTAAAATTCATCATCCACATTTCACAGGAAGGTTGCGGGTATTAACATCAATTACAGCACAAAAAATGGGCGTGTTATTTTTACAGGCACGCCCATTGTTGACATATTATTATAACTTACGACCTATACAATATTTTTGGACGAAATTTAATGCTAGTACGTATACGGACCCTACAAAGCCATATACAAGATTCGGGGTCCATCAAATAATGGATACGCCTCCCTCCCATGGGGTCCTCAAAGTTCATTATATGGGAGGCATGCGTGCCCTTTATCTGATCGACTCCATTTCTTGTGCATGGTTTTGTAGGATACAATACGTATTGATACAATATTTCGCCCAAAAAATATTGTATGAGTCGTAAGTTATAAAAATTTATCAATAGAGGCTGTAAAACTAATCCGCATATTTTCTGTGTGGTGTTTAATCCAAGTACCAGGCACCTTCCTTTAAAATTTCGCTAATGAATCTTCTATAGAAACCCAGTAATAAATTATGTTTTATTGTGGACGCGGCAGTAGTATTATGATCCCCATATTTTCCACACACACTATTATGGACACCATGCATATTTCTGTATTCCCATAGCATCAATAAGAGTATAGGTAGGCCAATTTTAATTTTAGACCCGTGCAATTTTTCTTATCAACCTAATTTCTTGCACTTAGCTTTATAATTTCCACTCTCTAACATATCGCACCCTAAATACAAAAGGGACATAACTCAAGATTTTCCAAAAATGACTTTTTTCCATAAATGAATTCATTTTACACATCTGCATCTACTTACAAAATTTCTCTCTCATTGCTATCTTCTTTAACTGGAAAAATACCGTTAAGTCTGTTTTTATGTTAATTGCGTTGCTTCAGCAAGAGAACTATTTTTATTTGCGTTGATGTGCTCAAGAACAACTGATCAGTTTCGTTACGCATAAAGAGCGTTATATTGATTTATACCCCTATTACTGTAAAAAGTTATACATTTTGTGGTATATTATTTTGTGTTGTGATTCCTTAATTGAAAAAGGTGAGTTCAGTTGACTACAAAAACATTCAGTTAAAGAATCATAACTCAAAAAGTTTCTTTATTTCCACAAATACAATATAAAATTTAAAAAAGCATAGCTAAACATTCTTCAAAATTGACTTTTTTCTTAATGGAATTATTTTTTTTTTTAATATCATAATCATTTTTACATAAACAGTTTTTTGCCTCTCCTGAAAATTTGAAAATCTTGAGATATGTCCCTTTTGTATTTAGGGTGCGATATCTTAAGATATGAATTTTTGTTAACAGTGGGCGTGGAAATCACTATATATATCACTAAAAAGTTGAAAAAAGTTGCTTATATGTGAGGTAGGCGTGGTCTTTGTCCGAATCAGCCCATTTAGCAATCTGGTTCTGTATCTTTGTCCAGACCATACTTTTTCAAAGTTTCATTAAGACAACTTTAACGGTATAGAAAAGAAGTGACCACAGACGGACAGATGGACGAACAAAATTAAAATAAAAATGTTTGCCCCCTTGACAATTTATTCTGTTACGAAATTGCCCACCTGACAATTTCATCTAACTCTCAGTACTCGGACTCGTGCCACTGGATTGTGTAGTAATCAAACAATAGCTGGTTAAATTAAAATAATTAGCTTTATTTAATTATTTAAATTTACTTTATTACAATGTGCACTTTGTTTAAAATTATATTAATCACTTTATTATTTCTCAATAACAGTTGCAAATATTGCTGCTTCGATTAAAATGCGCGATGTACACAATGTTACGATCAAAATTCAACTGTTCTCCACTTTAATAGTGTGGTGGCTTATATACCTTTTGAATGGTTCAAGTAGAAAATTGTAGAATATTTTCTACAGTATTAAAAACGTTTCTGGATCATTATCGAATCTTGTACACACCTCGAAAGAGGGTTCTTGAGTAAGCTTTTATTTTTGAGAATATTCTCTAGACCATTCTCTACACCTCGAAATAAGTTTTTATCTGTATGGATTTTGTCTTGGCTTAAATACATAGGGTGGTACACTCATTCTCAAACTCCAGATGGGATCCTAAAAGTATGCAATCATATATGTTTCACTCCCCTCCACTTAATCTTGTTCGTTCCGAATAAGGATACTACTACAACCCTTATAAGGAGATAGCCTCTCCAGATGAACGACTTTCATTTTGCTCCTGACATTTCTCGCCAACTGGATGCGGTATACTACATCGTTGATCCGCTTTATCACCTTGTAAGGACCTTCCCAGTGTGTTTGCAGTTTTGGGGATAATCCCTTTTTCCTTTGCGGAGTATGAAGCATAACTAGCTGCCCTTCCTGAAATCCCTAGGAGTTTGCTCGTACATCATATCTGGCTTTCATTCTGTCACTCATCAGTTGTGTCCGCTTTTTGATGTTTCCATCAATTTCATTCAGCTGTCTTCGTTTGTCAGCTAGATAACTACTACAAGAAACTCTCGTAGATGAGTAGGCACCGAATCTCAGATCTGCAGGTAATCTTATATCACAACCGAAAATAGCCTTGGCTGGTTTTGTAGATATTGTATCGTGAGTTGCCGATCGGTATGCCATATGCCAGTGGGAACAGGGGTATGTGTTGGTCACAATCTTTCTGATTTCTGTCCACGACTTTCCGTAGGTGTTCCTCAAGCGTACGATTAAATTTTTCCACCATTCAGTCGGATTGCGGGTGTAAAGGGATTGTGCGAGTTTTGCGTATGCCCATCAATTCAGTCACTTCCCTGAATATCGCTGACTCGAAATTTCTGCCTTGATCCGAGTGCAACTCAAGGGGAGCTCCAAATCTGCAGACCCAATTATTAATAAATTCATATGCAATGGTCTTAGCTTCTTGATCGGGGATGGGATATACTTCTGGCCGATTACTAAAATCTTCGATTCCGACGAGAACATATTTGTTGCTAGAATCAATAATTGGAAACGGACTTATGATGTCCATTGCAATACACTGTAAAGACGGAAAATACCAGAAATATTTTCCGCATACACAACAAAAACTATATGCTACCACCAGAGACCGTGTTAAATCCAAAAACAAATAACGATGTCCACCATATTTTATTTGTTTTAACCACAAACAATATTCAAGCATGCAACCATCCCCGATATCATGCAGCTTAAAAAGGTAACCACCTCCCACGCTAAATGCAACAACAAAGACAGCGGATAAGTATAACACAACATTTACGCACAGACGATCGGACCAATAAACGTACAAGTGGTGAGGAGCGCAGAAACCGAAAGAGTTAGACTGAAGACGACGACGGCTTAATAGTACAAAGAACATCAAGAGGGACTAGTACGGCTATAAAGGAGAAAAGAAACAGCAAGCAAACATTTCTACAACAGTGCAGCGACCAAAGGCGGAACACAGAGAAACCCGAAAGAGCATCACACACACGCTAACCGATCGCACAAACGAAACCAGCATTTTAACAACAACAACACTACAACGACCGAAGGCGGAGCACGGATGACAACGAGAGCGCACCTATCGCAAACACAGAGCCGTAAGCAGGCGGAGTGTGAAAGAATATATTAACAACAACAACACTACAGCGACCGAAGGCGGAACACGGATGACAACGAGAGCGCACCGATCGTAAACACAGAGCCGTAAGCAGGCGGAGTGTGAAAGAATATATTAACAACAACAACACTACAGCGACCGAAGGCGGAACACGGATGACAACGAGAGCGCACCGATCGTAAACACAGAGCCGTAAGCAAGCGGAGTGTCAACGATATATTAATTACAACAACAGCAAAGCGACAACTAACAGCAGCGATCAGGCCACACTACTGCAAGCAACAACTACGATGGACAACTAGGGGAACTACAACAAGGTGGACAACCAGCGGAAGTTGAAGGTGGCTTAAGGACAACTGGGCCACAACAACAACGAGCACTGATCCCCTGGCAAGCTTTCGCTATATAAGCGGAGTGAACCAAACACCAGGCCTCTTTGATCCAGCATCGCTCCGTAAGTAGACAACGCACCAAGCTCCTAGAGACGCACCAAGCATCGAAACTAGGTATTTTGACTGCTGACAATAAATCAACGCAGACAGAGCCAGTGGAGTTTATGGTTTTGACCGACTCTCCCTGGGACCCACACGCAACGCAGACAGAGCCAGTGGAGTTTATGGTTTTGACCGACTCTCCCTGGGACACACACCCAACGCAGACAGAGCCAGTGGAGTTTATGGTTTTGACCGACTCTCCCTGGGACACATACGCAACGCAGACAGAGCCAGTGGAGTTTATGGTTTTGACCGACTCTCCCTGGGACACATTCGCAACGCAGACAGAGCCAGTGGAGTTTATGGTTTTGACCGACTCTCCCTGGGACACTAGTACAAACCACGGACACTACCACGAGCACACAGAGTAGGGTAGTAATTAAATATAATTATATATATGTGTAGGAAATAAGTAGTAATTTTGAAAATAAATAAAAACACTTATAAAAACTAACGCTATTGAAATAAATTTCTGTAAGTGACCCTGGGACCCGCTGAGTTTTTACCCCAGCGAAAACGAGTCGTTACAACACTCAAATGGCGCTCCCACGTTGTATAAATGTTTCTCCACTGACTGCGGCGACACGGTCCCTTTGCAGCTGTAAAATTTTCACAAGCACTATTCTAGTCAACTACCGATTGCTGGCAACCAACCCAATAAAACCGTGTTTTCATTTTCTCAACTGTTTATGTTATTCCCAAATGTCCTCCGGTACGCCAACAATGGAATTCCTTGAGAATTTCGCTTATGCTTGCCTTGGGTACCCCAATCAAGTTCTTCGTCGTTTTTCCATCTTCGCTCTCCCATAGGCGGAATAGGCATCCCTCTTGCAACTTTAAGCTATTCCATTGAGCTCAATATGCTTTAGTTACGGACATTCGGTCGAGATTTCATTCCATTCTGATCGTTTCCTTCTATCTTACTTGACACGATTTTTGCCAATTCTGGGTCATTTCGTTGTTCTCCTTTTATTTTCCCTGCTGTCATTAAGCGGACATCGACTACTCCTTCTTTCCCTTCAGCTTTAGAACAGTGCTTACATTCCACATTGCAAGGACGTCGTGATAATGCATCAGCATTCCCTTGGCTTCGATTGTGGAATCGTAGCTTTAGAGTCTCTCAATCCATCTCGCCACCTGACCTTCGGGATTTTTGATCTGTAATAGCCAGCGCAGAGTAGCGTGATCCGTTCTCAACAAGAACTTTTGTCCATACAAGTACTTGTTAAAGTGCTTCACGCACTGCCTAACCGGCAAAAGTTCTCTCCGTGTTACACAATAAATTCGCTCAGGCTTTGATAAGATCTTGCTGAAGTAGGCTATTACTCTTTCATTTCCGTCAATAACTTGCGACAGGACACCTCCAATCCCGAAACCACTTGCATCTGTGTCCAAAATAAATTTTTCGCCAGGAATTGGTTACGCAAGTATCGCAACTGTACACAATAGCTCTTTCAGTCAGTTGAATGCCTTCTCTTGTTCATTTTTCCACTCAAAAAGACAATTCTTCCTCGTTAATTCATCCAGACTAGCAGCCACGTCTGCGAAGCTTTGAACAAAGCGTCTGTAATATGTGCAAAGGCCCAAGAAGCTGCGCAGCTCCTGCAAATTAGTTGGTCTTTGACATTCCCTTACTGAGACTATCTTTCCTGGATCTGTGTGTACTCCTTCAGGTGTGACTGTATGTACAAGGTACATGACTTCTTTCTTGAATGAGCAGCATTTCTTTGGTTCTCGAAGTCCTTTCCAATAAAGATGATGTCATCTAGATACACCAGGGGCATTTTCCAGTGGAGACCCTTTAGCACATGTTCCATTAAGCGTTCAAATGTAGCTGGAGCATTACACAGTCCGAATGGCATCACCAAAAATTGACATAGCCCATAACCGGCACTGAATGCCGTCTTTTCCTTGTCTTCTGCCACTTGCCAATATCCGCTTTGTAAATCCAATGTTGAGTACCAATTTGAACCAGAATGTGTGTCCAAGGTATCATCATTACCTCATTTAGTTTCCGATAATCTACAAAGAAACGTGTGGAGTCATCCATCTTCTTGCTGATGGCTCAATGACGTTGTTCTGATGCATTTCCTTCAGCAACACATTCACCTCTTCTCTCTTCGCCAGAGGTACTCTTCTTGACGCTTGACGAATGGGTTTGGCATCACCAGTGTTGATTGTGTTTTTCACCATCTTTGTTCTGCCTTCATTTTTACCCTTTTCAACAAATACTGTCCAATGTCTTGCCAAAAGTTGGCTGGCAGTCTTCCTCTGCTCTGTTGGTAAGTCTTTACTCCATTCTTTCGTTAGATCATCGAGTACTTTTTTATCAGCTGGTATCTTACTTTTCGTGTCTCGCGGTTGGCTCTCACAGTTTACAATTGTCGACAGTCGACAATCGAAATTGTCTGGCATTTTCCAATTACTTGTCCTTTTTCTCTGGTTCTATCAGTATTTGCAAGATTGACCTCTCTTATTGGCACTATTCTGCTCTGCTGTTCTTTTTCCGATTTTTCCAATTATTAAGTCGTACAGTACAAATTTTTCATCACAACCTACAACTTGTTCTTCTCAGCATCTCCGTCCATTTTGGCCCATATAACTGCGTCTGACTTTGGTGGGAGTTTTGTCCTCCGCTATACAATGGCTAGTCGGATACCTCCATACTTATCCTCACCAACGGATAATGGTATTTCGAGGGTCGGATATTTCAGCATTCGGCTTTTAAAATCTAGGGTGAATCCTTTCCGAATCATAAAATCCACAACTAAGATCAATTCGTCCACAATATCCGCAACTACGAACTCGTGCGTTACTATTGTGATGCCAATAGTGATTTTCCGTGTAACTTTTCCCAGTACCGGTGCATCATCTCCAGTTGCCGTACGCAATTTTATTCACAGAAGCGGCACGATTCCCCGAACGAGATCCCTTCTAATTATGGAATGTGATGCGCCCGTATCCAATGATACCAGGATTTTTCTTCCGTTTATTACGCTGTCGACAGTTAGACTGTTGATTTTCCGAGCCATCTGAGAAACAAAGATTCTGGGGCTACATGTTGTGGGAGTCAGATCATGCCCCTCGAGACTGACTCCATTTAGTTTGTCGACGGCTTATTAACATTTTCTGATTCCCTATTTTGGAATCTGACTTGCTTTGGCGATCTTACCGACGAGAGTGATCTAGAACGTTTCTGTCTCGACTGACAATTACGAGGCATGTGTCTGACCTCTCCGCAGATAAAGCATTTGCCCATGAAACTTTATCCGCTTTCGATTTGTACCTGACGGACTCTGTATACTGGCTGGCATACCAAGGCTGCTGTCTCTGAAGTTAAAGCGCTAGCTACTGTCTCCATATATGGAGCTTTCGGATTAGTTATCGCAGAACGCTTTATCTCCGCATCGCGAATGCCATATACGAAGGTGTCCATCATACACCTCTCAGTGATCTCTCCTGGGTAGGCAAGATGAGCCAACCGTTCCACTTCCGCCGCAAACTGTTATAGAGAGACGCACCACTCTTCTGTACGCGTGTTCGTAGATCTACTTGGTACATCTGCTTCCGATGTTCACTACCACACTTGCGCTGAACGGTATTCACCAAGCTTTCATAACAGTCTCTCTCACTTTCTGAGATAGTTTGAAGCACATCAGCGGCAGCACCTTTCAACGAAACGGTTAATGCCATACCATATCGGACATTTCTTTCTTCTGCTGTATGTTTTGTTCCGCTAGTAGAGCAAGTCGTGTTTCACTCCGCTGTTCTCAAATTTTACCTACACTTCGAAAGGGGTTCTTGAGTAAACTTTTCGAGAACATTCTAGAGCATTCTCTACCATCGACAGAGGGTTCTTGAATAAATGTTTATTCGAATAGATCGTGTCTTAAATTATATACACAGGATTGTCAGAGCCGCAGGTAACTCAAGAGGATTAACATGTATTTAGGTATGTGCCGTAATTGAGTTTCTGATGGAAGCCTCATCTATCACCTCCACGTGGTGACGGCTGGAAACAGGTGTGCATTGGGTGACGTGCTATAATAAATGGCATACATCAGTCATCTGATGTGCGACTGGCTAAGATAAACAGACTCCTAATCCAAGGTGGAACAGCATATGCCGAGGGACGCGTGGCTAATAGAGTGGTTAGTCTCGAATTTGCGAAATCCGGATACCTGGTGACCTCCGGTTTTAATTAAATGCCTTACCACGGTACAAGCGCTTTGCCGTGGGTGACCTATATACCTTAACACTCGTGGGATTTATATGCATCTATCAAAAACAAAAAAAAAACAAACAAACGTGAATCTGCTGATGGGCAATCATCGTCGGTCATTTCGACCGAGCCAGCTGTTGGGCTGGATAACTCCTCCTCTGCGGTTGCGTGCAGAGTTGTTGGACATGCACCTAGCCAATTTACAACAACATATACGTTGGTAGGTGTTGTTGATCAACAATGTTCTGCATCAGCATCTACGGTGTTGACTGCAGTTGCAAAAAATGAAACTATTCGGGTTTCGGTGCCACCACCACAGAATATTGAATCAGGTCATGAGTCAATGGACTCTTCTGACACCGAAACACTGTCTGGCGATAACAACAGCGTGACCTATGAGAAATCTGGGTGCGTGGTGATTGGTTCAGACCTAAACAATCTGAACATAAAAAATGAGTTCATAAAAATGACGTCGGCAGAGAAGAGACACTTCAAGCAAGCGATGACAAGTGGTCACTCTAGGGAAAAGCCTCTAGAGATTACTAAAAGTAAGTCTACGACGAAAAGGGCTAACTCAGAAGAGTCCCCAACAGAAACGTCATCTGTCAAGAAGACCAAAACGTCACCTTATGTAGGTAAGTCAACGTTTAGTCAGGTGCTAGCATTATTCGGCTGGGAATTGTTCCGACCGATTTAATAAGGGCGCCATTCACTAAAGAACAGTTGGTTCTAATCCAAGAAACCGTTATTGACGTAATGATAGAGGTCAACGACAATAACGACAAGCCCGTGTTTGAAGGCCTAGCACACAGAAACGGATGGTTACTTTTCCTATGCTCAAACGAGAATACGGCTAATTGGATGAGAAAACATATCGGCCTAATAAAAGGGAAATGTTGTTTGGAAATTACGCTCGTTGAGAAATCAAAGTTTCCAAAAACGTATGTGGTCAGAGGCTACTTCCCACAGAGCACCGAGCTTACCAATGAAAAAATTCTTCCTATCATTGGGGCGCAGAATGCAATGGCAGCGAAGAATTGGAAGGTTACCCAGAGGTCGACCGAAGATGCGTCGCTTCACCTGGTTATTGCGGTGGATAATGAATCACTGACTAAACTGTCACAGTGCAAGGGGAAGATAGCCTATCGCATGCGTCTAATATTAAACAACGAAGGCGCAGAGACACTCAGCGATAACCCAAAAATACAAGCAACGCCGACACTCGGGAGCAGTGGTGAAGGGCATTCTGGTGCCACGAAAGCGCCTTAGCATGAAAAAACCAAATCCAAGCATACTGGGGGCCATAGGGACCCCAAAAATAAGACTCCAGAAACTCGCTGCCGCCGCGAATGAGCACTCTTAAAGTGCTACAGGAGAACTTGCATCATGCTAAAGGAACATCGGCCACACTGTGCAAGAGATTCGCTGACGAAGACCTATTCATGGCCCTAATACAAGATCCATGGATAATTGTTGGCCAAATCAAAGGTCTTAAAAATAGGGGATGTAAGTTGGTTTATTATCACTGTTCGCGGCCCAGAGCGGCGATTATGATTGATTTTAATACTAACTATTTTCTCATTTCAGAATTCACTAGTCAAGCTCTAGTAGCCATCCTTGTTGAATTCTAAACAGAGAAGGGAGCGCATGAAATTGTTTGTGCATCCGCCTACTCTCCAGGCGACTCCGACATTATACTTCCCGTGGAGGTGCAGGGGCTTATTGGGCACTGCCACAATAACAATCTGCAGTACGTGATTGGCTGTGATGCAAACGCGCATTATCATGTCTTGGGAAGCTCGAACATCAACAACAGAGGTCAGTCTCTCTTAGGTTTTCTCTTAAGTAAAAATGTCAACATTTGTAATACTGGTACAAGGGCAACCTTTATTAACGCGGTTAGAGAAGAGGTATTAGACCTAACTCTAACCAGTCCTCACATCGTTAACTTTGTTAGAAATTGGAATGTATCTGACGAGCCCTCTCTGTCAAATAATTTGCATATAAGATTCGACTAACCAGATAAATATGAATTAAAAAATGAAGTCTTCAATCCAAAAAGACAAATTGGAGACTATATAAGGAATTATTAGAGTATAAGTATAAGTTCTGTTGGTGAACTCGAGGAGGCGGTGTATCGACCAAATGATATAATAATCTCAGCATATCATGAAAGCACTGCGGTCAAAACTCACAATGTGACTCGCTAGGTCCCATGGTGGAATGGCAATCTTGCAGATACTCGTATGCGAAAAAAGATATGAAAACTGTTCAATTGTTGTAAACGCACGAAGGTGTGGGACGACTATAGGGTCGCTCTGACAAATTACAATAAAGAACTAAGAAGATCCAAGCGTGAGTCTTGGAGAAAATATTGCGAAAGCATAGTCGAAACGCCAGAGAGCGGTAGACTCCATAAAGCTTTACGCAAGGAACACTCGAATGGTGTTGCAACTTTAAGAAGACCAGATGGGTCTTATACAATGAATAGGAGGGACACTCTAGAATACCTGCTTCAGGTGCACTTCCCGGGGTCAATCAGAGTGTCAATGACACTGAATCAGCAGTCATGCGACCGATGGGCCGTATTAGACAAAATATCCTGGAGTTTGTCTGGGGTAATATTTACCCAAGACAAAGTTAAATATGCTGTTGGGTCCTTTAACCCATTCAAGACACCAGGTGAGGATAACATTTTTCCAGCCCTCTTGATAAGAGGACTGGATATAATGCTTAAATCGCTTGTTGCAATTCTCAGGAACAGTTTCAGCGGGGAGTACATACCATCCGTATGGCCGTAAAGTCAATGTGGTATTTATTCCAAAATTGGGCAAGAGGTCCAGCGAACTGCCTAAAACTATGGAAAGATTTGTAGATCTACATATTAGAGAAAAGCTAGACAGAACAACACCTCTGCATCAATCTTATCTTGCATATAATAGGGAGAAATTTACGGAGGGACAATGTAACAAAGATAGAGAAAGCTCAATATTCCAAGGAAATTGCTTTATGTGCCTTCTTAAAAGTCGAGGGCGCTTTTGATAACACAGGTTACGGCTCTATAGAGGGGCCTATGCTCTGCAAAAATATCGATAAACCGACTTTTCGGTGGGTTAAAATTATGTTAAAAAGTAGAGAAATTAGCTCATCTCTGGGAAACGAGGACGTATCAATCAAGGCTGTCCCCAAGGCGGTGTATTGTCACCCCTTCTATGGTCTTTAGTTATTGACGATCTCTTAGTCAAATTACAAGGGTTAGGCTTCGAGGCAAGTGAATACGGCCGTCATTATTAGTGGCAAGTTTGACAGAACAGTATCCGATATTATAAATATTCACCATGATATTCATCTCAGATTGGTGTCGCGAAAAGGGGTTATGCATGAATCCTAGCAAAACCATTCTCGTTCCTTTTACAAACAGATTAAAATTGAACCTTGGTACAATAGCTGTTGAGGGAATCAATATAGAATATTCCGATGCGGTCAAATATCTAGGTGTAACTCTGGATAAGCGACTGAATTGAAACTCTCACCTACACTCGGTGATAAGCAATGTGGGCATATCGAAGTCTCTTTGGTAGAACATGGGGTCTATACTCAAAAATGATACACTGGATCTATGTAATGGTGGTTAGACCAATCATTACCTATACATCCCTTGTGTGGTGGCCCAAGACAACACAAGAATCTGGTAAGAAGTTACTTACAAGGTTTCAAAGGCAGGATTGCGTGGCAATCACCGGTGCCATGCGAAACTGCCCAACCGCTGCTATTGAGGCCATAATAGGACTATCCCCACTGCACGCATTCGTGAAAATAGTGCTGCTAGAAGCGCATTAAAGATGAAGATCGTGTCTAGACAAGAACCTCATGACTATGATAATTTCAATATTTTAAAAAACATACCAGATCAAAACATAATCTACTCAATAACGGACTATACGATTCCAAAACGACAGTTTGATCACAATTTTGAGATTATTATCTCAGACCGTGATTAATGGGACATAGGAGGACCTTAGGTCGACCCTTTAAGTCTAGAATGGTTCACAGACGGGTCAAAAACAAACACCGGTGTCGGTGCAGAATCTCAGAACCAATGGGCAGGTGGCCTAGCGTTTTCCAGCTGAAATTCAAGCAATCTCAATCTGTGTGAGGATAAATCTGAAAAGATGTATCAAGGGCGCACACATAGCTATCTATTCAGATAGTCAAGCTGCATTACAGGCATTAGCTTCATATGCTTTAGAATCGAAACTGATGGAAGAATGCTTCAACAACCTACAATCTCTAGGTGCAACAAATAAGGTTGCAATTTGCTGGGTCCCTCGGGGAACAAAGGCAATGAAATTGCTAACGAACTGGCTAGGACCGGATCCGCAGCAAGCCTCATAGGTCCGCATCCATACTGTGGTATCAACTGGGCGGAGGCTAAATCTAGGGTAGATAGCTGGGAACATAGTCTCAGAATGTCACACTGCGAAGGGATAGAGGGACTTCGCCAAGCCAAAATACTGGTACCTACAATAAAGAATTGCTCAATATGTGCAAAGCAAATATAGGGAAAATAGTAGGTTTTCTATCAGGTCATTACTACCTGAAATATCACCTGACTAAAATCCTCACTCTTGATGATACGGAGGGCCGGCTCTGTCTAGAAGAAGAGGAAACCACAGAACACATACTGTGCGACTGCATTGCGTTGGCAAGAACTAGAATGAATATATTCCACCGTAACCAGATGGCTCTGGAAGAAATAAAGAATGCTCCTGTTATGGACATTCTCAAATTCATCCATAAAGCGGAAAAGATAATGGCCGAACATGACTTTCAGCTACTTCCTTTCTTTAGAGAAGGAACATCTAAGTAGAAAATAACCTGATAACTTTAATTGTGACGTTTTGACATCACCAAACGCATTATGGCATAACGGAAGAAACGCCGGTACTAAATCTATAGGGCATAGTAGATCGGACAGTGTTGATCACATGGACAGTATGACACAAAAGATATTTTAGGTCGCAGTGTCGGCCATGGGGCAAACTACTAAAACTAAATTATTATTATTATATATACATGGTGGTGCACTCATTCTCAATCTCCAGATGGGATCCTAAAAGTATGCAATCATGTTTCACTTTATGGCTTCTTAAATTAAACTTAGAGGAAACAGTTTCTTTCCATTCCTCACATATATTCATTGCTGATTTACATATTCCTTCTACTTTACGGAAATTTTGTATATGATTATTGAAATAATCTAATCTAGGCCATTTTTTTGTGTGGGGTTTAATGTTAATGTGAAATTTCATTGATGTATCTTCTATAGGATCCTAGTAATAATTTTTGGTTAATTGTGGCGTGGCAGTAGTAGAAGTCTGCCGATATTTGGAATGTATTTTAGTACAGACCCAGTGTATACATCTACCAATTTGTATTCCTATATCATCACTAGAAGCTTAGTTAGGGTAATTGTTTTTAAGTGGGGTCCCCAAAATTCATTATATGGGAGGGAGGCGTATCCATTATTTGATGGACCCCGAATCTTGTATATGGCTTTGTAGGGTCCATATACGTACTAGCATTAAATTTCGTCCAAAAATATTGTATAGGTCGTAAGTTATAATAATATGTCAACAATGGGCGTGCCTGTAAAAATAACACGCCCATTTTTTGTGCTGTAATTGATGTTAATACCCGCAACCTTCCTGTGAAATGTGGATGATGAATTTTAATAGGAACCTACTAATAATTTTCGGCTAATTGTGGGCGTGGCAGTATTATTATGATCTCCATATTCTGCACACACACTATTATCGACCCCATGTATATTTCTGCCAATTTTTATTCCGCTGGCATCAATATGAGCATAGGTAGACTAATTTTAATTTTAGACCCGAAAGATCCTTATATCAAAAGTGGCCGTGTCTTTTCCCTGATCAACCCCATTTGTTGCAGATAGTTTTATAATGTCCACACACTTCACGTAAAATTTCATCCGTAAATCTCTACCAGATCTTAAGTTATGAGAATTTGTTAATAGTGGGCGTGGAAGTTGTACCGAATGAGTTGTACCGAATGGGGTATATCATCCGGGAAAATTTTACTTTACGCTGTCGACAAATACAAACAATAAAATATATGCCCACAAAAGGCTTGGCAGAGATTTAGAAATTGTTATTTTTTAGAATACTAAATCTTTCATAATCATATTTATGGTTTTATATAAATTAATTTCAAAATGAAAATCAATTTTTTTGTAATGTTAATGTAGACTTTCCAATTCACTTTTAGGTTGGTGGCAATATGACGACCGCACCAGTCAGGATATTGAGGATGCCTATAAGGAGGGCGAAAAAACGTGTATGATTCTTGTAGCTGGTTATGTTTACAATGTTGACTTGGAAACTATGGTGCAGCAGCGCCAGAATGAACCAACCCGTTGTCGCCGTGTTAAACGCGATCTTGCAACAATTCCAAAGAAGGGTGTAGCTGGCCTTCGCATTGAGGGTAGTGCAGTAGCTACTGACTGTGATTATACAACTCAAGTTGCTCCAACTCGCCAGCTCAGCGCATTACAGCAGGTTAACACAACATTTGACTTAAATATGTCCCTCGACTATCATAGGAATTTTCCCGCCAACGCAACTAATTTTTTGCCAACTATTGCTGTGACTGATGCTCCCATACGACGTATAGCTGGACACAGCATCGGTTCTACCTTGACCCATACCACTAATGACATGTCCAGTAATATAGCATCTGCTTCCATTGCTGCTAGTACTCCTTTGGGTAATGAAAACAATTCAAGTTTCAATCAGGCCATGCCCTCAAGCACGATTAGCACAGTTCAAGGTTTATCACGCGACATTAATGAACTTCTCGGTGTGACAGAGGTAGATTTGCTTAATGTTACACAATCTGTCGTCTCCCATGCCGATCTGCATACCATGGACATATTTGAACAGACTTTAAATAATTTTCAATCTATAAGAATGGGCAACATCATCGACACTAGTGATGACGAGAACAGCGAAGCCGGTGCAACATCTACACATAGACAAATTAGATTTTAAATTTAAAGTGCTTTAGTTTAAGAAATGAAATTTCAAATATTATGTCATTCGGTTCCAGCAAAGGACAAATAAAAAATTTCAAGGGAAATATTTTTTTTATCATCTTTTGGCGTCAAAACTCTGGATAAAGTGTAATTTTTTCAATCTCTTGGGCTCAGTTTCTTATTTTTCTCTTTTGCAACTACTGTTTATACCCTCCACCTTTAAAAAAGGTAAAAATAGTATACTAGTTTTGTGCTTTTGAGATGGGTTGCATCGACAAGAAGAAGGCGTGGTAGGTATGGACATATATATAAAGATATGGACTGAATCACTCTGTGAGCAATTTTTATTTTGTCCGTCCGTTTGTCCGTCTTTGCGCCTGTGGCCACTTTTTTTTCTACACCGTTAGAGCTATCGCAATTTTGCAAAAGTATAGTCTGGACAAAGATACAGAACCAGATTGCTATATGGGCCGATTTGGACAAAGACCACGCCTACCTCCCATATAAGGAAGTTTTTGAAACTTTTTTAAAATGACTATAACTTCGGTCCCTTTGATGAATCGTGACCCAATTGGGCAGTTAGAGAGATGTGGGTCCTAGTAAACACTATGCAAAAAGTGGGCGGTATATACGAACTTCCACGCCCACTATTAACAAATTCTCATAACTTAAGATCTGGTAGAGATTTACGGATGAAATTTTACGTGAAGTGTGTGGACATTATAAAACTATCTGCAACAAATGGGGTTGATCAGGGAAAAGACACGGCCACTTTTGATATAAGGATCTTTCGGGTCTAAAATTAAAATTAGTCTACCTATGCTCATATTGATGCCAGCGGAATAAAAATTGGCAGAAATATACATGGGGTCGATAATAGTGTGTGTGCAGAATATGGAGATCATAATAATACTGCCACGCCCACAATTAGCCGAAAATTATTAGTAGGTTCCTATTAAAATTCATCATCCACATTTCACAGGAAGGTTGCGGGTATTAACATCAATTACAGCACAAAAAATGGGCGTGTTATTTTTACAGGCACGCCCATTGTTGACATATTATTATAACTTACGACCTATACAATATTTTTGGACGAAATTTAATGCTAGTACGTATATGGACCCTACAAAGCCATATACAAGATTCGGGGTCCATCAAATAATGGATACGCCTCCCTCCCATATAATGAATTTTGGGGACCCCACTTAAAAACAATTACCCTAACTAAGCTTCTAGTGATGATATAGGAATACAAATTGGTAGATGTATACACTGGGTCTGTACTAAAATACATTCCAAATATCGGCAGACTTCTACTACTGCCACGCCACAATTAACCAAAAATTATTACTAGGATCCTATAGAAGATACATCAATGAAATTTCACATTAACATTAAACCCCACACAAAAAAATGGCCTAGATTAGATTATTTCAATAATCATATACAAAATTTCCGTAAAGTAGAAGGAATATGTAAATCAGCAATGAATATATGTGAGGAATGGAAAGAAACTGTTTCCTCTAAGTTTAATTTAAGAAGCCATAAAGTGAAACATGATTGCATACTTTTAGGATCCCATCTGGAGATTGAGAATGAGTGCACCACCATGTATATATAATAATAATAATTTAGTTTTAGTAGTTTGCCCCATGGCCGACACTGCGACCTAAAATATCTTTTGTGTCATACTGTCCATGTGATCAACACTGTCCGATCTACTATGCCCTATAGATTTAGTACCGGCGTTTCTTCCGTTATGCCATAATGCGTTTGGTGATGTCAAAACGTCACAATTAAAGTTATCAGGTTATTTTCTACTTAGATGTTCCTTCTCTAAAGAAAGGAAGTAGCTGAAAGTCATGTTCGGCCATTATCTTTTCCGCTTTATGGATGAATTTGAGAATGTCCATAACAGGAGCATTCTTTATTTCTTCCAGAGCCATCTGGTTACGGTGGAATATATTCATTCTAGTTCTTGCCAACGCAATGCAGTCGCACAGTATGTGTTCTGTGGTTTCCTCTTCTTCTAGACAGAGCCGGCCCTCCGTATCATCAAGAGTGAGGATTTTAGTCAGGTGATATTTCAGGTAGTAATGACCTGATAGAAAACCTACTATTTTCCCTATATTTGCTTTGCACATATTGAGCAATTCTTTATTGTAGGTACCAGTATTTTGGCTTGGCGAAGTCCCTCTATCCCTTCGCAGTGTGACATTCTGAGACTATGTTCCCAGCTATCTACCCTAGATTTAGCCTCCGCCCAGTTGATACCACAGTATGGATGCGGACCTATGAGGCTTGCTGCGGATCCGGTCCTAGCCAGTTCGTTAGCAATTTCATTGCCTTTGTTCCCCGAGGGACCCAGCAAATTGCAACCTTATTTGTTGCACCTAGAGATTGTAGGTTGTTGAAGCATTCTTCCATCAGTTTCG